>OX421978.1:77125745-78588245 GCA_949128135.1 Parasteatoda lunata
GAACTTAAGTAGGGGAAAATTGAGCGTTCAACCCCACTTTTTTTACTATGGGATGAGCGTTCAACCCCACTTTTTTTTTACTATGGGATGAGCGTTCAACCCCACTTTGGGTCGATGTCCTCTTTTACTCTAGTTCTATGGGATGAGCGTTCAACCCCACTTCGGATCGATGTCCTCTTGACTATAGGATGAGAGCTATACCTCACTTAATTTCTATTGGTGCTACTGTTCTGTTTAAAATTAAATTAAGTATATTTTTTTAATACTCGTGACTCCATCTGGTGAGTGAAATAAGTACTAAAGTTTTAGAATCTATACTCTTTTAAAATGTGAAAAATGGAGTACTCATGCTGACATCTAGTGTATGAAATAGCAAGCATCTTATTTTCTTTTTTCTTATATAAACTGAATAATTTTCTAAGGTAATATATAAATACAGATATTTTAAGATGCGTTTCGAACCAACAACCTAACAATTACAAAATGTTTTCATGGCACAGCGATTGAGCAGCACGCTTAACCGTTGTACCATGAAAACACATCCACTTTAAAGAAATATAAGATTTTGTGCATCTCCATTGAACAATGTAACTTTTCTCAACTTTGTTTTAAAATAAAGAAGTATCTCTCAAGTATAAAAGTTTCATTTCTCTTTTTACATATTTTAATTATAACCCATTTATTATTTCTTAGAGTATTAATGAGCAAAATTAGACTCATTTATAAGCAATTAAACTATCAAATATATGAAAATATTTATTGCATTTTATTTTACACTTGCAAGTAATTTTGTCTAGTAAGTATTTTTTTTATTATTAATAATTTTTTCATTTCTTTTAAATTTATTATTATTTTAGTTTTGTCCTTTTCTTTATTCACTTAGTTCTTAGATATTTTTTCTCGTTTTCACTCCTATCTATATTTTTATTATATAGTTATTTTCATATTTCTTTATACATTTTTTCATTGTCCGCTGTAAATAAAAAGATCATCCCATTTTACTTGTTTCTATACGTGTAATGAAATAGAAAGGAAATAATAAAGTCAAAAAAGAAAGATAAACAGATTTTTATTGAATAAAAAGATACTTTACACAATTACATACATCCTTTTATAGCTGATTGTAGCTGGTTGAAGACAATAAATAATAAAACTGTTGTAACAATAAAGACAAGTCTTTCTCACATACATTTTATGTACAAATAAATAGGGGGGAAATAAAATAAATAATAATTTATTTAAATGGGAAGTGAAGTTTGCTACGCTAAATTTTAAAATAATAAATAAACAATTAAGAACCCCCGATTTTAAAGTGACCGTGTGCTAAAGTGTCACACCCGTTTTCTAATATGTACCGCTTATCATCTAGAGGACAAAGGGCTAGTTTATTAGTTGTAATCGAAAGTAATTCATGATTTTTTGAAACAATAGTTTTCATGTTTTCCCGAAATCTGCAATTTTCGAAAAGACATTTTTTAAACATGTCATGCTTTAAACGTTTTTCTCTAACGTTTGGTTCGAAACGTTTAACGTTTTAATTAGTTTTCTCAGTGAGTTGATCGCTAATGTGATGAGGAACGTTTTTTTTTTCTTTTTTTTTCCCAGCACTTTTTTATGTGATCATCATATTTTTATTATTGTGTCAATTATTATTTTCCCAATAAAATATTATGATTACATTGATTTAATTTCTAAATGAACCCTTCTTTAGAGATGACATTTTTATTATTTTTAAATGATATGTCTAATAATTCTAAACTGATGAAATAGTTTCATAGTCAGGATGTTTATATTTAATTATTTGATACAGTAAATGTGTAATAATCATTCTAAGTGGTAACTTTACATATTCAGTTGAATGAAATGGTATATGAGCTAATATCCTAAATTTGTCTACTCATTATCAGTGATATAGTGTAATTATGATCCTTTAACATTCTCCGTTAAAATTCGTTCAATTAAGAAAGTTTTCGGAAATATAGATAAAAATACTGGCGTCTTTGATATTAAGCCATGAAAGTTAAATAAACTCATAACGTTACTCTATAAATGGAATTTTCGAAAAATATGTCTCGTTTTTAATCATGTGTATACAACAACTCTTCTGATTGGTAGTTAAAGTTGGAATAATTTTCAAACTGTTTCTATTCAGAAAATTTCTGATGTTATTGGTACTTAGAAAATTTTTGAAGTTGGAGAAACGATATTTAAAGAGTTGCAGAAAATTGCTGTTAGAAAAGTTTTCTATTTGTTTCGACTTTGAAAAATGTTTAAATTATGTGTACTTTAAAAAATTTTGAAGTTGTTTTAACATAGAAAATTATTTTAGTTGGGAAAAACGGGTATACCAGAACTTGCGCAAGTTTTTATTTATTATTTCAAATTGTTTTTGACTATCAAAATGTTTTTGATTATTTATACTTTGAAAATTTCTGGATCTGTTGGTTTTAGAAAGATTCTGAAGTTGTTCATACATAGAAATTTTTTTTAGTTAGAAAAAAAATGTCCTTTATTTTTTACTTATTATTTATTTCATTTATTATACTTTCCATTTTTTTCAGAAAAATATTTCTATGACTTAAAATACTTTTCTATATTAAACTTACCTTATTATTATATAATTTTAATGCAATTTGACGCTTTTTGTTAAGCTTTAACAATTAATTGGAAAAAACAGGTGTATAAGGAATCGGAGAGGTTTGAAGTTAGGAAAAAATTTTCCAACTGTTTGTGCTTAGAAAATTTCTGATGTTGTTGGTACTATGAATAACTTTCAAATTGTTTTGAGTTTGAAACATTATAAACTTTTTTTGCACTAAGAAATACTCTGAAGTAGTGTGAACAAAGAATTTTTTTTAGTTTCAAACAATGGATGTATGGTAGTAAAATATATTTTCAACTTGTTTGGAATTTTAGGAATTTTCAAACTTAGAAAAATGCTGATGTGTTGTTGGTAGAAAATTTCTGAAGTTGTTTTTACATTGAATTATTTTCAAACTGTTTTGACTTTGAAAAATCTTCAAAATGTTTGCACGTAGAGATATTTTGAAGTTTAGGACACTTGAAAATTTTTGAAGTTGAAAAAAAGGTATTTAAGGAGTAGCAGAAGTTTGTGCCTTGAATAATTTTCAACTTGTTTCGAATTTAAAAATTTTTCGAATTATTTTTACTTTGAAAAATTCTGAATCTGCAGGTTTTAGAAAAATTATGAAATTGTTTAATTTCAAATTGTTTTGACTTCGAATGACTTTCAAATTTTTTGTGTTTAGAAATATTCTGAAGTTGTAAAAACATAGAAAATTTTTTTAGTTGGAAAAACTTGTATATAAGGATTTGTAGAAGTTCTAAGTATACAAAGTGAAAACTTTTCAAAGTGTTTGTACTTAGAAAATTTCTGATGTTATTGGTAGTTAGAAAATTTCCGAAGTTGTTTGGGCATTGAATAACTTTCAAATAGTTTTCACATTGAAAAAAATTTAGAATTTTTCCAAAACTAATTTTTAAAAATTCAAATTATCCAAAATTCTTAATTTTTCAAAATTAGAAATCTTTTGAGGTCTCGCAAATTTGAAAATTTTCGAAGTTGGAAACAAAGGTGCTTAAAGAGTTGCAGAAGTTTGATCTTAGAAAAATTTTCAATATGTTTCGACTTAGAAAAATTTTCTCATTATTTGTACTTTGAAAAATTCTGAAATTGTTTGAACCTAGAAAAATTCTGAAATTGTTGGAACCTAGAAAAAATATTTTAGTTGGAAAAAATTGAATTTTTTTTTTCTTTTTCAAATTGTTTTTACTTTTAAAAATTGCCAGATTATTTGTACTTTGAAAAGTTCTGAACCTCCCGGTTTCAAAAATATTCTGAAATTGTTTGTACACATAAAATTTTTTTAGTTAGAAAAAATGCGCATATAGAAAGAGTAGCAGGTGTTTTGCCGTGAAAAAATTATCAAACTGGTTTAGACGTTGAAAAATTTTCCCATTTTTTGTACTTTGAAAAATTCTGAAAATGTTTCGAACTAGAAAAATTCAGAAGTCGTTGGTGTTTTTAAAAGTTCTGAAGTTCTTAAAAAACAAAGGTGCGAAAATAAAGAATCATCACAGACGCTGTAAGTAACAAAAACTTTCAAACTTTCACTTTGAAAAATTGCGATGTTGTTGGTTCTTAGAAAATTTCTCAAGTTGTTTATTGTTTTGACAGAGAAAATTTTTGTTAAAATTTTTCATACTTTGAAAAATTCTAAATCTGATGGTTTTAGAAATATTCTGCAGTTATTTGAAATAGAAAATTTTACTGCTATATAACAAATGGCAGAAGTTTATTCTTTGAAAAATTTTCAAACTGTTAGTACTTTAAAAGAATTCTGACGTTGTTTGAACTTTAAAAAATTTAAACTTGTTTGTACTTGAAAATAATCTGCAAATATTTAAGCATAGAAATTTTTTGAAGTAAAAAAAACTGATTTATAATGAGTGGCAGAAGATTGGTTTTAGAAATTTGTTTTGGACCTTAAAAAAATTTCAAATAGACTTCGAAAAATTCTGAGGTTGATGGTACTTAAAAAAATTTTCAAATTATTTTGACTAAAAAATTTAAAAATTTTATGTACCGAAACGATTATGAACTTATTTGAACTTGGAAATTTTTACAGTTAGAAAAAAAAAGAAAAAAAAGGTATATAAGTTGAAGCAGAAGTTTGGAGTGAAAAAATTTTCAGCCTATTTGGACTTGTTTTGTACTTAGAATTATTCTAAAATACTTTGAACATTATAAATTATTTTAATTGGGGAAAAACGGGTATATAAGAAAACGCAGAATGTTGCTTTCAAATTGATTGTTTCGACTTCGAAAATTTTTTAAATTATTTGTACTCTCAAAATTTTTTTTATCTGTTTTCGAAATATTCTGAAATTATTTGAATATAAAAAACTGTTTTTTTAGTTGAAATGAATATGAGGGGTCGCAAGTGTTTGAAATCAGAAAAATTTTCAACTTGTTTGGACTGGGAAAAATTTTCAAATTGCCAATCCCCCTAAAGTTAAGTGAACTTAGGATGAAAAAAAAACCGGTATATAAGGAGTAGCAGGTGTTTTGGCCATGGAAAAGTTTTCGTACTGTTTCGAGTTAGAAATTTTTCAAATTTTTCATACTTTGATGAATTCCGAATCTGTTGGTTTTTGAAAAATTCTGAAAATGTTTAGAATTAGAAAATTATAGGCACTTAGAAAAATTCTGATATTCTTAAGAAATTGGTTTATAAGTCACAGAAGTTGGAAGTTAGAAACATTTTCAAGCTGTTTGCACTTAGAAAAATTCTGACGTTAGTAATTGGAAAATTTCTGAAGCTGTTGGTACTTTGAATAATTTTTTTTTTTTTTTTTTTTTTTTTTTGTACTTGAAAATATTTTGAAGATGTGTGAACTTGAGAGTTTTTAAAGTTGGAAAAAAAGGTATTTATGGAGGAGCAGAAGTTTATCATTAGAAAAATTTTCATTTTGTTTAGACTTTGAATAATTTTCAAATTCTTCGTAGTACGAAGAACATCTTTTAATCTGTCGGTTTTAGAAAAGTTCTGAAGTTGTTTGAATATAGAAAATTTTTTAAAGTTGGAAAAAATTTTTTATCTAACAAACAGCAGAAGTTTGCTCTTGGAATAATTTTCAAATGTTTTGTAATGACAAAAACTCGGATAAGTTTATTACTTAGAAAAATTCTGTGAAGTTGTTTTAACTTTGAATAATTTTCAAATTCTTTTGACTTTGAAAAATTTTCAAACCGTTTGTAATTAGAAATATTCTGCAAATGTTTAAACATAGAAATTAATTGAAGATGGACAAAACAGCTATATAACGAGTAGCAGAAGTTTGCTCATGGAAATTTTTTTAATTTGTTTCAGCTTAGAAATTTCTTAAATTATTTAGACTAGAATTTTAGAATTCTGACAATGTTGATACTTAAAAAATTTTTCAAATTCTTATGAATTAAAAAACTTTATAATTTTCTTTACCTTAAACGATTATGAAGTTGTTTGAACGTGAAAAGTTTTGAAGCTAGGAAAAAAAAAGGTCTATAAGGTGTCGCAGAAGTTTGAATTTCAAAAATTTTCAACTTATTCGGACTTGTTTCGTACTTAGAATTATTCTGAAATTCTTCGCACATTAAAAATTATTTTTGTGGGGGGAAAAATGCATACATAAAAAGTCGTAGAAATATTTTTCAAATTGTTTTGACTTCGAAAAATGTTCAAAGTGTTAGTATTTTTTTTTAAAAAAAAATTCTGATGTTGCTGGTACTTAGAAAATTTCTATACTTTGAATAATTCCAAACTGTTTTGACGCAAAAAAAAGTTTTTTGTTTTCAAAAATTAAAAACTTTTAGAAACTGTTTGAACGTAACAAAATTTTCGAAGCTGAGAAAAATGGGTATATAACGAATCATAGTTGGCTGGTCTAGGAAAAATTTAAAATTTGTTTCGATTCTTGAAACATTTTCAAGTTGAATGTTTTTTTTTTTTTTTTTTTTTTTTTTTTTTTAAAAAATATGAAGCTGCAGGTACTTTGAAAAATTCTAAATTTGTTAAGGCTTAAGTAATTTCTGAAGTTGTTTGTACCTAGAAAATGTTTTAATTTGTTTCGATAAAAATTTTTTTTAAATTTTGAAACTTAAAATGATTTTTAAGTTGAGCATTTCTTGAAGTTCTTTTAAAATAACAGGTATATAAGGATTCGCAAAAGTCTGGAATTTTCAATTTTTTAAGACTTTGAAAAATATTAAAATTGTTTGTACTTAGAAAAATTACGTTGTAGGTACTTTTAAAAATTCTGAAGTTGTTTGTACTTTTAATAAGTTTAAAATTGTTTTTATTTTTGTAAAATTTTCAAGCTCTTAGCACTTAAAAAAAATTCTGAAGTTATGTGGACACAAACATTTTAAAACTGTTTTACTTAGAAATATTCTGATAATCTTAGAACATAGAAAAAATTTTAGTTGGAAAACGGGTAGATTTTAAGAGTTACTGAGACCTTATCAGTGGGGTTGAGCTCTCGTCCATACTGAGGTAGTCGGGAGTAGCAATAATCCTATAGAGGTTATCAATCTTTACACCCGACTACCTCAGTATGGACGAGAGCTCAACCCCACTGATAAGGTCTCAGTAACTCTTAAAATCTACCCGTTTTCCAACTAAAATTTTTTCTATGTTCTAAGATTATCAGAATATTTCTAAGTAAAACAGTTTTAAAATGTTTGTGTCCACATAACTTCAGAATTTTTTTTAAGTGCTAAGAGCTTGAAAATTTTACAAAAATAAAAACAATTTTAAACTTATTAAAAGTACAAACAACTTCAGAATTTTTAAAAGTACCTACAACGTAATTTTTCTAAGTACAAACAATTTTAATATTTTTCAAAGTCTTAAAAAATTGAAAATTCCAGACTTTTGCGAATCCTTATATACCTGTTATTTTAAAAGAACTTCAAGAAATGCTCAACTTAAAAATCATTTTAAGTTTCAAAATTTAAAAAAAATTTTTATCGAAACAAATTAAAACATTTTCTAGGTACAAACAACTTCAGAAATTACTTAAGCCTTAACAAATTTAGAATTTTTCAAAGTACCTGCAGCTTCATATTTTTTAAAAAAAAAAAAAAAAAAAAAAAAAAAAAAACATTCAACTTGAAAATGTTTCAAGAATCGAAACAAATTTTAAATTTTTCCTAGACCAGCCAACTATGATTCGTTATATACCCATTTTTCTCAGCTTCGAAAATTTTGTTACGTTCAAACAGTTTCTAAAAGTTTTTAATTTTTGAAAACAAAAAACTTTTTTTTGCGTCAAAACAGTTTGGAATTATTCAAAGTATAGAAATTTTCTAAGTACCAGCAACATCAGAATTTTTTTTTAAAAAAAAATACTAACACTTTGAACATTTTTCGAAGTCAAAACAATTTGAAAAATATTTCTACGACTTTTTATGTATGCATTTTTCCCCCCACAAAAATAATTTTTAATGTGCGAAGAATTTCAGAATAATTCTAAGTACGAAACAAGTCCGAATAAGTTGAAAATTTTTGAAATTCAAACTTCTGCGACACCTTATAGACCTTTTTTTTTCCTAGCTTCAAAACTTTTCACGTTCAAACAACTTCATAATCGTTTAAGGTAAAGAAAATTATAAAGTTTTTTAATTCATAAGAATTTGAAAAATTTTTTAAGTATCAACATTGTCAGAATTCTAAAATTCTAGTCTAAATAATTTAAGAAATTTCTAAGCTGAAACAAATTAAAAAAATTTCCATGAGCAAACTTCTGCTACTCGTTATATAGCTGTTTTGTCCATCTTCAATTAATTTCTATGTTTAAACATTTGCAGAATATTTCTAATTACAAACGGTTTGAAAATTTTTCAAAGTCAAAAGAATTTGAAAATTATTCAAAGTTAAAACAACTTCACAGAATTTTTCTAAGTAATAAACTTATCCGAGTTTTTGTCATTACAAAACATTTGAAAATTATTCCAAGAGCAAACTTCTGCTGTTTGTTAGATAAAAAATTTTTTCCAACTTTAAAAAATTTTCTATATTCAAACAACTTCAGAACTTTTCTAAAACCGACAGATTAAAAGATGTTCTTCGTACTACGAAGAATTTGAAAATTATTCAAAGTCTAAACAAAATGAAAATTTTTCTAATGATAAACTTCTGCTCCTCCATAAATACCTTTTTTTCCAACTTTAAAAACTCTCAAGTTCACACATCTTCAAAATATTTTCAAGTACAAAAAAAAAAAAAAAAAAAAAAAAAAATTATTCAAAGTACCAACAGCTTCAGAAATTTTCCAATTACTAACGTCAGAATTTTTCTAAGTGCAAACAGCTTGAAAATGTTTCTAACTTCCAACTTCTGTGACTTATAAACCAATTTCTTAAGAATATCAGAATTTTTCTAAGTGCCTATAATTTTCTAATTCTAAACATTTTCAGAATTTTTCAAAAACCAACAGATTCGGAATTCATCAAAGTATGAAAAATTTGAAAAATTTCTAACTCGAAACAGTACGAAAACTTTTCCATGGCCAAAACACCTGCTACTCCTTATATACCGGTTTTTTTTTCATCCTAAGTTCACTTAACTTTAGGGGGATTGGCAATTTGAAAATTTTTCCCAGTCCAAACAAGTTGAAAATTTTTCTGATTTCAAACACTTGCGACCCCTCATATTCATTTCAACTAAAAAAACAGTTTTTTATATTCAAATAATTTCAGAATATTTCGAAAACAGATAAAAAAAATTTTGAGAGTACAAATAATTTAAAAAATTTTCGAAGTCGAAACAATCAATTTGAAAGCAACATTCTGCGTTTTCTTATATACCCGTTTTTCCCCAATTAAAATAATTTATAATGTTCAAAGTATTTTAGAATAATTCTAAGTACAAAACAAGTCCAAATAGGCTGAAAATTTTTTCACTCCAAACTTCTGCTTCAACTTATATACCTTTTTTTTCTTTTTTTTTCTAACTGTAAAAATTTCCAAGTTCAAATAAGTTCATAATCGTTTCGGTACATAAAATTTTTAAATTTTTTAGTCAAAATAATTTGAAAATTTTTTTAAGTACCATCAACCTCAGAATTTTTCGAAGTCTATTTGAAATTTTTTTAAGGTCCAAAACAAATTTCTAAAACCAATCTTCTGCCACTCATTATAAATCAGTTTTTTTTACTTCAAAAAATTTCTATGCTTAAATATTTGCAGATTATTTTCAAGTACAAACAAGTTTAAATTTTTTAAAGTTCAAACAACGTCAGAATTCTTTTAAAGTACTAACAGTTTGAAAATTTTTCAAAGAATAAACTTCTGCCATTTGTTATATAGCAGTAAAATTTTCTATTTCAAATAACTGCAGAATATTTCTAAAACCATCAGATTTAGAATTTTTCAAAGTATGAAAAATTTTAACAAAAATTTTCTCTGTCAAAACAATAAACAACTTGAGAAATTTTCTAAGAACCAACAACATCGCAATTTTTCAAAGTGAAAGTTTGAAAGTTTTTGTTACTTACAGCGTCTGTGATGATTCTTTATTTTCGCACCTTTGTTTTTTAAGAACTTCAGAACTTTTAAAAACACCAACGACTTCTGAATTTTTCTAGTTCGAAACATTTTCAGAATTTTTCAAAGTACAAAAAATGGGAAAATTTTTCAACGTCTAAACCAGTTTGATAATTTTTTCACGGCAAAACACCTGCTACTCTTTCTATATGCGCATTTTTTCTAACTAAAAAAATTTTATGTGTACAAACAATTTCAGAATATTTTTGAAACCGGGAGGTTCAGAACTTTTCAAAGTACAAATAATCTGGCAATTTTTAAAAGTAAAAACAATTTGAAAAAGAAAAAAAAAATTCAATTTTTTCCAACTAAAATATTTTTTCTAGGTTCCAACAATTTCAGAATTTTTCTAGGTTCAAACAATTTCAGAATTTTTCAAAGTACAAATAATGAGAAAATTTTTCTAAGTCGAAACATATTGAAAATTTTTCTAAGATCAAACTTCTGCAACTCTTTAAGCACCTTTGTTTCCAACTTCGAAAATTTTCAAATTTGCGAGACCTCAAAAGATTTCTAATTTTGAAAAATTAAGAATTTTGGATAATTTGAATTTTTAAAAATTAGTTTTGGAAAAATTCTAAATTTTTTTCAATGTGAAAACTATTTGAAAGTTATTCAATGCCCAAACAACTTCGGAAATTTTCTAACTACCAATAACATCAGAAATTTTCTAAGTACAAACACTTTGAAAAGTTTTCACTTTGTATACTTAGAACTTCTACAAATCCTTATATACAAGTTTTTCCAACTAAAAAAATTTTCTATGTTTTTACAACTTCAGAATATTTCTAAACACAAAAAATTTGAAAGTCATTCGAAGTCAAAACAATTTGAAATTAAACAATTTCATAATTTTTCTAAAACCTGCAGATTCAGAATTTTTCAAAGTAAAAATAATTCGAAAAATTTTTAAATTCGAAACAAGTTGAAAATTATTCAAGGCACAAACTTCTGCTACTCCTTAAATACCTTTTTTTCAACTTCAAAAATTTTCAAGTGTCCTAAACTTCAAAATATCTCTACGTGCAAACATTTTGAAGATTTTTCAAAGTCAAAACAGTTTGAAAATAATTCAATGTAAAAACAACTTCAGAAATTTTCTACCAACAACACATCAGCATTTTTCTAAGTTTGAAAATTCCTAAAATTCCAAACAAGTTGAAAATATATTTTACTACCATACATCCATTGTTTGAAACTAAAAAAAATTCTTTGTTCACACTACTTCAGAGTATTTCTTAGTGCAAAAAAAGTTTATAATGTTTCAAACTCAAAACAATTTGAAAGTTATTCATAGTACCAACAACATCAGAAATTTTCTAAGCACAAACAGTTGGAAAATTTTTTCCTAACTTCAAACCTCTCCGATTCCTTATACACCTGTTTTTTCCAATTAATTGTTAAAGCTTAACAAAAAGCGTCAAATTGCATTAAAATTATATAATAATAAGGTAAGTTTAATATAGAAAAGTATTTTAAGTCATAGAAATATTTTTCTGAAAAAAATGGAAAGTATAATAAATGAAATAAATAATAAGTAAAAAATAAAGGACATTTTTTTTCTAACTAAAAAAAATTTCTATGTATGAACAACTTCAGAATCTTTCTAAAACCAACAGATCCAGAAATTTTCAAAGTATAAATAATCAAAAACATTTTGATAGTCAAAAACAATTTGAAATAATAAATAAAAACTTGCGCAAGTTCTGGTATACCCGTTTTTCCCAACTAAAATAATTTTCTATGTTAAAACAACTTCAAAATTTTTTAAAGTACACATAATTTAAACATTTTTCAAAGTCGAAACAAATAGAAAACTTTTCTAACAGCAATTTTCTGCAACTCTTTAAATATCGTTTCTCCAACTTCAAAAATTTTCTAAGTACCAATAACATCAGAAATTTTCTGAATAGAAACAGTTTGAAAATTATTCCAACTTTAACTACCAATCAGAAGAGTTGTTGTATACACATGATTAAAAACGAGACATATTTTTCGAAAATTCCATTTATAGAGTAACGTTATGAGTTTATTTAACTTTCATGGCTTAATATCAAAGACGCCAGTATTTTTATCTATATTTCCGAAAACTTTCTTAATTGAACGAATTTTAACGGAGAATGTTAAAGGATCATAATTACACTATATCACTGATAATGAGTAGACAAATTTAGGATATTAGCTCATATACCATTTCATTCAACTGAATATGTAAAGTTACCACTTAGAATGATTATTACACATTTACTGTATCAAATAATTAAATATAAACATCCTGACTATGAAACTATTTCATCAGTTTAGAATTATTAGACATATCATTTAAAAATAATAAAAATGTCATCTCTAAAGAAGGGTTCATTTAGAAATTAAATCAATGTAATCATAATATTTTATTGGGAAAATAATAATTGACACAATAATAAAAATATGATGATCACATAAAAAAGTGCTGGGAAAAAAAAAGAAAAAAAAAACGTTCCTCATCACATTAGCGATCAACTCACTGAGAAAACTAATTAAAACGTTAAACGTTTCGAACCAAACGTTAGAGAAAAACGTTTAAAGCATGACATGTTTAAAAAATGTCTTTTCGAAAATTGCAGATTTCGGGAAAACATGAAAACTATTGTTTCAAAAAATCATGAATTACTTTCGATTACAACTAATAAACTAGCCCTTTGTCCTCTAGATGATAAGCGGTACATATTAGAAAACGGGTGTGACACTTTAGCACACGGTCACTTTAAAATCGGGGGTTCTTAATTGTTTATTTATTATTTTAAAATTTAGCGTAGCAAACTTCACTTCCCATTTAAATAAATTATTATTTATTTTATTTCCCCCCTATTTATTTGTACATAAAATGTATGTGAGAAAGACTTGTCTTTATTGTTACAACAGTTTTATTATTTATTGTCTTCAACCAGCTACAATCAGCTATAAAAGGATGTATGTAATTGTGTAAAGTATCTTTTTATTCAATAAAAATCTGTTTATCTTTCTTTTTTGACTTTATTATTTCCTTTCTATTTCATTACACGTATAGAAACAAGTAAAATGGGATGATCTTTTTATTTACAGCGGACAATGAAAAAATGTATAAAGAAATATGAAAATAACTATATAATAAAAATATAGATAGGAGTGAAAACGAGAAAAAATATCTAAGAACTAAGTGAATAAAGAAAAGGACAAAACTAAAATAATAATAAATTTAAAAGAAATGAAAAAATTATTAATAATAAAAAAAATACTTACTAGACAAAATTACTTGCAAGTGTAAAATAAAATGCAATAAATATTTTCATATATTTGATAGTTTAATTGCTTATAAATGAGTCTAATTTTGCTCATTAATACTCTAAGAAATAATAAATGGGTTATAATTAAAATATGTAAAAAGAGAAATGAAACTTTTATACTTGAGAGATACTTCTTTATTTTAAAACAAAGTTGAGAAAAGTTACATTGTTCAATGGAGATGCACAAAATCTTATATTTCTTTAAAGTGGATGTGTTTTCATGGTACAACGGTTAAGCGTGCTGCTCAATCGCTGTGCCATGAAAACATTTTGTAATTGTTAGGTTGTTGGTTCGAAACGCATCTTAAAATATCTGTATTTATATATTACCTTAGAAAATTATTCAGTTTATATAAGAAAAAAGAAAATAAGATGCTTGCTATTTCATACACTAGATGTCAGCATGAGTACTCCATTTTTCACATTTTAAAAGAGTATAGATTCTAAAACTTTAGTACTTATTTCACTCACCAGATGGAGTCACGAGTATTAAAAAAATATACTTAATTTAATTTTAAACAGAACAGTAGCACCAATAGAAATTAAGTGAGGTATAGCTCTCATCCTATAGTCAAGAGGACATCGATCCGAAGTGGGGTTGAACGCTCATCCCATAGAACTAGAGTAAAAGAGGACATCGACCCAAAGTGGGGTTGAACGCTCATCCCATAGTAAAAAAAAAGTGGGGTTGAACGCTCATCCCATAGTAAAAAAAGTGGGGTTGAACGCTCAATTTTCCCCTACTTACAAGCGTTATATTATTTATTTTTTATAAGTGTGTCTCATAGTAGAATTATGAAGTGTGAAAACGACGTTGCGCTAAGACTATCTCTTAAAATACTCATTCCTAAACGCACATCTGGAAAAACATATCGTTTACAAAATACCTCCTAATCTTCTAGTGTGTTATATCTTCATGATACATTTGTGACCTAATTTGATACATTTGCAAAAGTATCAACAACATTTAACATAGACTATCTTGCTTGCAAACACGACTATTCACTTCATGAAAGATAGAATCAACTCTGGACTACAATCACATTTCCGCTTGCGTTTATAAGGGTGCTTAATATATACATAAAATATACTTCTATAGAGTATACCCACCAACTTGAATTCGTATTCCTAAATGTATTAAATGCATGGTGCTTATAATATGTGAGGATTTACTATCAGCAAATCACACTTCGAGCTTTAACCAAACCTGTGACAATCTAACATGGAAGATAGTGCCAAAGACAAAGAAGAACCACTTTTGCGACCACCTTGCCTTACTGTCGTCACGTCCATCAAAAGCAGAAGCTCAAACTGCTTGATGGACCCGACCATAACCCCATGGCTGCCTGGTCTCAGTCTCACCTCCCCTTTAGCTGCAACGAATGACTGGAGCCCCAAAACACCTCTGGATTATAGGCCATCACGTGATGAAGTATCTTCCCAATCGAACAGCAACTTTGGCCAATGGCCTTCACAGAGAATGTCTTCCGACAAACAACGACTCAAAAGTTCCAGAAGGAAAAAGAGAACTGGCAAAAAGCAAAAAAAGAACTTGTTAAACGTGGAAAAAGGAAAAGACGATGACCAACTGTCGCCACTGGGCAGAAAGATCATCGTGTTTGTGGCCGTGTTTCTTTTTCTTCTCTGTATTTTGTTAGTTGGTGTTACTTTGAGGTTAGGACCTGTGATAGACGAAATGGGTAAGCTTACATTTTTTTTTTTTTTTTATCCATTTATTCAGTCATAGCAAAATTTTACAGTTACTTCTTAGTAAGCAAAGTGAATCAGTTCATTTTTAACGTCGTATTTCTGTTACTTGTATAGTGCGTCCCATTAGTATAGCAGAACATTCCTTTTAGAATAACACTGTATTTTATGATACCAACAATATATTTCTATAAAAATAGCACTATATTTCTATAAACACATTTCATGTTTTTTATGAGAATAGCAAGACATTGCCACGAAAACAACACTATATCACTTTGAGAACAGTATTTTCAATTCATACCATAATATGGAATATATAAGTTTTATGGAATATAAAAGAATATATTTATATAAGATATAAAATTAAATTCATATAAATTATATGGATTAAAAATGCTGTTTTTATAAGAAGAGATTGCTATTAGAATATAGTTGTGTTTCTGTAGGAAACGCATAGTAGGAACTGCAATAATATGGGTATGGAATAGTCTTTTTAATCTATTTTATTTTACAAAAAATTGAATGGATCAAAATCGCTACGAAGTTGTAATTTTAAAATCGCTTTCTTTTTATATAAAGTAAATAATTTTATTTATTCTTAAAAAAATTTATAAATAAAATTATTGTTGTCCAAAAAGGGGCGGAATATTTTAATTACTGATATAAAATTACAGTTTGTATATTGCAATGAAATAAGTAGTTCAATTAGTGATCAAGACTTCTTGTCAGGGTCACCCCTGACGGAAAAATAGAAAAACTGGTAGTTCAACCATTTCAGTTTTTACTTGCTTTCCGGAGGAGTAAATCTATTCTTTTCTTCAAACTATAAAACTTCAAAAAAGAAGCAGTTTTATATATTTTCTATAATTGTAAAATAAATCTTAGAAGTAACAGATATTTTATTTTTTTAGAAAAGAATGCTAGAATGAAATGTCTTTCTTACCAGTTTCTGCTCTTTTCCGTCTTGAAAAATTCATTTTAGATGTAACAATATTTATGTTTTAAAACATAAGTCTTGATTTTTGAAGTTTAACAAGTTCACACCGGCGTGACTCACCGGTGGATCACGCCGGCGTGAACTCATCGGGCGGCGCACCGTAGTAAAAACTGGTAACAAATAAATTTCATTTTATAGTTTTTTTCCGAGAATAATAAAAATTACTACCAATTGTTTTTAACGGAATCAATTTTTATATTGAATTGCTTCTTCACAGTGAAAAATTTTCTTACAGTGAATTGTTATTGTTGAGAATAGATTAACTCCTCCCGAATATTATCTAATATTGAAAGAGTTCTTCTATCAGTATTTTCTCTTTTCCGTCCCACTTTCAGGCCTGAACACCCGGCGTGAACGTGTTAAAAAAAAAATTTTTTACTTCGTCACAAATAATTCAAACGTATGTATATACGAACTATTTATTTTAAACTTGTCAACTTTTAAATCTTCCAAAAAGTTTTATTTCCAGTGACAGTTAAGTAATTGTTAAAGAGATTTTATAGGTAAATGTTTGAATTAATTTGGCCATTACTTAACACGAAATAAATTATTTGCGGGCTTTATATATATATATATATATATCAGGGCTCGAAAAAACTCTGAAATTATAACCGTCCCCGAGGACGGCTTGTCCAACAATGTACCCGTCCTCCTTTTAAACTAACCTGTCACTTCTAAATAAATAAAAATGTAATTTTCTCATATTTATTACAAACATTTATCATATAAATTGCACAATGAATTAGTAGTTATTAGGATTACTAATACTAGGATAACATTATACAGTTATAAAAGAAATACAAGGTTACTAATAGTGACCTAGTATTTATTTTATGAAATAATTTATTTCTTATATGAAATAATTTAAATGACAAAGGTCAAGTTATCTGGAATGTCAATTTATCCGAGGGTACTGCGTTTTTTAAATGAATTAAATATGACGTTTGCCAGTTCCACAATCAATCTAATGATTTACAAAGGTTTGTGCTCAGAAAGGTTGTGCATGTTCATAATTGCCTTTAACGCTTCTTGTTAAGACCAGTACGTAATGTGTTTTTATGTAAGTTCATTACTGAAAAGCTCCTTTCAACCGCTGCATTACTCCCAGACAGAGAAAACATCAATTCCACCAAGTGCAGTATGTTGCTGTATTTCTAGATTAGAGGGTCATTATAGAAGTGAGGCAATAGACTCTTGTAAGATAACAAAAATAGAAAATGTATCATGAACTTTAACGGGAAAATGGCCGTCCGCGCGGACGTCGGATTCGAGAAATTTGTTGTCTGCGGGGAATTTTTGACCGCCGAGGACGGGTCGAGCCCTGATATATATATATATATATATATATATATATATATATATATATATATATATATATATATATATATATATATATATATATATTATATATATATTATATATATATATATATATATATTATATATATATATATATATATATATATATATATATATATATATATATATATATATATATATATATATATATATATATGTTTTAAGTATTTCAATGTAGTGATAGTTCAAAGTACATTAAAATCAATTTGTTAAAATAGGAATCAAGCATGAATATTAAAATTTGCTACCACATTAAATATAAATTTTTCTCGAAAATCCAGAAGAGTTTGCAGACACACGTTATAGATCTGAGGTATGCACTTATAAATTAGTTGGACGGTGTTAGATAGCCAACTAAACCACTTGTGCCAAGCGTCATTTTAAGAAGGACGGCTACTCTTTTTAAAATTGAAAAAAAGTGGTAGCACAAGTGATTTATGAAACAATTGAATTTGCTGGAATAAGGTAGTTTTAATTATTTTGAAATATCTTTAAAATATTTTAGTGGGTCTGAAATCAATCACATTATTTTCTTAAAGTTAAAGTGGTGGATTACAAAAAGAAATTACTGCTTAATGTAAATAAATGCTTACAACTACTTTTTTCAGGTAGTAGTTTTTCATTAAGGGCAAGTTTCATTTTAAAAAAAATTTTAAAAAAGGGGTAGGTTTTAGATGAAATTATGAAAAAAAAATTATCTTTTAAGTTTAAATGTATTTTTTGGTACTTGAAAAACTTACCAAAATACATTTTTTTTACCCTCTACGATCGCTAAGAGATCGTAGTGCTCTTTAAAAAAGCCATCATTTTACCAGTCATTGGTAAGCATCCACAGATCGTAACTTTGACTTGAACCAGAGAATAATTAATCTCCAATTCAATACTCCCAGAGACGTTGATTTGTTATGGGAACTTAGAGGATTTTGTAATCCCGACAAATTCAACGGCACCAGTTAGTATTTAATACACGGGGTTCCATTAGTCGACTGATACCGAACTACCGTTCTCATGAACTCGAGTATAAATTTTAACACACTTAAAACGTGTCTATGTCTTCCTATGGAATACTGGCATTCGTCTTCTCTTTAAAATATTCGTTTGTTAACCAGAAATTAAGTGACATATAGCATAAAATTGGTTGTTTTTACGTAATTTTAAAGTTTGCTGTATTATTCATCATTTACTTATAATAAACAATTGAAGTTTCAAATTCATTTATTAAAAAATACCCAATTTATTTTCCATCCACCCATACTTAATAGTCCACGCTCAACGTTTTATGGACCAGATCTCTATATGGTCAGGCCTTATTAAAGGAGCTACCTAGAAAGAGATTTATTTAACTTCGTTTTTTACATGCATCCAAGTATTTTATGGAATTCACAAACAGAGAATATAATTTTTGATATAATGTTTTCCCTATCCATCTGTGTTTTCATTTAAAATGAATTGTTAATTACCTGAAAATAATGTAAAAGCTGGCAAAAATCAATTATTTCTCATATTCTTTTCTTACTTATTGTTTCACAAGCATATGCAAGCTTGTGTGTTCAAATTCTGTTACATACTATTCAGAGATGCCAACTTGCTCCGCTCTGCAAAATAGTATTTTCTGGTGGCAGCGAAATTTAGGTTACTTTTAGTTTAGTATTTTTCATTTTAAGTAATTTTTCCCCACTAAATATCAAAAATTATAAAACGCAACGTTAAAGCATCAATCTACTTGTTACTCTATTAAAAATAAGGCGTAATTATCTTTCTTTAATGAATTTTACGATATAATTTGCTACCACTTAATTAAAACTATTCCAGAAAGCGCAGCAATTGGCATCCCTGACTTCACTATACGTGGAACAACTTATAAATGTTTGTTAAAGGTTGCGAACAACAATTATATTAATAGTTTTGAAATATATAACCGTACGAATTATTTAAAAATAGTGGTGGATAAAAATCTACTAAATTGCATTTATTAAACCAAGAACTTCAACTGATTAACTACCACTTTAAAATAAATATTTGCTGTCCGGAGTAAGTTGGCAAAAGATTCTAACCATCTACCACTGAGGATATAAATGACGTACGTTTGATAACTGAAAAGCTATGTGAATATTAAATACGAAAGCATGTGAAATGTAAGATAAACAAAATTAATACTTATTTTATTTGTTTCAGCCTGATACAAATTTTCAATTACATTAAAAATAAAAATGACTTTTATAGTAGAGGATTAAAGAGACAAAACAAGAAATTTATCTATAACAAAAAACACCTGAGCTCTTAACAAATCACCAATCCAGTCTCCGCACACCGATACATTATCCATAAATAATCCTCCACACTCTCTGCCAGATCATCTCTCAGGATACATTCTTGTTCAGTCTAACCACTAACCTTAATTCTGTCTTGCTTTTTTGTTTACCAAAATGGTAAATAATGTCTTCTCCTACCGAATAACAGAATAGTCTTCAAAAAGAAAAGAAGTTCTCTTGTTTGTTTTTCACTTCCGTTATTCAGTTAGCCTCCGAGCAATCTGCTTGATTCATGTCCTGTGTTGGCACAACGCCTCGCTTGTTGAACTAACAGCTTCGAAGAGCAAGCCTTTGCACCTCGTTTCGCAGCCGATAACGAGCTCCCACGGAAGGGATTTATTTGGTTTCGTTTTTTCCCCGAGAATTCAAGTATCAACAAAAAGAGATCGAAGAATATAATCTTTGTTTTTTGAAACAATACTTGCATTTTGGTTTTAGTATTTGTTTTTTTTTTTAAGGTGATGCCAAATCTAATATATCATCAAATTTCCGAAAAAAATATTTTTGTCTGAAACGTTAGGAACATTTATGTTTACCATTTATTATTGACATTTTTATCTGTAAAATGGGTTGGGGTTCCCAATTTTTCGTTAGCTATGGAACTCTGAATGATAGATATTTAATGAGGCTATGCTATAATTAGCATTTATTTTGCAGAAACGAGAAATTCTATTTAGTGCTATATGCTATTCTATTTACTGTTACACTATTCAATGCATTACTCTATTTAGAACTGTTTTATATGCTACTTTATTAAATATTATATTTAGTTAACCCTATAATATTTTATTTAGTAAAATTTTATACCGGCATTTAAAAATATTTATATTGGGATTTGAAATACACTCAAATTAGCTACCACTTTCAATAGAGATATTTTTAATTTATGTCTATTAGAAAATTCTAATTAACGAAAAAGCTTTGTTACATAATATGAAAAAGATGCTTTTATAAAAAAGAGTGGTAAGGTTTAATTTTTAAATGTATTTTTTAAATATATTTCTTAGTTTTGTCGGATACTTTCGTTTCAAGTGTGAATAAGTATGCAGAGATGCCAACTTGCTCCGCTTTGTAAAACAGTATTTTCTAGTGGTAGCGAAATTTAAGTTATTCGGAGTCTCGTATTTTTTATTTTAAGTAATTTTCTACACCGCTAAGTATCAAAAATTATAAGTAATATATCAAACGCAACGTTAAAGCATTCATCCATTGGATACTCTGTTAAAAAGTAGGCGTAACTATCCTTCTTTAACGAATTTTACTATATAATTTGCTACCACTTTATTAAAACTATTCCAGAAAGCGGAGCAGTTGGCATCCCTGAGTATGCATATGATCATTTAGTTGATTTGATTTATTTGCATGAAGTGGTAGTCAAAATCATATTAAGTTCATAAATCCAGGAATTATAAAGAAACTTATAAGATTCTATAAAGATAATAATAATTCTGCTAAGATAAGATTCAAAGCTAAAAATGAAATTCTATGGATAACAACTACGACTCCGTAGTTGTTGGCATCTATGGCAGAAATGCCAACTTGATCCACTTTGTAAAAACATATTTTCTAGTGGTAACAAAATTTAAGTAATTGTTAGTTTAGTATTTTTTATTTTAACAGGGCTCCCACGATCCTTGAGAATTTTAGAAAGTGGTAACAAAAATAAAACAAATTTTGATATTTTAATTTTTGTGTACCCACCAGTAAAAATTATTTTCTAAAAAAATATATGTGCATGAAAATTCCAGCACTTAACAATAAAAAAGTATATTAAAATAAGAGAAATATATTTTAGCAACACCCTAAATATACTACCACTTCTAAAATTTTTCGAGGACTGCGGGAACCATGTTTAAGCAATTCCTCCACCACTTCATATTAAAAATTCAAAGTATTATATAAAAAT
This sequence comes from Parasteatoda lunata, assembly GCA_949128135.1. Classification (NCBI taxonomy): domain Eukaryota; kingdom Metazoa; phylum Arthropoda; class Arachnida; order Araneae; family Theridiidae; genus Parasteatoda; species Parasteatoda lunata. Next base: position 77,147,442 of record OX421978.1, read on the forward strand.
TAGAAAACTTGTTGTGATATCTTTTATTTCATTTCTTAGTTATTATTAAGATGCCACCCTATGGGTTCTAGGCATACTCAAGAATGTAATCCCAGTGTGGCAGCAACTAGTTTAAAAAATTGAGAAAACAAAGTATATTAAGTAAAAATATAATAAAGTTATAAATACGACTTTATTAAAATTCCTTTACTCAGTAATTATGCAGCCGATTTTGCCCATATATATACAGAGAGAGATTCTTTGAATAGGTCTCAAAAAATATGTGTAACAGTTAACTGTAAGCGTGGCACTGTACTTATTTTCGACAAAACGTACTCTTTTTTTTGAAGAAACGTTACTTTTTTTTCATAAAATTTTAATTTAACTCCCCCAAATTAGGAGGAGGTAGACGAAGGTTTAAATAGTTGACTTTTGTAGTTCAACTCCCATATAACCGGTTCATACATTTATTACTCTTATGTAATTTCAATTTGTCACATTACTCTTCACATCTTTCAAAAGATTCACATTCATAAAACAATTCTTGCACAAAAAATTATATGGCTTTAGCCAAAAGACAAATATGCAATGTAGTGAAAAATGTAGATAAAATATATAATTATTATTATTATTTATTTATTTATTCATGAAATAATCTCTTGAACTGTTAGATGCAAAAATTCTTATAAATTCAGAATTTTAAATTTTTTTAAACCTAAATCTAATTTTTCATTTAATTTGATGAGTATTAAAGTGATTAAAAATTAATTTGGACAAAATAATGGAAAGCTTATGAAATGGTACTTCGTTTCCCAAATATTTTATTTTATAACCGTCGTTGAACAGCCGACCCAACTTTATGGGTTTACGACTATTAATGTTCAACTGCATAGCCCTGTAATTTTGAACCCAATCCAGAAGACAAGGGAACTCCTTGATCGAGTAATGGGAGAAATTTGCCTTCGTGGAGGACTTTTTTGATGGAGCTAACCCGCATTTGCGTTACATGGAGAGGAAGACCACTAGAACCTCAAACGGTCAGCCTGTCGGCAGGGGGACTTTAACCCATGATTCGTCTTCCACTGAGGATATTTCACGTCAGCATTGTGGTCGGTGCAAGCCGGATGCGGAATTCGTATCGCCTGGGATTCGAACCCGGTTCGCCGCATTGGTAGGCGAACGCACTATCCCCTAAGCCAGTGTTTCCCAAAGTGTGGTAAGCGTATCCTCAGGAGTACGGGAACAGTTTAGCGGGGGTACGCGTTCTTATGCAAAATATCTTGCAACAAACGAAAATTTCAGAAAACTTTATTTAAAAACAAAGCTTGCCATGAAAATTTACGATTACGTATTTTTCTACTGGTTATCTTTTGCAGAGTTAACAGTTAATAATTAGTGGTGTCAAAAGTCAGTTGTGATTTTTAACTTTCGTGCAAATTTTTTATAGTAAAAAATGCATTAATTTTCTTATTCGTCGCATACAGCGTTACGAAAAATTTAGAAAGGGTATACAAAACTCATAAGTTTGGGAAGCACTGCCCTAAGCTGTTTTCTAAATATTTCTAAATTAATTTTCTAAATATATAGCTTCTTAAACCAGTGTTTCCCAAAGTGTTGTACGGATACGGGAGCAGTTTTACGGGGGTACACGTTACGGGTGTACAGTTAACAGTTAATAATTAGTGGTGTCAACAGCCAGTTGTGATTTTTAATTTTTGTGCAATTTTTTTATAGTCAAAAATACGTTTATTTTTTTATTAGTGGTACACAGCGTTAAGAAAAACTTAGAAAGGGTACGCAAGAGTCATAAGTTTGGGAAACACTCACTGTCTTAAACGAATGAATCTGTAGCTAAAGAATTGAGAAACGCCCACATTTCATTTAATTCTCAAAAATGAAATTTGGTGGGTAGTCATCTGTATTTAATTCGATTATTCCTTTTATTTAAATTATGTGTTTTTAATTTATAATATATACTTTAAGCAGTCTTTATAACTAATCTAGTTACAGAATCATAAAAATAGTGTTACAGCTTTTAAATTCTGGAGGATTCTGGAGCAATTGTATTTATCACTATAAAATTGTTATCTTGTTAATTTGTAAGAAGCCGTTTTTTTTAATGTTTTGGAATAAATTCTAATATAATAGTGAAGTTTTCTACGAAGTTGCCAACTGTTACTTTTAAATATGAATGTGAATGGAAAAGATTTAAAACTACAATATCTATAAATTGATCAAACATAGAAAATTACATAATTATGTAGTCCTGTTTAAAAGTAATGCCAAAATTAAAAGAATTCCTGTCAAATTGACGAAATTTATAAATGCATATATATTTAGAAACAATATTTTATTACTTGTAAAACAATATTCTATTATTTGCAAATATGTTTAGTAACTTTAAATGGAAATAAAAATGGCTGTTATGTACTCTAAGGAAGTACAATGAAGAGGATACTCGTTTTGTTAATTTAGCTTTCGTCTTTGGAGATAAAGGTCTATGCATTACCGCCATCATGAGACAGCCTCCACACGGTGTTTTAAAAAGTAGTCAGCGCAGATTATTTATTAAGTGAATCAATTGTGCGCATGAATCCAAATTCTTTTCTAAAAGTATTTGAGAGAAATTTAGAATATAAAAAAAAAGAATTAAAAAAAAAAGAATCACCATTTATATGAATAAAATAATATTCCAAGGCATCAAGATGGGCTGATGTGACTGAGAAGGGGAAATAATTTGGGCACTGTCGAAATTAAATTTATGCCCAAGTTTCTAACAATGTGCAGCAATGGATGATTCCTCGTAATCTTGATCTATCATGTCTTCTAAGGGAAATGAAGTTCTTAATCAGGTAATGTCTTTCCTTTTCTGTTTAGTGGGATTATCTTTAAAAAGAAAAAAAAAAAGAGAGAAAAAAAACTTTAAAAAGAAGGAGGAAATTTTTCATCGTTTTTTTTTTATTAATAAACTTAAATTGCTTTTGATATCCAGCATTTGAATTCACAGTCAAAGGCTATATTTAATTTAGTTTTGAATTAGTTTTAAGGGATATACAGAAGTGAGAATGAAACCAATAAGCCACGTTATTGTTATTGTTTAAATGAAAGCTTAAAGAACTGTTATAAACGTTGAAAATGGTCACCAGGGAAACATATTTCTTTATTAACGAATTCTATTACCCATAGGCAAAACGGGTGTTGTTTTGGGTTTGATGGCGAGCGCACCTTATTTGGACGTCAACACACTTTTCAACTGTGTTCAAGAGTAATAGTAAGCAGTGCGCATGCGTCCTCATTGTATGCGTTACTATGGCGACCGCTGCTATTTGATAGTTTTTTAGAATTCTTTATTTTTCACTCTTAATTTTGTTATGTATTAAGTTGGTGAGTTTATTATTTTTATATTATTTTTATTATTAATCTATAATTACTGTCTTGACTGTGATTTTAATATAAATATAAATACTGATGAAGGAAAAGTATTTTGTGACGTCTTGAAACACGTACACGTAGGCAGGATTTGAAAACCAATCCGACGACAAAAGAACAAACATCAATTGAAAAAGCTTTTGCAATCCATGTTTTGAAATGTTGTGGCGTTTATCGGGGTCAATCCAGAAAAGAAAAAAAGCATTTGACCAATGGGTCATCGTAATAAAACGATCACAATTTTTTTTTTCATTTGAAAAGCGTGATGAGAAATATGAATAAAATTTTTCATAAATGCAGGTTCTTTCCATGATATATTCAAGATAGTGTTATTAGAAAAATAATATTTTTTAAGAAAGAATTTTGCTCTTTACATTTAATTGGCATTTTGCTTTTAATAATTTTATTAAGAGAACCAAAATATTGAATTTTTTAAAAGATTAATAATAAGTTAAAAGTATAAATAAGGTTTCGGAAATCATTGCAGTGAGGTTTAAAAAAAAAATTAAAAAAACCCCATCTCTGAACCTCTTTTACCTTTCCCTGGAACTCAAAGGTTTTCCAATTCAGGGACCGCTGGTCTAGTGTAGCGCAGAATTTTATTTATACTAAAATATAAAATTAAAAAAAGAAGTAGTTTTTACTCCTGTTCAAAAATTTCTCAATAATTGATTTTTTGTAAATAAAAAAAAAATTCAAAGATGAATAATTGTATCTCTTAGATCTAAATAACTGCAAATAAGTACAAGTTTGAAAAGTTATTGTTTGGAAGCGAGCTTTGTTTGGAAGATTTTACCTTAAACGTTGAAAAAGACACCGGTGTTGCATAGTGTATTCCATAACCATACATTACTAAAATGACCGATCGGACTAAGTAGGGGTCAGGAAACTGGCCTTCCATCAGAAAGGTTCTGGATTCGAATCCCGGACAAGGCATGGATGCTCTTTCATTCTCTATACTACCTGTCTTTACTGTGGGATCAAACTTGTTCCACCTAATATGGTGCCCTGAAAGAGTGGCCACCAAATCTTCCAGAATACACCTGAATTGACAATTGGAAAAAATTTTTATAAAAGTATTGAGTATAATACTTTTCAGTTATTTCGACCTAAATAAATTCAAAATTCAATTATTATCAAAAATCTTAAAATTGAAATTACTGTTTAGTCTTTAAAGAAAAAAGGGTTCATTAATAATCATATTTTTGTCTTCAAAGCGTTTTTACAGGGTTCCCGCGTTCCTTGAAAAAATTTTAGTAGTGGTAGTAAGTTAAGGTTGATGCTAGAAGATATTTCTTCATTTCATGTACCACTTTTTGTCGTTAAGTGGTTTAGAATTTTTATCCATATATACTTTTTTTGGAAATCAATTTATCAATTTTTAGTGGTGGTTACACAGAAATTAAATTATCTACATTTGTTTTGTTTTCTCCACCACTTTTTAAAGTTTACAAGGCATGCAGGGTTGTTGTTTTTTAATAAAATCTAGAACCGCAATTGAAATTCTATCAAAACCGTGTTTAGAAAAACGGCTGATCTCTAGATTTTTATGTTTATATATATATCATTTAATGTATATATATATATATATATATATATATATATATATATATATATATATATATATATATATATATATATATATATATATATATATATATATATATATATATATATATATATATATATAATAAAAAAATCTAAAGCTTTTCTCTTGACATAAAAACATATTAAATTTCTTCCTAGACGAGTTTTATTATATTGAATACCTATAAATTGAGCGTCTCGAATCGTAAGCTTGGATCCGATTTCTTATATGTTCTTTAGTATTGAAAGTCCTTATATTACCAGCTTTCATTTAGATTCTTCCTCACTACAGCCGTAAAATGAAAAGAATAAATTTTATTCAAATATACGCGATGCACTTTTACAATCCGATTTTTAAAAGTCAATAAAAACGGTAACTCAATCTAATACAAAAGTCTTCTAAAAATCTCGTCGTAAACTTTTTACGACACATAAGAGCATTTTTTTTCTCCTGTCACAAAAGTTCTAGATAAAAATCTAAAAACGTATCTACATGGAACAGAGAACAGCAAATACACGACGAAACTAAATTTTTATCCCAAATTCATATCTTAATGTCGAAAGTAATAAAAATTCCTGACAGTCAGATCTCTCTTCTCTGGAAGTCAAGCTCTACTTAAATCTATATAATAATATTAAGTTAGGCAACTTAAGAATTTCAATGCATATTTTTCCAAACAGAAATAAAATATTAGAAAAAAAAATGAATGAATGCGACCAGAAATGAAATTTTTGAATTATAATATTTAGTATTTGATGTTGATTTGTTTCAATACTTCGTATTAACAAGGTGATTAAAAATTTAGCATTGACAAGTTAATTTAATGTATTGCTCTGACAATTTGATTTAATATTTGGCATTAACAATATGATTTAATGTTTGACATTAACAAGTCAATTCAATGTTTGGCATTGACGTGTTGATTTAATATTTGGCATTGACAAAGTGATTTAATATTTAGCATCGAGAAGTTGATTTAATGTGTGGCAATGACGTGTTACTTTAAGAAGTGGTATTGACGTGTTGATTTAATATGTGGCATTGAAGTAATTTGAAATGCGGCATTGACGTGTTGATTTATTATTTATCTTCGACAAGGGGGTTTATTTTTTTCATCGAGAAGTTGATTTAATGTTTGGCAATGGCAAAATGATTCAATATTTGGGTACTGACAATTCGGTTTAATATTTAGCATTGACAAATTGATTTAATATTTGTCACGTTGACTAAATACTTGGCATTAATAAGTTTCAATGTTTGGCATTGACAAGTTGATTTTATATTTGGCATCGACAAATTAAAATAATAATTTGCATAGACGTATTAACTGCAGCTTTTGTAATATTTAGCAAGTAGAATAGTAACAGTCATTCAATACAATTGCTGTACCTTACGTCTACAATTTTAATTGTTAATGAGTAAATTTGAAGGACTTGGGAGAATATAAATGATAAGTAACATTTTCAAAGCGTTTCTGATTGAAAAATACTCTATTTAATTACACCAATGTTCTCCTCTCTGATTAAGTTACATCATAATCAAACCGTTCGTTTGTATTGTTTCTACTTACGTTATGTGTAAGTTTTCGGAAGAATAAACATTCTGTGACTACCGAAACATATAACGATTTTTCAATTTTTCTCAACATCCCCGAGAATGATCTGAAGTTATTATTTTCGAAATCTGTTAATAAGTCGTGGTGGTAGTAACGAATATTTAGCTCCTCCACTAAACAAGCTCGAAATAAAAATTAAAAAATACGGCTAGATTTTTTTCCGTTTTCGAAGTAAGAAACACGGTTTTGAAAGTAAGACGGAAAAAGTGGGGGGGGGGGGACTGGCATTAAAGCCGTATTTTTTCGAGCCATTTGTAGCCAGGGCTGAAAACCTATATAAACCAAGACGGAAAAAAGCAATAACTGGCGGGGCCTCCCTGGTCGAGTGGTATCGCCGGTCAAGGTAGCGGGTTCGAATCCCGCCGTAACCCTGGATGTTTTCTTTGTGATGTCTTTCTCTGAATTGTTCTATCTGTATTTTCTACTTGACAATGACTTATAAACCTATATTGAGCACACAAGTCAGCAAATGTATGTAATTTCAATAAACAATAAACAAAAGCAAAAACTGGTACGAAAGGCATTTCCTTCTAACATTTTTTCGAGAAACATTAAATTTCTGTAACTATTGTAACTTATTTCTGTAACTTCTGTAACAATTATCGCTTACATATAAAACTGCTTCTTTCCTGAAGAAAAAAAAAGTAGATATTGTGAAATAGTTTGAAAAATAGAATAGATTTACTTCTTCCTAGAACAAGTTAAATTTGAAATGGTATTACTACCAGCTTTTCCTCTCTTCCGACTAGTTTTAACCCACGTTTGTAGCTGGAATTTGGAAGGAGTTAAATAAGCTGATTTGTTTTCAATCATTAACTGTTCATCACTACATAGCTTTCTTCAGCTTAAGAGACAGTCCTATAAACATGTATAACTATTAAAAAGAAAATCTCGATAGTCGTGAATATTTTACTTTTTTGAAAGTAGTCTAACAGTGAAATGATTTTTTTTTACCAGTTTTCGCTTTTTTCTATCTTGACGATACAGCTCAAATTTGATATGAAAATTTCAGCTTTGGAAAAATTTTAGCTGAAACCCTTATAATACTTAATTTTTTAGTCATATTAACAGGTTTATCTCGTTTAACAATTAAAAAAGGTGACAAAGTTATTTTATTATTACTATTTAATTATAAATTTTGCCGTTCTTAATATTTTGATCATATAAATAACCATTATATATTTAAATATATCATATAACTTTATTTGTCCCGTGACTTTATTTATGTTCGTCTCATGACTTTATATCATATGACTTTATTTGTCAAATGTATAGTGTGATGCCACAATTGGCATTGCATATTTCCTACCTTCTAAAATATCTTTAATTACTTAAACTTATTTTATTAATCGAATTATATTTAAATTAAATCAAAGAGTTAATCTTTTAAAGCGAGCATAAAATATTTTATTCTTTTCTTATCGATTATAGTAACGGCTAACTTTTTATTTCAGTACTAATACAGACTCATTAATTCACTGTCGCGCCTAATCGAAAACAAAAATCTATTTATAACTCTTTATTCTTAAATTTCTTACCTCAAATATGTTTCAGTTACAGGGTTATTATATTTCCCGCAGTTTTGTAGGCGACTCGCGCCATCACCTACATCAAAAAGCCTCCACACGCTCTTTTATAAGTAGTTCGCGCAGACTATTTAAAAAGTGAACCAGTTGTGCGCATGAGCCCAAAACCTTTTATAAAAGTAATTGAGAGAAATTCATCATATATATTTAAGAATTGAATCTGTAGTGGTTGACAAGTGAATAAGGTAAACCAATAATATCCATAAATAAAACAAATTTTTAGTTATATACTTGCTACCACTTTCTTATTTTAATTAGATTTTGTATTAAGTGACTCGTTCGGAAAGTGGATATCCTTCACAGTGGTCTTATCGGATTACCTACAAAAAACCGTGTGGAGGCTTTCGGTTATAGGATGCGTTGCTCATGCTCGCTCAAGTATTTTCAAACCCAATATTGATTATGCGGGGTTGGCTTTGTTTTGGCTATGTTATATTTTGATAATTCGCCAATTTTGGATCTCCTATCCATGCTTCTCCTGTATCCGTTGAGAACAAATACATTTACTTTCAATTTCAAATGTATGGCGACTGGAGTTGCCCTTGTGGGCCTCCCCAGTCTCAACCGTTAAAAATAGCTGTAAAAACTCTCGATGTGGGAAATTGTCTCATTTAATCCCTTTAAGGGATTTCTTTTCTTTAATATGATTATTTTTTGAATTGTGGCCATTTTTTATAAATAATAAATTAATTTGGTTAAGGTGATTTTATTATTTCCTTGAGACAATTATTATTTTTACGTCCATAATTAAGATGTGTTGGTAACGGCCAAAAATCCACTACCACTACCCATATGCTGATATAGCGATCACCGCCATAATATATAGAGAGATTAACTTTTGTTAAAACTTTTAAGATGTAAGTAAGAGATGAATTTTGAAAAGCCATGCTACTTTTAATATTTGCATTCCATGGCGTAAATATTATGGAAAACAAATTTTAGCATTCCTTGAACGAAAAACGCACCTATGTAACATAGGCATTTATTTAAAACCCTTAAGATATGGGTAGAAGATTCATTTGGAAAAACCTAGTCCTAATAGTGAAAGTAATACATCGGTGTATTTTTGATACGATTTAAGATATTTGTTTGAGTACCAGGGTTGTAAATTTATACATATCAAAATAAAAAATAGTAAAAACTGGTAACACATAAATTTCATTTTTAGCATTTTTTAGAGAATAATGAAATATCCATAACTATCAAATGTTTTTTAACGGATAAAATTCATATATTGAATAATTGCTTCTTCCCAGAGTAAAAATTAATAGCAATGAATTGTTTATTGTGAAGAATATATTTACTCCTCCCGAAAATTATCCATTATTTAAATAGTTCTACTACTAGTGTTTTTTTTCTTTTCCATCTCGCTTTCAGGCCTGTTGCGAGCAGGAATGGCAACAAAAACAAAAGAATTATAAAATATTAAAGCAGTTTTTTAAACAGTCAATTCAAAATCTAATTAAAATAATAATATAACTCCCAGATATGGTGTCTATATTTATACTATAATTCCAAGCTTTCTATGTCTTGAATTAGGCTCTACAGAATTTAATTTTATTTTTACATAAACACTGTAAAAATCCACAATCAAATTTTAATATTGTAACTAAAATAATAAATCACTTGTTGAATTTTCAATTACAAATCGAATGTTGATTTCTATTTTCGAATACTGCCGAGTATCAATGCTCAAACATACTTTTAAATAATATTATATATAGATTTTGAAATTCTCATAACAACTAAAGTTTAATTAAGAGAAAAATTGTTTGAAAAACAGTAGATGAGAAAAAAAAAGTTTTGATTTGTTTAAATTTAGACTGTGTTATCATTGCTTTACTATTGTAAAGTCAATTTTAGTTTATTCTAGTTCATCCAGTTTCTTCCTTTTTAGAAATTTCCTCCGGTTTTTTTTCCAGTGTTCTGGTAGAAATATGCTTTTTTCGGGCAAAATCCTAAACGTTAAATGCGAGTTAATGACATATAACATATTTTTATGCTCTACTGGAAGGAAATACGGAAAATATTAGTGAAATCGATTTGAATTAAATCACTTTCTGATGAAACGAAAGTTTATGCACCTGGAAAACTTAAAACGTGGGTGTAATATTAAGATCTTTAAAAAAATGTATTTTGTTATATATAGAACTACCAGAATATTTTAAAAACTCTAAGTAAATGTAACTGGGTCCAAAGCCCCATGCTATTAATTATTAATTCTATGTAAATACAAAAAAACAAATTTTCAGCTCCTTTTTTATATCAAATTGAGACCACTTTTTCATGTTTTTACTAGTGCTAACGATTACTATTAAAATATTTATGGTGATAAAATATTTAATTGAGGTTTGTTAATCTTCTAAGACTTTTATAACATTTGGATGAAGTTAAAAACGGAATACCATTGAATCTATTAAATTAGAAATGGTCTATTCTATTTTATTAATTCCACCACTTTTTAAATAAAATAAAAATTATTGATTAATATTTCATACCAAGATATATTACATTTTGATTGTGACGATTTTGCATATATTGCATTAAGTAGAAGTTTCAAAGCTGCTACAGTTATGAAAAAAAAGTATATAGAATGCGATGGTAATAGGGAGAAAATAACTACAGCAACCGCATTTTAGACTTACCTAAAAAAACGACATTTAGGGGCAATTTGATCCTCATAAGAAATTAATGTTATCTCAAAGTAAATGACAAACATTGTTAATAATAAAATATGTAAGAGTATTTAAAGATTTAAATTTTTTTTCGTATTTTTTAAGAAAACAATGACTATGTTACATTATAATTTAATATACTATTACAGATTAATTAAAATATAAACAAATAATAAGAATATAAATTATATACATTAGCACACAACATGTTTTAAAATGTTAAGTTGTATCACTAGTTAGGCATTAATGTAGGCTTATTCAGTACATCCACGTGACGTGAAAGTGACAACAAAACATCGAAAAATTATTTTTTAGCATTTCTTATTATTAGTATTCATTTTATTCTCCGCAATGTTAAAAGGCATGCTTCTGATATTTTAGTGACTGAATTTTAGACATTAGGGGCTATCTGATGCTCAAAATACTAATTTGTAGATTTTCAACAAACACATGTGTGAATTTGCAATGAGTAAATTTTTTTTTTGGGGGGGGGGAGCAACACCTCCTATAACTAAAAGCCGCTACACGGTTTTTTATAGGTAGTTCGATCAGACCATTATGAAAATAAACCAGTTTACGAAAGAGCCGCTTTATACGAAATCTATTAAAAATTAGAAAGTGGTAGCAAATATATTTCTAAAAATTTGTTTAATTTATGAATATGATTGGTCAGTCTTATTTACTTTGCCAACCACTACGGATTCAATTCTCAAATATATATGATATATTTCTTTCAATTACTTATAAAATAAAATTTGGATTCATGCGCACAACTGGTTCGCTTTTTAGATGATCTGCGCAGACTACTTATAAAATCCCGTGTGGAGGGTTTCTGATGTAGATTATGAGGGAGGGAGAATTCAAGCATTGAGAAAACGTAGTAAATAAATGAAGGATACGAGCAAATTTCCTTTTTTGTTGAATAATTTCTTAGCATCTAGTCTGCCAGTCACATTTCGTAGTATTGTAGTAAGTAGCAGTACTTGGCTTCTACTCTATGTTATCGTATTCAAACTCATTCGCATGAATACAAATCAGAATTATGGTATTATTTTTTCTTTTGCAACTAAACAGCAATTATTTAGTTTTCATACTGCCGTGCAAAAGATGAATGTCATGATAAAGAAGTGGCACTGAAATTAAGAGGATATTTTATTTTGCTCAAACGTAACATACCTGTAATATAAGGTTCTTTTACGAAAAAAATTCGTGTGTAAGTTTAACTAAAGCACTAAACAGTAATTCCGCTGCGCTTGTAATTTAACTGTAGTGCCATTAATAGAACACTATACATTTCCCAGGTCGTAATTCATATATATATATATATAAAAATACATATATATATATATACATATATATATATATATATATATATATATATATATATATATATATATATATATATATATATATATATATATATATATATATATATATATATATATATATATATATATATATAAGCAAAAAATTGAGAAAAAACGGAGGGGGAAATATATATATATATATTAAAAATCCGGAAAACAAAATAAAAAAAAGGATATAATCTCTTCTTCAGCTCACACGATTATATCCGCAAATTTATTGCAGCAGTATTGCAGCAAGAACGTGCCATAAGATATCACTTTATTTATGCTTCTTTTTTCATAGTTTATATTCTGGCAATCTTATTACGTAAATATTTTAAATCATTCTTGAAAGATGCCGGTACGAGTAAGTTCATTTAAATTCGCTCCTCACTATGCAGATTTCCTCTCGTGTACTGTTCTATAATCTCTTTACATTTTATTTTCTGTTTTTTGCTTGATATTTTTGTTTATTTTTTACTTAATGTGTTCTAATTTCGTTTTAATTTTTTTGAGTGCACCTCACACTATTGTATAGATATATTTTGCTTTGGCTATATTGATACAATATTAGAAAGCACTCCTTTTTGCGGATACAATCGTGTGAGCTGATGAAGAGATTATATCCTTTTTTTTATTTTGCTTTCCGGATTTTTAATATATATATTTTTTCCCCTCCGTTTTTTCTCAATTTTTTGCTTATTTTATGAGTTCTATATACTTGCAGCTTATGCGCAGTTAATATAACTTATTAATTTTCTTCGATTTTCCCTTTTTTTCTCTTTGTATTTTTGTGCTATATATATATATATATATATATAATAAAAGGGCTAAAATCCCTGTTATCAGTGTTATAGTTAGCTTAAATAATGCAGTCGTAGGTCATCATACGTTCTAAAATGGTTTATTAACGGTAGGTTGGTATTTATAACAGTTCACATCCGCTCTCCACAAGGGAGGGAGTGGACAAGACTTCTGACAATTCTGGAACAACTTATCAGGATCACAACATGATGAAAAGGACACGCAAAAACTAGTGCTCCCACGTTTTATACAAACACAGATTTGAGTAAACAGGCACAGTCGTGTAACCTTACGCGTCACCGAAAATCATTTAGTGCTTCCTAATATGGAAGTGAAAAAGGGAAATATTCTAAAAATAACTCTTCCTTTGAAATATAAATCTAATTATATTTCAAAGGTGTTTTCAGCCTTGAATTCCCAAAATAGAATATCTCTACGTTTATTCTTTAACAAAGACATTTTATGAAAACGAAAGAGTTTTAATTCTTTTATTAATACAAAAGTATTTATAATTTTTGTATTACATATATATATATATATATATATATATATATATATATATATATATATATATATATATATATATATATATATATATATATATATATATATATATATATATATATATATATATATAAGCAAAGTCTGCCATTTCATTTTTATTTGTTAAATTTGAATCAGTGTTGATAGATTAGGGGTTTCCCTTTAAATTTAGGGGGATTTTTTGTCTTCAGTGGGTATTTTAGGGGAATTTGTTTTTAGAGGTTTGTTTTAGGGTTATTTGTGAGTTTTACTAGTTTCATTTTGGTTACGTTCTAATATCAAATTCTATAACTGAATGCGTGAGATGGTAATATGAAAATCAATATGTTAAACCAAAACAAAAAGATTAAAATTTAATTTTAGAACTTAACCCCTTTGTTGAATGTAGTAGGTTATTACTTAGCTCGATCAACCTGTACGATTGGAGAATTTGAATTCAAATTATTTAAAATTTTTAATGTGCATGGTTTAAAAATAATACCAAAATATAAAGAAAGAAAGAAGTACGTATAAAAGTACAAGAAAGATTGGGAACACGAAAAGCAGTTTAAAGGTTAAAGGATTTTGTACCTACTTCTTCTATGTTAAAAATGTTTAACAGCGAAAACATATACAAATCAGAAAGTATTGACGAAAATATGTTGGATATTTTATCAAAAATGTAAGCATAATGTTAGAATTAAAATAATATTAAAAAGACTATATCGTTGATAGTAAAATATTTATGAAAAAATGTGCAAGTCAAAGAGTATTCAAAAAATATCCTAAATATTTTAGTAGAAATTAAAGATAGTGTAACGATTGAAATGTAAAAAAAGATTAATTTGTTGATAATAAAATATTAAAAAGTATTAAAGCAGCGATTTCTATACATTATTTAACTTCTGTACTATTTTTTAATACTTATACATTAAGTAAAAAATTTTAGGGTTTTCTTTAAATTTTTAGGGGATTTCACAACGCCATCTGGGGGTGAACGGTTATCAGCACCTGGCAACACTGATTTGAATTAGGTTTACTTCCACTAGTTGAGTTGAGGGTTTTGCGTGTTATTTATTTATAGTGGTGGTGAGATGAAACAAAATATTTGGAAACTAGCCGATTTTTGTTTAAAAAAAAGTATTTAAACATTCGTCTGTTTGACCTTATATGCATCATCTTAAATTAATTGAGCTTTTTGGCAGACAAAAATTTTAATTCAAATTTATTAAAACATAAATAATTTACCCGGCCTACCCCTAAGAAAAATATTTTATGAAACGACGGAGTATCTGTAGTTGTTAGAGCTCTGAACAAACTTGTCTAACTTTAATTGTTTGAATCCTTCGGTTATATTATGAAGAATAACAAAAAATAGTAAAAAATTTAAAAGTGGTAATGAAAAGCTGATAAACCTTGATCATTTAACCACTATTTTTGTAAAGAAAAAAAATATCAAAACTCCCAGCAAAGCGTTGATCGTTGACGATTATCTCAAACAAAAATCTCTTTTATTGGATCAATTAATTTCCCCTTGTTTTTTTAAAACTAATTTCCATTCTACAATTTTTTTATTCGTTTGTAAACTTGTATCTTAAAAATTAATTAGCTCAAGAACATTCGAAAATCGTCGAATTTGGAATAAAGGTCGCGAAACTTTTCATGACCGGTAGCTCTTTTGTTATTACGCTACTGTTTTTAACGTTATAAGAAGCTAGGACATCTAGGATAAGTTTATATTTTCTACCCTGACTATCGACAATTAGTTTCAATACAGAGATGCTACAGCTCCTGGCAAGACAGATTATTTTAAAAGTGGTAGAGAATAGGACCAAAAACTAAAATTTGCAGATTTTTGGTTAATTTTACCGACTTTTTACGAGGCTCAACTCAGAGATGCCAACTGCTCCGGACAAGTCAAAATAACTTTTAAAAAAAACGGCAATAAATTTCTAACAAAATTTTGCAAATATTTGACTAATTTTGCTTGCTTTTTAAAAAGTATAGCATACATAACTACACCTATACCTATATGTACTCGTTATCTGAGTGCCAGCCAATCGAATGGCTTTAACTCATTCGTCTGAGTGAGGTATTTAATGAAAATTGGGAATAAGCACATCAATTAAAAAGAGAAAGGGGTGGGGTTAGCCTTAGGTCCTGAAGACCTGCTTCCCCCGTAGCTTTCACAGGTTGCTCCCAAGGAACAGTCTTGAGTAAAAATGATACAATAAAAAGTATGAAATAAGATAAAAAGCAAATAAAAAACTAATTACAGGGAAGGGAAAAATGTGTACAATTTACAAAATTTCTTGGAAAATACCCTGTCCGACAGGAGAAACGCAGTCACCGGGGTATATTTAGTATTATCCTTTATGAGATCGATATTGAAGATGTCTTTGTAATCACAAATATTGCAGCATCCTTAAAGAAAGATGCGCTTAATTTAACAATAAGCACATTGATGTTATAAATACTTAACTACTAGTCCTAGTCCTAGTGTTTTTATTTCATTGGGCACCTGGGCCGCGAAGCGGCCCCCATCTCATTCATCTGGAATTTTAACACAGTTTTGGTTGAGCATTAAGGTAAGCAGGCAGTGAAGTTGCTTTTATGAATGTTTTAAACACTTTGCTTGAATAACTAAAAAGGAATCAAAAATAAAATAAGCAGCTTGCTCTTAACTGTGTTTGTTTGATTTTGGAGTTGTTCAGAACTGTATCAGCATGAGGAAAAGTTATTTTCGGAAAGGTTGATGATATTATTTGTTTTAAAAATACTTAACTGCAACACAGTGGTGAATTTTATAAGCTTACGAATAATTTAGAAATAGTGGTGGATGAAAATCTACTAAATTGAATTTATTAAACCAAGAATCACAATTGATAAACTACCACTTAAAAATATTTATTTGCTGCCCGGAGCAAGTTGGCATCCCTGCGTGAACTGCAGTAAAGGGGCGTTTGACTTAAACCTTTGAATTATTGAGTAATAGGGATATGTAAAAACCTTATAAATCGAATTTATTAAACCAAGTATTATACATTAAAAGACTACCACTCGAAAATATTTATCCGCTGTCCGAAAAAACTTGGCATCTCTGACGACATATTCTTATGCTATGAATGTGGAAATTTTTTATTTATGACATACATCTTAAATACAAATGTTATGATCGAAAATCTATGTGTTCATTCATTAGAAAGCTTCTCCTATACTCTGACGATTTTTACTTTTTATAATGTTTACGTTTTTACTACCTTAGTTACGCTTTTAACTTTTTATATGTCTATCGATTGGTTAGCAATATAACTGCAATTTTTGATCTGTTCGTTATTATTCGATTTGATTTTTTCAATATCGAATTAGGAAACTTCAAAGAGTAAGTAATAGGGAATCAATCAGCGATGTGTATCAATATTATTTCTATATTACTGCATAACCAAACTTGAATTTTGTTAATAAGTGTTACAATTTATTCAATGTAGAATAATGATAAGACTTGAGCCGCGATGGCTCAGGGGATAGAGCGTTCGCCTTCCAATGAGGCGAACCGGGTTCGAATCCCAGTCGATACGAATTCCGCATCCGGCTTGCACTGACCACAGTGCTGACGTGAAATATCCTCAGTGGTAGACGGATCATGGGTTAGAGTCCCCTTGCCGTCAGGCTAACCGTGGGAGGTTCTCGTGGTCTTCCTCTCCATGTAACGCAAATGCGGGTTAGCTCCATCAAAAAGTCCTCCACGAAGGCAAATTTCTCCCAATACTCGATCCAGGAGTTCCCTTGTCTTCTGGATTGGGTTCAAAATTACAAGGCTACGGAGTTGAACATTAGTAGCCGTAAACCCATTAAGTTGGGTCGGCTGTTCAACGACGGTTATAAAATAAAATGATAAGACTTCATAGAGTAAGTCAAAGTAAATTGTATAAAAAATTTTAGAAACAGTACTTCAATATCAAATACAGTAGCGGAATAAAGTACTTAAAGGGAATTTTAAAAATATATATTTGTCACAAAAGAGATAATACTTTTATTGCTTTAAAAGCCATTATTATAAATTTTTAAAAAAATCAGCAATATATTTAACTCGCTCAAAGACTGTAATATTTCAAAATTTTGAAACTTTAAACAGTAAATATATACGTAAAATTAAAGTGTATCTCAACTTTAAAAAAGGTAGTCAAAGATCGAGCACAATAGTTGAGTGAAGAACTAGAAGGGAGATTAAAATAAAACTATAATCTCTCCCATACGCTATAAAAATTTCATAATTATGAAAACCATTATTATTCGAAGATTCACGGAAACACTTGATTATGTGAAATAAAGCGATATTGCAATATTGTAGTATATTTTCGAATAGGTAGTAGGTCCTCAAACATACCTTTTTGCTCTTAACGCGTTGAATGCCACGCTAATTTTACATGGCTTCCCCGTCTGGCCACAATGGTCAATAACTACAAACTAAATTTGAAGGTATTAGACAGATTTTGCTAGTTTTTTAGAAGGTGTTGCATGACATATCACAAAAAGTGGTGAATTATATAAGCCTACGAATTGTTTAGAAATAGTGGTGGGTAAAAATCTACTAAATTGAATTTATTAAACCAAGAATCACAATTAATAAACTACCACTTTAAAATATTTATTCGCTATCCGGAGCAAGTTGACATCTCTGTGTATATGAATAAAACTATTTTTGTGTGTTCTATATTGCATTAATTTCTTCAAACCATTTTAGTAACGATAATAATATTAAAAAAAAAAAAACATTTACTCGAATTATGTGTTTCTAATAATCCTGGCCTTGTTGGTCGCCAGTGACCCCCGTGACACTACGAACAAACTCAGTGCTGGTCACCGGTGACCTCCATGACATTCAACGTGTAAACAAAAAAAGGTACTTAGATGTTGAGCACAATATCATAAAGAAATACTTGAAGGGGGTGAATAACATTAATCAGTTCCACAAGATAAAACAATTGCTACTATGATTTGCCGTTATTATATCCAAATAAAGTACTGATACACCTTACTGTATGTGAAAGTGTTATGGCTAAATATTATGAATAATGATAAAACTTCAACAAGTAAGTCGGTATATATAAAAGTGCGTCCCAACTTTAAAAACAGGTGCTTAAATATGGAGAACAACAGCAGAAAAAGAGTACCCGAAGGAAGATGAAAGGAAAACTATCATCTATCCAATACGAGATAAAACTTTCTCTTTGATGAAAACCAAACGAAGCAGTAATATACTTAACTCTGTGAAAGACTGCGATAATTCAATATAATAAATTATGCTGAAACTTCAACGAGTAAGTAAGTACACGAAAGTACTTTATAAAAAAAAGGTACTACACAATAGCGGAATAAAATACTTAAAGGAAAGTAAAAAAGGAATTATAATCTATCCCATACAAGATAAAAATTTTACGGCCATGAAAGTCATTATTATATCCAAATGCAGCAATACTACGCTTTTAACAACGTTAAAGTGTGTGATAATTACATAAAAATCACTCTCAAAACTCAATCAAAAATTCTTTCAACCCTTCACATAAAACTTTCCGAGATAACACAATTTCCACAACGTCCTTCAACACACACTCGATAAAATTTTAAATCTCAAAGATGCGAATGACACCAAAAGTTTCCTCTGTCCTCAATACATTATCTTGCATTTTATCGAATTCCTATCAATAACCAATTCTTCTCCCGCCTATACTACTCCAACATCCTTTACCTTGAATAAGCTCCACCCACAACTCGACGACTCCCTCACACCATTACGACCCCGCCTCTACACCTGAGTCCTCCAAAAATAAACCAGTCCTAAGGAGTAGGATCTCCCGTTTGGAGCAGTTTCTAAAAATAGAATTTCATCCTCTTTACGTTCTTGAAACAGCATCGCCGCATCGTGGCTGAGCCCCCCCACCTTTCCAACGACGCATCGCGGGAGATACTTCCAATTTACTTCGCCCCCCCCCCCTCCTTCAATCTAAAATTCTTTTGGTCTTTTCCGAAAACTCTTTTTTTGTGTGTGTTCCTATGACTGTGAGTGGCAGGGCTATGTCGATAGAGTGGCCGGTCACAATTGATTGGATTCAGATTTTGAAAGATTGCAAAAAGGTGTAAAAAATTGAAGTGGAACAAAAAAAAAAAAAAAAAAAAAATGCTGAGGAAAGTACTTTCTTTTTTATTTTAAATTTTTTTTTTTTTTTTTTTTTTTTTTTTTTAAAGTTTTATAAGTCTAATAGAAAATTGATAGACTTCGTTACTTTCTATAGATTTCTAGACGACATTCATTTATTTTTTTTACATAAAATAACCGGCTAAATATATTTAAAAACACTTTTTAACACGATGAATGCCATGGGGGTCACCGGTGATCGGCGTAGCCAAAATTATTAGAAACACATAATTCGAGTAAAATTTTAAATTTTTTTAATATTATTATCGTTACTAAAATGGTTTGAAGAAATTAATGCAATATAGAACACACAAAAATAGTTTCATTTATATACACAGAGATGCCAACTTGCTCCTGACAGCGAATAAGTATTTTCAAGTGGTAGTTTATTCAGGGCTCGAAAAAACTCGGAAAGTTTAACCGTCCCCGAGGACGGCTTGTCCAACTATGTATCAGTCCTCCTTTTAAACTAACCCGTCACTTCTAAATAAATAAAAATATAATTTTCTCTTATTTATTACAAACCTTTATCATATAAATTGCACAATGAATTATTAGTTATTAGGATTACAAATACTAGGATAACATTATACAGTTATAAAAAAATACTAGGTTACTAATAGTAACCTAGTATTTATTTTATGAAATAATTTATTTCTTATATGAAATAATTTAAATGACAAAGGTCAAGTTATCTGGAATGTCAATTTATCCGAGGGTACTGCGTTTTTTAAATTAATCAAATATGACGTTTGCCAGTTTCACAATCAATCTAATGATTTACAGAGGTTTCTGCTCAGAAATCTGAAAGGGGTTTTCCATTTAGGTAGATGTTCATAATTGCGTTTAACGCTTCTTGTTAAGATCAGTACGTAATGTGTTTTTTTGTAAGTTCATTACTGAAAAGGGCCCTTCAACCGCTGCAGTACTCCCAGACAGAGAAAACATCAATTCCATCAAGCGCAGTATGTTGCTGTATTTCTAGATTAGAGGGTCATTATAGAAGTGAGGCGATGGACTCTTGTAAGATAACAAAAATTGAAAATGTATCACGAACTTTAACGGGGAAATGGCCGTCCGCACGGACATCGGATTCGAGAAATTTGTTGTCCGCGGGGAATTTTTGACCGCCGAGGACGGGCGGACGGGCGGTTTTTTCGAGCCCTGAGTTTATTAGTTGTGATTCTTGATTGAATAAATTCAATTTAGTAGATTTTTATCCACCACTATTTCTAAACAATTCGTAGGGTTATATAATTCACCACTTTCTTTATGTATGTAACGCTAAACGTATTAAAAAACTTGCAATGTGTTTAATATTTACAAATTTTTTTGTAGTTATTTACCGTTGTGGCCAGACGGGAGAGCCATGTAAAATCGTGGCATTCAATGTGTTAGGACGGTTTGATAAAAATTTTATCGATGCTTAATAAGTTCAATTGATTGCGATTGATTCAAATCGGAATGCGAGAAGTAAAAAAAGTTGGGGGGGAAAAGAAAAGCATTTTTCGTTTCTTCTATTTATACTTATAAAATCTGACTGAAAATTGAGACTTAGTTACTTTCTAAGGATTTTTGGACCACATTAATTTTTTTTTCCTAATTATGATATAATCGGCGAAATACGTTTAAATATATTTTTTAAGCCAGTGTGTCTAAGTTTCATAAATGCTTATTTAAAAACTTTAAACAATTGACAGCGACAAATTCAATTCACATTTTGAAACAATGCGAGAAGTTGTAAAAAAAAGCGGAACAAAAAAAAGGAAAGCACTTTTCTTTCAATTTTTTTCCCTTTCTTTTGTATGTATTTAAAAAAAAAAAAAAAAAACTAGTAGAAAATTGACAAACAATAGATTTCAGGTCCTTATTTATTTTTTGACAATTGGCTACATATATTTAATAACAATTTTTAAGTCAGTTTGTAAAGATTTCAGAGATGCTAATTTATTTAATTAAACAATTGACGGCGATCGAATGAGTTCACATTTTGAAGGAATGCGAGATGTTGCAACCAAAAAAAAATAATGCGGAGGAGAGTATTTTTCTGTTATTTTTTTAATTTCTTTTGTTTTGGGCCGGGATAACCTGGTTGGTGGGGCTCTGGGCCCATGTCCAAGAGGTCGTGGGTGTCCAGAATTGAAGACCTTATGTGAAACGCCCCTTTGTTAGAGTTGTGTCGTATTGAACCAACGCCTCCTATAACTGAAAGACTCCACACGGTTTTTTATAGGTAGTCCGATCAGACCACTGTAAAGGATATCCACTTTCCGAACGAGTCACTTAATACAAAATCTAGTTAAAGTAAGAAAGCGGTAGCAAATATATGACTAAAAATTTGTTTTATTTATGAATATTATTGGTTTGTCTTATTCACTTGTCAACCACTACAGATTCAATTCTCAAATATATATGATGAATTTCTCTCAATTACTTTTATAAAATGTTTTAGGTTCATGCGCACAACTGGTTCTCTTTTTAGATAGTCTGCGCGGACTACTTATAAAAGACCGTGTGGAGGCTTTTTGATGTAGGAGGTGATGATTGAACCCTTAGAAAAGTTGACAAATTTATCCAAAAAGTAGCACTTTTTCGTTAGAATGCTATTTGCTATTTTTTTTTTTTTTTTTTTAATGTTTTGTCGAATTCGAAGCAGTTGGCAGCTAGATAATATACCTAGCGTTTTTTTGAAGAACATTTCCTCTTTTTTCCAAAAAAAAAAAAGTGGTTCAACAATTTTTTCATTTTTACAATTATTTTCAGGAACAATGTAGGTCAGGTTACAAAAACATATTAATTTCATAAATATTCATATTTGGATTCGAGTTACACGCACAGTGATTTAAAGAAGAAGAGGTAAATAATGACATATCCTCCAACAATCAATGATTTCAAATGCTTCAGACAGTATATTTCTTAGTGGTCTGCAAAAAAGAAACATACAAGAATGCAAAAATTTCCTTCATAAGAAGTTGGAAAAGTATTTACTCTAAAATGTATGTATTGCATGTAATGCTTTGTTCTGTCGGGTACATTCGTTACAAGTTAGAACACGTATGCACATGGTCATATATGCTGTGTCTCTATAAGCTAGAATATTACCATTGAGTTAAAGGGGAAATACCCTAATTTTTAACAAATTATTTTAACTGTGTTTTTATTCAACACGGACATGAAACAGAGATGCCAACTGCTCCGGATTCGACGAAATATTTCAAAACAGTAGAGAACTACAAACTAAAAATTTGCAGATTTTCGGTTCATTTTGCTAACTTTTTAAAAGGCTCAAATTGCAGGAATGCCAACTGCTCCGTTTTCTGCAAAAGTTTTAATAAATTGGTAGCAAATTAAATCTTAAAACTTGCAGATTAAGCATAATTGCATTTACTCTTTAAAATTGTCACCACAATGTAACTGCAATAAAGTTGTATTTCATATGATACTTTGAACTTTTTATACGTGTTGAAAAAAATTACTTAAAATTAAAAATAACAAACTAAATATAACTTAAATTTCCTTATCACTTGAGAATAGTCTTTATTAAGTGGAGCTAGGCAGCATCTTTGAATTTATTAAGAAAAAGATAACAGTTTTACCCAATTATAGTAAAAACAATATAAGTTGCTTTTCTACGCAGAAAAATTTGAACACTAAAAAATTCGATGCTTTTTTTTTTGTTTACTATAAGAAATTTAGTATTTATTTTATGAATTTTTATCAAATTAATTTGATATTTTTACATTCTCAGAGCTGCCAACTACTACGCTTTTTTTCAAAATATTTAATTAAGTGGTAGATATGTAAAAACTAAAGCTTTCAGATTTTTTGGTAATTTTGTTAACTCTTAAAAAGCCTCACCAAATGAGGTTAGATGGTAAGTTGGTTTTTTGTAACGGGCTTTCGTATCGTTTACAAATAGTGGTGCAAAAAATAACATTAAATTATATTTATAAAAGACAGAATAATACATTAAAGCATAAACGTAGCGACCACTAGAAAAAATGTTTTCAAAAAGAAAGTTGGCGGTCCTGCATTCATTATGAGCATAATGTTGCAATAGTTATCGATTTTTAAAATAATTTTTTTACAAGTTATTTTACAATCTACTTAGTTCGTAGCTCATAAACATTTAAGTACTCTTTAAAAAGTAAAGTATAGTACTCTTTACTAATTACTATGCAACTATGAGTCTTGTTCATCTTAACATCGTTATCTATATCATTAGAAAAAACGTTTGAGACACGCACTATATAAAATGTTTTTTGGATGTCTTTTAAAGAAGTTACGACTGATTTATGATGGATTAAATATTAAATACCAAACCCCACCACCTGTATCTTCATGTTATATGGACGTCAGATTTTATTTTTCAGAAAATGTTATTTGTCGATATGTCATCATGATTAAATTTATTATTTATCCCTTGACATACAAAGACATCTGGGAGACGTCATTTGTTTATTATATCAAAACAATAATTGACGTGTCTCAGACGTCTTCAACACAGAGATGCCAACTTGCTCCGGACAGCAAATAAATATTTTAAAGTGGTTGTTTATCAATTGTGATTATCGGTTTAAAAAATTAAATTTAGTAGATTTTTATCCACCACTATTTCTAAATAATTCGTAGGCTTATATAATTCACCACGTATTATTTGTTATTCCATGCTATACCAATAAAAAACAAGCAAAAATAGTCAATTATTTGCAAAATTTAGTTTGTGATTATTTGCCGTTTTTTTTTTTTTTAATTTTTTGGCGGGTCTAGACAATGCCTCCTATAACTGAAAGCCTTCAAACAGTTTTTTTATAGGTAGTCCGATCAGACCACCGTGAAGGATATCCACTTTCCGAACGAGTCAGTTAATACAAAATCTAGTTGAAATAAGAAAGTGGTAGCAAATATATGACTAAAAATTTTTTTATTTATGAATATTATCAGTTTGCTTTATTCACTTGTCAACCACTACAGATTCAATTCTCAAATATATATGTTAAATTTCTCTCAATTACTTTTATAAGAGGGGCCTCTCTAGCCGAGCGGTATCGCTCGCCAAACGCTCTGTTAAACGTGGAGGTGGCGGGTTCGAATCCTGCCGTAACCATGTATTCTTTGTGATGTCTTTCTCTATATTGTGCTATCTGTCTTTCTACTTGACAAAGGTTTATAAGCCTTAATTGAGCACACAAGCCTGCAAATGTATGTTGTATCAATAAACAAATAAATAAACAATACTTTTATAAGAGGTTTTGGGTTCATGCGCACTACTGGTTCACTTTTTAAATAGTCTGCGCGGACTAATTATAAAAGACCGTGTGAAGGCTTTTTGATGTAGGAGGTGATGGTCTAGAGCTGTTGGCTTCTGCAGTGCAATCAAAGATCTTTTCTACATCAAGAAATTTAATGATATGTCAAGGGGTTGAGCAAAAATGACCATGATTTGTTAATTTTAATAAATGTAACTATAGGCGTATGCATATTTCCGTAGTTTCAATAAACGCGTCATATAAACTAGACAGTGACAACTTAATATTAATTTGAAACTACTAAAAATTTTTAAAATCAGTGCTATTTTTTTCTTCCAACTTCAATACCGCTCTTTCACCTATTTAAATTACTCTAAAGGCAAATTTTGTTCTGTAAAATTTTGCATAAGCAATTAAATTTCGAATTCAGGTAAACTACATTCTGCAGAATCTATTCAAGATTTCTATAGTATTTACATTAAAGGGTTCAGTGACATTCATATAAACAAATTATTACATGATATTATTTCACTTAAATAGTATTATACTCTTTGATTCAACCAAACAAACTTTTTTCAAGAAAGATATTTAACTTTCTTCGCATTCTTTTTTTTTCTAAAATTAGTTTTTTCTATTCCCTCAACAGCCCGTTGTGGGCCAGAAGGGCTTGGAGGTAAAACCTCCACAATATCTCGACCCGACCAACAGCAATGCCCACAGACCGTCTTTACTTCCTAGACAACCTGGTGTCCATTGATCGGAAGCTGGGTAGGCTTCAAGCCGCCACTGGGAATCGAAACCCGGTTCATCACAATTGCAGTTTAGTCCCTTATAACCAAAGAGCCACTTGGTATAAAATTCTCTGATTGATATCAGAAATCGAATCAGTTAATAGTAACTTAAAAAATCAGAGATCAATTAACCATATCGACTGATTCAAACCAGGGCAACATAACATCTGCGTTTTTTCTTTTATATTAACGGATTATAGTGAACAGATTTATATTTCACAGCTTTGTAAAAATCAGTAATCAGTTTATTCGAATAGACTGATTCAAACCAGTGATACAAGAAATATGCGTACTTCTTTAAACCAACGTAATGTTTCATCAACCTAGCATAATGAACTGATTTGTATCACACAGCTTGATAAAAATCAGTTATCAGTTTATCAGACAACTAATTCAAACCATCAGTCGATTTATTTCTTCAATTTAATCTAATTTTTATCAAAGGATTATAACTATAATTAACTAATTCTAACTAATGCATCTACCACTAATCAATGACTCACTGGTTCTAAAAGCTGCTTTAAATTATTTGATTTATTAATGATTTGTATCAACCATTCACCCCAATTCTCTATATTCCTCTAAAAATTGTAGTCAATGTGAAAAAGAAAGAGAAAAAAACAAGAGCTATCTATCGCACTTAATCCTTTCAGCAATTGGTAGATCTCTTCGAAGCTGACAGAAGCTGGCGTTTTATTGGCTCTTGTCCCAGACCTTTTTCTTTACTTTCCCTCTCAGGTCAGTGGTGTCTAGCCCAAAGACTAACGTCATGTTTTTTCTTACTTTCTCTTCTTCTTCTTCTTTACTCAATTTGTCACTATTTTCGTAGTAAAACAAATCTTTTTTTTTATTTTATTTTTTTCCTTTTTGCCTCATCGTACGAAAAGTTCTTTCCCTTCTGAGTGAGATAATTTGGGAGCTCCAGGAATAGATGGGAATAGATGCGATCTATAAGACCGCTCGCAAATGTTTGACTGTCTTTTTGGTCATTAACATTCAGTGGTTTGTGAGAGAAACGTCCACCTGGATTTCTCCACAGTTGCATTCTGTTAAATGATTTTTTTTTTTTAATTGAGCCATTGAAGATGAAAACTGTTAATAACCATTGCTATCTTGCCTGTTGAAACAACAGATAGTATCCAATCTCAACTGCATCTGCTTTTCGTTACCATGGTAACATACACGCTAAGGAATTATTGATTGCAATATATCATCATGTTTATAACACCATCCTTCTAACGACAGGTATGCTGTTTCCGATTAACAACTTTTGAAAATTATTATGATGCGATGTAATGAAATACTTGAAACTTTTCTCAATAAGTGTTGTTTTGAATAGTAATAACATTATTGATTTTCCGTGAAACTGAATATATTTAGTAATTAAAGTTGGAGTGTTTATTCCGAGTTTCTTTGGAAAATATTACTACTGACAATGCTAAACTAAATATGTGTATTGCTGTGAATACTTGATACAATAATTTAACGATTTTATAATTTTTATGTGAAAAATTTTGTTGATATATATTGAAGTTCGAAGATTTTGATAGTTTCGTAAAAGAAATTTATTTGTCACTTTTACTTTCATAAATTATTAAGAAGAGTTGATGACTAAATATATTTCTGTGAAAGATCGTAATAGAAGTTGGGTTTTTTTTTTTATTTTTTTTTTATGAACATTTATATGAGATGAAAATTGTAAGAATAGTGAATCAAGGTTGAGTTTTATTTGCATAAAGAAGAAAAGTTCTGCGTTGTTAACTTACCTCTAAATGTGTTCATGAATAAAGCTATACTAGATTGTCTAGTATTCAAATTCTAGTAAAACATTTAAATATATATAAGCATCGAAAAGTGTGTTTTGATTAGTTTTCTATAAACAAGATGTCAACAAACATGTACGTACATTGATTTTTATAGTAGATCAACACTGTAATACAGCATCAGTAAATTAGTAGATCAACACTGTAGCAGTGAATTAGTAGATCAACTCTGAATTATTAGTGAATCTAAGTTCAGTTTTATTTTCTTCATTGGGAAAGGTTTAACGTTGTCAACATACCTCCAAAAGTGTTCACGGACTATAGTTATATTGGATAGACTGGTATGCAAATCCGAGTAAATCATTTTGGCTTTAGAAAGTACTTAGTGATTTCTTTTCTGTAAATAAAACGTAAACAAACATGTCCATAAACAAATTGCTTTTTTTTACTGAATTATTAAGCAACTATTGAATCAAAGTTCAGTTTTATATTTCTTCTTGGGGGAAACGACCAATGTTGTCAATTTACCTTCATATTAGTTCAAGGAGAAAAGTTGTGCTGAGTATTCTAATATCTTACTCTAACATTTTAATGCATTTTAACATTAAAAAGTGTTTAGACAGAGAATATTTCTGAACAAAAAACATTTTAATGCTTCTTAGCTTTAGCTTCGAAAAGATCTTATATAAGATTAATTTTTAGTAAACAAAAAACATTTCTATGTTTATCTTTTTACAGTTTTATGTGTTTATGTTTTAAAATGAGGTTCGTGTTTTTCTGAATTGCACTTAACTTTTTATTTAAACTTTGTCCTAATTTTAAGATTTGTAGAATTAAAGAAATAAGACAAAAAAAAGTAATGATGAACCATTAAGAATTTGCCAATTGGAGTACGTATTATGAAATTAAAAACAAATATTGTGAGAATGAAATATTCTTTCACTGCGATTCTTAAAAAAATATTGGTACTCTTCTAATTAACTTGTTTTCTCCTTTGTTTTGAATTTTTGTTATTACGTGTTTAACGATTCAGTTTATATAAACCAATTATTTTTGCACATATTTTGCCAAGTTATTCTTAGTTTTATTGCAAAAGTTTCTAATTAAAAATAATAAGTCAGAAATATATATATATATACATTAATTTTTGCTAGACTCAATTTATGTAATCACATCAATACCATTCTCACCAAAATTATATTTTATGATTTTTATTAAACTGTTATAATCATTTGCTGTACAGAAAGAAAATTAACTATATTTAAGAATTTATAGGCTAAACTTGTCTTTTTCGATGATTCCATGAAAATCATTTTTTAGTTCATATTTAAAAACACTTTACAAACATGAACATTTTAAACGAACAGGTTTGGTGTGCCCACTAGAAGAACGGAGAAAAACACTTTTCCATTTATTCATGCGTGTATAGTTCTTCCACGATAGCCTAGGAATCTATATCAACAACCATATGCCTTTTTAAAATCATTTTTTCAAACTTATAATACTAGAAGTTTTAATACACATTATTTTTATATACCGATAAAAGAAGTGACTTAAACGTCATCAGCAGTATTAAAATAATATAATTAGTAAAAAATGGATAAAACTAAAAAGTCCAGAAGCCAAGAACTTACTTCAGTCCTCCAAGTTCCAAATGTGATACTTCCAACAGATATAGAATCCATGGACCACACTTTGTTAGAAGCCAAACTTCACCGTGGCGATGGAAATAACAGTCAAAGTAGTCTCAGGTCTTCCAGAAGACCGCCATCCAGGCAACGAATTTGCCGTCACCTCAGTGACTCAGAGTCTAGGAAAGAAAATGGAGACTTATCAGTTCCACGGCGAGTCAGACCTCGAACGAAAAAAGTTCGAAGGTCTATATCAGCAATCGAAACAAAACAATCCAGATACAGACCGCGTGTGAGGAGAAGTATCAGTGACAGATCTGGACTTATCATGGCTGGTAAGCACCTATTACCACCAAGATCCAGACCACAGAGTGTAAGTGATAAGCATTCATCAAGATGCAGCTCAACCAAAACATTGTCCAGCAATGTTTCTATACCAGATATAGTCGCAGTTGAGTTCGGACTCAAAGATATACCTGGACTTACACCCAAAGAAGCAAGGCGGAGGAGAGTGGTGTGTACCGTGATGGCGGTGTCCATTACCATTCTTGTGCTGAGCATTATTCTA
The DNA here is from genome assembly GCA_949128135.1 of Parasteatoda lunata. NCBI lineage: Eukaryota > Metazoa > Arthropoda > Arachnida > Araneae > Theridiidae > Parasteatoda > Parasteatoda lunata. Next base: position 77,177,184 of record OX421978.1, read on the forward strand.
GTCGCTGTGACTCTATTTTTGTCGCCAGCTGTTGACGAAATTCGTAAGTGTAACCATTTATGTTTTTTTCATCACTAACAACTCATATGAAATAAAAATATGACTACTTGAGTCATGTTTTTATGACGCTCATGTGACGCTGTCATCCTTGTGCTAAGTATTATTCTAGTCGCTGAGACTTTTTTCGGTAGATAAAGTTCATATGAGTTTTCTCATCGCTAACTCATATGACATAGAATCATGTTATGCATGCCACTTACATCGGTCTCATGATGTAAACATCTTTGGGCTAAATTTTATTTTAGTCGCTGTGACCAGTGCATATGCGTTAAGTTGTACTGAGGCAAACTTCTCAATTTAATGCCCTTAAAACGCCTTTGCAACGCTTAAAACGCTATTGCAACGATTAAAACGTCCATGTAACTAATGCGCCCAAATGCCGTTGCAACTCTTTTAAACGGGAAAAATGAAAATAGAAAGAAAAATATGAAGAATTACGTACAGTGATACAACACGCACCTAAAAATGTGAGAAATGATACAAAATTCATTTTATTTGTTTATTCTATTTAATCGTAACTACCACCATGATTTACATTGAAAATTTTATATATATATATATATATATATATATATATATATATATATATAAAAAAAAAACAGTAATTCATGTAAAAGTTTTAAAAAATACTTGAGCGAGCATTACTACGATAAATTATAAAGTTGAGGACATATGTAAAAAGGCTGGAAATCAGTTTGCCATTTGTTACATCTTGATATAGCTATTTACATTTGTAAAACATAATTTAGTATTCACTAACTCGTTAAACTTTTCCATTTTTCTACATGTGTTTACCACATTTTAGTTTTTCAATTACAAAAATAAATATTCAACAATACGCGAAATTTTAATCGTACCACTTTTTATCATATAACTAAAGTTTTAAATATAATCAATTACAAAACTTGGACACTTATGTATTTTCTTATCAACTTTAAAATAATGCTGTGATAGGATCACTGGCATGCATATAAATCTTATTTCAGCTGCATCTTATTTCGCTAATTACATGAGAGCGTCAATAAAAAGAAACATTCTTATTTTTAAAAATAAATGTGGTAACATATAAACAATACCTTTTGGTGTTTATTTTGATGAAATTATAAAGTTTAGACAACCAATTTCTACAAATAGTATGAGTTTGTATTTGAATCCAAAGACAAGGCCTACTTAATACTAAGGCAGAACCAGCGTCTTTTCGATGCTTAAAAGAAGAATATCAGCTAGTTTTAATATATATGGGAACATATATGTTTAAAGTATATTATTACACATGTATGGAAACATATTCTCTAACGTTAATAACATAACATTAGGGAAACAAATGGTAGATTATGTTTCCCATGTGTTATATAATATAATGTTATGGAAATTTCAACATATAGAAATTTAAATATTTTAACCCATAAGAGAGTTTAACCCATAAGAGAGCACAGAGTTTTTATGAAACATATTTTTCATACTTTTTTTTCTTTATTGTATATTAATTTAGAACAAAATTAGTATTTTAATTATATACGGATATGACACACCGTGTCTTTTTCTGCGTTAAAGATAAAAGCTTCAAAACCATAATTTTTCACATTTGCAGTTATTTAGATCATAGAAAAACAGTTATTTATCATTGAAATGACTTTAATTTACAATTATTCATAAATTTTTGAATATACATGGAGAAAAAAATTTCAACCTTTTTTTTTTTAGAATTTCATACTTTAATACAATAATAATTTCGATAAAAATAATAGTTTAATAATTAAACTAATAATTGAAATAAAGCGAAATAAGATATGTGCGAAAAAGCTAAGTTAAAGGAAGAAAGGTTAACGCGTTGAATGCTAAGCTAATTTTACATGGCTTGCCCGTCTTGCCAAACGGTAAATAACTACAGACTAATATTGCAAATATTAGACGGATTTTGCAAACGCCTCCTTTAACTGAAAAGCCTCCACACGGTTTTTCATAGGTAGTCCGATCAGACCACTGTGAAGGTAAACCACTTCTTCTTTATTTAAATAAACTGGGCCACGAAGCGTCCCCTATCCCATTCATCATTAAATTACATACAGTAAGGTAAAATACATTAATTTGGCAAACATTGTGGTAGCCATGAAAAATCAAGCCGTTTCCTTGAGAAATAATAAACAATGAAAAAATTCATTATGACAAATTGACGTTTTTACATAACATTCGAAATATTGATTGTAGACTTAAATTAAAAATGAAGAAAAAACATGATTTGATATGTATAATAATTGATTTTTGAAAAATGAAAGACATAATTGATGAAATCCTATTAAATATTAAATAACATATTTGGAGAAAATTCAGTAAATATATTCTAACAGAGAAATATTGTTCATTAAATACAATAGAATTTGCGAAAGAATTCAACGTGCATAAGTTGATAAATATATAGGCATAAATTGGCTATATTATCAGAAATTGTTTTTAATGTAATTAAATTTAACACAAGTAAAAGTCTGCTGTGAAAAGTTCAAGGAATTCAACTTGTCTTGAGAATAAAAATAGAATTCACTGGGATTGAGATGTTTCCCCGATGATCCCCAGCAGAAGGCGGAGCACTTCTTCATTTTTGAGCAATTCCTGTTATTCTTTGATTAATGACACTAATCGGTGAGCAAGTTTAGGCGTCGAATTTGATGTTGATCGAGGGCTCCTTCTGCTGGGGTGAGTCTCGCACCCAGTATAGTTGGCTGTGTGGTTTTTGTAACAATTACAGCATTTTGGAGGTGTTGTTCTGTCTTTGTTGCATTCATGAGACCTGTGGTTTTCAGCGCATTTAACACACCTTGCAGGTGCATTGCAGTGGTTTTGCGTATGTCCATAATTTTGGCATCTGTAACATTGTATAGGTCCTCAACCTCCTCGAAATCGTTCGATTTTGATCGGGATCTGCTGTATGTTGTTGACTTCAAATACTCTATGGTGATTCGCCGTTAGGATTATGAGAAAAAGAGGGAGGAGCCGATAGGCCTCTCCAATTCTCTTCTTAAACTGCACTATTTTAAAGGTTTCAATGTTGTTTTTCTGTAATTCTGTATTGATTGCATCTGTATCAAAGTCCACAGGCCGGCCCCGGACCAAAACCTTAATAAATCTGGTTTGCGGTGCAAAACCTAAATGTTGAAGGGTTATGTAATTAGTACCAAATATACTGATATAGATATAAAATATTATATTGATATATTTGCTGATTATTTAAACAGCATCAGTGCTTAACAGTTTTAATGCTGATACTTTGGAAATAGGTGCTTTACGGCCGCTCCTAAAGGATATGAACTGGGGGAAATTACTTGATAGTGCAATAGCATCATGTCAAGTGATGCTAAATAGATTTTACTTTATTCTAATCGGATGAACTACAAAAAACGAGTTTTGCTTACTTCAACAACGTAAAGCCATCGAAAAGAGCAACAAATAATATTCAAGAAAAAAAATTGAAATTATTTTAGCTATATTAATTGGAAAACTTAATGGACATACCAGGTAAGTGACATTTTCAAAAAGAAAAAAAAGAAAAGGTTGCATCCGAACTATTTTATTACCAATTTGTTAGAGGGGGGGACTAATAACTCTTTGATTTGCTTTATTGCTGCTGCCTAATTTGAAATTTTTTAAGTGAAGGCAAAAACAGTTCTGTCACATTAAACATACCCATATTAATGCAACCACTTTTTGTCATTTTCTCTGATTCATTATTTCGCCTATCGATGTCATTTACCTGGTTCTTCCATCAAGCTCTTTAACTGTGTCGGAAATATGCTTGAGCATTATTTCGTAGTATTTCACAGTACTAATTCATTTATTTTTTACTTATTTTTCTTTCATCTCATGCGAAGAATGGATATTCAGCTAGTTACATTACATGAAATTAAAGCATTGGCTTTATTACATGCAAAATATTACGACTAACAGCTGTTTGAATGAGTAAAATGTCACCTCTGTCCCTATTAAAGTGAATTTTTTAATATGGTTACAAGGCATGTTACTTATACAAAGTGCATATTTTTATTTGCTAAATACCAAAGTTTATTAGGAAATTATACTATGTTTTCCTTCAGCCTTTTTTATCTTTTCATAATTCATATGATGTTAAATGCCGTCCTTTAATTCACTACTGTCTCTAAATATTGTCAAATTCAAATAATTACTTAGAGAACAAATTTTTTGCTGCATAATACAGATACTTGATCTATAATTAATACAAATACTTGATCTTGTCTAATTCGGGTGAGGAAATTTCAAGTCTAAAATTAGTTTTACTCCTAAAGTTACAGATTTTTTAAAAGTACATTTTTAGTCTATTTTTTTTGTCGAAATGAACAAGATTAAAAACTTTATACAACAAGGGGGCACATAAATGTTGTAACAAATTTCTGGGAGAAATGTTGTACATCAAGATTAAAAGTGCACTGGAACCCATACCTGACAATGTCATCACATGCAGCTAGGGACGCTTCCCTATTATGACCTATTCATAAGCACTAGAAGAATATTTCATAATAGGTATTTCCCCCTAGTTGCGTACGATGATATTTCCGTTCATGGGTTCCTATGCAAGTTTAATCATGATGATGAGCCCTGACTCCCTAACTTTTAGCTTGTATAACTTTTTAAACTTGTTCATTTTGGAAAAAAAAAATATTATAAAAATGCAATTGTTAAAAAAAAATATTGTGTGGACAGAGAAAACAGATTACAGATCAACGGAGTGAAAGTATCTAGAAAATCTGATTTTAAAAAAAAGAATCGTGCAACAAGAAACAAAAAAACAAATGTTACCTAGTATAATTGTTTTTATTTCTTACGTCATATCTTCTTATCATAAATAATAAGTAAACATTTTTGCCTCCAAATTGCCTTAAAGTAAAATTATACTTTGCAAGTTATTACTTGTTTCCAGTGGGGAAAAAAGCACAATACACTGAGATTGTCTACATGTAGGCTGTCAGTTTTCTCGTCAATCTCCTTAACGATTTAAAAATATGATTATTTATTTTATTGAATTAAAGAAAAATTTAAAATCAAATGAAATTAAAAAACAGAAAAATTTCGGAAGAAACTATAATCGATTTTTTATATTTCTAGCCGTTTCATAATATTTTACAAAATCGCATTTTTGTTAAAAAAAAAAAGTAGCCATTTTTCTGTTTAACTGGGAATAAAATAAAATCTCGATGATTGCGAATATGCAATGCAACGGAAGTTAATTATAAAATAACATATTCAATAACAGCAAGAATACAACGTAACTTTCAAACAAGAAAAAGTAAAATTTAACTTTTACTGTTACATGCTTTAAAGCATCAAAAACCAAATTTAAATAAGAACAAAAATAGCTACTTTTAGAAGAAAATTTAAGATCGAAGATTCTAAATCCCCGTTAACACGTTCACGCCGGCGTGAATTCATCGGGCGGCGCACCGGAGTAAAAGCTGGTAACAAATAAATTTCATTTTTTAATTTTTTTTCCGGAAATAATAAAAATCCATAACTACCAATTGTTTTTTTCTTCTACCAGTATTTTCTCTTATATATATATATATATATATATATATATATATATATATATATATATATATATATATATATATATATATATATATATATATATATATATATATATATATAATTGAAAAAATCAATAGATTGTTGAAAATTAGTAAAGTATCTATAAATAAATAAAGTATTAAAAGTCGAATATATCTAAGAATAAAGAAAATGTTAACTATTTGTGTAAGCTTAATTCATTCGACTGCTACCCTGTAAAATATTTTCGTGTATCTTAACACCCACAATGGTGGCAACTACTTTACACTGAATTAGTATTCCACTAAACCAAGTATGTTCTGTTACACTGTTTGGTATAAAATGGCGGCCACCATTTTTTGAATTGCACTAAAAGTTATAATTTTAGTACACATAAGACTCAGTAGATGCATGATTACGATACAATATAAAGTCAAAATCATTAATTTAAAATGATATATATACACTAGTTTTGAAAATCAAATAAAGTTTGTAAATCGAACATCCGAGTAGAACAGAGAGAAGATCAAACTCGACAAAGGCTTAACTCAAGGGTAGCTGATAGAAACTATACATGTTAAAATCATTTAATACAGTTGACAGAGAAGTAATTATTATTTCACTGAAATAATAAATAATTGAAGCTTTCTTTGAAAGGCAGATAATAAATTGAGAGAAATAAAAAGTGTTAGTAGCTTCGTAACTAAACGTCAATTTTTCATTTTTGGAAAATGCTCAGTGGTAACTCAATTAATTTCTTGTTCATATTTTGCAAAACATCCGCATCCGTCAAAATAGCTTAGAATCATAATATTTGTATTATGTTTCTAAAACCAGAGTATCGTTGTATTTTTTAACCACATTAGTTAAACTAATACAATATTCTCTTAATATAACCACATTAGTTAAACTAATACAATATTCTCTTAATATAACCACATTAGTTAGACTAATACAATATTCTCTTAATATAACCACATTAGTTTTATTTTATTTTATAATCACCTTAGAGTAGCCGACCCAATTCTGAGTTTACAACTAATATTCAACCTCGTAGAAAAGTAATTTTAAAGTTAAGGCAGAACACAAGAGAACTCATGGATCAAGTATTGGGACAAACTAGTCTTCATGGGGGACTTTTTGATTGAACTAACCTGCATTTGCGTTGCATAGTAAGGAAAACCACCCACGGTTAACTTGGTGGCAAGGGATTCCAACCCATAATCTATCTACCACTGAGGATATTTTACTTCGGCAATGTGGTTGGTGCTAGCCCACTGCTGAATTCGTATCAAACAGCCATAACTGGGATTCGAACCAGTGTCATTGGGAGGTTAGCGCTCTATCTTCTGAGCCACCATGGTTATTAACATATGTGTTACCACTTTTTAAGGCATTTTTCTGGATAAAAGGCGTGCACCAATTATGACGCACCGAAGCCTCCCTTGCCGAGTGATCCCGCCGATCCGCCAAACGAAGGTAGCGGGTTCGAAACCCTTCTCTTAACCTTTTGAAGTCTTTCACTAACTTGCTATCCGTTCTTCAACCTCGCAGGGGCTAATAAGCCATCTTTATCATAAGCATATAAGATAGCATGCGTATGTGCAACAATAAAAAATAAAAAATGATGACACAATTTGAGGGGAGAGAGGAGAATTGTGTATTCATGGCAAAAATATATAAATAAATTGTGACGTTACTTATTTCAAAATGTAAATGTAGTAACACGTTTTATCAGCATTTATTTGCCATAAGTTACATCTAGAGATTATATTTTTTATTACCAATACTTGCATCTTTACTTAGTTCGAAAAGGATTACAAATAAAGAAATTGAAACTGAATTGAATTGTGAACTTCATAATAATTCACGGAATTTCATTTTACAAATTAATCAAAAGAAAAAAAAAACAACAAACTTTTTTGCGGGCAGTTTCAGTTCTGTTCTCTTTAAATTACATACAATCGGGCGAAAGTTTTATGGACGAGAAGTATTGATTTTTCCATTAAATAGTTTCTCATTGTTTACGAATAAAGGTGAAAATATCTGAATAATTTAAATTAACAGTCCATATTTATTCAGGGGTCGAACCAAAAAAAAAAGCTATTTTCGGGCGTGAAATCTCATTAGCCGCTCCGTTGTTTTAAAAAGATTTATATTTTAAAAGAGCCTTACTCTTAAGCTTCGAATATTTTTGTTCTCCACATCGATCAGAAACGTTCTAGCGTTCTCGTCAAAAATCCCAGGGAAAGTTAATAGGTTAAAAGTTTTGATTAAGTTTAGGGAAAAACCTGAAAAGAGCAAAATGAAAGGTAGATTTAATTTCAAGCAACGCGTCCCATCTACAAGAAAAATTAAACTCCCCGCGCTTTCTTTGATTAAAGAAATAGCTAAGATGCATTAGCGGTTTTTTTTTTTTTTTTTTTTTTTTTTTTTTTGGATTTTTCAATTCAGTTAAAAGTCATAATTAAACTCTGTTTTTAATAGTTTTGCCGGCGTTAAAATAATACAAGCTGAAAATATTTTTAAAAAATATTATATTTTAAATATTTATACGACATTCTGACATACCTATTTCTTACGAACCATTAAAAATTAACTAAATTTATTTAAAAATCGCCAATTTGGCAGGATTTTTCTGTCCGAGGTAATAATTGAGGTTCAATTTTTGCAAATTCTTTATGAGCCTAAATAACAAAAGGTTTGAATAAGAATATAATTTCTCAAATATTTTATATTTTGTTTTAAAAACCGACCCAATTCTGAGTTTATGACTATCAATGCGTGTTCAACTCCTTAGCCTTGTAACTTAGAACCGAATCCAGAATACAAGGGAACTCCTGTATTATGCATTGGAACAAACTAGACTTCAAGGAATACTTTTTGATGGAATAAACCTTCATTTACGTTACGTGGAGATGAAAACCACAAATATCTCCCACGGCTAGCCGATAGCAAGAGGATTCATTGAGGTATTTTACGTCAGCACTGCGATTGGTGCGAGCCAAGAGCAGAATTTTTATAGACCAGCCACCGCTGGCTTTCGAACTTGGATCAAACGCTCTATCCTCTGAGCCACCGTGACCCGCAACAAATTTATTTAAACTTTTACAGATAACGGAGATGTTGGCATCCCTATCAGAAAATCTTCAGCACTGCAGAGGGTGCTGCTGATCAGTCTGCAAATTATTTTTCACATAAATTGTCTTTAAAAAAGCAAGCAAACAAATGGAGGAAATTTTAAAATAACTCTAAACTTGTTCTTAATTAAAATTAAAAAGCTGATTTGAGAGAACATATCAAAGATCAAAAAGTAAAGAAATATTTTTTCTGTTACTTGATAATAGGCTTAACTATTTAGAGATAATCTTTTTTTATTTTTTTTTTTTTATTTTTTTTTTTTTTTTAAAGTCTCATTGGATAAAATTCAACTCAAATATGAAAAACATAAAATTTAATGTATATGCATAATTAGTAGGGACAATTTGTTTGCAATATGTATATTATATTATTCTACATTTATATACAAATAATGATCTCTGTCTGACTTGGCAAATTTGGATTTATGCTGCAGATTCACTTCGCAAATTCAGGCGGATATTCGGGAATTTCCAATCGTATTGCGAAAATGTTTAAAATAAATACGACGAAAATATTTAAAATGAATATAACAAAAATATTTAATTATTCCTAACATTTACATTCATAACAATGAATTCTTCTTGTTGGAAATGATTTGAAGCAGAAGTTTTAAAATTTTCATTTAAAAAAACTAATTTCAAGGACGCTTGAGAACTAATATTATTTGCATTTATTAAGTTATTTGTATGTTGTAGTAGTCAAATCTCTTTTAGTTTCAAATTTAATAGATTTAAAATAAAATATTAATGCAAGACCTTTATTACTGCTTGGAAAAAACTTTAGATATTGCTACCGAAATTACGTTACAGATAAACCACAACAAAATTGTTTTATTTTACAGTTAGCATTTTAGAGTCAAAATAAATGTATGCTATATTAAGAATAGTGATTTTTAAAATGATGGTAAAATAAGAAAAAATTTAAGATTAAAAAAAAATTACGATTAAGATAAATGGCTGGTAATAGGGATATTTGAAATTACCTCAAAAAATTTTCTTTATACAGTAAGGGTTCCACGAAGAGAAGGTTGATTATTTAGGATTCCGTATGGGATCCGATGAGTTTTGAAAACCTCTGATTATAATTAGATCCAACCTATAATTCATAATTCATTTAATCTTTTTCGATCGTTTTCATGTAATTATTACATGTGAAATACCAATGAAATACAAATGGCATTTTTTAAAACAAAATATAGTATTTCTAATAACAATATATTAAACGAATTATGAAAAAGAAACAAGCATTTATAAGATATATTGCATTAGTATTTTCTATCGTGATTTTCAAATCAAAATAAAATAACTAAATGCTTTAATGAAGAAATATGTTTCTCTAATTACCATTTTCAACGTTTGTAGCAGTTTCTTTCAGGTTTCTTTTCTAAGTAAACTAAAACTCGGCTTATTTAAATCATTTCCAGCTTAAATATATGCACCAAAAACAAAATCATGACTAGACTAAATAGAGCACAAGGACTGCAAATTTAATTGTCGGACACTAGGGGTCCAAGTTTCCCTATTCGATGGCGTTCACCAACCCAGATTATTGCTTCGCAATAATTTTTTTTCTTTTTTTTTTTAATAAAACAGTTGAAATTATTCAACTAAAAGCACATGTGCTAATAGGAGCACTTGTGCCGCCACTTTCCACTTCCAAATATTTCCCTTACGATACTACTAAGATCTATTATTGGACATAAATCATTTTTCTAAGTAATAATTTTTTTAAATAATATTTAAAATTAAAATTATATTGTTATAACAAACTCGGTGAGCTCACAACTGTGATTTAACGGTTTTGCTCACCAAACGGACGGAAATATTTCAAATACAATTTTTGCATTCATCTCTTTATGCATGAAACTGAAGCATAAGTTCTGAATCATTAACGAATCTCCTAAACCGTAATTCACAGTAGTATGATGTAATTTGCACCAAAGAATAATGTTTGTAAAACGGTTAATAGGATCAGACACCGATTTAAATAAAATGTAGCGTAGAATTACGTTATTCTATTATTAATAAAAACAATCCTCTAATACTCTTAATTTAAAAAACAAAACAAAATTAAAAATGCAATTATAATACAGGTAAATAACCTAATATTAGGGATGAAAAAATATTATAGGAAAACAATACCTTTATGACTTACATCAATTTTACGTTGATGAACACCAAACCAGTAAGACCGTGTGGGAAAACTAGATCCTACCATGTATGTGATTTCCAGGACAAAAAAAATTCACAGACAACAATGGCAACACCATTAGAATTTTATAAGTAGTTAGATTATTAATAATTAAACAATGAAAAATCTTCATTTCTCTAATTAAATATTTTTAAAAAAAGCCATTCAGGTTATAACATTCGCAGTTACCTTAACAAACTTTATTTATAAAGTCAGGGTTCTACCATGAGAAAGATTATTATTTAGGGTTACGTAGCCGAAAACAAAATGGGAACCGTTGATACAATAGATTAATATTGTTAGTATTTTAGATTTAAAAAATACTCTAGATTAGTATTTTCTAACTGAACGAACTCGTTAAAGTACTGATGAATCTTAGAAATCAAAAAGCGTAAGCAATTTATGAGTTTCGTCTCAAAATGAATGGTACTTCAAAATCCAAACATCAAAGAAGCAAACAAGCGAAGCGAAAAAATACCTTCTAACAAATGTAAGTTGCGCTTTCATTAGTTTAAGCCTTATTGCCCTCGGAAACAATCCATTGATATTTGCTTTCTGTAATGGCAACAACAATCACTAAAAAAGATTTTTTCAAGAGTAAGAAGAAAAAATAGCTTCCGTCGCTCCTATTCTAGTTTAATTGAATTCTTAAACAAATTTATTGTTTTTCTGAATTTTAAGAAGAAAATCTATTACATGCACTTATTTTATGGAGCATTACTAACTGATTGCATCTCATTTCCTTAAAAAATATTTTATTTCGAATGTTTGTTACAATCAAGAAAAATTAAATGAATCTATTTAAGCAAGACGTTTTTGCTCCAAGAACTTACATTTGTTTATCTCATTGAAATAACATAAATTGTCTTACAAACGAAGGTATTTAATACCGTCATTTATTTTCTCAAACTACTATTGTACTTAATGTTTATCATTGCGTATTTTTTAAAAAATAAAGCTTTGATGAAAATCAACTTCATATCCGCATCAACTGTGTAATAAAACTAAAATAATAATTTCAATTATTTTAATATTTTCTTCAGGGGAAACTACCTCAAATTATTACGTAGAAAAGGAAACCATCTAGTAATTTAATGATTAATTTTAAATCCTCAAATCCCATAACAATTTTAACAAGAAAAACAGTACTTAACCCAGTCGACAATTTTCGCCAAATCAGAAAATTTATTTGGATGTGACTCAAATTTAAATACTTTTCCTACTTTTTTTTATATGAAATAAGTTATATTTGTCTATTTCCTTATGATTATTTCCGTCACAAAAATAAATTTGGGAGATTGCAAAATAGCTTAGATGCAGTGTTGGCGAAAGTGGTCGACGGAATAATTACGGAAGTGCCAGAAAAACTACTGAAATTTATCGCGTAAATATGGAAACTGATGCTTATAACAAATAATATAATAAAAATTCTTTAGAATAAATATAATTATATTCATTTCAGATTAAGGCTTTTAAATTTGTGACAATTTTTAACTATAAGTTTTCAAACTCGAGTCATTTTCTCTTCGAAGGTGTCAAGTTAAAAACCCATGTCGGACAAAATTTTACTGTCATAATTAAGCACTCCAAAAAGAAGAAGACAACCCATACCCACACATGTTACCTTTGACGTCAGCGCCAGTTAATCTTTATCAGCAAAATCGCTCATTAAAGTTGAGCTAAGTTTCTCTGCATAACTTAGAATTTTAATTGATGTTACGTTAATTAAATGCAGAGTCGTATCGCACATCGAATTTGTTGAAATATAATTCTTTCTCGTCTACTTTACTTAACTTAGATTTATTATTTGTTTATGTATTTTATTAGAACCGTGATATAGTTTTGTTTTGTGTACCTGGCAGCAGTTTGTTTATGCTCTACATGGCTTCTTGTCTGACTTTGTGTTATATTATTCTTCTAAATATATAGTGAAAGAATTGGAATCTTTGTGAAAGAAAAGAATACAGGTTGTGTTACTTAAGAGAATTGGTACTTGACGGGCTTGGCTTACTCGAAATACAATGGAAAGAACAGTTGTTAACGTAAACAAATGCCTCGTTTCAACAACCAATCAGGATCGAGATACCGACACTTGCAAATATTCCATTTCACCAGTAGAACATCACGATAACTTAACTCTCTTTTTTTTGTTTTTTTTTTTTGTTATATATAGAATAAAGCTTTTTTTCGGCGGAGGGGGGGAATTACTAGGGAATCATTTAAGTTGCCTTAAAATAAATAACTCATTCGAATTCAGAGTCTCAAAAAATCTATAAAAAGAAGTTATGATTATTATCAAGAGATGCATGATAATTGATGTGATAGTAAAATAGTATGTATGGTTTAGAGGAAATGTCCTACAACTTTTTTGTTACAAAGGTACTTTTTCCAAAATGGGCCATCTATTTTATTAGACAAAATTTTACGGTAAACATTATAATTGTCTTGTTAAACCAAAACAAAATTTAAAAAACAAAATTTTGTTGCTACCGATATTTTACTTTTTTTTCTCTTCAAAAAAATGGGCAGTGCTCAAATGATGAAGCAGAGGCCCTAGCACTTTGGCTTTCATTTTATTCACTACCACTTCAAATATCATGCGGAACTAAAACGTAAGGCTTAGCAACCATCCTAAAACTGGAATAATCCTGCTTTTTCATGAATCATTTTCTTAACCTTTTTTACCAATTCTTATTACAGTATTTTTAAATCAATAAGAGGTAGACATATGAATCCACTTTAGTTACTCTCACTTTTAACCATAAAATAAAAAGCAGAACTCTATTAAAAGAGAGTAAAAGTTGGTAGGTAGGTACTTCATTTACTTTTCTCTACAGCTACTATGGGCTATTGGCGTCGGTCTGAGAAACATCCCTGATGATGATCCGAAGACATGCCATCTCAATTTCAATCCTCTGCAGAGGGGTGGCTCTCCTGTTTTAGTAGCCTGACGACCTACGTGGGAAGTCGAGCACTTTACGGTAAAAACGTTTAACGATAAGACCGATACCGGACGACCTCGATCCTTACACGGGCTGATCAAAGTGGTCACCAACCCGTTTACTGGTCGCAGCCAGTGATGCTTGACCTCGGTGTTCTACTGGAAACCGTATCGTTACGATCAGTCCACTGCGGGACAAGACAGATTGAAATCAGCTACTTTTTCTAGCATATCTCTTTCACTTTACTATTGAAAGTGAATGCAAAAATGTTTTCAGTGTTTCATGTTTTAAATATAAATAATTAGCAGTGTAAATTATGGTACTAGTTACGGTGGTACAATTAAATGAATTGAGTTCCAGCTTCTAAAATTTTTAGTCACACGTGGCAGCTTATCAAAAGGGAACTTTCAAATAAATTCAAGAGGGAAAGGATTAAAAGTCCAAGAATTCAATTACTACGATAAAATCTGTGGAAGGATTCATTAAATCTTGCAATCGAAACAACGTAATTTCCAAATACAGATGCATCCTTTTACAGGATGAAAAATGTGTCTGGAACCAAGTAGTTTTATTTTATTCTATTTGGCGACTAATGTGGGTTTATTGTGGTAGCTACATTTGTTTCTCTGGGAACGCTGAAATGAGTAAAAGAATTACATATTAGGGGGAGGAAAGCACTCAACAGCCTGTTGGGAGATTACCTTTCTTCGGGAATCCAATGGGAGGCTTGATCCCGAATCATGATGTCACAGCATCGCTGATACGCATGCGCAGATCGATAAGAAATCATCTCTGCCTAGGCATCCACTGCCGGAAATTTTTGGCTCGTGTAAATTTGATATTTTGATGAAGTTGGCATTTCTTACGCCTCGTTGATGGCGAAAGATTATGTTTTTTTAATCGAAAATGGGAGATGTAATCCCGCCAACGTTATCCCCGGTACTAAATCATTATAACGATCCTACTTTTAACGTGATATTAGGAGAAGCTATTGGCGACTGTGGAACTTGTTGAATGTGGCAGATGATTACATATTTTAGAGGATACTAATTGGTGACATAACATTTCATCTTTCGTGTCTTTTTAAAGTGGTTGATTTCTCTTGATTCAATTCTTTTAGCTTCTTTATTTCTAGTTGACAATATGTTATGCTTATAAAAGTCCTACCAAATTTCTTCTTCTTAATTCTCTGTTATTTAATAATTAATCTTAAATGAATATAAACATATTACTTTTTAGATGTCTATTTAAAAGTAATAAGAAACTTTAGATTGCTTGTCTTGAGGGACTGATTTACTTGTGTACATAGTTGAATTCAAGAGGATTTATGAATCCAAACATATGTGACATCAGTTTAAAAAATGATTGGAAATTTCCTTCTTCGATGGTTTCTAATAGCTGCGATGATTAATTTTTTACTCATTTTTTGTTATTTCATGCTGCTAGAAATTTTCAGGCTTTTTACCGAAGATATTAGATATGACACAACTGAAATGTAGAAATGTTAAATCAGTAATTAATGAAGAATATACATTTTATAATAATTTAAAATCTTTCAATACTTGTTTCGAAGTTAGACTTTTTAATGTGTGTGTTTTTTCTGTCCTGCGAAACGTTCTATAAATGCTTTAGAATCACTTAGTTTTTATAAAAATCTGATCAGATAAATGTAATCTTGTTTATCTCTTACCTTGTTTACTATTCAGTATTTTAGTAAACATAGATGTATCATCTTCCTTTCACTATCTATTTGTTATTTAATCTACTATTACAGTAAACTACTTCACTATTATTTATAATCTAACTCAAAATAGTTTTTCTTCTCTTTATTTTTAATCAATCATGAAGTTATTTGTATTTGAGAAATATTACAAACATCTTTCTCTAAATTTCTGTGTATAATATAACATAAAACATTAAACTAATCAATTTAAAATTTATTTTCTTCCCAGTTGCTTAAACGGCATTTCTTTGTTTTAACTCTAATTGATTCGTTATTTCAAAACGAAACTTTAATTACATACACTTTAGTTTTATAAAACTGAACTTTGATGCTAATATGCTCAAATTTTAATGTTAATTTAATCTTTAATATTCAGTTCTCTGTAAACAATACGCATAATTGCCTCCAACCTGAAAAATTCCCATAATATGGTTTGAACTGAATATGCATATCTGAATCTGTTTTACTTATGTCTGTGTAACATTTAATATTTTAGTCAGTGTTATTATGCATATTTTTATCAGTGTTACTATGCATATTTTCATCAATGTCACTATGCATATTTTCATCAGTGTTACTAAGCGTACTTAATTGGGTGTTACAAACCATGTGGAAGTCTGTGTTACCATTCATACTTAAATCTTCATTCATTAATAGAATCACTGTGATCAATCATTCAATTTCGTTGATTCTAGAAGTACACAAATGTATTTAATTAATTGTTTGCTCAATATCTGAGACAAAATAACATTGCATTTCACTAAACATATCAAAACTTTGTTTCGTAACAATCAATATTAATTCAGGAAAGAAAATATCTATTTATGGGTATCTTAAAGCTTCCAAGTACATATTTTTTGGAAATTGTTTTTTAAGAACATCTTGGTGTGGTGTCCTTTCATAACTTATAGTCTAACCTTCATTTTATTCGGTGTTGGAACTTTTTCTGGAGAATTTTCTTGCTCTGTTCCACATTTTTACCGTTTGAACTCCTCAAAGAACTTTAATAATTCTTATATGATATATTTTCTGCAAAAAATATTAAATTTCAAAAATTTGCTTAAAGTATCGATAAATGTGGAGCTTGGTCTTCAAATTCAAACAACGTTTTCCTAAAAATCGAAAAGTTTTGAAACTTGGTGGTCTTCAAATTCCATCAACGTTTTAAAAGTATTCGTTATAGAGCTTTGTGTTTTTTAAATTCAAACACTGTTTTCTAAAGTATCAATAAATTTTGGAGTTTTGTGGTCTTTAGAGTAATCTAATCTTCAAAGAAATAAGACTTTTACTACTGCTTAGAAATTGATAAATATTACTTTAAGATCGAAAAATATTGGAGCATTGTGATCTTAAAATTAAACAATGTTTTTAAGTAATCTTTGTGAAGCTTTATGGTCTTCAAACTCTAACAATGTTTTTTAAAGTACCAATAAATGTTGGAGTTTCTTCAAAGTAATCTAATCTTCAAAGAAATATTTTTTAAAACCTGAAACTAACACTCACTGCCCAGTTTGTGTTCACAATAACTTAAACGCAGTGAAATAAACTGAAGCCCCATGAAATAACAAAGAGTGTAGTTTAAGAAAACCTTTTTATAATAAGTCTGAACATTACAACTCTTTAAACTAATGCGTTATAACATTTGTAAAAAAATACCGCCACAACTGGATGATATGATAATCATATTTCATTAATTTTACAATCAAGACGTTCGCCATTTTTTGTGTGTTGAAAGACGTATTTGACTAATCCCTCACAAGGACCTTTTATAAGAAGTCACACCATTACAACTCATTGAGCTATGTCTTTATAACCTTTGTAAGAAATGTCACCACAACTAAATGATATGACGTTCAGATTTCATTAATTTAAAAATCAAGACAATCGCCATTTTTGTGGGTTCAGAGACATAGGGTGAAAGTCTTAAGAAATCTGACAAATTAATCTGTCTGACAATGACTGAAAAGCAGAAGGAGTACTTAACCGACTCCTGTCATCTGCATCTCCCGTGTCCTTCCAAATCAAGGTGCTCAGTTAAAAGTCACAGCTCAAGCTGCATCAGTAGTCAGTACGAAAATCAGTACTTTGAAGGGGGTGGTAAAGGCCCCCTGTGGTTCACCAAAAATGACGAATTCCCTCGTTTGCTCACCACACCACCGTCTTCATCCAAAGAACCAGATCCTTCGGACTCTATGATCAAAAAGAAAAAGAGGAAAAGAAAAAAGAAGGTATTTGCTATTGATATGTCCGGTAATAGTAGCCGCAAGGTCCACAAATGTAGACGTGGTAGTGGTTGCAAAAGACAAAGACTGCACTCTGAAGATAGTTCGAATCGAAGAAGTAGTGGAATAGGTAGAGACTTCGAACATTCGAAAAGAGCCAGGTTGGCTATTGTGGTGGTTGCCCTCTCCCTAATTATGCTGAGCTTCTTTTTGGTGGGATTGACACTAAGAATGGCTCCAATCATTGATGAGCTTGGTGAGTTAATTAAATATATTCGATTAATTCTAAAATTTACATCTTTATATGTTTTGAAAAACTTGTAGCATTTTTTTTGTTGTTTTTTTTTGTTTTGAGTAGTCAGTACGATTCAGTCAATTTATAAAAATATTAATTGAAATATTAAATGCAAAACAAATGCCGTGTAGATTAACGAAATAACGTTTTTATCACTATTTAATTAAAATTTAACCTAACATAATTCTGATTACAGAATCCTCTCTACACTTTAGTTCTATTGCAAGTTCGCAAAGTGTTTCAATTGTATGGGGAAAATTTATTAGCAATATCTAAAGAGGGTGTAAGCGAACGTTAATGTTAAGGAGTTTTTTATTTTTATTTGCTTAACTCTTTACTGCTCTTCTGACATAGTGGCGAATATATGAAAATAAAATAAAGAATTGTTTACTTAAATGTGAGAGTTTCTATTTTAAAAGGATAATTATTGCTTTTACTTCATATTTAACGAGTGTTAGTTTGAAGTAATTTTTATTTAAAAAAAGTTGTGCTGAATTAAACTATTATTATTCCGCCTAAAAATAAATTGCTATGGAAATAATTTGCGTACCAGTTTTTTTTATTGCTGTTTCCTTATGATATGGAATGGATTCCGTTTTCTCTATTTTTTGGTAAAGATTCTTTGTAGTGGTCACGAAATAATAATCAATTTTATAATCGTTAGCAGAAATTGTTTTAAATTAATATTTTTTAAAGAATATTGTAAGGACTTTTATATATATAATTTAAAAACTGTAATCTTTCGCGAAATAAAAGAGATTCGGCAACTATGCTTTGGAACAGTGGTGGTGAAACTATGATCCAAGGGTCAGGCACTAGCCCATGAACTCTTTTAAAATGACCTAACGTGTTTAGTCATCACCTCTTACATCAGAAAGCCACGACATGGTATTTTATAAGTAGTCTGCGCAGATTATTTAAAAAGGGAGCCAGTTGTGCATATGAACCCAAATTCCATTTTAATAATCATCATCATCATTTGCATAGGAACTGGGCATCGGCAGGGGTGAAAGCGAGACGGAAAAAAGGAAAGGCTGGTAGTAAAACCTCTTCAGTTATAGCTAGTTTGTGGGAGGAGTTTACTTATTCTTTTTTAAAACTATTCAACAATATCTTCTTTACCTTGCAAAAGAAGCAGTTTTTTACATGTGCTAAAATTATAAAAGATATCTTGATAGTTACACGTATTTTATTTTTCTCGAAAAAAATGCTGGAATAAAATGCATAGGATGTAAAATGGTTTTCAGCCATGTGCCCATGGCTGAAAACCATATTATAGGAAGACGGAAAAGAGAAAAAACTGGTACGTAAAACATTTAATTCCAGCATTTTTTTCGCAAAAAAATAAAATATCTGTAACTATCAGGATTTCTTTTATAATTTTAGCATATATATAAAACTGCTTCTTTTCCAAGATAAAGTAGATATTGTTGAATAGTTTAATAAAGGAAAAAGCAAACTCCTCACAAAAACTAGCTATAACTGAAAAGGTTTTACTACCAGCCTTTCCTCTTTTCCGTCTCGCTTTCACCCCTGCATGGGCATCGGAGGCTTGGTAGCCCTTTTCCCATTCATTTTGAAAATAAAAGAGAAAAACATACATGATAACAGTTAAAAGTAACAGCCCGCAAAATATTTTCAAAATTTTACTTTACTTTATTTACAAAAATGGAGCACCTGGGCTGCACAGAAGTCCATATCCCATACATCATGTAATGTTACAGAAAAATTATAATAAAAAAAAGCAGTTTGAGTTTAGCAGTCTACAGGGATGCCAACTGCTCCGCTTTCTAGAATAGTTTTAATAAAGTGATAGCAAATTATATAGTAAAATTCGTTAGAGGAAGATAGTTACGCCTACTTTTTAATAGAGTAACCAGTAAATTGATTCTTTAACGTTGCATTTTATATGATACTTATAATTTTTGATACTTAGTGGTGAAAAAATTACTGAAAAGGAAAAATACTCAACTAAAAGTAACTTAAATTTCGCTACCACTGGAAAATACTATTTTACAAAGTGGAGCAAGTTGGCATCTCTGAGTCTATGGAGTGACTGATTTCAAAAATGAGCGAGAGAACTTTATCATATATATTTGAGAATTGAATTTGTAGTGGTTGACAAGGGTATAAGAGAGTTCAATCATATTCATAAAATAAACAAATTTTTAGACATATATTTGCTACCACTTTCTTATATTTACTAGATTGTGTATTAAATGACTCTTTCTTAAACTGGTTTTGCTTTCATAGTGGTCACATCAGACTACCTGTGGAAAACCGTGTGGAGACTTAAGTTGTAGGAGGCTTTGATTTAGTTCTATAAACTCATTTTTTTTCATAAGGACAATTCAGACAATTGAAAATATGGAGTATAGATATTATTTTTGTATATATTAGAGAAAGAGGTATATTCGAGCTGCCACATAAGAGAAGTATATATACAGATAACCCTAGAAGCTTGATAAAATATTCCCCGACATCACATAAATATAAAATTCTCTGCAATTCTGACATATTTATGACCGATTTTGAAATCATATCTAAGTAGATCTAAGAAATACACTATATAAATTCATATTTGTGCTATTCAGTAACTTACAATTTTCCTTGCCTTTAATACTTTAAAATTGAGATTCTCCACAATTTTTACAAACTTATGACTTATTGTATTAAGACTTTAATGGTAACAAATTCAAAGCAAACAAAATTCACAAATTTAAACATTTAAAATTCTAACACTGGAATCAATGTATCCTGTAATATATCACTGCATGTACCACTGCAATGAAATGTAGCCTGTTTCATTAAGATTCCGTTTCCTGACGCCAAGTATATAATGGTATAACATCTGCACCTTGATACAATCGTCCACGACGCATTTTAAAAAATTGAGATTCTTCCCAGTTTTGACATATTTAAGACTTATTGAAATCATTTCTTAGGAAGACTAAAAAGTGCAGTTTCATTATTTTTCAGTTTGCTATTCATTAACTTTTAAAAAAATTCCATAAAATCCAATGGAAAATTCGAAATGTAAACATTATCATAACTTTGATTCAGCAAAACACGTCCTATTCCATTATCGCATGATTCAGTTTCTAAGACAAAGAACATAATGGCGCCAACCGAACTGTGTCATCACCTCCTACATCAAAAAGCCTCCACACGGTCTTTTATAAGTAGTCCGCGCAGACTATTTAAATAGTGAACCAGTTCTGCGCATGAACCCAAAACCTCTTATAAAAGTCCTAGTGCTTTGATTTCATTGGGCACCTGGACCGCGTCTTATAAAAGTAATTGAGAGAAATTTAACATATATATTTGAGAATTGAATCTGTAGTGGTTGACAAGTGAATAAAGCAAGCTAATAATATTCATAAATAAAAAAAAATTTTAGTCATATATTTGCTACCACTTTCTTATTTCAACTAGATTTTGTATTAACTGACTCGTTCGGAAAGTGGATATCCTTTACGGTGGTCTGATCGGACTACCTATAAAAAACCGTGTGGAGGCTTTCAGTTATAGGAGGTGTTGGCTGTGTAGGGGTCAGGAAACTTGCCTTGCATCAGAAAGGTTCTGGGTTCGAATCCCAGACCAGAAAATGAAAGAACATGGATGTTCTTTCATTTTCTGCACTATCTGTTCTTACTATGGGAGCAACGTTGGTCCACCTAATATGTAGTCCCTGAAAGAGTGGCCAACAAATCTACGCTAATACGCCTGAATTGATGAAATGTCAACTCAGGTGGGCATTGATAGAAAAAAATATATAATGGTGCAACGCTTGCAATTTGATGCAATATTCCCCGACACTTGAACTTTAAAAATAAAACTCTCCACAATCCCGACATAATTATGACTTAGTCCGGAATCATTTCCTTCTAACCACAAATATCTTTCGCCTTTGATGTAATTACTCTATTCCCCAGAGATGGAGCATAATTGTGGTAAAATCTTTATTCAGTAACTGTAACTGCAAGTTCGCCATCCTTGAGCTTAGGAGTCAACACTTTCCTGATTTAATTAAATGTATCTCCACTCCTACTAAATTGTATTGCTGACTCTTCCTGTCTTTCTCGGAATTTTTCTTTCAAGAAGATTCTTTGCATTCCCTTCGACTAAACGACCTAGTCCAGAATGCGAATCTGTTACTGCAAGGAAAGTTATTTTGATGGATACTATTATAATTACTGAAAACTCTTTAACTTGTTTCAAACATTTTATCTACTGGTTTACCATCTTTAATTCCGAACCATACCTTAAAACTTTTACGCTTTTTGTTGAAAATATTTGTCCTGGAAATGAAATGAAACAGAAAGTTTGAAAAGATAACAGAAATTAAAGACAATTATCTACCGAAAAGTTGCTTTTAATAGCGAAACTACACAAATTTTACAGGAATTCAAAAGGTTCTTATTTTATTCTTAAAATATTCTTAGATTATTTACCTTTTAACTCGTTGATAGTGTTCTAGATTAAAAAGACGCAGCACATATAGCGCTAAAAAGTAAATACATACATATTCAAACTTGTTATGTAAGTATCGAACAAACCTAACCTGTACTTTTAAGGTAAATACATACATTTAAAAGTGAATTTTTTACCACATTTTTTATAAATACAACCTTTAAAATATAATTTTCTAAATAGCGCAGCAGCAAAATACGCACTTTATCCTATTCTAAAAAAGAACTTTCCCCTCAGCACTAATAACAGGATTCTAATTTTTTAAATGCTTCGGGGGGGGGGCTGCAACGACAAATCTTAAACTTCTATAAACTTAATTAACAAATCTTCAGGAACAAAAATATCCGTAATGACACCTGTACGCCTAGCCTTCTTGACTTATACAAAAATAGATCTCTTAAATATTTTCTTAAGAGCACTGGACACTCCAACCCCCTTAAAAGGTCTTCCTCTAACTCAGGGGTGAAAGCGAGACGGAAAATAGGAAAGGCTGGTAGTGAAACCTTTTCAGTTATAGCTAGTTTTGGGGAGGAGTTTACTTATTATTTTTTTAAATTTTTCAACAATATCCACTTAATCTTCGAAAAGTAGCAGTTTTATATATATGCTAAAATTTTAAAAGAAATCTTGATAGTTACAGATATTTTATTTTTTTCGAAAAAAATGCTGGAATGAAATGTCTTATGTACCAGTTTTTTCTCTTTTCCGTCTTGCTATATAAGGGCTTTCACCCATGCTCTAACTACGACCCAGATGACCCTAAGTGCAGGAGACGGCCTAAGGCCCATCTCCTCCTTCATCATTACCCTTTCCCACCTTCTTGGGTATGCCCAATCCTTCGCGGAATTACTTCGGCTCATTCTGATTCAATTTACTAATACAACTACTAACAATACTAATCACTAACTGCTTATTTGTCAATAATTATAAATAATAATAAATTTTTTTAAAGAATTAATGACTTTATTTGTCTGTTTTTGTTGTTACCTGTCTGTGTTATCCCTGTTCTATCTTCTTTTACCACAATATTATTTAGCTACCTAATCATTAAGTTCACTAACCCAAATAATTTTAATATCAATGCCTTTGATTCAGTTTGTAATCATATAATTTACGGAGGTGGCCTTTTTGGCCAGGTACTCCGATGCCACCATGTATTAGTTTCCGCAGTAACTAGTCATATGCGTACATAGTTAAAATTTTACGGAAGACCTAATAATATCACATTTTGATGACTCAATATATGCACTTAACAAAAAAATAGGATTAACCTTTAACGAGACGGGCGAGTCATATATGCAATCTCAGGGTGGTGACAGTCAGGGTAAAAAAATAATAAAACTGGTAAGCAAAATATTTCTATAGCAGTTTATTTTGGGGAAGTGTAAAAATAGTTCGATTTAATTAATTCAAAATAAAGATTTTGTTAGTTAAACTTTGAACTGACTTCAATAAGATATGTTAGAATTAAAGTGAAAGCAAAAATAAGACTGCTAAATTATAAAATATAAGCCTCGTCCAAACTTAAGCTACCGCTTTTTATTAGTTTATTTTTTTTCCTTTCTGTTACTAGTTCCGTACGAATACATTTATGAATCGCCCGTCCCAAAAAGGTTAACATATCGATACTTTGAATATGGTACAAATTTGCAGCAATATTAATAAAGTATTAAATTAAAAACAACTTTTTTTTTACAGTTTGAACCTCAGTACTGTGCAATCAAGTTTATGAAAGTACGATAATATGTCTCAACTCAAAACTGCCAACTTTTACAATTTTTGATAAATAATTTTCATTTGGGTAGTTGAAAAGAAAGAGTAAAACCATTTATGTCATCAATCGATACATTATTTTTAAAATTTTGTCAGGCTTTTGCACAGATTAAAGGCGAAATTTCCATGGTTCTCTAATGTGCTTTTAAAATTCTGGTGGTTAAAATAATTTTTAATTTAGTTTTTTAAATCTAAGATAAAATATTAAAGCATAAAATTGTCTACAACTAGAGATAATTTGTAAAAATCGCTTAAGTTGACGAGTTTATCACAATTTACAGAGAACCCAACTTGCTCCGGAAAGCAAATATATATTTTTAAGTGGTAGTTTATCAATTATGATTCTTGGCTTAATAAATTCAATTTAGTAGATTCTTATCCACCACTATTTCTAAATAATTCGTACGCTTATATAATTCACGACTTTATAGAAATTATGCAATGCTCTACCTTATAAAAAGCAAAAAAAAATAGTCAAATATTTGCAAAATCTACTTTGTAGTTATTTACCGTTTTTTTAATTATTTTGGCGTGTCCGGAGCAGTTGGCATCTCCGCAATTATTAAGGTTGCAGCAATTTTGAACTAAGTTATAACTCGATGCTTTCTAAACAATGTATTTTGTAAGTATGCTTGAATGTTTCGTGGTGATTAAAATAATTTCAAATCGTATTTATTAAGTCAATAATTTAATACTGAAAAATAAATTTCGCTACCAATGGTAAAAATTCTTCCACAGAAAGAATAAATATTTTTCAGCGACAGTTTGGTTCATGGCCTTATTTCCCTTTCGCCCTTTTCCTGCTAGATTAATTTTTAATCAAATTAGTATAAAATTGAGTCAATTTCAATAATTAGTACAAAATATAGTCAATTACAATTGATAAATCAATTAGAGCTTTTATTTTACCATTAACTTATTTATTAGTGGGATATTAATGCTTACAATAATTATATTCACCTCTGCGTATTTCAAATTAAAAGTAATTAGCCCATATTTAATTTCAAAATATTATTTTCTCACCAGCATTGAACTGCCTATCCATATCAGATTTGTCTCTAACTCAATGTTAAACTCCGTAGTCTCGTACATTTGAACATAACCCTGAAGACAAAATAACTTCTAGATCAAGCATTTAGACTACTTCGCCTTATTGGACTTCTTGAATGAAATTAACCCACTTTTGTTTTTAATTGAGAGGAAAACCTTATACAGTTAGCAATAGGGTAACTAAGAGTTTGCTAGTTGTAGCATTTTTAACAGTGGTCACTTTTTCATGAATTGAAAATTTGAAACGATTAAAAACAATCCTTCTTTTGAAGAGAGTTAACTTTTAAAGAAGAAATTGTTAACTTTCATTGTGATGGTAAATGATTAACTATTTTTTTTAAATGAATGTAGTTATCAGATGTTTTTTCTGTTAGTACTTTAAGTGTATCGAAAATTTGCAGTCTTTATCTAAACTTTATAAATAACTGTCAATCATAAAATAATTCTAACACGTTAAATATCTCGCTCTTATTTGTAATTAAGAAATCATAAAGTTGAGTACAAGCTATTTTCATAACAGTTGTTTAAAACAAAGTAACAAGCACATTTAATATGTTAAGACATTATTTTAACCATTTTAATCATAGTTGTAAAAAGGCTTTTAAAGTCTAAATTGCCTTGCGGTTTAAGTGTTAGTTTCATGACTTTTCGAGAAAATAACTTTTCTCGTTTCAACTATCCTAATAAAATGGGCTTGAAAGGGTTCTTAAAAGCAACGTCCCCCGTTAAATCTTTAACACTTTCGGCACAATTTAATGACTCTTTGTGCATTAAGAGAATTATTTCAGTTGCAAAGGCATAGTTTCCGACTCCCTTAAATGTACTTCGCTTAACGGTTTGGAGGTTATCAGAATAAATGTTAATGATTTCCACATTTCTTTAAAGTTGTGATACATTATACACATAAATAGATCTTGTTAAAGTCAACTTCACAATAAAAAAAAGTGCAACAATCTATTTTGAAAGACTTTTGGTTGTGCATTTGAATTTGAAAAATGATAACAAAAAAATCAATGATGACACTCGTGCCAAAAAAAAAAAAAAAAAAAACGGAAAAATAGGATAGTATTTTATTTTAATATCAGATCTGCTACTTAACCGGAAATTAAATAAAAAACAGTAGTAATCTTTCTCTCTCTCCCCCTCTCTCTCTCTATCTATCTATCTATATATATATATATATATATATATATATATATATATATATATATATATATATATTACAGATCGATCGTTCAATGATTCAGGTGAAACTTACAATCTGTGCATGAATGAATGGATGTATAAATGGGTCCACCCAATAAATGGGCTGTGAAGTGTATGCAAGTGACGTTTTTCCTGGCCATAGATGGCGCCACTGAAAAACAAGAAATGCATCCTCTGCCTTAAATTCGCTTAGTTTCACCAAGCAGGCTTGTTGATTTTAGCAAATTGCATTTGAAACAACATAAACTCGAATATTTCTTTATCTATTGGCAACACTAGAGTTATTCTTATTTTGTTAGGTTGTCTTAAGTCATAATGTAACTATCTAATATTTTACTAGCATTACTAGTAATGAATAGTTAGTTACATGTCAAGTATTATTTCGAATCGTAGTGGGGCACTGGGATGAGTTTTTTAAGTTATCTTACTATAGAGATGATAATAGCTGACTATGCTAAATTGTCCCGAACTCATGCTTACGGTAATTTTTGTGATTTAATGACAGCCGTTAAATTGTTACTAGAATTCATTACATTAAGAAAGAAAAATATTGCGGATATCACTTGAAAACAGTTAAAGTTGAAATCAAAGTACTACCACGCAAGCAACAACTGGACAGCGAAAAAAATTTTAATATATAATCTTCTTTGAAACTAATTTAAGTGTTATATTTGGAGAATGGGTTGACGAATTAGAATATTTAAAAACAGTTGTGCTGTGCATTCGGCTGGGTCAAGCTGGGCGCCAAAGGAGGGTAGTTGCTTGCTTGCTTTATTTAAAAGAACTGGGCACCTGGGCCGCGCAGCGGCCCCTATCCCATACATCATGAAATAAACATTGGGTTAAAAAACATTTTGAAATTTTGCAACAATGTGGTGGCAAAAACAGAAAGGAGGGTAGTACAGAGAAGCCAACTTGCATAGGGCAGCAATTATATATTTTAAAGTGGTAGTTTATCAGTTTTGATTCTTGGTTTAATAAATTCAATTAAGTACATTTTTATCCACCACTATTTCTAAATAATTCAAAGGCTTATATAATTCACCACTTTTTAGTACCTATATAATGCTACATCTTTTAAAAAGCAAGCAAAAATAGTCAAATATTTGCAAATTTTATTTTGCAGTTATTTACCGTTTTTTAAATTATATTGGCGTGTCCGGAGCAGTGGGCATCTCTGTTAGTATCATTTTCTTTCTATCTTTTTATTTCGAAAAGTGAAAAATCTATAACTGCCATTATTTTGTATGAGTTATAATATATTTTAAATTTTTAAAATTCCGTTAATTTAAACAAATATTTACGGTAAAATCAAACCAACGACATGGTAGTCAAGGAAAATCATTACTTTCGAATAGAAAATAAAAACGAATCGTACTTGTTACTACTTTTTTACTTTTAGCAGCTTTGAAATATTCCATTACAAAATTAAACTATTTTACTCATTACTACTACCACATATAAAAATTATAAAGAGATTATATTTCGATCAAAAATTCCTTTTGTTGTAAAATGAACAAAATCAACTAAAAAAATTTACTAGATTAAATTGAAAAATATTTATACAGTTATAAAATTTGTTTGTCAATAGATTATTCCATACAAAAAATAATTTTTGATCATTTCATTCAATAATAGTCAAATCAAAATTGTGAGGTATACAAATGCTTGACATATAGGAATATAATTTATACGTCGAAATACAACTTTTGAATGAAATCGAACAATTAGTTCCAAAAAAAAAATCGAATTTTTAAGAAATCCGGTATTTAAAATTTGATTCCAGATTTCTCTGAAATAAGTATTTTTTTTCAATGGATTTGAATTTCGAATCCCCTAATTATAGGAGGTATCCGCCATCTGGGAAATATGGTACCAATTGTTTGGCCGGAAAAGCGCTCCAAAGTTTGAGCTATTTAAAGTTAATTTTACCTTTTGCTTACTTAGCTATATCTCAAGAACATTTTAAGCGAATTAATAATTTTTTATACACAATTAAAAAATTCGTTTAACCAAAGATAATTCTATGCAAAAAATAACTTTTAGTAAAAATATATTATTTTATTTGAGAATATTCGAAAAAATTTTGAATTGTAAGGTATTTTTGCAATTATTTTTATTTGAATTGTAAGGTAAGGTAAGAATGTAGTTTTAAATGGTAAAAATACAAAATTTGAGCGAAATTGTTCTAATAGTTAATGAGAAATTAAATTTCAAAAAAATTGTGATGTTTAAAATTTGATTTCTCAGGAATTAGTTGACCCATTTGGCTCAAATTTTGTATTTTGTCATATAAAACTACATTCTTTAAAATAATGCAAAAAATTTTATGCCTTACAATTCAATTTTTTTTTATCCATTCTTAAATAAAATCATAAAAAATAATAACTATCTACTAACAGTTACCTTTTGCATGGAATTATCTTTGGAAAAAAAATTTTTATAATTGTGCATAAAAAATTTTCAATTTGCTTCAAAAGATCTCGAGCTGTACCATAATACGCAAAAAGTAAAATTAACATTAAGGGGTTCAAATTTTGGAACCATATTTCCCAGATTGCAGCTACCCCTTCTATTTATTCTGGGCGTCAAAAATCTGAATCCGTCGAATGAAAAAAGTATGTTTATTCAGAAAAAGTACTTTTTTGTGTCTGATTTCATAACTTAAAATATCGTCAGCAGTTATTATTAACATATTTGAGGTCACCTCCTCGAGACATTAAAATTGATTCCTAGAACATGAAAATCCGATCATTGGATCACGGTGGTCCGTTAATCAAATTAATCATGGTGGTCCGTTTTTCTTTTGGCGAACAGTGCAAGTTTATAAAGAACGTATAGGTTTACATTTACAGATATAGACTTGTCTGATCCTTTAAAAATAATACTGAAGACAAAATATATATAACCTTATTGCATCATAAACTGAAATGTAGTTCTACCACTTCCTACGCAGCAGAGATGTGGAAACACTTAATATTCACTCGAGGAGTGAATTTTAAAAAATGCTTGATCAGAGCATATTATGGAATTGTATAAAAAAAAATGTAGTTTGTAGCAAAAAACCGAGTGCAGATTTGAAATTAGAGACGCCAAAATATCTAAGATCTGTTCAAAAATCTATACCAACAAAAAAAAAAAAAAATAAAATAAAAAGTACGAAAAGAAAGCAAAAATTCTTTCCCTCTGTAATCTTCATACATCAGTTATTACTTCCACACAATCACAAAAATTAATAGATTTATTAATTTTAATTAACCTAACAGCTGTCATCTAAAAGAACAAACAATTATTGTAGCTTTTTTCGTATTTTTAAATTGAAACTATATGTGTTATCATCACTTAGTTTCTTTTAAATATTAAAGAATAATTTTTATTACTGTTTTTAAATATATAGTATTAAATCTCTATAACTAATTATATAGCAGATCCTATTTTCAATAAAAAAATAATTCATTCTTTCTGAATAGATTATTCAACTAGGCTCATTATATGGACTTTAGTAATTACCTCATGTTTTCGAGCTAACATAATGGAACGTTTTAATGAGGGTTGGAAGTGCTTTGCGAAAATAAGTATTTCACAAAGAATAAAAAAAGTACTTTTACGAGGATTTCGATTTTTTTTTTTTCTGAGAAGAGCGATTAAAGCTACGTAAATAAGAATGGGAGATAACCTCTAATTTGTTAGCGAGGTAACTATGCTAACTATAATACACCACTTCACATAAATATTTAACGAGTTTTTTAAACCAAGCCAATTTAAGATCCTTAAAAATATTTCTTTTTTTATTTTTTTTATTTAGCCTTATTAAAAATTACTTTTTTAATACAATATAATTGAGGGATCAAAGAGTAATGTCGTTTCTATTCATTTCGATATTCGTTTGACATTTATCACCTGACTGCGCCAAAATCGTACCTAATTATTTTAGGGTTAAAGTGACTTGTTTACTTGTAAATATTTAAAAACATTTAACAGTTCGTGTTGAAATGACCTGCCAAATACCAAAAATGGTATTAGAAGGAAGTATCCGGAATTTTTATCTTAAGGAAAGTGTCCGGAAAGAAGTTATCCGGTATCGTAAGGGTGGAATCCTTCAGAAAGGTATCCCAAATGTAGGGAAGGAATCCGGATGGAAAGTACCTGGAATTATACGGTAAAAAAAGGTACCTGGTAGGCAGATACTCGTCATTGTACCAGTACGAAGTAATATGAAAATAAGGTTCTGGAAATTTCACCAGTACGAAGGAATTCAGATATATGGTTCTGGAAATTGTACCAATACGAAGGAATCCGAAAATAAAATTCTGAAAATTTTACCAGTGGGAAAGAATCCAGAAATAAGGTTCTGGAAACTTTACCAGTGCTAAAGAATCCGGAAATAAAGTTCTAGAAATTTTACCAGTGCAAAGGAATCCAGAAATATGGTTTTAGAAATTTTACCAGTACGAAAAAGAATCCAGAAATATGGTTCTGGAAATTGTACCAATACGAAGGAATCCGAAAATAAAATTCTGAAAATTTTACCAGTGGGAAAGAATCCAGAAATAAGGTTCTGGAAACTTTACCCGTGCTAAAGAATCCGGAAATAAAGTTCTAGAAATTTTACCAGTGCAAAGGAATCCAGAAATATGGTTCTAGAAATTTTACCAGTACGAAGAAGAATCCGGATATAAGGTTCTAGAAGTTTTACCAGAACGAAGGAATCCGGAAATAAGGTTCTAGAAGTTTTACTCGTACGATAAGAAGTCCGAAAATAAAGTTCTGGAAATTTTACCAGTGAGAAGGTATCCAAAAATATAGTTCTAGAAATTTTACCAGTACGAAAAGGAATCCGGATATAAGTTTCTGGAAACTGCACCAGTACGAAGAAATCTGGAAGGAAAATTTCTAAAATTGAACCATAAGCAAAGAATCCTAAAGAAAGGTAGCCGCAATTGTATTCGTTTTTGAGTTAAACAGAGTTAGTTACTCAACAGTTGCTATTATAAACATTTGCGATGTTTATCCAACTACAATCGACGTTCATATACATCAAGGGTAGTTTTTTCAGTTTAAATCCAGTAATTTTTACGATTCTGACTCGTAAAACTCAGAATGACCAACCCTGAAAAAAAAATTTTTAATTAGGGTGAGAGGTTTTTCTTACCCACCATGCTCACCCGATATTGCACCTTCTGATTCTCATTAACTTCGATCGCGGCAACATTTTCTAAGTAACAAATTTTTTTAAGAAAACTTATATCAGAAATGCCATCTCCAGATATTTTTCTCAATAACCAATTGACCCTTTAATATAGAGATCACTTTTTGTTTTTAATTTTCGACTTAACCTAAAACATGGTCGTTTTTAATCATTCCTAAAAATGCGTAAAAATTAAAACATGGTTGGCTTACCCGTGGCACGCGTGCCACCGTAAACTGTGAGGCATGATCTTATTGAAATATTAATGTCGATTTATCAGCTATTCTAAAAACCGAAAAAATCCCTCCTGCTAAAGTTTGGATATTTATGCCAACGAGCATTTTCCAAAATATACGTGATTTGGCTGTCAGATATTGTTATAGGTTTGAATTAACGCATAATTGTAAATAAATGTATTAGAATTTAATTGTCGTTCGAGGCTAACTGGTGCGTATTTAAGACAACTAGTTTTGATTGTATCCTCGGTAATTAATGGTAATAACGTCAAAGAGGAAATTTGTAGGTTGGGTATATCAACTTTAACAGCCTCTCGCCTCCCAATGAGGTGAGCCGGGTTCGAATCCCAGCGATGGATGGTCAATATGAATTTCGCACCCGGGTCGCACTGACTATAGTCCTGACACCCAATATGCTTAGTGGTAACATGGTTTAATCCCCTTGTAATCAAACGAACCGTAGAAGGTTTTTATGGTTTTCCTCGCCATGTAACTCAAATGCGGGTTATTTCCATCAAAAAGGACTATACGAAGGCAAATTGCTCTCAGTGCTTGATCCAGGAGTTCCCTTGCCTTCTGGTTAGGATTCAAAATTACAAAGCTACGGAATGGAACATTGATATTCGTTGCCTCAAAATTGGGTCGGCTGCTCAACAACAGTAATAAAATAAGAAAAATAAAATTACTTAATACAGGAATTGGATATAAGCATAGAAACACTTCTATACTAGCTCTATGTAAACAATACTTCTTTTAGCAGCAAATGGTTTGGAAGATTTAACATGGCAAAACTGTCGGCACAATTTAAAAGATGCTGTTTGTAGCTTTTAGAAATGTTTTTTTTTTTTTTTCCTGAACCAATGCAACATTTTTGTCCACCTAAGAAATTAAAAGCTTTTTCCTATTTTAATACTACTATAATTTTTTAAAAAAATAATATAAATATTGCAAACTTGCTCTTATTAAAGCAAGATTGCTACCATAATGTTGCAAAAACCAAAATGTTTTTACACACTGTACATATTTTATGATGAATGGGTTAGGGGCCGCTGCGCGGCCCTGGCACCCAGTTTAATTTTAATAAAAGCAAAAAAAGTATTAAAGCAAGAAATAAATTATTAACTTCCTCTCCTCATTTTGGTTGAATCAAAATTTGCATGGGTAAATACGATGTTTCTAAAAGCATCTGTCAAACTGTGCCAAAAGTTTTGCCGTGTAAAATTTTCCAAAACATTGTTTACATGGAATTAGTATAGAAGTGTTTTCATATTTCCGTCCAACCCCTATATTTGACCGTTTTTTCCTTCTGTTGTTGAAATTTCGCAAATTTCAGTTTATAATCATCGTAAACAATAAATAATAAAAAAATTATATAAAATTAATTTTATTGAAAAGGGAACGGTCATAAATGTGCCCCATCGCTGAAGTTATGATCTTATGTGGAACTACGGCATTGCAAACCACACAAAAACAATAATAGTGTACGTATTTTGCTCTCGTGTAATAATAAATTTATCATAACTAATCTAGTGTATAAACAGATTTATTTTTAAACCACACGAAATGATAGTGTACGTATTTTGGCTCTAGTGTAATCACTAATTTATCATAACTTTCTATTATATTAACAAATTTATCATTAACTACACGGAACATTAATAGTGTACTTATTTGACTCTAGAGTAATAATAAATTTTCATAACTATCTTGTGTCATCACAAATTTATCATAACTATCTAGTTTATTAAGAAATTTATCAAAACTATTTAGTGTGTTTAACAAATTTATCATTAAACCACGCAAAACATTAATAATGTACGTATATGACTCTAGTGTTATAATAAATTCATCATAACTATCCAGTGTATTAACAAATTTATTATATCTATCTAGTGTATTAACAAATTTATCTTAACTGTCTAGTGCATTAGCAAATTTATCATTAAACCTCATGAAACATTAATAGTGTACGTACAGGTATTTGGCTCTAGTGTTATAACAAATTTATTGTAACAATCTAGTGTATTAACAATTTTATTAAACCATGTGAAGCACTAATAGTGTACGCATTTGATTCTAGAGTAATAACAAATTTATCATAACAATCTAGAGTCTTAAGAAATTTGCCACTAAACCCCACGAACGATTAATAGTGTACGTATTTTGTGTTGTGCAATCATAAATGCATGATAACTCTCTCATAAATTTATCATAAACGATTCTATAACACACAATAAATCCCACAGTTTTCCACAAAAAAGTTATTTTATCCATAAGAGATGAAATACCTTCTTACTGAATAAGATTTTTTTTAAAAAAAGGAACATTGATTTTTTTTTTCCTTGTAATGAATATACCCCGTTACCATTTATAGAGTTATAAGTTTAAAACAGACCACTCTCGTCATCTATAACCAGACTAACTTTGTATATATATATATATATATATATACATATATATACATATACATATATATATATATATATATATATATATATACAAATATATATATATATATATATATATATATATATATATATATATATATATATATATATATATATATACACTGGTTATCATAAATTAAGGAAAAATCACAAAAATAGCGATAACTCTTTCAAAAGTAAGCCAAACCGTGCAAAATTTGCATATGTTGTCCACTAAGAGTAGCTGAGTAAAATTGCAATATGCAAATTAGTGGCGCTGCACTCGGCTTACGTCATCTGCCTGGAGCATAAAAGTCCAAGTTTGAGAGAAAGCACACAAATTTTACTGTGATTGCGACATTGAAAATCTGAGATAGCCAATTCGTAATAATGACTTCTAGGCATCATTTGCCTGAAGAACTACGATGGAGAGCCATCGGGAGACTAGAGGCAGGGCAGAGTCAATCAGAAGTGGCCAGATGGCTAAATGTGAGTCCATCTGTGGTTCATAGACTTTGGAGGCAATTTCAAACCACAGATTCGGCATCTAGGAGGTTCAGTCAAGGACGGCCAACTGTTACGACCAGTGCCGATGACCGATATTTGACATTAAGTGCACGCAGGAATAGAACCGCTACTCCGACACATCTTAGATCCTCTCTTGCTGCAGCCACCGGAAGGTTGGTGTCAACGTCAACTGTGCGCAGAAGGCTCCACGAAGGTGGTCTGTATGCGAGACGACCAGCCATTTGCGTGCCGCTCACATCACGCCATAGGAGAGACCGTTTGCAGTGGGCCCGACAACATGTCCACTGGACGTCAGATCAATGGAGGCCTGTTCTCTTTACGGATGAGTCCAGGTTTAGTCTAGAAAGTGACAGTAGACGTTATTTGATATGGAGAGAACCTGGGACCCGTTATCATCCATCAAACATCCGTGAAAGAGATGCATACGGAAGAGGCAGTGTCTGTGTTTGGGGAGGCATATCCTTAGGAGGGCGCACATACCTCCATGTCTTTCCAAGGGGAACCGTGAATGCTCAGGTTTATCGAGACAACATCCTTGATGCTTATGTGCGCCCATATGCCGGGGCAATTGGTGATTGCTTCCTGTTACAGGACGATAATGCAAGACCACACAGAGCTCGCATTGTTGATGATTATCTTCAACAGGAAACAATTACTCGCATGGAGTGGCCAGCTCGATCCCCGGACTTGAATCCTATCGAGCACGTTTGGGATGCTCTAGGGAGGCGTGTATCTGCCATCAATCCGCCCCCTCAGACCCTTGCCACGCTTGCAACTGCTTTACAAGAGCAATGGCTCTCACTTCCTATTGAACTGATAGACCGCATAATTGAAAGCATCACAAATCGCTGTTTGTGCTGTATTGCTTCTAGAGGCAATCATATTCCATATTAAAGGTACTTTTTCTATTGCAAACCGATACTTCCAATTTGTTTATTTTATACATGTGCTAATTTCTATACTACTATTAATGTCTGATAATTTCTTTTTATGTTGTTTAATACCTTACTATGTGTTGTATATTGTGGGTAAGTTTCATAAAATTCCATGTGTAATTTCTTGAGTTATCGCGATTTTTGTGAATTTTCCTTAATTTATGATAACCAGTGTATATATATATATATAGAAAGATATACATAAAGATCTTATAAAGAATATAAATAAAATTTCTTTTTCCTTTGCGTTTTAAGTGCTAATAGAGTTTTGTGCTCATTTAGTAGAATGCTTTTTCGGTATGATAGTGAAAAAATAACGCCATACAACATTTTAGACATAAAAGGATTATAAAAAATAATTGTAAATAAAATAATTTTAATGAAATAAATATTCTACCACTTTTTATTTTATAATTAATATATTAGTATAAATACTTAACATAATTTTCTATAAATATTATGTGTGTAATGTTTTTACATTTCAAAATCGCGTTTACAAAAAGGATACTTAAAGATTTTTCTCCACTTTAAAAAGAAAAAGAGAAATATTAGGGAGAAACCATAGCGAAGTTGAAAGATGCGATCAATCTATGTTTACTTTTATTGCGTGATTTGTTTAAATTATTTCTGAAATAATAGTAACGCATTTATTTATATACCAAATCTAACTTGAATACTACTAAGAAATTTAGAAAATAATTTTTTAATTCGTACTTTGTAAAAATTGAAAAGATACCTTTAATAAAAAATTAAAAGCATATATGTGATCGAAATAAATGAATGTTTCTTTTTGAATTAGATACTTTATATAAACAATCATTTAATTTCGGAACCCAACATACGTTTAAATAGCACATTGATGTATGCAAATGTCCTGCTTATTCAAGATTAATAATAGCAAATAAAATAATTAATAGCTCATTTACGCAAATGCAGGTTAGTTTCATCAAAAAGTACCTCCAGAAAGGTACCAATTTGTATTCCAGGAGTTCACTTTTCTTTGGTGTAGGGTTCAAAATTATAGGCCTACGGAGTTGCACATTGATAGTCGTAAAACCAAAAATGGGACGGCAGACCAAAAAAATAAACTTTTTATCACTTCTACTTTGTACCATTTTATCATTTTCAAATCTTTGTTTTCAAATAAATTTTAGAACATAAATGGATTATAAAAAATTATTATGCATAAAATAAATTTAACAAAATAAATAACATACCACTCTTTTCTTTGTAATTAATATATTAAATAAATGCAAAGCTTAAAAAAAAGTAACAAAAAAGTAGTGCTCTTTAAAAAAAACTACTTGCAATTTAATTGTAATTTAATTGTAGTAATTACATTGTTAACTTAATATTTCTCTTAAATTAATTCTAACATGTGAATATTTATATAAGCTGATATTTACACAAAACTTAGCATTCATTATAAGAACTCTGTAATTGATTTAACGTCAAAATTAACTAATTTTATCATGACTCGTACAATTTTTCCGAAACAGCAAGTTAAAAACAATTAATTAGAATTTCTTACAAAATACAACCACTATCGTCTATATATTTTAAAAAATATCTTATAATGTCGTAACTAATTAAAAATTGCCCAAAGCGACAATTGACACAAAAATGGCT
Source organism: Parasteatoda lunata (assembly GCA_949128135.1). Taxonomy (NCBI): domain Eukaryota; kingdom Metazoa; phylum Arthropoda; class Arachnida; order Araneae; family Theridiidae; genus Parasteatoda; species Parasteatoda lunata. The sequence goes on from OX421978.1 coordinate 77,214,754, forward strand.
GTAACACAACTACAGTTTAAAATATCATCCATCAATTCTCAGAAGTGTTTGCCTGAGAAAAAAACCTGAACAAGACAATGATAAATGCGGCATTTACGGCAAAGAGTGGTTACCATGACGATGCTCCCTAGCTTAACGGTTACCATGACAACAAGAAGAGGAATTCTTGTAAAAGTCTAACTAAGGAAAAACAAAATTCCTCCTTTCACTAAGAATTTTTTTTTTTTTCTTTCGGTTTTGCTAGTATTTCCGCTTTTAAATTTGTGCTTCAGTTTAAAAATTCTCCATTTTTAAGAATTTTGTTTTTTGAGATAAAGTATTCTCCGATGTCGAAAAAGTATAAAAGTAATAGAATTTCATTTTATTAATGATCTTTTTCTCATTTTAATTATACATTTATAACTGCTGCCTTAAGTTTAGATCGAAAATTTTTTTAGCATTCTCTTATATTAATCAACTGAGAGAAATGCATCAGAATATTTAGGTAGCGTTACTATTATTTTTATTGGCTACTGCTTCGAGTAAGTCCATCTTTTTAAAGATTTGAACTTGAATTCCTACAATATTTTTTTTATGTCTTGTAGTGGTATGTTATGATTTTGTTCTTTCTCTGGCAAGGAGGGCGTGAATCAACATTTTGTACAAACAAGAAAACGGATTCTATAATAAAAAAAAGTGGTTAAACAACGAAAACTAAAACTACCTCCCGTGTATGACATTTCAATTCTCTTCACGATATTTATTTAAAAAATGGGATATTAATTTAAACTAAACGGATATTTCCTAGTTATGATAGTTAAAAAGTTGTTTTAGAGCTGATCTGGCTCCAGGGGTGAAAGCGAGACGGAAAATAGGAAAGGCTGGTAGTGAAACCTTTTCAGTTATAACTAGTTTTGGGGAGGGGTATACTTATTCTTTTTTTTAAATTATTCAACAATATCTACTTAATCTTCGACAAGTAGCAGTTTTATATATATGCTAAAATTTTAAAAGAAATCTTGATATCTTCAGATATTTTATTTTTTTCGAAAAAAATGCTGGAATGAAATGTCTTCCGTACCAGTTTTTTCTCTTTTCCGTCTTACTATATAAGGGCTTTACCCATGTCTTGCTCAGTGGTTGAAGTTACTGAGAATTTATTAGGAAAGACTGTGATTTGATTTTTAGTAATGGCTTGATCTCCCCTACCACAGAAAAATAGGAACCAACTTCGCTGGAAAGTAAAGGTGGCTTGTGGGCCTTTCCTGCAATCATATCGCCTTTTTTTATTTTTCCTCCGCTGCTCAGTTTATGTTCGGTACGTTGGTCTACTAAATTGATAAATGCTGTGGTCTCTCTTTTTTTAAACTCCGTCACTTTCTGGCTTGCGATGCTCTATTGCCAGAATGCAAAAAGAAAAATAGAGACTATTGTTTTAAACCAATGGCAACAATGTAGGTTTTAGTCATTATCAATTTCCTTTGCTTTACATTGTAAGACATTTTGGATTTTGTTGAACATTAATATCGTTCAGATTTCTTACAAACGGGCAAAGTTGAACAATATCGTACAATGTAATTCTTCTTGATCTTAATTGTATACTGGTGTGCAAAAATTAAGAACAAAATGGAAAAAATTAGCATAACAACAAAACAGGCAGTTACGACGAAGGGTAAGATCATTCAGAACAATCACGGTAAGGTAAAATAGAAAATTTGCATATATACACCATGATGAAACGCTGGGGAGGGGCGTGTCGTAAGGGAAAAAAAACGAGCTGGCTATGGAAGCTTAGTATGAATGGTATTGCTCGGTATACATGAGTTTAAATGAAGTGAATTTGTTGTCACAGTGTGATATGGCCAACAGACAACACAGAAGACGACGTGTGGATGAGTTTACGCGAAGTCGATTCATTGGGAAGATCGAAGAGTGACCACTGTGGCTGCGGAGTTCGTAATCACCCACAGCATCGTTTCACGAGCTTGGAACACATTTAAATGGACAGGTTCCGCAGGTTTAGTAGATGTCGTCCTCACACAACCACGGCAGCGGACAACCGGTATATAGGCCTACAGGCTAGAAGGAACAGATTGCTGACAGCAGAAAAAATCGCCAAGCACACACAGCGAAGTATTGGACTCACAACATTGCAATTTACCGCTTTTTTCTATTCTATTAGTTTTTGTTATTCTTTTAAAAGGAAATTTCTACAAACAGTCGAATACCTTCTTTTCTAACCCCATCAGGGAAATAATTTTCAAGAAGTGTGTGAAACATTCAAGTTGTATACCACAGACGCGAAATTCTTTTAGATGCACTATAATGCATCACTTTTCTTATTAAGGAAATCCAAAAACAAAACTTTAAAATTTGTATTAAAAATTCCTTTTGAGAATATATTAAATCAAAAATTCAAGAAAATTTTCACGTCCTTCATAGGATCTCTGATGTCCCTCATTATAGAATAGAAACTCTGATATCCTTCATTAAATTTGAGTTCTACTTTTAATAATAGTGCTTTATTTATTTAAAACTTAACTAAATAAATCCAATATCTGGTATGTGAGCAAGTAATAAGCTAGTTATATACAGTTCAGTTATATACAGTTACTTACAGTAATAAATTAGCTCCACTACAGTTCAACCAACGCCTCCTTTAACTGAAAGCCTCCACACGGTTTTTTATAGGTAGTCCGATCAGATCACTGTGAAGGATATCCACTTTCCGAACGAGTCATCTAATACAAAATCTAGTTGAAATAAGATAGTGGTAGCAAATATATGACTAAAAATGTATTTTATTTATGAATATTATTGGTTTGCTTTATTCACTTGTCAACCACTACAGATTCAATTCTCAAATATATATGATAAATTGCTCTCAATCACTTATATAAAAGGTTTTGGGTTCATGCGCACAACTGGTTCACTTTTTAAACAGTCTGCGCGGACTACTTATAACAGACCGTGTGGAGGCTTTTTGATGTAGGAGGTGATGGTTCAGCTGTGCGTAACTAATTATATGACAACATTCAGTAGCGGTGGCTCAGGGAACCGAGAGTTCGCCGTCCTATAACCCAGGCTCGAATCCAAGCTGGGGTACGAAATTTGCCAGCACCGACTACAGTGCTGACGTAAAATATACTCAGTGGTAGACGGATCATGGATTATAATCCCTTTGCCATCGGGCTAACCATGGGAGATTTTCGTAGTTTTCCTTTCTGTTTAACGCCAATGGGGGCTAGTTCCGTCAAAAAGTCCTCCACAGAAGTTAGTTTGTCCCAACGCTTGATCTAAGAGTTCCCTTGTGTTTTGGGTATGATTCAAAATAAGAAGGCTATAGATTTGAGGATTGATGGTCTTAAACTCAGAGTTGGTTCGGTTGTTCAGCGCCGGTTATAAAATAAAATAAAACATTTTATATCATTTACTTGCGTCACCGCTTTTCAAAAAACTATCTAAATTTGTAACATTCTATCTTTTATTCTTATTTGGAAAAATAGATTTGTCTTGCGGAACGATAAAAGATTTGTTCGATCAGAATATGTACCGAACTTTACAAAAATCAGAATCTTCCGGAAAAGAAATACATATTTCCGCCCACACTCTTCGAAAAGAAAGTCAGTGAACCCTAACCTTTTCCGCGGGGAAAGTCGTGGGTGGTAAAATCAAAAATCCCCTTAAAATTTCGGAGCATGCGCTGTTGACAGAATTCGTGATTGGTCTTGTCTACTATATGCGAAATCGATCTAGACTTTTGTCAAAAACATTTTAGTCGTGCTGTGTCTCATAAATATCATTTATGATTATGGGGGATCATTCGATACTTTTGAGTGAGAATTAATTACGCAAAAGCAGTTTTCCCTTTTAAATACACTATTCAAATAGTTTATCCATCATGCGTTTTATAATATTCATGTTTCTACAAAATGTAATTTACTTAGGATATTTTTATTATTCCAATAATGTTCTTTTTAAAATGTAATTGGGGATATTTTCTTTATCAGTAAACATTAGATTAGTATATTGACGGTAAATGAAATTCATACTTTTTTTATATACTAAAAATGGCGAAGTATAAATATCTTTTCTAATTGCCAAAAACATTTATTCTTTGTAAAAACGTTCAATGTGTTTTATAACTGATGTTTACAAAATAAAATAATTTTTTTAGCATAATAAAGTTTATAGTTAAAAAAAAAGTTTTTTTATAACTATTATATTTATCAAATTTTAAATATTTAAAAAGTTGAATGCCACGCTAATTTTACATGACTTAACCGTCTGGCCTCCCTAGAAGAAACGTAAAAGTGTTTCCATAATTTCCTTTTCAATGATTTCCTTCGTCAAACAAGTTCTGACGTTTTCAGTATCTCCTTCCTCAGAAGAGACACATTAGATTTAGATAGTGATTTATTATGTACTTTAACTTTGTTCTTTATAATTTGAAATATATATATTAAAGGCTACTACAGAATAACCTATTTCAATTTAAAAGAATATTCTCTTTGAAATTATCAGAATTTAACAAACTATTATAAAAAAAATTTATGTAGCGAATTTGAGTTATTTTATTTCGATAAAAGAAATAATAAGAAAACTGGATTCCCAATTGGAAAAAAAAAGAATTCAGATTGATTAAAAAGCGAATATATATCCTCCAAAGAGATTGAAGACTTTATATTTACACGTGCATTAAAAAATTCCAGAAAATTTAAAATCAAAACTGTCTAGATGAAAAAATACTAATTTAAAACAGTAATGCATACTTGTTTCGGAGTAGCTATTTTGTTATTTATCACTTTCAAGAGCCACCTTCCTTTGGTTATTCCGTATACAAGTTAAGTTGTAAATAAAACTATATATCTTGTTTTTTTTCAAAGCAAATCCTACTTAAACATTATTGAAGACTTTTCCTTCTCTAAAACCAGGAAGCCATCCTGTTAAAGGAACCCAATGAAACTACTATCGTTACCTTTATAGTCGTTGCCTACCTTGTAGCTACACAATTTAAAACTTTCTATTAACTATTCAAGCATATTAATAGAAAAAGATACAAACTAAACTTTCCTTGCGCAGGTTTAATCATTTTCTTTTATTTAACATGTAACAGGACTATGCACATAACATAACCAACTTTTATTTTAATCTTGAACGCAATCAAATATTGAAAATAGATCTGACTCATTAGCGTCATCTATAAAACTACTATTCTTAATACGATTATCGCAAGAACATACAACCATTTTGGTGTTGAATCGGAAGACAGTTTAAGAAATGGTTTTAATGAATGTTCTTTAAGATATAGGAGTTTGATATACGTTTCATATCTAAAAACCTTTTTGTTGTAATCTTAAAAAGCTTGTGAAATTAATACGAAGTTTTGTTTCAAATGTTAAAGTATCAAGTTTATAAAGTTAGGTATCATGTTTCAGACTTATTTAGGTTGCGAATTTGAAGGATACTAAGAAATATATACCATTCTATAAAAATTAAATGCCGTGTCTTATATTCTAATAGGAAATTCTTAGATGGCATTTTATCCCGCAATCATTTTCAATCAAAATTTGCCAAAACTGAGAAACAAGTTCTCGAGCACATGCTACAGTTTATACAAACTGCTGTTTAGAAACATCACTTCTGGTGAAGTCTTATTCACATCTCATAATTTATTCATGAATATATCATACTTTGTATTTAAAATTTAAAGTTTTAGGTAATAAGGTATAGTCATTGAGCAGAGACTTTTAGAATGGAAATTACTAGAATTTAACATGGAAATTACTAGAATAAGAATACCGATTACAAAGTGGTTTCTCACATTTTATTTAGACAAAGATATTTTATTTAACATGGAGATTATTAGAATAAGAATACCGATTACAAAGTGGTTTATCACATTTTATTTAGACAAAGATATTTTATTTAACATGGAAATTATTAGAATAAGAATACCGATTACAAAGTGGTTTATCACATTTTATTTAGACAAAGATATTTTATTTAACATGGAAATTATTAGAATAAGAATACCGATTACAAAGTGGTTTATCACATTTTATTTAGACAAAGATATTTTATTTAACATGGAAATTATTAGAATAAGAATACCGATTACAAAGTGGTTTATCACATTTTATTTAGACAAAGATATTTTATTTAACATGGAAATTATTAGAATAAGAATACCGATTACAAAGTGGTTTATCACATTTTATTTAGATAAAGATATTTTATTTAACCTGGAAATTATTAGAATAAGAATACCGATTACAAAATGGTTTATCACATTTTATTTAGACAAAGATATTTTATTTAAAACCCACTGGCGGTTAAGGAAATGGGCGAAATTGGGAGAAAGTTTCTCCCCTACACACAGTTCCCCTATCTATTAACATTGGAAAACCGGTTTTGCTATGCAGTGAAGACTGCAGGTTAAAATACGACTTTCTACGTGCAGAACCGTCAGTGGGTTAACATGGAAATTATTAGAATAAGAATACCGATTACAAAGTGGTTTATCACATTTTATTTAGATAAAGATATTTTATTTAACGTGGAAATTATTAGAATAAGAATACCGATTACAAAGTGGTTTATCACATTTTATTTAGACAAAGATATTTTATTTAACATGGAAATTATTAGAATAAGAATACCAATTACAAAGTGGTTTATCACATTTTATTTAGACAAAGATATTTTATTTAACATGGAAATTATTAGAATAAGAATACCGATTACAAAGTGGTTTATCACATTTTATTTAGACAAAGATATTTTATTTAACATGGAAATTATTAGAATAAGAATACCGATTACAAAGTGGTTTATCACATTTTATTTAGACAAAGATATTTTATTTAACATGGAAATTACTAGAATAAGAATAGATCTGACTCATTAGCGTCATCTATAAAACTACTATTCTTAATACGATTATCGCAAGAACATACAACCATTTTGGTGTTGAATCGGAAGACAGTTTAAGAAATGGTTTTAATGAATGTTCTTTAAGATATAGGAGTTTGATATACGTTTCATATCTAAAAACCTTTTTGTTGTAATCTTAAAAAGCTTGTGAAATTAATACGAAGTTTTGTTTCAAATGTTAAAGTATCAAGTTTATAAAGTTAGGTATCATGTTTCAGACTTATTTAGGTTGCGAATTTGAAGGATACTAAGAAATATATACCATTCTATAAAAATTAAATGCCGTGTCTTATATTCTAATAGGAAATTCTTAGATGGCATTTTATCCCGCAATCATTTTCAATCAAAATTTGCCAAAACTGAGAAACAAGTTCTCGAGCACATGCTACAGTTTATACAAACTGCTGTTTAGTAAACATCACTTCTGGTGAAGTCTTATTCACATCTCATAATTTATTCATGAATATATCATACTTTGTATTTAAAATTTAAAGTTTTAGGTAATAAGGTATAGTCATTGAGCAGAGACTTTTAGAATGGAAATTACTAGAATTTAACATGGAAATTACTAGAATAAGAATACCGATTACAAAGTGGTTTCTCACATTTTATTTAGACAAAGATATTTTATTTAACATGGAGATTATTAGAATAAGAATACCGATTACAAAGTGGTTTATCACATTTTATTTAGACAAAGATATTTTATTTAACATGGAAATTATTAGAATAAGAATACCGATTACAAAGTGGTTTATCACATTTTATTTAGACAAAGATATTTTATTTAACATGGAAATTATTAGAATAAGAATACCGATTACAAAGTGGTTTATCACATTTTATTTAGACAAAGATATTTTATTTAACATGGAAATTATTAGAATAAGAATACCGATTACAAAGTGGTTTATCACATTTTATTTAGACAAAGATATTTTATTTAACATGGAAATTATTAGAATAAGAATACCGATTACAAAGTGGTTTATCACATTTTATTTAGATAAAGATATTTTATTTAACCTGGAAATTATTAGAATAAGAATACCGATTACAAAATGGTTTATCACATTTTATTTAGACAAAGATATTTTATTTAAAACCCACTGGCGGTTAAGGAAATGGGCGAAATTGGGAGAAAGTTTCTCCCCTACACACAGTTCCCCTATCTATTAACATTGGAAAACCGGTTTTGCTATGCAGTGAAGACTGCAGGTTAAAATACGACTTTCTACGTGCAGAACCGTCAGTGGGTTAACATGGAAATTATTAGAATAAGAATACCGATTACAAAGTGGTTTATCACATTTTATTTAGATAAAGATATTTTATTTAACGTGGAAATTATTAGAATAAGAATACCGATTACAAAGTGGTTTATCACATTTTATTTAGACAAAGATATTTTATTTAACATGGAAATTATTAGAATAAGAATACCAATTACAAAGTGGTTTATCACATTTTATTTAGACAAAGATATTTTATTTAACATGGAAATTATTAGAATAAGAATACCGATTACAAAGTGGTTTATCACATTTTATTTAGACAAAGATATTTTATTTAACATGGAAATTATTAGAATAAGAATACCGATTACAAAGTGGTTTATCACATTTTATTTAGACAAAGATATTTTATTTAACATGGAAATTACTAGAATAAGAATACCAATTACAAAGTGGTTTATCACATTTTATTTAGACAAAGATATTTTATTTAACATGGAAATTATTAGAATAAGAATACCGATAAAACTTTAAAATAATTTATGTATTTTAAAATAAATTTTAAAACTTGATTTTACAATTTCAGCAATTTAAAAAAGTTTTCACTAAAGTTCTGGAAATTTCACAGGAATATCGTTTCGTAATGATAATTGTTAATTACCTGAGCAAGTTATTTCACAAATATTTAACTAAATATAATTTTAAAAAAAAACTTTCTCAACAATCTAATAAAATTACTTGTTCCACGATAAAAAAAATTCAATACATTAGATAGTTTCATAACATAAGACGTTTTGCCAATGATAAGATTCAAATCATTCAAGAATTTGTTAGATTGAAAAAACTTACTTTGAATTTTTAAAAGGAAAGTTGAAACAGAACACATTTGGGAATTAAATATTGAAGAACTAAGATAATTTCAGACATTAAAACTTTCTTGTTTTTCAAATTTTAAGAAGATCTTTATTCCAATAACAGAGTCACTCGTACAATCTGAATCCCTTCGCTGCATAGTAAATCATAACAAATTTTTATAAATACATTTAGATAATTTACAAAAATTTGATAAACCGTAACTTGCAATCAAAAGGAGCACTGTGCAATGAAAGTTAAACGGGTAACAACTTTGCTAGTGGATATTACATATTAACTTATTAATTTTTAAAAGAATTTTTCAATCTTAAATTGAAAAATTGCGTTAAACTTAAGAATTTCACAACAAATTTATCAAAGTGAGAATTTATCCAAATTTACTTTGCCAACTTCATTATCTTCAATTACTTTCAATTTCTCCAAATTTACTTAGCTAAAATATCTTCCTCCCCATTAGCTATGTTAATTCTCAGAAATTAAAACTTTTAAAATCTCTCAACTGCTTCACTTAATTTAAAAAATAGGTTAACTACGCGGAAAATTCAAAATTTAATGTGCTTAAAAATTCATAAATCGGAAATTAGTGCATCCTTGCATCGGAATATACATTACTACGCGGAAAATACAAAATTGAATGTGCTTAAAAATTTCTAAATCGGAAATTAGTGCATCCTTGCATCGGAATATACATTACTACGCGGAAAGTACAAAATTGAATGTGCTTAAAAATTTATAAATCGGAAATTAGTGCATCCTTGCATCGGAATATACATTACTACGCGGAAAATACAAAATTGAATGTGCTTAAAAATTTATAAATCGGAAATTAGTGCATCCTTGCATCGGAATATACATTACTACGCGGAAAATACAAAATTGAATGTGCTTAAAAATTTATAAATCGGAAATTAGTGCATCCTTGCATCGGAATATACATTGCTTCGTTACAATTGTAAAGAATTTGAACAGATTAAATTTTTACAAGATGTTTATATAGATGCGGCGTTAGGATTTTTATCAGTTGGGGAAAATTTAATATCTTTCTTTTTATGATTAGCATTAATCTATTCCCATGCTTCTAAATTGATGATTCTTTATTTTATGGTTTAGAAAACAAATAAAATACATGGTCTTCCTCCTACATTTAAAGAGCCCTGTAGGTTTTCAGCCATATATTTTCATACAATTTTAATTGGTTTGTGACTAAAGAGATTAATCTTTGAGCTATTTTGATCTCTAAACAGGCTTTCCATAACATGGGTTACAATAATTGGCGGTGGAGGGGGTACTTTGTAACAGTGGGTGAACAGCCGACCCATTTTTGGGCTTACGACTACTAATGTTCAATTCCGTAGCCTTTTAATTTTTAATCCAATCCAGAAGAAAAGGCCAGAAGAAAAGGGAAAACCTGGATTACGTATTTGGTGAAATTAACCTTCGAGGAGGACTTTTCGATCGAACCAATCCGCATTTGCGTTACATGGAGAGAGAAAACCACGAAAACCTCCCACGGTCAAACTGACGGCAAAGAGACTAACCATGATCAGTCTGCCACTGAAAATATTTTACGTCAGCACTGTGGTCGAGATGGGTGTAGAATTCGTATTGACAAGTCATCGCGGGGATTTGAAACCGGTTTACTTCATTGGAAGGTCAATAATCACATGGTTGTGTCAAATCACTTGGCTATTAGTGGTAAATTAAAGTTACAGCTTTAAAGCTTTGCTTTAACATCACTCTGATTAGAATTTTTTCGGATCAGATTTAAATAGATGCCTCCAAACAACGACACGCGTGCGAATCTAACCTTATTGGTTGACGTTACTTGCAAGTATCCAATTCGTACTAATTCGCAAAACTAAGAAAGCAAAAACCAGCTGGCCAGCGGAAGCCGAATCGGCGTTACTTTAGTCAGTTAAATTATACCAACTGGCTACAAAAGGCGGCTAGTTACTAAAATAAAAATTAGGTTATGACTTGTAAAGTTAAATAGAAGTGAAATAGAAGATAGGAAAATTGGAAAAATAGTGATATTTTAGTTTTAAATTTGATTTTATAAAAAAAATCAGTTTCGAGTTATTTACGTTGACAATTTAAAAAAAATTTTACCCAAAGTGAAGTGTCAGTGCTAAATAACATTTTAAAACTACGAATCTCATAATTTTATTTTAAAAAAAAATATCCATTTGAGAGAGACTTATAAAAACTCTGAAACTTTTTAGAGCTTTCTTCTGTAATCAAATTAAATGACTTCATTTTCCACCCTTTGAGAATTTTGATGCTGTCATGATATTCTGTAAACAAGTAAACTAAGAACTGAACATTTAACCGCAGCATACATTCTTTGAAAGCATTTTAAATTAAAATGTGATCAAAAGATACAAACCCAATATAAGCCAGTAGTCTAATTAGTTTTTCCTTCTGCCAATAGTCATACTGTGAAATGAGGAATCCAAAGAGTGTCGATATTCGAACTAGGTTCTTTTCCAATAACATGCTGTATAATGTGGAATCCAAATAGGTGCCAATAATCCGGCAACGTATTCTATTCCAAAAACAAAATACAAAGGTCGAATGGGTGTCCATAGTCTGGCAACGTTCTCTTTAACTCTCTATTCCAAAGACTCGCCACAACTCAAAAACTTTTCGAAACTAAAATGAATTAACGATATGTAACTTGTAAATTATGCAACATAAGTATTCTCATTTTCACTGAACGAGTATACATACTGACACTACTTATGTAATAAACGGTTTCCAGCGAAACGGCGTCAAAATAACTTATAACATTCAGATAAACCCAGAATGATTAAAGACATCTAGTAAGGTATTAACACAGCTGTTCTCAAACTGTTTCCCGCGGTACCCTAGGGTTCCGTGCTACAGTTTGATAGTGAAAGAGGCTCCGCGCGTTAATACTCTTTATAACCAGTAATTAGTTTTGAAACCTCTGATTATATTTAGATACAACCCATAATTGCTAATATTTAATCTTTTGGTTGCCTTTATTATATTATTTCAAGTAAAATACCAATGAAATAGAATTTTCGTTTCTCAGAAGTAAAAGTAATATTTGTAATAACAATAAATTTGTATAAATAATAAAAACAAGCATTTATAAAATATTGCATTAGTATTTCCTATCACGCTCTTTTCAAAGCAAAATAAAATGCTATAAGAAATAAGTTTCCTTAATAACATTTTCAAAGTTTATAGCAGTTCTTTTTTGAGTTTACATCTCGAAGTAAACCATAATTCATCTCATTTTAAACATTTTTAGATTATGTGCATATGTTATTACGCCAATTTTATTATGTATTATATGTATTATGTTATAACACCAAAAAACTAATTCATAACTAGATAATTTAAGGTAATGATAAAATGAAAGAAAAAAAAATTTGCATAAGCTAAATTCAAAAATAGTCATTTATAGAATATAGTTGCCTTAAACTTTTTAAATAGATTATAGATACGGAACCGTAAATAGGTAAATTATTTAGGGTTCCGTAGCCGGAAAAAAATTATGAACCACTGCATTAAGATTCATAGGCGTAAATGTTGCACCAAGAAAATTTCTACGCATTGTTCAATAAAACTTTTGCACCATTTGTGGACCTACATATATGTTTTAAAAAATAATGTTTTATTATTAGGTTAATGTCTATTAATATTTACACATGTTCGTTAAATTTTAGATTCTAAAATTCTAATGCAACACTTTTTACTAGAAAATATTATTAACTTGAATTCCATCCAACGTAGATATATTAAGGTCGTTAAATATTTTGCAACAGTTAGAAATTAAGAAACAAAAATCTCTGGCACTAAATATGTACCCTATCCCAGGTATTATTATCCATGCTCACTTTAAGCTTAACTTTTCTTAAGCTTAACTTTTCTTAAGCTTTCTTCTTTTAGCTTAACTTTTTCTAATCTGAATTTTCGAGAATCTTACTTCCCTTGTTTGAACAACATTATAAATTTATACTTCCTAAAGTCGCGTATATATTGTTTATTTTATATTTTAATGCTCAGATGAAGACCATATCAGGCAATGCCTTAACGTAACCCAAAAAAAAAAAATTTAAGTGCATAATTATACTACAAACTAAATTATGAAAATATTATAGAAAAATCCCAATATAAATTGCATAAGACAAAACTAGATCATTACTGGCATATTTTTTTGTTACAAAAATTACTCACACAAATACACTTTGTCCTAAATTTTTTAATAAAAATTAATAAAAAATAGTAAAATAGTCTTTAAGTAGAACGTTAAGTTTATACAAAAATAAAGTTACATTTAAACTTAGTGGCTTACATGCTAATCTAAAGCAGATTTTGAGTTATTTTTTTTTATATTCACATATTTTACATTTTAAATTTTATTATGGAGATAATCCGCTGTCAAGTTTTTCTTCAATATGTAAACAACTTTAAAAAAGGTATCGAAATAGTAAGAATTTGTATTTTGAAAAAAAATAGTTAAAGAAATAATTACAATTTACATCTCTATTAAGTTCTGAAAACTATTTGTATCCATTAACTACTGATACATACATTTTTCTCTTTCAATTTTTAAAGTTTGAAAATTAACTACAGACTTTGCCCTTAATGTTTTAAATTGGAGTAAAGCTTTTAGTTTAGTATAAATAATACCATTCATTTAATTGTTTTACAAAGCATTTAACAAAAATATAAGTCAATAACATCAAAGAAAGAAATGACACAAAAACTAGAAATCACATTTAGTGAATTTTTTCAATCACGTGATAAAAACTTGTGTAAATAAAACAGCGTGAAAAATTTAAGTAACGTTAAATTTTGGATAATTTAATCCGCATATTTCAATGTCTCAATGGTTACTGCATCGGAGATTGATCGTACTTTGGTTCAAGTCAAAATTACGATCTGCGGATGGATGGATGATGCGTGAATGCATCCTCCCTATAAAACGGAATGGGACTTATGTATGTTGTTTCTGGATCATCCTCAGGGATGTTTCCCAGACCGTCGCCAATAGCGCATTGTGCAGCTCTAATGCGACGTAAATAAAAAGTACCTAATTTTCTTGTACCTAAAGTACCCGAACCGAAGGTTATCACTCTTACGCGAAACGCTTTGAAACGTAATGGTAGCTGGTTTGAATCCCACCGTAATACAGGGTGCATCGTTTTCCTGTCAGCTCTTTTGATTTAACAAGGATTTGTAAGTCGTTCTTAGTGAAGGGAATTACCCTTCCACTAAATGATCTGAAGCAGGAGGGTCGCTGGTTTGAATCCCACCGTAATCCAGGGTGCATCGTTTTCCTGTCAGCTCTTTTGATTTAACAAGGATTTGTAAATCGTTCTTAGTGAAGGAAATTAGCCTTCCACTAAATGATCTGAAGCAGGAAGGTAGCTGGTTTGAATCTCGTCGTAAGCATGGATATGACTTTGTGCTGCCCTTCTCTAATTTGTGTTCTTCTATTTGACAAGTGGTTCTTTACTAAGGGAATTACCCTTTCACCAGATAATCTGAAGCACAAAGGTAGTTGGTTTGAATCTCGCCGTAAACCTGAGATGTATCTTTGAGCTGCCTTTCTCTTAATTTGTGCTATCTGTTCTTCTATTTAACAAGAGTTTATACGTATTTGTACTGAGCACGCAAGCTTGAATATATATGTCTAACAGTAAAATAAAATAGCATCGCTGCTTTAGGTTGCTAAAAGATTAGAATTCCATACATGACAGAGAAGGTCGCAAGCTCATGCCTCCGAATTCTCCAAAAAAAACTTTATTTCTTAGGAGTAGATAGCATATAAACGATTTATTGAAGTAATGCCAATATCAAATTGTAATTCTTAGAGGCCAAGTAATTAAGATCTCTGACCCGACCGAGTCATTAAATGTTTTAATTACGAATTGATTGTAGAATGTAAGGAATTGATTGTAAATGTTATTAACGAAATTTTGATTATAGAACTAATACTGACCTTGTCTTGGACAAAGATGAAAACTATAGCTAGTTTGAGTTACAATGTAATTGTGGTTAATTCAAGTAGTTTTTTTCTTATTTCCATCCTTATTGTAGAAATTTAAAATGTAAGTAACTAAAACATAAACCATATTTGTTCTACAAAGGAAAATACAATTAAGAAACACAATTAAATTAAATATGTGTTGTTTTTCAAAGCTTTCGATAGTTGATAGAGCAATGTTTTTGAAGAAGAGATTCATGGAGATTTTTAGAGACTTCGACGCATGAAAATTTGATCTTCTGAGTTATGACCTTCTTTAACTTTCATCGGATCCTTAATTCATGGTCTATTTTATATTATTTTAATTTAATTTTTAAGTGATTGTATTTCCTTTGATTGCAAGCTCTGAACTTCACTAGTGGTTTTGGGGATACAAACCAATGATCCTCTTTAGCACATTTCAAAACCTTTGTGTCTAAGCCAATCTTCCATTAAATATTTTGCTAGCTTGAAATTAAAATTATTCGAATGGTTGTAAATTTAAACGAATTATCAACCATTTCTAGCTTTTATAGCCCGCAGCTACCACTGATAGTAAGATATAAATGTAACATGTAAAAAAATATTATTTTTAAAAACACCGATATTTCTCGAAAATTCGATAATTTGTTTTTATATGTTTTTATATCGTATAACAAAAAAAAGTATAACTAGATTTAAAAATACCAAATTACAAAATTAAAAATTTTATTCCGCATATTTTCTAACGATTAATTAACATTTATCCACCAGCGAAATTATTTTCATCGTGCATGATAATACTTTTGAGACTATATAATATTGGAGGAAAACGTCTTTTACTAATAAAATCAGCATGCCATATTTTCAGTAACTCTTTTATATACTTCTTGAAAGAGTTATAGACGCATAGTATAATCAGAACATACTTGTCCATTCGTTTTGATTTATCACAGTATTCTTGTTTGAATAATTCAGAGAGGTGATAAATTTTATGATTTAACATTTTATTTGATTTAATAATTATAATTTAGAATGATTGTGTCCACCACTACATGTACACAACTTAAACATATGCGTATAAAAATTATCAATTATATATTGGCTATGAATGCGAAAAAACTAAATAAATTAATTTAACCTTAATTAGACATTTGGCTACCACTTAAAACACTCTCGGAAGTTGAGACATCCGGTTTGGTGTTTATGTCAAATTAGCAACAATATATTGACAGTAGTGCCGGCCGACCTGTGTAGGGGGCAGGGAACTGTCCTTACATCAGAAAGGTTCTGGGTTCGAATCCCGGGCAAGGCATGAATGTTTCTTTCTCTATATCTGTGTTCTATGTCCTTTCTCCTTTGAGTGTGACCCGCCCTATAAACGGGTTGTGGTAGTGTGACGTGGGCGACGCTGCTCCACCGCAGTGGCTTCCGCCGTGCTCCACCGCCGCCACAGGTGCCCACTGGGTAATGAAAAGAGAGTTAGCAGTTCTGGCACTTTCTGTGGCCTATGGATAATAGTTCCAAGTGCCCGCCATTAAAAAAAATATTGAAAGTAGTTAAATGTATAATTTGATTTATTAGTCTATTATTTTTTTCACTCTGGAGTGTTTATCTACTAAACTTACTCAAATATTTCCCGCCAAATTTTTAATTTTCCATTTGTAACTTGTTGTTTTACTTTAAATTACGCATTCATATCATTATACTAACATATTATAAAAAAAACTAAGCATATTTTTTTCTTTTGCAGTGCGTAAAGGAAACGAAGAAATTTATCGTTCCATGACAGCTGGTGCTTCAACTTCTCCTCCGACGTTAGAGGGCGCAGTGGTTGTCAACAACACTGCGCCACCTAGTGGTACTTCTGGATGATGAAAAGCCTCTTGAAATCGAAGATATAGTATATTGTTGTGTAACACGAAAAAAAATGTGTCAAATAGATTGTTACATTAAGTAGATTCTATGACAAGTTAACATAATATTGTTACGCGTTTTTGGGGTCAAGTTTATATTGAATATCAATTTAATAAACTGGTACTATACTACTTATACAGAGGCTCAAATATATTCAAAAGAAATTATTATTGTTAAATCTCTTTCTACAGTTCTGAGTTCAATAATTTTTTCAATCGTTAACAAATAATGGAGCCAAAATTATACTATTTGAATTTCCATTTTATTTCAATTTCTTCATGTGCAAATTTTAATGCATAGAAAACTATTTTTATTATTTTTTTTTTATTATTATTATTATCATCTTTATTATTGAAGTTAAGAGCTTTGTAAAAAGTAACATTTTTAATGATGAAAATAGGTTTATATTTTTATTTTAAAACTTTTCCCTTTTATTGTTTATTTTATAATATATTTCTATAAGGAAATATCTTATAAGGAAAAATAGAGTAATTATAAAATATCTGTATCAAAAAAAAAAAAAATTCGATATTTTTTTAAATCCCAATCCAAATTGAGCTGGAGTTATTGCTATCACATTATATCAATATTTATTTAGCATTTTGATTTTTGAACTAAGTGTAGACATTGCATTTTAACACTTCATATAAATTCTGATTCATCAAAGATTCTGAAGTGTATCAGGTAACAAAATCATTCAATTAATTATATACATAGGTAACTGATGCATCGTTACTATAAAGTTTTAATGTAATTTTTTATTGTTGGAAAAAACATTTGGGGCCAAAACTATACACTGTTACTGAATAACAGAAATTATACTCGGTGTTCTGTAATGATCACTCTTAATATATATTTCTAACGCCATCGCAATCTGTTGAATCATTACTATGGAAGGCGTGACTGAAAGTGTGAAAACCTGTTTAACTACTGCATGAAGTATAGAAGAGTTAGAAGACGATTAATATGAACGTCTCCAAAAGTCATTAAGTATTCAAACTGGTTTTAATGATTTTTACTTTGCCTTTTTCTCTAGTGATTCAACCCATTGATCGGTTCTTTTGTTTCTCAATGTTAATTTGCAATCCCTAATTGGTATACTCTTTTTTTTTCTCTTTTGACGAAGATTTTAAAATTACGCATAAAGGGTGGTCAATACAGTACACCTTGCATTACTCAAATGCCACGTGTCTCTGCTGCAAACTCAAATTGTGATATGAACAACAACAACAAAAAAAAATTATGGAGCTCAGATATGTAGTAGTGTTTATAATTTTTCTTATTTTAGTAGTATAGTCCATTTTATGAATAGACTCCATTTAAGTTTTTAGTAAAGTTTTACAAAACTTGTATAATTTGTCGTTAACAGTATTATTTGTACAGAAAGAAATTATAAACTGCTATGCAATGAAACAACGAAATGAATACACTGAAATGAAAATATGAATCTCAAAATCTACATTAGTAAGTAGACTAAATTTATTTATGTCATCCAATTCAATTTGACTTGTATAACATTGAAACAAGCACACTGAAAACAGTACAATTAGGCGTTTAAATCCGTATTAGTTGAGTGGCTAAATTCAACAAAACTATCCGACTTTTTTCAAATTAAAATAAAAGTGCATGTACTTATTAAAATTGGCAGAAACAAATTTGCCGTAGAAATCCTTATATTTATCAATGCTCTTTAATTTTCTATGATTTGTATAATATAGAGCAAACACATTGAAAACTGTATTAATTTAGTCGAAATCTGTATTAGTTAATTGCTTAACTTGAAGCATGTGATCCAATTTTCCAAAACTAAATGAACACGTTTAAAATTGTATAAAAAAGGTTAGCAATATGTTTTATGATTTTACTCATCTATATGCGGTTTTCATTGATTTGTACAATATTGAACTAACACGCCAAAAATGGTATCAATAGAGACAAATTTTGCATTTATTAATTGACCTAATTTATCATTATTATCTAATTTAATTTGATTTGCATTACATAAGAACACACGGAAAATTGAGACAAATTCGCATTAGTTAATTGACATAATTTATCAATGCTATCCAATTCAATTTTATTTGTAAAGCGAAAGAACAAGTATCAATAGAGAAGAATTCTGTATAAGTTAATTGACATAATTTATCAATGCTATCCAATTCAATTTGATTTGCATAACATAAAAACACATGGACAAACTTTGCATTAATTAATTGTCAGAATTTATCAATATTATCTAATTTATTTTGATTTGCATAACATAAGAACACGCGTAAAATGGTATCAACATAGACAAATTCTGCATTAGTTAATTGACATAATTTAGCAATTCTATCCAATTCAATTTTACCTGTAAAGCGAAAGAACAAGTATCAATAGAGAAGAGTTCTGTATAAGTTAATTGACATAATTTATCAATGTTATCCAATTCAATTTGATTTGCGTAACATAAGAATGCACGGACAAACTTTGCATTAATTAATTGACAGAATTTATCAATATTATCTAATTTAATTTGATTTGCATTACATAAGAACACGCGTAAAATGGTATCAACATAGACAAATTCTGCATTAGTTAATTGACATAATTTATCAATTCTATCCAATTCAATTTTACCTGTAAAGCGAAAGAACAAGTATCAATAGAGAAGAGTTCTGTATAAGTTAATTGACATAATTTATCAATGTTATCCAATTCAATTTGAATTGCGTAACATAAGAATACACGGACAAACTTTGCATTAATTAATTGACAGAATTTATCAATATTATCTAATTTAATTTGATTTGCATAACATAAGAACACGCGTAAAATGGTATCAACATAAACAAATTCTGCATTAGTTAATTGACATAATTTATGTATGATATCCAATTCAACTTTATTTGAATAACATATGAGCAAACTCACTGAAAATGCTATTAATAGAGAAAAATACTGAATTATTTAATTGACATAATTTCTCACTGTTATACAATTTAGTTTGATTTCTATAATATAAGAACAAACACACTGAAAATCAATAGAATAAAACTTACTTAATTGGCAAAAATTCGCAAATTAATAAATGAATAACGTTACACAGGAATCTCCATACTAGCATTTCGAATTCGTGAAATATTGCCCGTACATTGATACTTGTCAAAACTTCTATCATAAAACTAAAATAGATAATAGGAGTTTTTATAAATAACTGATAAAATTTTTAATTAATATAGTTAATTTAATTTTTGTTAAATTTTATCTTTAATGATCAAAAGTTATGAGAATGGCAGAGAAAATTATAGCGCATTTGAGTAGCGGCCGATAATTTTTATACAAATTTTAAAATTGTTGAAAAATGAATAATATTTTAAAAATATGTACATATTTAATATTATATGTTTTTAAAGTAAAATTTAAAAATGAATTATATTAACAAAATTTATTTATTCTTATAAATGTGTAAGCTGTTTTGGGCAATAATTAAACATTTTCTTTTAAAAATTAATATAATTCTTACATTTCTCTTTAATTTCACACTAATTTCTGTTAAATCAAAAAGTTTTTGATTTATTTAAATTATTGTATTGAAGATTTAAATGTTCCCTAAGCAAGAATCGTTTTTGAACTGTTTAGGATTCAAGAAATGTAAGCTACTAAAAGCATCTCAATTTTACCTTTATTTTTAAGAAAAGTAAATAATCTGTAAATACCACTATTAATTAATTGCTGTAGCATGTTTGGTTAGTTTCCCGGGAAATTTTACAGAAAATGCGTCAAAATAAATTGTGGTAGTTGCGAATAGTTTACTTCTTTTAATAAAAAAGTAAAAATTAAATATTTTTACTAAAAGTGTTTTCTATTTTTAAAAAAAATTTTCAATCCTTGAAAACGTTTTCATTTCCCAAAACTGTACTACAGTCAAAAGAAATATTTTTAAATTGCTTTTTAATGTTTGGTTATGTTACTATGTTATTATGTACTTGTTTATTGCTTAAAACTGAAATTGTATTAAGAATTCGAGTATTTTATTGTAATAACAGTTATATATTTATGCGAAAATAATGTGTAAAGATGTGATGATGAAATTCAATATGATGATGATGAAATTTGACGTTTAATGCTTAAAACTTTGAATTGCCACTATAAATGAATCATTACAGCAAAAATGTACGCATTTTACGTACCGTTGCTATACGCTTGCTAAAGGCCCAATACTCGTACCCATCGGTAGATTTCACTTGTCGGAATTGAGTAAGAATGACGTCACGAACTTAAAAGACTATTAAATCGTCTGAAGTTTATTCTCGCTCATTTCCTTCAGATGGAACTTATCCTTTAGTACGAGAGTTGAGTTGTAAGAATTGGTTCATTAAATTGTTAGATAAAACAAAAAGTCAAATTAATACGTTGTGGATAAAGCTATAATAAAAAATAAACCTAAGGTACAACCGATTAAAATTGCTGATTTTAATAGGTTAAAGCTCGGAGAATCTCCATTGAATTCCATTTAATTCCTTTCCTGAATCGTCGGTGACTGAAACTGAACTTAAAGTTCGGAAAATATCCATTTAACTATTTTACCAGTCAAGCATTTAACCAATTAAATCTGTGTCTAACCATTTATTAACGCTCCAAGCTTATACAACGCTATTATTATACGAACAATAGCACTTAACCTTAAAAAACATCACTTTATGGAATTTCAGACCCCTTACACGTTGAGTGCTACGTCTGTCATTGGTTACTGACACTGAACCTTCCGCTTAGGCCTCGTTAATCATCGGCGACTGACACTGAACTTTCCGTTTAGGCTTCGTTAATCATTGGTGACTAACAGTGTAAAACATAATATAAAAATAAAAAATTTACTTTTTTGTAAGTAAATACTGAAAATTTGCTTAATTTTTATTTAATACAAATCATAATTTTATTTATTTCAGACCATTAGTGCACTTCGCATTGTTATGCTACAATACGAGAGCTCTAAACAGTACGCGTAGCTTGACGGAAATTTTTTCAAAACGAATGCTCAACGAATTAACGTTAAGAAAAACTTTTTGTAAATCCTGATATTGAACGATATTAAGGTACTATACTCGGAAAAAGTTATATTACCTAATAATGATGCTTTGTGAGCATTACCTAATAATAGCCTAATAGTTACCGAATAATAATTATGTAACTACGAGCTTTAACATACAAGAATTGATAATATCTACTTTATCTGGTTAAATCTAGGTTTATTTTTCATTCTTGCTTCAGCCATAATAATTTTAGACTTTATAAAAATTAGTATTTAATGAGCACATTTTGATCATTTTAAAAACAACTAAAAAGTATTTGATGCAGATAAAGTTATGCTAAGTAAAACAAAACTTTTTTGATTCTGAATCGCATCTTTTAAATAAGAAATCTTGTTGACAATAGTGTTCTCGTAACACCATCCTGAGAGTTAAGCTAGACCATTTGAGCTTATTTCCTTTTCGCAAGAAAATTCGCTTAGTTATTGTAGCTGACTATTTCTTAAATAATGCTAACTAAAAAAAGAAAAATTCCTTTTATATGCTGTGACCTGTGTAGAAACCACACAAAAAAGTGATATTGCAACTTTATTCGAAACCGAAATTATGAGCTTTCCATTTAAATTTTCCTAACAGTAAGTAGATTAATTTACTCTTTGAAACAATAGTAATTAACCCGACTCAAATCTATCAAACATTGACATCTGCAAGTACGTTTTATATTAAATTCCTAGAGAAGTAAGTAGTAGGGATGAGAGATAAAATACCTGTTGAATTCATTAATTGATCGCTTAATAGGGCATTTTATTTTCATGCTAATATAAATTTTGAGATTATTTGATGTACTCGTATTACTTAATTTTCATAAATATGCAACAATTATAATGCGTATAAACAATGCAATTTAGAAGCAAATAAAATTTTAATATTTAATATTACTTGTTATATTAATGAAAAAAAAATAAGTCTCAAATTAGTACTTATAAAAAAATGCTAACTATCTTTAGATACTAATTCGATTTTAATATTTGCTTTAAGATATTTTATTTAAAACATTTTAAGTCTCAAAATTTATAATCCAATAATTCAGCTTTAGTAATCAATTAAAAGTTCACAAAATAATTGTTAGTATAAATGCACGGTACATTTTATTTTGCGAAAAAATAAATAAATAAATAAAGATAACGAAATATTGTTTGTCTTATAATAACAATTTGCTTCAGAAAGATAGTTTTTAATATCAATCAATTCTAAAAAATTTAAATGATTTTAAAATTTTACTTATGCAAATCTTTTTTTCATCTGTATCACAAAATGTCTTTAAAAATATGAATGAACTATTGGATCGTTTTTAAAAATATAAATGAATCAGTGAATCAGTTTTAGAATATAAATAATCAATCAATTATTAGATTTATATAATTAAGTTAATTAAATAATAACATTTTGGTGATAAATTATATGGTTGGTAATGTCCTCATAATCGCTCATCCCTAGAAACGTAAGTGAATGAATTTGCTTATTTGGAAATGATAACATTGGTTGAATTTGAGACAGAATAGAAGACCATTAAGAAGCATTGCGTTAGTTAAATAAAGCAAAAGTGTTAAAGAAAGTGTAAAAGATTTTAGACCAAATGCTTTGAACACATTTTATACGACAATATTCATATATAACAAGTTTAATATAGATTTCAAACTACTTCACATAAGGAGCTCTATTTCACTGTGAGATTTAATTAAAATGTTTTTTTAATTCTTCTTATTATCAAACAAAATTTATCTTAATACAAATTTAGAATACATATCGTTTTCAAAGTACTATTTAAATATTACCTTACGAATATTCGATTGTATTTTTTTAATAAAATATTTCTAAAAATCCAATTAATCATTAGTATTTTCTCTCTCATTAAGACTAAATTTGCAGCTGACGTATTTGCGATAATTATAAAAATGTGAAAAGGCATTGTCAAAAATGAAAGCACTCCCAAAAAAATTCTTTGGCTAGTCATCTGCTCATTCCAGTTGGAAAACTTTCAGCTTCCCTATCATGTTTGTTTTCTTTTTTTTTTTATTTCAGTTCCCTTTTTAAACAGATTTACAATCCTTACTTTCTTAAACAACGAAAATCGTTTGCAAACAGCTGTCTATTATTCTAATTTAATTATGACAAATGTTTGAAAAGCGTATAAATCGGTGCTCGAAGATGACAAAAAACCATCAAATTCGTTACGTAAAACCATGTCTTCAACTATTTGCTATAATGACGTCACGAATAGAGAACCAATTGTTTTGTGTTCGATGATTTTATGAAATGTTTTTCATAAGCCAAATGTCAACCGGAAAGGCCATCGAAGTTTAAATATTTATTTCCATTCAAACTAATACTATTTTTCAATTCAAAATTCAAATAAAAAACTTTTGAATAAATAAAAAGAAATAATACTTCCGAAATTTGTGAAATGTAAAAAATCGTCTGAAAAACTTAATTTGTACTGTTGGATTTAGTTATTGATTATTATTTCTTAATTTTAACGAACTTTTTTAAACGAATGAGTTTTCTAAAGAAGTAACACTTTCGAAATTCGTGAAAGATAAAAAAAATCGTCTGAAAAACTTTATTTAATATTGTTAGATATAGTTATTGCTTATTTTAAAATTGCCTTATTATATATATTGCCTTAATTTTAAAGAACTTTTTTAAATGTTTTTAAATAAGGATAAAGTCATTTAAAAGAAATAAAGTAAATTCGCTTCCATTAACATATTAGCCAAACATATACCTAAATTTGTTTGGGTGCACTTGGTTCGTACAATTTTATTTTGATTCAAACAACAATTTTTCCAGTCGAAAAACATGGTGCTCAGAAATTACGGTAAATTGTCAATGTAAATTAGTCAGCTGTAAATTTGTCAAATTTCTCAATTTTCAACTACGTAGCGGCAAACGTATAGCTTCATCTCTCAATACTTTAAAAAAAATACCCCACCTAAGACTTAAATCCTTTGTAGAGATGCTTTAAACTATTACTATTGAAAAAAAATGAATTTATAACAAGGTACTGCGGTTAAGATGACGGATACATAAGTTCTCTCTCTTGTGACATTATTTATATATCAGTGGTATGAATATCAGGTATCATAGAATTTTTTTGATATTGTATATTCATAATAATGTTGAGATATATTTGTTCCAGCGATATTGACCAAGTTTATTCATGTATTTTGATGTTCAGAGTAACCAATTTTGCTCTCATAGCAGTAAATAAATGAATTAGCAGAAGTGAGTCTCTTTTCATTGTTCAGCTTTCTATCAATAAATTAATCCATAGACACACTCTCAGAAATAAAAATCTCACTTTTGACGATTCAGCAATTCCTGAGCTGTATTTCATTAATTTTGAGAATCATTTTGTTGCGAAAGCATGTGATTTGAACAAAATGCGAACTCTCAAATATATGACGAAAAAGTTTTCTCAATTCGGAACCTCAGCGCTATCGCACCATCTCTAATCTTCGAAAGTAATTCTTAATTTTAAAAAACTAGAATGACGAAATACGAATTATTCCGTTATTTCCGACGAAATTCGTTTCCTTCAAGAAGAGACGATAGTTATTTCGTCACTCTGAACAAATGTTCGCTCGGAGTATTTTCCAGGAAACGGTTTCGTCAAAAACGAAGGAAGTTTCGTGAAATTTGAGTATACATTTTTTACTGTGCAGAGCCGTTGCCCAACAGCCCAATTCCTAGTACTCGCGCATTGATATTCGAAAAAAAAATGATAATTACAAAAATTTCAATTTTAAGAATTATTTCCGCATTTAAAATTCGAAAATCTTGTTATTTGTTTCGATGATGCATGTAAATGAAAAAGAAAAGAAGCATTATAGTCACAGCACTTTTTTGACCTGCGCAGAAAAAGTTTTTAATAAATCAAAGTTTTATAATTAGAAAATAAGATTTATTTAACTTATTTTAGATTATTCTTTAAGCGGGGTCCTGATAGGCCTAATTTTGGCATTTCTAAGGGCGACTAATTTTATGTTAATAGAATATAGAAGTTATAAAGAAAAAAATTTAAAAAATGTTGAGTCATTCATTCACTTTTAGGAATAAAATTCGAAAAAAAATCACTTTTGTTTCAACAATTAAGGTAAAATCTCGGTGTCGCAGAAGATTTATTATTCCAAAAACACCGTAAAAAGAGAGTATTTAAAAGACCCGCTCAAAATGCTTTTATGGAAGGCTCGGCAAAATGGTTTACCTATGGTCTCCCTGAATCTAGCTAGGGACAATTCTGCTCATTTATTTTGTAAATTTTGTGAAACTAGTGATAGGCAGCGTTGAAGAAAATTTCGATTACTCCTGCCTGGTGACGAATGTGCGCCATAAGTATAGGGGAAAGTGGAATAAGACAGGGTATCTAAGATTCGAAGGCCTGTTTGAGCTTAACAGTTCTATCAAGTAATTATAAGATTTAATCAAGATATTCATTGTTTAGTTGTGCATAATATACTATTATTCCTGAAAAGACATAGATTAACTATTTTTTAACTAATTATTTTTTACTAGAAGAAGTCAAATGACACAAAATTAGTGGCATAAAAATCCCACTAGTGGATATGGAGTGAAATTGGGTACATATGTTAATTCCATGGAAAATTTACAAGTAAGAATTTCAATGAAAAAGCAAGAATTTCTGGTTTATGTGACAATTTTAAAAAGAATTATGCATGTTATTTACATGTGATGTTGTCAATGGCACTCGAGGGTAAGGAAAAAGGGGTTGCTGAGGGTCGGACAAAAATACCTTGATTATTTTTATATCTATATAAAAACAATGATTTTGTATAATGGGCCTTCAAAAATTCTATAACATATGAAAATAAGTTTTTTTCTTGCTTTGAAGAGAGAACCTTGGTTATAGTTATCCTTTCTTGTACGTTTGTGAGCTAAGCACAGACCTACATCAAAGGAAAGGGGGGGCAAGACCAGGTAACACTCAGTCTTATCTTATCACAAAGTCCTCCATGTTCCCATAATACACTATACCTCTGGGCGGGGTACTGAATTAGAGATTGATCGTTCTCTGGTTCAGGTCAAAATCATGAATAGGTCCGCCCTATAAACGGGTGGGACGTATGAGTGTGGTAGAAGTCGAATGTCTTAGATGGTGCCACTGGAAAACAAGAACAATCACCCCCTTTGCCTTAATGGCCTACTACAACAACAACAACCATGAAATAAAAATTTTAAAAAATTGCATATAAATGCTATCTTTTCTTTTTCTGAGACAGTAACGATGGATAAAAATAAGCCTTCAAAATAAGCTAAAAAATTAAAAATACGATTCACTACAAAATGAAGAAAATCGTGATCACCGCAAGGCGATCACACGTTACCCAATGGCAAAATGGCTGTTGTCTAATTTTTTTTTGGAAAATAAACTTTATTTTGTTTTCATCTTGAACATCTTTAACTATTAATCCTGAACTGCTCGGTACACAATTTCGCAGACACATTTAAATGCAGCTCAGACACATTCTGTGTAAATTCTTTTGATGACTGAATAGACATTGAACAGCCAATCGTGATCAATATTAACACTTTCGGATTGGTACAATGGTGTTTGATGGAGATTGTAAGTTGCATCATACACCCGTTTCGGATTCACAAGTTCATACATGAAATATGATTTGAGAGCTAGGCTTTTTTTCAATTTTACTTGAATAGCTAATGAATCATTTATATTGCTTGGAACACAGTCTACGGTCTTGTGAGCGCTATTGGGTACGTTGACAATGGATCCTTTTATCCCTAACTGGTGATCAACACCCTGTTCTCGCATTTAGATTAAAGGGGTTCGGAGAGTCACCATTCGCTCTTCTGTAGGGTTCAATTCTGTCAACCACTTTAGTACTTTTGTGAAGAACGGATTTTATGCTTGCGTTTGGGGAGCGAAATATTTTCGTTTTTCCATTAGTGTATAACGCTTAAAGTATTCTCATCTGCGTTCTTTGGCTTTGGCTATTCCAGCCTCGGTAAGTTTAGGCCTTGGCATCGTTTTTTTCTTGCTTCAAGTCTAACTTTTGGGACTGTGTCAATCAGTTTGGACCCTCTTCATTTGTGATATTCACCTGAATTGGTATTGAAAACGATGCAGTTTGAACTGTAGTTTAGAACTCCTGATTATTAATTAAAACAATAAAAGCAAAAATATCGCACAAATTATGAAATTCTCTTTTATTCACACCTCAAGAAATATTTATGGGATCTCTCTGGTCCCATATCTCAAAAATGAACTCCCCAACTTAATGCATAACAAAATTAAAAGTGAAAAGAAAAAGAATTCTAAAAAATTTATCAAACAGCAGCGGCCCCACCATAGCAACGCATGCACACTGTTTCCTATTACTCTTGATTATTGTAGTTGAGAAATGCGAACGCTATGAAATCCAAACCAAGACCCATTTTGCCGACGGGTAGTAACATTACCAATGATATCATTCTTGGTGAGCTTTTTAGTTTGTGTATAACTCCAAATACGAGCTAAAGATGTTAAAGAATGAACAGAAAATTTTTTCAGCCTAATCTATTTAAGTAAAAATTTTGTTCTCTCTCTCTCTTAAACACTGAACTCACTCATTACAGAAGGCGTCCTGAGCATCAAATTTGATAAGCTGATATATTACAAATGTCGCTTTCTCAGATTATCTCATTGAGTTTCAAGATAAGAGAAAATCACTGTCGGTTTCTTTGAAAATTTCAATTTCCCAAAGCATTTTTTTTTTTTTTTTAACTCGGAAAGAACACTACCAAAAATTTTAAACACGTGAAAAATTTACAAAAATATAATATTTATTCTTACCTTCACAGATCCACGAATATTATAAGGACTTCCACAGCTGAAATAAATCCAATGGTTTTACAAATTTTAAAAATATGGGACGAAAATATAAAAAAAAAAAGCTTCAGCATTTTAAATTACCAACAGAATAGGAAAACTACATAACAACACAACATTGAAGACCATACATCTGCATGAGTATTCTTTGTTCTCTAAACGAGTTATAGTGCTATTTTAAAAAAAAAAAATTTAAAAAAAAAATAAATAAATAAATAAATAAATAAATAAAAATAAAAATAAAAAAAAAAAAAACTCGTAGTAATAACGTATATTTTCTATCGCTATTAGAAATCACCAACTGACTTTTTCTAGAAAACATCATTTATTAAAAAGGTAGTAATAATGACTTTTTGGGAATGATATATTGTACACAACTAAACAATGAATATCTTGATTAATTCTGACAATTTCTAGGTCGGACAGTTTAACTCCTACAGACTTTCAGGTCTTAGCTACCCACTCTTACCCTACTTTTTCGTGGTTGTGCATCAATTCGTCACTCACCATTCATTGCAGCGACAATTCGTCACACATAATTTGTCGTGAGCAGGATTCGTCGAAGCGATAATTTATCGTAGGACCAACTCGTCATAAAGAGAATTCGTAGTGGACGTAATTCACTGCGGTAGCAATTTGTTGAGGGCACAATTTGTTGCAGTGACAATTAGTGGTAGACATAATTCGTCGCGACGAGAATTTGTCATGAGCACAACTCGTCGCAACGACAAATGGGCATCATTTGACGCGAAAATACTTTGTCATATACAAAACTCGTTGAAGCGGCAATTTGTCGTGGGCACAATTCTTTGCAGGCACTACTCGTCGTGAGCACAATTTCGATGAGATACACTCATTGCCATAAAAATTAGAGCACTGAGAAGCAATTGTGATGTCCTATCGAAACTTAGCAATAAAGGTACTCTTCAGGCAGATATTTAAATATTGAGATATGCAGCGTGGTTGCACATTGCGTAAGTGCCACCAAAGAGCGTGGAAAATAGTTCTCCTTTGAGAATAAAAAGGTAAGCAGTACTTGTTTATCTATTACGTCTCAATCAAAGACTATATGAGCACCTGTCAGAGTTAAAAAAAAAGAAAGAATTATCAGAATGATGATAGCCGAGTGTTCAGTTCAGCGAGTAGTACGCCATCTAGGCCGTTCTGAATGTACTGTGAGAAGATGCTTACACAGTGATCACAATCAGGATGCCCATGACAGTTCAATAGTGGATAGAACCGTCACATCATGCGACACGCACTCATAGGGCCAACTGTCACATTGTCCACCATACAGTCAGGGGCAGCACCTTCACTATGGGGCATATGTCGGTTCAATACTATCGCAAGAAGACTGGCTGAAGAACATTCGTTATCGCGACGGCCACTACGTGAGCTGCAATTGACACCCACTCACAGTAACATTCGTTTGTAGAAATACGGAATGGAACTACCCTTATGAAAAACTCGAGGTATAAATGAGGTATTAACGAGGTATATTTCAGAGGTATAAAGGAGGTTATTTAAATACGTCGTTAGGTTGAAAAGGGTGCAAATGAATACCTCAAAATCAACCTCAAATATACCTCCAGAGGTATATTTGAGGTATCTCCAGAGGTTTCAACCCATGTTTCAACCTGAGGTGTTTAATTTTACATCTGTGGAAAGGTCGATATTTAATACTTCAAGGTTTCAACCTTAGGTTATTAATAATCAACCTGAAGTATATTTTTTTACACTTGTAGAAGTATTTATTCAACAGTAAACATCAATCATTTAACACTTCAGGTTGTTATAAATCTATCTCAAGTGTATTTTTTGACAGTTGAAAAGGTAATTTTTTACTAACGTGAAGTGTATTATGTTCGACCTCAGGTATTTATTTTTCAACTTCAAGTATCTAAGTTTATGCTTGTAGAGGCATATAAATTTCAACCTATGGTGTGTCATTTTACACTTCAGGTTATTATAAATCTACCTCAGTTGTATTTTTTGGAAAAATAATGTTTTACTAACGTGAGGTGTATTATGTTCGACCTCAGGTAATTATTTTTCAACCTCAAGAATAGATTTTTATGCTTGTAGAGTTGGCCGTTTTACATTTCAGATTGTTATAAATCAACCTCAAGTGTATTCTTCGACAGTTGGATAGCTTGATTTTTATGAACGTGAGGTGTTCGATGTTCTACTTTAGGTTGTTATTTTTCAACCTCAGGTATAGATTTATATAGTTGTTGAGGTATTTATTTATCCATCTAAGGTGTGCCATTTTACACTTTCAGTTATTATAAATCAACCTCAAGTGTATTTTTTGACACTTGGAAAGGTTATTTTTTATTACCGTTATATGTTCCATGTTCTACCTTAGGTTATTATTTCTTAACCTCAAGTATGTATTTTTGTATTTTTAGAAGTATTGATTTATCAACATAAGATGCGACATTTTACACTTCAGGCTTACGTAGCTCAACCTAAAGCTGTTTTTTTAGTACTTACGAAGGTAATAATTCCCAAACGTGAGGTGTTATACGGTCCACCTAATTTATTAATTTTTAACCTCACTATATAAAAAATATAATATATATAAAGATATTATAGATATATTATATGAAGAATAATCTATATCATTACATTTTTTCACTAGTAGAGATCTTCATTTATCAACCTGAAGTTTTTAATATTAAATCTTCGGCAGTAATTACTTCTTTAATTAAGCTATAAAAGAAAGTTTCAAATGAATAATTCTTCTGTAATTTTAATAGATTGAATTAAATCATCTTGAAATAACACTTATCCAAATTCTACAGTTAGGAAAAATTATTTATGGGAACTCATATTTAGTTGTCTAAGGTGCTTGAATTTTTAAAGCTATAAAACTGCAAATGTAAATATATAAATAACTAAAACAAATTTTTACTTCAAACTCACCAGAATTACTTAATAACATTAATATCTTATGAAATACGGCAGATTTGAGCTCAGAAATTATCTAATTTACTTCTTTTATTGAAAACAAAATTATCCGTTTGAAAATATCGCCTCGCAGAATAAGCTGTAGTAAGCAGTTGCAAACTTTCTAACCGGAACTAGAGCAGGTATAGAGCTCGAGATTGTTATTGTTTACATTTATATTGAAAACAACATCCATATAACTTATAATACTGAGCAGAATAAAACTAATAGTTAGTTGTTGCAAACATCTATTTAAATATAAAAACAGCCCATAGGTCATAGGATGAAATTCAAAAAAATGCATATAACTTTCAACAATAAATGTTTTTATATGCAATTGATTTTACTTCAATTCATTATTAAAATTACATAAGAAACTATACTGACTTGTTTCTAAAAAGTTTAAGATTTCGAAATTCGCTAATTTTTGAAGTAGTGAACCCTAAAAATGCTCATAACCTTGAAACAAATTGTCATATAATCTTGAAATCGGGTTTTATTTAATTCTGCTCAATATTCTAATAAGTAATCACAATCAGTGGGTAAATTGCGAAAAAATAACATGTAGTGAAAAATAGCAGTTTTGAGATCAAACATGAAAAAGTGAGCTAATACAGTTAATAGTTTTCAATTATCAAATATCTGGCAACCTATTGTTATCAACATTACATAAATCCTGCAGTTTATTAGCAAAGATTACTTTTCCTTTTTGGTATCAATTCAGAACTATTTCCCACGGGAAGGCTGAGCAGTAGCTTGCTAGCCACTTCTTCTTCGCTGCTGCACGCGTACTATTTACAGCCTAGGTCATCTCAGCAATTTCAGAGGAGAAATGTTGATGAGCTCTGTAAATATATATATATATATATATATATATATATATATATATATATATATATATATATATATATATATATATAATTTAAAAGCAAATATATAATTTAAATATATATATAAATATATATATAAATATATATATATAAATATATAATTTAAAAGCAAAATTGCTATTTTAAAAATCTTTCAATTTTCAATGATTTATTTATAAGAAAAGTTATGAACATTTTATTCAATTAATCAGCTTGCATATTACTACGTTAAAACATATACATTTAAGAAAAATAAAAAAATATTTCTATATGAATAAATTACAAACAATAAAATATACAAATATACTATGCATAAACTGCTGTAACGATACACCAGTAACGTTACCCTAAACAGCGACGAGAAATATTCCGATTGTTCTCTCTTATTGCTAAGCCTACAATAAACACAACAACAAAAATAATACAAAAAAAATAAAATAATACAAAAAAAATAAAATTAAAACAAAACAAAAATAATAAAATTTAAGTTTGAAAATTGAAGCATAGTTTATTAAAAGTGATAAAAACTAAACTAATAAATGTCAAACACACTTACCAAATTTCGAATAGACTGTCAACACACACGCCATTTGCCAGCTCGCACGGAGCTATGGGAAGTGAGCTTGCTAAAAACAACCTCAAAATAAGCTTAGGTATAAATAAAATGACTTCATACACCTCAATAAATACCTGACTCTCCTTAGTTGAAATAACGTGAAATTTTTATACCTCATAAATACCTCTTTTGTTACAAGTATCAGAAAATCATCCTGGTCTACTTTGGAAATCACTTTATCAGTCTGGTTTGATATGAAGTGAATTTAAAACAACCTCAAAATAAGCTGAGGTATAAATAAAATGACTTCATACACCTTAATAAATATCTCATTCTCTTTAGTTGAAATAAGGTATATTTTTTATACCTCGTAAATACCTCACTCTTGCTAGTTGAAATAAGGTTAATTTTTTATACCTCATAAATACCTCTTTTGTTACAAGTGTCAGAAAAATATCCTTGTATACTTTAGAAATCACTTTATCAGTCTGGTTGATATGAAGTGATTTTAAAACAACCTCAAAATAAGCTTAGGTATAAATAAAATGACTTCATATACCTCAATAAAAACCTCACTCTCTTTAGATGAAGTAAGGTAAATTTTTTAATACTTTACGGGGGCGGATTTATCGACTATACCAACCTTCATCTATTAAAAGGTACCTCGTGATTAAACCAAGTTACTTGATACGGGTTTGAGCTCGGTATTTGGCCTGAACGGCCACCAACCGATTCGTCATATTCTAGTGGATGTGAGCTAAAAAGACATACATAGATAACAAAAAACATATACTAATAGAAGTGGGTTAGGAATTCGTACTGGTAGATACGCCACAATACTCCCCTACCAGAATTTTATCTGGGATAGAATTCGATGAACGGATACCACTAGTTGCTGTACTTGTGAAAGACCGCGAGAGAGCAGGAATTAAGATCACCGGGTTTTTGAGTGCTGAATGTGTGAGGTGTAATAACTTCTCAGCCGTAGTTGCTCCTGTGTTGCCATTAGCAGTCGAGTGTATGCAGGCAGACGTTGTGTTTATTCGAGACAAGACTGAGTAGCAACAGCGTGATGAGGTGGATAATGCCGCAGTCACAAGTAGCGAGACAACTGTTCAATGTGGACCAGGGCTGAAAGCCTATATATAGCAAGACGGAAAAGAGCAAAAACTGGTACCGAAGGCATTTCATTCTAGCATTTTTTTTCGAGAAAAATTATATTTCTGTAACTACCGATACTTTTTTACAATTTTAACATAGAAATAAAACAGCTTCTTTCTTAATAGAAAAGTAGATATAGCTGAATAATTGAAAAAAAGAATAGTTTAACTCCACCCGAAAATATGTTAAAACTGAAATGGGCTTACTACCAGTTTTTCCTCTTTTCCGCCTCACTTTCACCCATGATGTGGACCATGCATCGAAGAAGGCGTTACCAGATCGTTACTGTCAAGTTTTTGCGAAGTGAGCGTTACTGCGTGTTCAAATCACGTCCGAAGGTCACCAATGTGGGGGCGGAGTTATCGACTATGCCAACCTTTATCTATCAAAAGTTACCTTGTGATTGAATCAAGTTAGCATGTCTTATATACCCGTGAATTGATGTTTAATATTCGTAGTAGTAGTTACGCCACAACATCATAAATATCTATTTTGTTATAAGTATCAGAAAAACAGCCTGCATACCTTGAAAATCACCTCATCAGCCTGGTTGATTTGAATTGAATTTTAAATGACATCGGTACTGAAGTGTATATAAAACAACCTCGTATACTTTAATTACAACCTTTACGAGGTATAATTTTCATTGCTGTTTTCTCAGCAACCTTAAATGTACCTCAAATATACCTCAAAACAACCCAAGTAGCACAGTGATATTGTAATAGCTGTAGTCTACATCGACGGACATTGCCAATATTTGTACGTATTGTACGATTCCCGTCGATTTCACATTAAAAGTCTGTTTGTAAAACTTTTCATTTTTAACTTTATTTTGTTCTTAAATCAAAATTAATCATTTAAAAGACAAAAAATGACGTCAAATTGTTATAATTCCAAAAAGTAAATTTAAAATATAAATTTAGAGATATCCGAAATGCTGAAAGATATCGATCAACGTTCCCCAACTTTTTTACAATATTGAACAATATTGTTTCGCGATATTAAATATACGTTATAAAAGGGTCCATTTTTATATAGTACAATGTTTCGCTACGATATTGTGCAATGTTCAAATCTAAGTTTTTACGATATCGTTTTTGTGAATTGTGCTACTTGGGAACCTCGATACCTCAAAAAATACCACAAATATACTTTAAATTTTAGTAAGGGTGTAGCGCAGATTGCGGAATCTTCATATGTTTAGTGACCATTGCTCTTTGCTACATTGAACAGTTTAGAGCCCCGACATTTTCAGCAATATCTTTGCACGTTTTCGCACTCCATCGGAGCTAGCAATGATGATCAATGATTCTCATCTCGAACGTCAATGATGGCAAGAGTTTTTCAGCAAATTCAAGGTTTTTCTTCTCTTTAATTTGTAGCATAAAACATTTTTTCCTCTTTTCGCATGTTTATAATGTGTACTTGTGTAAACTTCTTTTTGTTTATATTGTTAATAAATATACTTCAATTCTGAAAAAAAAAATCATGCTCGAAATAACAATTATAAACTTTGCTTGCATTTTATTTCAAAAATGCTGTCCAAAATAACATATTTATCTCAAACAAGTAATGGTTGCGATTGCTCTGAGAAAGATTTTATACATTGTACAAAATTATTATTAAAAAATATTTGCTTTGTAAGAGAGAGAGAAAAAAAAAAGAAGAAGTGCATGTAAGAAAAATATATGCAAATAAAATTATGTTATTTTAAATACATTTACAAATTCTAAGAAAAAAACGAATGAAAAGTAATTAAAAATAGAAGAATTATTTTTAACATTCTTGCGGGCTATTCTCATTGAATGTGGTCTACGCCCTTGCGATCATTGTGAAGAAATATAGAGAACCTGATTGGTGAGTTTTTCAATGGCAAATATTTTTCACCAATCAGATTCTCACTCTTCCTTGAAAGCAATTGGAGATGAGTGCGTAGTGTGAACAAAAATTATTACTGTGTGATTCCCATGCAGTTGAAAGTTTCTTTAATAAACACTGAAATGGCAACACCATCAACTCCATTTGTTATAGATTCGTAATATTATTAATTAAGTTCTTAGTCAACCGTTTGGTTTTTTTCAGTTGAAAAAGTTTTATTATGCCCACAGCACATATATTAGCTTCTTATTACACGAACAATGAACGTGATAAATTTTTCTCAGTGGAATCAGTTGAATTAAGAATTTCAACCTAATGTTTTGTTGTTTTCTTGTTTTACGATTGAAATTTTAAAATTATAACAATATAAACAAATTAATTTGGTGAAGTGATTAAGCATTTTATTTATTTAAAGTAACTAACATTCTAAATACTTCTATTTATAAAATTAGCATTGCTCATGCGCATAAATCTAAATTATATTGCGGCCATATTGTTATTGATTTTTTGAAGTAAACAACCTCACCGCAGACGCTTGTATAATTCTTTGTCATTGAATTCATAGCTTAATTGTAGTTTAAATTAAAGATGCGGGTAAACGTTGGAATGTTCAAATGATTTCATTTTGAATTCTTTAATATTTATTAAAATCTTTAGTTAATAACCAACAAACGTAGATTGTAAATAAATAAAAAAAAATGATAAATGCATTTATTCATTCTTACTTTGCATTTGTTAACATATTTTTTATATACTTCGTTTTGTTCTCGCTAAAAAAATATATGATTTTCAGTTTCATTTCTCTTGTTCATTGTGCGCAGATTTTTTGTTCAGTTAATTGTTTTACTCCATTTATAATTAATGTCATTTTCAGAGATTAGCACTTATAAGTATGCTAAATTTAAGAAATTTTTTGTCATTTATTTATAAACAATCAATCTAAAAAAATTTCTTAATAGTTGAAGGGGAAATATTCATAATAGCTTGGTTACATAAATTCAAATTAACATTTTTTAAATATATATATATATTTGACGATTAAATTCCATTTATGTTTTCATATTAGAAAAAAAAAATTTAAATTCAAATCTTTTCTTACTGTTTTGTGTAGAAAAATAGAAAATTTTATATAATTTGTGTATGTTTTCCAATTGTGTTATTTCTTTTCGTAATATTGTAAGATTTTACAGTCTTCAGCCTCTTTAAATCAGCATTTTTATTATTAGAGTTATTAAATATGCATGTGAAAACAAAATATAATGAAATCTCATATAAATTTTACTTTTTCAGCACTTAATTATGCAAGGAGAAAATCTCACTGCTCCGCCTAGTAACAATGGCAGTTCTCATACCAGTTTAAGTGCACCATTACCATCAGGTTTGTATTAATTATAAATAATTCTATTGGATTGGTTAATCTTTTGAATTTATTTATTTTTTGTTTAGTATGTGGGCAATTTCGCGAAAGGGTTAACCAAAAAATTCAAAATAAATGATTTTTAGAAAACAAGATATCATTTTAATGGTAAAAAATGGAAGATTTAGAATTATTAAATATTTATTTCAATTTTTTTTTTACCAATCAGTAACAGGCTGTTGAATGAAGGACAATATCATCTGAAATGTTTAGTCACATTTAGTGACTCTCAACGAAATCTAGATTATTATTTTTTTAAATTCATGTTAATGTTGAGAACTGAGTTATATAATCATTGAAGTGCACTATATAAAGACAGGTCATATTGCAATAATATGTAGAAAGCTGCATGTTTTGATTATTACAAGAATTCTCTTGAGACACTTTTAATGTCCGACAATAAAGTATAATTAATTACCCTGAGAAACTAAAATTAAGAGCTAGAATAATTAAAATTTTCTATTTGAATTAAGATTTAGCTCATTGGTATAATCTATTTAAATTTTGTAAATGTTGAATATCTTTTTTGTTTATTATTTTTACCTTTATACTATTTAAGTCTGGCATCATAGTATCTGTTATATTTTAATCAATTTTCTTTTGTTCAAATTTTTAGTTATAAAATGAAGTGAAATCTGCATAATCGAAACTAAATGAACCTTGAAGTTAATTTAAAATACAAATGAAAGTCTCATACCTGGAATCGTCGATACTTCAGCCAATCCGGAAAATAGATTTTTCCTGATAATAGGCCTTTAAGTTAAACAAATATCAAAACATCCTAATTCTGTAAAAAAATGAAAATATATAATAATTAAGGCCTATTTCAATAAACAACAAATGAATCCACATGATTGCACTATTTCGAAAGATTTTGTTATAGATTTCCACGTGGTTGTTAGAATTTCGATGCAAATTCCAGATCACGCATTTTAATTAGTAATCATTTCCAGTCTACTCTATTAGCAAAGATTCCTCAGTGGATCCACACAGTTTTGCCGATTGTTTTTTTTTTTTTCCAATAGTTATTAAAGCAGATTTCCACTTAGTTTTTAAAATTTGAATGTTTTAGTGCGATATTATTTTGATTGGCAAATTTCAAATCATGCATTTTGCAGTCAATTATTCTCAATTTACCTACAATCTCTTATGGATTTATGATCGCATTTTCGTCGGGGACTGTTACTGATTTTTATACTTTTTAAATGCTTCATTATCATACACAGGAAATTTCGAATCACCCATTTGTAGAATTACTATTTGATTGCTCAATTTGTAATGATTTTATAGTTCATGTGGTTTTGTTGATCACCATTTTAAAATGTTAATCTCATTTTTAATAGAACAATATTATGATCCGTAAATTCCGAATTGCACTTTTGAATAATCAATTTATGACACACTTTAGCTGAGAGAGTTTCATCTCAAATCCGCAGTTTTTTCAAATGGGAAATTTTTGCACACTTTGAAATTAAGTATGTGATTTTTGGTAATAGGCCTATTATGCGAAATGTGAAAATAATACAAAGCTTTTCGCGCTGTAGTGAGATGGCGAATTTTGTTTTTGTGATAACCAACTTTTTTCTTTTTCATACTGTAGCGGAAATGGAATTAAAATTTTACGAAAATCAGAAGTCTGGAAAAAATTGAAAAGAAACGGAAAAACGGAGGATTCTCATTTTTGCATATTTTTTTTGCAACAAGTGGCAAAGAAAAAAAAATCTTTTTTTTTCTTCTTTTTTTTGATAAGGGAACAAGAGTTCTGTATTCAGAAAAGTATTCAGAAAAAAGACCCTTCTGATTAACGGATGTCTGGATATGATGTATTTCGTCTTAGTAGACTAATTTTATGTTCTGTTTATGCTGTACTTTTTATTTTATTTTGCAATTAAAATAAATCTGTAGCAATTTTTCTAAATAAGCTTTGCTCATTATTATTTTTTTATTTATTTAAAGCATGAAATTTTAAACAGAATTAACTAGATTTGAAATTTATTGTGTATATTTTCTTTTTAAAATTATC
Source organism: Parasteatoda lunata (assembly GCA_949128135.1). Taxonomy (NCBI): domain Eukaryota; kingdom Metazoa; phylum Arthropoda; class Arachnida; order Araneae; family Theridiidae; genus Parasteatoda; species Parasteatoda lunata. The sequence goes on from OX421978.1 coordinate 77,254,449, forward strand.
ATATGAGATATTTAATAATTATTTTTTCTTATGAGATTTTTTTAATTAGTATTATATAATTATTCTTTATTTAATAAGAAGCACATTTCGTTTTTATTATTCGGTTTGAATTTAAAATTCATAAATAATTTTTGGAAATAACAAATTTAATAAAACTTAGCCAATGGGATTAAAAAAAGAATAAAAAAAATTGTTTAATGTCATGAAAAGAAATTTTTGCATAATTTGCAATTTTTCTAAAACCTAACAAACACGTAAAATAAAGATATCATTACAGAAAATTCAAAGATACATATTATTTGATTGACTTCTGAAGGCTCTTAAATATATTAGTTGTAGTTTTTTTGCAGACAATTTTCATAAAAAATCTATATGGGTTTATAATACTTTTCTTTCATTTAAAAAAAAGCTAATTTCTTCATTTCTGGGAAATTTAACATACCAACAATGCAAAAAAAAATAATTTCTCAGATTTTGCATCGAAGAAAATATTTATTCAAATAAAAAAATAATTGTGTATGTTGCTCCTTTTTATTTCATTTTTTTGTATTTTGTGAATATAATTTAGCATGTGCATATCAGAAATTTTCTCGAAGAAATTCTCCCATTTAACTTTTTTAAACCACTTATTTCGGACGAAATTACTTACATTTGTAAACTTTAAAACGCATAAAAGAGGGAATGAATATCATGTTTTATTTATTTTTAATATCGCATGAGCGAAAGAGAAAAGAAATTTAATTTCATATCATCGAGATTTTTTGTTGTTGCCATAATTCCTAATAAGTCGAAAATATGTTAATTTATCACAGAATTAAATTTAAAAGGGAAAAAAATCTTGCCTCTAAGTTTCTGATTAAGTGAAGATTCAAAATGATACGTAACAAGTATTATTTGTAATGCTTGTTATTTTGCTTTTTAATATTAAAATTTTTTTAAAAATTAAAATTTTTTATTATTTTGCTTTTTAATATTAAATATTTAATGTTCCTTCAAACATAAAAGAGTCTGATATAAAATTTTGATAAAGTTGTGGCCCGCCATTTGACTGGTGTTTTTAATTGCTGCTCCCGGCCACTTGTAAGTTGGAAACCCCTGTTATATATAATAAATATCATCAATAGGATATCGCAAAATTTATCTGGTATAGTGTGTTTCAATCAAAAAATAATTTTAAATTACCAAGCGTTGAAGATATGAACTTCTTGTACATTAAAATTGCTTGTTGAAAATAAAACATTCTACAATATTGAAAATGTAGTATATCAGGAAAGCAAATGTAAATTTAGTGATGATAAATTATTTTTAATTTTATTTTTTATATTTTGTTTTATCTTACGAAATATTTGAACTAATAGAAAAGTTTTAGTGTGCAGTTATAAAATTCTTTAATCCAAAGGTAATTCCATGTAAAAAATAATTTTTCATAATTATTTTATTCAATAATAAGGAAAAAAAATTTAAATTTTAAGGTTTACAAATTTTTAGATCATTTTAGAGAATGTAGTTTTATATGGAAAAGTACAAAATTTGAATGAAATGGGCTTATGAGAAATTAAACTTTAATGAATTCATGATTTAAAATTTGATTTCTCAAAAACTATTGAAGCCGAGTTTGTTCAAGTTTTGTATTTTGCCATTTAAAAACTTCTCTAAAATGATGTTAAACTTTGTATACCTTGCAATTCAAAAATTTTCAACTATTCTTAAGTAAAATAATAAAAACATTATAAATAATTATTATAAAGTAATTTTTTGCATGGAAATTTCTTTGGATAAACAGGTTTTATGATTGAGTGCAAAAATTTTTCAATTCACTCGATCATCTCTTGAATAGGGAAATAAGCAAAAAAATAAAATTAACATTAAAGGGTCCAAACTGTTTACCTCTATTCAGACCAAACTATGAGGACCAGATTGAGGAGGTAGCCCTATATTTTAAAAGTCAGAAATTCAAATCCATAAAAAAAGTTTTAGTTTATTCAGAGAATTTTATTTGTGGTCACTCTCTTCAAACGATCTTATGAGTAAATCAAAGTTATTCAATGTGGTTTTTATTTTCACTGTGCATATTTTTTAACAAAAATTGAATTTTAAATTGAAACTATTATATATGATAATCCTTTAATTGTTATTTCCCTATTTTTTTCCCCTCCTTTTAGATATTAATCCAACTGAAAGCAACATGTCAATGAATACTGATCAAGATTCTAACCTAGTTGAAGTAAATATGTTTCAATAATTAATAATTTCAGTTTTATGAAATTTTATTGCAAAGAGGTTATGAATGATTGGCAATGTTTGAGGATTCATCCATAGTGATGATTCTAGGACAATACTTTAAAAACTTTGCATTAAAATAATACATTTAGGTGGCACAATAATCATACCCTGTCAAAATAAGTTATAAAGTATAATGTTTTTACAAAATTTTAGAGAATGAAATTGTTTTTCATACAGGACTGGACGTGTATGCTAGCTTTTGTTTTTGAGAAAGCGTTGCACAGCAATTAAACATTGTCTTATAATTTTTATCTACTTAGTATACTAATACAATTAGATTCTTAAGTCAAAATGCTTGACATAAGTTTTTGCCAGTTTTGTAAAGTGCAGATATTACATAATTGTTACATTACATAACACTAAATTGTTTGATATAAGCTAAGAAAATATAAAGATAAGCATTAAGTCTATTTGTTGAATAATTGTTGAAGACCAGAGATTGATTAACCAACCAAAGATCGATTTGAATAAGTTTTATCCAGGTTTAAATAAATGCACATGTTATGAATAAGTGTAAATATAAAATGGTACAAAATTACTTAAAATCTATTTTACAAAATCTTTAAAAATTATTTAATCAAAAAAAAATTTTTTTTTACTGAAATGTTAAGCTTTGGACAAAGATAATTCTTCATTTATAACCAATTCCATGGTGAGTAGCTTTGGATTTAATATTATATCTTATTTTTAAAATTATATCGGATGATTTTTAATAGCCTAATATTATTGTGCATGTACAAAAGTATTAAATAAATAAAAATAAAAGTATAATTTATTTTTATTTCCTTTACAAAATATTTAAAAATCAATATTTATTTAAGAAATTTCACTAGCCTAATATTATGCATATCAGAGATAAAAGTTCTAAATATTTTATTTAGAATAAAAACATAAAATATGACTGATGTTACATCAAAAAGACATGAAGTGAAACATATTTTTATTTAAACAGAAGTTTCAAATACAAATTATATTTTTAAAAAATGTACATAAAATAGTTAATAAAAAACTAAGAAATTTGAAAATGGAGGGAGGCTGTTAAATTTCCAAAAAAAAGTATAGGATATTCTTTATTCTATGTAGATTAAAGCAAAAAACAATAGAAACAAAGCACAAATGAAAGTGCATAAATGGGCATGCTATAGTTTCAGTTCTGTTAGCAAGAACCTTCTTCAGTGTCTAAATGTGAAATGAAGATAGAAAATTAAATTCTGTTCCTAGTGGTTAAAACCACTTTACACATCTCTTCACTTTTCTACTTTACTTTTCAAGTTTCAACTTTTCAACCTTCATTTGAGATTTAGACAATGAAGAGGGTTCTTGTTTATAGAACTGAAACTATAGCATGTCCATTTGGACTTTATTCACTCTTTTTGCTTTAATGCTATTAAATGATTATTTATTTATTTTTATGTTGTCCTTTGTATAATAGAATGCCCTTTGGCTGCATGGCTAAGTGTTTGTTATTCGCCTAAAACTAACTGTTTAATGCCTCTCTATTGAAATTTGTTTTATTAGATTTGTCTTGCTATCAAATTATTTTAACAAAAATGTTTGATGCTTTTAATAATAATTTTTTTTTATTTTGCATAGAAACGAAGGGGTGGCTGGCCAAAAGGTAGAAAGCGAAGGCGTGGTCCAAGGGATATGAATGCACCTAAGCAGCCTCTTACGGGATATGTGCGATATTTAAATGAAAATCGAGAAAAAGTGAGAGGGGAAAATCCAGGTGCCAGTTTCTCTGAGGTCACTAAAATACTTGCATGTGATTGGAGTAAATTGGGAGTATCAGAAAAACAGGTAGGTTTAAATTGAATAATTTGATGTATTTTAACTTTCCCCCCCCCTTAGGTTATAAAGTTTGTGTTGCAGCTACAGTAAATAGTGAATAAATAGTAGACTGATGATAACTTTATGTAAATTAAAAAGTTCACTGACACTCATAATGAGCTCAATGTATGTTTAATGATGAATGTGATACTACAAAAAAAAAAAAATAATACATGACGTAACATTATTTAGGCACCTTAAAAACTCCCACCTATTTGAAGTTCTTGTGAGTTTTTTTAAGTAGTAGTGAACTAAAGCAAAATTTTGGGGAGAAAATGTATTAAAAAATTTCATTAAAACCTAAAAGCTGAATTTTTTGATGCAGACGGGATACTGGTATCTCTTTTTATATTTTTTCACTTTTTTATCCTTTTTATATACTTTTACTATTTTCCCCTCTTTTTAAAATATATGCAGAAAAGCAGTCTTATCGTTACTAAAAAAAAATCAGATTATGGAAATTATATTTGTACTAAAATACAAAAATAGTAGTTTGAAAACTTTTTTTCAATCATAAATTTTACATTTATCAATAGTTGATTTTAAAAATTAAAGATTATTACTCAGCATTGTTTTTCTTGTACTAAAAGTTAAGTTATTAATATTTCAACAGTTTTTAAGACATAACTAAATTGGTTTTATTAATATCATAAATTGAATCAATTATTGACAAAAAGAAAATTAGCAAAGAGAGTTAGTAAGATTTCGTTTTATTTTGAAGGAAGATAAAATGGAAGCCTTTATTTTTTTATTTATTATTATTTTTTTTATTTATTTATTTTTTTTTTTTTTTGTAGGTAAGTGAAGGGGGTATAAGAGAGTGAAAATGATAGAAACTAGTTAATAAATCCCTTAAAATCTTTTGGGTGTTCAAGGTTATGTTACATTTTGTTTTATAACGTTTAAACTAATTGATTTAGAAATTTAAAATTATGATGGTGTATTGAAAAATGTATTTAGAATAATACCATGAAAGAAAGAAAAGAAACATAACATTCCATAATTAATTTAAGAATGATCTACTGTTAAACTTGTTCTAGAAGAATTTATATGCTATTTCTATTATGAGTTCTATTATTATTATTCACAGTTGACATGCTGATAGAGCTGTTTTAATTTGTAAACTAAATGTAAGTTTGTTTGGGTTTTCTCAAAATTTCTATTTGTTTGAGAGCTATTGCAATTTTTATAGCTTTTTACTCGGGGTTCATGGTTGTCCTGTTACTTTTTAAAAATAAAAAAAAAAAAATTTTGTCCTGATTTGTAATATTTTATCATGTCAATTAATATTTTCTTTTAGTACGCATTTTCCCCAGGAAACACAATTTAACCTTGAACCTCATTAACACATAATCGCTTAACGGGAAAAATGGCTTTGCTTGAAACATGTGTGTAGTCCCGTGAGTCAAAAATCAATTATTATTGTATTTTACATGTGTCCTGTTCAAACAAGACTTTCACAGTAGCATAAACAACAATAATTATGGAAACAGAAATCAGCATAGAAGTATGCAAGACCCATTTTAATTTGCATAAGGTCGACGACAATACAGTTTTACAAAATTAGATTATTATTACCTCCAAATTAAAATAAAGTCGGACCTCTATTTAACAAAGTCTTTAAATCCCAATAAAAATTTCCTTATATGAAAAATTCGTTAAATACAAAATTACCATTTGAAATACTTAACAACACAAAACAGGTTTTAAATTCATCAACACTAGACATAATTAAAATAGTGATTGATATGTCTTTATCTTGTAAATTATTATCTACTATCAAATTGTTTCAAATTATTTCAACATTTCATCATATGAAGGTTTGGTGATTTCTTCATCTTCTTGGTGTTCCTCACAATTTGCTGCTGTATTTTAATATTTTTCACACTGTCTGAAATATCTGATTCAGTTAATTTTTCTGTGGTTGCAGCTTCAGAATCAATAAAAAGATCATTAATCGGTACATCATCGTTGATTTCGTAGTTCTCTCCTAGCTGTACCAACATATTTTTTTTTAAGTTCTAAAGGAATAACCTCCTCGTCCTCCAAACTTTCCAAATTCTTTGCACAGACTAAGAATCCAGTTTTAGCAAAACTTTTATGAATATTGCAATCTGTGACATCATAGTTCAATTTGCGAAAAATTTCTGTTATGCTTACTCGTTAATTGATTTTTGGCATGGATTCCTGTATGAAATTCAAATAAAAAGGAAAGTGGATTTTACTGCTTTCTCTAAAAGTTAAGTGGCTGCGAAAAATCAATTCAATGTCATATCCCCCATAAAATGCATTAACAAGTTAGAAGTGTTCTGAAATATTTTGGGAAATTGGTGAAGTGGATATCAAACAAAAGTTCGTTAAATAGAAACTTCACTTCGCTATTTGAAAGTTATTTACAAAGAAATTAATTTCCAAAAAGATAGTTCAATTAAAGGTCAATTTCCATATATGAATAAGAAACTAAATTTTTAATGTTGTTTAGCTTGTTAAACCAAATACATGCATTTTTAGTATCTTAGTTATGGAATTTTGTAAATATATATCATGAAATCAATCATTTGGTGATTTTCTTTATAAATTTTTCTACAAAGAAAGTTCAATTTAAAATTGTTTTTTTTTTTTATTTATTTTTTTTTTATTATTTTTTATTTTAAGGAATATTACGAAAAGTGTCTTAAAACTTGTTAACTAAGTCACAAAAACTATTTGCTAATCATACACTGAATAAGAATGTACCAACATTTGTCCTGCAAAAGTGCCAATGTCGACTCTGTGAGCTAAGAGCTAATGAGTTACAAATGTTCTGTATGCATCAGCTTACTAATGTTATAAACTAATAAGTTTTTATATGATTAATATTTTTATGTAATTTTATATTGATATGTAAATTGTCTTACTGTAATTGGATTAAGGCCTTTAAACTTGTATGAAGAGTTCAATTTATTTTTTAGAAATATCTTGAAGAAGCAGAAAAAGATAAAGAACGTTATATGAAAGAGTTAGAACAATATCAACAAACAGAAGCTTATAAAATTTTCAAGAAACAGCAAGAAAAAAAGCGAAAAGGTTTGTATAGTATTATTCTATTTTTACCAGAATTTGTAAAATTTCTATGTCTACACTATTCTTTTTTTGTTTACTTAACATCATGGGTGAAAGCCCTTATATAGCAAGACGGAAAAGAGAAAAAACTGGTACGTAAGACATTTCATTCCAGCATTTTTTTCGAAAAAAATAAAATATCTGTAACTATCAAGATTTCTTTTAAAATTTTATCATATATATAAAACTGCTACTTTTCGAAGATTAAATAGATATTGTTGAAAAATTTAAAAAATGAATAAGTAAACTCCTCCCCAAAACTAGCTATAACTGAAAAGGTTTCACTACCAGCCTTTCCTATTTTCCGTCTCGCTTTCACCCCTGCTTAACATAAAGTATTTCATTATTTACTAGGCTTTTACATATTTATATTTATTTTTTGATAGAATATTTGTTTTCCTTTATAATAACATTTTATATATTTTCTGTTTTTTTTTTTGTTTTGTTTTTTGCTGCGTGAAAAAAAAATGCATATCAGTCTGCAAAAGAAAAGAAAAAAACGTATTAATATTTGAACTCAACATTGAATATCTTAATTATTTTTTATGAAATGATCGATTTTCATGTACAGACAATCTGAATGTTTTGAGGCTCTAAACTTAAATATGTTAATTTGTCAGATAATATATTAAATTACAAAATAAGACGCAAAAACATACATTTCTGAAACATTTTATAAATATATTTCTTTTTTTCCCTTTAGAATATGAAGATGGAGATGGTTCTTATTATACATCATCAAATGTTGAGGTAAGAAGATCATTTAAAAAAAACTCTTATACCTAAGATTAAATAATTTGGAAAAAAAAAACTGTTAACTGTTTTATTAAAGCGCACTGAAACATTATTTTGTAGAAATTCAGGAAACTTATAAGTTATCTTCCTGTTAAATCATGTATAATATATCTCTTTTTGTTTGTTATAATTTTTCCTCAATTATATTATTTTTTGATTAATATATCAAAATGACTTTCCAAAAAATTCTGGGGTTAAATCTTGTTGTTTGAGCAAGAACAATAAGTACACTCTTTCTCTTTTTTGCAATGTTTATATATTTTAGTGCCTATTTCCATTTCTCGTGCAATAAAATAGTTTCTTGTAAAATTTTTCAAAAAAAAAAAAAAAAAAAATTATGGCAAATGAACAATTGTGTAGCTACAAAAGATATCTTTCAGTTTAAGTTATTAGTTGAAAGTCTACTTAGCAAAATTATTTTCCATGTTTCCTTTTCTTCCGTTGAAAATTGTTATAGTTCTTTTTTTAATCAGAGTATCTAAAATAATGCAAAAATATATTTCTTTAACCCACTGACGGTTCTGCTCATAAAAAGTCGCATTTTAAATTGCAGTCTTTTCTGCATAGCAAAACTGGTTTTTCCATGTTAATGGATAGGCGAATAGTGTATAGGGGAGAAACATTCTCCCAATTTTGCCCATTTCCTTAACCGCCAGTGGGTTAAAATAATAATAAAAGTGAATTGTATATAAATGCATTGTAATAAGTTACGTATTTTCATCATAATTTATTTTTGATGTATGTATATTAATTGCATAAAATATTATTTGTTGATCCAATTATAAAGATTTTGGTATATTTGTACAGTTACTTTTACACATAAAATGTTTATAAATCTTAAACTTCTTTTAGCTTGCTATATTTAAGTTCTTCGATTCACAGCAGCTTTCATGAAAAATTGTTTATTGCAATTTGATTTGCATTTAATGACACATGGATTCAACTCGTTTGTACTAGGCCAAACTTCATATTTAAAAAAATCTTATGTACATAAATTAAGAAAATTAAATAGTACTATAAACTATGTCTGATCTGAAAACAATGGTAGAAAAACTGGCGAGAAAACAAAATATGAAAGATGAATAACTAGTTTTTCATAATTTTCTGACATTGCTAACAAATTAACTGTGAAGAATCATAAGATGGAATAAAACATTTTATTAGTTGTTTTCTCTTCACTATTATGTACGTTTACCATATATCCCAATGTTAAATGTTTTTAAAATTTATGAGGACTATACTCTTATTTTCAGTTTCATATGTAATTTATTTCCTATTGAAGTTTAGTCATATAAAAATGAAACATATGGTTTAAAAGCCATTAGTGCTAATGTTAAAAAATCTTATTGCATGCTGACAGATGGAAGATCCGAGATTTCTGAAGCCTGGATTACCCTATATGGAACAACAATCTGTAAGAATTAAACAAAAGTTGATTGATAATAAACAAATGTGTTTGTTGCCCTATTTATATTCCTCGTTATCTCCACCAAATTTTTGCTTCATTTTTTAAATGGTTATGATTTTAATGTTAATACTTTTTTCACCTATTTTTTTGAAAATATTTTTACTCTTTAGTTTTGTGTCTTTTATTCGCAATATTTCAAAAATTAAGATAGAGCATAACTTTTGAAAAATTATATCCTAAACCTTAATTTTGATGTATTTTTTAATTATTTTCCAAAAAAGTTTTATGCACAAATATTTTATTTTATTTTAATTTTAAAGATTTCCTAAGAAATAAAGTACAAGCAAATGCTGTACTTACATTTTCTAAAACATATTAATCTTTCTCACATGGCCAAGGTGCTGATTTGATTTTGGAAAAATATGATTTCACAGTTCAATTTAATTTTTCAAGAAATCTACAAAATATCCTATTTTAAAATTTATGTAACAATAAGTATCCAATTAGGTACAAAGCAATATCTATAAAAAATTTTAATCTAATCAAAATTATATAGTTACGATAACTTTATGGATTATACTTGGACTGTTATTTCAAAAATAAAATGAGAACCTTGCATATGTTAAAATATGATATAAAAATTAAACCCAGTTTACAATCTGTTTTCTGTTCAATAATTTATGTCCAAGAACATATTTATCTTGATTCAAAAATAAAATTTTTAAAACTAGATTAAATGAGTAGGCAAATTGTTGGATGTTTAAACTTTAATTTTATTTGTTTTAATTTGAAAATGACTGTAGAAATCTGTCTTTTAATGTTGTGTTTTTTATCAATTTGCAGTCTAAGAAATTAAGCTTTTGAAGTAACATTTTATATAGTAAAAACTTTTATAACCCAAGTTTTTCTTTCCTTTTTTCAATGTTTTTTATTCATTTTTTTATTTATTTATTTTTTAAATGTTTCCATATAGCCTATGAACGAAGCTCATCATGATAGTGAAGCACCAGGATTTGATATTCCAATTTTCACTGAAGAATTTCTTGATCATAACAAAGGTAATTTTACTAGAGATAAAAAAAAATCCATTATCATAAGTTTTAAAGTAAACTTGTATTTTATGTATGAATATAAGGTAAAGTGGATTAAATTTGATTTATGTCTATTAATTCAGTTTCATTTTTAAAAAAATTTCTTAAAAATGATATATTTAAAGATTAATATAATGTTTAATTAGTGTACAGTGCCCAAGAAAAAGTGAACACCATGAATATCTTTTGATCTAATGATCAGATTTTTTACATGCTACGACTCAATCTTTATAGCTCAAACGCCAAACTAGAACTAATTAACTAGATAATAATAACTAACCTAATTAACTATACCATATATTTTAATTAACTAGAGTAGATAAATTTTCGTAGTTATGAAATCAGAATCAAAAATGAACTTTATTTCAATAGAACACCCTGTTTCATGGTGGATTTGGATTTTGACAAAATAGTAGCTGGCCTACAATGTGGAAAAATTAAGAGTCCCAATCATTTATTCAGTATATCGGTTGAGACTCTAAATTTTACTTTTTGCCTATTTCTTTATATCTTAAAAGCCTTTTAAGGGAATAAAAAAAAATTTTTAGACAATTATGAAATTTGTTAATCTAAATATAATTGCATGTAAAAAATTTTTTCTATTTTATTTAATAATAATTAAAAACTTTTGAATTGTAAGATAAACTAATTTTTGCATTTTTTTGAAGTAAATAATTTTAAATGAAAAAATTTAAATAAAATCATTTCTAATTTATCCAATTTTAAAAAGTTATGCATATAGAAATTGATGTCTTGTGAACAATTCTACCAATTTCATACAAATTGAGGTCATATGTTTGTGAGACGGTATTCTCAATTGCTGAAAACTATCCTGCTGTAAAGAAAATTACATAAGATATGAAAAGAACATTTCATAATGTGTTATAATTTGAAACTACTAAATGAATGGACTGTTAATTCCTCTCAGTAAAATAAATATGTGCTTTTTGTATGCTTGACTTAGTTCATATGTACTAAAAGCTTCTGTATCGATAATTTAACTGCTTATCCTTTGATGTATGTTTCACTTTTTTTCGAACTTTTTTATCTTTCTGATTTAAAATAATAATACTAATAAATATTTAACTAAAGTGTTCTTTAATGTGTGGAGGCTATAATGTTAAGAATTGTTGAAATCATTTTATAATTATGATGTTAATGTAACATAAATAAATTTATTATATGAAAAATTGTTATGTGATAGTTTAAGCAAATATTATTTATATTAAAACTATATAATTTTATGTCAGCTAGTTTTACAATTTATTTTACTATAATTTTAGAAATAAAATACTTAAAAATGATTCATATATGCAGAGAATTGTGATGAAAAATTTTTCTTATTATATTAAATTGCTAATTTTAATAATAAAGAAAAAAAAATATTGTTGGCTAAATTGTTGAAAATGTGTAGCTTATAAAATTAAATGTGTTTGTTTATAATCCTGGGCAAATCACATAAGAACTCAATGTGTGTGTTATATCTTTTTTTTTTTTTTTTTCCATTATTTTTTTAACTGCAATACATTCTCTTTTTAAGCTGCTACAAAATGTGTTATTATTAAACTTGTAAGAAATTATATCTTATTAGAGTTTGTAAGACATATTAGTAACTTGAAACTTATATTTGTTTTTTTGTATTCGTGCACTTTTATGTATTTATTTAGTTTTTTTTTTTATGGTTTGATTGTATATGTTTAAAACTGGAAATCTTAGTTGTGCATACTTTATTGCTTTTATGATGTTAATTCAAATAACTTCAATGTTATTTAAAATGATCTTATATGAAAAATAACTATGCAATAATTGAAACTAAAACTTTGTATGATAATAGTAGAATAAAACTTTAAAAACATTTCAAAAAAATTTGCAATAAATATTTAAAGCAAAAATAAACTATATTTTAAAGTATTTTGTAAAATTTTCAAACTATACCATTTGAAATCAGTATCACAAATTTTAATTTAAATTTTATTCAAAGTATTTCAAGATTATAGTTTTTTTTATTTTAATTTATCAAAACATGTGAATGTTTTCAAATTTATTTATTTTGCTATTTTTATATATTATTTCATATTAATGTTGTTGTTTTTTAAATTCTTTACAGCCAGAGAAGCTGAATTACGACAGCTGCGTAAATCAAACACTGAATATGAAGAACAAAACGCTATTCTAACCAAACATATTGAGAATATGAAGTCTGCAATCGATAAACTTGAGGTTGAAAATGCCCAACAACACAGTAATAACATAGGGCTGAAACAGCACTTGGATAGTTTGCGCAACATGCTACTAAACAGCTTTGCTGACTTTCCTCTGCCAAGTAAGATATCTCTTTTTTTATCACTTGAAAGATTAAAAAGTCATAATTATCTTTCTCTAAAACTGACAAATCTCTAAAAGCTATAATTTAAGGCATAGGGCAATATGATAAAAAGCTATATTTTCAAATCAATCAGGAGAGTGCTTTTAGTAGAAAGCACCAAGATTTCCATGTAGTCAACGAGATGTTTTTGAACGTTGTGCTGTCTTGTAGTGAAAATTCTGGAAATTATTAAACTACCTATCTGTAAACAATACTAAGGAAAAATTTTGTGTATAAACGCCAATTAGGAGGAAATGTGACTTAATCAGTAGATTATCCCTATCCTTTCAATTAATTATTCTTTATTACTACCAACTGTCAATGATTAACTAGAGAGTGTTTCAAATATAGCTGTTAGTGAGAGCCCTATTTCTTTCATTAGGATTGTTGATTGGGAGGGATGAAAATTGTTAGGTCCTCTTGATTAATTCTTTCTTTCGATTTTTAAGTATTCTAGTGTACAAAATTATACAAATCTTAACTTTAAAAAAATAGTAATAATAAAAAAGTGAACTTGTCAGAGGACTTCTTCTAATAAGTTTTGTGAAATTACTGAAGCTATTCTATTGCTATTCTGATACTATCAATTTTAAACTTTTAAAAACAGAAAGTACTTTTTTAAATAGTCGGAATATTGTCAGTCACAACAATCATTTATTGAGAAGTTAAAAAGTTTTATCTATTATTTCCTGCAAAAATTCCTCAATTCAGCAAAACTTTTTCATTATATCCTAATTTAGAAATATTTTATCGTAATTTAGAGATATTTATCCTAATTTAGAGATATTTTATCCTAATTTAGAGATATTTTATCCTAATTTAGAGATATTTATCCTAATTTAGAGAGTTCACAAAATCTAATGTTTGACATTAACAATATGAAAAACCATGCTTTTCTGATTTAAAAAAAATTATATATGTGTTTATTAAATGGAATATAGAAAGAAAAATCTTGAATAATAATATTAGCTCGGTAAAAAAAGGAAAATTTTACATGGTGATTAAAATTTAATTTTGTATTGAAATATTGTGTTTTTAACAGCTGCTTTTTAAAATAAAAAGTTTTTAATTGTTGCAGATTGACATTGTCATTTATAGATAAAAATCCAATTTCGTTATGTAATGTCATTTATTAGTAATATAGAATATGTTTATTGAATTCTTCTCTTGTTGTAAGTATGCAAAAATTGGAAATAATATAAGCACCTGCTAAGTCTCCTGTTTTTTAACAAAGACTCCTGTATTTTACAACTATCCCCTGTTTACCTCTATTCTCACATTTCTCCATATTTGTTGAAGAAATTTTTAAAAAAATTGTTGGTGATGAAATATCCACTGATGACAAAAATACTCTCTTATTCCTCAACAGATGGTGCTATTGCCAGTACTGCGATATGTTGAGTGTTTATAGTTTGAATAATTATAAATAATGGTTTTTAAAAAAATCTCCATTAGGTTAAGATTTATATACATATTTTTTACTTCACTGAATGTAAGTGCTTATATTATTTCCTTCTGTCTTATGATTAGGCATGATGAATCAAAACTTTACTTGCAGCCTAAAAAATTTTGCTAGTAAAATCTCCGTTTTTTATTGCTCCTATTGTTAGCAGGTATGAGTATGTTTCGTTATAATAGCAAATTCTTTAATTTTTATTTAAAAGGCTTTTATTTGATATGTACAAAAAAGTTTACATTATTATTCTACCTATCAATATTATAGCTCACATTCTAATAATAATCTTTATAAAATTTTATTTATAATTGCATTTTTTTTTATTATTATTATTATTATTATTCCAGATACAAATGAACTTCCAACACCTGAAACACTCGACATTTATATTGGTCATTTACATGGCTTGCTTGAAAATCCTGGTGAAAATGAACCTATGCTTGCCAGAGCCCGTGAAATTATTAGCAAGTTAGAATACCCATAAAGGCAATATCACCGGAACCAATCATCATTCATCTGTATACGTTTTTGTTTGTTCATTGTGTGTGTTGTAAATATTTTTATGTTTCTTATGCATGTCAAGTTCTTAGTTGATTCTTAATGATAACAATTTTATTAACGTTTGTTTAAATTCATAAATTTTCACATTACTTTTAAAAAAACACTATATTGTATTATTATTTTGTCGTCTGTGAATATTTAATTCCAATCATAAGAACTGAGGTTATTTTGAGTTCAGATAATAAGTGCTATATTTTAATATATTAATATCAATTTTAAAAAGATTGTTTCCTGGTAAGAATTTTAAAGCAAAAATAATAAAAATAAATAAATAAAATAACTAGTTTTAAAAAACAGCATAAACGCATTTCACTCAATTTGTGAAAGTCCAATTCTTTAAGAGAATGATTACAACTTTATTAATTCAGAATTAAAATATTTATTTTATATGTTTTTGCTTTCATTTGCATTGTAAATAGTTTATGTGTTTCTTTTTTTATATAAAAATCATGTCATGTTCTTAGTTAATTTTCAATAATAGTAAAGTTAATAATCTTTGTGAAAAATAAATATTTTACGAAATTGCTAAAAGCAAAACATTTTAGTTGCATTGTTATAATAATTTGATTTATGTGAATAAATGAATATATTATATCAATTATTAAAACCATGTTTAATTGAAGGTAATTATGTGGATTAAATTAATTTTATAATATAGATACAAATAAAAAAAATAAATAATGCATAATCAGGGGTCTGTTTAGAAGAAATTTGGGTCCGTTAACGGACCCTTCTCAAAATATCTTTTCATAAAAAGAGACCCTTCACAAAATCATTTATCTTTTAATCGGACCCTTCACAAATTTGTTTATCCTCATTATTGTTTTGTTAATCGAATAAACCCTTCCCAGGAAGGGGGGAAAGAAAGATAAAAATGAAAACGATTTAAGTTTTGTCTTCGGCAGATGCTTCTTCCTTTATTCGTCCGAAATGAATATTCTGCGTTCAGCAGTATAGGGCAAATACCAAATATTTTTATCTGTAATTTAGTAGCAGCAATTGCTGTTTATTTTTTAAAATTAAATTTTTTTCACTGTGTTGAGCATAATCTTTTATCCATTTACAATTTAAAAACTCCTTGAAAAAGTTTTTTTGCAATAACAGGACCCTATTTACACAAATTCACAAAAGCAGGACCCTGGTTGAAAGAATGTGACTCAACGTTTATTTAATATTCACAAATTACGAGTAATTTTTTCACAATTTTACAAAAACGGACCTTTCCCAAAATGTCTGGACAGACCCGTGATAATATGGCAATCCGATTAGAATAATGTCACAACTACAACTTCTAATTTTTTTAGAAAACAATTATAAATTGCTCATTGTGAAATCAAGATCAAAATAGTTAAGAAAGAACTATTAGTACAACATGTACCTTTGTTAGTCAATTGAGTTACTTCATAGTTTATTAACTTTTGCTTATTTTATATCTTCAAAATTTAAATTTTTTATTTCTGACTTTATTCTTGCTGGGATGTACTGTATCTGCAAATAAATTTTCTGTGTCATACCTGATAATGTATGTTAGACATTATCCTAAATTTTGAACACCTGCAAAAATAAAAGTTGTTAACTCATAATATTTGTAGTTATGCTATTTTTATCCTTCATTTTTAAGTAACATTCTTCTATTAAAAGTTGAATTGATTAGTAAACTTAAATAATTTAAATCCACTACAAATAAATAAAAAATTTTAACATAGAATAATGAATATCATAGCAGCCAATTGTACTGGATTTTTCAGTAAACCACTACATTTTGCAAATATTCCATTGTCTGATTTGATCAAAAAGTTTGGTTACATGTCTAGACATTGATGATTGATGGTGATGTTTAGTAATAATTTATGATTGATAAGAAACTTGACTGTAAAAGAAGCTCGCTAACACTTCCCTACTGAATAAATACAAGGATAAATTTCAGGGATTGCATGATTATTGAGTAACTATTGTAAAAAAATTTATTTTCTTGAGACCTGAAATTATGTGCTATCTAGGTGTTAAAAGAATTGTTGGCTATAATTCTGAAATTTTAAGTTAGCAATTAGTTTTCTTTAAGATCTAGAAATGACTTATACCTTATCTTAAAATCTAGAATATTAAAATGTATTCTATACAATTTTCATTCTGCATCATAAAACAAGATGTATAAAAAATTATTTAAATGTTAAAAATACACTTTTAATTTATAATAGTTTTGTTGAGATGCCATAAAAATTAAAAATAATTTTAACTATATCTTATTTTACATACAAATTGAGCATTTGTGAAATGGTATAAAAAAAAAAAACACAAATAACATCACATTAATCTGCAATCGCTTCAGTAATATAATGAAACAGTTTTGAAACACAGAGATACAAAAGAAATAACAAACAAGAAAAATGTATTGAGGGATAGGGGTGGGGAACAAGATGATGGACCAAAACTTGGGAGATAAGAAAGAGGTTGAAAGCACAAGACAAAGAAATTTGAAAATAGATTTCTAAACAATTAGAAATAATAAAAAGTTCAACTAAATTAATAAAATAGAAATGTTTTGTAGAAATCTAGGGCAGAACAGTCTTACACAGATATTGATTTGTGGCATAAGTGTATAAAATCAATATTTATTTAAATAAAGTGTAGTGACTTAAAAAAATTGAATAGAAAATAAATGTTACATTTTTTTTTAAACAAAAAATCTATTTCTGGATTGTTTAGTTGCATTAACACATTTCTAGAACAACCTTTGTTTTTGTTTATGAACTATTCTTAGTGAATAATTTTACTATGAATTTTAAGTTCCCCCCCCCCCCCTTTTGTAGTTGATAACATAAAAAAATATGAAATGTAGAATAAAAGTATTAAACATAGCCATATTAATTCTAACATCAAAATGCAAATAAAATATTTTTTTAATTGTTTTATATGATAACTAAGTATTAAAAGATTTTTAAAGTCATTAATCCTTCAGTAATAGAAAATTTTAAGAAGCATACTGTATATTCGTAAATTTAATTTAATTGACTTTATGTCAGTAGAGAAATTTGAATAAGATATATACTCAAATCCTTCAATATTGATTCAATTAATTACATTATATATTGTTTAAAGTAAAAATCTAAACACATTCTAATAGATATTAGAAGATTTCTTTCATTAGCATATTTTAGTAATTTATCTTTGAAGTGTCATAAAAATATGTTTTTGTACATGCATCTTTAATAAAATTATTGTTATATACCTATGCCACTTGCCAGTACCAGCAAGCCTGCTATGGAGAACCAAGAAGATTTAATACAGGGGGTGCATTACTTATTTTTAATTGCGGCCATCTATGACCTTCAACTATGCACACACCACAGCCTGTTTTACAGGGAGGACCCATTCATTTATCTACAGATCGTAATTTTGAACTGAACGATCAATCTCCAATTCAGTATCCCTACTTAGAGGACTTAGTCACTACGACAGATTTAACGGGCACCAATCAGCATTTAATATACAGGGATTCTTTGGCCGACAGGATTCGAACTCGTGATCTTATGAGCACGAACTCAATGTCCTACCAGCTATGCTATCCTGGCCCTTAAAAAAGTTTTAGAATTTTATTTCATTTCTTTTGTTTAATGCTTAAAATTTCACTATAAAAGCATTGATCTTCATTTTTAACAATATGATTTAAAACAATATTTTTTCTATAACCACAGAAAATAGCTAATCCAGTGTTAGAAATTATTAAAATAAAATAAAAAGATGCTGTTCCTTGGACCAGTAAGTATCATTATGTACTCACTCATCCACTAACAATATCACTGGTACACTCAAAATTTAATGTTAAACATCAAATAAAATAATTTTTATGCTTTATACGTTTATTAGTTTACTTTGAGGAAAACTGGATTAAGTACAGGATAGATTTAACAACTGAATAAAATATTAAACTGGACTTGGAAACTGAATAAATAAGAGTTTAATATTGCTACTATTATCTAAATAAAATTCAGAAAAATGAACATCAATAATAAATAATACTGCCTATTGTACAATGTATTTTGTTATTTCCCTCCTCAAACACACTAGCTATTTATATTTTGTCAGCCACTGATTCATATAGAGAAGTTCA
This sequence comes from Parasteatoda lunata, assembly GCA_949128135.1. Taxonomy (NCBI): domain Eukaryota; kingdom Metazoa; phylum Arthropoda; class Arachnida; order Araneae; family Theridiidae; genus Parasteatoda; species Parasteatoda lunata. Next base: position 77,273,451 of record OX421978.1, read on the forward strand.
CCTATATCCTTTTCTTTAATCAATGTGTCACTGAGTTAGAAGCAAAGGAAGAAAATGCTCTGATTCCTAAAAATTGCATTTCGTATTTTTTTTAAAAAAAATAATTTTATGATAAATATAAACCTTATAAATAAAATTAAATAAGATATATTTCAGAAATGCCATGTCGAATTATTCCATTACAACCTAACTTACATAATAACATACACTACTAAGTTTATAACATAACTTATAGACATAACATAACGTACTCGGAAGTCTGTCCTGGAAAAAAATTTACTGCCAAGCGGTACTTTCACAAATTCAATTTTAGGAAAAACACTAGTTTCACAAAATACTTTTAACATATTTTCGAAAAATACTTTCATACTTTACCATATTTTTGTGTTGATTTTTTAATATAAATTTTAAATTTCACAAATTATGTCAAAATTTTCACAAAATAGATACCTCTCAAAAAAACCTAGACAGACTCCTGATACTATATTAATAGAATGAACTTGGTGCCATTCTATTATAAATTAACAGCAGGCACATTGATGACCCACGGACAAGTGATTGGTATTTCATATTTGTCCAAAGGGGAATTCGTGGTGCTGCACCGCCAATAATTTTCAGCATTGCAAGCAAAAGGCCGGGATAGCCTGGTTTGTAGGACACTGGGCCCATGTCCAAGAGTTCGTTGGTTTGATCCCCACCGGCCGAAGATTCCCTGTGTAGTAAATTGTGACTGATGCACATTAAGAGTCACAGAGTCCCCAAGTTTCTGTAACAAATCAATACACCTGGGAGTACTGATCCACGAGTTTCCTTGTCTTCTGGATTAGTTCAAAATTACAAGGCTCTGGAGTTGAACATTAGAAGTCGTAAACCCAAAATTGGGTCAGCTGTTCAACGACAGATATAAAATAAAAATTATTGTTAACATAACCATTATACAGCGAATTCTCTTTAGACTAAGATATAAATTTTTTTTATGATTTCTTTATTTAGGACAACCAAAAAAATGGCTTATGGAAAATTCTTTTTAAATTTTAGACAATTCTAGAAGATAATAGAAAAAATTTTATATTTCTATTTATTGCCATTTTTAAAGTGTTAAGGTAACAAATAGAACAGGGGTTTCCAACTTACATGAGGCCGGGGGCCACAATTAAAAACACAAATCAAATGGTGGGCCGCAACTTTATCAAACTTTTATGCAGGACTCTTTTTATGATTGAAGGAACATTAAATATTACTGTCAGATTTTTACTAAGTTGTACAAAACAAAAGTATTGAATTACAAATTAAAATAAGAAGTAGATTTTTAAATTTAATTGTTATTAAAAATAATAAAAATTCGGGCTACAAATAACTTTAATGTGCACCTATGTATTAAATAATTAATGTCAAACAGATATCTAATTGTTAAGATATAAAACTTTAAAAAGATTGATATTAAAACTTACATGGTAGCACACAAAATGTTAAATGAGAAAATTGAGGTTTGTCAACTGCAACCACCAGAGAATAGATATTTACGTATCAAATTTAAAATTTACAAATGTGTGTGTAAATATTTTCGTCCAAAATTAGTGGTTTCAAAAAGTTAAACAGAGAATTTCTTAGAAAAAATTTCTGATACGCACATGCTAAATTACATTCACAAAATAATGAAATAAAAAAGAGCAACATACACGATTATTTTTGTATTTCAATAAATCCTATTTTCTTGGATGCAAAACTGAGAAATAATTTTTTTTGCACCGTTGGTATGTTAAATTTCAGAGAAACAAAGAAATTAGATTTTTATTAACAAGAAAAGTATTTTGAACCCATATAGATTTTATATGAAAATTGTCCACAAAAAAAATGACAACTAATATATTTTAGTTCGCGGGCCGGATGCATCCCCTTGGGCGCCAGTTGGAAACCCCTGATATAGAAGTTGAAAAACAGGTAAATTTATGTAGTTAACAAAAAAATTTATTTCTTAAAACAAATACTTCTTTTTACATTGTGAATTAGATCAATGAAATGAAAACTGTGAAATTCACTTCGCTTATGTAAATTTTAATACGAATTATAAAACAAAAGTGGTATTTTCCATTAGCCAGACATAAAAACTTTTTTTTCAAGGGGGGAATTTCTTTTTAAAAAAGCTGAAATTGGTTGTACATAGCTAACACAAAATTGGCTAAAAAAATTGTGCCAAGATATTATTGAATATTAATATTAAAGAGTAAATAATAAAATATTTGGAAATCCCTAAACAAAGAAATTTATTACAACATAAATAAAAAAATTGTTTTTACATGTAATCTCATCGTTACATAGGTTTAAATTTTCTGCCAGCTTTCATTAAAGCTAAACGTTTCTTATCAGCATCAAACTTTTTCCTTAATTCCAAGATTTCATCCATCTTCGCATTTCGTATTTGACATTTATAGAAATTTACTAGAGTCTGTTTGGCTTGAGCTCGTTTTTGCTTCTCTAATAATTTTTGACTTGTAACTTCATTTCGCTTGATTTTAGGTTTTTTACTTTGTTTTGTGACAGTAACCCATCCTTCTTCGTCCGCAACACCTTCTATTTCTTTGTCTTTCTCTTTTTCTTCTTCGATCTTTTCATCGAATTCGCCCATAAAACTCTCGATTTCCTCGTGCAATTCTTTAGCATCAATAAAGTGAGAATTGTATTCCTTAATCCACTTACTTTTTCCAGATTTTACAGCTTTTGGAATAACTATAACATCACCTTTTACTTTCAATGCTTTTTTTAGACTAACATCACGCTTAAAAGCAATGTATCCAACTTTTGGCCCAACTGTTCTTTCTTGTTGAGTAAAGTATTTAGAGCCTAGAACTACAACACCACTTGATGGCTTTGATTGAATATATACATTTTCGATCGGCCCATAACTATTAAATAGTGATTTTAAGCACTTTTTAGTCAAAAATTGAGGTATGTTTACGATAAACAAAGTTCTATCACTTGGCTTAACACTATCAGATCCATCATGTTGTTTGATGAACAATGTTCTCTCAATAGCACTGTCACCAACTTTGAATTTAAAGTCCACAAATTTCTTTTGAACTTCAACCATTTTTTTCTAAAAATAAGCAAATAAATCGTATTGCGATAAATGGAAAACGAGGGAACTTTCGAAATAAAAACAATATTCCTACATTTACCTTTAACGTATAAAAGCCAAACGTTGCTTTTAGCTTTCATTGATATGCAAATAAACAAACCTAAATATGGTCACAGGCAGAGTGAATATCGGAAAAGAGGTGAGGGAGATGCGCAAGACACACGCATCTCTACACCCAGGAAATAAAATATCGATTATAATATGATTTATACAATGAAATACCAAGAAAAAAGCTTGATATTTTAAAACAGATCACAGATATAAAAGATCAAATTTAATTTTCTTCTTTAAAACCCTTCTTTCCTTAAAAGCAGGGACTAATATAGGGGATAAGGACATTTAACTTTTCCCGGGGGGGTTTTAGAAAAGCAACACGCTTTTGACAGACCGGTTTTACGCACAAAAAGTGGCGTTCGTGTCGTCCTAGGGATTATTTTCTGACATCCCCGCAGTACCTTAGCATTGCGTGTAATAAGTGTTGATCATTAAAAAGCAATTTAATTTAAATTCTAAATTTTTTTCATTTCCGTAAATCAGTATATAATTTTGTATATTGCTTAAAGATGTCTATTCATTACTCATAATTTATTTGTTTGTTTATTGAAGCTTTAAAACCAGAGTTCATTCAGATCACGAGCAATTATATACTATAGTTTCGGTTTTGTTTAGTTTCGGTTTTCAGAACTTGGGTTAATTAAAACCGAAAGAAGGATATTTGCTTATTCAACCATAGTTATTAGTTTGAAGCGTCTGGTTCTATTATAACTGAATTATAGATGCTTATATTAGCATTTTTTTATATTTAAAAATTTAATTTAACAGAACGAGTTCAAAACTAAAACCCTTTGAATTTTATAAGTTTACTATTATTGTTTTAAAATTTTTATAATTAAAAATGCACATTAATGTCAAATTTTTTTAAACAAAATATGTCATGCAACCGTACATTTGTTAAATTTTCCAATGTTAATTAAAAATAAAAATCTTTTTCATGAAAATAATTATTCGTAGCATTTATTATGAATTCGATTGTATTATCTTTGAATTTCCGATCTTTATTAATGCCTTTGCACGAATAATTATTCAAATTAAAATATATATATAATTTGATATATATATATATATATATATATATATATATATATATATATATATATTTATATATCAAAATCTCCCAATTCATATCTTAATGTCCGCGTAAGGCTATCTACCTTGCTAATTAATTGCCCAAAATCAAATGCTCTTCATTTTGTTTTGATTTAACAAGGAATAAAGATAAAACAACTAATAATTTATGTAAATATTTAAACATTGTTGCCTTTATGAATGTTTTTTTTAAAGAAAACAATCATATTTTGCGTTACACGTAAAAGAAAACCACGAAAATATCATTCAGATTGCTTGACGCTTAAAGAGTTCCAGCGAAATGCTCAGTAATCGCAATGAACTTTTTTTTATATAATAAATCATTTTTTTAGCGTCTTTGACAGACAGTCAATTATTTCGGTGAATATAGCGAGATGCTCTTCATATTTTTTGTAATTTTAAACTTATTCCAAAAATCAAAGTAACGTGCAATTTAAATATCGGCGTAAAACAATGTTTATAAAAGTTATAAAAATAACTTATTTTGACCAAGATTAAGTTGAAATTAAAATAATCAAATGTTGCGTTAAATACAAAGGAAAACCACGAAAAATTCTTTTAGATAACTGAACAATAATAAGATTACAGCTAAATGTTCATTATCGCAATGAATTATTTTTTTAACCATTAATTTTTTTATCATTCTTGACAGAGAATTTGTCATCTTAGTGGATGTTGTGAAATACTTTTCTTATATTTTTAACTTTTAACACGACCCAGAAATCAAAGTAACTTGCAATTTAAATATCACTGTAAAATCATATTTATAAAAGCTTTTGTAGTAACCTATATATTATTTAAAATTAAATTAAAATTTAGACAAATCAAATGTTGCGTTAAATGCAAAGGAAAACCACGAAAAAGTCTTTTTTAGATAACTGAACAATAAGAACATTACAGCTAAATGTTCATTATCGCAATGAATTATTTTTTTAACCATTAATTTTTTTATCATCCTTGACAGACAATTTGTCATCTTAGTGGATGTTGTGAAATATTTTTCTTATATTTTTAACTTTTAACACGACCCTGAAATCAAAGTAACTTGCAATTTAAATATTGCAGTAAAATCATGTTTATAAAAGCTTTTGTAGTAACCTATATATTATTTAAAATTAAATTAAAATTTAGACAAATAATAACATTACAGCTAAATGTTCATTATCACAATGAAATATTTTTTTCAACCATTAATTTTTTTATCATCCTTGACAGACAATTTTTCATCTTAGTGGATGTTGTGAAATATTTTTCTTATATTTTTAACTTTTAACACGACCCAGAAATCAAAGTAACTTGCAATTTAAATATTGCAGTAAAACCATGTTTATAAAAGCTTTTGAAGTAACCTATATATTAATTAAGACTAAATTAAAATTTAGACAAATCAAATATTGCGTTAAATGCAAAGGAAAACCACGAAAAAGTCTTTTTTAGGTAACTGAACAATAATAAGATTACAGCTAAATGTTCATTATCGCAATGAATTATTTTTTTAACCATTAATGTTTTTATCATCCTTGACAGACAATTTGTCATCATAATAGATGTTTTGAAATACTTTTCTTATATTTTTAACTTTTAACACGACCCAGAAATCAAAGTAACTTGCAATTTAAATATCACAGTAAAATCATGTTTATAAAAGCTTTTGTAGTAACCTATATATTATTTAAAATTAAATTTAAATTTAGACAAATCAAATGTTGCGTTAAATGCAAAGGAAAACCACGAGATTTGAAAGATTTTTTGAATGAAAATAATTAGAATTTCCATTACATACAAATGAAAACCAAGAAAACGTTTTGCTAGCAAACTAATTGAACGCTAACAGGCAATAATGAGACTATACAATTATTATCATTTTCCAATTTCTTGTGCTTTATATGAAATTTAATGTTTTGACTAGCTTGGAATGTTTACTAAAATGTTCTTAATTTTATTTATTTTTTGTAAGTGCATAAATTGTGTTTTATTTTATTTCAAATATTTGAATTTCAGAATGATATAAAGAATTAAATTTTAAGAACATATTAGTTTTTTTTAAATTTTTTTTTTGTAATTTTAAAATTTACAAATTATAAATCTTTAAAAAAATCTGAAAAAAATGTATCATAAAATTTGCGAATTTCAGATTTTTCTGGCAAAGAGACTGAATGTTATCAATTATTATTAATCATTACAACTTATAAAAATCAAATAAAAAAAGAACAAATTATGTACAGCTGCAATAAACAAACACCGCAGTTCACTAGAGGGCGTGGATATAGAGTACAAACTAGTTCCTAGACCAGTGATGTCAACGTTCACCGTGACGTCCGTTTGGTCGAATGATTGATCTTTCTGCCTTTATATCTATGCTTAAAAGTTATGCTCCTCACCCACATAATGGCCTTGAATAACCGTCTAACTTTAAATATTTATGCTTTTCTCAAGGCAGGACTAATATATCTCCAGTGTACGTGACCAGTAGTAAATTGGTCATGTATATAGGAATATATAATTCCTATATTCATGATAAATTGAAGAATTTTGATTTAAGCAACTGGCTTTTATTTGAAACTTCTATACAGCTTTTCATTTTTATATTTTATAAAATAAATTTAAGTTTAAATTTTTTTAGATACATTTATTTATAAATTTTCGGATTGAATTGGTGATTGTGTTCACACAATGCTAAGCCTCACTATAAAAGCATAAATTTAATATTAGTATTAAACATGTTGATATGTTTTGCATTTTTACAACTTCAAAGGCCACAAAAATGCAGGTGCCCCACAAGACTGATGCGGATATCTCTAAATTTCACCATAATTTCACACAATCATTATCCCTAAATCACCCTCTATTACCACAAACAGCAAAAATACATATAAAAATTTTATTTAAACAACATTTTTTATCGCTATACCAGACTAAATACCCATGAATAAAAGGCGAAAATAATCAATAAATCAGTGCTGAGGAACAATACGAAATCATGCTAAAAACTGAAAGGCATGTACTGACACAATCCACCGGCCAGTGTACAAAATGATGACTATAGTGCATATTAAATATGTCGGGGTCACAAAGTCCTCCAAGTTCCCTTAACAAATTAATACCTCTGGGGATAATAGATATCAGATTGATCGTGCCCTGGTTCAGGTCAAAATTATGATCTGCGGATGGATGGTGTGTGAAGGTATCCTGGTATCCTCCCTGGAAAACGGGATGTGACAAATTTTTGTTTTTTCCAGATCATCCTCAAGAATATTTCCTAGACCCTCATCAATAACAGATTGTTTAGCTTTAGAATAATCTGATTATTAATAAATTTACAAATTTATTAATAATCAGAAAATTACAGACAAATTAGGGGGACGCACAATGGGATATAACATGGTCCCCTCGACAAACCATTAGGAATTACTTTTAAAGCTTGTTATAAATCTGGTAGCCAGGTGAACCCAGGTTAAGTGGAAAGAAGTAGCAATTGCTAGTCTCAAAGATCGCAGGTAAGAAACCCGCCGGCGACCAATTTTTAAAAATAATGTTTAAGAATAATAATGTTATTTATTTTTTTGTAACGTAAATAAAATATTCCTTTATTTATTATTATTTTCTTGCAAGTTTGTTTATAATAAAAAGCATTGAAATTTGGAAATTTTGTGTTTATGTAATGTCCGTACTTCCCGTTATATAATTTGGAAACTCAGTCCGATATCATATTGCAATATAATACATTACTATGTCAAAGAAAATAAATATAATCAGGGACTACAATGTGGCATAAAATAGTTCTCTCGGTAAACTGCAGAAATGATTTAAAAAGTCTAAAGGTCTGGCAGCCAGATGAATAGGTAGAGGTAAGTGGAATGAAGCAACATATTGCTAGGCTAGGTGATCGCAGGGTCAACTCCCAGCGGCAGCCCATTATTAAAAATTAAGAAAAATGTCTTTTATTATTATTTTACTATATTGTAACGAAAAAGGAAATATTCCTTTGCTTAATATTATTATTGTAAGTATGTAAGTGCATTTATAATAAATGCGTTAAAATTAGGACATTGTTGGCTACATACTGTATGCATACAATGACCCTATTTTCCCATAATATTAACCTTTAAGTTTGAAATTCGGTCAGATATTAAATTGTTATATAATATACTACCATACTAAAGGAAATAATTAGAGACAAATTTGGAATGCACAATGAGGCAAGATACGGTTCCCTGGACAAACCGCAGATGATACTTGAGAAGCTTGTTCTAAGTGTAACAAACCAGGTGAACCGGTAGAGTTAAGTGGTATGAAGCAATAAATTGCTAGTCCGGAAAGTCGCAGGTTCGAAACCCGGAGACGGCCACTTTTTAAAATTATATTTTGGAAAAAAAAAACATTTTTTCTATTTATTTTGCAATATTGTAACGTAAATAAAGTATATTTTTACATAATATTATTATAATTTTTTTAAGTGCCTTCAATCTTTTAAGTTTGGAAGAAAAAAAATCATTAAAAACTGCACAAGATATGAGTATTTAAAGTAGTTTTTTTTACTCTGCGCATGCGAGGATAAATTTATAATAAAAAAAAAAATCATAATTTTGAAGTGAATCATATTTAGCAAATGTAAAAAATCTGATTTGAATAACTAAAAAATTTCAAGTAATTTTCTAAGTAGTTTTACAGTCAGTACTTTTTTTTTTTTTTTTAAAAAAAAAGCTCTAATTAATAAGGAGTTTACCACAAATTTCATTCTGCGCAATAAGATAAAATTTTATATCACTCTGTTTAACAGCGGTTATAAAAAAAAAAAAAAAAAAGTAAAAAAAAAAAAAAAAAAAAAAAGTGCAAGAGCTGAAAACCGCCTTGAGAGAGGAATGAAACAATATCCCGCAAGAATTCTTCATTAGTTTAGTGGGCAGCAAGAATAACATGCAAAATGTCCGAAGTAATCACACATCGTACTGAGGTACTCATTTCTATTTCATTCTGACAAGAAGACCCATTTGGTCCAGGCTGTTTGGAAATCATCCCATACGCATCTTTATAATTTTATATATTTTTTTTGTCGATATCTGAACTATTTTGCACAATAATAAATGCTCCTTTTTTCTAATATGTCTTTCATTACATTTCTTCAATCAGCGTCAATTATAAATTATTTTAAAAAATGTAACTGTTCCTTAGCAATTGTAAAGCACTGTAATTCCTTGTAACTTGGCATAAAAAAATTCTTCAGTCAAAATTCGAGAGTTTAAACCGTTAATCAAAATGTTTCAATACGATCTTGGTGGATGATCTATCATCACCCCAACAAAAAAGATTTTTAAAAAAAGTATATCATCGCCCCCCCCCCCAGGCCAAAAAAAAAGTAAAACTATTGTTTCAGTATAACCAGTCCACTGGTTATAAACGCTCTACTAATCTTATTATGTAAATTTTTAACTAAAAAGTTTGCTAAAGAAATAATTCCAACCAAAAAAAAAAAAAAAAAATCACCACCCCCCTCCAAAAGAAATAAGATTTTGAAATATAAATCACCATCTGAAAAGATAATCCGTTTCTTTTATTTGTTATTTAATGTTACTTTAAAGTTGTTCATTGATGATCGAATAAATTTGGCTGGAAAAATATCCTCTAACCAAAAAAAGATTTCAAAAATTAGCCTCCCAAAGTATTAAAAAATACCTTTAAAATAATTTAAAAAAATAGTTAAAAATATTCCTCAAACCTAATTTACAGTTTTAAAGCCACAAAATAGCATTAAACCATTTACAATCTCAGTTGCAAATATCAAACTAGAGAAAAGTATTTTTATAATGGTGCAGGGACAGCAGAATAGGGGGGGGGGGGGGCTTTAACCCTTTCAATTTTACGAATGAAGAGACACGTCCCATTCTAAGATTAAAATTTTTCCCTCAATGTATGTGTAATTAAGCTTACAATTAAAAAAAAAAAAATAGATGATTTTTTGTGCCTGAACTCATTTCTTTGGTGTGAAAGCTGTTACCAAATCATCTCTTACTCATCTCCCCACCCACAGCAGAGGAAGGTTTAAAAGGTTTATCTAAGGTTTAAAAGGTTTAGAGGAAGGTTTATCTAAGGTTTAAAATTTTTCTTTTTTATTTTAATTAAAATTTAAAAGCCAAAACTTTGCAATATTCTGGAAATAAAAATACTCTAAACAATTAATAAGGTTATTAGAATAAAAAGTTGTTATGCCCAACAAAAACTGCATAAACAATATTCATTGTCTGCAAATTTTTAAAATTTTCAAATTATCACAGAATTAGAAATAAAACTTTTTTAGAAAAATAAAAAATATGGAACTTTATCCTTTTTAGTACTGGGTCGTATATATTTCAGATTGCTTTATATATATAGATATGCATAAAGATACGTTGTGAAAAATTGGCCCTTTCAAGAAATGTAAAAAAAACATTTGTTTTTGTCTTTTTGTTAAGCTACATAGCAATAGAGAATAAAGATGCATTTAACATATAAATCTGTTGATTAAATTTTAGTTATTATAAATAGATAAATCATTTTTTAAATATTTGTAAATAATAAAAAAGAACAGAAAATAATAACAATGTCTAATTACAAATATTTTAATGTTGTTTACAATGAGCAGTTTCCCAAGAAAATTAAATTATACCAACATTTTAGAGATTAAATATACAGTTCATGAGACAATCATATATTTTAACAGATGTAAAGTACAAATGCATAATATAGTACACAATTGATCCCATAACCCATTTAAAATGTCATACCTAGATTAGTAGTAGCATACGCGCCAGAATGCTTAACGTTTTCAATAGCATTATGTCCATTAACAGTGAGTCAGGATAACAACATAATTATCATAGATAGATTTAGATAATCTGCAACATAGTTTGAGCCACATAAATAACAAATTATATAACGTTGACATTCATGAAATCACAAGCAAAATACAAAGAAAATTTATTGAAATGAGAATATATACAAATGCATACTGGTTATAGTTTCCAAAACAAACATAAAATTTAAAATAAACATTGATGACATATCAATTTATACATAATTTTTTTTTTTTAATACAACAGGATATATTCCAGAAAGATCATAAATATAGCTAGACAACAATGTCTTTTCATTTAGTTTGAAAGAAATGCACATCATTTCTAATATTTTTCCTGATTACAAAAAGTAAAGGAAAACCTACTATTATAACAATTATAGATACAGTGTAATACTATGCATAAGTAAAACATATTGTAAGTTGATTGATAGGCTAAAGGGATGCATTAAACACTAAATCAACAAATTGGGAAGATTTTTACTATCATATATTATATGCACACTATTTATTTTAGATAAATAGGGCCCTACAAACTATGTGGAAATATTTTTAAAATAATGCGACAGGGATGCAGCAATTTTTATTTAAGCTAAAAATAACTAAAGATCTAAAAAATAACTAAAACAAAAAACTTTTTAAAATTATTTTCTTTTTATGAATTTTTTATAAAAATTAAATAGAAAAAGTTGGTATTCGATTACTCAGAAAATTAAAATGAACACACATTTGAAATCAACAAATCAGATCTCTAATAAATAAAAGCTCTTTTTAACTTTGTGATTAATAAGTAATTGTATTACATGATTAAGAACTAAATATAACATATTTTCTAAAGTGGTTTTTATGATATTCATTCTAAGAGAAAATAGAACATAAAAAATATACATCAATAGTCAAGCTTCTACAAACAAAAGCTTTAATGTTCAGATTAACCAAGAAAATAGTAGAAACAAAAATTAATTTTTCTCAATCAAATTGATTTGCTAAAAGAAATTATTCTTTACATTATTTCCTTGCATAGATACAGAAGCTCATGCTCACTTGTATAGATATATGTATCAAAAACCAAATAAGAGATTAATGCTGGGTGATACAGGAATTATAACTTTGCAATATATCCTCAGAAAATATCGACAATTTGTAATCTATTGCTATATTTTTTCAGTTTATATAATTTACAACATTTTTACATTTGTTACCCAAATGAAATGTATCAATTTGATAATTATCATTATCAATAATTTGTGAGATATTGTGAAATTTGCTATTTTTCTTTATCAACAATGATTGTGACGTCGATAGTGATTTTTATATCAGTGAATTTATAATACTCACAACATTATGGCCTCGAACAATTATAGTCGTTCATAGATTGTGGGAATATAAACAAAAATTATAGACAAAAAATATCGATATATTACCCAGTTCTATAAAGATATTTGACACGACATTTCAATTTGACAAAATATGACATTTTATTTGTCAACAAAACCTGCTTCTTTCATTTTCTGAAGCAAAGGATCATTCTCTCTTAGCAAATAAGTTAATGTCACATCTTGATAGTAGGAGGCACTTAATTCTATATTGTTAATGACAGTGTCCAACAAATGAGCCCTATTAAACTGATTTCCAGGAACATCTGTGTCAGCACTTGTGAAATGAACATGCAGATGATAATAGGATGGCTGATAATGTAGGTATATTCTAAGTTTTTCAGGAACAATGCTGTATTTCTTTGAAATTGCTTCCTGTAATAAAAAAATATATGTAACATCATGCAAAATATTTGAGATTATTATATTGGAGGGAAAAAAATAAAACATAAAGAGTCCTATTTTATACACTTAGATGATGAATGGAGATGAGTCTACTTAGAATTTTAGAAAATAATAGATCCACTTAGAAACTGAATATTAACTGTCAATATATATATTAACACAGACTTTTTTGTAATAATAATAAAAAGGCTCTTTTTAAAGTCATTTCAGCATTTGTTCTAAAAAATAAATGTATATGTTTTACCTAAGTGATTAAATATAATGAAATTAATGTAAAATTTGAAATTCAACATAATTATTATCTCTGGAGAGACCTCGGTTCGATCCTTGACACTTCTAACATCGGGAAGATGTGATAAACTTTTTTGTAAAATCTGTAGAATAGAAAGTTTTGTGTTTGGTCGCTGAGCAGTACCATAGATTACGGGATCAGAAAAAAAAAAAATATTTCTCCATTTACACCGAAGACTAAATTGAGAAAGTGGCCTTATGAATGAATAGTTGTGTCATCTCTCTGTGAGGTCCGAAGCTAAAACGTACTTCACTCTTGTGGTGCTCTAGTCAAACAGAAGAATCACCTGGTTTTGTGTCTTTTCACTAAACATAAACAAGAAAATTTAAAAAAAAAAAAAACCCATATATTCCCATATTCACAAAAACAGGGCAAAGGTGGGAAGAACCGGTTTAATGGTGCTTTTAGATTTAGAAAATTCTAATTAAAACTTTCCAAATGTAGAACTTACACAAAAAGTGTGGAATAGTCACCAGTTTTGTGATTTTTCACAAAAACAGGAACCTTATTTAATCAATTTGTAAAATTATGAAAAGATTTTTACCAAAAAGTGTAGTATGCAATACATAATGTTCAATAGGTCCTCATTCAATAAAACTCATTTAGTTCAATCATTCAATGTATTGACGCTGATAAAGTTTTTTTTATTATTATAAAACTGAAACTAAGAGATGTTTTTCCTGTGGTGCAATTTGAGTTTTATTCGCACTGTCCGGCCAAATTCAGGTCGATGTCAGAAAAATGTAGCTTAACTCACACAATCAAAATTTATTATGACAAGAAATTACACTTACTAATCCTTTAGTCTTAATGTTGTTCAACAATGGAAGATGAGAGACAGTGAGATCTCTTAGAGACTTAATGTTTTTTGTATGACACATTGCAAGGAGATAAATAGAACCCTTCTTCACATCGTTCCATTTTAAGTCTGGAATCAATATAAATCCCAGTTCTTTGTCAGAATCTTCAAACGTTATCCTCTCAGATTCACTTTTATGCTCTAAAATATTATAAACCCACTGAAAAGAAAAAAGAAACATTAACAATAAAAGTATTAACTAAATAAATACAGCTAAAGTTTTTTAATGAAAAATTAGACAATCATGTTACATAAATAGTTAAAAGTTTATTAAACTAATAGATTTCTAACGTAGTACTTGAGAAATTTTTAATGAGGAAAAACATGATAAAAATATAAACGAAAATACTCATACTCAATGGCAGAACGATGGGGACATTGTCATTAAATGTTACAGAGCTCTGGCAGGAAGACTCATCATTTGAGAAACAAATAATTTTTGTTTGCAGGATTGTTTAAAAATGTAGAAATAAAGAGTAATTCAAGTTAATGTTGATTCGTTGGTCGGAATCACTAAAATTTACTTGGGCTACCAAAATACAAATTGTCAGTGATCCCGTCCTAGCTATCGATGTAAAAGAATATTAAGCTCTTTTGATTACAGAATATCATATTTCTACAAAACTATGAGTATTATACATTCTCTGTATTGTAATTTACTTTAACTTCATAAAAATAAAATCTAATAAAATAAAATGAAAAAAAAATGGACCAGTGAAAAAGAGTTTGGAATGAACTAGAAATATTTTTTATTTACTGGCCCAGGTCACCATTGATTCTATTTTTTTTTAATTTCTATTCCCATAGTGAGAAAAATCAGCATAACTTCATAAATGAGCATTGATTACCTTCAAAATATGTATAAATAATATATTTCAGAAATCATTAATGTGTACAGTAAATATTCCAATATTTACATCAAAACATTATGCAATTCTGAAATCTTAATAAACGTTGCACATTCACTATATACATATTTAATTATGTTTTCTTATTAAAAATGTAACTAATTTTTATATACACACACTGTTATTTTTAAATTTTATGGTCTTCATTTAACAAGAATAAAAACAAAAGTTTTATTTGAAGGACCATTAGCTTAGCAAAACTAATTAATTTTAAGCCATCAAATGGCATAATCTTATAGCTAAATAGGATTATTTTATATTATAGGATTATTTTATACTAATATTATTTTATATTATATTGTTAAATAAATATGGTATAAGTAGTGTTTTTATACATTTACTAAAATTTTCGATATGATAAGGTCTGCTGAGATATAAGGGCAAATAACAAAAAAGTAAAGTTTGCTAACTTAACAATTACCCTAAAACTTACTTGTATAGAAAATTTTTGAGATTCAATATAGGGCAGAACAACAGTTTTGTATGCATCTGGAGTTTCATGGACGACAAACATAGGTTGCTCAGTATATTTTTCAATATGCTTGTTGGTCGCAGGACAAATAACTGTTGCCATGATTTCTAAAAAAAATTAACAATAATTATCTTATTCAGAAAAAGTAATTTAAAATAATAAGTATCTGAATATATTAAATCCTAAGGAATTCTAATTTATGACGACTCTTGGTGGATGAAAAACATGTAACAATATTAAACCTCAATCTTAATTATAAAGCATAAATTTGAATTTTTAAAGGATATTCCCATAGAACTAGGTAGGACTGGACAATAAATCAAAGTATCAAGAATCATCGATTCAATGCATTCATCGCCATGGGAATATAGTGACTTTAGTTTCTTGAGAGCATCAGAAATCTGAAGCTGCCGATATAAGAAGACCCTCCCGATTTAACGATACAAAAATTTACATGCAAGGACAGAGCTCATTCTAGGCAGAAAAAAGGGCAGGGTGCAAAAGTTTAAAAAAAGGGCAATAATTTCTATGGGCTTTATACGTTCTATTAAAGAACATTGTCAATTAGTAAAAGAATAACTATAACAACAAAAAATAGCATAATATATATAAAAGAACAAAAAATAGCAAAGTAATCATATTAATTACTAATTTTTATTAATAAATTAACATATATATTGAGTAAATGGGCTAATTAGCTTAGTGATTTATTTAAAATGCATGCATATATTAATAAAATAATAAATGTATGTTTCTAAGTGTGTAGTTATGATTTAATAATTAAAATTATTAATAATTATGATTTAATGATAGTGGAAGTAACTGCAAACTTTTAAAGACAAGTGCAGCAAAGGGGTGTGATGGCTATTTTTCCTTTCCCATATAAATCTATGCATTGACAACAATGACAAACTAAATAAAAAGAGTTGAAAATAACAAAGGTTTTAAGAAATCTATAGTAGAGTTTGGGGAAAAAACAAAGAAGGGTTGAGGAAAGAAAGGGCAAAATGGGTATAGAGTATTATATCAGGGCGCTAATTTACTTCAGGGGCAACAGGGTGAATTCTTTTGACTAAAAGGGCAACAGGGTGGATTCTTTTGACTAAAAGGGCAACAGGGTGCTGCGCCCTGTTTACCCTGCCTAGAATGAGCTCTGTGCAAGGATCTTTGCCCACGCTAACACTGTTACTGCACTAACAAAGACTATTTTGATATCGTCTAGCTACGAAGACTTTGATTTCGTTTTGCTACAAAAACGATGTTTGTTTTATGATGTTGAAGGGCAAGCAGCCAATTGAATCAAAAGTCACGGTCTCGTGTGAGGATCAACATTGAAATGTAGACCGCAATGCATTGCTTCCTTATCCACCCTTTTCTCCCTTCGAGATTTTATGTTTCATGAAGATTATTCTTAGTGGGACTTTTGCTATTTTGACTGTTGTGCATTATTTTGTTTCTTTTTTGTCTGTCGGAATTTAACGTTTCTTGTCAATTAATTTTAGTAGGCCTACTGTTACTTTGAATGTTTTTTTTGATCTATTTAATCTTGAATTTTTCTGAACTCAATCTATTAATGAAAAGAAATTATGAATAAGAAAAGATTTCTCATTGTTTTAGCCATACAATTTAATAGCTGCATTTTATATTTAAGTAAATACTTTGATATAAAAAGTTTTTTTAATTTATTTAATGCACATAAAAATAATAATTTGAATAAAGCCTACATTTATTTTGAATCTTCTTTATTTGTATCTTTATTTTGTGAAAGCAACGCTTCATTAAAAAAAAAATTATTATACTGAAGTGTACTTTGTTAGTTTTTTTTAGCCACTTTCACTTAATATTTTAAGAATTTCTCAATCTATATAAGTTATTTGTTCTTTTAATCAATATTTTAAATTCTAAAAATCTTTTTGCTTTTAGAAAATTAAAACAAAGTTGCTGTTATTTATTTACTTTATAAAAAAGTTTTAAAAAAATTAACTTTTGATTTAAAAGAAATAATTTTTGAACATAACTATGTTATAGTGTGATGTCTAACAAATGATATGTGAGGTCATAAAATATATCACAGTCGCACAGTCTTATAACTAGGCACTTGTTTATAGTTAGCACCAACTCTTATTACCACAATGTCACTGTCCAGGGATAACAATTAATTTTAATTATAACTACCCTCTTAGTTTTTCCTTTGTAGTATTTTTATAGTCTTGCAATACTGATATGGCAATATGTGACCATTTAAATATTGTGTAAGAACGACTGTAATTTGCTTAATTTTGCTGACAAGGAGAAAGGTGCAGTAATAGCAAAGCTTACATAAGAGATTAAAAATTCCATTAGCTTTTTAAAAAGCAAAAAAAAAAAAAAAAAATTGTAACAAAAAACTATAATTGGAAACATTTCTAATCTGGATTTATATTCAGGAAAACAAAGCAATGAAAAAAATTTCTATGATGAGTTTTAGAATTTTGACCAAAAAAGGAAAACACAAAAGATTTCTAAAGAAAATTCGGGGTTATTTCTATATTGTGATCCGTTGTATCAATTACAAATGCAAGGGTGCAAAATAAATTTTAAACTTGCAAATTATATTTTTTAAAAATCCTACACACACACACATAGAGATTTGATTGGGGGTGGCTATGAGTTATACAACTTGAGTTGGTCCTCTTCTGTAACTATTTTTTTCTTTTAGTTTCTCACGGGCTTCTGTCTGAAAGTTGCAAGGCTTGACGATTATTCTGCTGCAGATCACAATTCGGAAATCTTTCCAAATATTTTACTTCAAATAGAAATTAAAAATTTTTTCTTTGTGATTTTACATTGTTAGTTTGAATTTAATCCTAAAATTAGAGTAGGTAGGTACTCTAAAAAATGTTAAAGCAAAACTCAAAGGGGTATTTAAACTTTTTCAAGCATGGAGGGAGTTTCTGATTTTCTTCATCTTTGCTGACAATAAAATTTCCACGAGTATGCTTATGTAATATTTGAAATTAAGATAAATTGTTTAAAGTTGTATAATATAGGTCGCTAAATGAAATGGCAACATAAAAGAATGAGCGCAGCATATCTTACCTCCTCTTTCAACATTAGGATAGCAGGCATAATTTATTTCATTCGGTTCAGAGGCAACACTTGGCTTTAAATTTAAAGCTAGATCGGCAGTCTTCAGAAATCTTTCGACATTTTCTTTTTCAAAAGAAGATTTCTCAAGTAGCAAAACAGCTTTATCACTAATAGGATCAAATGAGCCCTCTACAAATATAGATTTAGATTCTTTGTTGTCGTATAAAACTTCACGCATTTTAAAGTCACTGAAGGAGTTAATTCTAGTGTGTGCGCTCAAGTCTTCAGCAACAGCGTCAGGTGATTGAAGCTCCTCTTCAGTGGATAATTTGATCCGTTTACGACTAACATCATCAGATGAATCAACGTCAGACATGTTAATATTTTATAAATACAATTAAATTGACACAATAATAAAATCAAAAGTAATTTCACTTGCTGAAAAAGTGGCGTACATTGATACCAACGAGTAATCGATACACAAAACGCTCAACACTCGCGGGCCAGTAATGTTAAATATAGCTTACTAAAGCTCTTGTTTATACGCTTTAATTACACTTGATAAAAATATGATTTTTCCTCTATCAAAAATTTTTTTGAAATATATGTGGTTTTCATTTGACATAAAATATTAGTTTAGGGTTGAAAATTATTTAAAAGAGTTAATAATAAAAAATGTTTAGTAATTTTATACAATTATTATTTATCACTCATAACCGTCAGTTCTATTCAAAATACAAACAAATAGTTAAAAAGAAATTTTCGACGTTAACGATTTGAAGAAATTTCTTCTATATTTTAAATTAACTTTCAACTGTTACTTCAGAATAAACTATAAAATATATATATTAGTCTAATTTTTTCATTTGTTTTAAAATGGCTATGTTTGAACAGTTAAAAATCTTGTACGATCAAGGACTGTACAGTAATGTGACAGCTTTGGTAAATTTTGCTAATTTGTTCATAAATGAAAATATGTAGAGGATTAAAACAATAGTATTTTAAATAAATATATGAAATTAAAATACAAGTCTATATTAAATATTTTTGTGTTTATAGATTTCCGTATCGTGATCTGTGGCAGAAAAATCGCCAAATCTTGGCAACTTCTGGGCAGTGACCTTTGAGAAACTAAAAAAAAAAAAAAAATATCACAGATAGGGACTAACTCCAAAGGCATAACTCGGAGCCACCTCCCGGGAAAACATCTACATGTTTTTTTTTTTTTTTTTAATGTGCAAGTTTAAAATCTATTTCACACCCTTTAAAAAAATTTAAAAAAATGTGCAAGTTTAAAATCTATTTCACACCTTGGCAATTGTAATTGGCGCGACAAATTACGATGCCAAAATATCACTGGGGAAATAGTAAATTTTTGCTTAAAACCTGAAAAAGTGTTATAATATTTTTATTTCACAAAATTTGTTAGTTTTCCTATGTGAAGTACAAAGCCGTAATTTAGTTTTAGTTGGCTATGAGTTATATCCTTAGTTGGTCTTTTGTAATGTTTTTTTTTTTTTTTTAAGTGTTTAGCTGGCTACTGGCTTGCCAATACTTTGCAGATATTTTGGTGCAGGTACCAATATGGAAATCTTCGCTACATAAAAAGACTCCTGTTTTAAAATGCTGAGAATTATTTAATTCAAGAGTTTGATTTATAAATGCATCCGGGTCTGAGTATATCGTAGCATTTTAAAATGCAGCCAACTATGTATAGAAATGACCATGATTTTGTGTTGATTTAATCTGTATGAACTAATGTTTTACTTATATGATTTCATTGCAGGTTTTTTCGGTCTAATAAGAGAAATCTTATTTGACTTCAGATATCAAATATGAATTCTGACTCGGTTGTAGCATGTTTTTAAGTATAGAAAATTGTGTCTTTTTATGGACTACAAATGTCCCAGTTTCACTTCAAATAAATAAGAAAAAACTTTAAATATTTTGTTTAAATTGTTTTTCTGCCCTTTATTTTGCGATGTTTCCGTATCGTGATCTGTCGTGCCCACTACAATCGTCAAGGTGTAGATTTTAAACTTGCAAATCTTTAAGAAAAAACTTGTAGATGTTTACGAGTTATACCTTTCGAGTTGGTTCCTTCTGTAATGTTTTTTTCCATTTTCTCACAGGCCACTGCCCGGAAGTTTCCATGACTTGGCAACAATTCTACCGCAGATCACGATATGGAAATCTCCCCTTTATTTTTATTCAGGGCTTTAATTTACAGTAATTGCAGTGTTTTTTTATATTATAATATTTTTTCAGGCAAGTATGCTGCTTACTGTTGCAGAAAGTAGTACAGACATGCTTACTTTTTCAACCAAGTATCAAACTTATGTTTATTATGGGGATTCTCTTCTTAACATGAAAGAATATAAAAAAGCAGAGGTAATATTTAATTTTATAATTTGGTGTTATTTGTTTTTGTAATTTGGTGTCATTCAGGATGTATGTAACCATTTAAAGTAAAAGGTCTGTAAAAAAAATTTCGTTGTTGCTTAAATGTTGGTCGGTACTTTATACTTAAGACATAACGAATAATAATTTATCCGAATACAGAATATTCAGCTAAAAAATCCGTTGAAAAGCAACATTTAAAAAAAAAAATTATGAGATGAGGGGGAAAAAATTATAATAGTTATCCATTAAAAATATTCAAGATAATTTCAAAACTGAAATTATCATGTCTAAAAAAAGAAATGGGAAGAAAAAAAAATACTTAAAATTTTTTAAACATAACTTTAATGTTAAAAATAATATTTTCTGGAGAGAAAAAAAAGTATCCATAAAACGTGAAAGGAAATATTGTCGATAGAAATGGTTTTGAAAATGCTGCACTGTCGTTAAAATGGCCATAAAAACAAAAGATTATATACGAAAGGGAAACAGAAGAAATTAAAATCAATCTTTAAAACATAGCATCTCAATTTTCCAATTACTGTATTTTCTGGAAAAACTGAGAGAAGGAAAAAAATAAGTATAAACCTTTTATAGAATGAATGGAAAAATAACCTAAGAAATAGAAACCCTTTTAATTGCTGGGTCATATTAAAAATGCATATAGAAACAAAAGATTAAAAAAAAAAAAAAAAAATCTTGATAGAAACCAAAACAAAAATTGTTCTTAATTTGAAAATAAAAAATTCACTTAACACTAAAATCTGAATTCTTTTCACATTGCCGTATTTCGAAGAAAGTGACAGTAAGAGAATAATATAATGTTCATTAGAAATGCTCTTTAAAAAATGCTGTGTCATGACAAAAATGCTGATATAAAGCAAAGTTAAAAATAATAATAAAAAGTCATTATTTAAAAAGCTTGTTTCAAAGAACTTTATATGTTATATGAAACAAGCTTATATATATATAACCTGTTTCATGTTATATATGTGGCGTAACTACCACTACGAAATATAAACATCAATTCACTGGTATATAATACATGCTAACTTGAATCGATCACACGGTACCTTTTGATAGATGATGGTTGGCATGGTCGATGACCCCGCCCCCACATATATATCATTAAAATATAACTTTAATGGTGAAAATCAAAGCTTTCTTTGTTACTGGTTTTACCATAAATATATAAGCTAAATGTTGAGAAATTTTAATTATTCCCTTTTTTCTTTCGAACTAAATAGAAATTGTTCATATGTCTACGTTATTATTCTTTTAAGTGCTGCTATTTAAAACTTTTTATTGCCTTGTGTTATATCCAATTTCTATTATTTATAAATGTTTTGGAATCATGTATGTATCCTTGTTTTTATTTTTTTATTTGATACTAGGTCATGTTTAAAAAAGCTCTTCAGCTAAAAAAATCTCTGGCTAAAACTAAAGGGAAGACCCAAGTTTTTCCTCAAGGAGTAAGTGTAAATGGAATATTTTAATTATTACTTTTTATCTCTTAAACCCTTCCGCATTTTTCTAAATTTGTGTTTCCTTATTCTTAATTTATTATTTTTTATAATGATATAATAGATATTAGTAAGATAGTAAAAAGCTAAAAAATGAAATGCAGTCGCAATAGCTCGGTCTTAGTGAAGAACTGAGGTTCGAACCCCAGTGGTAGCTTAAAGCCTGCCTAGCTTTAGATCAAGAGGTGCCAGCTTGAGCCGTAGTGGCTCAGTTGATAAAACATTCGCTTATCGATGAGAGGTGACTCAGTTTGGAATCCCTGGGGTAGCTGGTTGATACTCATTCTGCTTCCGCATCCCACCAACCATAGTGCTGACATAAAATATCCTCAGTGGTATCATTGGTTAGAATCCCCTTATCATTGGGCTAACCATGGAAGGTGTTTGTGTTTTTCTTCTCGGTGTAACGCAAATGCGGATTAGTTCTGTCGAAAAAGCCTCCATGAAGTCTAGTTTGTCCCGATCCTTGATCTAGGACATGGTGTGTAGCGTTTTTATAAAGTGCTTAAAGGTAATTATTTTCGATTTTGGTTTTTTAAAAGCCCTTAAAGCTGTTTTTTTATGGGTTATTTTTATAAAGTGCTTATTTTTTCCCTTTTTGAAAATGAGTTTTCTTTACAATGTTGATTTTCACCACGTATATGCAAAAGGGTGCTTTTCACATTGTTCTATTCAGCTTTTTCACAATTCATTTAACCACAATCTATTTCGGCATACCGTCGGTCCATAGCGTGCCAAGGCGCTTACCATTTTACATGTTTCATGAAACACTTGAGAGTCCGCATGTGCGTCTACTGAGCTGGTTTCTGTGAGATTCTTGCAGTCTCATGTGCAACTGCATTTTGCAAGATATTCTAAATTTCAGTCTTCTTTTTTCACCTTCTGATATCAAACCATAGAATCTATTGATCCTTTTGATAATAGTTAATATAATTAAGAAGAGTTTTTTTTTTGTTGTTGCAGAAACTAGTTATTTTATCCTGCTCATGTAAAGTCTTGAATTATTTTGCATTTTGTTAATGTATTTAGTGCTTACAAATATTTTTTGAAAGCTTTAAAAGTACTTAAAAGGTGCTTATTTTTTGCTGAAAGATTTGGCTACGCACCCTGTTGAAGCTCTCTTGTCTTTTGGTTTGGGTTAAAAATTACAAGGCTACTGAGTTGAATATTGATAGTTAGACACTCGAAATTGAATTTGCACTTCAATTCGGCATATAAAACAAAATAGGTACGTACCAGCTTGTCTGATAGACGGCCTTGGCTGACTGTTGACCAAATTGCCACAATAATGCCATTGGTCATAAACTTGGGGAGGCTTAGCTTCCATGCTCTCCCTGAATCATAATTGGCTGTTGCAAGAAAGCTTTTTAATAAATGTAATGTATTTAATGAATGAACCTTTTAGACTTAATTAACTTAAGACCTTTATAATAAAAATATTCTAAAAATGAAAAAAAAAAATTCTACAGGATCAAAATTTAATTTTAAAAAATTATTTTCTATACTAAAATATTTTAAAAGAAGTTAAAGAGCTGCGTATTTTTATTAAAGTTCAAAATATTCTGACCCACTTTCAGACCAGACATTTGAGTTTATTTACTGTCCAAAATATGTTTTTCAGAAAATAGTTTAAAAAAAATAAATACAACTGATATTTGATTGTAAGTAATAGTACAATGTAATTGGAATAATTCTATCATCTATTTTAAAATATCATTGTACATATTAAGTTATTTCCTATGCTTTGACTTCCAAAATTATGTGTGTTGAAAGCTATTATGCTATAAATTAACACCTATAGACTAATATAGGTTCTTACGTATTATCGCAACCAGGTTGGCGCGATTTGTATGTTATGTTTTTTGTATGTATGCGATTTGCACTGATGTTTTTTTAAGTTCAAGTGCCATTGCCCGGTATACATTTGCCCGGTTTATCCTACACTGATGTTTTTTTAAGGTCTAATGCCACTTTCGGTATACATTTGCCCCATATATCCTACACTGATGTTTTTTTAAGTTCAAGTGCCACTGCCCGGTATACCCTACACTGATGTTTTTTTAAGTTCAAGTGCCACTGACCGGTATACCCTACACTGATGTTTTTTTAAGGTCAAGTGCCACTGCCCAGTATACATTTATTCAAGATATGTGAAGAAAAATAATATAAATCACTTAGGGTTGCCGTAAGTAGGCTCGCCAAATTTGGCGATTTATGCGAATTTTGGCCTGGTTGCGTTAATATGTAAGTACCCTAATATAACTGTTAATTTCTGGTGTTAGTCTAATGTATTAAGATTAGCTACTATTAAATTTTATTATTTTGCAATCTTCCATGATTGATAAATAATTAAATTTTCTATAATTTTTGAAAAATTATCATCTATATTGAAACTTTTAGGAGGTGACATCAGAGGTTGATGTGAAATATAAAGCTCACCTGTGTCTTGTTAATCAGAAACAGTTTTCTCAAGCCATAGGAATAGTATGATATTTTGTTTACTTGGTATATGGTATACATTAATTTTGTAAAGAGTTATTCTAATTGATTTTGTTAATTTTAATGTTTTTTATATAGTTAGAAAGCATATCAGCCAAACAGAGAACTCCATGTGTTAATATGGCATTAGCTAAACTACATCACCAAAATGGTACAGAGCGATCTGCAATCACAAGTTATAAAGAAGTTTTAAAGTAATGTTTTTTTTTTTTTTTTTTCCTTTTAAAAATACAGTGCAGAATCTTTTATCTGAAAATCAAAACAATGTTGAAACAATAAATAACCTATTCTAAAGCTCTTGGCATTTGTGATTTTGTGAGTGTATTCCGTTTAGGAAATTTTCACATTCAATTTTATTGTAAAAGCTACTATTTTCTTGCGAAATGTTTTGATTGTTTAATGTTGTAAAATCAAAAGATGCAATGCTGTCATATTTTGCCTAATCTTTCTAGATAGTGAAATTTATCAAATATATATAGTGAAATTTTCTACTTGCATCTCATTGTTATGTGATATTAAACTTCATGCACAGTTAATGTACACCAAAATCATGCACATATAAAATCGCTCTCTAGAGCAGTGATTCTCAACCACTGTGCCGCGGCACTTTTGTGTGCCGCTAAATTCTTAAAATGTGCCGTGCCAAATATTAGAAATGATACAGTAAAAATTATAATGCTTTTTTTTATTACGAGTAAAGTTTCATTTTAAAAAAAAGTGTATATATATATGTATACTTTTTATAATTTTTCCTGGCTTTAACCGCGTGAACATCTTTGTCGGCGATTGTCTTGTCTCTGACAAACTTAAAATAAGTTAAAATTGAAAAGAAGCGTTATAATTGTCTTCGGCAATTTTAAAAAATGTTGAAACAAGTAGAAAATTTAATGACTATTAAAATTATTAATTAACAAAGAAAAGAAAACTAAATATTAACTTTCAAATGGAAATAAAAGCTAATCATTAAAGTTGGCTATGCAATTAATAGTTATAAAAGCAAATTGACAAAGGATAACTAACAAAAAAATAAGCTAACAATTAATAATTAGAAAAAAACAAGTTAACAAATCACAAAAAAATAACGTAAAAAAAACTAACAGTTAATAACTATGGAAAACAAGCTAACAATTAATAACTAGCAAAAAAAAAATAACTGTTACTAACTAATAGAAAATTAGTCGAAAGAAATAATTAATCTTTTAATAAACGTGTTTTTGTAGTACATATTATTTTATTTCACATTCAAAATTATTATCACAAACTATTTCGCACTGTGTATTATAGGTAAGTAAACAACTTTTAAATGAATTTCTTTCATCGTGTGCCATCAAATTTCGAAATCGTTAAAAGTGTGCCGCCACAAAAAAAAAGGTTGAGAATCACTGCTCTAGAGTACTTAAATGCTTATCATAAACGTTATTTCAAGCCTGAAATAATTAGGAGTATGTACGATAATTTAAGCTGACAAGCCATCTAAAGTTGGGTTTTAGGGTTAGAAATAAGTTATTTTAATGTAATTATCCATAAAAAAATTCAATTCATTACTATTTTCCTGATTATTTTGAAAGATATTATCTGGAATAAAAGATCAGTAATGATATTCTATAGGTAAATCTAATTTTATATATATAAGTTCAAAATGTAGAGAAAACATGGAAAAAATTACAGAACAATGCAAAAGGGGGGGGGGGAATCCGTAAAAAAGTTTTTAAAAAAATATACAATCTTTTCATTAGAGCACACGATTATATCCACAAAAAGGAGTGCTTTCTAATATTGCATCAATATGGCCAAAGCAAAATATATCAATACAATAGTGTGAGGAGTACTAAAAAAATTTTTACTACAAATAAAATATAATCGTGTGAGCTAATATCTTTTAAATTACGGAATCTTTTAATTTGCATTTCTCCCCCTTTTTTTTCCATTGTTCTGTAATTTTTTCCATGTTTTCTCTACATTTTGAATACATATTTACTTTCAGCTTATGCGCAGTAAATAAAACTTATTATTTTTCGTAATTTTCTTTTTGTATTTATTTATTACGCTATATATATATTATGAACAATATCTGTTTTTGTGGATTCTGAGTAATTAGTTCTTTACTGTTCTATTGATTAAAAAAAAAATGTAGTATTGATTAAAAAAAATATTTTTAATGTAGTGTTTTGCTTACTGATAAATTTTTTTTCTTTCATTATAGAGAGTGTCCTTTTGCAATAGAAGCTGCACTGGGTTTGTTGTCATTAGGCGGTAAAGGTGCAGAAGTTGTCTCGTTAATGTTAAGCGGTTCTGTGAGCGCTGCTAATATAGACTGGTGGGTACTGTTCAGACATTTTAAATGAACCTAGTCACATATATTAATTCTTATGTTTGTTTTTAAAACAAATTCGTGGTGGTTTCAGATCAAATGATAAATTTTCATTTTATGTTCTTCTTAGCTTATATTTCGCTCATTTTCATTGTTTTCATGCTTCAAAATTTCATAAATGTTGAAGTCAATTATCATGGGTCTATTTAAGAAAAATTTGAGACCACTAATAAAACCTTCACAAATTATTTTACTGTAATAGTTGACCCTTCATAAATTACGTTACTTTAAAAATTTATTGTTCTCAAATTAAGTTTTTTTCAATTTTTATAATAAGCATAGACTTATTTAAAATATTCATTTTTATTTTGATTTATTAGGTTAGTTCAATTACATTTACTAATTAATTAATTTACAATTTTTTACTAATTAATTAAAAAAGTTTTATTTTAAAAATTATTTTTAATAGGGAAACATTTATTCCAAAAGAACCCCGAGTTTTTTTCTTTTCTTTTTTTTCTAATTGAAATTTTTGTCCACAAAATTAAATTAGAAAAAGCATATGAGTAGTTAAAAAAATATTTCTTGAGGAAAAAAAAAAGTAAACTAGATCACCAGTTATTTGGCTTTTCAAATACCTTTTTTTTCACCCTTTATGAAAAATTATATATTTAAGTGTCCACTTTACTTACTCAAATGAATTCACTAAATAAATAAAAAAAATTTTACTTTGACATGTGTCAGAGCAAGCAAGTTTCAGAGCTAATAGAACATGTGTCGACCGCATTGCAACATTAAGGATTATATTCGAACAATTGTTGAATGGCAATCAACATAATACTTAAATTTTGTAGATTTGGAAAAGGCTTACACAGAGAAATAATCTGGAAGCTTTTGAAGTACTATGGAATTCCTGAATATTTTGTAAACTTTATCAGAAATATATATAAAAAATTACAATATACGCATTATCCATGACTTTTGTTAAATCTGTCCTGCTATACAGATCTGAGACTTCTGCAAAAATGACATGAAAAAACTTCAAGTATTTATTAACAACTGTTTAAGAAGAATCTTGCGTATTAAGTGGATCCATAAAACTTGCAATGCAGAAATCCTTGGAAAAGCAAAACAGAATCCTATTGATCTGGAAATCGAAAAGTGTAAATAGAAATGGATCGGTCATGTTCTACATAAACCTGTAAAATTTAAAGTAAACATAGTTTTTGATTGGAACCTACAGGGCAATAAAAAAAAAACTTGGCGAGGAATGATTGAAAACAATAGGAAAAATATGTACAGAGACAAAATATCTGACCACAAATCAAGTGAGATGGAAAGCTATGATCGGAGCCCTATGCCACAATTTGCAATGAAGTGAAATATGTATGTTGACATGTATTAAATTTTTTGTTAACTTAGGCATATGCATGTTTAAAAGGCTTTAAATGATTTGTAACTAGCAAATTCTAAGGGGATACCTGTGTTACCTTACCTTTCTGATTGCCATACCCTCAAACCACTGGAATGTTTATGTTATGATTTTTGTAAAAAAAAAATTTTTCAAAAGCAGCACTGATTATAATTATATAAACATAATCTTTTAAATGATTTTTTAACTGCATTCTTATCTTTTATTACAAAAATATGTAAAAAGTCAAACTAAATTTTTTTTTTTTTTGAAAACCATTAAGAAATTAAAATTTTATTATTTGTGGAATTATGAGATTTGTGTGGTTTGATAATTTATTTACAATTCAATTAATTGTTGTAATATTGTGTGCAATTGTTAAAGCTTGTTTATTTGTGATTAATTTCTTGCAAAATATGTTTTTAAGGTTGTCTACATGGATAAAAGTTCATTCTCATCTTTATGCACGTGAGCTTTCTCAAGGAATCGCAGCTTTCAAACAATTGGAAATTAAGGTAGGCATATTTATTTTATGAAAATAAAAAAATGCTTTATTTATCTATGTATAATTTGTATATACAGTCAAACCCCACTATAGTGAACACGGTTTATAGTGATCTTCGGGATATAGTGAATGAAATGTTTGCTCCCCTGCCTTGCTACACATGTATGTTATTTTTTGTGGATATAGTGGAAAAAAATGAGAGGAAGTTAGATATTATGAACTTTTTTCTGTCTTCCACTGATTTTCTTCATTTTTTTGTAATAATTTTAAAATTTCTACTTCAAAATAAATACATATAATGATTTTTAAAACCATCTATAGCATGGAATGTAGCAACAAGCATTTTTTCTTGTTTGCTTCATTATTGAATAGCATTATTGAATTAGTTTAGCATTCAAAAAAGCCGCAATCTTCCAGTATCTGGACAAATGCTTCAAGTCTAAGCCGATGAATTTGCTTAGCAACTACTTTTATGTGCTCGAATGGCTTTTATTACTACATATTATATTTCAGTAATTTTTGTATTTCATTTTATTGGTCATTTATTTAAATAATGTGTAAAAAAAAAGGGGAGGGTTTTGAACCATTAGTTTAAATTGTTGACGGATATAGTGAAGTCCCGGTTATAGTGAACCGAAATTTCTGTCGCTTGAAGGTTCACTATGCGGGGTTGGCAGTATAATATTTCTGTACAAATACATCAAGCTTTTTTTTTTATATAAATAGTGAAGTGAATTAGCATATTATTAAATGTTGTATTTTATTAAGCAGGAGCATCCAAAAATAACAGGTAGTATTTGGAGACTTATTACTCAAAAAGTATGTTGTTAAATTACACTAAACATCATTTTATCTTCATTAAATATATAATTATATATTTTATTTGATTTATAATTCAATCCTTTTGAAAACCATTTAAAAAGAAAATTGTCTGAGGGTTCTGATGTTTCAGCAGTTTCTTCATCCCATCATAATAGGTTTAACCTCTTCATGTAAATATAAGTCCCAAAGTATTAATTTTTCCTCTTCATTTGCCACTTCAATTTCTTGAACTTTTAAACTTTGTATTCAACCAACCTAAATCTTTTTTACATCATGTGTTTTAGTGTAAAATGTCGTCCAGTAGTTATTTGACAGCAATCATTTGGAAACCTACTACTTTTGGATCATCCTGACTAAAGCTTTTTATGTCTATATGCCAAATAAAAACATAAAGACAATGCATGGAAGACTGGTATAAAGTCAAATGTAGATTAATTATGGTGATTTAAATTGTGATAATTTTTATTTGGAATGCTTAGGGCAATGTAATGATTAGCAGCATATTTTCCAAATGTTCATTGATATTGTTCTAGCTTGGTGTTTTACAGGCTTACAGCATTTCCAGTAAATGGCAGCACATAATAATGAAAAATTTATTGTGTACATTGAAATTGTGTCCTTCTCTTAAACTGTTTTAAAGAGAGACGAAGAAAAAAGAAAGCACTCTCCTGAACTGTTTAAAAATGTGACTTATCATTATATTGCCCCAAAACCCTTTAATTTTTTTAATTAATTAATTTTTTTAATAATTTTTAAAAGAAAAATATATGTAATTTCAGACTCCTTTAAGAGATAATGTTGATGTTCTTGTATCTGTTGGGGAAGCTTATTACATTAATGGAGATTATGCTAATGCTATGATTGTGCTTGAGCGAGTGAGTACTCATCATTTTATATAATTATGTTAATATTTATCATGGTTATTAGCTAATTTCAATTAGGTATAAAATAAATTATATTAAATTAATGCAATTGAAGATTGACTTATATTCCATAGTTAAATAAGACTATAATTAATTCTTTTAAATGTTTCTTCTTTGTGAATTCATAATTTTTTTTCAAAAATGATACATAGAACTTCCAAGTTATAAAGTACAAAATTATATTCTAGTTATTTTGCTTTTAAATTTATAAAAAATATTTCAAACCCTATCTAGTACCCTAACGATAGAGCTATATTGTATCTCTAGAAGTTTATCATTATTTTTTTTAACCTCTAAAAAATTGTACAACAAAAAAAAAAATTGCATTGTAAGTATTAGATCTCAATACTAGGAATAAGAAACTCTCAGTTTCCGTATGATTGTAATATAATTTCAGCTGTTATATGGTATAGAAAATGCATATCACAGAAGCGAAATTTGAAGTTTTGTATTTACAATGCTCGAAAAAATACGTGTTTTTTTTTTTTTTATCCTGTAAGAAGGTTACTATCGCCGAAAATTCTCACATTTGGTTTCAAAAACTGAAAATTCTCAAATTTTGGTGAAAACTGCATATTTGAGGTGAAATTGTCGTTCTAAAATGATTATTTCACTGCGTGATTCAAATTTAAGGATCATAATAGGATCTTGAAAAGGAAATTAAATAGAGATCCATAGCAGTAATGCTATCGAGAAAGCCTCAGCAATAAAATTATTGCAAAGCAATCGCATCAAAATGTGCTTCTTTAAATGCACCGTTCAAATTCCCTGTCTAACACAATGTAACATTTAAAAGTCAATATTTAAAAAAAAAACATGCAAAAATCTGAAGCAAAAACTAATGAAAAGGCAAGGGAAAAAAAAACGCAGATTCACTGTGGAATTGTCATAAATGGAGTAGATCAAAAAGTGATTACTCAAATCTATGATCCAAAATTTTCAGTACGTTTTAATGTTGTATTAAGACATTGGGATTTTAAACACAATATGAAAATTTGTAGCAAAGACTACCAAAATATTGTTTAACAAACCACATGGCTTTATGGTGTAAAAGTCTCTAATCAAGGAAATCAAATGGGGATATCAAATGCATGATTAGAAATTCAAATTACGTTATAAAGTCGTATTAAAACATTAAGATTTTGAAAACAATGTGGAAATCTTTTCTCTCATGAAAAATTGAAATAATGAGTTTTATTAAATCATATTTGCCAGGATAACCTGGTTGGTAGGGGCAGGGCATTGGGGATCATGTCAACAAGCGCCTTAAAATAGGCTTGTCAATATGACAAGTGCAATAAGACAACAACAACATTAAATAAAATTGCATATTTCTTTTCAACATATCTGTTTATTTCGTAGGTTTTTTTCTCACACTGCCTAAAAATAATGAAATTCCTTTCTGTCTCAATTTATGGTTTCATGCCGACATTAAATAAACCCTTTTAACAATCATGGAATTCGGAGCTATAAATTAACAATCTTATTTCCTTTGACTTAAGCCTTATAAGGAAAAGTAATTTCATTCAGAGATTATGTCATTTACTAATATAGTAGGGAACCGATTATCCAGAATGATCGGGACCATGGCTATTCTGGATAACTGATTTTTCCGGTTTTTTGAATCGCTACAAAAAGCCGTTTTTTTTTATTGTCAAACCAAACTAAAGAAAGAAATATTTAGAAATAATCTTAAAAAGAAGAAAAAACGATAAAGTAATACACTAATGATTATTTTTAAAATGATTGTAAGGTAAACCTCTTTTAAAAAAGAAAGAAAAATCCTAAAATCTTATGAGGAAAAAAAAATTTTTTTTTTAAAAATGGTGGGAAAATGTATCGAATTTTTTTTGGATAAGAGGTTCTGTACTGTACTACCTGTATAATTTAGGATTAATATTTTATATAATTACCATTATTTGTTTAAAATATTTATTTATTTATTACATTTTCATTAGGCTCATTCAGTTGATCAACTTTTGATTAAAGGCATGGATATATATGCTGCTCTATTAGCGAAAGAAAAGAAAGTCAAAGAATTAGAAAGGTATTTGTGAGCAAGTTTATATTTAGCATTTAAAAAACATTGAAGAAGTTATTTCTGATTCACATTTCTAACTTATATTTTAGCCTGACAGCTCGGTTAATATCCATTAATGATACTGTTCCTGAGCCTTGGATTGCCATGGGATATTTTTGTTTTGTCTCAAAGAAGGGTACAAAAGCTGTTAATTTTGCTCAAAAGGTTAATTAATTCACATTTTCTTCTTTTGTTTACATTTTTTTGATGCTATCTTATTATTCTCCCTTTGAAAATTTATGTTTAAAAATTTAATTATCCATATACATATTTTTCTTGTGTGGTAATTGCTGAGTGCAAGTAATTTCTAGTTTTTGTATGACTTTGCAGATTAATGTAGCCTATTTTCTTGCTAATTGCTACAATTTTTACATATTCTGCTCTATTTTCCACCTCTACATAACATTTTTCACCTACAATATTTATTTTTTAAAAAAAAGCATTTTTTCGCCTATTTTTATTTCACTGATCTTAAAATCTTGCTGGAAATAAGTTTCGAACTTAACAAGGAGGGAAACAATCAAATCAATGTATTTTTAATTATTTTATTTTTGGAAAATTTTGATTTAAAATCGTTCATGAAGCTATACTCGTTTGCAAATAATATCATGCTAGTTCTAACTTGTAATGCTCCAATTACAATTTACATATGTAAAGGATCAGCATTGAAATATTTTATTCTGTAATAACATGCGAAACAATGATTTAATTATATTTCTCATATTGTCGAATCCTCTTCTCCATTGTCAAATATTGATTAAATATATTATATAAAGGCTTAACACAATAATGCCCTAGTTACAATTCTTCTATTATTTTATATGGGCAAAGTATTCTTACAATTGTATTTATTTAAATATTTGATGAATTCAAATTATTGATAAATTTTGTTTCTTTTGTAAAAAAACTACTTCATTGTCATAATTTGAAATTTAAAGGACAAAAAACATAATATGATTAGAAACAGTCTTATAACCATTCATATCTTCTTTTAATGTTTGAAAATAATTTTTTAAGGCTTGCACAATCAACCCTCTTTATGTAGAAGGTCTCCTATTAAAAGGAATGGTGTTGTATGAACTAAAAAAATATCAAGATGCAATGGATGAATTTTGCGATGCATTCAAAATAGCCCCACATCGTTATGAGGCTAATAAAGGTGAGTTGGTCAAGAGTAGGCTAATAATATACAGTTTGTCTATGATAAGAACTCCCCATGTAACAAAGTCTGATGCCGTCTGCTATGGAAACAAGAATAGCTCATTTCAGAGAGGGTAGCTTCTCTAAGACCCCACACCCTTACTTGAAATAGTTATACTTCGTTACCATAGTCACTGCCATGGGTCCAGACAAATGGCTAGGGGAGTTCTTACTTTAGACAAATCATATGTCCTATATATGTTTACAATGTTCTATATATTCTCTCTTATAAAAGAAAAAAATAACAGCGATCTGTCACTAATGTCAAACTTATTTTTACATTGCATATTACTACCGAGTGTAATATGCAATTCACTTTCACTCGGTATATTTAAACACATATGCATAAACTTTCTGTATATATAAATATTTTAAACAAACAAATATGTTTATTCATCTTTCTTTTATGTTGTAAATATTTTTTCAGTTCTAAATAAATAAATATTTAATTCATTTTTTTAATATACTTATTGTAAATTTATTAATTTTCAAATTCATTACTTTTCTACAATGAAAACGTTTTGAAATCATTATTTCATATTTTATGTTGACCCACATTCATGGTTTTTTCAATCATTCTATCTAATCTATTGTTTGCAATAAATGGTTCTATAAAAATTCGTGTAAATGACATATTTTATTTATAATTTTACTATTTGAAAAACTTGTTTTTTGTATTTTAATTTCTTTTTCAAAACTGCTTTAGTTTGAAATTTTCACGTAAACAAGAACCTGTCAGAAAGACCCTATTCTTCGTTTACTTTTGATTTTCAAAATTATGAGCAGAGTTTTCACTAAAACTAGACCTTTCACAAAAAATTTCGATTAACCCTTGCAGTATACAGCCTATGTTATCTTGCCAAATTTGCTGTTTGGCCTGAACAGAGGCTCTTATAACGCAGAAGTTATCTTTTATATTCTTAATAGAGTTTTTATGTTCTTCGAAGCATGTGCTTTATTTTTATATTCTGTATTTCATCAATCAAGTTGTAAAATAGGTATTTTACAATTAAATTTTTGCTTTCTTTTTTCCAGGTATGGTTGATTGCCTATTAGCACTTCATAGAACTAGAGAAGCTGTTGCAGTTGCAAATACTGCTTGTAAATATCTTGGCCAAACTGCAAGAGCTTTAACTGTAAGTATAGTTTGTTTAAATATGTTGAATGTTTAGACTGTTTGTTTCAATATGGAGAATGTATTGCATGAAAGTTCAATAAAGATGGAAGGTAAAACATGTAAATTTACTTTTGAATTTTGTTTAGTTGAGCTCTCATTTTGAGCTACTTTTATATGGGTTTTTTTTTTTTTTTTTAAGATAATAATTCTACTTTTACTATTTAGTTTATATGTTTAGACAGATTTTTTTGTTTTATAATATAGTGTATAATTCAATTTACAGTGTAAATTTTGCATGGAGAGAATTTCTTTCTTTGAGTTATTAAATTGAGATTTATGTTATTCTTTACTTTAAATTGTGCGTTCTTACATCCAAAATACTTTTTTTTTCTGCTATATATAGCAATAAATAATGTTCTGGTAAACAATGTTAAAGTAAAATCATTTATCTCGCATACTTGATAATGTTTATGGTTGATATTGTCAGGGGTGATTGTGAGCCCAACTCAAAAATTCTGAAAATTTCTTGATTAAAATTATTGATGACGTCTTTATAAATTTAAATCATTGATATTTTCAAAACCTGAAATTCTAAATAAATTATATGCAGCATAATTTAAATGAATAATTATGTATAAGTTTACTTTTATTTCTAATCACATTTATTATTCTACCAGAAAAAATATTTACAAATGAAAGAGATACCAAGTATAAATTCTAGTTCCAATACTTTTAAATAAATATAAAAGAATTTCTATACGTAAATGTGATCGGTGATTTCTTAAACCTTGGATTTCGAGAAACTTCCGGATTGCGGTTGGCGAAAAAAACAGATTTTTTCCGGAGCACAATCATCTCTGTATTGTGGTAAATTAAACATTTGCTTTCCTTTTTGTGGTGTTATATAAAAAATTTACATTTTCATTCTAGCTGTGTGCATCTGTGGTCTTAAAAGATCCTTTGTCTGCTGACAAAGTAAGGTTTATACATTTTATTTTAAAAAATCGCTTATTTAAGCATAAGATATGAAATATACAATATTTTTCCAAAGCATGCATTGCACATGCTTATGAACTTTAATTCATTTATAGTCAAAATATCTCATGTATTTAGCAACAATTTTCTTTCTGTATTAAGGCAAAATCCATATTGGAAAAAGCTCTGAAGCAGGATCCTACATATCTCAATGCTGTTTATATGCTGGCAACTATATATGAACAAGAAAGACTTTATGAAAAAGGAATAGAATTGTATGTTGATTTTCTTTTTTCATTTAAATCCATAAATATAAACACTTTATTTTCATAGTAGTTAATAAAATCTAAAGTCGATCAAATATTTCTTGCTATTTGTAGAAAAATTATGAATTTACCAGATTGTAAGCCTTTGCAAAAAAAAAATTTCTTAAATATTTGAAACAATTTTAGTCATTGCTTTGTTTTCTTTAAGGGAATTAA
This sequence comes from Parasteatoda lunata, assembly GCA_949128135.1. Taxonomy (NCBI): domain Eukaryota; kingdom Metazoa; phylum Arthropoda; class Arachnida; order Araneae; family Theridiidae; genus Parasteatoda; species Parasteatoda lunata. Next base: position 77,310,191 of record OX421978.1, read on the forward strand.
TGAACTTTAAATTTACATTTTGTATGAAGCACTTAGCATGCTTACACCTGTCATTCTCGTGTAACTACAATACTAAAAATTAATATACTTTGAATTTAGGTCTGTGTAATGTCTATCTTAAAGGAATTTTAGATGAAAAATTTGAAATATTTATATTATTTTTGAAATTCTTTTAAATTTACCAGTTTAAAGGTTATTTTCTAAATTATATTAAAGTAAAAAGTAATTGTTTCATTTTGGGAGAGTCAAAAAACTGGAACATTTATTCCAAGTTAGTAATTTAATTGTAATGAAGTATAAAATTTCAGTGTTATATAATTTTTAATTTAGTTCCTTTATCTAAGTTTTTCTTTTTTTTTATTAAATAGTAAATTCATGTATAATTACATTAATAAATACCTATATAGAATTAATGATAATAAAGTAAGTTGGGTTTATTTGAATTTGGTAAATGCTACCTGTAAATATTTCTGTGTTGTTATATTTCTGATTACTGATAAGTAGTTAAAGAAAATTGGCACCTCTGAGAAATGATTTAATCTATTAACTGTGGTCGTCAACAGTGCTCTAAACAACTAGTTAGGGGAGTTCATTTGGTAGACAGACAGTAAAGCTACAATTTCTTCAAAAACTTGTTAAACTAAGTTATAGACAATTCTTTATTAACAAAAAAACTTAAAATTTCCCTTTCTAATGTCTAACAGTTACTTCCTATGATTAGTTACACTGAAAAGTGTTTTTATGTCAAATGCATGGTATTCCTCAATTTATATTTAACTGTGTATTTATTTTACGAAAACTTTTGTATTATATTGGGTTGTTACTTAATCTTCATGATTGTTTGCAGACTGAGGAAGCATACTGAACATTCAACAACTTGTAGACTTCATCAAATGTTGGGTGACTTTCTAGCAAGAACAAATGAACACGAAAAAGCTTTGCACCATTTTAGTATAGCTTTAAAGTAAATAACTTTACTAAATTTTTAGTTTATGGCTATCTTTAAATACTTTTTTTACAATTTTTCTTGGTCTGTTTCATTTATTTATTTTTATCCTGTGTTAACCTTGAACATGAATACCATCAATATACAATGAATATCCCTCAATATTGTTATTGATTAAAAATTTTTGTATGTAATGTTGATAATTTTGTGTTTCTGAACTGTATTCGATTGCCCATCATAGACAGATTTTTTATGTATCTATATATAATGGAAATAATCTTAAAAATTATGTAAAACACAATATTAAAAATATTGGAAGCTATTTTGTTTTGCACGTTACTTTCTGTATTATTATGTAATTTAATATTAAAGTTATTTCTAGTTTGTTTGTTTTTTTACGATCATTTATCTAATTTAAGATTTTCACCATCTATGTTAGATTTACATTTTAAATTCATTTAAATATATCTCTAAGAATAATTATTTTATAAGTTTAGGAGTGATAGAATACTTCAGTATCGATTTCCAACACTATATTAGCAATTTTGATTTTACTTGTTTATTGTCGAAATAAAATTTTTTACAAGCCAATAACTACAAACCTATTATCAAAGAATCAGTTTATATTATGTTACATACTGCTACTGATATATTACCTGTTAGTAATGTATATAATACTTTTTATTTCTTTCTATTATGACATTATTACTTTAATGAGTGCTGAAGCTATAAGGTTTTTTTTTAATATTCAAGGATAATCAAAATAATAATTGTAAACATTTGGATAAAAAATACCAACTTTTGGTCAACCTATTTCTCTGAGCAAAAACAGTTATAGTATAAAAAATTATGATTTAAACACTCAGAAAGGTAAATTAGGTAACATTTTTTGAAGAAATTTTTTTTAAAGAAAATATTAAATCCATATGATATGCAAAAGTTATATTTAAAAGTTTTACTTCTAAAGTGTAAAATTGTTTTGCACAACTTCAGTTTATAACACTATTTGGTTTTGCTGCCTTGAATTCATAATATTGTTTAAATATGGAACAATGTAGCCCCTCATTCTCTTGTGCCATTAAATGTATTAATTTAATTGCAGCATGGATCCATCCAATCATAAGGCTGCAGAAGGAAGCCAACGAGTGGAGCAAAATCCTGAATCCTCTGAAAGCTTTGAGGTGGAAGATATGCCAGAGTCTGATAATGAGGTAATAAAGCTTTATTATTTCAAAATTGGCACTAGTCTAAAAATTAAAACTGCAGCACTAAAGTAAAAACTCAGAATAATTCACATTTATGGCAATTATTTGACATTATACAAAAGCTTTTCGTAATTTTATAATTTATGTTTATGTATACATCTGAATTTTTGGTTTTATATAAATATCTGAAATATCAATTCAGGTTATTTCCGGAGGTTTAAATTTGGGAATTATTATTATTATTTTTTTTTTTTTTTTTGAACTAAAGCCTTATATTTACAGAATGCATAGTTTTATGAAAAATACTCGTATGTAGGCATTAGTATACAGCAATGTGTTTTTGACATTATTTCACACAACAATGCATGATTTTGCACTGGTATTAAAATTACTTTTTGAGTTGTCAAAATACAAATTAACGAAACAGAATGTGTAGAGTTTTTAAAAAGTGCTTAAAGGTGCTTATTTTCGATATTTAAAAGCCCCTAAAGGTGCTTTTTTCATTGGGTGACTTTAAAAAGTGCTTATTTTTCCCTTTTTTAAAATGAGATTTTTCCTTTACTATGTTGATTTTTGCTCCGAATTCTGCAAAAAGACACAGCTCACATTAACGTTTTCACAACTCATTCAACCCCAATCTATTTCGGCGTATTGTCAGTCCGTAGCGTATGAAAACGCCATTCGTTTCACAGGATTCAAGATTTCATGATTTTTGACAATTGTCAAAAACAATACCAAAAGGTTTTTTTATTAAGATAACACAGTCAATTGTCAAAAACTTACCAGCCCTGCCTAATTATGATATTTTTTTAAAGTTCTTAAAAATATTTTTTAAATGCTTGACAAGTGCTTATTTTTTGTTGTATAATTTGACTAGATGTCGGGCTAAACATTGAAGGTTTTCCTTTTAATGTATATCACATTAATTTAATCAAAAAAAGTCCTCCATGAACACTAATTTGTACAGATGCTTAAACCAAAAATTCCCTCATCTTATAGGTTGGGTTTAAAATTATAAGGCTACTGCGTTAAACATTAATAGTTAAAAACCCAAATTTGAGTCTGTTGTTCAAAGCAGATTATAAACTAAAATAAACCAAACTTACATCTCTCAACTTTCATCATATTACAGCTATTGCAAAAATTCTTAAATATTCATGCAGAAGTCAATCATATATAAAATTCGTCGGATCCTTTCTTAAACAAATAAAGGAAAGAAAAACACCTAAGCTAATTTTATAGTTATAAAATAAAACTAAGTATGTTCGAATGAACCCTACTAATAGTTAAACAATTAATTCATCACATAAAACGCAGTTAAATTTGCTGTCCAAAAGTTGTGCTATATGCTTGTGGGGAAAAGCATTGCCATTTTTTCATGTGTTCTTAAACTCAGTAGAAACTCTTAATTACTTGTTTGTGATGGTTACTGTGTAAGAAATTGTTCAATTTATTTGGAGATGTGGTTAATTTGGGAAAAGAAGAACACTAACTGCCTAAACAACTTTCTATCATCACATTTACAATAGAGTGGAATAACAGCCAGACAACATGTCTACAGTTTCAAGTCTATCTCATGATTGACAGACAGTAAAGAATCAATGCACACACTATAATAATGGTTATTTTGGTAAATCATTTTGAGCTTCAATGCTAAAATCGTGTTACCTCTGTGTGATTACAAAATTCAGAGCATATTTGTGTAAAAATAAACTATAACTCACTTGTAATGGATTAAACGAAAAGGATGTAAAAAGAATTCATCATGGTAATTTGATTATTTTACATGGTGCGTAGCGTTTTTAAAAAGTGCTTATTTTATTGGGTGTTTTTAAAATAAGTGCTTAATTTTCCCTTTTCAAAAATGAGATTGACGCCATGTATTACGTAAAAGCATGGTGTTAACATTGTTCTATTCAACGCTTTCACATTCATTCAAACACAATGCATTTTGGCGTACATCAATCATTTTACATGTTTGATGTAATACTTGCGGGTCCATGTGTGTGTATATTGAGCTGAGTTCGGTGAGATTCTTGCACTCTCTGCATGCACCCTTGCAAAATGCAACTCTGCTGCATTTTGCAAGTTATTTTCAATTTCAGGCTTCATTTTCCACTCTTGGAAATCAAACTGAAAAATCTGCAGATCTTTTTATGGTGGCTAATATAATTAAGACAATAGTTCTTTGTCGGAAACTAATTATTTTATCATGATCATGTAACGTCTTTGAAAATTATTTTGCATTTTCTTAATATATATCTTCTTCTTCTTCTCATTGGCACGACAGCCCAGGATGGGCCTTGGCCTTCTCAACAAGCCTATGCCAAGACATTCTTCCCTTAGTCAAGGTTCTCCAGTTTCTTATCTTTAAAATTTGTAGGTCTTTTTCAAGGCTGTCTGTCTAAAAATCTTAGGTTTGGCCGTCCTCTTTTTCTTGTACCTGTTGGCCTGGCACTGAAAACTTTTTTAGTTGTCTTGCTATCCTCCATTCTTACTATGTGGCCTGCCCATTTAATCCTTTGAATTTTGATAAATTTAATGACATCAGTCTTAATATATATAATGCTTGAAAATATTTTAGTTCTTAAAAAGTACTTATTTTTTGTTGAAAGATTTGGCTACGCACCCTGTATTAAGTGAATTGTGCTGATTAAAATTGGAAATTGTATATAATGTAAATTTAATTTTGATTTTTTTTTTTTTTTTTAAACTTAAGGGTGATTTTGAAGAGAGTGAACTTGAACCAGTATGGTCAGATGTAGAATTTACTTGAACTGATTTTAGATCCGCCTATGTAAATACAATCTTTCATTTAATGTTTGTAATTATTCATATTTTTTGCTTTCCATTTGTATTTATTGCAAACGAAATAAAATTTCAAATTTATTACTTTTTTTTTATTTGAGTCATTCTCTATCATTTTAGTACAGTCAAACTTGCTTATAATGAGTCCTGATTAAACAAGAACCTGGATTTAATGATACAAATCGAAAATACTTGTTTGGTGTAGCATTAAACTCTAGTAGACCCTAGTTTTAGTAAGCAATATTCTTGTGATTTATAAAATTTCTAGCTTAGTGAATCCTTAATTGAACAAATTTGTTTAACATTCTGGAAAAAGAAATGGAAGCTAGAATTAGCAATCGATCAGTGAAAACATGAAATTTTTACAAAATAAGATAAGCAAAGCTAGGCCACTAGTCTTATGAAAAACAAAGACAATAAGAAAGTTCAAATTGAACTTACTTAGCACAAAAAATAAAATCGTATTCAGTCAAGGATTTTATTTGCTAAAGATTTCAAATTATTAAATATTATGTTAAATTATTTCAAATTAATTTGTAAATTAGTCAAATATCAAAAGTATTTGTCAAATGCAAAATTTTTTACAATGAATTTTTCCTCCCAAAGATAACTGTTTTAAGGTAGTTTGTTTTGGGCTTTTATTATTTGGACCCAATTTTAATTGGTTATGCAGCGCATTTACGGAAAATTACTATAATAGAATAAAAAATACTGATTTGCCTAGAAAAATTTCTTTTGACATAGTTTTAATTTCTTTCCAGTGGAAAAATTCATTCGCCAATACTTTCACCAAGATGCAATTTTATCACATTTGCTGAGGTGGAGTATGCTTAGAGAGGGCCCTGGTCTTATTATTAATTAGTAAGCGTGCATGAACTTTTATGATTTTTAATAGCATTCTAATAATTTAAATCACTCTGTTATAATTAGAAATATTGCAATCCAGTCGAACTCGACATAAGCCAGTTCAACCGTATTTTATCGATTTATTTTATTGGAATGATCATTCAAGAATTTAATATAAATGTAAAAGCCCCACTCATATAATTACATTTAAACCACATAATTATGGATTCTTTTAATTACTATTACAATTATTACATCTGTATTCAGAAAAGCATTTTTAACAATTCAAAATAAAGTTTTAAACACCATAATTATTCAAACAGTATAAAAATCATAATTTATAATAAGCAGGAACTTTATTAATCACTCTGACTTCCACTTGTTGAGATTCCAAACTTTTGCTGACACCAATTAAAAACTCATTTTCCTCTATTAAGCTACATTAAATGCTGGGTGATTCCTAGTCATTGCTCCTAATATACTTTTTTTACAGTCTTTGTCAAAAGTGGAATAAAAAAATACACGAATTAGGAGGCACAAATTAATGTTCTAGCCAAGCAAAATAAAAACAAAGTATTGCTGAGGAAGTCATCTCGGATTCCCAAGGAAAACTGAGAAGATTTGAAAGGTGATTATTAGAAACAAGTTTCACCAGACAATCAAACTTGTTTTGATGTTTTTCATTCTATATTCCTAGCTCATGATTCAACATATTTTAATAGCGTTTTTTTTTTCTCTCCATAATTTGATAATTATTTATAACCCTTGATGCATACCTTTTTGATACAAAGAATTATGCATTAGAATTATGTATAGGTAACAAATTGAAGTTCATTCAGGTTTAGACACATTTCTTAAGATATTCATTTGGTTATTCGCTAAATAAAATTTTTAAAACAAGAAAAAAAACATTTAAATATATAGCAACATGATATGGGAAATAAAAAAGTAAGCAATGACCCACCCCCTCTATAAGTTGACCACTAAAACAATGCACCACAAGTGGTCAACTTACACAAGTTTTACTGTACTTGATAGTACATCCACAGTACTTATCCCTAAACAGTTTTCAGAAAAGTTAAAAAAAAAAAAAAAGACTTAAAACATACACAATTAAACCTATACATCAAAGACAAAGTTCTTTTAAATGCTCAAAGTTTTATTGACATTTAATTTTATAAATTGAATGAATGAGCCTTTATTGGCTAGATGACTGGGGTAGTTCTCCGCTTGGCTCTCCAAGAACTTTCTGCATGCCATTAAGAAACTTTTTGACGTTTTATAGAGCGCTCTAAATCATGTGTTTCACAATTTTCTCTCTTTGTTGATTCCAAAGAAGCTTCATAACCACATCTGTAGGCTAGAGTGAAATTTATCATATCACATTTAGATAAATATGTTGCCAATGTTTTAATTGTATCACTGTTTAAATGCACTTTATATTTTTCTAAAGAACAATCAGATATCTGCTGCCGAGTGTAAATTTTCTCATTACATAATTCCTCTAATATGCACCTTTCCTTCAAAGAAGCAATGATAAGATCTTTACAATAAGGGTATGGATTAAATTTTAATAAAACTTTTTCAGTAAGAGATGTCTTTAAATCATCTTCATTTACTTTTGCAGTACTGCATCGCCCATCTAGGTTATGTACGAAAATAGAGTATAATTTTTACTTATCCTTTCTCCCCTCATCGCATTTAATTCTTTTAAGCAACCCTGTTTGTATGCAACCAACTCGTCATAGTATGGTAAATGCTCAAAAATTTTCAAATTCAACAAAGAAGAGTAGGTACTAAAATCAGTCAAGTTTGGTTCTAGTTCAGCGTTTGATATTCTCTTGATGAGAATATACTGTAACAAAAGCTTCGCTACAGGCATTTTTTTTGTCTAAAAATCCTACACAGTCATTAGCATTAGCCCCAAACTCAAGTAGCATTTTTATAGAACTTAAAGGTACACAGGGGTTCATAAGAGCTTCTTTTAGAATACTATTATTCTCAGTATCAATTGCATTCACATCTGCTCCATATGATAGTAATAGATGAATTGTGCGCTCTTGAAAATCATTCATCCATTTCAGCAAATCATGTAAAGGAGTACGATTACGGTTATTTCTATGATTAACTTTTGATCCATGTTCAAGTAGAATTTTCATCACACGATATTGTTTTTTTGAAGACTCCATTCTAACGATGCAAATTGGTTGTGCAAATTAGTCAAGCTAAAATAAATTAACAGTTAAATAAAATAAATTAACATAGTGAAATAAAAACAAAATGTACATAAGCACACAATCCAAAAGTATCTGCAAGCTCATAACATTTTTGATAATAGAGTAATTTTATTAAATGGGGAGATTTCCGAAACCTGATGCGAGGCAGAATAATCGCCAAGTCTTGGCAGCGGCCAGTGGCGTATCTAGGGTATGGCAGGCGTGGCGAGAGCCACGGGCGCATTATTTGAAAAAGGCGCAAAATCAACAACACCAACGTTTCTTTCTTTTTTTTCAATTTTTCGAAATATTTTAATATATTGTTGGTTTTAAGTAAAAATAAAATTTTTAAAAAAATAATAAAACATTGAAAAGAATAAATTGGAAAACTCTCCAGAATGCTGAATAAAAACTTCCAATTTTTGGAAGTTTTTATCCTAAGAAAAATCTTTATTTTTCCAGTACCACTAGCAAAAAGACAAGATAAACATCTCTTCATATCACATTACCAGGATGCCAGAACACCTGCAGGCAGAGAGCCCAAAGTGGTGACAGAGGGCAGAGAAATGTGAAAACCACGGGGTGTATCTGTCTAGTTTAACCCAATTATCAAACCCTAAAATGCTTGTAGATCTTAAATTTCATCAGGGGTGAAAATCACTTTGAAAAGCGGCTTTCGGATTTATTGAATATACAAATAGAACCCTTGCTGTAAATTGGCATAAATCCTCCCAAAAAGGGAGGTTTTACCACACATGGTGGGAATCCCTGTCACAAAACATTTAAATACTAAAAATAGGAGGTGCCTCTGCCTTGCTTAGACCAATGCTGAGACTTAACAATGAATAATATCTTTTTACTTTTTTTATGAAAAAAAAAGACAGTCATAAGTGTAATTTAAACGAAGTATTACAAGGATTTTCTTATAATCAAGGATTAAATTGTAAGTAATCATTTCGTATATATTCAAATCAGTGCATTGCATCATACTCACTTTATTAGTTCATGTTATATTTTGCAGCGATCGATATATTTTCTAGCACTCTCTAACTGCACCACTTTCTAATTATGTTTCACGCGATTTTTTTTCAATTATTTATACGTAGAGGGGGGGGGGGAATGGTTTTACATTAAATAAACAAAGAATCATACAATAAATATAACTTTCGCACTCAATAAAAACTATTTTTCTAAACGGAGCAGAGCAAGTTTGCCTCTCTGTATATGTAGATTGAGAGGGGCGTTTACTATATTATAATATTTTGTTTTTGTATATAATTTTTTTATAAAAAATATTTAAAAAAAACATTTAATATGCTCAATGATATTTTGGTAACAAACTTTGTGTAATTAAATGCTCGTTATTGTATTATTATTATTATTAAAAACAATGTCTTGATGGGGAAAAAAACGAATGTTAAAATTTGAAATGTTGGAAACATAATTTTATAAGTTTCCTGAAAAATTATTGCAATACGTAAATATTTTTGAGTAAATTACGTAGCATTGGCTCAGTTAAGAGTGCCAACTACCGAGAAATAAATTTCTTTTCATTCATTAAAAGATAGATTTTAGGATTAAACACTCATAAAAGTTCAATTTATTTGTTTTTAATTAATTTATTTATTTTCTAATGTATTTATTTATTGAATGAATAGATTAAGGAACGTATCGGTTAATTGTTCAAACAGTTTTTTTTTTTTTTTTTTTTTTTTTTTTTGTTGCTCTTAAATCACAGAAATATTATATACACACAATTTTAATTTTTAATTAATAACTTAAGCTCAAGTTTAAATAATCCTTTTATCTACAAATTGAGAAAAAAAAGAGTTGTGTAATTTATCAAGATCTTAGTTTGTATTTTTTTAATTTCAAAGCATTTCGGACACAAATTTTTTTAATCTTTTACTTGCTGTAGAACTGTTTTGGTACTTATAAATTATACTTGAAAAAACTGTTTTTAAATGGATTCATATAAAGTGACCTTAATTATATATTTGTCCATTATAATTAAAATAAAATGGAAACAAAATATCATTGAATCTTATAATATGTATTTTATAACTATCTATTGAAGCAGCACAATAACAACAATCATTTTTTTTCATTAATTAATTCCCTTTATTTTAAGAAAATAAGTAAAAATTAATAATAAACATCTTATAGAGAAATTCGATCTCGTTTATTTATGAAACATATGCATTTTTATAAAAATTCAAAAAGCTCTCTCTCCTCAAAATATTCTAAAGTTTTATATTTCTCTTTTTTTTTAAGAAGAACATTTTAAAACTAATTAAATTCAATTAATTTTGGAAAGATTTATTCGAATAATGGCTTTGTCAAAAAAAATATCAATAGTTAAATCCTTTATTTTATATATTAATTATTTGTTGCTTGTAAACTGAAATTGCATTTTAATGTAAAGGTTCTCGATTGGGTAAATTTTTAACCGCTTAAAATTTTTAACTTACTTATGACCCCAGACAATATTTAAATTTTAAAAAAACATGTCATCATTAAATGTTTAAACGAATAACCGCTAAGGCAAAAATTAACTTTATTAATAATTATGTATTTGTCGATCTATGTGCTTGGATTAAATTTGATCATATGAATTTTAAATCATTTTTTTCTGTAAACGTGCATTTTGTCTAGATCTTTTTTTATTATTATTATTATTTATATATATATATATTTTCAAATAATTGCCGCTTGAGTGCAAAATTTAAGAAACGACATTTTTATTAACTAAGGTTTAACGTAGTAATTTGGTCACATAACAGCCTACTTTACTTTTAATAAACCGTAAATATATTAATAACCGTAATTATAGAAAATTCTCAGAACTATTCAAAATATTTAATAATAATATTACATTTTATACCCGCTCAAAATAATATTGTTTTTTAGGTAATTCGTTAAGCAATTTTTTTATCATATCTTTTGTGGATTTTTTTAACAATACCCTTGGTACAGTAGCCATGGCCATATTTGGAAAAATAAGATTAGTGTAAAATATTTTGAAGATCAAAAACCTAAATTTGATGAAAAATGTGTTTATTGCTCAAGTTATTGTATGCACTAATTTTTTATCTTATTTCTATGGGTTTAAAGAAAAATAAAGTAACTTACAATTTTATCGTAATATTTTGTAATTTAAAATAAAAGATTTAACGTTTTCCTATCGAACCATTAAAATTGTAATAATACATGATTATCTGATACTAATAATTAGGATTATCAAAGGTAATTCTTTTTCTAATATACTTGATGGGTTCCAACCACCTTCGGACTTATGTGTATAAAATGAACAAACAAGAATTAAAGATAAGAATTTTTAATTTAAATATACAAACTTTTATTTAAATATATAATTCTTTTGAATAGTTTTAAGTCTACAAAACGATTTAAAAAAAGTTTCATTATCCTAAAAAAGAAGAAAAATGCGAAACGAAACTAAAATCTCTAGTTTTTTACTGCCTTTATTTTCCTTTTAAAAATCTCAAGCACAATGTATGTACATAGTGGTTTCCATTTTCTCTAACTACTTAAATATTAATTATTAACAATATTATTAAAGAATGTTTTTCTTGAATTATTACTAATAATCACCCGAGTTCAGAATATATTAAAGATAATGAAATTAATTCTATTGCAACTTTTGATTTCCAGGATCTTTTCAATACTATTCCCCTTTCTAAACTAACGGATGTCTTTTTGAATTATTGCTATGATTTTAAAAATATCCTTAATTGCAATTTTGATCATTGAGAAATTCTAGTCAATTTTTGTCTTTTTAATAACTACCTTTACTTTGAAAAAGAATTTTTATTCAAATCGATGGAATGCCACAAGGATTTAATTTTTCACCTCTCTTAGCTAACTTGTTTTAGCACTATTATGAAAAAAAAATCATGCTCTTAATATGAAATTTATTTTTAGATTTATTGATGATTTAATTATCGTTAATTTTAAGGTTATACAATTTTATTAAATAATATTTACCCCGAGGAATTAATCTTGCTTCGTAATCATGATGATATTAATTTTAATTTTTTAGATGTGGGTATTATAAAAGAAGAAAATATCTGCTTTGTTGATTTGAACGATAACAGAAATGATTTCAATTTTAATATAAATAAACTAATTACTTAGAATTCTAATGTTTCTAAAAATATCTATTTAAATACCATTTTTAATCAAATGAATAGAATTAAAAGAACATGTAGTAATGTTTATTTATCAACAAAAAAAAAAAAAAGGCAAACTCTTTAAAAATTTGATAAAAAAACAATGGATACCCAACTAAAGTAATAATATTCTATGTGAAATCCTTGAGTTAATTGTATGTCATTATAAATAAGTTTATTAAAAACTTCTTGGTTAATTTATATAATGTGCAAATCCATTTCGGGCAATTCCATAGCTAAAAATATATGCAAAACGGCAATACATGTTTCTTTCCCTTTTTTTTCCCTCTTAAATAAATGTCATTTTTCTAAAATCATTAAAATTGTATGATTAAATATCAACCTTAATTATTATAAACGTCTTTAAATTATACAGTATAATATCACCTCGTGCAAATCCATTTTCGAGCCAATCCTTGGTAACCAACAAATCAAACGCGTTTCGTATGTAATTATGTGTATATAATTTTTTTATTATTATTTATTAGTATGTAATGTTTGCAAAATTTAATTATATTAAGAGCATAATTTTTTTAAAAAATGAATTGTAAATAAATTAACTAAATTGATTATTAGGCTCATTTATTTTTAGAAACCTTCAGCAATATTTTTCGTATCAAATAATGTATTATAGTCACTGTTTAATCAAAATTTTCGTATGTAATTACGTGTAGATATTTTTTTTTTAATTATCTGCTAGTAGCTAGTATGTAAAGTTTGCAAAATTTAATTATATTTAGAGCATCGTTTTCTTTAATGAATTGAAAATAAATGAACTAAATTGATTATTTGGATCTTTTATTTTTAGAAACTTCCTGCGATATTTTTCGTATCAAATAATGGATTATTGTCATTATATAATCTAGAGTATGTAATTATGAGCAGATATTTTTTTTTATTATTATAACTTAGTATGATATGGTTGTCAAACTTATATGACCTACATTGAAAGCGTATTTCTTCTAATGACTTGTAAATAATAAATATACCGAAATGTATAATTTAATAATAATTATTTAATTATTAATTTATAACAATATTACAAAACGTAATTATTTACTCTGTGATCTTTAATAAATTTAAAATATCGCGATAATTTTATTGTTTTGATGATAATAAAACGTAATTACGCTTAAAAAATCAACTTCTTTCAGTTTTAATTTTCAGTATCCAGTTATGTTAAGGTTTTCTTTAACTCAGAGCAACATTTGTGTGCGGGTATTTTTGTTCAAAATTTTATTTGTAACACTTAAAAAAAAAATAAAGAAAGAAATAATATATATATATATATATATAGGTGTGTATTTATATAATAGATATATGTGAAACAATAGAGAATAAAAATATTTTGCGAAGGGCGCCGATAGGAGGATTGCTATAGGCGCCATTTTCTCTAGATACGCCTCTGGCAGCGGCTCCGCGAGAAACTAAAAAACATCACAGAAAGGAACCAACTTGAAAGGTATAACTTATAAACATCTACATGTTTTTTCTTAAAGATTTGCAAATTTAAAATCTATTTGGCACCTTGGCGATTGTAGTTGGCGTGGCAGATCAAGAAACGGAAATACTCCCACATTAAGAACATTAGAGAAAGATTAATATTAATAGTTAGACACCTTTTGAGTTGGTCTCCTTTTGCAATGTATTTTTTTTTTTTTTTCTTCTTGCGGGCCGCTGCCCGGAAATTCCCAATATTTGGCGATTATTCTGCCACAGATTACGAATATCTCCTCCTACATTCATATAAAGTAATTATCATAGTAATTAATAATAATTTCGCTCCAAACAAAATTACTTTAAATGATTTCCTACTGTCACTGCAATCGTCTATTTTCGTTGAATTTTAAACTAGTTGATTGTAAAGCGATAGACGCATGGAGCTCGGTTGCTAACGATGGGATCGCTAATCTTTGGGCTGAAGCAGTGGTTTCCAACCTGGGGGCGACAAGTATTCAAAATATAAAAAATTCTAATAATATTAATAACAAAAGCTATTTGAGATAGAAATTGAAAACATATATGAAACTTATACTTCTGGTGTAGACAAAGAATTATGAAAATTAAAAAATTTCATGTTCATGATCTTTTTCGTCATACGTTTTGGTATCACAGGCGGAAATCTGACTTTCAAGAACTCTATTTTGTTGAAAGTCAATGTCTTTTATATCCCTTCTTCTCCTCAAATGTTCCTCTCTCGTCTCATTCCCTGCCCTCCGATTTTAAAAGGCATGCAATAGGAGAAACGGATTGATAGACGAAACATTTATCGCCAGATAACTCTGCGGTTTGGCAGTCATAATACGGCTCTCAGCAAAGACTCCAGACATCAGTGTCGCGTCGTTGCTAGTGCTATGGTTACGAGCAGGGTTGGGGTTTAAGACGTCCTAAACTGGTTTTGCACAGGACACATGGATTTTACTGTCTTAAACTGGGTAAAACTGTCCTAAACTGGGTTAAACTATCTTAAAGTGTCCCAAAACCTTGAACTTTGGTAAAAATTCTAGAGGTTTAACTATTGTACACATAATAATTACATGTATCAATAAATATTTGATATTTTTTATACAATTTACTTTAACTTATTAAAGGAAAATAATATAATATAATAGAAAAAGGTTTATAAGTTTTGAAGCTCCACAATTCATTAAACAACAAAAGTGAATACCTTATCCTTTGAATATAAATATGCTTTTAATACTGATAAATTATGTTTTTGCATAAAGATCAATAATGCAATAATAAAAATTTTAAAAAAATTTAAAAAATAATAAATTTGTTTAAAAATTAACCTTTTATTTTTCACAATATTTTTTAAAAATTAATGTTATAATTTCTGCATCACAGGATGTTAAAAAGGACATTAAAAAAAATTTGTTTTTAAATATAAATATATTAGTTTAAATTGGAAATACAAAATAACTGAAAAATGTATTAACAGTTTTGAAGGGCATAACATCAGTTTCAGTTACTGACTCTGGTGATGTAACACCACTATGCTAAAAGAAATGAACATGAATGAAATAAAAGTATTCTTGAATAGTACTATAGATAAATAAACCTGTTAATGACTAACCAAGCACTTAGTCCCTAATGTTACGGCGGTTTAAAGGACACAAACTACTATTATTATTTTAACCAGTGATCGTTTATTTTATGCATATATTGTCGCATTATGCATATTATGCATATATATAATTTACATACCTCAACTTTTTAAAATACTTAAATTAACAATGCTTTAATCAAATACAAATTTAAATAACAAATTATACTAATTAAAAGGCTTTGATTAGTAACAAATAAACTAATTGGCATGGAGAGAACTTACCCATACTGATGTTCATAGTGGAAATTGGTGAACCTCTCTAATGACTCAGTTCTCTCTACTACTGCCCTTTTTGTTGTCTTTTTTTGGATCTTTTATACTAAACTTTTTGCTCGATAAAACTATTGCTAAATTTTGGAAAGGTTACATAAGAGATCAAACTTGGACTATAGACTTGTGATTAACCCTTTTCGACACGTATTTCTTAACTTTAATCAAGAGTGTTTATTTGCATTTGCTTAAGTTCTATGTACTAATGGAAGTTTCCACAGTATTTTAAATCTAATAAATTATTTTGCAATTTACGATAAATCTATTTTAAATGTTTTATTGTGATTCTGAATTAAGTGACGATAAGCGTCACATTTTCCTCATGAACAGTAAAAAAAAAAAAAAAAAGAGAGAGAAAAAAATAATTCTTGCTACCTGTATAGGCAAGTATCTCTCCAATATACAACTCTATTGTACCATTATAAACATAAAAGTAGCATGCATTCATAATAAAATTAAAAAATATTTTTTCTAATAACACAAGAAACGCAAAAACAAATATTACTTAAACGAAATGTATATAAAAGAAACATAATCATGATAAGTAAATAAGTAATAATTAATTATTGTCAAAATTAACAGAGAGATATATCATCGTCTACAACAGGTAATACATGTTGAAATGACTGTAATACCTAAACAAATTATGATCAAAATTGCACCTATCATTTTTAGCATAAAAAATATATTTGATAGAGCAGGAAACGATATAAAACTAAAGAAACCTGAACCAGAAGAATCATCACTTATAAAGGATTTAGTATAAGTGGAATTAAAATTAATAAGATTGATGCTTGGTTCACTTAAACAAAAGGAAATAAGCTTACAATGCTTCATCTCCCTCGCAACGAGGCATAATTTTTCATCATAGCATTTATGTTCAGCTTGAAATTTAATTATAAATTCTTTTGGCTCAGTTTCTAAAATCAATGATTGTGTATACAAAGTAATTTTCTGTAATTCAACAGACACTGTTCCTGATTGACAGCTAGAATGAGCACTAAATTTTAGTTCACTGAGAATTTGGCAAGAATAACAGCCTTTAGCTGTCACTGGACTTTCAAGAATTTTAGGACAAATTTGAGTCGTTTGAAGAGTAATTTTAAAGTCACTGAAACTGAGAGACAGTTTAACAGGAGCTGTAGATAAAAGGTCTGATATAAGAGAACCTTTTTCTATTGAGAACAAGTGAAGTTCTCTGGCCGAAGGAAGAGCCTTTTCCTGGGAATTCACTAGTCTTTGTAGACCATCTGGTTTTCTTGAACATCGTAATGTGGTTTCAAAAAAATCACATTGTGTGATTTCAGGATCGAAGATGAAATTTTTTGTATAACTTTCATTGGCTTGGATTTGTCCAACTAGACCTGCCATTGCGACGTGCTGTGGGCTAGTTGGAGTTAGGTAGGCCTCGGAGGGGTCACCTACTCTTATGACAAGGGAATCGGTGAAATGGAGTTGAGGCTGGTTAAGGGAGCCTTGAATTTCTACGAATATACCATCTCTGGTTTGGGTCGAGGATTGAAATGTCAAAAACTCCGAAGTTTTATTTTCGGATCGTTCCATAGCGATAGTATAGGAGCAGTGGTGTCCTGTTATTGAACGAACTTCATATGAGTGGAGAAGATCAGGAACATAGAAGACTCTGTAAAACAAGCACCCCATCCTAGAAATAATTGTGCAGCCACTTCCCACACTAGACGGGTGACAATTTGTTGTTCCTGGGTATGCCTTGCTTTCATCAGTTAGTGCTTCGAAATCCTTATTAGTTGTGCAATGTGTACCCCAAGCACAATAATAATTTTGAGGACAGGCCAACTGACTAATGGTTCTTTCATGAACGGGAAATGTAAAATATAATCGTTTTGAAGAAAACTTACACTGCGCAGAGATGAGTTTTAATTTTAAGTGAAAAAGGTTATTTTTATGAGTGTCCTGAAACCACAAACAGGTCTGATACTCAAGATTTTTTAATGTTATCTCCGCTGTAGTAAAAATAGCGCTGTCCATCAACTACTTGACAGTTCTGTAGTTCCGAAGAGATGATGGAATGGCTAGTACAGTCACTTGCGACAGTTGCAAAAAGAGATACAAGCAATAGTAAGGGCAATGTGTTCTGTCTGGCTTGTTGCTGTGCATTATTTTCCAAAAAATCGTGTAAGTTAAGCAACTGACGGCGCGTCGTTGAACCAACTATAGCTCCTCCCAGCAAGAAAAATCGAAAAATACTTTTAAGTAATTTAAAAATGATTAATAAAGTGTAAAGTGATGCTTTAAGAAATGCTGCTAGTCCTTTAAAAATCAGCCTTAAAAATATCAATAGGAGGAGTAGTAATATGGCAAGAACAACGTAAACTGTGTAAGCTATATGACGAGGCCAACACTTAATTTGGAACAAAAATTCCTTGCAAAAAATGCAATTCGTGGAGCGGCAAATGGCTTTTCCTTCTAACACGATCTCTCCATGGACCGCTTTCCCATCGGTTGATATAAAGATTAAGGTTAATTTTTCCTTAAAAGCTATTAGTTCTGTTGGCAAAATTACGTTTAAATCCTTTTCTACATTAAATATAATTTCATTCCCTGAAATTCTTGCGATTAATTTACCCGGTCCAGGTAAAGAGACCACAGGTTCGTTGAAAATTAGAGTGAGATTATGCTGGATGAATTGTGCGCTCTCAAATTCAAGAGGACGTCTCAATTTCCGACCTATAAAAGGTTTTCGAAATAAGCATACATCGAAGGTAATCATTGTCGTGTTTAAAATCCAGCGATTAGATTCGAAACGGAGTAGTTCATATGTGACTTTTCTAACAACACATTTGCATGTCGCATGAGGATGGCATGGGAATAAAGAACAGAATTCAGGAGTTCCTGTGCAGTTCTCCGATGAACACTCACAAGGGGATGCTATGGCATCACCTCTCTCCAAGTCTGTTTCTGAACACAAAAAGGACGATATATTGCCATTGTTGTTGGTAGGTCTGGACAGAAACTTTGTAGGTGACGTAAGGGTCCCATCCTGCTGAACTAGTAATGTTTGCGAAGATAGAACACAGTTGTTGCATGAGGTCCGAAGGCATGCCGTTGGTGGCAACTCTAAACTTTCCTCTTCTGTGGAGTTCAAAACTCTGCAACTCTCGTTCACATGAGGCGTTATTTTGCATATTTTGACACCATATGATTGCACAGAAATAAATGTGACAGCAAGCAGAAAAATGACTGAAATGAAAACAGATATGGGAAGTCTCTCCATTTTCTAAAAAGGGAAATTAAATGTAACTATATATGTTGCTTTTAGTAACTTTTAAAGATTAATCTTTTAATTTACTGAAGCGTAAATTATTGCTCGGATTCAATTTATTCAGTATAGCATATTTTTATGCTTATATATACATGATTGTGATATAATTTTTTTTTTTTTTTTTTAAACATTTAATGATAGTATTCATTATAGTAGAATTGTCTGTTTACCACCAATAACTAGATAAGGAGTAACAAATATAATACCTTCGAATGATTTTACATACCATATAATTTTGTTAAGTATCATGAAAAATCATTTTCTTCATAAATAATTGGTTAATATATTTTTTTTTTAATGCAGGTAGATGTAGAATAAGTTTCTTTTAGGGAAAAAAAAAATCTTTTAGGATATATCTTCATTCATTTATTTATTTGTTAGAAATTATAAGTAATTATTTATGCATTAATATCTCTTAAATAGCAAAATTATTTACAAAATGCCAGTATTTTATCAATTCGAAATACCTATGATAATCCACTAAAGTGTAAAAGAACCTGCAATTACGCCTGCGCAATACATCTCTACAAACAGTACAGGAGATTATCATTCTTGATCACTGATAAGTTAGGCCTTTACTTATTCACAACCAACGAAAGTATTTACGAGTATATATTTAATTATTCTTTAATTAATGAATGTTACCATATTTTTCAGTATTCCTTTGTAAATAACGTTTGTTTGCATTTAATTTTAGGTATTTATTTATTTAAATTAGTACGTTCGATAGTAAACGCGCGTCTTGTGAGGTTTGTAAAACAATGTATCGACAGAATCAGGTGGGTGTGGATCCAAAAATTTATTTGCTATGGCATCGGATATCTTATCCACTATATTCTTATCCTCTTGATTTTTATCACCAGTAATTGCCCAATTTAACAATCTATCAGCGATCGAATGGTTTTGACTTGTGGTAGTCCTTATTTCACCTACCTTATTTGTTCTCGATCGCAAATTATATCGGCTCTGAGTTGGCTTATCCACAGGGACTGTTTTGTCATTTATCGCTACCTTGGCGTTAGAAGTATTAGTGTTGTTTGACGATCGTTTTTGCAGCATATGATAAGAAGGGGGACAGTAATCGTCAATTTCGTTTTCTTCATAAAACAAATTCGGTACAACATTTTTATGCGTTACTGATATATCCACGTCTGACTTCTGCGGAATTTTCTGAGTATCCGATAATAATAAGTCAGGTCGACGTTCTTCATATGCAAACATTCTATCCACATTGGTTTCGTGCGGGGTTTATTAATGTCTACTATAGAATAATTTAAATCAGAATGTTTTTGAATTACTCGATACGGGCCTGAAAATTTTTTTGAAAATGCTCGCCCTGTTGTTTGATTTGTAGCTGGTGTGTAAAGATAAACCTTTTGTCCTACGTGAAATGACTTTTCCTTTGCTACATTTTGACGAATTCTACTCTGCTTTTCCGCTGACAATTCGAGGTTTTTATATACATTACGATAAACAAATTTCATTTTTGATAAATTTTCCTCGATGTAATTGTCACAAGGAAAGTAATGAATATTAGGTTTTTCTTCCAATAAATGGAAAGGTAAAATAAGATCACGATTATACGAAATGAAGGTTTCTCATGAGTAGTGTCGTGATAAGAGTTGTTATAAATATAACTATAGTAGTCTAAATATGTATCCCAATTAGAAGTTGTTTCAGAGAGACAAGTCAAGCTCGTTTTAATACTTTTATTTATTCTCTCTGATTGACTGTTAGTCTGTGGTCTATAGGGGGTAGTTTTCAATTTATGAATCTGTAGTTGTCGCGAACTCTTAAATAAACCCAACACATTGATTAGCTAGTAAGTTTCAATTAAATTACCGCGTGCAAACATACATCTATGTAAAATTAATTCAGTAATATAATTTTCTTAAATAAAAGCAACACGTGGTAAAAAAAAAAAAAAAAACACATTGATTAGCTTGTAAGTTTCAATTAAATTACCACGTGCTAACATGCAAATCAATATATAGATAAAATAATGAAATAAAAGAAAAGATAATATTACTTACTTCACTAATTCGACGCTTGGCAGGCATTTCTTTAACACTTGACGACGTTTGACTTGAGGGCAGTTTACTTTTCCCTCGGAGTAATTTAGAGAGAGAACCAGTCACCCATCTCTCGTTGCAAAGAACATCGTCACGTGATTCCTCTGGACCCCTAATCTAAGCAGCCTTCGAACACGGACGGTGACGTCACTGTTCGATAGTAAAACAAAATCCTAACCTCGCAACCCCTGAAGAGAGCGGTGAAGGGAATCCCAGCCCTCGAACAAAGGTTCGGACCCTCCCCCAAGGAAGTGACGTTTTGTATCAATAGTTATAAGAAAGTGACCAATGACTTTTGTATATCCTTTAATCGTTCTCCCTTCGCTTGGGGGTCGTGACCTCTTTCCCAGAGGTCACAGCGTTCTTTTGGAATGTACTAAAAAAATATATATATTCCCTAATATTCCCTAGTATTAGAATATTCCCTAGTATTCTTCTTTCATTTTGACAATAACATAATCTAAAATAAATATATCAACTTATTTTAATCTTTGATCTTTCTTCAAGAATTTAATATATAGTATTTGTTTTAAACTTGTTTGCATTATTGTATTTATTATTAGAGAATCGATTCACTCATAACTATATTTACTAACAGTTTGCGAAAAAAAAAAAGAAATATTCTTAAAATAAAAAATAACACCAGATTACAAATCAAATATATCTTTATTTATTACCTTATCTAAAAATCATACTTTGAATGTTGCTTCATTCAGAAATTTTATCACTAAATTATGAAACTTTAGAAATGACATATCGAGAGCTTTTAGATTTACATTAACGAACTAATGATTAATAAAGGTTATTTAATTTGACAAAATTTTGTAAACTTCTATTTTCATTTATTTTATTATTTATATAAATTTTATTATATTTATGATTATTTTATTACCTTCTATTATTTAAATTTTTTTTTTTTTTTCATTTTTGCAATTGATGAAATGCGTAGCTTTATACCACTAAAATCTTTTAGTTTTAACGCTACAATAAGTACCAAAATAACGCGCAATAAATAAGCTTTAATAAATAGGTAGAATGCATAAAATAAACTATAAACTAGCATTTTTTAAATAATTGTTAGTTTAAATAATCTGAAAAAAAATTTGCATTACAATTTACAGAAAAACTGCTTTTTCAATTTTTCCCTTTCTTTTTTGTTATGAATCTTCTTTTTTTTAAATCTCTTTCCACCCTAAAATTTGTTATTTACCATTTTATTAAAGATTAAGTATTTTAAAAAAGGTCAAATGTCAAACAGCAGATTAAGAAATAACTCTAAAATGCTTTTCTCATTCAAGTACTTTTTTAATGCTATTTCTACGAAAATATTTCCCGATTTAGTTAAGTTAGAAAGGATACGATTTAGTTATAGTAATCTTATTTATTTATTATGTACTAATCTTAGTTATAACGCATCAATTTTTTAAAGAAAATTACAAATTAATTATTAAAAAATTATTAAAATTACAAATCAATTAATTATTACAAAAATCGAGTTTTTCTTTAAACTATTAATCATTTTTTTCTCCAAATACTTCAAAAATATTACAAAGTAATCAAAATAAAAAGTTAATAAAAACACGGTAATAATTATCAACATATTATGGCTAAGAATAGGGGAGAGTGGGGTCAATTGTAACAGGGTACGATTGTAACAGAGCAAAAATTTCGAGTGTCGGGTTCTAGATTTGGTTCCTAGGTGGCGCACAAGGTGTATTTAATAAATTTACATGTACACCCCTGCTGGCAACCATTTTTATGTACTTTTGAAAGAGTTACATCACAAAAGATATTTCCACGCTACGTAAGTACTTTTTTTGGTATTAGAATATTATATTGTAACAAAGTAATTTTGTTTAAACAAATAAAAATTATTAACCGAATATGTAAGTGGACACCTTAGTTAACATTTAAAAAAAAGAGATTAGTTTTGTTAATTAACTAGCATTGTTTTTAACAAATGAAGCTGAAATGGCGTCTTGGGGACGATTGTAACAATAAGTAAAGGGACGAATGTAACGGCTGAAAATAAATAATCTTATGTTTACAAACCATTACTTAACTCTTTAAGAACCACCAATTGTTTCCTATATCATTTATATTATGTTGCATGTGCATTATTTTATTTGTCACCTTTCACAGTATAAATTAAAATTTTTAACCCCTCAAATTTAAAGTTTAACTCTTTAGGTCTCTGCTCATTATTATTTTTACTCCTAAAATATCACTACTATTTTGATCAATAAAAAAATATATCACAACTTTGATAATATGTATAATTAACTATGTTTTAGTTGAATTTATGAACTGTTACAATTGACCCCGTCAATTGTAACAAGTGCACGACTGTCAAAAATGTTAATAAGTAATATAACAGCATTTAAAATAAGGTTTTTTTTTTTTTTTTCTAGTAGAGGATAGTCTACTTTACTCGTCTGTCAATTAATACTAATAATATATTGGATTTTTTGTTAGTTAAAAATAGTTAAGAAAAAAATGTTACAATTGAGCCCACTCTCCCCTACACAAAAATTTCGAACAAAAAAAATTTGTGTGAGAAAAAAATTATGTCTAAAAATATATTCATAAAATATCTAGGTAAATGCTTATAAAAAATCATAAAATGTCTGGGTAAAAATTGTCTTTGAAATCGGAAATTGTAGGGGAAGTTTGGGTTTATTTGTATTTTCCAATTCACATAAATAACAAAAGACCAGAAATTAACTAACTCTTAATATTTATTGAAAAGGACAAAACACATATAAAATAAAACAAGAATAAAAAAATACAAGAATTTGGAAGAGGGGTTAAGGGTTCCGAATTATACGTCCGTATTTAACGGCGGTTCCTGGCAGACTGTCTTAGTTCACCGCCAGAGGCGCTGTGGTGGGGGAAAGAGGAAAGTTTGTCACACTCCCCCTCTGGTTCCGATTTAACGTCTCGTTGAGGGACCAGCACTTTTTGGTCGTTTGCTTCTTCTGAGGGTCGTCAAGGTTTTTGGGTCAGGATCAAGAGTTTTTGGTCTGCCTCGTTTACGTAAAGGTGCCACCGGCACTGCATTTTCATCAGAACACTTTTTCAATGCAGACACATGATACTGTCCTAACGGTTCATGTGGCTTATCAACGTGGGCCACTTCATACGATGTAGGGGACCTTTGGGTGAGGATGATGTACGGTCCATCTCTTTTTGGCATGAACTTGGCCGACTTTGATTTTGCAGCATTGCTCTTAGGATGCAATGTAACCCATACTTTATCACCAGGTGCGTACTGTGGTGATTTTTGACGCTTTTGATCTGCGTAGGTATTTCTCTGATCTTGCTTGGATTCAACTCTATCTCGGATGTCATTAGAGATATTGGCTAATCTCTTTAGGTAGGGAGTGATCTCGGGAACGAAATTATCGTTGTTGACGATGGCACGAAAATCACTCGTAACGTCATCTATGGTTCTCATTTCTCGTCCAAACATGAGAAATGATGCTGTTTCGCCAGTTGTTTCACACTTTGCACTATTCATGGCGAATCTAATCATAGGAAGTTTTTCAGCCCAGGAAGTGTGGTCTAGTCCCACAAGGATTGCAAGACGTGGCTTCAAGTCACGATTTTTCCGCTCTACAGGGTTTGCCTGAGGGTGATATACTGGTGTTAGGTTCTGATCTATTTTTAAAAGGAAACACAATTGCTGCATGACAGCAGAGACGAACTGAGTTCCGTTATCACTTATAATTCTTCGAGGAATCCCATAACGAAGAAAAATCTCTTCCAAAAGAACAGTGGCGCATTCTTTAGCAGTTGCTGTAGTGAGAGAAAATAATTCTACCCACTTAGTAGAACAATCTTCCACTATAAAAACCCAGGATTTACCCTCATTAGTTGTGGGTAATGGTCCAAAGAGATCTATTGCCAAGGTTTCAAATCGTTGACTGTATACTGGTGTCTGCAGAAGTCCACAAGGTTTTTGATTACTGGCTTTATATCTGGCGCATTCTACACAGCTCTTTACATAGTCAGCTATGAAGGATCTCATACCAGTCCAATAGTATCGTTGATTTATTCTATTTAATGTTCCCTCTACTCCGTAGTGTCCAGCACTTGGAGCGTCATGGTGTAATTTTAAAATTTGCGCCCTTTCATGCAAGGATACTACCAACTGTGCTTCTTCAGCATCTGAAGCAGGAGAATATCGGAATAATACGCCTTGATTCATTATATATCCTCTTTGTGTCCAATTGGAATAGTCTACTCCTTTTTACGGATCTTCAAAACATGTAATTATTTTCTTAAGCTCTTTATCTTTCATTTGCTCCTCTCTTATTTCTTTGGGCGTTTTCTTAGGGAAGTCTACAGAAATAGTGGAAGCTTCGCAGAATACTTCATCAGTTTGGCATATGGGTCTTGAAAGCATGTCTGCCACATAGTTCGATTTCCCGGGGAGGTATTCTATCTTAAGATTGAACTCTTGCAGCTGCAGGGCCCATCTCGCCAGTCTTCCAGATGGAGATTTTAAACTCATGAGCCACCTGAGAGGTTGGTGATCGGACGAAATGATGACTTCGGTGCCTTCCACGTATCCTCGGAATTTCTGAAGTGCCCAAACGACAGCAAGGGCCTCACGCTCTGTTGTTGAGTAATTCCGTTCCGCAGAACTCAGCAATCTGCTTGCGTATTCAACAGGATGTTCTTGAGTTCCGTGTTTTTGCAAAAGGACAGCACCCAAAGCGTAGTTACTAGCGTCTGTTCGTATGAGGAATGGTTTAGTTTCATCCGCTTGCTTTAGAATCGGAGGAGAAACCAAGCTTTGTTCCAGTTCTTCAAATGCTTTTTGCTGTTCAACACCCCATTCCCAAGAGGCATTTTTCTCTGTCAAATTGGTAAGTGGTCTGGCAATTTCGGAAAAACCAGGAATAAATTTTCGATACCACGAACATGTTTGTATAAACGATTGAACTTGTTTCACGTTTCTTGGAGAAGGCATGGAGGTGATGGCATTTACTTTATCTGGGTCTGTTTCAATTCCCTCAGATGTTATCCAAAGTCCTAGATACTTTACTTTAGAACATGCAAATTTACATTTCTTTCTGTTTGCACTAAGTCGAAATTTGCCAAGACGGTCAAAGACATCTTTCAGATCTTGGATATGTTGCTCAAAGGTAGGTGACAACACAAACAGATCATCTAGGTAAACCAGCAGTTTTACCGAAGGAAGTCCGTTGCGGAAACGATCCATCAGGCGTTGGAACGTTGCTACAGCGTTTCGTAAACCAAAAGGCATTCTTTTGAATCGGAAAGTGCCAAAAGAACAGATGAATGCTGTTTTATCCCTATCAGCTGGGTTGACTTCTACCTGATGATAGCTAGCTGTTAAGTCAATGGTTGACATATATTTACATGTCTTTGCATCATGCCATAAATCATCCATTCTGGGTAATGGATATGTATCAGGTAAAGTTTTCTCATTTAGTTTTCGATAGTCCACGCAGAGTCTATAACCATTCGGTTTTGGAACTAAAACCACGGGAGCGGCATAAGGCGATTCGCACTCTTCAATTATATCCTTCTCTAGCAAATCATCAATTTGTCTCTTCAACTCTTCTTTCTTTGAAGGAGGTAATCTGTACGGGGGTACCGATACAGGAGGATGATCACCAGTACTTATGTAATGTTTTGCGTATGGAGTAGCATCTCCCCCTGGTTCGAAGATTCTTTCATATTGTTTCAACAGGGTGTTGAGTTCGTTTTTTTCTTCACTTGACAGTTGTTGACCTTCTTCCTCTCTCAGTTGACAAGTATTGGATTCTGCACATGGCGTATTCTTGATATCACACAAATTGGTTTCCTCAGCAAAATTAAATTTTCGTCGGGGAAAATCGTTAAAGAACCATCTGTGACTTTTCAGATCAAGGACGATACCAGCATCTTGAAGGAAATCCGTACCAAGGAGAGTACGATTTTCTTTTGCATGGGGTAATGCGATTAAGTTTGTTTTAAAGACTCTTCCTTCAAGTCCTATATCTACGGAAGTAGTGAAGGCTTCCACTTGTCGTTTTTCTCCGTCAGCAAGTGTCATAGTGAGTTGTGTCTCTTGAAAGTCTGCACCTTCTTGTTTGAGAATTTGATACAACCGTTCTCCAGCAAAACAATGGCTTGCTCCACTGTCAGCACATGCAGTACCTAAGAGTCCATTTACTGTTATATTCAAAATAGCTAATTGTGATGATTCGTCTACACATGACTGGAAAAGGACATTCCCAACACTGGAAGAGGAGTTTGTGATAGGTGGATTGCATTTAGGACAGCGAGATTTAATTATGCCAGGTTCTCCACATCCATAGCATCTTCTACCAGTTCTGCTCTCTTCAAATCTGTCGTTGTTTACTTTATGATGTTGATCATCATACATAAAATCATTTCTTCGCGGAGTTCTTTCATAATTAGAAAAGTCCTGCTTGTTATGACTCTGAACTCCAGTATCTCGCCTATTTTCTTGTCTAAAAGGATGCATGTTATATCTCTGGTCATATTGCACCCTGGTACTACGCGAATACTTGTTTTGATTATAAAGTCTTGTTGATTCTGTTTGTTTCAAATTAAGCTTCTTTTCTGAGTTTGTTTTCTGCAAATCTTTTTTGCTTAATCGAAGATTTTCATACACATCCATTTTCTCAATTAAATCCTCAGGCGTTTTCCATTCACACCAGACATCTAGGAAGTGCTCTTTAGCTTCTGGAGGAATTCTCTTCTTCATTTGATCGACGATCATCAAGTTTTTCAATTCATCGAAAGTTTTAATGTCTAATTCCATTAACCAATTTTCGAAAAAAGTTAGGAGTTCAAAATGAAAATCTTTCCAAGTTTTCCCAGGTGTTTTTCTGTGAGTGGCATACAACTGTCGAAGTTTTTCTGCACTTAGTTTAAATCTTTTCAGAAGCATTTCTTTGATATAGTCAAAATCTTGAGCTTTATCGTCTGCTGAGTTGCGCAATATCGTTTGGCAGAACGCCAAGCAAATAAGCTACCCAATTCTCTTTGTCTACTTTTAAAAATTTCAATTGGCGTTGAAATAAGTTGAGATATAATATCATATCGTCCTCTTTCGAATTGAATTCAGGTAGTAATTTCTTTAATTGCAAGTTGACAGGACAAGTACTAGTTAAGCCAGATGATGGTTGTATGAATTTTTGGGCTTCAATTTGCAAACGTAATTTTTCCAGTTCAAAATTCTGTTGTTGTTCTTTCTTTTAATATTCGATTTAGCTCTTCGGCCTTTTCTCTAGAAATTCGTTCTTGCTCTTCTTCTTTTTCTCTATTTAATTTTTCGCTTCTTTCCTTTTCGACTCTGTCATCAATAATATTTTGTAACACATTGAGGCAAAATTCTTCATCGTATGCTTCATTTTCTGTGATTAGTTTCTTAATTTGTATGACTTTAGCATCGGGAGGAACCTTGAGACCCATTTCTTCAGCTAATACACATAAATCGACTTTTTTTCCCTTTCCCAAAAATGTCATTGTAGCAGATTTTGAAAGCACCACTTAATAGATATTATTTAATACTTATTGCAGGCTAGATAACCCCAATTGTCTTAAAATGTCACTGATAATTTAATATGAAATGTTTCTAATAATAGTTAACCTATCACACATTATTTGAGATAATTTGAAACAGTTAAAATATTCTATTTAAACAACCAATGGAAAATGAAAATACACGATGCATTAATTATAAAGCAAGTAGTGGCAATGTAAGTTATAACTATGAGTACATCCACAAAATTTCCATATAAAACACCAATATTGTAAATAAAACAAAATTTTGAACAATAAACATTGATACGTTTAATATACAAATATTTCACTTTATTCAAGAGTATTTATGCAGTGAATAAGTTATTTCAATATCACATTGGTGAAAGTTGTTTAACGGTTAGAATGTATGAAATAAAAATTTTACTGAAAAAATGCACACGTGTTACTCATCTATTAAATTTAATTGCTTCACTTATTATTTTCAATACCCCAAAAGTAAAACAATAAATTTCTTAATTTATTTGCTTTAATTTTCCTAGATAAAATTTTTATTTTACCAAGATAAAGATTCTGTTTTCCTTGTTTTTCCGAAAAAAACACAACTCTTTATTTACCAAAATTAACCACCTTTGTTACTAAAGTGTATTCAATATAGAAACATATATATAAAACACATAGCAAAAGGAAAAAAAAAATATTCCTTTTTTTTATAAAAAAAAAAAATTGTAACAAATAGAAATTGTAATAATAAAACTATACTATAAGTTGCATGAATGAATTAAAAAGAAGCAACATATTCTTAAATTTCTTTTCCTCTTTCTTATTTTTTTTTTTTTTTTTTTTTTAATAAAAAGCTTTATTATAATCTTAGCTAACTCAATTTATCTCTGTAATTGAGATCAATGAAAATAAAACAAAATACAATATAACATAAGCATAAGTTTCAGTTTCGATTTACAAACACTCCTATTTTATCATGAAAAGAAATTCGTCTGTGGTTTTGGCGCCACAGAAAGCAATAAAGAAAGAATCTTGTCTGATTCACAGACGCGCAAGTATTAATTGAAAGTAATAATATTCAAATAGATGAGAAATTTTAAACACACTTTTTAAATGAGAAAACAATATCAATGCTTAAATATTTTAGAATTTTGCACAATATATTCATTTTGAAACATAAAAATAGCTAACTCTCATGATATATTTCTCCACCAGATTCATAGTTTATAAAAATTATTTTGAGAATTAATGATTCAAAATACGTATAACATTAAAGTGAACACACCGAATAACTATACAACATAACATTTTTCACAAATTTCAAATCAAATGGATAGTAAATATTAATATTTTACTCTAGTAAACCTTACTACTATGAAAACTATACTTATCGGTGTTGGGCGGGAAAGGGTTTTCCCGGTTTTCCTCGTCTAGCTGGGGTGAGCTGGAAAACGGAAATACTAATTCAAAATCCAGGCAATAGAGGTACGGGATGTCCTCATAAAAAGCACAAAACTGAACTGGATGTTCATTTGCTTTCTGAAAAAAAATTTGAGCCAGCAAGGAACCTTTAATTCGGCGCGAAGTTGGGCGTCATTTTGTAGGGGAAGTTTGGGTTTATTTGTATTTTCCAATTCACATAAATAACAAAAGACCAGAAATTAACTAACTCTTAATATTTATTGAAAAGGACAAAACACATATAAAATAAAACAAGAATAAAAAAATACAAGAATTTGGAAGAGGGGTTAAGGGTTCCGAATTATACGTCCGTATTTAACGGCGGTTTCTGGCAGACTGTCTTAGTTCACCGCCAGAGGCGCTGTGGTGGGGGAAAGAGGAAAGTTTGTCACAAAATCTAAATTAATCCCAGCGTTAAACGTATCCTATTCGAACGTTCGAATCGCTTTCACAAGCAAATTGTTAGGTGAAAAGACACCCGATAGATGGGAGGGAAAATGAAGATCGCAACCCGTTAGCAAATTCCGTTCGAAAGCACGAGGTTACAGGTTTCCCCTAGGAGTAGAAACGTGACGTCTAAAAGACGTCATTTTCTCATCCCTAGCTCGTTCGATGGTTGTGAACTGAACGTCGAGAAATAGTTTGATTTGAGAGTCACCCCTTTTTAAACATGTTAACATGTTTATTTAAACATGTTAAACACCATGAGTGGTCACCCTTTTTAAACTTACCCATAAGTTATGACCACTCATGTTGCGTACTCCATCCACTGGTTACATCGTATTTCAATCCCAAAATGGTTGGAAATATTGCTTATGAAACAATTATAACCCAATTTTCGCACAAACAAGTTATTTTCTCCAGTGCTGGATTACCCATTAGGCCATGGCCTGGGGCCTCCTTAAAATGGATTTTTTGAAAATAAATTTAAAAAATAAAGAAAAACTATGATTTTTTTTTTTAAATGAATACCGAGAAAGCAATTTCTTATTTAGTTGACTTTTATTTTGACGATTTGGAAGATTTTTACTCTGAACTGAAACAGTTTCAGAGTTACATAAAATCAAAATTCCCATCAAAAACTCAGTTCACTCAAACTTTATTTCAAGACAAACTTGGATCTGTTTTTCCAAATGTTGAAACTGCTCTTCGCATTTTTCTAACTCTTAAGATAACAAATTGTTCTACGGAGCGCTCGTTTTCAAAAATGAAACGAATCAAGAGTGAGAAAAGAAGCCTCATGTTTCAAAAACGATTAGACATGCTAAGTTTGATGTTTATCGAATCAGATGTTCTCCGTGAAATTAATTTTGATAACATTATAGATAAGTTTATTGATCGCAAGAGCAGCAAAAGAGATTTTTGAAAACCAATTTTATAGTAGCGTTGATTTTGTTAAGTGTTAATAAATTCAAATGTTGCGATTATTTTTAGTTCTAATTTAACAAAATAAAGTAAAATTCAATTTATTATTATTTATTTCAAATATGCTTTCTTAAATGAAAAGATATATAAATAATTTTATATTTGAATAAATAAAAAATATACGAGAAAAAAAATTTAATCTAAGGGCCCCAAAAATCTGAATGGTCGAGGGCCCCGCGTGCGCTTAATCCGGCACTGATCTTCTCTTACAACCTACACCCATAGCTATCAAGATATGGATAGATAAAGCAGAGTAATTTGAAACTGTGGACATTTTCCCATAGTGAAAAGGAATCGGCTAACCTTGTTAGTGAATGCCAAGGAGGGGTGCGCTGATTTCCCCTTGTGGAAAAATGAATTTTAAGATGGTGTTTTTTACCTAATAAAAAATTTAAGGAAAGCAGAATATTTTTTTTTTTTGAAAAAAAAAAATAGTAATTTGAGATATTAAAAATTGCCATTTTTAATGGAGGGTGTTTGAACCCCCCCTTATTTACCCTCCCTTATTTACGTCCTTGGGTGAAAAAACTACCTATAATACCACATATAAGTATAGGGATAAAATTAATATTTTAAGAAAAAAATTCTTTTTATGTTTATAACCTCTTCTATATTTTTATATACATAAAAAAATTCTATATAGAAATATGATTTGTTTATTAATACAAAAATAATTGGGGCATATAAAAACATTTATCAGCCCTTCATCCCTTCAGTGAGTCGATAAATGAGTACCAAGCATGCTTGGGAACTAAACACTGGGGGTTTCGCGTTCCGCTACCACCTGACCGGAACATCTGGCTGTCTTATAGGTCTCGCCAAAAAGTTTCTCCCCTACCTGAATGATTGATGGAGTGGGCGGAGGATCTCTATTAAAAAACAACCCCTGCTCCTGTAGATCATTACTTGCCAAATCTTTATGATGCCAAAGACGATAAAGAGTTTCAAATGGAAAACCGATTTACCTCGTTTTTAAGCGACATAGTTGATTAATTCTTCCTTTAGTGGGAGAATGAAACTTGCGGAATTTTCCGGAGGCGCAAGGTATTTTTTGGGAGAGAAAAGCTTTCTTATTCACCTCTTATTCTCGTATGGGAAGGCATAAATCAGTAAAAAGTAAAGAAATTTAAAATTTTAAAAATAATTTTATAAAATATTAATATCATCTGCAATTCAAGACGCAAGCTTTAAATTGTTCGTTCAGTTCTCGTAAAATTATTCTCTCGACCACTCCATCTCTTTAACAAAATAATAATCTTATTTTCACTCTATAAAATTGAGTTAAAACATTACACGACGTTTCTGAATGTTTTTGTCATGGTTTCCGTTCAAATGACGAGAAGGGGGGGGGACGCTCCGATGCTAACTTTTTGAAGATTATCTATACATCGTGTGCTTTCGTGCATTTTTTATACTTAAATTTAAAGGGCATACTGACTGCATTGCATTATCCGATTGAGAATGATGGGAATAATCAAACAATAGCATTTGCTTTTTTTTTTTTTTTTTTTTTTTTTTTTTTTTTTAAACCTTAAAATGATAGGGAAAAAAATCAGTATACCACTATGATAGTTATTTATGGAATTCAACTGAAGATGCTACGACTAGATAGATTAAAATTTTCTTACGATGTAATATTCAAAAAACTCATAAACATTAAAAGACTCGATTAAAAAAATTTTTTTTGAAAAATTACAAAGGTGGCATAGTAGTTGCTTACATATTCTTCAGATTATTGATTATACAATTAAATCAGATAAAACTTCAAAAATTGAAAAAAATTACAGTGTGTGCATACATTCAAGAATATTTTTAATGCTTACGAACCTTTACGAATATTTCGTGCATTAGAATGTCCTAGCTGAAATTTCAGTATATATATATATATATATATATATATATATATATATATATATATATATATATGTATATATTATTTCTCATAGAATATGTTCTCATTTGGCCCCAATAGCTAAATATGTATTTTCGCCTAAACTTTGAAAATAATGTTCTTACATGTATAAGGCGTATAATATAAATGAAATCCTTCTGAAGAACTTTTATTTTAAAGATTTGATTTTCACGATTTAAAGACCGATCATATTGATTCATAGAGGCAAAAAACATCGAATATGCTAACGATTAATTGTGTTACACAACCTTACGGAAAAAGGTTCTTTCTCTGAAGAAACATTTTTTTTCTTTCTCGAACTTGGTTTTTTGACTATCAAAATTCGAGGTCTGGAAAATGTAGCCCCAATAGCTAAATCTGGACAGCCGTCGAATTTGTAAAGTATTCACATTTTTTACATTAATTTAATCTTAACTTTAAATGGCATAATCTCTAAATATCTCTCAACAGATAAAAATTAAATTAAAAAAAAAAAAAAAAATCAGAAATTATTAATTTTTGAGGTCTTTTAAACCCTTAAGATGGACACTATGTCAGTGATCATTTGATTATAGTCTATCAAAATTGATTTAATGTGACTTTAAAATATTCTTAGAGATAAGAATGATTTACTGTGGATTATTGATAGACGCTCTACTTCCGCATGTTTGTGCGAGTAATTATTCATCAGAGAATACAACTATTGAGTAATAATAATACACACTGCCCTGCAATAATGGGCGAGACACTTTCGGATTTTGACATTTTTATTAATTTCTCAAGAAATACTAAGAAGATTATTTTATACATTTAGAGATACTTAGGTCATTCGTAGGGTTTAATTTAGCAATAAAAATCTAGTCGTCCAAGGCCCACCTTGGTATTCATTTAATAGTCATTAAATTTAATATGGTAGACAAATTTTTAAAAAATTGAACTTTACAATTGTATATTTTTTTATAGTACACATGAAAAATTAATAGAATAGTATTAATAGAATTAGTAGAGTTAATAGAATTAGTTTGCGTTACTTAAGTAACGCAAACTCAGTTCTTAAAATGCTTTTCACAAAAAAATTAGTTCTTAACTTAAGGGTTTCCTTGTCTTCTGAGTTGGCTCCCATGATAAAATAGCAATCACGTGGTATATCTTATCCCTAATCTACATGATGATTAGTTTGGAGTGGAGACGTGATTTTACTTTTTAAAGAACGCATTAAATTCTTAATCACCTGTATTAAGTATAATAAATATATAAAAATGTTAAATAGATGACAATGTTAAATATATAAAAACATTCAAGGACCGATCAAGACAAATTCAGGCCCAAGGCCCACAAAATTTTCCGGATCCCTAACAAAATATTTTGAAATTAAATTTCTAGAGAGTAGTCCTAACAATAAAAATAATGTATTGAACTACATGATTCAAGAAAAACATTCTAAAAAATTTTGAAAGCAGACAATTGAAGATTATTTTTCTAAGATAAAGTCAACGCATCTAAATATTAAAGCAAAATATAAAATGTGTGAAAATAAAAATAGTTTGGTGACCACAAAATCAGTGATTTTCGCCAAAAGTCACTGATTATCTGAATTATTTTAAAGATTGTAGCCTTCCATCTAAAACTTTACATATTTGTTAAGAATAAGCTTTTAGTTCTTGTTGACACTAATTATTTGTAAGAGAGTGCGAATATGCATTCTCGTTGAATTTGCTTAAGCCGTTGGAGTAAAAATTGTACCTATTAAAATTCAGTTGTACTTTCGAATTTGATTAGTGCAATGTTTACGAGTTTGGTTTATCACAATATAAAGAAAATTTTAAATTAAAAAAAAAGCCTTTTTTGAGAAAAACTGTTTCTTTCAATATTTTAAATAAAAAAAAGTATTATTGTTGACTTTCTATTAATTTTTGAGGTCCCCAGAAAGTGTGGGCCCTAGGCCCGTGCCTATTGGGCCTAGGCGATAATCAGGCCCTGAAAACATTTCTAAAATTATTCCGCGCATGCATAGAGTGAAAAAACTACTTTAAAAGCTCATATCTTGAGAAATTTTTAAAATTTTTTTATATAAACTTTAAAATAGCAATTTTAATATTAATTGAAAATAGTTCCGAAAATTTCGTTGATTATTTGCAAAGTTATAGCCCAAAAAAATGCAAGAAAAAAATTTCCATTTTATTAAAATTTTCACATCTCCATAAGTATGTAAGGGTTTGCAAATAGCAACCAAAGTAATCAATGCAAATCAAAATCTTTTATTTCATCTTTCAATTTATCATCAATCTTTTTTTAATCTATCATTCAAGTTAGTTTCTTTATTTTTTGGCATAGGGTGTTCAAAAATACTTGTTTTCGCTCGTAATTCATTGCTGGTCTTTGAAACTTTTTTTAAGTATGAGAAATTTCATGACCTAAACACGACTAAAATATTTCTTGAGAAATAATTCTAATTGGATTTAAACTACTTTCTTTTAATTCTGCTATTCAAACTTTTTTCAATGTTTTGAATGTCTCCTACCTCATAAATTATTGGTACAGTTTTTATTATATTTTTCCTCGCTTCTTGTGACATCTAATAATATAACTAATAGTTCAACTTTACTTTTGAAAGAATTTTAAAAATGAATTTTACGGGCGTTGTTTATTGGATATTCTATGTGTAAAAAAAGGTTTCTGTAAATATTTTTTTTCTTTTTGTATAAAATATAATTTTATTTAAATTTAAAAAATTTTTTGGATTGAGCAAATTGATTTCCATTCCTTCATTTCGTATGACAAAAACCAACTAACTATATTTAATTTATTTTGTAGTAAAAGGTGATTTTTCTGAAAGCTAATAAATGGACAATTAGAGTCAATTTTTTTAAAAATTTTAATGCATTCAGAATCCCTCAAAACTCCCAGAAAACATTTCATTACTTTCCTAAGAATGCTATTTATTTAGTTATTTTTAATCAAAAAACGCTTACTTTCGTTTTTGCCTGAAACGGGGAGTCACGTGATTATTCACGAACTGACGTCACATGTGTCCATCTGCCGTTCACTTACAATCTCTGTGCTGTGAAAGACAATACGTTCTTGCTTAAGTTTGAATTTTCTGATTAAATCCAACTATTTTAGATGGTCAAAAGCTATCTGTATAAAAAATTGCGCCCTAATATCACTTAATAAAAATGTGGATTTGATATAACGTATTTTTATAATGTTAAATTTCAATGGTACCCACTGAAACATTGTTAATACTTGACGAAATTTTCTAACTCGGAATATTTAAGATTTTTTAATTCAATAAAAGAAGTGTATGGTATTGCTTATAAATGATGCGTTATAAATTGGCGATAGAAATGGGCTGCAGGTGGCGTAGAGCAGAACGCTCTACCTATGGCAACACTTTACATGCTTTCCCCATTAGCGTGTGGAAAGTCATAGAGGAAGGAAGTACGTTAGTTTCTCTCTTGATTTTCATACAGATTAAAATATTTTAAGTTGGAAAGCTATATGGAACTGAAAACTGCATTAAACATAGTTCCAAGGAAAAGTATCACAGGAATTTTAAAAAATATTTTTATTTAGTAAAAAGGTAAAATATTAAGAAAAGAGAAAATATCGTAGAACATTCCTATACAGCTGAAAAGAGGAGGCGAGGGAAGTTAGAAGGGCTAAAGGCATGAAACCGGTCTCTCCCCAGATGGCGTATTCGAGTGTTGCGATCGCCAATACAAAATAACTTCGTTTTTTCATTTTTTAACTATATTAATCTTAATTTTAATGTATACTTCAAGTTCATTTCGAAGATTTATTTTCATCTTAAATGAAAGAAATGTTGGATAAATTTTTTAATGCAGAATAAATAGTTTTAGATTTTAAAATGTAGGACAGCTTAAGTTATTGATAATTTTTTTATATTTATTCTAGCGTGAATTCAAATCATGTAATTGTCTTCAGCATATCAGTAGCCTCTTAAAAAACTTGTGATCCCAGCAAAACTATAAATTCATTATTTCAACAAAAAATTTAAAGTTATATATATATATATATATATATATTCAAGCAGATTTTATTAACTTTACTTTAATTGCCTTAATCCATGTTATAAGAGTATTTGAAATCAAGCATATGCATTTATTTAGTTCCTTATTACAGAAATAGGAATAAAATTTTATAAATGCGTATAAAAATAATTTTTCGCCACAGCAAAGTTCCTATTTACTCAAAGAACAAAAATATTGAGAAAAAATATCAACATTACTGTTTATTTTTTAATTATTTAATAATTAATAAAGAACGTGCATTAGAATTTCTTTCTATTTTGTATAAGTTAATTTTTAATTTTTGTTCTTTAGCTTTAGTGAAACAAAAACTTCCAGCTTAATGATATTCGCTGAAATTTTGTGGATAAATGAGTTAATTAGATATGAATAATTGAGAAATTAAGTGAAATTTTAAGTATAACTAGATTATGGTGAGGATGATGGTCAGATATATTTCAATGGACTAGATTCTTGAAAGTGTTGATACGTTTTCGGCTATACCGGATGCATACCCTGAGATTTTTTTAAAACTATTAGAATAATTTTTTTTTTAATTGAAAATGTATAATGTATTAATTTTACTATTTCAGAATTTTTCATTGCACGCACTGACAAATAGCTTGCAAAAATAAGGAGAGAAATTAACAATAACCATACTTTATTAATACTATATGCCGAAAAAGGAATTAAAATTTATAAATTTAAAAATAAAAATAATTTCTAACTGTAATGAAATTCTATTTACGCAAGGAATAATAAATATAAGCGTTAATGTGTACTTAAATATTTAATACACAGTAAAACAAAAAAAAGAAAGAAAGATGACATAAACTGCATTAGTAAATATTTACTTAAAAAGAAAATCCTTTAAATAAATAAATAAAAGAAGCAACATTAAATAACATTATTTGAATTCTTGATCATTAACACATAGATTGTAACGATGATGGACTGATATTTCTCAATGGACTATATTTATGAAAATACTGATTTGTTTTAATGCAATAACGAATGATGAAAACATCCATCCTATATCAAAATGTATAATATTTCTATCCAATCTGCGACTTATTTTAATTAAGTAATTAGGTTGTAATGTAGCATTATTTTAATTTAAAAGTAAGTGGAATAAAATAGTATTTTCTATGAACTTTAACACCACTGATTTCAGCCGAAAAGAAATGTTGATTCGCTGTAAAGAGCTGCATAATCATTTCTTCAGATATTTTAATGATAAATAATAACGTTTGAAGTTTTAAAATCTTTCTTTCATTTTGCACACACTCTCAAAACCGTAAATTTGACTCACAAAATTTTTTCTGATAATTTACAAAGGATGTTCATACGATATATGTAATATCAAAACTAAAAGAGCATTGAAATAGCCTTAGTGGATGGAGACGGCACGTTTCCCTTTGGCACATGTGACGTCATAACCAATCAGGGATCGTTTTTGATTGCATCACTTACGGAGGCCTTTTGGGGCAATTTAAATGTTTAATAACTAAACAAATTAGCATTTGCCGAAAAAAACAATCAGATTTTCGGTTTCAGAAGAGAATTTCCAATAAGTTAGGTATGAAAATAAAAAAATTTATGAGATGCTGTTATTGTCCATTGTCGAAAAATTTATTTGCGAAAAAGAACAACTAAGTTTTAAAAAGAAAAGCTTCAGGATCAAGATTTATGAAAAAGTAAGAAAAGAAAAACTTTGGGTTTGGGAAAAAAAGTGAGTTAATTATAAAACCGCATTTAACAATGTTGTGCTTAATAATAATAAATAAAATTTCCGTGAAAATATTTTGGTAATAAAGACTATTGAATGATTTCTCAGTTCTGTACTGAATATGTCACATGAATTTAATTTAGTTCTTTATTTCGCAAGTCTGTATCACGGCTTGAATATCAATACATAGAAATAGTTTCAATCATAATCACATAAAATCTTGAAAAAAATTTCTAATTATGTTTTTACGGTGCAGTTACTATATTATGTTAAATTCTTATATGTGTTGCATTTTCAAACCTCATTGATACAGATGATAATTTATATAGTTTAAAAATATTAATCATAATAATAACCTTATGATCGATTTCGTTAAATTTAATTGACGTAATAATTATACTCAATGAAAAATTAGATTTGAACTACAGTTAAAAAAATTCTTAAAGATTTCAAATATTTCTTTAATGTGATTGTTAAATAACGACTTCCAATGTTTAGAAAAAATGTTCTGATAATTGACATTTTATTTAATTTTATAGTTTATTTAAAATTGCAGAAAAACTACATAAATCCATTTAAATTCGCTAGAAAACATAAGGTATTCACAAAATGGTAAGTCAAGGTAAAGCTCGTTCGTTTCTTTCATTCCCTCTGATTGCTAAGACTTTTCCCTCTCATGGCTAAGACTTCGATCTCACTCTTGCGGAGAGGAAAAATTCTTCTTCATACCAGTAAAAATAGTAACCTCTTCAGCAGAAAAACGCCAAGAGAGTAAGCCAAACCCGTTCCAGGGTAGCCCTTTACCGCACCTGAAAGCAATTATCCTTATCTTGACATCTGAAGTTTTGGCGAGGTCTACAATGAATCGAACATCTGCTCCTGCATCCCAGAGCCCAAGGTAAAGAAAACTGAGATGGGCTTAGTAGACTTTGGCCCTATATGGGCTGTCGCGTCACTGAATTTACTTTTTATAAAAACATTTCCAATAACCTAAGATGTTTACATTGTATCCTTAAATGTAAAACTATTAGTTTTTGTTAATTTAATTGTATTAATGAAAGTTTATTATATTCTAACAGTAATATATTATATATATATGTTCATATAATATTAGACATATATTATAGTTTCTTATACACCTTTACCTGAAATTTTAAAACTACGATAAAAAATTTTGAAATACGTGAAATTATTTTTTTCAAATTGTTGTTTTATAGTTTTTACTTATTTAGGAATTGTTAGAAATTAATTCTATCATTTACATTAGTCTGCAATTATAATCTACTTAAATGTTTGATATTTCCTTTTGAAAGAGAGTTATGTAATTTCTTCTACTAGGGTTGACATAAACCTATTTCTCCCGAAATGGTTTTACTCTAATCTTGAAAAAACTTGCAATCCCTATACTTGTACAATGGTTAATAATCCAAGTATTGTCTCCAAGCTATTGTTAATAATCCAATGGTAGTCTCCAAGTATTGAAACTGTTGTACTCACTCCTTTTTAGTTAAGTAGTCTAAAAAAATAGTTTATAGCAACTTATGACAAATACACTGTTTTCAAAAATTAAAGGAACTCAAGGAATATTAATTGTATATACTTTCTCCCCTAATTCTTTTGAATAGTGTATTTTTAATGTTAGTGAGGCAACAAAGTTCAAACGCAACTAATTTTTCCAGTCTGATTGGTAGATAAGCATACTGTGTATACATACACACTGTTTGCAGAAAACTAGTCATCATCGCAGACTTCTTTAATATTACTCACTTTAATAAAATATAAGTTCTGATTATTATGATACACTGAATTATAGAGTATCATTGTATATACAATGTAAAGTAAAAATATACAATATAGATATAAATAAATTGTCAAAATTTGTGTATTCTATCCTGCAAAGAATTTTAGAGAAATCGGTCACAATAGAAAATTTGGTAAGTCAATAACTAGTTATCTTCCAAGGAGAATTAATTTCCTTAAATTTAAAGAAAAATGTGCTGGTATGAATAAAAATCAACATAAAAAAAAGTCAAAACACTTGAAAAAAAATCGATTTTTTGAAGAAATTTCGTCACAATTAAGTGATGAAAGGGTTAAAACTAGTTGTCAGCGGTGGCATAGATTTAGAAATCCCCTCTGAAATTATACATTACTTGATTAACAAACTACTATACGGTAGGTTGAATGTAGATACAAAAAAAAATTAATTATTAATTTCAACATAACAGACATTTATGTACTATATATGTGTGTGTCAAAAAAAAAGATACCCCCACCAAACATACATTAAAACTATGCCACTGGTTGCAAGAGTCAATAAATTGCTGGCAGAAAGGTTTTAATTTCATCGAAACCTGCTCATTGGTACAAATGTCTGCAGGTCTGTCAATGGATGCAATGAGAATTGTGTATTGCAGTATATTCTCGAAAACCTTATGTCAAAAACACATTTTTATCTTTGACATTCTACATATACCTAATGCTAATTTCAATTCCTATGTTGAAGAGTTTCTTCTCAAAACCTTGCTATGTCGAATTTTTTTCGAAATAAAAAATCGTTTCTAATTAATGCATAATTATTTTTGTATTACTTTTAGAAATAAAATTATCATTGTTGTGTTTAGACTTACAGTTAACTATCATTACATACATGTTTATTAATAATTATTCTTATGTTTCATGACTTTCTAGAGTAATATTTTAGAATATATTTTTCCACTTTTTAGAACATAATTAGTTCTGAACTTATCTTGAAATTTGTTAAGTGTCCCTTCAACTTTAAGATATTGAGAGTATACTGTACTAATATTTAAACTAATCAATATGAATAATAGTTAATTTATCACTTTGACCACAACTTCAGATGTGAATGTACACTTATGAAACATAGATGTTCATTGAATAAAAGGGAAAAATAGATATATTGTCTGTAATTTTTGATGCACTTTGTTTCTTAGATTAAACAAAAGAGCATTAAACACCTAACAAAATTTAATATAGTTAATGATTTTCTAGTGTTTCTTAAATATTTACTGTTGAGAAAGACAAAGCTGAAGGTTAAAAAAAAAAATTACTTGTTGAAAATGGTTTAGAATTACTAACTCGCTCATGTAAACATGAATAAATATTTCTTCATATTATTCATGTTTAAATAAACCATTTCCTCATTCAAAACAATTTTCAACATTGTGTATGAATTAAGTTCTCCAGCTAAGTTCGTCTTCTAAAAATAGGAAAGTATGTAATCACTATATTTTTGAAAAAAGTAGTTGTAGTTAATATTTATAATAAAGTAGTTGTAATTAACTAAAAAAATTTAGTTTTTTGGGCCACAGTATATGCATATATACTTTAAGAATTTATAATTGGACTAATTTAATCTGCTTTGGTTTTATGATTTCAATTGAAAAGACAGTTTTCTAAGTTTAAACCTGTTATTCTTAAAATCTGTTTTGATGTAACAAAGATTATTTTTATACACTTTTAAATACTTGGTAAATAAATGTAACAAAGTCTGTATTTTTGCATTGCTGTCTGGTGTTTTGCCAAGATATAATTTTTGAAGCGGTAATTAATGTGCATAAAAAATAGGGGAGTGTGGTAATGAATAAGCCACTAATATATGAAAAAGTATTAACATGAAATGATTTTAAATGCCAACAATAAATGGAGTGACTTGCTCTGTCAAACACATCAACTGCAAGGTGATCAAATGCGAAAAATTTGTTAGTGATTTTTTTCCCTGCAAAATAAATAATAGTACCTAAAAAGTATCTTTTATTTAAGATAATTAGAAAGCCTTTAGTAGAGTAACTTTAAATGTGTGTCACTGTTTGAGTTTAAATTATCTTCAGAATACATATTCAAAATTATACATTCTATTAAATATACCTTTGCCCTGATTATGAAGATGTTTTTTCCAATTTAGAATTCTCTCTTTTTTATATACATAAAAAAAGAGAGATGA
This sequence comes from Parasteatoda lunata, assembly GCA_949128135.1. NCBI lineage: Eukaryota > Metazoa > Arthropoda > Arachnida > Araneae > Theridiidae > Parasteatoda > Parasteatoda lunata. Next base: position 77,353,188 of record OX421978.1, read on the forward strand.
CTTCATATGGAAGAATATGTCTTATCTTCATTAATTCTGCAAACAAACTAGATATTTAATAAAATTTTGAGGTACTGTATTTAAATAAACATGAAAATTAAGGGAAATAATTGAAATAAAATTATTAAACAAAATATTTTACTTAATTAGATTATAATTATTACATAGTATAATATACTATACATTAAATTATAGTTTGCAAGTGTCACATCACTTTTACTCCTATTATTTTTTTTTAACATCGAATCATTAATTAACATGCCTTTTTCATTATTTCTTTTTAAAAAAATTTCAATATCAATAAAATTAGACGTTAAAATATAAATTACACTTACATCATATAGAGTATATTTATAAATTATTTTAAAAAGTATTTTTAGCATAAATTAATGTTTTCTGGGGGGGGGATTTAATTTTTGTTTTTAAAAATTGAGTGATTTAATTTATGCTAAGCTTGAACATTTTTAAATAAAAATTATCAGTGTAAAAAAAATAATTAAATCGTCAATGGATCAAAATCTTAAAACGCTTTATAAAGTTTTAATCAGTTTAACTACACAGTTCAAAACCATTAAAAAATATTGGTAAGTTTTTAAAAAGTACAGAAAATACAGCTGATGAAACATTTAATATGTTTAGTGTTTCACAACAAAAATTAAATAAAACAAAATTTTGTAAAACTTCAGAATAAATATTCGATAAATGTATTTTCACTTTTTAACCAAGATTATCAAACTAATAAGCATTATTTATTATTATTGGTCAAAAGTTTTGTATTAACTCTGGAAATACATTTAATGAACTTTTATCTATCTTCCAAGCTCTTCCTTAAATACAGGTTCTATATATAATTCACGAAATCTAAATATCCCATTAAAATGTGACAATTTCTTTAAAATATGCATGGTAAAATTCTGTATGTATGACGCCATTTGATGCACATTTAATTAAAAAAATAATATCTTTTAATTCTACAACTTGCTTTAGAAAAAATAATGAAAATTGATTCTTTTTAAAAGATTTATTTTCTTTATTAAAATTGTTGTCACAAGTAAATTCAGCTTTCTTATTGATTGAAATAAAAAAAATTGAAAAAACAAACAAACAATTGAACATACTGTTATTTAATTGCTGACTTTATCGCTTTGGAGAATCGCCTTAAATTTCATCCTAGTAATATTTCCAAAGCAAAACAATTTTTTTAGCTTTTTTTACACATAGAAGAGTATTATTTGATGCTTCACAAATACCATAAATTTGTTAATTTTCTGTTTCCTTGTTATTTCATAAAATTATGCAATTTTAAAGTTTGGACACTTAACACATAAAATTTTTTTTTAAAAAAGGTATTTCAATTTGTTAATTGCAAAGTCTCAAACTATGCAAATGTATTTGAAAAATTAAAACTAATGATATTTAGGAGTTCAAATAATACATTTCTGTACAAAAATAAAATAATTATACGAAAAATGGATAAAAAAAATTATGATTAGTAGTTTGTGGCAGAAAGAATTATTCGACAATACCAACCTTCATCTATCAAAAGGGACCCTGAGATTGAATCAAGTTAGCATGTCTTATATAGTGCTAGTGAATCGATACTTAATAATCTTTACGGTGAGAACTGTGTTAAGTTCACTGAATTTTGAGAGTTTGCCGCAAGAGCAGTATTAAGTTCACAGCTGTGTGTGTGGTCTCTCATGTGTTGCTGTTAGCAGTCGAGTGTGTGCAGCATCCTGTTGCGTGTAAACGAGACTAAGAAGCAACAGCACAAAGAGGACACAATAGAATTCGATGAACGTATACCACTAATTGCCGTCTTTGCGAAAGAACAGGAGAGCTGTATTAAGTTTGCTGGATTTTGAATGCTTCGGGCGAGAGCTGTATTTATTAAGTTCACTGACTTACACGCGAGAGCAGTATTAAGTTCACGGCTGTGTGTGCGGTCTCGCGTGTGATGCTATTAACAGTCGAGTGTGTGCAGGATCCTGTTGTGTGTAAATGAGACTTAGAAGCAACAGTGCGAGGAGGACACAATGAAGCCAGTCACAAAAAGCAAGTCAACTGTTTAATGTGGACCATCCATTAAAGTGGACATTACTTTTCAGTGTAAGCGAGTTTATATCAAGTCCGGAGGTCACCAATGTGGGATAATGCCAACCTTCATCTATCAAAAGGTACCTTAAGATTGAATCAACTTAGCATATTTTATATACTAGTGGATTGATATTTAATAATTGTAGCGGCAGTTAGGCCACAAGTTCAAAGAAATAAAATTTGTAGAAACTGGGTTTTTAAAAAAAGTAGTGAAAAATTACATCGTTGATTGAAAAAGAATCGATAGGGACTTGACGAAAAAAGACTTAAAAGTTTATAGAAACATTGCTGTAGCAGATCCTGATTATGCCCATTGCAATTACCAAGGTGCCAGTAATCAGCTTCTGTATAAAAAAAAATTTATCTCGCCAAGAGAAGTTCATAAATTTTACCCTTCAAGCTAGCAACTTCTCTGAGTTTTGTAAGTTTCTAAGGTTGCTGGCAAATTATTATTGAAACTACACCCATTTTTGTACAGAATCTGCTAGAAAAATCTTCCTAAGTTCAAATAAGCATTCAATAGAAAACTATTAATTAAAAACAAGTGACAACTAAAAAACAGTAAAAAGAATTAAAAATTGACAGTAGAAACAAGTGACATTTGAAAACATTAATCAGAGTTCTCCCTAGGAATGTGAAAGGGCAGGGTGCTTACTCCCAGAATCAGGCACATTGAGCTTTGAAGGTGATCTCATTTATCACTGCAAAATGTGTAAATTGATGTAATAACTGAATTTGATCCTCAATTTTTGAAATAACCTCTCATACTATTTTATGTGTATATTTCACAATATAATTCTCATTCTTTATCAAAATAACAGAAAAATCCAAAGCTTTTGAAAAATAATTAAAGGCAAACTAAAAGAAAATGTTTGTGTTAAAATTTCCTTCCCAAAAATTTAATTAAAAATTAAGAAAATTTAATTTTATAGAATATATTTATTTTCATATTTTATGGTCCCAGAATTTCCTTTATTGACCTTGTTTAGAAACCTTACTAGTTTCTTAATAAAATATTAAATAAAAAACTTAATGTTTTATTGACATTCAATTTTATCAATTGGATCAGCCTTTATTGGCTAGATGCCTGTGGTAGATCTCCATTTGGCTCTCCAAGAAACCTCTGTATGAAGAAACTTTGAACTCCATTAAGAAACTTTTTGACGTTTTGTATGGTGTTCTAAATTATGTTTTTCACAATTTACTCCCTTTAATTCCAAAGTAGCTTCATAACCATATCTGTAGGCTAGAGTGAGATTTATCATATCATGTTTAGATAAATATGTTGCCAATGTTTGAATTGTATCACTGTTTAAATGCACTTTATATTTTTCTAAAGAACAATCAGATATCTGCTGCCAAGTGTAAATTTTCTCATTACATAATTCGTCTAATATGCACCATTTTTTGAAAGAAGCAATAATAAGATCTTTACAATAAGGGTATTGATTAAATTTTGATAAAACTTTTTTAGTTAGAGATGTCTTTAAATCATCTTCATTTACTTTTGCAGTACTGCACCGCTCATTTATGTACAAAAACATAGTACAATTTTTACTTATTCTTTCTCCCCTCATTGCAATCAATTCTTTTATACAACCATTTCTGTATGCAACTAACTCATGGTAGTATCGTAAATGCTCACAAAATTTCAAATCAAGAATTTTTTTTGGCAACAAAGAAGAATAGGTATTAAAATCAGTTAAGTTTGGTTCTAGTTCAGCCGTTGCCATTCTTTTGATGAGAATATACTGTAACAAAAGCTTTGCTACAGGCAATTCTCTCACTGAGTACCCTATACAGTCATTCGCATTAGCCCCAAACTCTAGTAGCATTTTTATAGAATTTAAAGATATACAGGGGTTCATAAGAGCTACTTTGAGAATACTAATATTTTCATTATCAATTGCATTGACATCTGCGCCATTTGATAATAAAAGATAAAGTGAGCGCTCTTGGAAATCTTCTTTCATCGTTTCCAGTAAAATATGCAAAGGAGTACGATTATGGAAATCTCGATTATTAACTTGTCCTCCATATTCAAGTAGAACCTTCAACATAGCATATTGAAGATGGCTGTTTCTACCAGCTGCTGTGTGTAAAGGAGTTGTGTTAAAATGCACATTATCAACACGGGCACCTTGTTTTAAGAGTTCAATCACATTTTCCACGCTATGGCCATGGCATATAGCGAAATGCAAAGGAGTATCTCCTGCGAGATTATTTTTGTTTAACATGGATGGGTCTTCCTCTAAAAGCTTTCTAATTTCGATAGGGTTGCAGTTCTCATTGGCTACAGCAATCATAAGTTTAGTATTTGAAAGAAATTTATTTACAAAAAAAAGTTGATACCGGCTCATAATTAATATCTTACAAGTTCATTTATTATTTTATTTAAATCCAGTATATAGAATGCAGTAGTTATGATAATACCCCCCAGTGTATAGAAATCTTAAAACAAATAACTCTCATTCAATTTTTAATAACTAGAATAAACAGCAGAATTGCAAACCGGAACCAAAACAACTAACTTTATATGAGGCTTAACTGTCAGAAGCTTTAAACTGCCTAATTTTGTATCACCAAGAAATGTTGAAACGCGTTAAATTTAAAAATATTTTGACTGTGGGAAATATTTTCAAATTTTTCCTTGATAAAAACATGGCAATTGGCGATCGAAATGGGCCGCAGGTGGCGTTAGATGGAGTACCCGAGTGTTGCGATCGCCAATAAAAGGAATATTTTTCCTCACATATTTTGGAACAGAATAAAAGAAGATAGCGTTTATTTCAGTTCAAAATTACTTAATAGTTAAATTATTAGTCAATCATCGTAAACTTGGGAGAGATTTCCGGGTTCTTACGTATTAACGCAACCAGGTTGGCGCGATTTGTATGTTATGTTTTTTGTATGTATGCGATTTGCACTGATGTTTTTTTAAGTTCAAGTGCCACTGCCCGGTATACATTTGCCCGGTTTATCCTATACTGATGTTTTTTTAAGGTCAAGTGCCACTGCCCGGTATATCCTACACTGATGTTTTTTTAAGTTCAAGTGCCACTGCCCGGTATACCCTACACTGATGTTTTTTTAAGGTCAAGTTCCACTGCCCGGTATACATTTGCCCGGTTTATCCTACACTGATGTTTTTTAAGGTCAAGTACCACTGCCCGGTATACATTTATTCAAGATGTGTGAAGAAAAATAATATAAATCACTTAGGGTTGCCGTAAGTAGGGTCGCCAAATTTGGCGATTTATGCGAATTTTGGCCTGGTTGCGTTAATACGTAAGTACCGATTTCCGTACCTTGATCTGTGGCAGATTAATCACCAACTCTTGGCAACTTCCGGACAGTGGCCCGCGAGAAACTAAAAGAAAAAAAACTTCACAGAAAGGGACCAACTCGATGGGTATAACTTGTAACAACCCCTGGGCAAACATCTATACATGTTTTTTTTTAAAATTGCAAGTATAAAATCTATTTGGCACCTTGGCGATTGTAGTTGGCGCAACACATCAGAATACGGAAATAACCTGTAATCTTAAAAAATACTGATTCCGTTAGTTGAATAAATATTTTTATTCCTTGACTGTGGGGGGGAAAAAGATGGCTTCCTTATTCTTTTGATAAATTGACCAAATTTTCACTCATTAAAGACCAATTTTACATTCTAATAAAGTATTTTATTTCTTAAAATAATCTAAACGATTGCGAAATTTAAATTTTTCGATTGTTATTAAATAAAATAATGACTTGTAATTATTATTAAAGCTTATTTTATACCTGAATCCTTCAAATGTACACCAAACAGAATAAAAAAAATAGTGAAACAGAATTAATAAAATATTATTAAATGAGAGATAAATAATTTATAGGCAAATAATATTTTAATTGCAAGTTCAAATTCTTGATCTTGCAGATAATTACGACCCAGTTAATAATTAATAATAATATATATAAGGAGAGATCCCCCCCCCCCCAGCTACTCTTGAGTAACTCCTATGGTCACTGATAAAGACTGAAGAAAAAAGACCCTATGTGGACTTTTAAATCAACCAGAGACACCCCCAACTCATTCCATTTAAATTGTCCCCCTGGACACTCTCTGAGATAAAATTCAATAATAACCCTATAAGACATTGAACTTTTTCCACTCAAGTCCGCCCTAAATGTTTTTGATACTTGATCTGATAAGTTAAGCTGTTTCCTGATGAATTCTGAGAAACAAAGAGGCCTGTTCACAATTATGATCACCCATAAATGTCCTATCCTTTCCTCCATGAAAAGGCTTTAATTACCTTGACATCAGCCAAAACAAACAGATGATTTGAATAGGTAGAAAAGAAGAAAGAACTAAAATAATTTATTTTCCGATTTTTTATCCCCATTTTAACAAAATTGTATTGAAGATTAAATCAGTGAATTGAAAGTTTTTTCCAAAGAGGGCATTAGGGGATGGGGTAGACTGAATGACTTGCACATTTATTATGAGAATTAATTACACAAAATTAGCAGTAAATAATATCTTTTTTTCCAAGAAGTTAAAATTTAATAAATAAATAAATATATATATATATATTGTTGATAAAGCTCTGTCGAATTTTATAATCTATTTAACTTTATTTCTTTTTAATATTAAACAAAAATTAATAATCACTGATAAATAATAGGTAATAAACAGGAATATGTTTTTGTTAGTATGCTTTCGTTTCATAATTTTATTCATTACAACAAAGCTGAAGTATAATTTTGCTTAGAAGTATTTTTTTTTCTTTCTTTTTGTATTCCTTCGATTCTTAAAGGGTTAGATTTTTAAGAGGCCCCTTGGTCTCAACTTTTTGTGGGTAGGTCATCATATGTTTGTAATAAGCTAATAGGCAAATAAATTTAAAGAAGCCTGAATAACAATTTAGATTTTACTTTATGGATTAATTTTCAAAATAAACTTTTGACACTCTACTATCAATAACAATGCAAATTATATTTTTATTTAAAGTTAATACTCAAGCTGCAGAAGCAAAATGTTCTGCTTAGGCATAAAATATTAATACATAAATAGATATTTTACAAAAAACACAGAGCATATTTATAAATATTAACTTATGAAAAATGAAACCATATTTTATATATAAACGAACTGCGTTTTTTTTTTTTTTTTTTTTTTAACGACATTACACTTAGTATGAACAAAGGAAAGTAAAATATTGCTAATTAAAGGTTGCACAATATTTTTTCCTCAAAAAATAAAAATTTAAGACAATAATTAACGATACCAATTTTATAAATGGAGTATAGGTGGATATAATGTCTCCTATAAAGTAGACATGCCCAAAAATATGTTATTAATTTATGGCTTAAATTAATGAGAGCTAAACCTTTTTCAGCAGATTTTTTTTTCTCTTGGGTTCTAATGAATTTCATATTAAATAAAATAATTAATTATTAAGTGTAATAAAAGCAAGATAAATTTGTCTGAAAAATTAAAAGATTCAGTACATAGATAATACATAGTTCACCCTAGGAATTAAAAAGGGCAGGGAGCTGCCTAACCGAAAAAGGCAATTTAAATATTGAAAGAGCACCCACTTAACACCGGAAAAATTTATTAAAATGTGTAATATTATGTAATAATTGAATTAGATCCACTACAATTTTCAAATTACCCTCTGATACTATTTTATGTGTATACTTCAAAAAATAAAGAGCATAAAAATAAATAAAGACACGTTAATTCTTTGCGCACACAATTTATTCAAAAATAAAGTAAAATTTTTTTTTTAAATGATAAACAACTTGAAAGCATTTTTCTATAATTAAACTGAAAATCATGAGAAAAGGAGCAGTTAAAGGTGATTTTCTTATATTTTTTTAAAAAAGGTGTTTATTTAATAAATAATTTTAGTATCATTAAAAAGTTTATTAATACCTCCTCCCCTCGAAAAAAATAGATACTTATAAAAATTAAACGAGTTGAAGATAATCGTAAGTAAATATTTGTAATAGTAATAACAATTAAACTTGTAAAAACAGATAAATTTACCAGTATGTAATTATTATTTAAACTGAGAAATTTTTTTTTTAAAATGGTACCATGAATAAAAAGGCAGCGTTTTTAAGGGATGGTGGCTTATTTGTAGGGATCTAAGGGCAGGCAGTCATTTGATCCCTTGTAGTGTTGTTTACCAGAATTTTTAGAAATTTATAGCTTGCTGACTTCAAAATGTATCTCTCCATAATAATGGTACATACATTAAAACATTGATTTGATTTTTTTTTCTCTTTTTGTTAATTTATTTTTTCACAGCAAACAAAAAATAATAGCCTACCTTGTAGATCTTTTTGCCATAATCACTGACTAATAAACCACTAGTTTTATGAAACTATGCATACGTCTGAAACTTTTAAGCCTTACTCACATGTCTGAAGCCTTATCAAACTTTTTTTTTTTTTGCTTCATCATCATTTATCTCTTGTCTAACTCCATTATTTTTTAATAAAAATTTTTTTAAACTTTGTTCTGCATTTGAAAATGTTAGGGGAAACGAAAACTCAAACAAATTTAGATACAACAATAGTACAAATATTGTTTAAAGCAAGCAGGCACTGAAGTTCAATCAATTTCCTTCTCTCATCATTGCAGTGCAACATCATTAAATGATCAGTTAATTATGAAAAATAGCAATATTTTCATTAAAATGTAATATTTGTATCAGGGTTGGCAAGGTCTAGGACAGAGTGGATTAATTCACGGTTTAAACCCTGGATTAAACCGTCCTGTCCAAAACCTTTTTACTCAAATTTTGCCACAATTTTATCTGAACAATATTTAAAAGGTAAAATAAACATATAACTAATAACATATTGATAAAGAGAGTATTTGTTTTTAAAAGTATAATATTTTATTAATATTGTTCGACTCTTCAATTTAAACATTAAACAAAGGAAGATTAATCAGTAATCAAGTTCAATTGGACCTGTCCAAAACCCTTTTACTCAAATTTTGCCACAATTTTATCTGAACAATATTTAAAAGGTAAAATAAACATATAACTAATAACATATTGATAATTAAATCTACTAGAGAATATTTGTTTCTATAAGTATAATGTTTTATTAATATTGTTTGACTCTTCAATTAACATTAAACAAAGGAAGATTAATCAGTAATCAAGTTCAATTGGGGTCCTCTCATTCAATAGTACATAACTGAAGTTTGACCTTACCATACAGGTTAAGCTATAAGGTACTAAGTGCTTGGTTAGTCATAAACAGGTTTATTTATCTATAGTAATATTCAAGAATACTTTTATTTCATTCATGTTCGATTCTTTTAGCATAGTGGTGATACATCACCAGTGTCAGTAACTGAAACTAATGTTATGCCCCTCAAAACTGTTAATACATTTTTCAGTTATTTTGTATTTCTAATTTAAACTAATATATTTATATTTAAAAACAATTTTTTTTTAAATAGATGTCCTTTTTATCATCCTGTGATGCAGAAATTATAAAAAAATTTTAAAAAAATATTGTGAAAAATAAAAGGTTAATTTTTAAACAAATTTATTATTTTTTAAAAAAAAATATTACCTATTACTTTTATTATTGCATTATTTATCCTTATGCAAAAACATAATTTATCAGTATTAAAAGCAAATTTATATTCAAAGGATAAGGTATTCACTTTTGTTGTTCAATGAATTGTGGAGCTTCAAAAATTATAAACCTTTTTCTATTATATTATATTATTTTCCTTTAATAAGTTAAAGTGAATTGTATAAAAAATATCAAATATTTATTGATACATGTAATTATTATGTGTACAATGGTTACACCTATAGAATTTTTACCTTTTCCCAAAGTTCAAGGTTTTGGACACTTTAAGACAGTTTAACCCAGTTTAGGACAGTCAAACCCACGTGTCCTGTCCAAAACCAGTTTAGGACGTCTAAAACCCCAACCCTGATTTGTATGAAATTAACTAGGAAAATAAGTAGAAAATGTTTTGTAAAAAATTAACATTTTCAAGGAAAAAAAAGAGATTTTAATTTAAAGAATTAATGGAAAGGAAATTAAGTATTATTTTCTTTCTTGAGACTGATTTCAATCCCGAGAATTAAAGAGTGCAAAGACAATTTATAGTATTATTAAAGAGACAATTACAATTTACTTTTATTAAATTGAGTGGTAGTGGATGTAAACTTAATGAATGGACAAATATAGCTGTGGTAAAAGATTTTGCATGACCCCCAAAACAGATCAGTACAAAATTTTATCTGTCAACGGAATTTGAAATAAATTAATTGCATAATGTGATATAAAGTTACAAAGGCATTCTTGATTATCATGTTATCAAAATTTTTTATTCCTAGATTATAAAATATATTGTTTGCTTATCAAACTAGTAACAAAATAACAAAAAACAATTCATTTTACAGTTTCAAACGCTTCATGCACACCATTGAGTCACTTAATCCATCATGAACTCGTTTAATTGATTTAGAGGTAAATAACTTCCTTTTTGTTAGATCTCTGTGATTATTTTCATTAATATAAGCTAAGGCGAGGTTTATAAGGTCTTTTTTAGTTACATATGATGCTAAATCTGTAATTGCATAATAATTCAAATAGATTCGTTTGTGTTCCAATGGCTTCATAGGTTGTATAGCATACAAACCATGTTCAGATAATATATTCAAAACGTCGTGAAATTCAAATGCAGCATCTATAAGATCACTACAGTAAGAAAATTTATCATATTTCATGGATAACAATGCATCTTCAAATAAAGACCTGTTTTTATTGATATTCCTTATCCTTGCATTGGAAGACTGTTCAAAGATAAATTTAAACAATGTACAATTTTGATTGATATTTATCTTTCTCATAGCCATTAATTCATTAATGCAATTATCACTAAAAGAAGATAATTCTATATAAATCGCAATGTTTGTACAAAAAGTTAAATCCACAAATTGGTTTGGTAATAAACTAAACAAGCCATCTTCAATATTTTTAAAAACTGTTTCAATTTTTTTTACAGCTATGTATTGAATAAGTAACTTAGCAAGAGGTAAGTTTTCTATACAATATCTAAGATGTTCTTCAGGATTGGCGCCAAACACGAGAAGTGTTTTGATAATATTCAGAGATATGTACCTGTTCTGTATGGCAACTTTTAGAATACTGTTATTGTTTTTGTCACATGCATTAGGATCAGCACCTTTTTGAAGCAAAAGGCAAACTGATTGTTCTTGTACATCACGACTTTTAACTAACATATGCAATGGTGTTTGATTTTTATAATCAACACAATTAACATTTCCGCCATATTCTATTAGAATTTGGAGCAGGTCATATTGATATTGATTATTGTTGTATGCTGCAATGTGCAACGCAGACATCATTGAGCGTTCGACAGCATTTACGTTTGCGCCTTGTTTCAAAAGCTCAATGACAATGTCAAGATTATTTGCACAATACACAGCGCGGTGTAAAGGCGTAACTTGAAAAATATTTTTCTGATTCAACTGCGATAAATCTTCAGCAAGAATACTTTGAACTAAGGCAAGACTGCAATCTTTAGAGAGGACAGCAACGTGAAGTTTAGAACTCCAAAGAACGTCATCACTAATAACATAGTTTGGATTGGCATTTAAAAATAGTAATTTCATGAGGAAATCTGCATCAAATTGACCTTCGAAACTAAACACTGCATCGAAAAATATCCGCTCTTTTTCTTCAAAAGCTAACATGTTTCAAATTAATGAAAACTATTTAATTTTAATTACATTTGTATTAATAGAAAAGAACCTCTCACATTTGTATTGCTTATGTTTACGTTACGTGAAAGTTTAAAAATGGTGGAGAAAGGTTTCTTTCTGCCCGTTGCAAAATTCAAATATAAAAGCAGGCCGGCTATAAAGCCATTCTCACTGTCTTTAATTAACATGCCTTCAATCACCATCGAGAGCGAAAGAGAACCCTGGTGATTGGTGAAATTTTTATCAGGAATAACTTTCCAACTTTCTCTCGAATCATGTTACACATAAATTCTTTTTGGCATCATTGTTACTGATGTTAGAAAAATTCAAAATAACCCTTTATGGCGGCTCTTTTAATTTAGGTTTTTATTACAGAGAATAAATATTCATTTGGAATTAAACGTTTTATTTAAAGGATACAGTTAGACCTGGGTACTTCAGTAAGTGAGTGTGTTTATATTTTCTATTGACGTAGCTTGTTTACTCTTAACTATGTAGTTACTCTTACTCTAACTTCTCAAACTAACTATGAAGTTTAAAGCTATAAATGTGATTGGAAAGTATACTGGGAAATCTCCATTTATATAACTCAAATATAAATATCGTAATTATCGCACTTATTTGAGCAATTGATTCCGTGTTTTGAAAATAGTGATAAGCAATAGAAATCATGATATTTCTTATAAAAAATTTGGTAGCATTAAAAATAAAAAAAATTATTTTTTCTTTTTTAGTTTCGTTGTATTTTGATTGATTTGTAATTAAAATTGAACTTTGATAAAGTAGTGAAAGTTTAAAATTGTATAAAGATAGCAGCCTAAATTAAAAAAGTAGGATGAATTCTTTCTTAGTATATTTTTCTTAAATATTTTTTAGTAAAAAATAATTTTGCTACATGTATGTTACTTATGTTTTGGACATTATTCGTAGATTAGAAAAATGGTTTCTAATAGAGCTGATGGAGATACTGATTCCAATGTCAGCAAAAGGTAAATAATCAATTTATTTTATTTTGAAGTGGATGTTAAATTTGTTAAAATGCTTTCAAGAGTACTTTTAGGTTGTATTATAAAAAAATGTGTCTATGATTGATGGAATACAGATCTATTTTTTTTTTTTTTCATTTTAACTACTTAAAAGTATATCTAATCATTAATCTTTTTATTATTCAAATTACAACCATTATAGTTATATATTTAAAGATGAAATAATAAATCATAAAAATTACATTTGTGTTTTATTTTATATATTAAACAGTTTTTCACATTTCAATACTTTCTTAACATTATTATATTTGCCTTGTTATTAAAACGTCTAAAAATGCAGGAAAAAAGCCTTAAAATGAAAAACTAAAATTCAGCAAAATTCTGATCTTATTGTTCATAAATAAGATTTCACACACTAAAAATCATACTGACTTCTATGTTATTGTAATATCATTGTTTTCTTTATTTATAATCCTTACACAATTTATCATTTGAGAAAAAATAAAGTAAGAGTTAATGTGGAAATATTGCTTCTAAAAAGTAAAATTTTAAATAAAATTTATTAAATTAAAATATTATTTTAAATAAAATTTAAAGTGAAAGTCTTATTATATTGGAATTTCGTTTATTTATGTTATTAAGGTTATTTATCAATGGGAGATAATAAATTTAATGTTTTATATTTATCGGCTACTAACGAATTTTTGCAAATAGAAGGTTCTTCCATATTGACTCAATAGACCTTTGTGAGCCAAAACTTATTAAGAATCTTCTTTTCGCCGAAGTGTTTTATTTGATACAGTTAATTGTTATAATGTTTTAGGCCAACTTAGGTTGTCAACAAGTTATTGTTAATATCTGTCTCTTGTATCTATAATTAGTGCAACTCATATTATTGTAATCTGTGTCTCTATGAACCGTTGATTTTCACTTCCCTCAAAATCTTTATTGCTGGTTAATTTTTTATTTATTTTTTACCTTAACTCTATGTGAACTCAGGCCTAATAATTATATAACATAATTTAAACAGGTCAACAGTAAATAATAAAGGATGTAGCAATTTAAATCCAGTAAAAATCATATATTATATTTTTGTCTTCTTTCAGTAACTTTTATTTTTATTTAAAAAAATTTATTTTATAACATTGTTTTTATTTCTCTAAATTGTTAATTGCACTGTGGCAGAATTTCTCAGAGTTATCTGCGACAAAACTATCTAGGCCTAATATATATCTGCAAGGTACTTTTAATAATGACAAACATATATGCTACCCATTTAAAATAACAAAAGCGCTGTGTTTACAAACCAATATATATATATATATATATATATATAATTTGTTTTAATTGAGCATATTATAATTTTTTATTCTAATATTATGGGTGATATTCTAGCATTTTTTTTTGGGGGGGGGGGGGCGCACAAATTATTTCCTTCTTTGCATTTTGTTAACAATCATCACAAAGAAATAAATAATTAAAAAATCATGAAATCCGTAGTAGTAATTGCTGAAAAAAATATTGACGATGAACTCACGCGAATCTGACTCCTCAAATGCGTGTTTTGTTTCTAGAGACGGTTGTTCTAATGATTTATATGGTTTAAAAAATATCGTATTTAAAAATTATGAAGAAATCAATAGCAATAACTGCCAAAAATTCAATAGAATTATTGCCTTAAAAAGTAAACTCAAATGTACAATTCGAATTTTCCATATTGTTTGAAATCTAATGCGATATTTGAAATCCACGTGAAAATCATTATCAATAACTACCGAAAGTACAATCAAAACATTACATCAATTTTAGGCTTAAATCGAGCACATCAAAAAATGATTATCTAAATGCATGCTTCAAATATATGTAAATTTTTGTAGAAAATAAAAGTAAATTTTTTTTACATTTCAAAAGAAAAATCTGTCTTCAAGAACTCTGTAACGTTCAGCGACAATGTCGCCGTGTCGCTGTGATTCTGCCACGGGGATTGATTAGAGTTTTTAGTATTTGTGTTTATTACAGTTTTTCGTGTATATTTTTTTGTGTATTTCTTATAAATATATACTTTTCTTTAGTAAATCTGATGCTTTAACTGATATGAGTGAGGAAGAAATGGTACAACATTTAGCGCTCTGTTTAAAGCTAGATGCTGAAAATGTAAGAAATATTTTTATTTAAAAATTCTTTACTAAGCCTTTTTACATTTTCATAAAAGACTAATTGATTTTATAATGAAATGGAGAAAATATATATGGCTATTTTATCTTATACAATGCTTGCTAATTTGTGAAATAGAAATTCTATGACTGTTTTAACTAACTAGTTAGTGTAATCAGCTGCTTAATGCCATCAAATCTTCAAAATAGAATCATTTGTGTGTGATAGCTTTCTTAGAAATTTCTGTTATATAGCTTATACTTACATCGTGAATTACATTGGGATTTAATTATATATATGTTTTATTTCTTTTACTGGAGTAGAGATTATTCTTGTTTCCCTTTTTTGTTTTGAAGTGGAGGGATTTTTGCATAACGATTATTCTTGTTTTCCCCTTCTAATTATTGCTTTTACCATAACATGGCGTTGAGAATGACGTCGTGTGCAGACATCCAATCAGTTGCCGTTTTTGCACGTTTTCCCTGTTCATCACATCTTTTTCATGCCCTATCTTGTTTGACTGTTAGCTTAGAATCTCAGGCAGTCGAAATTTTTTTCCTTCCACATAGGTTGTGTTTCCGTTTGCTTATATGCTATATAACATTTCTTCATTAATCCTACTTGCATCCACTGGAGCAAAATAATTTGGTAATTTGTCGAAATTCTCTAAATGGGATAGAGCTTTTGAAATATCCTGTATGTATTTATAATGCTTTTTTTTCTTTTCTTATTTTATTGATTTTTTTTTTATCTAATTATATCTCTAACTTATTATTCTAGCACAAGCAACATAAATGTAAATTGTCAATTGTAAGTCACAGTGATTAATTGATTGTGCTTTATGTATTGCTCCAAACTCAAATCCTAAGAGTTTTTAGGTCATCTTATATTTCTTAGTGTGGGAAAAACTAACAAAGGTGTGTAGGGAAGAAGGGCGCATAATTAAGATTGTAACAAACATTTGCAAATGAATTAATTATACGTAAGAACTATTTTGCTTACCATAGGGTATTTATTATGTTTTACTGTATATATATAAATAATATCAGATATTTTTCTTACGGGACTTTTATTCTTATATTCAAAAAAAGTCCTTAAGAGAAAGTGTTCTAAACTGCTATACTTGTAGCAGAATAATCAATCCCTTCAAAACTCTTTATGCTTGGAGCAGAACGATTTACCAATATTTATAATTATCAAAACATTTGTAGTTGAGTTATCAAAAGTTTTAATGTAAAACATTAGATATAATTATGCTCTTTTGTAGAAATATAACTTATCTTCTTTTCTTTAGAAAATAAACACGAAGAATGCATTTGGACTTCATCTCATTGATATTATGCACCATAAAATAAAACACAGCATTCCAGATTTACAGTCTGCAAGTATGTCACTCCAAGCAAGTTCAAAGATATATGCTGGGAGAGTAGATGCTCTGTACAAAGAAACAATGCAATTCCATAATCAGTTGCAGACCATTGTATTAAACAAAAAAGGTAATATTGATATTTTATTAGTTTTTATTATCATTTCAATTATTTTTTTTCTTACATTAGGGGTGTACAACCTCTTTGGGTGAAGGACCACTTGCACAGCAGGTAGATTAATGAAGGGCCGCATGCAGATTTAGTCATTTTAGCGGCAATTATTATAATTTTTATATAAACATTGGTGTTCTAAGCACTAAATATTTTTATCAGTAAACTTAATGTCATATTAGCAGAAAATTAAATACTTTTAATTATTTGAATTCATTTAAAACCAAAAATAAAAACACTTTTTTTAAAAAAACTTTTTCTATTATACACAATAAATAATTTATCAAATATACATGTATACATAAATATTGGGATGGGGATATAAATTCTTACCAAAAAGAAGCTTACAGAATGAAAGTGCATAAAATATATGCATTTTGTTGAGTAATATAACTTTGAATTAAATATTTAATTAAAGAAAATATAACGTTTAAACAAAAAATAAATGAAAAGAAATTTTTTTTTGCATTCGAAATATCCTGCGGGCCGCACATAAACATTCGGTGGGCCGCATGTGGCCTGCGAGCCACAGGTTGTGCACCCCTATCTTCCATAAAAGTTAAAACAAATTGAATTGTATCTTAGATGCTGGTAATAAATTTATATATATATATATTTTAAGTTTATTTTGAGGGAGGAGACGAAGAATGAAATTTACTGTGAAAAAAAAAATCTACATTATTGCTTTCTGAAAAGTAATGTAATTACATTAGGGTTAATAAATTTATTTATTTTAACATAAGTGAAGGATGTACTAAAATGTTTTTAGAATGTATTAAAATTTTCAATAAACTGTTATTTACTTTTGGAAAAAAATTTGTTTTTCATCCTTTTGTAAAATTTTGTTTCATCCAAAGATATTTTATTAATGTTTTGCATGTAATTTATTTTTTACTGGCATGTAGATTTTCAGTGCTAATATTAAAGCAGGAAAAGGTTTTAATTTTCCATAAAAAGCTAATACGTAGAGGTAAAAACTTGTGTACAAACTTATCAGTACTGTAATATGTGTCGACAAATGTGCTTCATCATGCCGTTTCATTATTTTAATTGGGTCACATAAAAGATTTTTTTAAAAAATAGCTAAAATTATTCTTAATTTTTTATTTTGTTTCTTTATCTAATTCATTTTATATAAGTTAATGTTTTTGGAAAATTAAAATTGTTGTTTTTTCTTTATAGTTGTTGAGGGTAGGGATCAAGACATTGATGGTGAGGATGACAATGTGGGTGAGGAGCCCAAGGAAAGGCGGAGAGCCACTAAAACCAAACAAGTATTCATTTTTTTAGAACATGGAATTAATTATTTATGATGTGAATAATAAAAAAGAACATGACTATGTTAAGATTAAAGGTATATATCATTTAACAATATGAATTTGCAAACTCTTTGTCAAAAATAAGGATTGTTATTTTATTTTAAAATCTAAAAAATAAACTCACTGAAGTTGAATTTTCAATAGGTCAGTTGTGAAATGTTTTTAAAAATTTTGAGAGATTGTGAATTTACTGTAATGTTTAAAGATAAAACTATTGCAATTTTTATATGAGAAGATGAATCTTCATACAAATATCATTTTCTGAAAAAACAGTTGGTTTACGTTTTCAAAGAAATGTATTAGCTTTTTTTTTCAATAAAAAAAAATTGGACCACTATATGAATTTTTTTCTTCATAAATCTATTCTGATTTTTTATTTATTTCACAAGAATTTTTGTAAACTGTTATTTAAAACGAATCAACTTATGAATCTATAATAAATTAGTTTGAATGTATAATTTGAAATCTGTGAGTTATGTAATAAGTTATCAATTGTGATTTATGAAATCAGTAGTGAGTTATGCAATCCGTGAGTTATGCAATCTGTGAGTTATGCAATTCATTAGCATGGATTATCTGGTTTCTTATTTTCTGTGTAAATTTCATAGTTTTCTTAACTATAATTACAAAATTCAAAAGTGTAAAGTTAATTCACTTTTTATAATATATTTTTTTTAAATAAAAGAAATAGATATAAAGGTAAATAAAGTACGGTTCCATTAAATGTGTTGCTATATATACAGTTTTTATAATCAACAAAAAATGGAAAGGTTAATATTTTATATTTTCAATGGAATTTTTATGTTTACTTTCAATTTGGTTGTCAGGTAACAATAGTGAACTTTTAAACAGTTATGAGGTTAGTGACCAAAGTCCTCTTATGTATAAAGCTGCATTACTTCACTAAGGGTGTTTTTCAAGGGACTGTAAAACTGTTCGCTGATGGAATAACAGTTATATAATTAAAGCTTGAAATTTAAACTTCAAAAAAAAGAAAAGATTTTTCTACTCTGGATAAAATCACGAAGATCAATAAGTAATTCTTGAATTTTGCACATTTTCTTATGTTCAGCCAGTACACGGAGTAGTTTTTCAAGTATTATAAAAAAAAATTTTTAAATGTTTTTCTTTACATTGATATTTGCACCATTATCAGGGCAAGGAAAAATACAAAACTTAATCTAATAGTTTTTATTATGTTTCATGAACTTGCAACTGTAATGAAAATAGCTTATTATTGTTATTAAATTTTTTTTTTTTTTTTTTTTTTTTAAACTTTGTTGTGATGAAAGATCCTTAGGAAAACAACTTTAATATTGTTTTTCCAGGAAAATTTTTTAAAATAAATTTTAACTATTGTGCAAATTTAACTTTTATTTTCAACTTGCCAAGGTTTTTCTTTAGATTACAATTTTTATATTTTAAGTAAATTTTAAATCAAGATTTAACTACAAAACGAAATATATTTAAAATTTTTGGAATTGCACAATGAATTATTAATTTTTGGAAGGACACAATGTATTATAAAATTGTATTTTAATTAGAATTTTTTTTACTCATTTTTCAGTCATGCATATGAAATGAAGATATGTGTCCTTTAAATCTGAAATTACACATATAAAAGTTCTGTAAATTTATGAATTGTATTTATATCTTAGTTTTATATCCCTAGCAATGATAATGCACTTTTTAAATCTAAAAATATATGTTGAGATTATGTAAATTTATGATTTTTTTAAAATTATATTCCAGTCATATATCACAAATGAAGATAATGTGTCTTTCAAATCTGAAGCTACATATCAAAATACAATGCCTCATGCTAACTACATTGCAATCAAGTCAGCGTTTTGTGCTTCACGGACAGCTCCAAAACTGTTAGAGAGACTTCCACTGGAAAATGATTTTTGTAAATTAGCATGTATTTCTGCTCTGCCTTGTTTCAATCCTTTGGCTCCAGTACCTGTAGTGGATTTTTCATATCCAGCGAAACGGAAAGGTATGGTTTCTTAACCCATTAACCTTTGGTGTAGCATTTGCATAACAGTTAATGCAGTTGAATTCTGCAAATTCAAACTTTTGTAATTTGAACCAATAATCATGATGTTTCTCTATGAATATAAACATAGATTTGCGCACAATTCATTATTGAAAATGCTATAAAGCTTCATAATTCATGGAAATACTAATTTAGATAAAGCTTATCATGGGTGAGCTTTTTATTTCTGACAAGTGTGTTTAAGAAAATGGACATAGCTCAAAATTTTTAAGAAAATAAACGTAGCTCAGTTCGAAATGCGAATTTTGAGAAAATGGACACTGCCTGAAATGTGTATTTAAGGAAAATGACATAGCTTTTGATACCATTTTTCAAACTTCCCTTATATAAACTATTCTTTTTTTAAAAATTTTTTTAAAAAAGAGGAAACTAATAAATCAAAATAAATTCGTAATTTGATGTTGACCATTTATCTAATTCACTCAGTATAAATTTAAAAAAAAAAAAAAAATCTTTTCTTTTTGTAAAATACTTGAAATCAACAATTTTTTTACATGATTATGTGTTTTATGCATTGATAATGAGGGTATTAAATTTTATTTTTAGGGATTTAGATTTTTTTAAAACCACTTAAAAAGTATCACCTGTAAGTATCACCACTTGCACTCTAAATTACAGAACTTCGCCGAATTTGAAATAAATTGATTTTGATTAGATTAACTGATTGATATCATTTAATGCATCATAAATGATACAAATTTACCAATTCAAGCCACACACACACTGAGTCTTAAAATAAACTAAACTAAAAAAAAAAAAAAAAACTATTTATATCTATGTACAGTATATTTTCTTTAACATATAAAAATAATGCATGGATTTAAAAGTAAAAAAATATCAATTGTTGATTGTCTACAATTTTTCCTAAGAAACTCATTTATAAATCATTTGCAATCATGATGTTTTTTAAAGTTATCAGAGCGATATTGTACTCTCATGTTTCAAAGCTTTTTTGCATTCCTCATTTCAGCACTTCGAAGAGGTGGCTCAACATCAAAACTTTTTTTTTATCTGACATGCCATTTTTATCATCCTGTTTTTTTTTTCTTTCCTATAACAATGTGACCTACGATTCTTCTGATTCCGTTAATGTGGAGGCTACAGGGATATTTTCATCAATTTCCATCCATGATTGAACTCTTGAAATGCCATATATGATTGTTCTTTCATTATTTCTTCAGTTTCCGAGTAAACTTCTTTTCAAATCTTGCCTAAAGGAAGTTCTGCATTTCAGCAGTAACCTGATCCTATGATAGCTGCCAACTCTACTGGATTTCCCAGTGGACTACTAGATTTGTCAAGTTTTTCCTGGTCTATTGGTTTTATAAAAATTCTCCTGGTTTTTGTACATTTTAGGAAATTCCCTAAAATTGTGTAAGTTTCCTAAAAAATCCTTCTTTTTGCATAGATTATTGCTTGCTTGAATATTAAAATAAATATTATATATTATAAAGCCAGCCTCATTTATAAAAATTAGTTATTCCCTTTATAAATAAATTTAAAAATATTTTAACTATCTTTGATGAATTAAATGCCTATTACTATTCAAAATTATCAGAAAACATAATACGTAACATTTCAAGTTCATGTAATGTCTATCATAACTGGATATATTGCAATTTTTCTATTTGATGACTGTACAAGTCCCTAAATTTTATAAAATATTTAGTACATTATACAACAATTATCTTGAAATTTATATTATTTTGTAAAATTTACTGGATTTCTTCCTATTCATGTTGGCAGCTATGTATGAAGCTGCTAAGAAGTGTACCACATAAAGAACGTTAGTTTTTGACACACAAATGAAAAGAGAAAATTCAGACCGAAACATTTAACTGCAATCACATTAAGTGAAGATAACTGTATTTCAATCTTGCCATGTTGTTTATAGGGACACATTTCATCATTTTAAAATATGATTTTAACATTTTACGATTTTTGTGAAGCGAAATACCGTAAGTAAGGAAACAATCATTGAAAATTAAACTATTTCATGTGATTCTCAATCTAGAACAGGGTGTGTAGTGTTTTTTAAAGGTGCTTATTTTCGGTTTTTAAAAGCCCTTCAAAGTGGTTTTTTTCATTGGGTGTTTTTGAAAAGTGCTTAATTTTCCTTTTTCAAAAATGAGATTTTTTCTTTACTATGTTGATTTTTGTCACGTATTATGCAAAAGCGTGGTTTTCATATTGTTAGGTTCAACGTTTTCACAGTTCATTCAACCACAATCCAGTTCGGCGCACCATCGGTCCATAGCGTATGAAGGCGCCAATCATTTTAAATGTTTCATGTACATAGTCTAGTGAGATTATTGCACTCTCATGTGCTCAACAAAATCTCTCAATGTTTTTATGGTGGCTAATCTCATCAAGAAAAGAGTTCTTTGTCATAAACTAATTATTTTATCATTATCATGTAAAGTCTTTGAAAATTATTTTGCATTTTGTTAATGTATATAGTGCTCAAAAATATTTTTGAGTGCTTAAAATGTACTTTGTGGTTATTTTTTGTTGAAAGATTTGGCTACGCACCCTGTAGAAAAATCGAGCTAAAATGCAATTTTTTCATCTTTAGACTTAACATTGCTGTTCAACTATAATCAAGTTGGGAAACTCAGTTTGAAAGCGATTTTGCAGGAAAGTTCTTGAGTAGTTTTTACGACAAAATCAACAAAAAATTAACAGATAGTTCAGAACTTAAATAGTTCCCATTCCAAAATTAATCTGAATCTAGCTCTGGTTTTCCAGTATTCTAATTTTCAGATAACTACAATGTGATAATAAAATATCTAAGCCGACCAAGCCTGTGTTGGGGTTGGGGACTGCCCTTACCCCAGAAAGGTTCTGGGTTCGAATCCCGGGTAAGGCATGGATGTTCTTTCCTTCTCTGTACTATCCTTCCCGTTGCTGCCTTACTTTGGCAGCAACGTTGGCCCACCTAATATGGTGCCCCTGAAAGAGTGGCCAACAAATCTGCTCTTCAGATGCTTGTATGATGCCCAGGTGGGTCATTCTAAAAGGTGGGCATTGGAAGAAAAAAAATAATAACTCAATTTTGAAAATAAAGTATTGAACTCTTTTTTTAAAGCAAAGCTGGGTGAAAATCTATAGTTGCTTCAAAATATTAGTATCTTTATTACATTAATAGTACTAAAAGAAGCATATATATGATTTACTATTTATTTGATTTAATTTCTTTTTATAGGTTTCATTCAGAAAATACAAAATGTTAGACTTAGTTATGTAGAATCTCAATCGGGGACATTTTGCTCTGATGTAAGTACTGTATTGAATATAAATACAATTCAGTGCCTATTTATATTTAGAACTTCATAATTAATTTATAATATCTAAATAATTTATAATATATATTATTAATTTAAAATATAAATTAATTTATAATATAAATTAATTTATAATATAAATTAATTTATAATATAAATTAATTTATAATATATTATTTCTTTTATAATTAATTTAAAATGTCTCAGTTATCAATAAATCGAATGTTAAAACATCTAAAAATTGTTAAAATAAACTTTATATATAGAATAAATAAAACAGTTCACACATTTCTCATTTATCCATGTGCTCATCATGTTGAATAAATTTATTTTAACATCTCTAAATTTCCAAATCGTGTATTTCTGAAAGTAAAAATAAAGTTGGCTTAAGCATTTCACCCCACTCATTCGTTTTAGAGAACGACTTGCATATTTTTCTTTTTTCTTTCCTTCACACATGCTACAGAAGAATGGGGGAATCGTAATCCCGTCAATCTTTGTAAGATATTATTCTCCAGGTGGCCGTGAGACAGGAATTCGTCAGCAGAGCATATGTTGAGTTATAGTTACATTCCTGCAAACTGATTTTCATCAGCATTATTATTTCTTTAAATTATTATTGATCATAAGTTATAAAAATAGACCATTGCAAAAGATAAAAAAGGGGAGAGTGATTGGAGAATCAATTCAACAAATTAGAATTTTCATGCTCAAGTAGTATAAAAAAAATAACACAGGATATGCTGTCACTCTAGAAACGCTGCACTTGCCGAAATTTAATGTTTTAAAAATCAGAAAACGTCGCAGTTTATCTACGCAGTAGTTGTAGTTTTCCTTCCCCATTTTTAAATGGTTCGATTTATGTAGTGTGTGTAGTTTTCCTGGTACTCCCAGTTTTCCCGATAAAAAAGGTTTTGTCCTTATTTGTAACTTTTTGTTCTGATATTCCTGATTTATATCTTATAAAATAAAAATTGTGAGAGAATTTTTAGTTTACTGTTTGCCTTTTTTAAAAGTAGTTTGTTATATTCTACCAAAAAATGATCTTATTATATATTTTTTTTTTTTGTGAAAATGTTCTCTTGATTTTTTCTTTACTCTACTTTAAAGCCTAATTTATGTATAAGCTTAATACATAAGCGAATTTAAAAGTCTGCTAGTATGAATCCTCTTTAATTTCATTGAAGCAAAATTCACTTATCTTGTTATATGTTCATTGTGTTTTAAATCTTTATTTTTTTCTTGAACTGTTCTATTTTTTTTATTTATATATAATTAAACATCCTGATGCTTTCTTTAAATAGTTTTTGTCTAAACCTTAAAAAAATCATAAAGTTCATTAAATTTTCTAGACTAAATTTATTGCTGACATGCACATAATATCTAATTCAATCAATAAATATTGCCTTATTGCTTTAATGAAGATAGTTATTTGTATCAGAAATTTGTGAAGATTCATTTATAAACTACAAAGTTTATACAGCATAAGTTCTATAAGTTACATTTAAGGACACTCTAAATATTGTTTTTTAAATTGCAAATTAGAATAATAGCTGGAATGTATAAAAAGACTAATGTATGCTTAATGACATCAGAAATATTATTAAGAATAGAAAAATATGACTAAATCATTAATCCACCAGTTAATTTTAACTTTCAGTTTTTAGAATATTGCTTATTATATAGTGCTTTAATTTTAAATGTCTTCCTCATCTTAAAATGTCAGATAAGACTCAAGAATCAACTGCTAAAAATTTGTATTTTTAATTTATATTTTTAATTCTTTTTTATCTTGTTTAATATTATTAATTTTATGTTTTGTTAAAAATTATATTTTTCATAGCTTTATCCATATTTTATTCTATGAAAGATTTTTAATATGTTTTCTTTTTTAAAATCTAGGTTTTTCCTCCCCCTTCATTCAGAAGTCCTGTTGGGGCTCCTGATATGGATGTAAGTTTGTCCCTAATTTTGATGGCATTTTTACAATTGTACTAATTATAAAGCAGAGTAGAAGGACTAAAAATGTTGAAGTATATAACTGAAGTGTTGATATATATGTTAGCATTAGTGTGAAAAAATCTACTATTAACCTCTTCACTACTGAAGTAATATAGCAAATACATATTTTATTGTTCCGAATTTCTATTTTACTGCCATAAGCAATAATAAAATAATGATAATACGACTTGTACTGCCAGAGAGCTAATAATTTTCGGTATACATAAGTGGACCTCAGGTTTTAAGTAAAAGAATATAAATATCTCGAATGTTAAGTTACTCCCAAAGTTGGAACAAACATGCATATTGCTATATTATGGTTTGTTAAAATATAATAGTGAATATATTTAATAATTATTTAGAAGAAGAAAAAAAATTTAAAGAAATATGCATTTTTTTTCTAAGCACAATGCAATACTGCATTATATCTCAGTTTCAAAACTATTTTACTTAAATGCAAACTGTCGAAAATAAATTATTATTGATAAGAATCTCATATTAATTATAAAAAATATTTAATTCTTGGGGGTAAAATCTGAAAATTGTGAAGAAAAATTGAATACAAAATGTTATTAAATTATGTATGTGCCTTAACATGAAACAATTAATTAAAATATGCATAGAAATATTACTAAAACGTTATAATCTCTCATAAACTCTCCAAATAGATATTTTCTTATAAATCTAGTAATGTATGAGATTTCTCTTGAATACTACACTGCCATAAATTTTGCCATGCGATACCAAAATACACTTACGTGAACCTTCATGTTCTTGGCTGTATTATTTTTAAATTACTTTATTGTAAAGAGAAAAATTACTTTCAGAATAATGAAATCTTTGAAACTACTAGAGTTTTCGAGCCTGTGAATTTAGCGCCATTTTTCGAAAATCACTTCTGTTTATGTGGAATTCTACCCAAATAACTTGCATGTTCTGCATCTCTTGGAATCCCCAATAAGCTTAAACGTCCGCGAATGTTTCAAACGTGATTTTAGAAGTGAAGGCCCACTTGTGTGGACTGAGAATGACGAGGTTAAAAAGAAGAAGAAATCTTATAACTCTTTAATATGTTCTGTTCCCTCAATGGCCCAAAAGCTGCTTAAAATTCGGAGCATTAGATAAAAAACGCAGATTTTATTTATCCGCTTGTTACTGTATTTAAATGTTGCAATTATTTAACTATAGAATATTTGTATAAAATTTCAGAATTGTGAGTTAATTTCTTGTGGGGTCTCAGCCATGTCGAATTTTTCATATTAAGTTATTTAATTTCGATTGCGTTAAAGGGAAGTAAGTGATTTTTAATATATTTATTTAAAAATGTGGGTAATTGATAACTAAAATGCAGTGCCATTGAGGAAATTCAGAATTCATGAGGTGATTCAGAAGATATTGAATGATTCTAAAATTTGGTTTGTTTTTCTTGCATGGTTCTAATATTTTGTACTTGCATTGCTGTTAAGAGGTGGTAACTGTTAAGCACAACTGCAAGCTAATTAACTAATCCTGTAATTTTGTTTAGTTTTATATTGATTATTTTTCGATCATTGAGGAGGCAAGAAATGCAAATTTAATGTTATAAGATTTTGCGTAGTCTTAATCAAGGTGGTTGACAACTTTTTTTCACTACTGCTGAAAGTTTTAATGTATTTCATCTTTGTCAGCCCACCTTTATAGTACTGATGAATAAAGCTAGGTCGGAAAAAAAGAAAAGTGTATAAAACACAAAATTTTCTATTTTGTGATTTTATTGTGTATTTTGCTTTATTGAAGGTTATTTCCCATTGCAGCCTTCTCATACTAAATTCAATATTTAAACATTAATTTTGATTCAAAATGACGATAATTCTCATATTTAAATTTTTTTTGGGGGGGGAGGGATATATGTTAATATTGATGCATGTTTTTTCCTCTATTCGATTGCAGAAATTGTAATGTATTGTTTGTTTAGTAAATTTTAAAATAAAAATTGGATTAAAAACACATTCATAGACAATATTAGATGATCTCTAGACTTTGTTTATTTAGTAAAATTTCTTTGTTTTTTTAAGCAGTACGTTGGACATTTACTCAAAAATAAATTAATACATGTAAATCATTTTTAGCCACCTTCAGACGATTCATTTGTAATTGGATCCTCCCCTGTACAAGAGCCACAAGATGCTGATCTTGAAGAAATAATTGACAAATTTTCCGTTTTGGATATAACTGCGTAAGTAAGAATGAACTTCAATTTTTTATTTTTCTTAATGGTTTTAATTTTTTTCCCCAATGCCTACCTTGAGAATGACCTGTCATACAGGCATCTGAAGGGCAAATTTGTTATCCACTCTTTCAGGGGCACCATATTAGGTAGGCCAACATTGCTCCCACAGTAAGGACAGATAGTACAGAGAATAAAAGAACATCCATGCCTTGCCCGGTATTTGAACCCAGAACCTTTCTCATATTTTTTATAATTAAATATGACATTTGTACTCTTCAGCCTATATATCTGAAGGGGTTTTATGATACAAATGGATGCAACAGTAGACATTATTAATACAAGTAAATTTTATTTGATATAAGAAACAAACAAGGCGTCCTTGGTGGACAAGAGCGGTTGACCTGCTTGATTCTCTGTCCAGAGAGAGAACAATGATGAACGTCACTTCCACCTGCTCATGATCATTTAGAAGATCAGGCAATGGTGTTATATATTTTTCTTCCATTTAAACACATCCTATTTAGCATAAACAGTGTCTTTTACTGGTAAAGAAATCAGACATTGTATACAATGTAAAAAATCCAGCAAAGTAGGAAATGATTAAATATTTCTCACATTACCTAGGCATTGTATGCAATGCTAAATGATGAAACAGCTAAGTTTGGAATTTGATTATTTTATACTCTTGATTAGTTTGATTATGAGTTTTTAGTATTACTTTAAATTATAATGGGTGGAACACGTAGGTTCATATTTTGTTTTGTTAATAAAAAAAAAGCATAAATTTTCAGGTGTTATTACAAATAACAGGATTAGTTGGGATAATTATGCAGGGAGGTGAAGACCTAATGTTCTTCATATTGATGTTTTTTCCCCCCCTTCAAATAAGGTCAAAAGGCCATTTTCAAGTAATATCTTGTTGAGTATTCACTGCACTAAATTATTTGATTTTTTGTTAGAGTTAAGAAAAAGTCAAGCCTGGTCACTAAATGGTATATCTTACCTGGTACATCTCTTGGTATGTCCTACCTTGATGTTTTCTTAATTAGATAGTAATGAAATCAAAATAAACCAGGGTTGAAGTAAAATTTGTGTTTCACAAAAGAATTTGATTTATTAAATAAAGAAAATCAGGCATAACATTCTGCAAACTTTCTTAGCTTGATTATAATTTTCTTTTCTTTAATTATCATTTAAGTATAAAACTAAACAGTTTGTCGGTCTGGCAATGTACATAAATGCAAGGTTGGATACAGTTGTGCCAAATTGAAATTCCTGTTGTGTTTTTTTCCCTCCCAAAATTACTACAAAACTCTAATAATATTCGTTGAGCGAAGAGTGTAACTTGGCTACTAATTTGTGCTCAATTACCAGTTATCACACCTTTTTAGAAAAAATCGGAATTGGAAATGTGGATAAAGTAGAAAAAATGATTAGTAAACAATGTGGATTTATGATAAAATCAGCCACTATAGAGTTCGTCAAAAAGTTATGCTTAAAACTCTAAATGTGATTCTTCGATCATGAAATATTATTGCGGAACTACAATTGTATGCCATAAAATAAATTGTTAACAAATAGTTGTTTTACAGAACCAAAATATCCGTCATAATAATGTATTAATTACAAATATCGGAATTTGAAAAACCGTCCCAAAACTATGAAGATTTACAAGAATATTGCCTAGAATTGAATTATTTTTCTTTTTTTAAATAAATTGGCGAGTGTAATCATTTTTAAAAAACATGTAGGGCAAAATTTTTTCATCCAAACGTCATATTTGCATAAATTACCCCACCTAAAATTAACCCTGTATTGATAATATAACATATTATTGATGATTGTTTAGATTTGTGCTCGTTGCTGGTAAATAAAGTTTTATTTGAATTAGGAATTCTATTCAGTTTTTTCACAAATTGTAGGCATGCAAATTTATCGAATTATTTATATATTGAATTGTACATTGTATATATCGAATTATTTAAAATGCATATTTAAATATGATTGAACATTTTTAGACTTGATTCTTGCTGAAAACTTATGGAGTAAATATTTTTAATTATTTATTTATTTAAGTACTTCCTTAGCATTTCTATAATATTATTTCTATTTGACACTGCATTTTCTTTAGAATTCGGTTAAATATTATATTAAACGTAAATTTATATGTTCATGTATGTTTTTTTACAAGCTCTATGCTGCTATGAATATTAAAATTATTAGCGCCAATTAAGTTCAAAAACCAAATTTACTTTCTGTTCCAAAATTATTATGCTGCTGTTTCATCCCTGCATATAAACTTTAAGTAAAGTAATAATAATGTAGTAATATAATGAGATGTAATAAATTATTTATCTTTATTTTTGAGTTGATGGGTATTTTCAAACTTTTTGTTATTTTCCCATTCTATCACTATTCATGAGACACTATTATCTCATACTTGTAAAATTAATAAAACATGTGAAAGTTGCAATTTTTGTCTTTGCTTATTTCTTCTTCTTTTACAGTGACATACTGGTTAAAGATTTGTCACACGCAGTTGTTGATGCAAACACTGTAGATAGAAACCGTTTTCCACCCAATTCTGCTCTCAAAAGAGTTTTAAATAGTAAGTGTTTTCAATAGTAATATTCTATAGTTAGTGATGCTTTTTTTTATTAGATTCATGGTAGCTTAATCTCTATTAATGTGTATGTGTGCTAATGTCTTTTAAACAGAAATAGGAAAACATTATGCTTGTTATTTGTAACCAGTCCTCTATTTTATTTGACTCAAGCAGTCACTGGGACTAAACCAATACACTGAAACTATACCTGATTCAGAGAAAAAGCATAATGGGGTTCATCATTCCAGACATTCATTTTTAACAATGAACTGAAAACTGAGCGAACTTGTTTTTTACTAGGATTTTATTCAATTGCTTTAAGGCATGATATCTATAAATCAAAATCCAGATTATTTTCTGATTTGCTTAAATGCTCAAAAAAGCTTTGTTCCAAAGGTAATATGTGTTAACTTGGAGGACTTTGTGACCCCTTACAAATTTAACGTGCACCAGTCACAATTTAATACACAAAGTTACATTGGTCAGCACAATTCACATTCTCTATCTCATGAAAACGAGCCCAGTATTCCTATCTCAAGCGGGATATTTTGACCAGCAAGTATTTCATGAAGTATAATATGTAAATATGAGCCGTATTGGCTCACGGGATCGAGCATTTGCCTTCCAATAAGGTGAATCAGGTTTGAATCACAGAATCCTTAATCCTAAAATATCCTCAGTGGTTGACTGAGTGACAGTGTATCCTCAGTTGTGAGTTGGGTTTATAGCCCATTGCTGTCATGCTAACAGTGGGAAATTTTTCCTCCATTTAATGCAAATGTGCATTAGTTCCATCAAAAAAAGTCTTCCACGAAGGCTAGTATGACCCAAGGCTTAATCGAGGATTTCATTTGCCTTCTTGGTTGGGTTCAAAATTTTAACCAGGGTATCTGCTACAACTTAGATTTTCAAATCCATGACTTTCCATGAATAATTCCAAGAATTTGTCATGACTAACCGAAGTTACTATTTTATCCGACAGAAACACGTCAATAAATTTAAAAAACATAACAACAACAATTGTAATGATAGATATAACCAAAACTGTTATACTTTGCATCTTCATATTTATTGATTCTAAACTTAAAAAAGAGTAAATAAAGAGTTGAATCAAGAGACTAGCTGCAAAAAATACAGAAGCAAATTAACTAAATACAGTCAGATATATATAGTTATTTAAAGTTGTTTTATTTTTTCTTAAAAGTAAGTTATATATAAAAAGCCTAAACTAGAATTTTAAATTGAGAAAAAAAAATTAATAATAAATAAATAAAATAATTTTGAAATCGTGGAAGTTTAAAACATAAATTTAAAAGATAATTCGTTCTAGAAATGTTCACATTTTGTTCACACACAATGTAGACATTTTTTGAAAAAACACCATAATTTTTAAAGAACAGGATAAAAACATTTTATATTTTAATTAAATACGACTGTGAGTGGGATTTTTGTTACAATTCAGATGTTTAGAACACTGAAATAGGGAGGAGAAATTTAAAATTCAATTTTAAAAATTAGATTTGTGATTTTTTCATTACAAATTTTGTTAAACACCGAAATCCATGACTTTCCTGGTGTGTAGATTCCCTGTGCAAGGCTAGAAGTTGAACATTGAAAGCTATAAACTTAGAAATGGCTCA
Organism: Parasteatoda lunata; assembly: GCA_949128135.1. Taxonomy (NCBI): domain Eukaryota; kingdom Metazoa; phylum Arthropoda; class Arachnida; order Araneae; family Theridiidae; genus Parasteatoda; species Parasteatoda lunata. The sequence goes on from OX421978.1 coordinate 77,384,847, forward strand.
GTTGTTTGAGGCTGCTTATAAAATAAAAAAATCAAAGTTGTGAATAAAGTAGTTAGATTGTACTTATACATTTACATGTTTTGCTTAATTGTTCAACTTACAGTAAATTTTAATAACGTATGCATATATCTATCTATTTTAAGCTGCTGAAAAATCTAAGGTCGGAAAAACACCTGTGAAAGTTAGAAAAGAAAAAGCACCCAGAGAACCGTTTTTTAACAAACAACGTGTGGTGGATAAATCCATTCTGACGAAAACACGTAGAAATGAATTAACCGACAAAGACATTGATCAATGGACATTGAATGACATAACTACAGGATCTAATGGGATTGAGCTGTTTTCAACACTCTTTGCTGATAATATCAACATTGACAATAAGAGAACAATTTTGGACTCTCTGCAAAATTTAATGCTGGAAAATACACCACAGTATTTTGATGGATATTTTTGTAAAGAATTTCAAGTGAGTTGTTCACTTTTTTATCTTTAAAATGAAAAGTATAATCCCTTTATCAGAGACGTAGTGGCTAAGGGAATAGAGCAATGGCTGGACAAGAATTTGGCATCCGGCTTGCACCAACTGCAATGCTGATGAAAAATACCCTCAGTGGTAGACAGATCATGGATTAGTGTTCCCTTGCCATCAGGCTAACCATAGGAGGCTTTTTTGTGGTTTTCCTCTCCACGTAATGCAAATGTGGGTTTGTTCCATCAAAAAATCTCCACTATGTCGAATTTGTTCTGATAGTTGATGCAGGAGTTCCCTTGTCTTTTGGATTGGGTTCAAAATTATAATAACCACTTCTGCCTCCATGCCTCATATCCTTTAATCCAATCAGCAGGGTCTTCTTAACCCTTTAAGGACCAACAGGAGAAGGAAGCTCTTACCCTGGCTTGCACGCTTCTGAAGTATAAGTACTAAAAAGTTTGCATACATACTAGTACCAATACCAAAGTACTGAATTGAGATTCTAGTCCTTGTGCTGGTAAATTCAGAAAGGCTTATTTCATATATGAGACATGAAGGGTGTAATTTAGATTGTCTACACCAATTGGGCTATTAAAAAGGTCTATCGATTATCCTGATTTTGAGTATTGTGGTGTCAGATAATTGAGGTCTTTTGTACCCACGTTTCTTCAAAAGGTCTTAATTTGACCAAAATGTGGTTTCAAACTTATTTTGAAGCACCTCAAGCTTATCAATTTCTAATCTTCTCAAGCAGTATATTTCACATGTATTGAATGTCTTATACTTTGTGTAATTTTTTTTTTATACTGTGAAATTTCTCAACAAATCAAACAAAACACTTAATTGTAAAAATATTAGGTCTAGAGTGAGACAAAGCAAAGCTATTTTGCCTTTTATGTTACATGTTTGTTCATTTTGTTATTTCTCATTTGTGATTTATATCCACCATATCCTAATTTGGTAATTGATTTATATCCAAATTTGGTGATTTATATCCACCTTCCCACCCAAAAAATTGTGTTAGAAATAAAATTAATTTTAGGTAATAAGCTAAATGAATTTTTCTTCATAAATCAATCTTTATCCCAAATATATTTTAACTTGAAAAAACTGTCATTATACAGGATTGACCCGACTCAAAACCTTATTAAGTAGCTCCTAACTAAGCTATTTGGACTGTTTCTTCAATTTTGCAAAAAACAACTCTGTATCTTGAAGGTAAAAAATCGGAATAGGTAGAAATACATTATGTTTAATTTTCTTATTTAAATTATTTGATTGCTTCTGCTTAGTAAGCATATCTTTAATGGATCCTAAAATTGCATTTTTGTGCTTGAAAATATGATTAATTATTTAGAAATTAAAAGTTTAGAATATGTCTATTCACACACTGAAGCTAAATTTTAAGCAAAAATACAATTTACACATGCTCCACCGTAGGTGAGCATTGTTTTTATGTTTTTAGCATAATCTTTTTTTAATTTAATTTTTTTCTCTGTTTTATCAAAAAGCTATGGAATAAATATGGAAAACAAAGAAATGCTCAGCTTCTACGTCCATCATCGTTTGGCGTCTGTATGAATGTAAGTATTGTTTTCTATTATAAATTTTTTATAACATATATTTTTCTTCATATAATTTTACTATGAATATAGTTTTTAAAAAGCATAACGTTTTGCTATTACAGGGTTGCCACAGACGACTAAAATGCAACTATTTTCAGCATGGGGCGACTATAGCAACTTTTTTTTGCCTGAAAAGGCTAAAAAGGCAACTATTTTCAGGAAAAGGAGACTATTAGGAGACTTTTCTGTACTCCTAGCAATGTTTTTTGCATAAATTGGGTTGAAAACCTGCAGCTAATGAAATGTTCTGAACACACTGAATTTCTTTTCTTAAAAAATAGAAAATGTAAAATAAAATTAAATAAATAATTAAAAAATGAAAAATTTTAGATTCCAAATTTGAGTTATCACTTTTTAATGCGTTCAATTTGCACAGATTCTAACGTAAGTCTATTTCATTTCTCGATCACCTTTTCAACGACTTTTGCTACGAAATTCTGCACAATTTTAAAAAACCCCATTTTTAATACGATATTACAATGCTTGAATTTTGAATTTAAGTAATCACTTGTCACAATATTATATATATACAGTCGAACCTGTTTATCTCGAATCTCACGGGAAAAGCAAAAAATTCGAGATAAAGAGGTTTCGAGTTATACAGGTACTTTAAAAAATTAATTTTAATTAAGAAATTCTATTAAAAGTGCTTTAATTGTTTTTAGTAGAAAAATATAGACATTTCTTTAAATTAATTATACCACGTACATCTATTTACATAACTGTTTTTTAGCATACATTAAACACTGAAAATAATTTTTCGAAGATTTTTGACGTTTAACCTTATTTGTTCCGATTGTTCTTTTGAGGTTAGAAAGATCGCAAATTCCTCATAGCCAACATTTTCCTGAAATTTAAGAGTGGTTTATAAGAATTCTACAGCTTTTTCTACTTCTTTTGCATTCACTTTTGATTCATCAATATGATTTTCAGTTTCTTCCTCTTCATCTGATATTCCTTCGACATTATCTATGATTTCCGCAACTGCCAATGTTCCGCATGTTGCCAGGCAGTTGTCCACTTGTAAAAATCATCAAAATTAATGTCAACAATTAATCCAGATTTTATTGCATTCCATTCTGGCAAACCTGGCACTGCATTTTCAGCGTTAATATTTTCTTCTTCTTTACTGATGCCTTCATCGTCTTATTCATCATGTTCACAGCTATTCTTAAAACCAGCTTTTTAAAACCCTTTTGGATAGTGTTTAGAGACACATTTCGCCGAGCAAAACAGCAATTCTGATAGTGTCTAACTTGTTTCATCGATGGCATCTACAAGTTTGCGTACCAACTGTTTTCTATAGCTTTCTTATCTATGTTGAAAAGCTAACCCCTGATGGTCACTATTCATTATCCCCTCACTTACTGCCAGAATCCTTGTATTCCTTTCTAGTTAAAGAAGTGCAGGGATAGTAATTGAAATTCCAAGAAACACCCCCTACCTCTTCATCCCTACTTCCTGTGGATTCTTGGAATTCATCTCTGTCTACGAGTTCTACGGATAAAGAAAGTTTTGACATTTGTGCTCTATTATTAGAAATGCTAGAAACGGAGGTTTTGAAGAAAAAAAATTCGACATAAACATGGAAAATACATTGATTTTAGACAGTAAATGTAGGGAAATTTGGAAATTTCGAGATAAAGAGGTTTTCGAGATAAAGAGGTTCGAGATAAACAGGTTCAACTGTATTTATATATATATATATATATATATATATATATATATATATATATATATATATATATATATATATATATATATATATATATATATATATATATATATATATGTATATATATGTATGTATATATATATATATATGTATATATATATGTATGTATATATTTGCTAAATCAATTATTGATAAAAGGGAAAATTTCTTAGAATAAGTGTTGTTTTTTTTAATGAAAAAGTATTTTTTGAATGAATTTTAGTAATTAAAAGTATTTAATTTTTTGCAACTATACAAAAAAAATTTTTTATATAAAAATTTAGTGCTAGAACACTAACGTTAATATAAAAATTATGATATTTGCCACCAACTTGACTAAATGGATCATGGTATATGACAATTAAGTCATTTAATAAAATCTTAGTCTTATTTTTGTTCTTATTTAGGCAACTATTTTCCTGCTCTAGGCTACTAAAAGCAACTATTTTGTTCATTTTTTTTTCTGTGGCAACCCTGCTATTATAATACTTTTGATATTTATTATGTTCCAGTTGCTCAAAAGGTAGTTTGGACTAAAATTTGTGTGCTTAGTTGTATATAATGCTTTTTACCAATGTTACGCAATAAAGTGTGAGTGGTTGACTTTTATTATCAACAAATAGTTTTGGGTGACTTCTGGCACTGATAATTATAAGAACTGTAAAACATGCTGTTCGTGCAGATCATTAGTTAAAAGAAGGCAGGGATGGCATTTTGTCTTGAAAGAGCCCCTTTTTTCCCAGGACACTAGTAAAAGTTGGAGAATATTTGAAAAAATTTCACAAAATAAAAGAAGCACAACAAAATGGTAACCGAGATAGCCAATGCAAGTTTGTAGCAATGAGTATTACAAGACATGCTTAAATTTAACGAAATTAATTTTACAATAGTACCAGAAATAAATATATTTGTTTTAGTTTTAGGTGAAATTTCCAAATGTATATATCATTACATAGTTCTCCCTAGAAATAAAAAAGGGCAGGGCGTTTACTCACAGAAAAGGTCACTTTGAGTTTTGAAAAGTTTACACTTGCTGTTTAAATTTATCAAAATATCAAAAAATTTATAAAAAACACTGTTTAAATTTATCAAAATATGTAATTTGTAATAATTGAATTTGATCCTCAATTTTTAAATTACCCTTTTATAATATTTTATGCATATATTTGACAAAGTAATTCTCTCTCATTATTAAAATATTAGAAAAAGTTGAAGCTTTTAAAAAATAATTAAAGGCAAGCTAAAAAACAATCTCTGCATAAATTTTCTTTTTAAAAAAAAAGGAATATTTGATGAACAACTTTGAAGCTTTTTTTTTTACATCTTAAACTGAAATTTATGAGAAAATAAACATTTAAAGGTGCATTTTTAAATAAAAAAGATATTCATTAAAAGTAAACAAATGGTAAAACTTAAAAGCACTAAAAAATACATTATTATACCCTCTACCCCCCATATAAAAGAATATCTCTAATTTTGCTATATAACTAGACAACATGAGAAAAATCTTATTAAAATGAAAGAATGAAATTGAAGTTAAATAATTATCAATAACAAAATAAATCAGAAATGGACTTCTCATTAACACAGGTAAAAAAAAAAAAAAAAAAAAACAATTTTTAAAAATAAATAAAAAGACACACATTTCTATTAAGCGATGGTGGCTTACTTATACAAAAATGTCAAGGAGGGTGCATTTACAGGGATCAAAAGGCAGGCAGGGCTGGTCGCCCTTCTAAAAACGCTGAGGGAGGACACTGTAGTTATTTAAGAGTCAGTTTGAATGCTCACATTTTACAGGATAAAAATTATGCTATTTGTAACTGCGAATTCAATATGTAGTTTATATGTTTAGTGTTTTATTTCTAAATTTATTAGGAATTCAATTTGATTATAATATTTTAACACCCCTGAATATAATTATAAAATAAGGTTCCATACTTCTTTGAGTAGAACATTTAAAGAAATTTTTTCCTCTGTTTACTCCTTGCAGAAGAAACTTACCATATCTAAAAGAATGCATTTCTTCAATTCAAATTGTTGCAACTCAAATTGTAGAACTAAAACTCGTTAAATTTGGGATATTATAAAGCTAGGACTTACTTAAAAGTGCACACAGCCTGGATTCTTGCATCAATTCTGCCATTTTTTTCCAATTTGTAATCACTTAGTTTTTCACTTCAAATTTGTTATTATGTTTTTGTTAAATAATTGTTTTGCTACAATAATTTTGTGGTTAACTTAGGCCCCCTTCAAAGTCTGTCAACTATCAACAACTTATTTATTTTGTTCGTTTGTAGTTCAAAAGTTACGGGTTGGAATTATTATTATTTTTTTAATAATGTGATAGAAATGCTAATTGTTGACTGCAGATTTTATATAATTTCTATGAAATTTAATTGCAATTGCAGAACTATGGCTATAGTATTATATGTTGAATGTGTGAAATGCACATAAATATTACCTTAAAGAATGATAACAGTTGAAATTTTTTTTTTTTATGTTGATATGTATAAAATAAATAAATTAAAAAAAATTTTTTTTAAAAAAGGACCATACGCTGATTTAGAAGTTGGGTATCGTTTATTATCTTTGTGTACTATTATATGTTTCCAAATATAAGCCCATTTGTGCATAAACCTTAAGTAAGTTATTTCTTTGAAAAATTTTCCTAAATTCAAAAGCTATATGTAAGTAGACATTAAAAAAAGAAATGAGACACCCTATTTTTATGGGTAACTATCAATTTTCTTTTTGGACTAAGATGCATTTTAGTCTATTTGTTTACTTTTGTTTTACCCTTCTTTTATTCTCAAGCCATCCACTTATTAGTTCCATTAGCAGTTCAACTTCCAATCCAAATCCAAAGTAAATCAAATACTAAAAGCAAGAGCTGTCTGACTTCTGAAGCCAGCACATTTAACATTTTCTATTCATTTGCCATTTTATGAGAAAAATGAGAAGTAAAAGACAATCTTATTTATACTATTTTCTGACTGTCTTTTCAAGTGTTTTCTTTTCAATTGTTATTTCTAGGCATTTTATTTTCAAGTATTATTCTATGTATTTATGTTTTGTATGTGCCATTTCACAATAATATCGCTAAATGCTAGTCCTAGGAAAATGTCTTATTGCTGGTGCAGTTAATATGAAATTTCGGGAAGTTAACGGATCTGATTCTAGGCTAATCTCCTTAGTTTATCTTATGAAACATATCAGAAAATTCTGGGCTTATATTTGGAATAATACAATATTCATATTTTATTTTTTAAATGATTCTTTTCTAAATTATATCTTTTCATTTTTTAGAATAATCAATCTGAGGAAATAATATCTGAAAACTCCAATTTTGTTGTACAATCCTTTCAAAATCTTTCTCTTGAAAACTCTCCTGCAAACTCTCCAGCAAGGTCTGATGATTATGATCCAGGCATTGACAACATGGCACCACCAGATGTGGGCAACATGGCTGACTCTTTTGCATTCGAAAATCCCATATCAAGCCATCCATCCAGGAGAAGCGGTTTATTTGACGATGATTTAAAATCTGTCATGGTCACTCCCCCAGAAATGGTAATTGGTTGTTTTAAGATTGTTACTTTTCCATCTTTTAGTGTTTAGAAAGACTGTGAGCAATTTTCTAATCCATGTTTTTTATTTTTTTTATTTCTTCAAATAATTGAAATAAAAATTAAATGATCCTGCACAAAATTGTTGTTAATGTTGATAAATACATTCTTATCTTTGAAACATAAGATAGATAGTACATTGAAAAACGATTCCATATTGTTGATTAGCATGTTTTTAGCATCATTGAGCTTCAAAATTAATGATAAAATGTACGAATTAATCAGTCAGTCTTCCTTGACTAGTTAAAGATTGCTAATTGAATTCATTTATATCAAAAGCAATACTGTTTTTCACAGCAATGCATATTAGGTAAACGAAATAATAAAGAATTTTCAAAATATATTTTATTACATGTTCGTTAAGACTGCCATAACTAATCCCTTTGCTTTATAAATAATTTGATGCTTTACAAATAATTTACATTAATCAGATTAGAAGTTTCAGAGTTCATATTAATTGAACGCAACAAGGTTAGAATAATTGATTTTTTGATTGCTGAATCTTCTGATTTCCTGATTGACAACAAAAATTATAACTTTCAGATTTCCTTAACAAACTAAAGCATCACACTTCAACAACTAGTACATTTATATGTCTCTCAAAGTTTCATGCAGATTTATTTATTTATTTATATTTTTTTCTTTTACATCTGATCAGTCTGTTTTTAGAGTGAAAAGATGTTCTTTTTCAAGTATTTTTTATCTGTCCTTTTTTCTTATTCAGTTGCTAATTTTTTAATCCTGCTACATTTATTAGTAATGAACTTTTATTGTTTAATAAACTTATAGTTGGCAACTGTAAAAACCTACAGTAATTTGCATCCTGTTAACTGCTTTTCCTCCCCTTCAAAATTTAGGCTCAACCTATAACCATGAGATTTGAAACCCAACCAATAACATTAAGTACAGAAAAGGTGAAAAGTGCCATCTGGAATGTTGTAGAACAGGTACTTTATTTAAGATTTTATTGAATTTTTCAAATTAATCCTTAGGTGTAAATATATTTCATTATTTGAGAGGCTCATGAAAGTTTTAACCGAATCTATTTATTATATATTAATAATCTATTTTGTATATATTTGTATTATATGCTAAAAATTTTAAATAATATACATTTTAATGTGTACTATGTTTAGTTCATTGTTAGATATAGAAGAGTTCTTGTGTCATTTCTTAAAAGAGTCAGAAACAGTTACGGAAAAACCGATGATTGATATTTTATGAAATTGCCTTAATATGTATGCATATATATAAATGCTATGCATGAAGGTTTTGTGCTACCAGGGTGATGGGCTAATGTTTTTAAAAGATTTAATTTCCAGGTTTAGGTAGGAATTCAAATTTGTAGCAACCCTAACTTCCGTGACGCTTTTCGAGAGTAATCAGTTTGATTTCTAAAATTTGCAAGCTTCTTAAAATGTACATTTTGTGAAAAATTCATTTTATTTTCAAGAGTTTTTTTCAAATTATTTCTTACATTTTAATAGCAAATAGTACTTTTCTGAAGCTCTCAAAGTTTATAACACATTTTAGAGAAATGATCGATAGCAAAATGTCTGTTTTAAGAGTATCCTGGTATTTTAGGGAAAACAAATTTCCTTCTTTCAAAATAGTGTTCATTGAGAGAGGAAAATTGTTCATCTTTGGAAATCTAAGAAAGAACAAATTACATAGTATGCACTTGTTTGTTTGTGTTTTGTTTTTAAAGTGTATAAATGTGTTAAGCGATGTGTAACATTTGATACCAAAACAGCTATTCAGTTGAGTTGAATAGAAATATTAATATTGCATAAAATTAAAAGAACTTTATTTTCAGCACATGTTTATATTACGATATTTACCATGTTTTGTTTTCATTTCATATGCTAATTATGTGTCATTATATTTGTTCATATTGTGATCCAGTTTTATTTTTAAATGATCTGAACAATCAATTAATATGAAGATAAAGATGTCGTTAAATTTTGGCTGTTTTATATTTTCAGGCTGAGGAAACATTGCTGTCAGAATTGCACAAGAAGTTACAAAAAGTTTTTTATGATGAATTTATGCCTTTGCAGTATGTTTTCACCACTCTATTAATATTGGCAAATGAAAAGGTAAATTGCAAATTTTCTATATAGGGGCCATGAGCAATTTGGTTATAAATCTTTTTTGATGCTTATTTTTTAAAACTGTTCTTGAGTATTGTTTCCAGATGTACTTCAAAGCTTTGTTATAGTTTTAATTAAATACACAAAATTTTTTGTTTTGTTTCATGGAAATTTATAATACATGCTCTCCTCAGAGAATTGTAATTGTGGCTTATCGTTATTACTCCAAGATTTACACTCACATTTTTTTTATGTAGTATGCACTACCAAATTACAAAATTTTATACTTGTTTGTTATAAGTTGTGCATTATTCTGTTTATAAAATTTTTTACCTTTAAGATGAAATATTTCATGTCAAATAAAATAAAACAGGGCTGCCAATGAACAGGTAAAAATTGAGGAATTCTATCAATCAAGAAAAAATTAGGGAGATATCAAGGAATTTAATTATAATAACCAAAAAGTTAAGTAAAATTACTTAACGTAAGTTTAAGGTGCCTCAAGGTACAATATTTTGCCAAAAAAAATTTAAATTTATATTTAATTCTTTATTTTCGATTCTAGTTACAAGTATAAGTGTTAAGTAATATATTTTATGAAAAAAATCAGATATAACTGTAGTATATATAAAACATTGTACAAAAATCAGGGAAATTCTATAAAATCAATAACTTTGAAAATAAAGAATCAAATGACACCAAAACATATTTCACAATAATTGTATACAAAACAAATGTAATTTTAAACAATTGAGAAACTATAATAACTATTAAAAATATTGCATATTACTTTAAAAATTGCAGACTATTAGAGTATATTGATAACATTGTGCCAAATAAAACATTTCATCTCGCTCTTTCTCATTAAATGCAGGCTCAATTTAAATGTGTTGTACGTGTGCTAACTAATTGATAATGGTTAATTTTTTTGTAATTTTTTTTTAATGCAACATCTCGAGACAAATTTTTTATATCTTGTTCTATATATATTACTAGTATTTTATTGCTCCATCCTTAAAATTATACAAGAAACTGTTAAAACTTTCTGTTTTAAACAAAGTAATAGTTCTTGGATTAAAAATAGTATATTTTACTATTCATTACAGATTAAATTAGCCTTTACTATAATCAAGTAGAACAAATTTTGATTTTCTAGTTTTTTCGCTTGCCTTTTTTATAAAGTAATTGGCATATGTAAATTGTTCCAGAAAAATTATTTTTCATTGGTTCACTATTTGATAAATGAATATTGGTCACGGCAAACTGAATAATTAAATATTCTTTCTTACCAAATACTTGTTGCCTTCCAATTTGATACCCCGGACAATTTTTTGTAAAATTCTTTTTTCTGTCATTATCGTGAGAAAGACTTAGAGGTGCCAACTATTGCGATTTATCCGCAATTTTTAAAAATTTTGTCTTATATTTGAGAAATAAAAAAATATTTGTTTTTGAGAATTTGATTTAAATTCTGCTTAAAATAGCTTTCTTTTCGCCCAAACTATCTACAGTTATGAAATCTTGCTGTTTGAAACTAATCAATAATAATTTTTTCTATTTTTCTAAATGAATAAAAATGATTTGATAGAAACAAGAAATAAAAAAGTCACATCTTTCTCTCTATAAAAAAGCTAAAGAATAAAAACTCAAATCTGAAATGCTGTGAGCATAAATTTTTAGTGGTTCAAATGTTCTAGTTCAACCTAAAACCAGACCACTGATTCCAAGTAATCAATTTTATTTTATTGTGAAATAATAAAAAAATTCAGTGTTATAAATTTTTTTATTTAGTACTTTTATCTAAGTGTTACTTTTTTTATTTTATAATAAATTCAATCATAATTTTATTAATATTGTGTAGATTAATAGAATTAAGTAATATATACTCTTGAAAATTGCACTAGTTTGAATTTTGTAAATGCCAATATATAGAGTTACCCAGGGTTAGTGGGACAAACTTTAATAGAAGGTAGGGGATGGATGGAAACGTCTTCATTCGCCATTAGAAGGTGGTGTTAACAAGAGCAATAAAGGAAACATCACCACCATTGTGCACCATGTTCTCCTGATTTAAGCAGCATGGATTCTTTCTTCGGGGAGCACTGAATAGTTTTGTATACTCAATACCTGTGGATTCCGCAATGGATTTGGTTGCAAGAATCTTACACACCATGTGCTTATTTTCGATTTTGTTTTTTAAAAGTGCTTAATTTTCCCTTTTCAAAAATGAGATTTTTTTGTTCAACTTGTCGATTTTCGCCACGTATTGTACAAAAGTGTGCTTTACTCATTGTTCTGTTTTTAACGTTTTTCACAATTCATTCAACCACAATCTATTTCGCTGTACCGTCGGTCGTTAGCGTATGAAAGTGCCAATCATTTTACGTGTTATTTTTTTCAATGCCTACTAATTATTATTTTTTTTTTACAGTGCCTACTACTGCAAAATGATTCAGAGGGAGAAATAAAGGTCATGAAAGATATTTTAGAATGAGCAGAGGACATAGTGCATAAAGCACAAAAATTATTAGCTTAATATTTATATTTTTCTAACAATGTGTTATAAATAACATTTTCATATTTATATACTGTTGATGTTATTGCATAATGCACCAAAATAATTTTCTAAAAAATATATTTATTTAAAACATTTATAAAATTTATTTATAAAAAAAATGACCACTCTGAATAACTTTTAATCTTATGATCAGATTTACATGTTCCAAGACTCAATGGCTCGAGAGGGTGACCTCAAATCTGCTAATTATTAAATGTAGACGATATGCAAAAAATTACTTTCTTTAAATAAACATACGTTTTTGTTGTTGTAGACAGACTTGGAAGCCTCCAAAATAGGGTGTAGCCACAATCTGGGAAATATGGTCCTAATAGTTTGGTCAGGAGGCACCCCCCCCCCCAAACCTTGCAACCCTTAGTTTTTTTTATCTCAGGAACTTTTTAAGTGAATTAAAAAAAAAATTACACGCAATTATAAAATCGTTAATTCAAAGATAATTCCATACAAAAGAAGAAAAAAACTTTCAGTAAGTATTTGTCTTTGCATTTAAGAATGGTCAAAAACATTTTTAATAGTAAGTCATAAAATTTTTGCATTATTTTAAACAATGTAATTTTATAGAGTAAAAAATATGAAAACAAAATCTGTTAAATAGTTCCCAAGAAATTAAATTTCAAAAAAATCGGCTACTTAAAATTCGATTTCTCAGGAACTATTCAACCGATTTTGCTATATAAAATTACATTCTTTAAAATGATGCAAAAATTTTATACCTTACTATTCAAAATTTTCTCGACCATCCTTAAATAAAATAATATTTATTAAAATTATTTTCTGCATAGGATTATCTTTGGATGAACGATTTTATAATTGTGTGAATTTTTTTTTTATCAGCTTAAAAAGTTCTTGAAATATACAAGAAGTAAAATTAACATCAAGGGGTTCAAATTTTGGAGCTCTTACTGGGACCATATTTTAAAGAGTGCGACTACCTTATCTTTCAGGCGTCAGAAATCCGAATTCATTTAAGAATAGGTATGCTTGTTTATTCAGAGAAAGAACGCTATTTTTTTCTGGTTTCAGAATTTAAAATATCGCCTGCACTAATTAATAAGCCACCCTCGAGCCATTAAGATTGAGTCCTAGAATGTAAAAAATCTGAAATCAAGTTATTCAGTTTTTTTTTTTGCACAGTGTACATAAAAGTATATCTTTGCTTGTTGATTACTTAAATTTGTTATTATGTAATATTTTGTCTTTTTTTTTTTTACATTGTGTGAAATCAACTTTGAAAAATATCCATTATTTTTTTCTTGTTGAATTAAACGTTTCATTTCAATTTATATATAATCTCTTCTTTTAAAAATATTTACCTGATTTATTTCTAGATTAAAGATTAAGTGGTTCGTAGACGCTTTTTTTTTTTCTTTTAATCTGTCGTTAATTTTTTCCCCTTGTGTTGAAGAATATGATAGAAAGCCTTTATGCTAAGATTGAGTAGTCACTAAGTTTTTTTGTTTACCTGACATAAAGTTAAAAATCTTGTGGGTGGGGGAGGGGGGGGGGCAGAAGGCTAGGAAAAAAAATTCTGTTTCCTGAACAGGCTCATATTACAAGAAAGTGAGCCCCCAATTTCTTTCTGGTCTCGTTATGCATGAGATTTGTTTATCACAAACCCACAAATAATGCAACAAATTTTTGTTATTAAGAATGGATGATAATTATCCAAGCAATTTTGACAGACAAAATGCGAAAACACAATTATTTGTATACAAAGATTTGTTTATGTGCACTTTTTTACATTACTTGTTTCAAATAACTTATTTTTGCTTGAAGAAACTAGTAATAACACATTTATATCATGAAATAAAATAAAGCAGTATATATGATAGTAACATAATTTTATTGCTTGTCAAGATTAGTTTAATGATTCTTATTCATCTCAGGGTTTGTAGTTGTCCTCATTTTTTGCAAATTCTGAATATCCCATTAAAAAAAATTATAATTTGAGAAACGAAAGATTTGGATTTTTAATAATCCAATATCTTTTTACTATGATTAATATTGATTCCAAAGTTCAAATTTTTGCAGGGACTGTCTTCTAATTAAATAGATAGTTTAGACATATAGCATAACCTCATTGTTTAACATGTTTTCGGAATTCACTCATTTTATGTTAAAAGAAACTAAATTATTGAAGTGATGACTTCAGGAGTCATACAGTTATTTGTTTATGCAAGTGCAGTTACAAATTGAGTATGGCGGACTTTCGTGGTTTAAAAAATTTTATTTTATTAGCCTCTTTAAAATTTATAGATTACAATCAACAAATTAATATTAACCAATGTATACTGAAACTGTTTATTTTCTGTAATTCAACGGTAGTATAAAAATTACTGTTAAAGCTTTCCGTTCCTATCAAATCAATTCTGAAATTAAAAATATTATTCTTTTGCAATAAAATTTATTATCAATACATTAAGAGAAGTAAATTACGAATTTTTAATATTGTTTATCTTTTTCAAAAATTGCCTGATGTATACTGATATATCAAAAATTGTGCAGCTTTGATCTACTGCAAAGACTTTCATCCTGTCTTTTATTACTTAGTAAATAATATCTGCAGATATCTTTTTTTCTATTATGCAGTAACTCTTCATTATATTAGGTTTGTCAGTATTATAAAAAAAATCAAGATAAGACCTAGCTCATAAAACAATGAACACAACCTGAAATTTCTAAAAAATTATTAATGAATGTGTATTTTTTTAATAAGTTATCTTTGAAAAACAGCAAATACTGAAAAAACAAATCATAACTTTTATTTCTAAGAAATGTCAAATATTAAGTGATGTATTAATAGGCTGATTTTTGCATTCTATTATGTTTATGGAAATCGCTCATTACTTTTGTGCATCAAAGTAAATTAAGAAAAATACTTAAATGTTTTTAAAATTAATGGATTAAAAAAGAGCAATTTTAACATGGGCTAGATAGGAATGTCCAATTTTACTAAATAAGCATAGATTAGCTTGCATACCATAATGTAATGCCAGATCTGCTGTTATAAAAATCAAAGCAGGATGCATAGCACTTCCAGAAAGTGCTTATTTATTCAGGGTTAGTAAAAAGTGCTTAATTTTCTATCTTTTAAAAAGAGATTTTTTCTTTGCTCTATCGCTTGTTCTAAATTACAAAAAATGCATAATTTTCTCTGATATTTGTCAGAAACTAGTTATTTTATCATGATTATATACAGTTTCTGAAAATGTTTTTAAATTTTATTGATTTTATGTTTATAAATTAAGAACTTTAAACGATAGGGAAAAAAATTTATTACTGCAGAGACCCTAATTATGATCTTTTTAACAATAATCTAGTTTATTTATAGAGATGAACACTATAGAATTGAAACAGAACAGTAACATCGAAGTTTATTTCATTAAGAATATACTTCTACTTTGAGTTCATATATTTTGTAACAAATGAAATCAAATGTTTATTTCTTTTTGAAATTCTTTAGAGGACACCAGGATCCAATCATGCAAACCACAGTTAAAAAACCTTTGATCTAAACAACATTTATTATCTGAAATTTCAGGCTAAAAATAATATAGGAATGTGTTTTTAAACTTTTTGGTGTAAACACACTTTTTTTTTCATGACAGCCAGTGCTAATTATTATTATATTCAAAATTACTCAAAAATAACATCAGAATTTTAAGTCCAAATAGCAAAAATTGTTTATTGAATTTATAAGTTAAGTCAACTAAGCTCAATAAATTTTATTGAACATTATAAAAGTACATCACAGTCATTGCCAGTACAGTTTAGATGGAACTCTGAGATAATCCTTAAACAAAACTTCAATAACAAATTTCATTCCTCTGAAATAATAATAAAAGATTGAAAATAATATATGTTGGTCTACAAATTTGTTAGACTAATAAGACATATATAAAAATGCATAAACCTTTTTTTTTTTTTTTTTTTTTTTTTGCAGACCAGAAAAACATCTTTGAAAACCAAATAATTACTAGTGATAACAAATGTACTTAAAAGTTTTCTTTAGCTGGCTCCCAATTTAGTGTCAAAAAACATAACTGCATAATGCAAGATAAAAAAAATAACAGAATTAGAAGTTTCTATAATCAATTTAGAATATGTTTTGCCAATTTATAATGATTAAAATAAGATTTTAAATTTTTTTTTATAACTTAAGAAAACTTGTCACAATCACAACTTATAATATTACGAGTTTTTGTATTTAAATATATTTAGCATATATAATTTATTATACCATCTCTAGAATGATACCTGGATACTGATGTAGTTTCAATTGAAATCGGGTATTTTTCTTTAAAAGAAATATTTGCTATGGCAAAATGTTGAGAAAAAAAAAAACAACATAGTAAGGTTTCATAATTTAAATTGATTTTCCGAATCAAATACTGGAAATATGATAGAAAATAAATCCTATGTGCAATTGAATAACCATTTAAACACATAAATTTAAAGCGAAATGAATTTTAGCTTATGGTTTTAAAATAGTTATATAAATGTGGATTAGGTTTCATCTTAAATTTTTCGGCAGCAGTGCAGTAAAGGTGCCAAAGACTGCTTTAAAAACTCTATATTCGGCCACCTTAACATGCTTAAAACTAAAAAGAAAAAAAAAATCACATATTTAATAAATTGTGTTGTGGCCCTGCTTAAACGTTACCATATTTCAGATATGGAATTCCAGACACTATTTCTTATATTTTCCCTTTATTATCTATTTTAGAAAAATTTCAACAAAATTCCAGACCCTATCTTACTTAAATGGCATATTTGTAATTTTTCACAGGAAAAACATATATTTTTATTTATACTATCAAACATTAGCTTTTCTGAGAAAGAAAATATCAATAAATGAGGATATTGTGAAAATCTGAAATCAAGAAGGGAAAATAAATGCAAAATCAACTAAATCACTTGATTTAAATTGCCTGATTAAAAAAATAAATAAATAAATAAAACTGATTTTCAAAAAAAAAAAAAAAAAAAAAAATTACATTTAATTTAGGTAGAAAATATTTCTTATATAATTTTTTAATGCATTCTTTAGAGTAAGATTAAGAGTGATTTCAGTGATAATGATGGTATTTTACAAAGAAATAATGAATAGGATAAATTATATTTATATGTTCTTTTCATTGTTTCAGTAAAAATTTTAATTAATTATAGATTTTTTTATAAAAAAATCTATAATTTGAACTGATTTTTTTTAAAAAATTATTATTTTAAGTAAGAAATAATATTTATTAAATATAATTAAATACATAGTTTTGAGATTTTTTTTTTTTGGAAGTTTGATAAAAGGGATAAGCATGAAAAAAATATCCATATTCCTTTCATTGAAAGAAACCATTAATTTAAATAATTTTTTTTAAATCAATAATTAAAAAAAAAATTCTTTTTTTAATTTAGATATGAAATATTTTTATGCAATATAATTAATAAATATATAATTTATGGTGGGAATTTTTAAATGTTCTAATTTCATTGATAATGAAGGTTTTTCACTAAGAAATAATAAAAGGGATATGCTTGTAAATTATATTTCAAAATAGACTATATAAAAAAGGCGACTAAACAAAGATAAGAGAGACATGAAACTTATTAATTCTAACTTTCCATTAAATGCATGTAAAATAATTTGCTTGTAAAAAATTTATTTCAATTTTACCCATTTAGGTTTATGCATATTTAAATGCTGTGATTATAAAACTTCTTAAGTCTGAAGTTAGTAAATATCAAGACTTGTTCTATCCAGAGTAATTATTATTATTATTTTTAAATTTATTTAGAGTAAATATGTTTTGATGTGGTGAAAGATTTTCTTAAATTAATTTGCTTTTTTTCAAGTATCTAAATGACAAACAGTCTCCCAATCTTAAACAAGTTAAGCTCGAAAAATATAACTATGTTTTTATTTATTCAATGAATAGTTTTTAATATTTGGATAAAAATGTTATTTTAAGTACAGTGAAACCTGTCAAGTTGACCACCCTTGTAAGTTGGGCACCTGCATAAGTTGACCTCAATTATCAAGAACGGAATTTTTCCTATATACAGTGAAACCTGTCAACCGTCCCCTCTATAAGTTGACCACTGAGACAATGCACCACAAGTGGTCAACTTACACAAGTTTTACTGAATTATAAATAAATTTTAACAGATGTTGTGGTTAGTGAACATAAAAACAAAAAGCACGATGCTTGCCAACTATTCAAAAATGAGGAATTATAGCAACAAACACTTTAAATACATGTTAGAATTATTTAATTCGGATCTCAATATCTTATTACAGTAACTGACAATTTTAAAATAGGTCATTTTAGATGTATAGTGTAGAAATTTTAAATTTTTTTCAAATTCGTGAATTTTAGATTTCAAATTAAATTCACGGACAATTTCAGGTTTTCCCATTTCTCCTTAATAAGTAAAAAAAAATTGAGAATGATATGTTACCACCTCAACAGCAATTAATTTTAGATTTGTTTCATTTAAATTACATTAAAATTAAGTAAGTGTAATGCTAAATTATTAAAATTAATTGAAAATGTTTCCACATTGTTGCTAAAAAGAGGATACTTTTTTGACCTACCCTAATATCAAAATTAAACATATTTTTTATTGTAAAAAAATTTTGCACGTTTTCACCAATTAACCAACAATAGTTTTGAGTGAAACAATGCAATTACCTGGAAAAGAGACTCACCTAATTTTGTTGATGGTACACTATCATATTTTAATGGATGCTGTCCACAAACTTGAAAGAATAGATCTTCAGGGCTAGGAACTTCTTTCACTCCTTTCTTGTCAAAAAACTGAAATATAAATAGAGTAAAAATTTTTTATGAATATTATTGGGAATTACAGACCTGCCAACCCTCCAGTTTTTTAAACGATAATTAAGCCTCCGGGGTTTCATCAAAAATCTCCGTTTTTTTAAAATTATTATTTCCCCGCGGAATGACGATTCTCTACACAGTTGCAATAAACATAGACACAGCGCCGACCCGTACCTCTCATCCAATCATAGGCAATCCTTCGAATTCGTCATTGCTTAAGCCCCGCCTTTCTCTTTGAAAGCATCGTTTTCTGATTGGTTATTCTTTTGAGTTCGCGAACGTATCTTCAAGAAAGATTTAAGATCAATCTCGCATTGGGAAGTGAAGTGAATTGATTTCTTGTTTGCTTTGAATTTCGTCTCCGATCTCGATTACGTTTCACGTGCTGCTTGACTTGTATTGATTTTGCGTGAAAATATTGACTGAAATGTCGGAAAAAAAGAATAAAAAATATGCGACATCATTCAACAAGAGCTATTCTGACGAATTTCCATTCATTACTTCATCTAAAAGTGGAGTAAATTATGCTTTTTGCACCGTATGTTCAACAGATTTTTTGATAAAGCACAAAGGCAGAGGAGATATAACTCAGCACATTGAGATGGAAAAGCATCGGCGAATGACAAAAACTCTCGCAGAAAACTCTTGGCTTTTCCGTTATCCAGAACGATATGAATGTGATTCGAGCGGAATGTATGTTTACATCCTTTATTATTGAACATAATCTTCCTGTAAGTGTGGCTGATCACGTTAGTCCGCTATTAAGGAATATGTTTCCTGATAGCAAAATAGCCAACCATTCGGTTGTGCCAGGACTAAAACTACTGCCATAATAGGGGAAATGGCACAATCTGAAAAGATTGATATTGCCAAAATGCTGAGAACGAACATGTTTTCTCTTTCAACCGATGGAAGTAACAAAGGAGATTTTAAGTTATTTCCTATGGTTGCGATCAAAACAAGCAACTTGTAGAAACACATTTATTTTCTGTTCCAGTTCTGGAAGGGGATGCTACAGGTCATAATATAGCAAAACTTGTTTTGGATAGTTTAAAAGTGAGTGAAATTCCTTTGGAGAACTGCTTAACATTATGTGTTAATAATGCACCTGTTATGGTTGGGGGAAAAAATGGAGTAGGTGGAATTCTTACAAAAGATATCCCACAATTATTTGTGCAAGGCTGTTTATGCCATCTTGTTAACTTAGCTGCAGAAAAGGGGGCTAATTGTATTCCTGTGAACATTGAAGAATATATAATTGATATATTTTTTATTTGGAGAAAAGTGTTAAAAGGAAAGAGAAACTTAAAAAGTTTCAAGAACTCCAAAAATACAGAAATCAGAAAGGTGCTAAAGCATGTCTCTACGAGATGGTTGTCACTAGGTCGTTGCTTATCTAGATTACTGCAACAATGGGAGCCATTAACTTTTTTTAAAGAAGAAATAAAAGATTCATCTTCTGTTGCCTTACCAGAATATACTATTCCAAAATTAAAGTCATTACATTACAGTGTAATTACATTACAGTGTAAATCTCCAAAAATTCACATCCTGAGGCAGTTGATGAATGAACTTTTTAAAACACTTTTATCCAAGTTTATGTTGCCAAATGTTGTGAAATCTTCTAAATCAATCTTAGAGGTAAATTTTTATTCAAGAGATAACCAAAACGATGATGATGATCTAGTTGTAGGACAGGCTACGAATAAAATTGTCGAGTCTTTGAGTGATAAAGAAAAGAAATCTTTCTATGCACACATCAGAAAATATTTTGTCAAAGTATGTGACTATATGAGACAGAAATTTCCCTTTAATGATGTAGTAATTAATGCTGAAGTTGCTAATATGGAAAACTTTGACAAAGCATCTTTTTCTAGTGTCAAATTTTTTATTGATCGTTTTCCAGGACTGTTAAAATCTTTAGGTGATTGTTCAACAGTCGATGAATTGCAGTCACAATTCAATTCTTTGCAGTTGGAAGATTTTCTTGGTGCTCTTGAGTCAGAGCAAAGAATTGATTCTAAATGGGTTAAATTGGGTGCCATGTTTAAAAATAAATATGATTTGTTATCTAAATTCATGTTGTCAATACTAGCAATACCACACAGCAATGCTGAGTGTGAACGAGTATTTAGTTTGGTTACAAAAGCACATACCCAGTTTAGATCCTCCATGACTGCAAAAAATTTGGAGAACCTAATGACTGTCAAGTCAAAATATTCAGAACCCTGTTTTAAACAGAAATTTGATGATGATTTCTTGAAAAGAGCAAAATCTGCTACTGTTAATAAATTTGCTAGTTAATTGTGCTTGTTATGATTTAATTGAAAGTTTATTATTATGTTCTATATTTACTCTGTATTAATCATCAATCAAAAATAATTAAATCTTCAATAAATGTATACTGATTTCTAATGTAATGGTCTTAAACTCTTTAGTTTTTGTAATAAACATATAAGCATTACACTTAATTCCCGTCTTTCACCCCCCCTTCCCTCTTCTTTTGGGGTCTCCTCTTTTTTTATTATCTGAGGTTGGCACATCTGGAATTACCATATACTAGAAGTGCATACTTTGTATTAATTTGACATAAAATGCAGAACAGAACTGTGTAACTTACATTTGATATATTTGTGCAATCCCTTAGTAAGTATTCTGAAGATCTAGGATGAGTGATTTCAACAGCTTGACT
The DNA here is from genome assembly GCA_949128135.1 of Parasteatoda lunata. Taxonomy (NCBI): domain Eukaryota; kingdom Metazoa; phylum Arthropoda; class Arachnida; order Araneae; family Theridiidae; genus Parasteatoda; species Parasteatoda lunata. The sequence continues at coordinate 77,406,489 of OX421978.1, forward strand.
TACATCAATGACCCAGGTTTTGTCTTCATACCATAGTAGATTGTATTCACTGAAATCCGCATGTACTAACTTGCATTTGGTGTACATGTCTTTCATTATCTACGAATTGAAAAACATGATTAGATTACTGAAAATTTTTCTTTTTAATATGAAAAAAATATTACATTGGACTGGAAAAAAATTATTTTTTTGTTTTAAAGAAACAGAAATCCATTCAGTACATTTAGTTACACTAAAATCTAATATGTCTTGTGTCGTGTGGCTCATTTATTTGCTCCGTAGCGGGCATATTATAAAATGGAAACCAACACAAATTATCATTTTCATAAATTATGTTATAGAGACAATTATTATCAGTGATTTTGTTGGAAAACTACAGGTCCTTAGGACATGGGATTTCTGAATTCCTAGCTCATTCTTTACTAAAAGCAGATCCCTATCTAAAATATAAATCTTTTAAAACAATCAAATAATTTTTAAAATTATGAAATTCTACATGAAAGAAATTAATTAGAACTTCCAATAATGTTTAATTTTTTTAAAAAAAAGAAGGGAGAGAGAAGTTAGTCTATAAGATGATATATATAAATATATAAATGTGATATTGAACAGACCATTAAGTTTCTACTTCTTTATCCATTTTTTAACATGCACATTTATAAGGATTACATTGATTGGTAAACAAAACAAAGAATTTCAAATATATAGGATAAGAGTTACTTTCGCCATCTTGGATTCTAGGTGAAATTTTTAATTTGTATTTTCACTACATTTTTTTTTTTTTTGAACTTCACAAACTATTGATGATTTAGTATTTGGCAACACAATACCTTTAATAAAAGGTAGAAGATAAAGCAGTGACTTTATTAGATTGGGAGAAATAGCGCTTGATAATTTTTAGAACTTCTATGAATTTTTCATCAAAACTGTAAAGCACTAAAATTATGCTATTTGTGGTTTTGAGTAAGTAATTTAAAACTACACGTTTCTCAGTTTTTAGATTTTTTAAATATAATTGTATTGTAGTTTAAATTGATAAAAATCAATTTGGTTGACACAAAAAAATTTCCTATTAGGTTAATTGCATTAAAATAAAGATACTTAAAAAAAAAAAACTGTTTATAAAACTGCACTAATTTTCAAAAACCGTTGATTGCAGAATTGTATAAGCATTATTTTGTGAGAAAAAATTAACAGAGAATACTGCACATTTTATATTTCAAATTCTGATTGGGTGAAGACCTTATTTTTTACATGTATCAAAAGATAATCTTAAATAGAGTAAATATCCATCATAAATTTATTTGTAAAAATTAAAAGAAAAGGATTAAAAACATATTTATAATGTTTCCTTCCCATCTCGATTCGACCCTCTTGGACGGTTGAGCTTTGTTGGGGGATGAACGGCTTCTTGAGGAAACAGTACTCAAAATAACTTTTTTATATTACCTATTATTAGTGAAGATAAAAAAAAATTTGTTTCTAAAGTTTAGTTTAAATCTGCTCACATAAGCCTGCTATCACACTATCTTTTTTATTTTTTGCAACAGAGTCATATTTTTCACATAATTGATGCGCTAAAGTTCGTAAGCTGAACCATTGATTACTAATGTTAACTTAAAGTAAGAGTGACTCTGAAAAATGGTATGCAATTTTCAAATGCAAAAGTGTACTTACTTTATCATTACTTTTGTTTATGAACATATTCTAGTTACTAAGTAAAACATTAAAAATAAACATGTTCAAATATACATAAATTATAGAAATCAGTTATGATTTTGAAAATGATGGCAATTATAAATTTTATGTACTCTGATCAAATGTCAGAAACAAAAGTTGTAGAGTATTAATATCATGTACTTTGTGGTTTCGATAACATAATTAAAACCAATTTTCATATTTTTAAAAGAGCATGCACAGCTAAATTTTCATTAATAAATGATAGTGTCACATCAATTTTATAGAAACAGAGAAAGAATTTGTTATGAACTCTTATATTTTATTAATTTTTAAACATTAAAATTTTAAAGCTATTATTAATGAAGTTTTAACTTGACGTAAAAAAAGGCAATTGAAAAGATTGGGATTTGAGCTCTAAAATTGGGTACATGGGTAAAGGAAGTGAATTAAGTTCAAGTCAGCTTAAAAAGAAAAAGTGAACATGATTTAGGACAAGTATAATAAATTATCTCAGCCAAATACATTTAAACAATATAAAAAAATTAATTAGAAAATAGTTTTAAAAATGCTATACATACATCCACTGTCTGTTCAAATATTATTGTCATGTCCTCAAATGGCAGATCAACATCTCGTAATTTGGGTGCGGGTAACATGTCTTTACCAATGAAAGTCATTACTAGGACATGTTTTTTTAGTGCAATCACTTCAGGGCATGAAATATTTGCTTCCTTCATTCTATATAAAATAATAATATAGTGACTTTTTAAATTAATATATAATAAGAAAACAATTTTAAGAACATACCAAAGTGAATGTGATATTTTTTATTTGGTATAATTTTTAATCAAGAATAAACAAAAAGATACATTGTGTTTGATCAGTTAAAAAAACATAAATTTTTTATTTAAAATTTTATTTATCAAATTTAGCAAACCAAGAAATATTTCGCTCAATATATATAAAAGATATTTTACAGTTTAGAATATACATGCTTATTATTTCTGTGATGTCATTTGCAAAGAAAACTTATTAAAATGTATAAAAACTGCTATACAGAATAATAGCTTACTGTTATCTGTGTCAAATAAACAAATAGACATTACTTCAAAAAAAGTTTTAATTAATTTTACAATGCTATGTGATGAACTTAAGATTATTTTTTTAAGCTATAAATATGAATAAAGTAATGATAAGCCAAATTAAAAAATAATAATTTTAGGGGTTTGAATGAAAAATTGCAAAGTAAGAAGCAAAACTAAAACCATACAACTGTACCATCTGCGTTAAATAAAATATTAAAAGTTACCAAAATATTAAAAATACCAAATAGAAACTTATTGTTTTACACTACCTTGCTTAGATTGATATATAATATTTATTTGATTTAGATTGATATATAATTATTATTTGATTTAGATTGATATATAATATTTATTTGATTAATTTGCTATCACCACAAAGATCGTGACCAGAATTTGATTCAACAGTAAGTTCAAACTTAGATATATAGTAAAACCTTGACTACCTTTTCAAATGGCACGCATTGTGATTTCGAATAAGGGTGCTTTCCTAGTTAAGGCAGAATGCAATTAAAAGAATTATAATTGTGATGCATTCTAAAGTCTAACTCCCTTTAAACTTTGGGATGGAATTTCAGAGTGCTGCAAAGGTGTCGTGGGCAAAATTAACTATCACTTCCAGTCATTGATTCTTTGTTTCTGAAATCTTAACTATTTTAATAAATGGGCTTACACTATTGTTTCAAAAGCTTACTGGAGGCTTTCAATACTCATTAGCTGAAACATTTCAGAACAGCAGTGAGTGCTACAGATTATTTTTCCTCTAAATTTTCTTTTTGAAGAGCAAACAAACAAATGCAAGTTGTGTAGCCAAATCTTTCAACAAAAAAATAAGCATCCTTTAAGCACTGAAAATATTTTTAAGCACCATATACATTAATAAAATGCAAAATAATTATTTACAAACTTTACATGATCATGATAAAATAATTAGTTTTTGACAAAGAACTTTTTTCTTGATTTCATTAGCCACCACAAAAAGATCGAAAGATTTTTCGGTTCAATTTCAGAGGCTGGTAAATGAAGCCAGAAATTGAGAATATCTTGCAAAATGCAGCAGAGTTGCACATGAGAGTGCAAGAATTTCACCGAACTGGGTGTGTAGCCAAATTATTCAACAAAATATAAGCACTTTTCAAGCACTCAAAAATATTTTTAAGCACTTTAAAAAAATATCACAATTAGGCAGGGTTGGAAAGTTTTTGATAATTGACGGTTTTATCTGGTTTTAACCGTGATGTCAAAATAAAAAATCTTTTGGCATTGTTTTTGACAATTGTCAAAACTTTTGAATCATGTAAATCGAATTGCGTTTTCACACACTACAGACTGACGATGCGTCGAAATAGATTGGGGATGAATTAATAGTGAAAAAGTTGAATAGAACAATGTGAACAGTGCCTTTCTGCATAATTCACAGTGAAAATCAACATGGTAAAGGAAAAATCTCAATTTGGAAAAGGGGATATTAAGCACTTTTTAAAAACACCCAATGAAAAAAGCACCTTTAAGGGCTTTTAAAAATTAAAAATAAGCATCTTTAAGCACTTTTTAAAAACGCTATGCACCCAGGGTAAAGATACATGCAATAAAAAAAGCACCATTAGTAAGGGCTTTTAAAAATCGAAAGTAAGCACCTTTAAGCGCTTTTTAAAGATCTCTAAACGTGTTTCTAAAAAAAATTGAAAAGCTGATTTGAGAGAATATCAAAGAGTAAACAATATTTTTTTCTGATACTTGATTGTATAAAATTCAACTCAAGTATAAACAATCTGAAATTTTAATGTATAATTCTTAAGGACCTTATACTTTTAATGTCTGCTTAGTACATACTAGATTAGGCTGAATTCATACAACAAAAATCTCCAAATGACTGTATTAGCGTTGCAGACAAGTTCAGATTCTTGAAGATATTGTTGCAGATTCACTTAGTAAATTCTGCGACTGGAAGTACAAGGAAAAATAGACAAGGCTTAATTACTTCAGTAATAAATATATATAAAAAAAAAAAAAACCTTAATAGGTTCCTCATTTCTTTTTCAGCCCACATATGAATAACTTTTCTAGGATTTTGTTTAGAGAAGCGATATTTGAAACGATGATCGTCCTTAATGTATTGGTCTCGGTTGATGAACTCGTTTAGAGTTGTTTTAAAAACTTTAATGGCAAATTCGCGAACTGGTTCTTCAGGAGGTGGCTGATCCTCAGGAGATGGCTGATCCTCAGGAGAAGACTCTTCTTCAGGCCTAGAAGAAAGTTAAACATATTTATTTATAAACAATCATTTTGTAACAAGCATATATGAGTAAGCAGAAATGACTTTAAGGAATAGAATAGATAAAACACTAAAAGTTTTATAAAGTACCACTTTTATGGTATTAGAGCTTCTTAAATTTTTCTCTATTTGGAACTCCTTTTAAAATCTAAACATTTTAAGTGTGTCGATATAATATTTCCTCTATTGCAAATATATACAATACACATAGAAAATGTGATACAGAGATAATGCTTATTTTGCACAGTACAGGGATTTATTTTGGAAGAAGCTTATCGCTACCAAATAATTGGAGAATATCAAAAGCAATGGAAGAAATAAAAAATTATCATTACAAATGTTCAGCTAAGCATAATAAGTATAGTTTGAATTTCAAATAAAAGTTGACGTAGTATAAAGAATTTTAAATTTGCATTTTTTTTTTTTTAAATTATTTTTATAAATTTAAGTTTTATACAAATTTTTATAATCAATATAACCTCTATTGCTATCATTTATTTTTAAACAGAATTCAGATTATCTTAATTTTTCTAAATAACTATAAGTACACTTATACTAAATGAATTGAGTGCACTTAAATTATTTTTAGTTTAATGTACATTTTATCTTGTGGCGTAACTACCACTACGAAAATTAAACATCGATTCACTGGTATATAAGCCATGCTAACTTGAATCAATCCTGAGGTACCTTTTGATAGATGACGGTTGGCATGGTGGACAACTCCGCCCCCACAATCTTAAAGAAGAATTTAAAATAAGTGCATGCAGATAGAATAACTTGTGTTTACAGGTTTAATATTCATAACTACTGAAATTAGTTTCTTTTATTAAACATTACTTCATTAAGATTTATCCCAAAAAATTTAATTCTCATTGCAATTAGTTTTTTTATTAGTAATGTGTTATTCAGTATATTTAGATAATAATTTTGTTCAGAATATGTGGCATAATAAAATACAGGTAACTTAGCAAAATAAATAGGTAGGAAATCAATACTATTAGATTAGCAATTAGAAACTTAAAATTTTATAATATTTAATGTCTTTTTAAAAAAATAATTTCTTCCAAGTTGGCTTGAAAAAACTTGATATCTTTGATTTAATATAGTGCCAAACTTCTACAATTAAAGTGCCTATTAATCAACATAATTTTTAATTCAAATAAAAACTGACAAAGCTTACTTTTATTCTATAATTATTATTCATAAGTTCTATAATTTGTTTTTAATAATTTAATTTTTTTTAATATTCTACAGATATACTTATACACACTACGTTTTAAAAATTAAATATAATATATGCTAAAAACATTATTAGGCCATGGAGTGGGTCAAACAAAATATTAGGACAAAATACATATAAAAAACATATAACATTTTTAGGTACATTATGCATATAGACTACTTTTAAAAAGAGTAAAGGATAAAGAGTAATAAAATATGCTGCTTTTAATTTTACAATTACTTTTTTTAAAACAGGAGATTTTAAATGTTCTCTGAAAAAAAAAAAAAAAGAAAATGTTGAAATAAAACTTACATTCCACTCCAAGCATGATACACACATGCTTCTTTTCCAGTGCTAATGCATCCAGTTAATGATTTCAAAATTTTATTATTCAGAAGTTTAAAAAGAATCAGGCTTGTTTTTTCATCTAATGCTTTTTCCTATATAGAAAAAAATAACATTTTAATAAAACTATAAAAAAAATACAAAATGCTCCTTAATGTGAATGAATAACAAAACTACATAGCCGTATTAGTTATGACATGTTTTCAAACTTACAGCAGTAGACTTTTCTCGTTTGTCATGCAATCTTTGACCTCTTTTGTTTTCAGCAACTGAATACGTTTTCAGCGAATTATAGACATTATTGCAAAACTTCATATCAAACATGCCACCATCTCCAGTTTTTATACCAGGGGGGAACTAAAAAATAAATAACTTTAAAGAAACAATTTGCTATAGAAATTTCAGAAATATTCCATTTTCATCTCATGATAAAAGAAGATTTAATTGGATAAATTTAATAATTAATTCCCTCAATAATTTAAATACAAAATTAAAATAAAGCACTATATTTGACAGATTAATGATTTCAGTCAGACACGAAATTTTTATGTTCTTCATAGAAATATTGTAAAAAAAGAATTATTCACTTCATCATGAAAAGATTCATTAAAACAATGCATCACATAATGTGTATCACTACTTTAGCTTATGATACACTTACACTCATTAGGATTTGTTTAAGTTTCTGCATGACTGTGATATAACTTCTTTGTAATAAAAAAAATATTAACATAAATGTCTTAAAACAAAACAAGTGTTAAAAAATGCATAAAATGAACACAATCAACTGTACATTTTATTATTATTAATGTTTTAATAACTTTATTGGTTGGAAAAATATCCCCAAAACCCATCAAACCTTAGAATAGTTATTTAACACTTCTCTGTGTGTGTTCTGTAAAAACTGCCCATAACAATTTCATGAGTCCTTGTCAAAAATGTTGATAAAAAACACATAAAAGGAAGTGAAAAAAAAAAATTCCATAGAAATATAGCTGATTATTAGTTAGAAAGGTGCGATGAAACACATAAAAATCAGTTTGATAACATGAGACAACTCAGAGTTGTTTCTAATAACAGCTTTTCAACTTTACCTGGTATATCCTGGCATTAAACAGGTTTTGACTTTTTAAATCCCTCTTTCTTGATAGTAAATAATTAATTTTGAAAGTAATTTTTTTCCTTATTTAAATATTTATTTGAAATCTCAATCACTGTGTATGTGTATTCGAATATATACATATATTGAAGGTAGTTGTTACAGAGCACCCTGCATATCATGAGATTCCTGCAAGATCAAAATCCAAGCCAATGTGCAATAAACTAAAAAATCACGAAAGTAAAATGAACGTTACCTCCATTAATCTTCCAGCATTCCTTCGTCCACACATAGTCGGATCATGTTTTGAGGTCATAACTCCACCTTGACGAGAGACACCACTCCTACCAACAGCTTGGAAAGTTTTTTCAGCTTGCTCAAAATTATGCCAGTGGTTCTTAGCACTCTGTTCTAAGTAATATTCTTTGTCCTCATCTTCTTCATCAGATGAAAAGCTTGTAGCATAAGGGAGACGTCTATATTTTCCAAAAGTCACTTTGACTGTAACACAATAGATCATTCATCACTTTATCAGCATATTTTAAACATTTATAATTACATTTTACTCAATAAGAAAATATGTACGGCACAGATTACAATTTTTTTTTTATTTTTTAAAAAAGACACCTTAATAACTTTTAATCGAATGAATGGATTTTTAAGCAGTCAGACATAATCTCAATGGTTGGAAGGGATAACTTTAAATGTACTCATTAATATGTTTTATGTTACGAAATCAGATAAATAATAATATTTAACAAAAATTTATTTTCTTTTAATGGATTTGGATTTTTGATCGTAAAAATATGGGGGGGGGGGGGAACTATCTGGAAAATATGGTCAGTTAATAATATAAACAGTTTAATCAAGAGAGTGTCAGAAGTTTGGGCATCTGCAATATTTACTTCTATAAAATGTCTAAATTTAGATAAATTCTACAACACAACTTTAGACATAATTTAGAAATCATTATTAGAAAAATTTGGGGGAATTCCTAATGCATAATCATATTAAAAATTTTTGCAAAATGCCTAAATCTAGATAAATTTTACAACACAATTTTATTATCAAGAATTTATTATATATAAAGAATATTTAGGCATCTCTAATGTACATCCTCTTTTAAACTCTAATAAGATGCCTAAATCTAGACAAATTCCACAACTTTATATATTGTTTAGAAATCATTTTTAGGAAAATTTGGGTATTCCTATGTATATACTCTTTCAAACTTCTGTAAATGTCTAACTCTTGATGAATTCTACAACACAACTTTTTTTATTGACAAGGAATCATTATAAGTAAAATTTAGGCATTCCTAATGTATATCCTCTTTCAAACTTCCGTATAATGCCTAACTCCCGACAAATTCTAATAATTCTAGATAAATTCTACAAATCCAATAAAAAATAAAGTTCCATACAACTTTATTGATATGTGTATTTGAATTATATTCAGATATATCCCACAAGTAGTACTAATGATAATAAGAATATTAAAATCTAGGAATTCTAAATAAAAATTATAATTATTTTTCGTTCTAAAATGATAGACTTTTAAAAGTTATTATCACTTTCCTAGCATGATCTTTTATCATTGTATAGTTTCATAACAAAACCAAATAAGACTGTATTAGTTAATTTAGAAAAAAAAAAATTTCTTTCCCAAAATGAACACTGTTAAAAAAAATATCGCTTCAATTTTACTGCCACCATTGCATTTTTCTTTTAAAAAGAATGATCTTTTATCATTGTATAGTTTCATAACGAAACAAAACCCAATAAGACTATAGTTAATTTTAGAAAACATATATTTTTTTTCCTAAAATAAACTCTGTTAAAAAAATCTCTTCACCTTTACTGTCACCATTATATTTTGATTCTTCCCGTTGGAGGAGCTCATCATGTTCCTTATCAAATTCCAACTGTAAAAGTTGTGCAAGTAAATAATCATCACTATGATCAGTTATTTCTTCCCCACAGCCACTAAGATCATCTATTACCCTGTGAAAAATATATGCAAAATTATTATAGTTTATGCAAAGAAAAAAAAATATATATATATCAACAAAATAATTGAAAATATATCAGTTTTTTAAAAGATAATTTAGCTAACTTGTAGTAGTTTAAAGTTTTAGTGCAAATTTGAATGAAGAAAAGTTCTCATCTCAAATGTTTCCAAGTTGAAAACACCTTCACTTTTTCATTTACTGCAATTTTTGTAATGGCTTATTGCATGAAATATTGATAAATAGGAATAAAATTGTTACATGCTGCTGATCAATTAATTTTTTAACTAACTAAGTTGGAAATCAAAGAATATTTTTAGAAAATTAATTATAACTTGTAAATAAAAATCAGTAAAGTTGGTTTTCATAGCTAATAATGGATGTAAAGTTCAGTGCATCTTTAAAAGAAAAGAAAATTTGGATTACTTTGACTATTTTAAAATCAGAAAAAATATATATATGCATCAGCAATTCATACTCAGATTTTCTATGATATTAATATTTACATTCTTTTAGAGCAATAATATTCTAATTTTTAAGCATATTTATTCAATAGCTTAATTATTATCACACTGAAATAGGTTTATATATCTGTTTTTAAATGATAGATAAATATGTTCTTTGTTTCAGTATAGTTTTGATTTTATTTTGTTTAAAAATTGCTTCTTTCCTTAAATGCCTTTTAAAAGAAGTAATACAATACACCTTCTTTACAACATAATAACTATCACAAGTGATATTTTTTTAAGTCATTTAACAATAGTTGCTAATGCAGTTTTTTAACCCTACTTGTTACTTTAGGCAATTTAAGAAATTTCAGTTAGTAGTAGTCTTTCATAAAGAAAAACCATTTTCTTCTTGTCATTCAATGGGAATGCTAGCTCAAGAAAGAAAATAATTAAGTGTAAAATATAAATAAGCACAACATAGAAACTCTAGAAGGTTAAAGGAATTAACAAGTATAGATTTATAAAAATGGTTATAAATTAATAGATTTTTTTCTTTTTTTTTTTTAAATAACACACATTAAATTTTTTGAAAAGAATATATTTATCCTTAAACTAAGTAATTATTATCCCTCCTTTTTGGTGCCCATAAAGAATATTTATCCCTAACTATATATAATGAATTTACTTAATTATCATGAGGTTAATTTAATTATTATGAAATACAGAAATATTTTTAACTACTCTACAAATTACACATTGAATATCAGAAATGCGCCTAGCATCAAACTCCATTGCAGCAATAACAATATCTTTGGCAACAGCTGTATATAAAAAATTAAAAAAAAAGTGTAATTCTAAACTGAGTAAAAAATTGATTGAAAAAAAAAAAGCTAGAAACATTAACCTAAATATTAGAGCTCCTTTAATGGCATCTACGACAACATCAGAGCATGTATCTGAATTTAAAGAACTAAATAGAAATGTTTGCATTTTAAATTTGATAATGATGTAAAATGGAAAAAAAAGCTATTGCAATTTTAATGAAAATAAAATATTTCACATACGTGTTTTATTTTATTTTTCTTTACATAATATGTCAAATATACTAAACGTAATCAATCAAAATACAGGGTTCATGCTCTACATTAAAAATAAAATTCAAGTACTTTTCAAGGACTTTTTAAGACTTATTATAAAATTTTCAAGGACTTAAATTTTAGTAAAAGATAGACTGAATTTTAACATTTTAAACTGAAATTTTTTGACAATAATAGTTAGCTGATAATAAATGTTAGATGATAATAGCAGTATTGAAAAATAAGAATTCCATTGCTCTCTCTTGATTTTGGAAAGTGATATAAGCATAAAAAAAGCAAGGGTGGTTGATATCAAGTCAAGAATAAAATTCGTGATGAATAAAAATGACGGAATTTTACATAAGGCCTATTTTAAGTTAGGTATACAACCTCTGAATAAGCAAAGATTTGGACAAGTCATGAAGAAAAGAGGAACTTTACAAACAATCTATACAAAAATAAAAACAAAGTACACTTAAATTTATTTGTAATAACAAATTTACAATTAGAGTAAAGGAAATAGAAAACATACTAATTAAAACTATTAAAAGATATTTATTTGTAAAAAACTCAAGCGTCTTATATGATATGTAAAGAACAAAACTAGCATTAACATAAATACTAAATAATTTCTGAATGTGTGTGGTAAAATATAATTGTAAAAAGAGCCAAATAAAGAGGACAAAAATTAAAACAAAGCTGAACTTCTCCAACGTAGTCACTGGGAGGATGAGGGAGGGAGTGTTCTATATAATACTGTGATATCAACTAGATATTTAAAAACAACTCTTCCAGGAGATTTTTATTTAATATTTAAAGTGGCAGAAGCATTTAGACAGTGAAATTTAAATTGTTCTTAAATATAATTTTAAAATTTCGACCACTTCTCTATTAAAGAAAATTAATCAATTATAGGATGTTGCGGCTTAATTATCATTTTTAATTTATTACCGGTCAACCATTTTAAATTGAAACAGTTGCCAACTTTCACCTCAATATCTTCTGATAGATTCTTACTAACAATTTCGGTCATTTTGACTGTTTTAATTAACCAATCATACTTAAATTTTTTTTTTCAGTAGCATCGATCATACGCACTTGATATGATCACATGAACACGAATCGCAACGAGTAGTTTTCAAATCGCGTATAAATACGCAAATCGATGTTTGATATTACAACCACGTGATAACAAATCGCAATATTGGATTTTAAAAATGTGTGAATACGAATAGCGACATTGGACTTGAAACTTGCGGAAAAACTAATCGCGATATTGGGGTTTAAAAACGCTTAAGTACAAATCCCGATATTAGATTTTTAAATTACGTGAATGGGAATGAGAATACGATTTTTGAATCACACGAAAACGAATTGCAACACTTAACTTTTAAATCAGTTAAATACGAAGATCGATGTTTGATATTAAAATCGCCTGAATAAGATTTGAGATTTTGTCAGAATCCGGCGCAGTTCACAATATTTAAAACTTCTAAAATCAGCCAAACACACGTAAAATCCTAAAATCAAACAGTACGTGCCATCATCTGAAAGTCATTCTCTCACACTTACGAGCGTCAAAAGTTAAACACAGAAATGCAGAAAATAGGGCTGTTTTCACAAGTTTCTGATACTTTTCCAGGTCATTTGGAATTTTTCAAGGATTTAACATAATTTTCAAGTACTTCCAGGGGCCCTTGAAAATCAAAATGAAATTCAAGTACTTTTCAAGGCCGCGGGAACCCTGAAATAGTACAAATATCTTTGCCATCTTCTATTTCATCCATATAAATGAGTTCATTTTTTTCTTCATGATTTCTGTAAACGATATATGTACTGTATTTTACTAATCTAAAATAGTCAAAGAGCATTTTAACTCCATGAAGAAAAAAAATCAGCTTTAACTCTGATGGGATATCAATGCAATTATTATAGCATTTTTTTTTAAATATAACTTCCTACTTCATAAAAATGGTAAAATATTAAAAATGATGGTTGCTAACTTAAGGAAGAAAATCAAGTTTAACATTTTAAAACCCATTTTATAGGATTCCTTTTAATTAAAAATCATAAAAACATACACTGTTTCTTGTACTGGTGGGATAGAATTATCTTTAACCAAGTTAGTAATTAATTGTTCACTCATAACATCATTTAAAGAAACTGCTTCAGCAGGTTTGATTTGACCCCAGGGGCATTTATTAGTCATAGGCACTTTAACTGGAAGATCAGTTGGCACAACTGGAGTGGGAATAGATTGTATGCATGATTGTGGTGGAACGGCTACAAGAACTTCAGAATCCATAACTGTTAAATTAGAAAGAAAAAAAAACATTAGCAAGGGATGTAAGATCAAAAAAATTTGTAAGACACATATAAAAAATATATCTTGACGTTAAAGAAAAGTTAATGGAAATACCAGTTTTAATAAGTTTGACATTTGTATGCTTCTTACTGTCATCCAGGGTTGGGGTTCGGGATGTCCAAAACTGGTTTTGGACAGGACATGTGGCTTTTACTGTCTTAAACTGGATAAAACTGTCTTAAAGTGTCCAAAACCTTGAACTTTAGTAAAAGGTAAAAATTCTATAGGTGTAACTATTGTACACACAATAATTACATGTATCAATAAATATTTGATATTTTTTTTACAATTTACTTTAACTTATTAAAGGAAAATAATATAATAGGAAGAGGTTTATAATTTTTGAAGCTCCACAATTCATTGAACAACAAAAGTGAATACCTAATCCTTTAAATATAAATATGCTTTTAATACTGATAAATAATGTTTTTGCATAAAGATAAATAATGCAATATTATAAAATAATAATAATTCTTTTAAAAAAATACTAAATTTGTTTAAAAATTAACCTTTTATTTTTCACAATATTTTTTTAAAATTTTTTATAATTTCTGCATTACAGGATGATAAAAAAGACATCTATTTTTTAAAAATTTTTTTTAAATATAAATATATTAGTTTAAATTGGAAATACAAAATAAATGAAAAATGTATTAACAGTTCTGAAGGGCATAACATCAGTTTCAGTTACTGACACTAGTGATGTATCACCACTATGCTAAAAGAATCGAACATGAATGAAATAAAAGTATTCTTGAATAGTACTAAGATAAATAAACCTGTTTATGACTAACCAAGCACTTAGTCCCTAATAGCTTAACCTGTATGGCATGGTCAAACTTCAGTTATGTACTATTGAATGAGAGGACCAACTGAACTTGATTACTGATTAATCTTCTTTTGTTTAATGTTTAAATTGAAGAGTCAAACATTAACAAAACATGAAACTTTTAAAAACAAATATTCTCCAGTAGATTTTATGTTATTAGTTCTACGTTTATTTTACCTTTTAAATATTGTTCAGATAAAATTGTGACATAATTTGAGTAAAAGGGTTTTGGACAGGACGGTTTAAACCGTGGATTAATCCATTCTGTCCTAAACCTTGCCAACCCTGATGTCATAATACTACAAAGATATGACATTTTGCAAATTTTCAAAAAATATATATAAGAGACACTCTAATATAAAACTATTATTTATCTAAATATCAGTTGAGTAAGTATAAATCAAAGTTGAAGTTCTTTTTTTTTTTTTGGTCCATGTAATACAGTTCAGTGAAAATTTAGCAGTAGGAATGTATTGCTTTCTAGCCAAACTGGGGAAGAACGAGTAATATCAAATTGCATCTAAAAACTGAGATATTAATTAAGATTAAAGTGAAATGTATCAACCAATCACTTGTTCACCTACGAAGATAAAAAAGAAACTGTAAGGAAAGAATATAATTCTACTGCTTTTTGGCCTTCCAGAATGGAATACAACACTGTGTTTTAGGTTAAATATTGCTCATTTGAATAAGTACCCCTGTGGCAGAATTTTTTTGGGCTTCATGCGATAAAACCTCTCTAGCACTAATATCTTTTTGCAAGATAATTTAAGATTTTGCAATATGCAATATTAAAAGCTATATCACTTGTAAAAATAAGACAAGATTTTAAAATTCAGAGCTTTTTTAAAAAACAAATTATTCTGTTATTTACTTTACTAAAAACAAAAACTGCACAAATTAAGAAACCAAGCAAAGACACAAATATAAATTTATGTGATAGGCACAGTACTTTATTTACTTAACACTAGTGCTGCATAGTCGGCTATTGGTGAAGGTCTGGGAAACATCCCTGAGGATGATCCGAAGACATAACATCACAATTTTATTGAGGGCACTTCTTCAATTTAGACATAGATCTGGAGGGGAAGGAAATTTTCTCCAAATCCATGTATCTATGGTATTATTCAGCAATGTAATAGGAAATTATGTAATA
This sequence comes from Parasteatoda lunata, assembly GCA_949128135.1. Lineage (NCBI taxonomy): Eukaryota > Metazoa > Arthropoda > Arachnida > Araneae > Theridiidae > Parasteatoda > Parasteatoda lunata. The sequence continues at coordinate 77,422,078 of OX421978.1, forward strand.
GGAAAAGACAGAGGTGCAAGGTTCATAAAGTCTATTTAATATCCTAACATTTGTTTTTAAGCAAACAATGGAATATGTAATAAATTTTGAAATATTTAAATTAACTATTCTTAAATTTATTTTGGAAAATTTGCTTAAAACATTATTTCATTCCATAAATTTAAGGCAGATTTGTAACAGATATTTTTTTTTTTTTTTTTTGAAGTTGTGCCTTTGTTTAAATAAGGAAAACATAGTGGTGTAGAGAACAACAAAGACATCCAAATGATTGCTAAAAACATGAACATTTTAGAACTGTTACTAGATTACTAAATTATTATTTTTGATAAGAAATTATATAGGAATTTTGATAAGAATATTTGAATTTTGATAAGAATATAGGAATTTTGATAAGAATATAGGAATTTTGATAAGAATATTTCCTAAATCAATACTTATCTGAAACAAAATATTTTAAGTATAAAATATGATTCAAAAAATAACTTTATTATTGAAATTTTAGATCATTAAAATTTAAATATCTTTTACATTTTTGAGAATATAAGAATTTTGTTTAAAATAAAGGATGTTTTATGAAAAAAAAAAAAAAAACAATTTCAACATGCATTTACAAAAAAATAAATCTATGGATTTGATGTGAACTTTAAAGAACATATCATGTAATTTATTTATCATTTAATTTTTCCATTTCAATATTAATCATTTAATTTTTCCATTTCAATTTTTATCATTTAATTTTTTTCATTTTAATTCAAAAATATTTTTTTCTCTTCTCAAGACATAAGATTTTTCAGGCAACCTTACCTTAGCATGCAACTGGGGAAATTTATAGAAAATTTGGCATCAGAAAAAATAAGGAGAGGAACTAAACTATGTGTGGATCCTTTAAATGGAAAACCAACTAAAATTTAAAACCACACATACCTTTATAGAATAAAATACAGGATGATAAAATAAATGAAAGATGCTTGATCTAAGCTTATCAAAATATATATGTAATATGGATCTTAATTAGGATGTTGTTTTAAAAAAAGAGCTTTTTTAAAACAAAAAGAAGAGAGTGACCAATAAAGTACAGACAGTAAAAAATTTATGTGACTCATTTAATTTATTTTCTATGAATAAAATTTAACAATTAATCCTAATTTAATTCAATTATTAATTAAAATATATAAAATTTGATTCCTAAAAATAATGCGTTGTGCTTAAGTTTTCTCTTTATTTAATAATGTAATTAATTGTTTACATATTTTATTACAATTTTAAGAGTAGAAAATGGTAGTTTAACCTTATTTTCATCTACATGAATTTGAAACTTTTTAGTAACGAAAGAATCCTTTTGTTTATCAGACCCCGAAAATATATATATATAATTTTTTTAGCCTGAGAAATTTTTATAAATAAATAATACATTTTGCTCAGAGTAAAAAAAAAATGAGCGTGATTGCGTCACACTTGACACTTTTGGACAACTCAAAACAAAATTTTACAGAAAATGAATTGCATGCCCATCTTTAATAAAACCACTCAAAGAGCTTGATGGATTGCACTATTTTTAAATATATTGAATAAACATACGATTGGAATTATTAAATTACATCAAATTAAATGTCCATATTTGATTGAATTAAACATATATGAAGTAAAGTTATAATTCAGAACATAAACATTTACCTTAGGTAGATTTATACAGTTTTTAAAAGTTTAAAAAAGGATATTTTTTTAAGGTTGAAAAGAGCAGAAAAATTAAAATGGGTGATAATTAGAATATAATTGCTTTTGTTTAAATTGTTCTTTGATATCCGTTGTTGATGTCGTCTGCGCACGAAGCGCAACGAGAATGACTTTTTGAAGATGAGATGAGTTGAAATAAGAAAGATTTCTTTGATTTCATTGGTTTTATTTATTGATCTACAAATAGATGAAAAAAACAACATTTGGTGTAAATTTTATTTTAAGAAATTTAAAAAGTTCTATTTTTTTAAATTGGTTACGAGTGAAACCTCTAATTAAGTTTTTCTTATAAATATAAAAAAAACTTTTGGCAACTTACAAATCAGAGAAAATACACAACTCAACTCAATTTACTGATATTTACTGCGAGCGTGCGTTGCGTGGTGCGGTGGAAGCGTACACGTTTGTTAAATTTTTCTTAAAAAGTTAAATTAAAATTTGAAAAATGGTTGCCCAAAAAAAGAGCGTAAGTACTTTTACATTCAGAATATTTAACTTAAAATTTTGATGTCCCTTCAAATGACTGTATTTTATTTTACAACTAAGCCTAAAAAAAGTCTTCATTTATGTGCGTGCATTCCAAACGTGTAATTCTTTAAATGAATATTAATAGAAAATTTGGCTGCATTTTTTATGATGTCTAATGGTTTTAATAACCTCCATGGCAATTATTGATTACAAAAACTAATTCTCTTTAATATGTTCTGTTTATAAATTACATAGTGTATTATAAAGTAGTTTATGCTGAATGTGGTTCATGCGATTGTTAGTTTCATTTTGTTACAATAACTGCATTAATGTCATATTCATACATCTCTTTATACCTTTTAATGTTTTGAATCATTAAGATCTTATTTATTGACCCAGTTATTGTCAAAATAAAATTAATATTTTTCGTATGTGGCCTATATAGGGAATATTTCTGTATTATATAGTATTTATAGTTAAGTGTAGCTAATCAATTCGAGAGTGACCTTGAGGTTTTCTAACATGTTAACTTTGTAGTTGAGTCTTTAATGATTATTATTGATGCTGGTTTACAATAATAGTAGTATGGGCCAATATTTAGATATTCGGTTACAAGAATCAGTTCGCTTATTGTATCAGTGTAGTAACTAAAGCTATTATAAGCGGTAAGAGCCTGAATTATTCAATAAGTCTGCAATATTTTTTGATTTAACAGTATTTGACAATTGATGTGTGCCTGCTGTTACTTTATTATTACCCTTTATTTTATGAAAAACACATAGGTTACTGAGAATAACTGAACAGTTTCGCAAGTATAAAATAGTAAATAAGTTATGTTTAATGTAGTTCTATTTAAACTGTTTCCAGACAAAATATGCAATTAATTCAGAACTAATATTAAGAATAAATTTAACACTATATAACTTAGCAGCCCTGAATCACAGTGACATTGTCATAGAGTGTTAGTTCTTGCAGAAAGAATTTTTTTCTGCAGAATTATATTCAAAAGATACCTTTCTCGCATATCAAAGGGGAAAGAAAAGCTCCTGATTTTTCTATTCTCATTTGAGAAATAAAAATTTGATAATAATTGGCTTCCACAATATATTTAAAATGGATATTACAAATACAGTGCACTCCCGATTATCCGGGTTAATCCCCGGGACAGGTCGCACGGACAATCGAAAGACACGGATAATCGGAAAACATCTTATTATTAAAGAAAAAAATCCATAACAGTTCATAAGATATAAAAATTATTAACATTTGCATCCTGTATAACATCAAACTAGGAATTTTCCTTTTAAAAAAATGTGTAATGCGCCACATATTCTACGAACCGTAGTAATGTCACTGTAATCAAATCTTCCTATACAATCTAATAAAGTTTCAACAGATTGTAGAGCAGCAGAATTGCAGCAGTATTTCCCTCATTTATTACATCTTCTGCATCAGTTACTATCATCACTATTTTGTTTAACAACATAACGATGTCTTCATCTGTCAAATACTGGAAGCCAGGCTCACATGCATCACTTTGAAACTAATCTTCTAATTCTTAAGATTTCTTTTGCTTGTTCGAGAATACTGTTATCATATTCTTCTTGAATATCTGAAGAAGATTATTCATAAAGCGGTATGATCTTTCTCCACGATCGTGATAACATAACGATTTTACCTTTGACCATGCTGCTGATATTCCATATACTGCAATCCAATAACGAATATTGCTTTTCAAAAATGTAGAAGTGTTATAACTTCATAAATCAAGAAAATGTTTCTCTTTAAAATTTTTGTGTGACTCCGGAATGAGCACGGATAATCCGCAAACTGGATAATCGAGAGTGTACTGTATATATATTCCAAAGTCACAAAAGTTTAAAAAATTGCCTACTTTAGGAATCATATTCTCTCCTTTCATTTTTTGAGACACCTTTTACATTTTAATAAAATTTGACTGTGAGTACTAATTCACATTTTTTTAGCAAAAGAATAAATCAATGCAGTACATTTTCTCTTATTTATAATAAATTTGGTTGAAATAAATCTAATTATAAAAGTTGAATAAAATCTAATATTTTTAATGTATTGTGCACATAATGATTTTAAATAATGCAGTTTAGTCTTCATTTTATCGCTCACAACTCCCTTCGGTTCCAATTTAATTATATGTAGTGTTTTGATCATTTTTTTTAATTACTGCAATTTGTGTGTGTTTTTTTTCCCCCATTTTTTTAAATAAAAAAAAAAATCCTGATGTCTTTTATTTAGTTATTATTGCTATGTATATTGTTACAGCTTGCTAAGTTCCAATTGCAGATTTAAGAAATGACTACAAGCCCGGGTCACACCAATATTATCATTGATGGGTACCGCATTTTGATCGTTTTGACAGTTATTGCAATGAATTTCCACATTTAGGAAATTACCACGCAGTGGTAATTTTCTTTATATAGTGTGGAGATTTCATCATTATATTACTTTTGGGTTTTTTTTTTTTAATTCCTGTTTTTCTCAGTTAATGTTATTATTAACTTAAATTTGAATTGCATATTTTAAATCATTTTCTGATGCAAATCTCTATTTTTACCATTAATGTGGTATTTAAACTCTCAAGTTTTTAATACAATGTTATTACAACAACCGAATCTCGAACAAAACCAGCTCGTGGGTGACCCCCTTTTTCTAGAGTCTGATCAGCATGATTTCGTCTTCTTATCTTTCTTTCGATTGATACAGCAACAGATTTTGCATTTTGTAATTAATTTTTTAGTGTGATTAACAAAATGTGAAAAAAGAAATAATTAGTGCATTCCCCCCATTTGATAATTTTAATATTTTATGCTATTTGTCACTAAGAGAATCAAATGAGGAAGACTATAAAAAATATCCCATTTGTCTTAATCATCCTAAAGATTTAAAATTTAAAGAAAAAAAAAAATTGCTTGTGGGTGGCTATGAATGCCTTTTGAGTTGGTCCCCTTCTGTGTTTTTTTTTTTTTTTTTGAAATCTTGCAGGCATGGAAGTTCCCATGACTTATTTAGGTGTAGATCACAAAACATTAATGATCTTTCATATTAGATTCACAGATAAACATACTAAATATGTCTTTACAAAAGCTGCAATTGTTTTCTGGATCATTATGTATATAAATTAATATCAATGTTATTAAAAATATGGGGCTTCTTACTAAAGAATACTGTACTGTTTGTCTAAGGTAGGTACTCTGCCAGACATTCGTCTGGAGCTGTGGCGGTGACTATGGTAACGAGGTATGATTATTTCAAGTAGGGGTGCGGGGTCCCTCTCTAGGACTGGTTTCAGCGAGAGAAAAGGAGACCTCTTCATCGAATCTACCCTCCCTAAAATGCCTTCTTGTTTCCATAGCACCAGACAGCTGCAGACTTAGTGGCGGTCAGAGTACCTATCTTAGACAAACAGTAATATTGTTTTAAACAACAACAAAAGATTGTTTCGTAACAAGTATTGTTTTTTATATAATATTAGAATTTCAGGAACTGAATTTTATTTTTTTTCTTTTCTTTCTTCAGAAAAAAGCATTAGAAAGTATCAATTCCAGACTAGCCCTTGTGATGAAATCTGGAAAGTATGTTCTAGGAAACAAACAAACACTTAAAGCTTTAAGACATGGTAAAGCTAAACTTGTAATCATCGCAAACAACACCCCTCCATTAAGGTAAGTTTAGAGTTTTTTGAATTACATGGAGCTGTTTTTCAGTCTTGCAATTATTTTTTTTCTTCAGATTCTTAGAATTTGTCTTTTGTTGATTTATGTCAAAAATGTAAGAACATTTCTAGAAGTAAAAAATAAAATGACTAATTAAAGAATCATCTATTAACTGTACAAAAAGCATTAGATATCTTAGCCAAATTTATGAGAGTGAATTGAGTGTTTTTTTTTTTTTTTTTACTATTTCAAAAGAATGGAAGTTGGATGTTAGGTGTTTATTTTGTTTTACAGATGCAAAGCGAGAGCTTTATTTTCATATATTAAATTAACTATCTTTATTACTTAAATGTTGCTTTTGTCTATTCATTCTCTCTCAGAATATTACAAATTTTTAAAACTGTCATTAATGTGAATAATAATAGTCTTGCAAAATATAAATTGTATAGAATATTTTTTTTTTTTGTGATTTATAATTTTTTTTATGAACATAGACATGATTTTCAAGTCAGAATATTAAGATGCTTTAAATTTGTATAGAAGTTGAAAACAAATTTTTAATAGCGATTGTCAATTACTCTTTTATTCAGAAAATTTTACTTAATTAGCCAATTAGATTATATTATTTCCTAATTAATTATTATTTAAATAGTTATATAAAAAATTTTAATATATATAAATATTCAGAAACTTGATAAACATTTTCAAAAGATATTATTTTGTTTTAGAATTTATCTTTCAGTTTATCACTACGAGAAAAAAAAATATTCTGTCCAAATATCAGATGATTGAAAGTATGAAACATAGAATTGTAATTTAATTTATTAAATTCAATTCATGTATAAAATGATCTATAGCAGTTAAACGCTTAATAATTAAGTTCTACCAACGTTTTTATTTCTTTCAAATTTTTTTATATAGTTAAGAAAAGGGCTACCCTAGGTCAGGGAAAAACAGGAATTGGCCGCAAATTTTATTTTTACCCTAAAAACAGTGTTTAAACCTTTTTCAAAAACAGGGTGAGATTTTAAAAAGTTAAACGAGATTTCTATAAATTAAAAAAACTCGAATACTTGGGGGAAAAATATTTCTTTAATTTCATCTTCTAATTTCTAAACCATTGAATATTTTTGCTGCATCATCATATGGAAAATGTTCTGTATCTAAATTTTAATCAGCTATTCTCATTAGGTTGCTCAAATGCTCATCAGTCTATCTGTTACGATATTTTGTTTTAATTCGGTTTTGGTTGCTAAATGACCTTGCAACAGATGCTGAACTATTCAGAATCACTTATTAAATTTGTAACATAGTGCGCTCACTATCCTATCGTCCACATCTGCCAGCATAGGCTTTTGAATTATTTCTGGAATAGCGAAGTTGTTGAAGTTATTTCCATGTGCATACTTCTTGTTAGGTCTTCCAGCATAGTTTTCACAGACTTCAACTTTTACAAATTGCTGTAAATTGTAGAGGGAGTTTGGTAATTCATTAACAGCTAAAATAATTGTTAAATAACCTTTAAACAACTTATTATACTGGACTCATTTTTTTTCTCAACACTTGTCGTAGACGCTTTCATGTCTTTTTCAAAATGGTGGAAGACAAATTTTTTTTCCAAAATTCGAGAGATTCGTGCATTTTAAAATTGGTTTATAGAGTCTGCAAACTTCTCGTTAATCATTTTTTGATGCAAGAAAGAAAAAAATATGTAAGATTCTCGCGCTGTAGGGAAAACGCTGTAAAAAGTGGAAGGAAAAGTTACTTTTTTTGAAAGTAAGTTTTCATGTTCTATTTAAGGGAGTGGAAGAAAAGTTTCTATAATATTTTTCGATTGCAAGATTCTGTGATGTAAAAGTATTCAAAGTTATAATCTTGAAAAGTGATCGTCAGCCTTCTTTGTAATGTTTTTATAATAATTGTTTTTCAGGAAAAGTGAGATTGAATACTATGCTATGTTAGCCAAGACTGGTGTACATCATTATTCAGGAAGCAATATTGAACTTGGTACAGCTTGTGGAAAATATTTTAGAGTATGTGCATTGAGCATCACTGATCCAGGTAAGGCTGCTTAAAAAATCATACAACAGTTTTGTATAACCAACTAAGAAACAATTGTGTTCTATGTGTTTTAGATTTGTGTTATGGACTGATGTAATGGGAATCAGATAATTTCCTTTAATTTTTAATATGCTTTTTGTTATATCACATTGATTTTAAACCCTTTAAAAACCTAGGATCAAGGCTGGGGGTAAGGAACTTTTTGTCGAAATGAAATTTGTAGCTTTATACCAATGGTTTAAAGGTTCATTCTAGACAACGTTCACGGAGCAAGGCTTAAAAAATTGTCCCACTCGCCATGTGAATCTAAATTTGCACTGTGACATAGGGGAGATCGACCTATTTCCACTGATTTTTCAGTAAATTCGCATGGTTTTCTGTTTTTTTTTTCTTGGGGGGGGGGGCAGAAATATGTAGTATTTCGTCCGTAACTAATTTGGAATTTTTTCTCTACTATTTTTCAAATTCCTGTATATTTAATCTGAATATGTTATAGCGATGTGCACATTTTGAACTTGAGCCATCACTTATATTGATAAATTTATATAATTATATATAAATTTTTATTTTATTTCTGTTCCACAATCTTGTAGGAAAATCAGTTTAGTAAATATAAACAAATATTTTTTATTTTTTTTCATTTTTGCAAGTGCCGAGGTGCTGACACATTAAAAACTGAAATTCAAAAACAAAATGAAATGTGTTCATCCCTTAGTAGAGAGGATTCCCTTTTGTGTCTTCCAGCAGCAAAGCAATTGAAACGCTCCTTTTCCTCTCCATCTCCCCTCAACTGTTCCATCGGAAGGAAAGTGTCTACACTCTTTTGTTACTTTTTTTAATATATTTAAGTAACGAGCATTTTATTAATCTGCCTTTTTTTAAAAATAAAAACAGTAATGAGATTAAAAGAGAAAAATTAATTTTTTCATGCCGCTGGTTTATCATAACGTTGCTGATAGGTGGAAATAAGCAGGTCTCTGGCACCAGGCTATGCGTAATTATTTTTTATTAGGACACATTCATGAAGTGACACAAAATCGAAGTTGTTCTCAATGAAAGGAGTAAATATCACAAAATGAATCTATAAAAATGTTTTTTCAGGGAATAAGTGAAATCTTAATAATTATAATTGTTCTATTACATAGGTCAAAGGGAAAATAATTCTTTCTCACGATTCATGAGAGGAAAAATATAAAATATTAATTCATGCATAACTTGAAGCCAAAAGTAGATTAAAAGAAAGAATGTGAATATTAAACTATAAGAAAGAGCATTTAGTTTAGAATAATAATTAAGAAAAAGAGTTAGATAAAGGAGCAATGATACATAGTATAAACCTTCCATACAATTATACAATAAGCACAGGTGCTGTATTTGAAATTGTGACTTGTCAGTTTTATTCATAGTTAAAATAATATCATTGGTTACCTGCCAAGCTGAAATTTAGTGTAGATTTCATTTCCTAAAAAATGTACTTAGCTATGTTATTTAATGTTCTCTAAATAATGTAAAACAGAAATAAAAAGCTTAATTTCTGTTTTAGTGTATAAAAAAGCAGATAAAGAACATTGAAACATCTGACGAAAAATTGTCATAAGTATTGTATTGTTATATGACAAGATAAAGTTGTATAGTAAGGGATGGTATAAAAATATCACATACCTATATGTAATACTTTCTAAAATAGTAAAATTAGTGGATTGATTTTTTTTAATTCTATAATTTTTTATTTATTTATTTATTTATTTTTTAAAGTATTTTTTAAGGGATTTGTTTGAACAAAATATGTTCTTTTCTTCGTATAAATCAACAAATATACTTAACTGAAGACACTAAATGACAATACATGTTTATTTTTGGTAAACCTTCCATGTAATTCAAATCTTAAAAATGTTCCTGGTTGTGTTGAGTAATATGGTTTATTGGTAACAATTTTGAGGTTCATGGCATTTTTTTTTTTTTAATGTTACATGTATATATTGTCCAATGTGTAAATGTTTTTTCCCTTGTCATTTCAGGTGATTCCGATATTATTCGAACTATGCCTACTGAGCAACAATAAGATGTATCATTTTAAATAAATAAAAAAATTTAAAGACATTTTTGTGTGTTTATTTTAGTACTAATTTTAAGGGATATTTTTTAATTATTATAAAATTCTTTCAAATGCATATACATGTTGTGAATATTTAAGTCAAATAGTGCTTATTTAAAATTTCAGTTTAAATGTTTACTAATAACCACTAAAAAGGTGAAAAAACTGGAATTGTGTATTTCTTCCTTATATATTACAGCAAAAATAGTTTGAGACATGCTACAGAGTAAGTGTATATGATAATTTTATTGAATCTAGGATGAGTATAAGTAATAATAAGATAACAAAAGAAATTTGAAATATAAAACGTAAAGTTGCCAACAAAAATGGAAGAAAAAAAGTGAGAAACAAAACTAGAAAAACTTCAGTACTGGATTTCTAATCGATATTTTTGAAGCGAATATCAAGTAATATTCAAATCTAATTTTATTTTTTATGGTGTGGTTTTTGGTAAGTATCTGTTCTTTTTGGCTGAAATATAAATGCTGGGTATTTATCCGGTATGGGCTAAGCTGAAGTGATATTTTTTTAAAAATACCTGTATTTTTAAGAAAAAACATGCTGGTTTGACACCGAATAGCGATAGCTTATTAATGATTATATTTTTTATATCTTATAAACCCATGTCAGGTTGACGAACAATTGACTGCACATAGATACAATTTTATGATTTGAACCGGCTACTTCTATTTATCAGAATATGACTAGATTTCGTGATTTCTCTGCACTTTCTCCTTTTCCATTACCATAGCTTCAAAGCTTGCTTTTTCACCATACCTGTTTATTACAATTTCTAACTTAAGCGTGCAGCAGTGGCTGAAAAGCAAGATTTGCTGAAACCATGACAATAGATTGGAAAAAAAACTATTCTTGGGTCGCATATTTATTTACGACGAGTAAAGATGGCGTGATTTATATACTGTTTGTCTAAGATAGGTACTCTGGCCGCCACTAAGTCTGCGGCAGTCTGGTGCTATGGAAACAAGAAGAGGGCATTTTAGGGAGGTAGGCTTCGATGAAGAGGTCTCCTTTTCTTTCGCCGAAACCAGTCCTAAAGAGGAACCCCGCATCCCTACTTGAAATAATCCTACCTCGTTACCATAGTCACCGCCACAGCTCCAGACGAATGTCTGTCAGAGTACCTATCGTAGACAAACAGTATGTATGAATGAAGTGTAAAAAAAGTCTTTCAATGGTTGCATAAGTGATAATTTTATTTACAATCGCATGCGTACACAGAATCACATACAGGCACATTATTATTTATAATACATAGACCAATTTACCTAAAAGTAGTCTATTTAGTTACAGAAGTTTTGAAAAATGTTCCAGCACTTCGTGTGAATCGTTGTGTCCTCTAATACAGTAAGTAATTGATCTAAGTTTACATTTAGATATAGTGTTTTGTTCCAAGGCATTCTAAAACCATTTTTCAACACATTTTTATTAACACATGGTGTACTAACATCAGTACATTTATTTTTAGCTACTTAAAACGGAGGTAAACTAGCGTCATCCATATTTACGAAAAGCTTAGTTGCAAAACATATTAAATGCCATTTTAGTTACCTTGAGAAAAATCTGTGTTAAAATGTATAGATACATCAGGAAGCATAACATCATTTTCTCAAGAAAACAGTCCTATTTAAAGAGCAACAAAAAAATGTTTCATGATGAGTAGATTGATGTTTTTAAATTGAGTAAAATGACTTATAAAAAGTTTACCATGATCTGTTTTTTATAACTAAAAATGTTATGTTACAACTTGAAAAGAGAATTTTTTTCAGAGCGTTTAATATTTTCCTAACTTGCTCTTCATTTTCAAAAGTGAATTTTTCGAGGAGTAGCTTAACGTGTTTTTTAATTTGGGAAAGGGATTTTTGAAAAGGAAATTAATATATTTTTTTTAATTTTAGGTGCAATTTTGCATTTTGACAGGTTTTTAGATTTTGAAAAATGGAATTCTTTCAAAGAGTAACTTATGGTTTTTTTTCTTTTTTTCAAATTTGGGAAGGATTTTTTTAAAGATGTGATTTAACATGGAACAGGGAATTTTTGTTAATATAACTTGTTCTTTAATTTAGAGCGGTGAATTTTTTTCAAGTGCAACTTAACATGTTCTACGACTAAGCTCTTCAATTGAACCATAAAATGTTGGAATATTGAAATCGAAACTTTTCAAATTTTAGGTCGAAATATTGTATTTGTTTTGAAAACTACACTTATTTTAAACTTAAAATATTGCTGACATTCGAATTTGATATGTGTATGTTGTTAAACAAATCTATAAATTGACAAGATGTAAAAAGAACTTCTATTATATACCAAACATTTATGTGAACTGATTCGCTTTATAATGATTCTTTTCTCACAACTCTGCTGGTGATATAGTGCAACTAGATTAATTATTTTGACGCTGATTCGGACCATGCGTGTATTCATTTGAATGATTTGGTTCTGATAAGTGATTTGAGCCCATTGATGCTAGAAAAGAATCACTCGTTTAATCTTCACATTAATTTAAATAGATGGTTTTAAGCAGATATTTTTAATAACTGATTAATAATTGTCACTGATTTGACTTGGTGATTCTAATTCTTTAGATTATTTTAATCAAAATTGTTGATTCTAATCAAAATGATCGAAAATTATTATTAGTTCATTGGATTAGAGCAGTGGTTCCCAAAAGGTATTCTGCGGATCCCTAGAGTTTCGTGATTGGGGTTCCAAGAGTTAGTTCTTTTAATCACTAATGATTTTTGAAGCCCCGTAATTATATTTATATTGAATTAATAGTCCATTAATTATTTAATATTTTGATTATTGTAAAATTTACTAATAAAAAGAAAAAAATTCTAGCATAGTCAATAAGAGTCGAATTTTTTTTTTAAGAAGCTCTGGATTAGACTAATCATTGATTTGATTCATAATATGATAAGTTTAATTTTAAAAAAATTTTGAAGTTTTTGTTTTCCCATTTTCAAGTTGAGGAAAACTAAAAATGAATGATTTTAATTGCATAGTCATAATGTTTGAAACTGTTATTTTTTATGACATTTTATGCAAAGTAATTGCTCAATTGTCGTAAATACATTTATTGAGCTTAAATACATTGTGAAAAGTCAGTTAGCTGGTGGGTAAATTGTCATCATGCTTCCGAAAAAGAACATTGCAACTTGGTGAAACCATGGACTTAGACAAGAACTTTGCAAATTGATCAATGAAAATGTGATCATTATACAATATATAGTCGTTCAATCAGAACCATGGATCCGAGACAAGAACAATGCAACTTGATCAATGACGTTACGATCGTCGTATCAGAAGCTGTTCATTCAGAACCAGGAACATGAGACAAGAAATTTGCAACTTGATTAATACGATAACCATATTTTGGTTAATAAAATTTGGAAATTGGTAAATAAAATCAATACTTGTCGTGAGGGAAGAAAATTTGAACACGGTTCTACGAATAATCTGTTTAACGTGGGAAAAAAACTTGATAAATTACAGTCCAATTATCACGAGAACTTCTCTAAACATGAAGTAAACTTAGTGTAAGTTGGAAAGTATTATCATTTTCTCTCATAGAAAATGGTTTTATACTTGTTTCCACCACAGCATACAACCTTCGAGTGTCAGACGGGAGGATTTCTCATTGTAGCTAGACTATACAATCTTGTTCATGGAGCAAAACTATTTGCTGACCTGTGAAATGGTTTGGAAGTTGGCAAATCAAAACTCTGCGCGCAACTTGGCTTATGAAAATACAATCAGACCGGGTGTAAACTTTTTTTTTCTTTCTATTCGTAAACTCTTTATTTTGAATGATTAAATGGCTGAAAATTATGGATGACGCTTGATATCCCCCTATTTAGTTCAAATATAATGGAATATAATACAGGCACACGCATTAAGAACAATAGAAAATATCAATCTTTAGAACATGGTCAAAATAATTTTTCTGCTTTTCATTGGTGCATAGAAGTTTAATTGCATTTTGTCTGGTGCTATAGTAATAAAAATATTTGATATGATTTTATCTTGAGCAATATTTTAGGCTAAATTTTTTTCAAAAGTGTTTTTAAATGCAGAATAACGATTGCTATTGTTTGTGTTTGGAGAGAAATTTTGAGAACCCCGTACATTTTTAACAATGGAACAACTATTACAGCTATTAGATATTTTTCAAGATTCCAAAGACTCAACTATTGGATTTGTTCTGTGAAAAACTCAATAGTTTTTGAGACCTGGAGCATGCAGAATTACAATTACTATTGTAAGGGTTCTGAAAGGAACGTGAAAATTTTAAGAACCTGCATAAATTCTATGGTAATTGTTTTTCAGTGGCAGAAATTTTTAAATGTCTTTTTTTTCTGCCGTTTATCCTAATTAAATCCAATAGTTTTTTTGACAATACTACATTGTTTTGTCACCAAAACTGTTGGATTTGTACAAAATGTTATATAACTGTTGGGAAAATTTTTAAAATCTCCTATAAATACAATGGATCAAGTATTGGGTTTCTTCAGGATTTTTAATGACTCAAAAAAATTGGATATGTTCAGTTAAAAATTCAATAGTTTTTGAGATATTAGCCTTGCAAAATAGCAAATACTATTGCATGGGTTCTTAAAGAAAAGTTAAAAATTTGAAGCCTTCGTTTTTACCTCTTTAATATTAATGTTAATTTGTGACACTTGTGAATGCGTTTTCATCATCGTATTTTCAAGCTTCACTTTAAAAATGTGGGCTAAAAATATACATTAAGTGGTAAGAACGGGACACTAAAAATGGATCGTAACTTATTCCATTTAGTTTTCTCAATACAATTAATTTTGTTTTGTTTATCAACTGCGTGTACAAACTCCGTGTTTAGTCCGATATAGGCCCTATATTGCCTATATCTCGTCTCCATTTATTTTGTGCGTTAATATTAAATTTTGGAAGGAAAAAAATATATAAATGCATATAAAATTGGAAAAGTTGAAATATCTGTACCTTAAATAAAGATTCAAGCGAAAATGAGTCTTAAATTCGAAAATATGAGCATTATTATGAAGAAAAGAAAGAATTTTTAATTTTAAAATGATTAATTTTAGAGGTCCTTAAAATTTTCTTATTCCTATATTAATGCTTGTTAATATTACAAATTAACGTCCGAGGACTAAATATTTCCCGACAATAGTTTAATTTGAATTAATATAACACATTTGATTCTAATATTGTATAAATACATACATGCTAAAACATATATAGCAATGGCCCCTTATCCACATTGTTAGCACTAAGTACACAAAATAATTATATAAACATGCACAGTTTACATAAAATTAGCTTAACAAATAACACTTATTTCTTTCATATTTCATAAGACACACTTTTGTGGTATATTTCATTTGTTTAAATTAAATCCAAACATCTTGGGCTGTGCTAGTTTCTGTAAAAGTACTAAAAATATATTGTAAATAAAATAGTGATAAAATACTAAAGATATCCAATCTATATCTGCAATTGATGTAACCATGGGTGAAAGCCCTTATATAGCAAGACGGAAAAGAGAAAAAACTGGTACGTAAGACATTTCATTCCAGCATTTTTTTAGAAAAAAATAAAATATCTGTAACTATCAAGATTTCTTTTAAAATTTTAGCATATATATAAAACTGCTACTTTTCGAAGATTAAGTAGATATTGTTGAATAATTTAAAAAAAGAATAAGTAAACTCCTCCCCAAAACTAGCTATAACTGAAAAAGTTTCACTACCAGCCTTTCCTATTTTCCGTCTCGCTTTCACCCCTGGATGTAACTCATGAGAGATTACTGCATTTAGATTTTTATTACCAATTAAGGACAAGTCTGCAGCTGCATTGTATTTGTGAGATTAGAGGCGGCATTCTGGAACCTGGCGACAAGTTTGGCTAGTTAAAAACGCGTAACAATATGACGTCATAAGTTCATACATCTCATTTTATCGTTTAACACTTTTCCGTCGAAAATGCTTAAAAATGTCTTTCAGCATGACCCTATAAATTGGGCAATTATGCGAACAACTGTAAAACCGCGTGATTTACAGCTGTTCGCATAATTGCCGAATAACCATATAATTTTAATTCGTTAAGTTTTATTTATTTTACTTTTTGTGCAAAATTCTTATTTTTTAATTCTAAGAATTCTATTAGCAACTTATCCCTGGCTATCATCCCTAACAGGGGCTTAATCAGATTTTAGAATTTAAAGCTAGTCTCAAAGAGATTTCCAAAATTTAACGAGAAAAAGCAAATCTTCTCTATGCTGTCTGATTCAGTAGACTATGAACGAGCTATATCCTGTTACGGTCAAATCGTTACGAAACAGAAAAATCGAATGAAAAAAATATTCAGCTTCTGGATTAACTTCACTTCAATTTAATAAACTTTTAGTACAGTGATGTTGAATATACTTAATTTTATAACCGTCGTTGAACAGCCGATTTTCGGGTTTACGACTACTAATGTTCAACTCCGTGGCCTTGTTATTTTGAACTCAATCCAGAAGACAAGAGAATTCCTAGATCAAGTATTTTGAGAAATTTGCCATCGTTGCTTTTTGGTGGAACTAACCCGCATTTGCGTTACATGGAGAGGAAGACCACGAGAACCTCACACGGTTAGCCTGACAGAAAGGAGACTCAAACCCATGATCCATCTGCCACTGAGGATATTTCACGTCAACACTGTGGTTGGTGCAAGTCGGATGCAAAAATCGAATCGTTCAGCCATCACGACTCGATTTTGAATATAGACATAATTCAATTGGAACCTTTTCTGTAATAATTGGAAATTGTAGTTAAGGAATTTATAGGGTCCCGAGTAGGAAACTTATCGCTGGGTTTGAAAATGAGTTAAGTGACTAAGAGTTAATGTGAGTTAAGTGATTTTAAAAAAAACTAAATCTTCATTACAGAGGAACATGCACATGTTTCTAAAATAAAACGACTCGGCTGGACAAAAAGAAGTGGAAACTAGGCTTACTCATTTCTGAACATAGTAAACTAATATTAAAAGTAAAATTTACTTCATTCATAAAGTATAACAATTACGGTTATTCGAACTGTTTGAAACTCTCCTGAAATTAAAAGCATCTTAGTATGACTGAGATCTTTTACATTTATTGAAATTAAATGGTGAAATAAGTTCTAAATCATATTTGTAAATTAAACATTAAATGCTTAAGCGTGTATTTAATTATCGCTACACATATTTGATAGGGTAAAAAAATCTGCTAAATGGGTGAAAGATTGAGATTTGTTGTTAGATCTCGCTAAAATTATCGGAAATCACGCTAAAAGCACAAAAGATCAAGATTTGTTATTTTCACCTAAAAACGTGAAATATCAAAATTTCTGGTAAAAAATCTATCACTTTTAGTGGAAGATAAAAAAATTCATCGCTGAAAGCGTGAAAGGTTGAAAAAAGTTTTTATTATTATTTTTTTATTTTTTTTTTATAAAATCTACTGCTTTTTGTGAAAGATCAAAACAATTTACCAGTAAAACCATGAAAGATCTTGATTAGGTGTTGATAATCTCCTGCTAAAAAAAAAAAAAAAAAAAATATCAATATTTGTGGCTACCTGCCACTAAAAGTATGAAAGATTAAGATCTCGTTACTTCTGCTAAAAGTATGAAAGACTCAAATTTCTTGTATCTAATTTACCCCTTTTAGTGGAAGATCGAAAAATTTACCGCTAAGATCATAATTTTTTTTTTTTTTCATTTTGCTGCTAAAACTTAAGATATGTTGTAAAAGATTGAGAAAAATGTGCATGCTCCTCAAGTGAAGAAGAGATTATTATTATAGAGAGTAAAAATAGCACCATTCATATCAAAAGGAAAAATAATTCCTTCTCAGAAAAATGGTTTGAAATTTGAACCCCAATGGCGGTACTTCGAACAATAATATCATGCAAGTTTTCTAAAACCTTAATAACATTTTAAATTAGGTACTTGCTCTTCAAGAAGAAGATATCACAAATACCTTCACATGTGACCTATGACGTCAGCGCCAGCTGATCGCTTATAAGCAAAATGGCGTGTTAAAGTTGAGCTAATTTTCTCCACATAAGTTAGGATGTTAATTAATTTGAAGTTAATTAAATACAGATCCTTATCACACACAAAATTTTTTGAAATATAATTCTTTCTCGTCTACGTCTTTTACTTAACTTAGATTTATTATTTGTTTATGCATTTTATTGTAACCGTGTTATAATTTTGCTTTGTAATACATGACAACTTCGATTATATACTTAACTTATGCTCTACATGGCTTCGTGCCTGTGCGTTAAGTAAGAAATATATAGTGAAAGAATTGAAATCTTTGTGAAAGAATATAGAATGAGTCTCTTAAGAGAATTGATACATGGCGGATTTGGCTTACTCGAAATAGAATGGAAAGAACAGTTGCTAACGTAAACAAGTGTCTGGTTGTTGAAACCAATCAGGATCGAGATACCCACACTACGTCACTTGCAGGTATCCCATTGAATCTGTTTTTTTTCCATTCAAGTTAAACAAGCAACAAATAATCTAGTTTAAGAGAGATTAATTTTCTCCATTTTGTGGTTCGCATTAGCATGAAACTACGGTTTCACCAAAGTTAAACACCATTATGGTTCAACATGCACCATTTTATCTGATAGTGCATAATAAACATCTATTAAAAATAATTTATATTTTACTCTACCAAAATCTCTTTTGGCTAGAGGCAAATTGATACGAATAAATGTTTTGCAAAAAGCTGTTCCATATTAATATTTCTGAGAACTGTTTAGATAATTTTAAGTATTTGTTACAATAATTTGATTTAATTTAAAGTATAAAGTCAATTGGGGGAATAATACGAAACAAAAACTCTGTTATTAAATATTTCATTTGAGCCCCGTTCTTGTTTTGTTTGGTCATGGCTCAAAAATATTGAATGGATAAAAATGTGAAGACAAAAAAACATACAAATAAATTTAAATTCATTTTGGATGTTAGCCTCAACGAATGGGCTAGTAATAAAATGCGGGTCTATTGTGATACAATATAAGTATTTTGATTCTTATCGTTTATGGAAATGTCATTATTTGCCAATGTAAGCAAACAATGAAAAATAAGGCAAACATGTTGTAGTTCTTGTTGTTGTTCATTTACGTCGTGCTAGAGTTACACAATGGGCTATTGGCGACGGTCTGGGAAACATCCCTGAGGATGATCCGAAGACATGCCATCACAATTTTGATCCTCTGCAGAGGGGATGGCACTCGACGACCTGCACGCGAAGCCGAGCACTTTACGGTAGAACAGTTTAACGAGGACTAATAAAGTAAACATAAATAAGTAGACGTGCTTCTTCTCATTGAACAAAATTCATTTTCCAATGTAAACAAAATAAGTAAAATGATGCAATAAATAAAAAGAAACAAATATATAAAAGTAAATAATTAAAAAATAAATGCATAAAAATAAACTGGTAAAAACGACAACAAAAAATATATGAATAAATAAATAGAACATTAAATAAATAAGTTTTTTGATTTTTACATTTAACCGGAACATATTTTTCACATTGAAAGATCTCCAAAATGTACTCATGTAAATAAGCTTTTCAAAAGCAGAAAAAAAGTTTTCGGAACCTTTTCTTCTTGCTAAATAATCTACCCATTTTCTGACGTATGATATTTAGTTGAGAGTTATTGGCGAGCCTGTTTGGCCACATATCGCCAATTTAAAAAAAAATTCCAAAATCGCCAACTAATATAAATAATGGTGGATTAAAGCTACCGAAATGGTATTGTCATTGGGTTTCAAGTTTGCATTCGGTGTAAATAAGTTTAATAGCAAGCGGTTCCTTAAAATTGGAACTTTCGTGAAGATTCATTCTCTAAAAGATGCTCTAAAAGAGTTAAAGCATTTTTTTCGGACGTAATGGAACATTTCTTTCTTTCTGAACATCTACAACAGCATTCATGGAATAATACTGTGAGAATTCAGTCTTACTGATAGATTATTCTTGCGAATAACCACACGTAAGAGCTACAATTTTACATTCTTTTTTGCTCAGATACATTACACTGATAACATATACAACAAGTTATTTATGTAATTTTTATTTGCTTATTGTTGTATTTTTATTTGCTTGTTTCAAATTATTAAAACTTAGCGTTACTGTTGGTATATGCAGATATGCCAACTTGCTCCGGACAGCAAATAAATATTTTCAAGTGGTAGTTTATTAATTGTGATTCTTGATTTAATGAATTTAATTCATTAGATTTTTATCTTCCACTATTTCTAAATAATTCGTAGGTTTATATAATTCACCTCTTTATTATAGTTATGTCATGCTAAGCCTTTTAAAAAGAGAGCAAAATTAGTCAAATAGTTGCAAAATTTAGTTTGAAATTATTTACCGTTTTTTAAATTATTTTGGCGTCTCCGGAGCAGTTGGCATCTCTGTATATGACAGATTTTATGTAGTGGATAATTTTTGTTAGTTGCATTTATGAGGGACAGTCATGGTATTTGTACTCACTACCATTTAAGAACTTAAATTTTAATCAGAAATTTTTTTTTTAAAGGTGAAGAGTTAACAGAAGAAACTTCTTAATTAGCATTAAAAAAAATTTTAAACGACTTTTTGGCAGTGACACGATTTATCAGGCTATGGTGAAATTTATTCCAGAATTTTTATTATGTTGAAAATATTAAAATTCGTTATAATGAATTTATTTATTTCAAAGAGAACTTTATTAAAAATTGTTCTTATATTGCAATTTAAAAAAAAAAGCAGAAAAAGATGTAATGTGAGATATTCTTAAATTTTTAAAGACAATTTCTTTCTTCATCTTGAAGTAAAAAAAATAAATAAATGAAAATAAGGAAATTAAAAAAAAAAATTAAGAAAAAAACTTGATGGATAATTTTTAATATTGCATACATTATCTTATAATATCAGAAAAATGTAGAAAAACTTATCTTACGTTGTAGAAGTAAAATATTATACATAAAAAAAAGAGTATAGAAACTTCCATAGAATGCGACATCGCAAGACAAAATTTACTGGCATAAAACATTTTATGCTTATTACCTACGCAACACGAAAAATAAAGTATTTTCTTTATGTAAGTCAATATCATAGAAAAGTTTTGCAAATTAAACAAATAATTTTCAATTCCTGAAATAAATTTTTATCGGCATTATAATGTCTAAGACAATTTGTATAATATTCAATGACGTTTAAAACTATTGTACCCCTCTGCGCATTAACTAATTTTAAATATTTATAAATTTATTCAATAAATTACGAGTTGTCCAGTTTCAAATCTTCGTTCGTGCTACTCAGATTTTTATTTTTAATTTTGATGAAAATGAAAATAACTTTTCTTTTTGAATAAGCGTACAGACTCAAGTTGCTTCATACAAAAAGTGGAAGTAGCTTCTGTTACAGAAAATTTTTTTTCGAGTAAAAAACAAAAAAAAAAAAAAACTGGATAATCCAATGAAAATTCATGTATGAATAATCATATTATATGTATCATAGAATTTTCCCATAGAATATCTAAGGTTTAACAATGCTATACAATATCGGATAATATCATGGCAATATCTTATAAATTAAATTACAATTTCATAAAACATTTTACAGCAACTATGAAAACCCATTTTGGGACATCAGGTTTAAAAATAGGCACATTTACATTACATTCCAAGAGGCAGCACCATAAAATGTCGATCATTTTAATTTATTACGTGTACTGCAAGTAAAAGTTTTAGGTTTTTTCAAAATATATATATATATATATATATATATATACATAATTAGGTGATTAGGTTTTTTTTAAAATATATATATTAACTGTTAAACTAAAAAGCTTGGGTCAATATAGCGATAAAATCTCATTTTTTCGAAAGGTACGTCACTCACTATATCGTAGCTCACAAAACAGATACCTCTTACTGACTATGGGGAAATTTTTATGTTTTTGGACAAAACATTCGAATGAAAAATTTGAAAACAAGGCTAATCATTATATTCCAAAAAGCCTTTAAATGATTGCATTTTTATTAAATGGTTTATTATAAGACAATACCTAGTTCAAAAAAATATTTTTTTTTTTTTAAAGAAATTTTTCTTTTTATCCGGAGTAAGGCAACAGTACATCATGCCTTTTCAAAAATATCTAAATCCTTTGCCGAGAGATGGCACCACGCATTTCCTACAAGTTGATAAGCCACATCAAAATGTAACTTCAAACTATGTTAATTAAAATCTTATAAGTTATTTACAGTAAGTAATATGGAATAGGATATAATTAAATCTTATAGTTATAACCTAATCCATTCATAGTATAATCATTGTATAAATTATCTAATATTTCATGATGCTGACTTTCGGACCACTAGTTCAAAATGTGCTTTCTCGTGATATAAGATGACATAAAATATTTAAAGCTATTAATATATTCTGACATAGAATAGTAATTGCTCTAAGCTATTGTTGAAAGAACTAATGCTAGCACAGCCCCTTCCGAGGAGTCATACAAAGAACTCCACTTAAACGCCAAAGCTTCATTGACAGAAGGCGTGATTCCATTTCACTTGGAATCAATTTAAAACTCAGATGAAAACCGATTAATCGTAACAATGATCGATTCTCAATCGATGAAGACAACATTACTTAAAGGATGCCATCGCTCTATTCTTCTATTAGGATTGCTCATGACATCCAACCAATGGCGTAATCTTTCTCCTTTGGACTGCATGTTCAAGGCTAGACCCCCTGAAACAGATGGGAATAGTGGAATAATTGTTAACAGTGATTACACGCATTAAAATGTTCGTTGACAAGGATGTCATGTTTTGACATGACATTGAACCTTTTTGTTTTGAAGTAATTTCACCACCACTTTTTGGTTTTTAATATAGACAAGAAGCACATCTCTTAAATAATAAAGATCAACGTTAAGCGCAGATGGTAAAAGCGTCGTTCTCTTTGCTGGTGAAGAGCTGGAGTTTGTAAGTTCGATCCAGGGTGCAAAACAACTGACGTGTACTTGCTGAAAAAGCAAGTTCTCTCGTGGCTAAAAGTAGTCTGGTTAGTTATTGTGAGGAAGTTTAGAAAGAGGTATGCCAGCTCAGGGGCAGTCCATGTTGTCTGACCGGGGTCACAGTTACGTGGCATTCCTGCAATGGTTGTCAAAATATAGAGCCCTTTAAAATGGGGCTTAGTGCTTGGCTATGGTTGAGTGGTGTGTAGATCAATAATTATGTGAAAATAGTAGTAAAACAAAACTTAACAATCTAATATTAATTATGATAGACAACCTCATCACCACTGAAAGTGCAAGTTGATAACTGTCGATATGCTTATTCTACAACAACTATAGACCAATTTCCGTTCATGTGTTCTATTTAATGTAAATTATAGAGTGAAAACATTACAGAGTGCAAAACATTAATCACGGGATGTAAAAATAAATAATAAATAAATCAATATTATCCATCGACACTATGCATGCCTGAACGAAACTGAAAAACATATATCTATTTATAAAAGAAAAAAATTTTAATTGTTCACATTAACGATCCCGTGTCCACTTAGATTGAAGTTGAAGTATAATATTATCTTCTCTCTTTTTTTATAACCGTTGTTGAATAGCCGACCTTATTTTGAATTTCAATTGTCAATGTTCAACTCCATAGACTTGTAATTTTGAACCCAATCCAGAAGACAAGGAAAAACCAGGATTCAGCATGTGGATGAACTAGACTTCGTGGGTGACTTTTTTATAGAATAAACTCGTATTTGCGCTATATGACTGGGAAAACCTCTCGTTTAGCCTGACGGCAAGGGGAATCTAACCCATAATCCGTCTGCCACTGAGGATATTTAACGTCAGCACTGTGTTCGGTGTGAGCCAGTTGCTGAATTTATATCGGCCAGCCATTGCTGGGATTCGAATCTGGGCTACCTCATTGGGAGGCAAGAGCTCTATCTCCTGAGCCGCCACTTCCCTTTAAAAATAATATTTGTGAAAGCTGATAGCGTTATAGACTAAGAAAAACTACTAGCGAAATAATTTGCCTTCGCCTTTTACTTTTTCGTACCTTTATAGGAAATTAATCACTTTATTGCTGCTATCCAGTTATATAAAATGCTTTTCGAGACAATTTTAAGCGTTTACCTATATAAAGCTCTGACTTTGCTGTGTCTTTGTCCCACACAGTTACTTCTAATGTTCTTTTCAACATATCTTGGGGATCCACTTCAAATGCGAATTGCTAAATTGAGAAATAATACATTTTATTAAATGAAGTACAAAATATATAACAAAATAATACTAGAAGCAAATGAAATTCATTTATTTGCTTCTAATTTCGCAAATTTGTTTGTTATCAAAACAGTAAACGCACGATTATCCACGGTATTATGCGTGGTTACCGTATATAATCTGAATACTTTTTGTGGTAGTTTTCTTACTCTTTTTATAAATGAAAAAAATCACTAAAAACATTAAGAAAATTGGTATTAATTCAAAATATCGCAGAATTTATTCTTGTGCTGACAATACATAATAGAACCATACCTCAGATGAACAAAATATCATCAGATGGATTATGGTAAGGACAAAATATAGCAGAATTGATTCTTGTGCTGACAATACATCATAGAACCATACCTCAGATGAGCAAAATATCATCAGATGGATTATGCTAAGGACAAAATATAGCAGAATTGATTCTTGTGCTGACAATACATCATAGAACCATACCTCAGATGAGTAAAATATCATCAGATGGATTATGGTAAGGACAAAATATAGCAGAATTAATTCTTGTGCTGACAATACATCATAGAACCATACCTCAGATGAACAAAATATCATCAAATGGATTATGGCAAGGACAAAATATAGCAGAATTGATTCTTGTGCTGACAATACATCATAGAACCAGACCTCAAAAGAGCAAAATATCATCAAATGGATTATGGAAAGGACAAAATATAGCAGAATTGATTCTTGTGCTGACAATGCATCGTAGAACCATACCTCAGATGACCAAAATATCATCAGATGGATTATGGTATGGACAAAATATAGCAGATTTGCTTCATGTGCTGACAATACATAGTAGAACCATACCTCAGATGAACAAAATATCATCAAATGGATTATGGCAAGGACAAAATATAGCAGAATTGATTCTTGTGCTGACAATACATCATAGAACCATACCTCAAAAGAGCAAAATATCATCAAATGGATTATGGAAAGGACAAAATATAGCAAAATTGATTCTTGTGCTGACAATGCATCGTAGAACCATACCTCAGATGACCAAAATATCATCAGATGGATTATGGTATGGACAAAATATAGCAGATTTGCTTCATGTGCTGACAATACATTGTAGAACCATACCTCAGATGAACAAAATATCATCAAATGGATTATGGCAAGGACAAAATATAGCAGAATTGATTCTTGTGCTGACAATACATCATAGAACCAGACCTCAAAAGAGCAAAATATCATCAAATGGATTATGGAAAGGACAAAATATAGCAGAATTGATTCTTGTGCTGACAATGCATCGTAGAACCATACCTCAGATGACCAAAATATCATCAGATGGATTATGGTATGGACAAAATATAGCAGATTTGCTTCATGTGCTGACAATACATAGTAGAACCATACCTCAGATGAACAAAATATCATCAAATGGATTATGGCAAGGACAAAATATAGCAGAATTGATTCTTGTGCTGACAATACATCATAGAACCAGACCTCAAAAGAGCAAAATATCATCAAATGGATTATGGAAAGGACAAAATATAGCAGAATTGATTCTTGTGCTGACAATGCATCGTAGAACCATACCTCAGATGACCAAAATATCATCAGATGGATTATGGTATGGACAAAATATAGCAGATTTGCTTCATGTGCTGACAATACATAGTAGAACCATACCTCAGATGAACAAAATATCATCAAATGGATTATGGCAAGGACAAAATATAGCAGAATTGATTCTTGTGCTGACAATACATCATAGAACCATACCTCAAAAGAGCAAAATATCATCAAATGGATTATGGTAAGGACAAAATATAGCAGAATTGATTCTTGTGCTGACAATGCATCGTAGAACCATACCTCAGATGACCAAAATATCATCAGCTGGATTATGGTATGGACAAAATATAGCAGAATTGCTTCATGTGCTGACAATACATTGTAGAACCATACCTCAGATGAACAAAATATCATCAAATGGATTATGGCAAGGACAAAATATAGCAGAATTGATTCTTATGCTGACAATACATCATAGAACCATACCTCAAAAGAGCAAAATATCATCAGATGGATTATGGTAAGGACAAAATATAGCAGAATTGAATCTGGCCAGGGAAAAAAACGTTAGATGAAATACTAAGTTTGCAAAATATAGCACAACAGAATATAGCACAGGTAGGACTTACTATGGTCACAATACTAATTATTCTAAATAATCTAAAATTTCGTATATCAATTGTATATTAACTGTTGCGTACATAATTTTTTTTATTTTTAAAAATATTAAAGTAAAAGAAGAATTAGGTTGAAGTATCGTGGGATTGATTGTTCTGCTATCGTGGAACCGTACCTCAAACTAACTAAATGTCATCAGATGGATTGCTAGGACATCATCAGATGGATAGCAAGGACAAAACATAGTAGAATCGAATCTTACCTGAGAATTTAAGTTGGCAAAAGAATTATTGGTATATTAAGTTGGCAAAGTATCGCGGAACAGAATCTAACAGAGATAGGATTTACTACAGTCACAATACTTAATATTGTAAAAGTATTTAAAAATTGCGTAGATTAATTGTATTATAATTTTGAATACTAATTGAATTTAAAAACTGCGTTTACTAATTGTATTTAAATATTGTTTATACCTATTATGACAAAAAACTGTATTTTGTATACCGCGGTTTTATATAAAAACAAGAAAATTGTTAAAATTATCTTATAACTACTTAAATTTTAAGCCAATATTCTGTTAAAGCTGAAACAATTGATTATTAGTTTCAAACCATATGTTTTTAATAATACATATTACATCATTTTTTGTATGCATTAAAACATAAAATGGTAGCAAAATTTGTGCTTTATTTTTGGTTATTGAATTAATAAACGATTTTAAGTGATTTTTGTCATCTTTGTACATAAATAATTCAACGGCACATATGAAATACCGGATAAAGTTTAAATGCTTTAAAATGTTGGGGAAAATATTTTATAAAAAAAATTACGTAATTTAGCTATTATTTTAATTAACACTTAAAATATCATAGGGTCAAGATTGGCAGCTTTTAAATCATAAATGTTTTTATTCCTTTAAATTTGGTTATTTTTTTACACGCAAGTTTTTAATAAGCTCAGTTTGTAATTTCTTCATTTTTGATAACATGTTTTTAAAACAGGATATTTTAAATTGGTAACTAGAGATAAAATATTTATTCATTTAAGATTTATTTATTATTTAACACAATTACACGCCAATTAAAATCCAATTTAACTATGATTGTTAAATTTTTTTTTTTTTTTGCAATCAAGATGATTGTTAAATTTTTCCGTTAATAACTATAATAGAGCTTGCTAAGAAAACTGAAATATAAAAAGAGTTAAAAAAAATTAGGTTAGGTCAAACTAAAAATTTAAACATAAAACCTTAAACATAAACATGTTTATTTTTTTCGTTTGTATCATGTTTAGCACAAGTGCTGCTAAATTCAATGTTGAAAATTTGCAAGGGTTTGGTAAAAGTTAAGTAACTTAACATTAATATTATAGAATTTTTTTTTTAATTCATACTTTAGTGCATTCGTTTGTTATTAATCTATACATAGCGCCATATTTTTACTATCTATACATAGAGTCATATATTCATCTATACGTAAGTCTGAATAAATTACATTATAATAAGTAGTATTAATTATTATAAAACTATTATAATTATTACATAGCGCCATATTATTACTATCTATACATAGAGTCATATTAATCTATACAAAAGTCTGAATAAATAAATAGTATTAATTATTATAAAATTATTATAATTATTACATAGCGCTATATTATTACTATCTATACATAGAGTCATATATTAATTTATACATAAGTCTGAATAAATAAATAGTATTAATTATTATAAAATTATTATAATTATTACATAGCGCCATGTTATTACTATCTATACATAGAGTCATATTAATCTATACATAAGTCTGAATAAATAAATAGTATTAATTATTATAAAATTATTATAATTATTACATAGCGCCATATTATTACTATCTATACATAGAGTCATATTAATCTATACATAAGTCTGAATAAATAAATAGTATTAATTATTATAAAATTATTATAATTATTACATAGCGCCATATTATTACTATCTATACATAGAGTCATATTAATCTATACATAAGTCTGAATAAATAAATAGTATCAATTATTATAAAATTATTATAATTATTACATAGCGCTATATTATTACTATCTATACATAGAGTCATATATTAATCTATACATAAGCCTGAATAAATAAATAGTATTAATTATTATAAAATTATTATAATTATTACATAGCGCTATATTATTACTATCTATACATAGAGTCATACATTAATCTATGCATAAGTCTGAAAATAAATAGTTTTAATTATTATAAAATTATTATAATTATTAATTATTAAATAATGCACAAACCTCGTTGTATTCTGGATTTAGTGTTTTTTTCTTTATCGACGTTTTAAATCGACGTCGCATCGGGTCAGGTTTCATTTGTCTAGGGGAAAAAAATGAAAGTAAAATAAATAATTTGATTAAATTTAAAATGTCAATTTTTAGATATTAAGTGCCAATTAAAATAACATAAAAAAATTCCACTTTGTTTAATCACTCTAGGAAACAAATTTATCTTTGTTTTCTGTTGCAGGATATTTTTTTAAGACCCTTTGATACTTAAGTATCGCTGATTTAAAATCTTTAAACGTTTTTCTTCTCCAAGCTATGTTTTTCTATTTTTTTTTTTTTTTTAATTCTTAAAAGACATTTTTTGGTCTATACTTTGTCGAAATGTACAAGTTTAAAAACGTTACATATAACGGGAAGTCACCTAGATTTTGAAACAAACTTCTAGGGGAGTTAGGGCAGATCATCAGGAGTGAAATTGCTCACAAACCCATGCCCAAAGATGTCATACGCCGCTAGGGGCCTATTATTAACTGTTTATTCGTGTGCTGCTGAACAGATCACATTTTTCATGCATTTGGGATTAAAGTTGCGTGATTTCCTATGCAGTTTTAGTCCTGATGATGCGCGCTAATTACTCTATTAGTTTGTCGCAGCATTTACACGATTTCCAGCTATATATAACGATTTTAAATTTGATCAATTCGAGAAAAAATAAACTGAAAAAATCTGCAGCTTTAGAAGCAACACTGATTACAGATTTAAAATTCCCACATCCGAATTCGGCAAGATCAAATATTTGTATTAAGGCAAAAAAAACTTTGTTCGCCAGTATTATTATCGTAAGATTATAAACAGTAATAATAATAAATTTTAATCTTATGGCTTATATTTTAAACTGTGAAATGAGATACAGAAAAAAAAAGAAAAGAAAACATTCTCTGAATAAATATCCCTTCTTTTGGATTTTTGACCCTTAAAATAATGTGGGGTGGGGGGAGGAAGCAGCAATATTGAAAATATGGTTGTTAGAGTTTAAGCAAGAGAGTGGTTGAAATGTTGAATCTCTTAATCTTATTTTTACTTTTTGTGTATTTTGCTGTACGTCTGTGACTAATAAAGTGATCCAAAGAAAATAAAGGCTTATAATTATAAAATTTGTTTATCGAAGGATAATTCTATTTAAGAAGTTAATTTTTATTATTTAATTTACTGGCGATAGAAATTTTTTTTAACTTTCACGAATTATAAATTTTTACACCATTAGAAGTTAGGCAATTTAAAATTATTTATAAAATTGAAGTGAATATAATGGAAAACACTAAAGAAATAAAATTTTTAGATACTTAGAGATGGCAATTAAATCTGTGGGTAATGATAGTTCAAACTGTGCCAACTTTTCGTGATTAATAATTACCTAACGACAAGTTTTATATATGCTACCGAGTTTTATATACTATTAAATTGATGTTTAATAATTGCAGTGGTAGTTACACCGCAAATCAATTAAATACTTTGAGAGTTCTTTGAGAAAGTAAAATGTGCAGAAATTGACATTATGAAAATATCTTTACTTTCAATCATTCTCATGTCTTAACTATTGGGACACCGTAACTTCCACCCCCCCCAATGTTCTGTGTGCCAAGAATTCAAATCAATAGTAAAAAATGTATGCTAATTCAAAAAGATTTTGTTTCTTAGTCAATAACATCTCCACAAATTTTTTAGTATATTTAAGGTTTAATATTAAAAGACGAAAATCTAATCATTAGATCAAAAGTTATTTAGGTGCTCGCTCATCTTTGTGCACTGTACTATTACTCTTAATATAATCCATTTTTCACATAATTGTATAAAGATTTGTGTTAACCCTTTGACGCACACGAAGCAGATGTCCCTGTTACTTATATTTTTTCTGGCCCTCTAATTACAATAAAAAATATATTTTGATATTTTTTAAATACAAAAAAAAAAAAAAAAAAAAAAAAAAAAAACAGTTTACAGTTACTGAAAAAATCTTTTAAATTATCGGAATTATATTTGTAATAAAATACAAAAAGAGAAGTATGAAATCTTTTAAAAAATTCACATTAAGAAATTAATCTATTAATGATTTCATAAATTAAAGGAAATGTTAAATAACTGTTTCTCTCAGATCTAAATAATTGCAAGAAAGAAAAATTGCTTGGAAGTAAACCGTGTTTGGAAGATTTTACCTTTAGCGCTGGAAAAGATACTGGTGTTTTATGTTGTATTTCATAAACACAAACTATTAAAATGCAAAATATAATACTTGTCACTTATTTAGACCAAAATTAATACAAAATAATGAAAAAAAACATGAAAAAATACGTTAAATTAAAATTCAAAGGGTTGTTCGGTTATAGTTAACCATAATGCATTTATTTGTGACAAATGGGAACACCAAGTAATGTAGCAGCTAAATTTAACGCTTTTTGTGGCATATTTTACCGAATGTGGTAAGCCCAATTCTTAGATAATCTTGATATTTGAACTAGTTCATGCGTCGATGTAGTCAGAAGCATTTTTATTTTGATTTTATTCTATAAGCGTCGTAAAACAGCCAACCCAGTTCTGAACTTACGACTGTACCAACATTTAACTCCATAGCCTTGTAATTTTGAACTCAATCCAGAAGACAAGAGAACTCCTGTATCAAGTATTGGGAGAAATTGCTTTATGAAATACTTTTTGATGGAACTAACCAGTATTTGCATTATACTATGAGGAAAACCACGAAAGCCTTCTATAGCTTGCTTTGTCGGCAAAACGGCTCTAATACAAGATCCGTCTACCACTGAGTATATTTTTACTTCAGCACTGTAGTCGGTGCGAGCCGGGTGAGGAATTCGTATAGACCAGCGATCGCTGGGATTCGAAATCAGGTTACCTCAATGGAAAGCAAGTGCGCTGTCTCCAAAGCCACTACGGCTGATGCATTTTGATTTAAAATTATTAATCCTAGAATCAAACATTAAAGTGTTCTCAGTCGAAAAATATTCTTGAAAAAGTTTGAAAAGTTGGCAGCTATATATAGTTCAGAGTAACTTTTAACCGATGTATTAAAACTAAGCTTACTAGAACTAGGATAAGAATGACTTACGCTTTAACAAAAGGGTCAGGAAATCCATTGTTCTCTCTGCTTGGCAATCGGACACATCGGACGATACCGACAACTAAGGCATTGTGTTCATCTGAATAGATTAAGGACAGAAGAATTTGTCCTCGTATGGACTCGTCTTCACCATCTTCTCTCTGCTAATTCAAGTATAAACATGTTTATAAAAATTACTCAACATTGATTAAACGGGCAGGACCAAAAAATTAACAGTGAGAGAAAATTACAAATGAAATTTATAGAAACTGTAACAAAGAGCTTAGTAGATGAACCGGGTAAGTGACATCTTCAGAGTGGCTATAATCGGGGAAAGAAAACAAAAGTGGTGTCTGAACAATTTTATTATAGATTTATTAGAAAGCGGAGCTAATAATTCTTTGCCTTATTTCACACTCATATACATAAATTAGGGAAAATGCCAGCTCTGGAAATAGAGATTTATGTATAAAACAAACATGACTTATTCAAAAGATAAAGAACAAAAAAGATGGTGTGCGTATGATACCATTCATAAAAACTACGAATTTTGCTCCCTGAAGAAATTATAAAAAAATATTTTCGCTACAATAACTTAATATTACATGGTTGGAATCATGATAAATACACTGCACGTCTTTCATACGATGAAATACAGAGTTCTTACAACGCCTAAGGCACCTAGAGCATCAAATTATCAGCTGATTACTTTACTCAGTAAGCAATGCTCTCCGGAGTTTCTTTAACCCACATGTAGGTGGTAGACAGACTGCAACTAGTTAATTCGCAAAGCATATCCAACACATGTTCTATCGGATTTAAATCAAGTGATATCTTCAAATTGAAGACATTCGTTTACGATGTTTGCTAGGTGAGGGACTGGCGTTGTTAACCATAAACACAAATTCTGCGTCCATAACACCTCTAAACAGACGCACATGTTATTCAAGAATGATGTCCCGTTAAACTTAGCTTTTCATGGTTCCGATTTAAACATGGAAGCTCTGTTCTGGAGCCCGCCTTCCAGCCCAGACTTGCAATCTTGCACCACCGAAACCATGTCGCTCAAAAAATGTTGTCTTGGTGATAACAGGTATAAACCTGGCGTTCTCCACATGAAAGTTCGACGTGAATCATACTACAAGCTAAACCCAGACTTGTCCGAAAACATCACACTAGGCTGCTGTGACGATGTCTACATTGCAAGTTCTCTTGTACTACCATATCACTCAACGATGTTGTCTTGGTGATAACAGGTACCTGGCGTTCTCCACATGAAAGTCCGACGTGAATCATACTACAAGCTAAACCCAGACTTGTCCGAAAACTTCACACTAGGCTGCTGTGACGATGTCTACATTGCAAGTTCTCTTGCACTACCATATCGCTCAACGATGTTGTCTTGGTGATAACAGGTACCTGGCGTTCTCCACATGAAAGTCCGACGTGAATCATACTACAAGCTAAACCCAGACTTGTCCGAAAACATCACACTAGGCTGCTAAGACGATGTCTACATTGCAAGTTCTCTTGCACTTCCATATCACTCAACGATGTTGTCTTGGTGATAACAGGTACCTGGCGTTCTCCACATGAAAGTCCGACGTGAATCATACTACAAGCTAAACCCAGACTTGTCCGAAAACATCACACTAGGCTGCTGTGACGATGTCTACATTGCAAGTTCTCTTGCACTACCATATCACTCAACGATGTTGTCTTGGTGATAACAGGTACCTGGCGTTCTCCACATGAAAGTCCGACGTGAATCATACTACAAGCTAAACCCAGACTTGTCCGAAAACATCACACTAGGCTGCTAAGACGATGTCTACATTGCAAGTTCTCTTGCACTACCATATCACTCAACGATGTTGTCTTGGTGATAACAGGTACCTGGCGTTCTCCACATGAAAGTCCGACGTGAATCATACTACAAGCTAAACCCAGACTTGTCCGAAAACATCACACTAGGCTGCTGTGACGATGTCTACATTGCAAGTTCTCTTGCACTACCATATCACTCAACGATGTTGTCTTGGTGATAACAGGTACCTGGCGTTCTCCACATGAAAGTCCGACGTGAATCATACTACAAGCTAAACCCAGACTTGTCCGAAAACATCACACTAGGCTGCTGTGACGATGTCTACATTGCAAGTTCTCTTGCACTACCATATCACTCAACGAAGTTGTCTTGGTGATAACAGGTACCTGGCGTTCTCCATATGAAAGTCCGACGTGAATCATACTACAAGCTAAACCTAGACTTGTCCGAAAACATCACACTAGGCTGCTTTGACGATGTCTACATTGCAAGTTCTCTTGCACTACCATATCACTCAACGATGTTGTCTTGGTGATAACAGGTACCTGGCGTTCTCCACATGAAAGTCCGACGTGAATCATACTACAAGCTAAACCTAGACTTGTCCGAAAACATCACACTAAGCTGCTGTGACGATGTCTACATTGCAAGTTCTCTTGCACTACCATATCACTCAACGAAGTTGTCTTGGTGATAACAGGTTCCTGGCGTTCTCCACATGAAAGTCCGACGTGAATTATACTACAAGCTAAACCTAGACTTGTCCGAAAACATCACACTAGGCTGCTGTGACGATGTCTACATTGCAAGCTCTCTTGCATTACCATTTAACTCAACGATGTTGTCTTGGTGATAACAGGTACCTGGCGTTTTCCACATGAAAGTCCGACGTGAATCATACTACAAGCTAAACTTAGACTTGTCCGAAAACATCACACTAGGCTGCTGTGACGATGTCTACATTGCAAGTTCTCTCGCACTACTATATCACTCAACGATGTTGTCTTGGTGATAACAGGTACCTGGCGTTCTCCACATGAAAGTCCGACGTGAATCATACTACAAGCTAAACCCAGACTTGTCCGAAAACATCACACTAGGCTGCTGTGACGATGTCCACATTGCAAGTTCTCTTGCACTACCATATCACTCAACGATGTTGTCTTGGTGATAACAGGTACCTGGCGTTCTCCACATGAAAGTCCGACGTGAATCATACTACAAGCTAAACCCAGACTTGTCCGAAAACATCACACTAGGCTGCTGTGACGATGTCTACATTGCAAGTTCTCTTGCACTATCATATCACTCAACGATGTTGTCTTGGTGATAACAGGTACCTGGCGTTTTCCACATGAAAGTCCGACGTGAATCATACTACAAGCTAAACCTAGACTTGTCCGAAAACATCACACTAGGCTGCTGTGACGATGTCTACATTGCAAGCTCTCTTGCATTACCATTTAACTCAACGATGTTGTCTTGGTGATAACAGGTACCTGGCGTTTTCCACATGAAAGTCCAACGTGAATCATACTACAAGCTAAACCTAGACTTGTCCGAAAACATCACACTAGGCTGCTGTGACGATGTCTACATTGCAAGTTCTCTTGCACTACCATATCACTCAACGATGTTGTCTTGGTGATAACAGGTACTTGGCGTTCTCCACATGAAAGTCCGACGTGAAGCATACTACAAGCTAAACCTAGACTTGTCCGAAAACATCACACTAGGCTGCTGTGACGATGTCTACATTGCAAGCTCTCTTGCACTACCATTTAACTCAACGATGTTGTCTTGGTGATAACAGGTACCTGGCGTTCTCCACATGAAAGTCCGACGTGAAGCATACTACAAGCTAAACCTAGACTTGTCCGAAAACATCACACTAGGCTGCTGTGACGATGTCTACATTGCAAGCTCTCTTGCACTACCATTTAACTCAACGATGTTGTCTTGGTGATAACAGGTACCTGGCGTTTTCCACATGAAAGTCCGACGTGAAGCATACTACAAGCTAAACCTAGACTTGTCCGAAAACATCACACTAGGCTGCTGTGACGATGTCTACATTGCAAGCTCTCTTGCACTACCATTTAACTCAACGATGTTGTCTTGGTGATAACAGGTACCTGGCGTTCTCCATATGAAAGTCCGACGTGAATCAGACCGTTTCCAAAGTCTAGAGATGACACTTTGTGCAATTCCAAGCTCTTCGGATGCTTCTATAACTGTTGTAAGTTGGCAGCAGTTATTTTTGACTCTGAGACCAAGTTTAGCCTATTTAGACAGCGTCCTCTGTGTTGAAAATAGCACAAATCGTCAATATGCTTCCCACGTTCATACGTTTCTCCTAGGATTAAGATCTAGTAGTGAACATAAATAATTTTGCTCAAAAATAACATTTAAAATTAAAGGTTTATTGTTTTATCAAATTTGGAGGTTTTGCAACCATAGTTTAATATTTTTGCTAACCAAAACGGCTGCATACAATAAAGTTCAATGACACAAATATGTGCACGCATTGTATTGTGCATTAAGTTTAATCATTCAACATCTCACTGTAATTTATAATAGCATGTTAATGCAATTTACTCCAAAAAATAATAATTGCAAAACGGCTAATATATTTAAAACGCCGATTATACCTTATAGTTTAGAAACAACTACTTTAAATTCTTAATTTAGAGATGCATCAAAATAAAAATACGTTATAATAATAGAGTAGAATATGAAAAATGTTGCAGGAAAACTGGAAGAGAACCAAAACAATATGGAAATTAATGTCAGAACACTGGATCCCACCATGTGATTTTCCGGCCATTAAAAGTGCACAGACAACATTGGACATAGAGACATAATAAATATTACAATGCGATGGGGAGGTTTTAATATTCTATTCTTAAAAAAAGTAAAGAATAGCTTTTACTTTTGTATTTGAGTTTTATTTCGTTTCTTAATACAATTGCTCTTAATTTTTTTTCTTCATATTTGTTTTATGTGTATGTATATGTTACCGGCAAAGTTTAAAATCCGGCATTCTATAGAATGCCGGATTTATTGTATATAATGGCTAAAACTAGTAAAAAAATATAATGCCTAATTTGAATTTAACACATTTCCTAGGCATTCTATAGAATGCCAAATGAGAAACCGGCTAAGTATAAGATACATCTCTGATTCGTTTGGTAATGTAATAAAATATAATTCAAAATGTTATTCAAGCCTGCCATGTTGTAACATGTAGGTTAATTTCATAGTTTTCATGAAAATTTTGTTTCCCTTAATAAGAAAGGCATAAATTATGTTTTGTACAACTTTAATTTTTCTTTACGCATTTTGAATAAATTTTTTTAATGGCACTCTCATTATTCTTCAGAATAACATTTTCATTTTTGAGAAATGAACATCATTTACGTAATAGCCTCATCAAGACGCTTTTTTCATATTTTGCCTAAATAGCATTTGTCATTCTATAGAATGCCTAGGTATTATATACAATGCCAAGGGAAAGTATGTAATACTTCTCATATTTCATACCTTGCCCCTTGCCTCATACAATGCCTAGGCATTCTATAAAATGTCGGTGTTTCTTAATTTGCCGGTAACATATATAAAACAAATTTCGTGTGAAACCCTTAAGAGTTATCCTATCACTATACCTTTAAATTAAAAAATTTTTTTAAAAACTATTCAAATATCAATTGTTCGCCTACTTTTAAATTAGTAAATAATTTCTTATATTTACCCTAGGTTTTTCTAAGGTCACAGTGGCATAGCTGGGCTGTTGTGGTCTCAATTTCTTAAGGGAAAGCCTTATTTCGCCAACAGGCTCATGGCAATGTGTATCTTCATCCATTACTGTCATTCTGAAAATAATTATCACATTAATATTTAATGAGTAGAAAACGAAATACTTTGACTTGGAAAAACCTAATTGACTATAAATGCTATTAACACAAGTTACCAGGAATAATATATTTAAAAAAAAAAAAAAAAAAAAAAAAAAAAAGAGCCTGGGTGCATGTAATACTCTAACAACTCTTCCTTCTTATTTATTTATTTAACTATATTCTTCTTCAGATAAACATACAAAGCACTGAAAATTTCGATAAAAAAATAATAACGTTCATACTAGGTGAAAACAAACTATGTCTTGCAAGAGATATCATTGAAATACGAGTATTCAATTAAATTTCAATAAAATAACGTTTGACTTATAATAACGTGCATACACAAGTCAAAATTTTTGATGGTTTTCCATTGATGGACCAGCATAATCTTGATGGTAACCATCAATAATTCCATCATGAACCATTATATTTTTGATGGTAACCAAGATAAGTAACCATCACCCCAATGTTGGAGTTCGGAGTGATTTATGATGGTCCAACAGAAGAATTTCAACTTGTTTTGATGGTTTGTTTTTGATGAACCATCACGAATTTCTACCGTAGTATTTTGGAAATTGAACGATCATGAATAATCAACATCCCAATGTAGGAATTTGGACTGATTTATGGTAGTACAACATAATATAAACCAAATTTTTCTGATGGTATATTCCTGAGAGCCAACAAGAATTCCCATTAAACCAACATGGAAATATATAGTTGGAATCATCATGGATTGTTGGTCCATGAGAGTCAAACTTCTCCTGATGGTTAACCATCATGGAATTAAAGTAGCATTTTAGATCATGTAATGATGGAAGTTTGTTGGCATATCAAAAACAATGAACACGTAATGGAAAATGTTGGATGATGGTGACCAACAAATGATGCTGGATCATCATGAAGCGCGCTGAAACCAACATAAACCATCAAAATTTTTGACTTGAGTACAAATAAGGCAGGGGTGAAAGCGTGACGGAAAATAGGAAAGGCTGGTAGTGAAACCTTTTCAGTTATAGCTAGTTTTGGGGAGGAGTTTACTTATTCTTTTTTTAAATTATTCAACAATATCTACTTTATCTTCGAAAAGAAGCAGTTTTATATATATGCTAAAATTTTAAAAGAAATCTTGATAGTTACAGATATTTTATTTTTTACGAAAAAAATGCTGGAATGAAATGTCTTATGTACCAGGTTTTTCTCTTTTCCGTCTTGCTATATAAGGGCTTTCACCCATGAAATAAGGTGACACGGAAGCTTTGACAGAGATGCCAACATGCTCCGGACAGTGAATGAATGTTTTCAAGTGGTAGTTTTTTAATGTATGATTCTTAGTTTAGTAAATTTGATCTATAGGGTTTTTACTCACCACTATTTCTTAAATAATTACAGGTTGAAGTAATAAGCCATGGTTAGGCCGTGTTTAGCCTTTTACAAAGCTACCAATTTTCTCCGCTTAGAAAAAATAATATCGTCTAGTGTTAATAAAATTAAAGTTATTTTTAGTTTAGTATTTTTCATTTAAAGCAATTATTTCACTCCACATATCAAAAAAATTCAAAGTATCATAAGAAATGCAACTGTATTCCAGTATCTCGTGGTGACACTTTTAAAGAGTAGGAGTAATTATCTTTATTCTATAAGTTTTACCATTTAATTCGCAAGCAATTTATTAAAACTTAGGAAAAAAACTAAAACTACCAATTTATTAAAACGCAATTACTTAAGAACGAGCAGCAGTTGGCATCTATGCATTTAAAGTGTTAGCAAAATTAACCGAAAGTCTGCAGATTTTAATTGCTAGTTCTCAACCGTTTTTTTAAAATTTTATTTTATAACCGTCGTTGAACAACCGACCCAAGTTTGGGTTTACGACTACTAATGCTAAACTCCGCAGCTCTGTAATTTTGAACACAATCCAGAGGACAAAGGAACTCCTGGATCAAGTATTAGGAGAAATATGCCTTTCTAATGTAACTAACACACATTTGCGTTACATGGAGAGGAAAAGAACCAAGAAAGCCTCCTACGGTTAGCCTAACAGTAGGGGATTCCAACCCATGATCTGTCTGCCACTGAGTATAATTTACGTTAGCACTGTAGTAGGTGCAAGCCGAGTGCGGAATTCGAATCAACCAGCCATAGCCGGGATTCGAACCCGGTTTACCTCATCGGGAGGCGACTGCTATATCCCTTGAGCCACCACGACTCAAAATAACGTGTTTGGAACGTGGTTCCGCCCAGGATCGACCTGGGGACCTTTTGCATGTGAAGCAAACGTGATAAATTGATAACAAAGTAGCTAAATCACTTTTTTTTTGTATGAATCGCATTTTTTAATACTTTAATCGTTGCCATCCTGTAATAGAAAAACAATTGAGTAATAAAAATGGAACACATACCTGAGAGTTCTTTTTTGAATATCATAATCAGAAATACCATAAAAACTAATGGCTTCATTGAACTCAGGGTTTAAAGTTTTGTGCACAGTTCTAGTTCTTAATTTGTCCATCTAGAAAAGAAAGTGCCATGTTCTATGCATACTACGTTTTATACAAATATTAATGATTATATTAAAAGGTATTGGTAAAAAAAAACAAGGGTAGTAAATAGTACAAAGTATATAAGGTCTTGAAAATAAGAATTTCATGTTATTAGCATTACCGGTATATTCTGTTCGCTTGAGACCGTTCTTAATTATACAAATATTATAAAAAAAAACATCTGAATAAAAAGTGGTAGGGAATTTACTATTGAATTTATTTATCAGATGCATCGATTATTTCTGTCAGATACTTTCATTACTTTACTTTACTTTCTTTAACAAAAGCTGGGCACCTGGGCCGCGCAGAAAACCCATATCCCATTCATCGTGAAATTACAGAAAAATTAAAAAAATGTAAACAGTTTGTATACTGAGTATCTGGGCTGACTGATATTGTAGAGCAAGCACCTTGCTTTTTTAACTGAAAAGAAAATGAAAATAATTCTAAGCAACTTGCTATAGTAAAGATGACTGTGTATTTACTGTCCACATGAAGTAGCAGGTTCGGATTTCAAGGCTATGGTAAAGATGAAATTTTTGTCCTCATGAGGTAGCAGGTTCAGATTTCAAGGCTATAGAAAAGATGGCTGCGAATTTTTTGTCAATATGAAGTAGTAGGTTCAGATTTCAAGTCTAGTATTGTAGTTGAGGCAATTGAGGTTGTAATCTGTTGATGTTTTGAACTATTGCTATGAACTATTGATGTTGGAATTGGTAGTTGTAGTTCATTTACGTCGCACTAGAGCTGCACAATGGGCTATTGGCGACGGTCTGGGAAGCATCCCTGAGGATGGTCCGAAGACATGCCATCACAATTTTGATCCTCTGCAGAGGGGATGGCACCCCCGCTTCGGTAGTCCGACGACCTGAACGCGAAGTCGAGCA
This sequence comes from Parasteatoda lunata, assembly GCA_949128135.1. NCBI lineage: Eukaryota > Metazoa > Arthropoda > Arachnida > Araneae > Theridiidae > Parasteatoda > Parasteatoda lunata. Next base: position 77,463,184 of record OX421978.1, read on the forward strand.
CTTTATGGCAGAACAGTTTAACGAGGACCAATACCGCCCACCCTCGGTCCCTACGCAGACTGATCCAAGTGGTCACCCATCCGCACACTGACCGCAGCCAGTGATGCTTGACTTCGGTGATCTGCTGGGAACCGTGTCTTAACGATCAGTCCACTGCGGGACGATGTTAGAATTGGAGATTTTTACTTATGCTGATAGTTTCGATATGAGGCGTCAGAGGTGAAGTGTGCAGCTATTGTTCTAAGGTTTTTGTCTTTTTTAAAGTTTTCAAATTTAAATATTTGATTGAAGTTAGCTGTATTGCAGTTGATTGCTTTGTCATAAAAATCTGCATTAAGTTTGTCAATATACTGAGAGAGAGAGAGTCGGGATTTTGAGATCTTTGTGGATGTTTGAGTTTCTAATGACCATCTAGCACAGGTGATTTTACGGAGTATTTTGTTTTGGTACTGGTTCAGTTTCTTCATAAGATGCTTTGGAATTGTGGCCCAAGCAGGAGAAGCATATTTTAGAATGGGACACATCATGGAAGTGTATGGCAGTTTTTTGTTTTTAAGTGAAACATTCTGGTTGTAGATGAGAGGTTGATTTGCATTTATTGATGCATTGGCTTTGTCTATTGCATTTTTTATGTGGTCGCTCCAGGTGAGTTTGCTGTTAATGGTGAGTCTGAGGTACTTTGTTTTATTCACTATTGGAATTTAAATATCAAAAAGCTTTGGTTGATACTTTCGTTACAAGTTTAAATATCAGCTTTCCTACGACCTGAAAAACATAAATGAGTGATAGCTAAAATTTTTCAAGACTACTGGAAAATGCTTAACACGTTGAATGCCATGCGGAGGTCACCGCTGAACGGTACTGAGTTTCTTTGTAGCGCCACGGGGGTCAGCTGTGACTGACGAAGCCAAGATTATTAGAAACACATAGTTCGAATAAATTTTTAATTTTTTTTTAAATATTATTATCGTTACTAAAATGGTTTGAAGAATTTAATGCAATAGAGAACACACAAAATAGTTTTATTTATATACAATATAGTTATTTATATACAGAGATGTCAATTTGCTCCGGACCACGAATAAATCTTTTCAAGTGGTAGTTTATTTATTGTTATTCTTGGTTTAATAAATTCAATTTAGCACATTTTTATCCACCACTATTTCGAAACAATTCGTAGGCTTATATAATTCACCAATTTTTTCATGAATAACGTGCTAAACCATTTAAAAAAACTACCAAAATCTGTCTAATATTTGCAAATTTAGTTTGTAGTTATTTACCATTTGTCCAGACGAGCAAGTCATGTAAAATTAGCGTGGCATTATTCAACGTGTTAAATTTATGTTTCATTTGAGAATTACGAAACTGATCATGACTTATTTTCTGCACGCATTCTTTTAAATTAAATATTTATTGATAGCCTAAAACATCTAGATCATTATATCTAGACATTATATAAACCGTGGAAACCTTGAAAATACAGACGACAACCGTTGCGGATTCTATAAAATACACTCTGTTGTTACTCAATAAAGATTCTTAATCGCTGCTTATACAGGATGTAATTTATCGTAATCTTAAGTAACTAAAACGTAATATAAACGTATAATAATAATTAAACTTTATTTCGTATTCTTAATATCGTATAACATGTCAAAAAACTTAATAGAACACAATAATTTATCTCTCTGCTTGTTGCCAGATCTGCTTACGCTACTCGAGTTAATAATACAAGTTCCAACATAATCTGCTTATGCTAACCTCAGTAAATACAAGTTCCAACACACTCTATAACAAAACAAAAAAAAAGTGCGTGGAGTCCCTCCGCGCGGAAGAAGTTAAACTTCGTAACCTGGGACGTTAATTGTAGAGGAATCAACAGTCGTAGAAGGATCACTAGTTCTATTCAACGACTCTTTTTCCTGCTCCCTATTAAATTATATGTGTATCAAAACAAACTAAAAAAATATTTATAGAAAAACAAAAGTTTTATGACTTTTATTATTTTTATGCTAGTGAGAACCAAAACAGTGTGGAAATGAAGGAGGGAAAATTGGATCCTACCACGTGATTTCCCGGCCAATAAAAATGTAGAGTTAAACGTTTAACGCTTCCTTGTTGGAAGTCGCATAAGAAGTATAACTTCAAAAATCGACGCACCAAGAAGGAGTAGTCCGATTGAAACGAAAATTGGTGGATAGGAAGACAATGTACAGAATAGTAAATGATTAAAATTTCAGAACAATTGAATAATTTATTGCAGAGTTACACAAGTTACTTGAAGTTCAATAAGGTGTCTACCCGCCTCTAGCCTGGATACAAGCTGCCACACGGCGTGTCATAGAGCGATAAAGCTCCCGGGTGGTCTCTTGCGGTATTTCCTGCCAAATTCGATCCAATTGTCGAACGAGGTCATCAACATTCCGTGTCAGATGCAATCGCCTTCTCATCATATCCCAGACATGCTCGATGGGAGAGAGATCTGGTGATCTGGCAGGCCAAAGAAGAGTTTGACAAGCTTGCAGACAGTTCATAGCAACACGTGCCGTATGTGGTCTGGCATTATCCTGCTGAAAAACCAGCCCAGGGCGCTGCAAAAGGAACGGTAGCAAAACAGGTCTTAGGATGTCGTCGACGTACCACTGTGCAGTAAGTGTACCTCTAATGACGACCAAAGGGGTCCGGCTGTCAAAGGAAATGGCAACCCAGACCATAATGCCTTGTTGAGGGCCGGTGTGGCGTGCGATAGTGAAGGCAGGATGCTCCCTCTGCCCTGTGCGTCTCCAAACACGTCTTCGATGATCGTCAGGACACAGTTGGAAGCGGGATTCGTCGCTAAACACTATACGTACCCAGTCGGCATCATTCTAGCCTGATCGAGCCATGCATCACTGTAATCTGGCTCGGCAGTGTGCGTCGGTTTTTTTGTTATAGAGTGTATTTCAAAAAATGATAGAGAACTTTGACTGAAAATTTGCAGAATTTCGGTAAATTTTGCCAACATTATCGAAACAGGGATGCCACAGCCAAGTAAAAGCGTAAAAAATGGTAGAAACCCAATTCATTTTTATTTACTTAAAATTTCTATAATTATTCTATCGTTGCTGCCACTATGATTTACATTTCAAATTATTTATAATTAAAACAAAAACTTTCTTTATACAATAGCAATCTGATAAAAAACATGCTAGAAAAAGTTTCCCAATTTTAATCCTCTTTTGATAAAGTTTTATCAATCACCACAGTTTGTGCGTTTATAGTCGCCCTTGGCAACCCTGTTGAAGGGTAAACGCGAAGTAACTGAAACAAAGTGACGTTTCTGTATAAGTCTTTGCATTATTAAGAAGTAACGAAGGGTTTAAACCAAATAAATAGAATTTAATTAGTAAAGAATCAAACATTAAAGGGTTGATGTTTGAAGGGTAAACGCGAAATTACTGAAACAAAGTGGCGTTTCTGTATAAATCTTTGAATTATTTAGAAGTAATGAAAGGTATAAACCAAATAAATTTAATTTAATTAGCAAAGAATCAAACATTAACCCTTTAATGGGCCATTTATTTCTAGTAAAGGTAAATTAAAGTATTTTTGGAACTGAAATTGATATAAGAATAGTAATTGATGTGAGAAAAAGAAAAAAACTCATTTAGCTTATAAAAAATTAATCTAAATTTTAATGCCATTTTGTTTTGGTGGTAAATGTATTTACCATGATCTGTTAGGAAATTACTAACTTTTATTTTTCGTTATTTATAAAATAAATTTTATAAATGGTGCAAACTTCAAAAGGAATAATGTATTTTATAACTTTTATACCTTTTCTTAAACTAACAAATGGTTACCAATTTTATTCAAACGCACTTCAAGAAAGCTGAAGTTATTAACAAATGGAAACCTAAGTTAACCCACTGGCGGTTAAGGAAATGGGCGAAATTGGGAGAAAGTTTCTCCCCTACACACTGTTCCCCTATCTATTAACATTGGAAAACCGGTTTTGCTATGCAGTGAAGACTGCAGGTTAAAATACGACTTTCTACGTGCAGAACCGTCAGTGGGTTAAAAATGGTATAAAAGTTCACCACGGACTTTAAAAAGTGGTGATAAGTATACTTTTATACCTGCCAACTTTTACGCATTTGGCGTAAAATTTTATTTTCATATTTAAAGCGGTAGTAAATATATACTATTTTTCCGTTTATAAACTTAATTTTTAAATGATTTTGATCACCACTATTCTTAAAAAAATGAAGCACATATATTAATATGTGTTACTGTCATTGATACCAGCTTAAGTTTTTTCAAATACAACGTATTTTATTGCTTAAAATTGAAATTGTTGTTCCATTTTAATACCACTGGCAAAAATAATAATGGAAAAGATTAAACGTTGGCAGGTATGTACTTACCACGGCCTCAGAAGGTATTAAAACATACAATTTGCTACCACTAGAAATTATTTTTCCGCTATCCGGAGCAAGTTGGCATCTCTGTATGTACGCACATGCTCTTTTGCGTTATATAGGCTGTGTCTAAGCTAAAACATTATCTTCGAGTTAAAGGTTAAATACGTACCACTTTCTTTTATAAAAGAAAATTGTGTAATATTTTAAAAGGGGGCGTGTACTTTCACCAACAAAATTTTACGGTAGACCTATTTCTTAGTATCAGTACCACTTTATGGTTTAGAATTTATTGGATAAATACTTATTTCTTTTTCTCCCGCATCGTATTGAAAAAAAGTAATACAGTTTTAGAGAAAAGTGGGCGAGGTCTATAGGCTCCTCCCACTTTTTCTCACAATATTAATCAAAACAGATCAAAATCAACAAATCTTCTCAGTTACCAATATTTGAGACCATCCGGTGAAAATTGAAAGGTTCCGAGGCGGGAGAAGCCCAATCCAATGTTACAACTGTCAAAATTTCGGCTAACGCAGCGAACGTGCAACTATCAACCAAGATGTGTTAAATGTGCCGCCGACCATCGTTCCTTTCAGTGCCATAAGCACAAAGCTACACCAAAGAATATATAATGTGAGAAGAAGTCTAGCTTCTCCGATACGTAGCAGGGGGCCAGCAAGGTCCCTCTGTATGACAAGAAAAGCGCCAAAGGTTTTTGAGCCGACGCATGCGTACATCTTTCATCCATCATAGCGTCTCTAAACTTGTTTAACAACAAATATTTCGCTATCTTTAAAGTGACTGTTTAAAGTGAGATCTTTAAGTGACCGATATCTATTTGAATTATATACCTTTGTTAAAATAATAAATTATATTAATTTTTTAATGATTTCGTCACAAGTAAATATTTTCCTTGTTTAATAAGTAAACCTTTTTCAAAGCCATACAAGTCTGTAAAGAACAAAAGCAGACAAGTTTTTAGTCACTTTTCATTAGCTGTTTACTTGAGTGGGGAGAGACAAGGAAAAAGTTGTTTGTTGGGAGCGGAGGGGAATGGGGTTGCTTACGGGGTAAGGACGGAGGGACCCTCTGTTAGGAGGCAGGTTGTTTTCCTAGCAATACTTCCACACCTTGATGGAGGTAACCGTTGCCTCCGGAACAGGTTTACATGGGGGCCTATGAGAGCTGGTCTTCTTCTCACTTGTATATTCTTTGGCTACACCACCCAAATGCTGCAACTGTGGAGAGGCACACACTGTCAACTAATATCTCTAGTACTACACAACTTTATATTTTTGAATGTTTTTCACACTAGATGGCGCCACTAAGGCTTAGCAAAATTAATGTAGAATCTTCATAATTTTGAATCCCGATCATGTGTATATATGTTATCATCAATTTTTTAATGCTCAATTTCAAATGTCTACTGCAATTTATGTAAATATCACAGATTAAGCTTGTATCTCATGTATATCAACCTAATCATGGCTGTATTCACTTTTTTAATGGCAATTAATGCAAATCACCGATCAAGTTGTACATAATTCTAATCATGGCTACTTTTTATAATGTTACCACACTGATACATAATACAAAATGTTCTATTCACTGTATATTATTTTCATGCAAAAACAAAACTCGTATTTAAGTCAAACTCACCATTATAAAGAAAAATGCTGGAATGATCACTGGCATGTGAATTATACGCAGAACGTATGAAATAATGCAGCATGTCCACATGTTATAGATTATTATTATTATTGTTTTTTTTTTTGTGGTTGCGAAGTAAATAATGGTAAACCGGGATTTATACATAATTTCCTTCTTGCCCAATAGTATTTACATGTAATCATTTCGATCCATTCAAATGTGCTTTTCCAAGACAGAAGCGTTTCGTTTGCATTTTTAAGATGTATATTCTGTTTCTAATTCAATTAATTTTATACGTTCTTGTACATTTCTTTTAGCAACGATTAAAGGCATTCAACCAAAAACAGAAATTTCTCCAAATTCTTGTAGGGTGGGTGACAATTTTGATCAGCCTCGCGCGGCATCAGTCCTCGTTAAACTGTTTTACCGTAAAGGGCTCGATTTCGCGTGCAGGATGTCGGACTACCAAAGAAGGGGAGCCATCCCCTACGCAGAGGATTTATATTGCGATGGCATGTGTTCGGATCATCTTCAGGGATGTTTCCCAGATTGTTGCTGCACTTGTGTCACTCAAATAAAGTACTTACCAAATTCTTATAAGTATTTAGAGGTGCCATCTGCGCCGTATTCGACATAATATTTTTAAAAAATAATAGAGAACTGCAAACTAAAAATTTTCCAATTTTTTAAAAGGCAGCACACGACCTTACTGCAACAAAATTGGTTTAAGACATAAGCCTTTGAATTATTTTGAAAAAGTGATGAGTAAAATCCCTATAAATCGAGTTTGCCAAACCGAGAATCATACCTTAAAGGACTAACACTAAAAAACATGTATTCGCTGTCTGGAGCAAGTTGGCATCTCTGAAGTATTAATTTTGATGGGAAGTATAGATTTCTAATTAGAAATATTGACTTTTTAACATATATAGTACAGGGTAATGTACGTAAGTGAATATCAGGTAAATGGTCTAAGCATTTTTGTTAGCTCATACGCACGATTTTGTCAAAATAGGGTAGAAGTGAATTTCGTTAATGTTGGTTGAATTTCTTCTTTAAAGGCATGGGTCGTTGTGAGTTCGTTGGCATAAACCCAAACCTTCAAATAAAGCGATAAATCGTATGATCTGGGCGGTTATTTCAAATCACCAAAACGGGAAACTACAGGAACAGAGAATGTCTCTCCATTGCTCAACAATGAAAAAAATTTTTTTTTTCAAGTTCCGCTCCGTTTCGAACAGTGCTGAACTTTATCCCAAATTTTGTTTCGTTGCCAACATTTTGTAGCATAAATGTAGCAAAATTCATGGTGTGACAATTTCGGGACGTACTCTAAATTACTCGTAGGATTTACATCAGCAACGAAAATTTAGTGATCTAGTGGGACCACCTAGGTATTCATTCAGTAGTCCAAAACTTAATAGAGTAGACAAACGTAGAAAATAAATTGAACTTTACAATTGAATAGTTTATGTGATACACATCAAAAATTATTAATTGCTATCTATAACACCCTAAAACTAATTAGGTTCATTAGTCCATAATCTTTGGAGATTAGAATTTATTAAAATTAAGAGCAAGAAAGCTAATATAATATTATTAAATAGATTCAACATAGTGATTAAAAAGCTGAGACCAAATGAATAAACAGATTAAGAAAACAGAGAAAGTAACAACTAAAAAAATATCATATTTAAAATTAATGATATAAAATTTACGAAATTTTAAATAAAGTCAATTCTAAAAGAGCAAAAAATATTATTTTATTAATGAACAATTATACTGTCTGTACTTGCACAAAATGTAAATTTGAAATATCAACGTTTAAATTTTAAAAAAAATTTCGTACTGTAAACTTTCCGTTAATTTGTATTGTGCGTGCAACAATAAAATTAGTAGAATAAAATTTTTTAAATGCACTGAATTTATGCAAAGAAAGAGACTATTTTTCGTTACTATTTCGCAAATACCAAACATATTTCCAGTTGATAAATTTGTAGTACATGCGTGTGTTTTTAGCGACATTTCTAGAACATTTGCTGACAACTGTCGCCATACTGGCGTGAACTTTATTTTACCATAATAAAATGTAAACAATATATGCTTGAAAGAGTTAGATGTTAAAGTTAATGAATGTAAACAATATAAAGAGTTAAAAGTAAACAATATGTATTTGATAAATTTGTAGTCTATGTGTATGATTTTAACGACATTTGTAGGACATTTACTGACAACTGTCGCCATTCTTCCATACTGGCGTGAACTCTATGTTACTGTAATAAAATGTAAAAAATATAAATTTGAAAGAGTGTTTTATTACTTTGCTCTGAATGGGAAGAAGATGAAGACGAACATAAGGATCAGCAAGGCCATCACAGTCTGTTGGTTTAAGACCCTGCAATGAAAGAATAGTACTCTCTAAGAATAATCCGTTCACGTTTCAACTATAATATCTGTCTTTTGAATAATTTTATCATGCAAATTTTTTGATACCTAAATAGAATGTTAATAATTCACTTTATTTTATTTTATTTTATAACAGGTTTCAAAAATTATTACTGCTTATGATATATATATATATATAACCTTATGGTTCTGTGGATTATCATTTGAGAAACATGCAGTTAGACCTATCGTTTTGAAACTCGAAGTTTTCAGAACAATTCCTTTGTCGCTTAAATAGTCACCTAACTCCGCCAAGTCACCAAGATTATCGCCAAAGTCGGCAAAAATGTCGCCAAACCTAGTCTTCCATAGAAATACATTAGGAGTTATTTTCTCTCTCTAAATCACCCCAGAATCACGCGACTCTTTCGCAAACGTTTCAATTCAACGGTCCATCCGGGGTCCGACCAAATACCCAGCCGCATAATGAAACAACATTAGTAAAACTATACAAATATTTACAAATTTGTAACACTATGTAGTGTCTATTAAGCATTGTAGTAACGGACGTTTTAGCTGAATAAAAAAAAATCTATATATATTATATGCAACCAGTTCTTTTTCATCCAAGGGTACCGCGAAATAGAGAAAGGTTGGTAGTCACACTATTTCAAGTTTAGCTTGCATTAGAAACGAAATGGTTTTACTACCAGTTACTATTTCGCTTCTTTTTTTTTTTCGGTGCAAAAAAAACCTTTTATGAGGTAAGTTACAACTTTGAAGTAAGCTCAATTATATAAAGAATCTAAGTTATTACTTTTGCTCTGTATATCGTGCAGTGGAGGACTTGGTTGTGTGCATCAAACAAAAGGCTAAATTCTAAAGTACCTAAAACAAAAAAGCAAATTTTATGAATAATGAGAATAGATTATAAATATTCAAGGTTAATAATGTATATTATATTCAAGATTATGAATATATTATGAATGTTCAAGATTAATAAAATATTATTATTTTTATATTTCCAATGGCAGAGAACTTGACATAAAGAGGGGAAAAAGACATGAACAAAAAAAGAGAACAAAAAAAAAAGTCATTGTCACATTCGACCCCGAGCCTCCCAATAAAGTTACACCAAGGATCCCCCACGAAGTGCTCTGTAGTGTGAAATGTGATGACCATCCATGACATGATCCCCACAGAAATAACAAAAAGGGTCCGGGAGGACACTAATAGAAAAAAGATGTCCAGCCAGACAGTCATGCCGGGTACAAAGTCTGAACATCACAACCGCATCACGTCGAGGATACTCCGGAATGCTCAGCTGATCTAAATATCCCCAGCTTTTGGAAGCAGTACGTGTCCTTATATCTCTATAAAATCGAGAAGACATTCTGTTCTTAATAACTCGCTTCATAGTACAAAAAGGAACGTTATTATTTATGAGCTGCAACACCTCAGTGCCTCTCTTCACCAAAGCGTCTGCCCGCTCATTTCCACTAAGCCCACAATGAGCCGGAACCCACTGCAGAACAGTCGCTTTTCCCAATTGTTCCAGTTTTTTAATGGATTGTTGGCAGTCCAGTATATCCCTAGAAGATGGGGAACGAATATGGAGCATATGGACTGTATAGCAGCTCTGGAGTCAGATAAGATAACAGCATTTTGAAATTTATCACTAACAACAACCAACTGCTGAAGAGCCATGCGAATAGCTGAAACCTCCCCATCAAATGCGGTTCGGGAAACTTCCAATTGGGGCATAAAAAGAAAACAGTTCGCTAAAGACACCCGCTGCAGCATTAGGCTGGTTATTTGAAAAAGAGCCATCAGTAAAAACCCGCAGCCATTCGGGATCTGGGAATCTGTTATTTAGAGTCTCCAGAGCAAGGGAGTGAAGAATTTCAGGATCTGTATCGCGTTTGCGGACCGGGAGCTGCAGGTCCAGATACTTCCTAATCTCATGGACTAGTAGTGGATTACGTGGCTTCATGACTTTATCCACTGTTACAGGAAGTTGAAGAGCATCTCTGAAGTCATGGACTATCTGGACAAAACCATTTTAGGTTTTAAGATTTCGAGGAGTATTTCGATAGTTCAACCAAAAAGCATCATTAAGGTGGAGGAGTTTTTCATAAAGAATTTCTCCTCGAAGACAACCTCCAGAGGTTTAATATTTGTGAGCAGTAACATGGAATCAATGGGTGTAGTTTTAACTGCCCCAGTAATGAGTCTGAGGGCTTGATTTTGAGTAACCTCCAGTTTGCTCATCAAACTTTTAGGCATTGTTATTAATGGTCACAACAATACGTGAAGATAGGAAGAATAAAGGTACGATAGGTGGCAACAAGGGCTGAGGTGGCAACAAGGGAGGCAGCCAGCTAGCCTTTTGAGGATGGATTAATAAAATATTATATATTCAAGATTAATAAAATATTATATATTCAAGATTATGATTATATAAAGAATTTTCAAGACTGAAAATATATGATATATCCAAGATTACGAATATATTATAAATATTGAAGATAAATAATATATATGATGCATTCAAGATTAATAACATATTATATATTCAGAATTTTGAATATAATATGAATACTAAAGTTTGATAATATATTATATATTCAAGATTACGAATATATTATAAATTCAAGATTATGAATAATAAATATTTAAGATTATGAATAGATTATAAACATTCAAGATCAATAATATCTGGTATATTCAAGATTATGAATGTATTATGAATATTCCAGATTAATAATGTTTTGTTTTTCAATGATCATTCTAATTTTTTTTGTTTTACATAATAAAGTAAAAAGGAAATTATAAACATCACAAATTAATATTATAAGTAAAAAAAAGTTTTATAACACTGATCAATCATTATTAAGTTCTGAAAGAGCAAATGCAGGATTAAAAAAAAAAAAAATACAAACAGTTAGTTTGCCTAATGGGTTGCAAACTATTACTTTAATTTATAAACTTTATGAAAAGAACAACATTTTAACTTTGTGGTTGAATAGTTTGGTTTTATGCCCGGTTTGTTTCATATACTGTTTGGTCTGAGTTTAAAAACCTTTTGTTTCACTTTAATACAATTAGATTCCACTTTAACGCACCTCTAGTTACACGATTTAACGTATTTTTCTTTTCCTCCAATTGAAATACTTGCAAAACTCTCAGTCAGTTCAGTGAATAATAAATCCCAATTTAACGAATTAGTGTGCCGTGGAAGCCCAGTGGTTAGATAATCGGATTCCTGTTCGAAGAAACCAGGGCACGATTCTAGCCTCTGCTAAGACTCACTAAGTGATACACATGCTCTTAAGATCTGTCTAATCAAAAGTACTGTGGTCGGCCGCTGAACAGTACTATAAGTACAGGGATTTGGAGAAAATTTTCTTCCCTTTCAGATTTATGTCCATTGCTGTAGTCGTCGGCCATTAAGGCAGAAAGGGTGTGATTGTTCTTGTTCTTCAGTGGCTCCATCTATGGCCGAGAATTTGACTTCTGCCACATCCATACGTCACACCCGTTTATAGGGTAGACCCATTCATTCATTCGTCCTCAGATCGTAACTTTGACCAGAACCAGAGAACGATCAATCTTCAATTCAGTACCCCCAGAGGTTTTGATTTGCCATGGGAACCTTGAGCACCTTGTGACCCGACAGATTTAACGTGCACCAGTTACCATTTACTACACGGGGAGTCTTCGGCCGGTTGTATTTGAACTCGCTCTCTCACTAACTTGAGTCCAGTTTGCGGTGCTCTCTTGTGAAAAGTAACTTTGCATACGACCAATGGCTGGTGAGCTTGGATTGTCGAAGTGTCAGTAGAAATAACAACGAATTATTTCAAAAGCTAACAAAAAAGTTTTTAAAAATTTATTATTACTTAGTTTTTTGTATTTCATTAATTTACTTTTTGAACAAATTTTTGCGTGTGAATATTTTGGCGTCTATAGCTTAAGTTTTTGGTGATACAAAAAGAAAAAACCTATTTTGCTTATTTATCAATATTTTGGTTGTGACCCAATTTTCAATTTAAAAAACGTTGAAGCCGGTTATTTTCCTGCTTACACGAGTGTGTTTTAGTCAGCAGGTCTTGGTATCATTGGTTCTGTAAAGATAAGTAACACTAAGTTGCTTTTGTAAAAAGTATAGCATCGCGTGACGAAATTGCGGTAAAAGAAGATACAGAGCCATTGGTTTGAATGCTATATATTTTGTGAGTTAAATTCCGGACAAAGTGTTTGAAAATACAATTGAAAAATTTCTTCAAAAAGTTAGATTTTCTGGCCCTCTAGTGCAGCGGTTCCCAAAAGATGCTCCGCTGAACATTAGGGTTCCGTGGAAAGATGACAGGGGTTCCGAGAGCTAGAAATTATTTTTTGACCAGTAATAATTATGTTTATATCCAATCAAAACTCCGTAGTTACTTTACTTTGGTTGATAATACGAAATTATTTATGTAAAAAACCAATAAACAAAGCAAAATTAATTTAAAAAAATAGAGTGGTTAAAGTAAAAAAGTCATACGCTTTTATATAGCATTGAATTCCAATCATTTTATCAATCTTTTCAATTCAAAATAAATTCATCAAAATCAAGAATTACGTTTTTCTTAAAACTATGCATGACATTTATGACAGTATATATATATATATATATATATATATATATATATATATATATATATATATATATATATATATATATATATATATATATATATATTATTATTATTTTTTTTTTTTTTGAAAACTTAATTCAGCTTATTTCATTATTTTTTAGATTCACATACCAAAATCATAATTTAAAACATTTAATTATTCGCATTTAATGTTAGTGTTCCGCCGGATAAAGCTCGATCCTTTAGGATTTCATCACAGAAAAAATTGGGAATCGCTCCCTAGTGGAATTTAAAATTCGCATTTTTTTTAGCTATTGAATAAAAAGTGCATTTTCTACTTGGGGATATTTTGGTGTTGTCGCATTAACAAAACGAGGGAGAAATGTTTTAAGTAACTTTATAAAGTTACAGAAATAATTGCTTATTGCCTTAATTATTATACCTGAACGGATAATTGTTTTATAAAATGAAAAGAACGACTTTAAAGAAAAAATTTTTATACATGCTATAAATTAGCAATTTTTAAAAATTTCCGTGCCCTCATTTTTTAATAAAACTTAATGCTACTTAGAACTTTCAATTTTTGCTATGTGTTTTCTACTTTTTACTCATCACTTCTCAAAGTTTGTAATTTTTACCCCCTTACTTTTTGCTTCAAATATCTGAATTTTTTAATTTTATTTGTTTCTATTTAAAAACAACGATCTTTTCTATAACTTTGACAGATATAACTTTCGTTATCTATTTTTAAACTCTTTTTAATTAATATTGGATGTTGGTAAACAGACCAATATTATCCTAATGTGACAGTCTTTTCTCACTGTTGAGAATTTTTTTTTTCTATATATTCAAAATTTTGAAGCAAAGAGGACTCTCAGGTTCAAGACTCTGAGTGACGCTCGACTATGAGAACCACCATTATGCCGACAGGTAGGAGAGATATTGTATAAAGTTTTACAGTTTATTTTGATTGTACAGCACTACAAAAAAAAAAAAAATTTGTTTTTTTTCATTCTGAAACCGAATATGACCCACCGTTTTTCCGCATCACCCATCGTTTTCTGAAAACAAACCTTAACCTACGTTTACTGTTTTTCTATACTTTTACGGCCATGAAATTGATTTAGAGGAAAGAAAATTTAAACTTTTTAAGGGGAGCTAGAGAGACGAAAAGTTCTGAAACATTATAAATTGTGGCAAAGGTGATTTCGTAAGGTATATTCCATCTTAAGTGGTAAAAAAAAAAATCACTACAAATAACCCTATTTTGGTTGTTTTCGTAATTTTTAAAATTTTTACAGTTTCCAGCTTGCAGCTCTACTTTTTCTTTTTTTCCCAATTCATTGTCTGATAGCAAAAAGAAAATATATACAAAGAAGAACGAAAAAATGAAAAATTGTTATCTCATTATTACGATCACTGGTTACCCATTGGTTAACTTCTTTTTTTTTTTTCAGGATAGACTTTCGTAAACGTCACAACAATTCAAGTCATAGGTTGCAAAAACTACAATCAATTGATGTTTGTCTACTTGTCGTCCAAGGAGCTTGGTTTGTGTATCTATTTCAACCTATATACGTTTCTTAAGACGAAAAATTTTTTTTGCCTTCTTCTATATTCACATACTAAAATCACCCAAAAATACAGTAATTATGAATAAGTTAATCATAAAAATAAACTCACCAACTTAATGCATAAAAAAATTGTAAGTGAAAAAAAAAGAATTATCAAGCAGCAGCGGTCCCTATAGCAACGCATGCAATGACGACGCATGCGCACTGTTTACTATTACTCTTGAACACAGTTGAAAAGTGTTATGACGTCCAAATAAGGTGTGCACGTCGTCAAACCCAAAACAACAACAAACATTTTGCCAATGTGTAAAAAAAGCCTTAATTATGATTAAAAGCGGGTAAGGAAGTAAGTTTAAGTTCCTAACGCTTTCGAGCGATATTTTCAAATATTATTAAAAGACTTGATCTCTTCTCGGATCTTCCACGATCTGTAGTGGACTGATACGGTTCGCAGTAGGACACTGAAGTCAAGCATCACTGGAAGTCATCCAGCGTCAGTAAGAGGATAGATAGCCACTTTGATCAGCTTGCGTAGAGACCGAGGGTGAGCTGTATCAGTTCTCATGAAACTGTTTTACCGTAAAGAGCTCGACTTCACGCGCAGGTTCTCGAACTACCAAAGATGAGAAGCCATCCACACTGGAGAAGACATGTCTTCGGTTCATCCCCAGGGATGTTTTCCAGACCGTCGCCAATTGTACAGTTCCAGTGCGACATAAATAAAGTACCTGCTAACCTCATATTCTGCTTTAAACCTTGAGTAGGGGAGAGTGGGGTCAATTGTAACATTTTTTACTTAACTATTTTTAACTAACAAAAAATCCAATATATTATTAGTAATAATTGACAGACGAGTAAAGTAGACTATCCTCTATCAGAAAAAAAAATATATACCTTATTTGTTATTATATTAGTTATTAACCATTTTTGACAGTCGTGCACTTGTTACAATTGTGCCCACTTACGGGGTCAAGTGTATCAGCTCATAAATTCAACTAAAACATAGTTAATTATACATATTATCATAGTTGTGATATATTTTTTATTGATCAAATTATTAGTGATATTTTAGGAGTAAAAATAATAATGAGCAGAGACTTAAAGGGTTAAATTTTTAACTTTAAGGGGTTAAACATTTTAATTTATGCTATGAAAGGTGACAAATAAAATAATGCACATGCAACATAATATAAATGATATAGGAAACTATTGGCGGTTCTTAAAGAGTTAAGTAATGGTTTGTAAACATAAGATTATTTATTTTCAGCTGTTACATTTGTCCCTTTACTTATTGTTACAATCGGCCCCAAGACGCCATTTCAGCTTCATTTGTTAAAAACAATGCTAGTTAATTAACAAAACTAATCTTTTTTTTAAAATGTTAATTAGGTGTCCATTTACATATTCGGTTAATAATTTTTATTTGTTTCAACAAAATTAATTTGTTACAATATAATATTCTAATACCAAATAAAATACTTACGTAGCGTGAAAATATCTTTTGTGATGTAACTCTTCCAAAAGTACATAAAAATGGTTGTCAGCAGGGGTGTACATGAAGATTTATTAAATACACCTTGTGCGCCACCTAGGAACCAAATCTAGAACCCGACACTCGAAATTTTTGCTCTGCTACAATCGTACCCTGTTACAATTGACCCCACTCTCCCCTACTGTTTAATATTTGCTTGGAAGGCAAGGTGTTCAAGGGAAGGCTTAAAAGCTTGAATATCTTAAATTTAAAAATAATAATAATAAATAAATAAAATAAATAAATGAAAAAAATCTGATGATATTAAAGAACTATTTTCCCTTTAACTTTTGCAATTTTAAATAAAAATGCCCTCCGAAACCCACCTTCTTGCAACAATTGTTCATGTATTGAAATTTTGCAACACTCTAACCTTGATAAGAAGTTTAAGAGTTTAAATAATAACACTGTGGTAAGCAAAGGCTTTGTAACATTTATACGAGTACTTAATCCTTCCTAATTCGGGTGTAGGGGGTTTCAAATCTGAAATTATTTTTGTCTGAATGCTACAAATTGTTTTAATTGTTAAAATTGCGTTTTTAGTTTTGTTGATTTATATGTGAATGTACTGGTTTATAAAGATGGCATAGATCAATGTACATACACTTTTCTTCTCCTTTGACAACAACCCTTAAAAAACGCATTCGATTTTAACGTAAACTGAAATGTATTATCCCTTCATCCTACCACTTCCTACGTAGTAGAGAAGAGGGAACGCTCTGCATTCACTAGGGTGAATTTTAACAAATATAAGTGTTAGGAATAGATATAATTGAATTGCATGAAAACTGCGGCTTTTAGCGAGAAATTGACTACAGATTTGAAGTAAGTGAAGCGAAAATATATAAGACTCGTTCTAAAATTTCAAGGAACAGAAGAAAATCTACCTACTTGCTACAAGCTACAACAGTTCATATTTGAGCCGTAGTGGTTCAGATGATAGAGCACTTGCCTCCTAATGAGGTGAACCATGTTCGAATCCTAGCTACAACTGGTTGATACGAACTCTGTCCTTGATTCGTACCGACCATAGTGCTGACGTGAAATATCCTCAGTGGTGGACGGATCATGGGTTAGAGTCCTCTTGCCATCAGGCTAACCGTGCGAGGTTTCGGGGTTTCCCTCACCATAAAACGCCATCAAAAAGTCTTACATTTTTAGTAATACTTGATCCAGAGGTTAAAAATTACAAGGAATTGAACATTGGTAAGCGTGAAGTCAAAATTGGGTCAGTTGTTCAACGATGATTAAAAAAAAAAAAAAAAAAAACCAAACAGTTCATGTTTTGTAAAACTTTTCCCCTTGTTTCTCTGAAGAAGTTTAATGGTGAAAATACTTCTTTTTGTGCTTTCAGTCAAATTCATTGCCATAAAATTATCGAAAAATGTTAAACATAAGAGGGAAGGGAGAAAAACGTGTGCCATATTCTGATTCATTTTACATATAAAATCATCAGCCGTAGTGGTGCTAGGGCTTTTTCCCCATACACCGCTGTGTATTACCAGTAGGTCACATAAAGGAATAAAAGTTTACTTTATTTGAACAATTTTTCATGAGCTTGATCAGCTAAAGTTTTACATCTTAATTTTTAATGTTATAACATGTAAAGTTAGGTAAAAAGACCACATTATTAATTACAGCACTATATAGTTAAAAAATGTTCTTTTAAAATATAAAGAAATAAAAATATCTATAGGCCTGCCTAAATGATTTAAGTACATTTATTTCGATTTTTATTTAAAAAAAAAAACTTATTTAAACTAAGATTTCAAATATAAAGATATCTCTGAAGTGTTAAATAGAAGGGGGTTATGAGACACTACATAAATTGCTATTCAAGTATTTATGATCTTCGCCTTCAGCCAGCGCCTCCTAAAACTAAAAGCCTCTACACGGTTTTTTATAGGTAGTCTGATCGGACCATTGTGAAGACAAACCAGGAAACATGGGTGAAAGCCCTTATACAGCGAGACGGAAAAGAGAAAAACCTGGTACGTAAGACATTTCATTCCAGCATTTTTTATGAAAAAAATAAAATATCTGTAACTACCAAGATTTCTTTTAAAATTTTAGAATATATATAAAACTGCTTCTTTTCGAAGATAAAGTAGATATTGCTGAATAATTTAAAAAAAGAATGAGTAAACTCATCCCCAAAACTAACTATAACTGAAAAAGTTTCACTACCAGCCTTTCCTATTTTCCGTCTCGCTTTCATCCCTGCCAGGAAAGAGCTATTTAATAGAAAATCTAGTAAAAATAAGAACGTGGTAGTATATAATGTTCCATCAAAAAAGTCCTCCACGCAGGCAAATTTCAAATTTTTTTCCATTACTTGATCGAGGAGTTCCCTTGTTATCTGGATTAGATTCAAAATTGCAAGGCTACGGAGTTGAACACGGACAGTCGTAAACTCAAAAATTCGGTCGGCAATTCAATGAAGGTTATAAAATAAATACCTATCTGTCCAAGGATTTCTCTTATTGTATAGAAACTTCTTTGGATGATATGTCACTGGTTATTTTGTAGACTGCATTACATACATTGTAGTTACATACATACAGTTACATTGTAGACTGCATTTCCAGACTGCATTACATACATTGTAGTTACATACATACAGTTACATTGTAAACTGCAGTGAGTTTTAATGCGTTAAAAACTGATTGACTAACTTACTTTCTGCTCTGCGCCAGTACAGAATTTTTTTAATATTTTAATTTGAAACCGTTTTTGAACGGCCTACCCAATTTTGAGTGCACTACTATGAATGTTCAACATCGTAGCTTTGTAATTTTGATCCAGGGAACTCTTGCCCATGAAACCTACTACGACTAGTCTGATGGTAAGGAGACTCTTACCAACGCCTCCTCTAACTGAAAGCCTCCACACGGTTTTTTATAGGTAGTCCGATCAGACCACTGTGAAGGATATCCACTTTCCGAACGAGTCATGTAATACAAAATCTAGTTGAAATAAGAAAGTGGTAGCAAATATATGACTAAAAATTTGTTTTACTTATGAATATTATTGGTTTGCCTTGTTCGCTTGTCAACCACTACAGATTCAATTCTCAAATATATATGATAAATTGCTCTCAATCACTTATATAAAAGGTTTTGGATTCATGCGCACAACTGGTTCACTTTTTAAACATTCTACTTATAACAGGACTACTTATAACAGACCGTGTGGAGGCTTTTTGATGTAGGAGGTGATGCTCTTACCCATGATCCGTCTACCACTGAGGATATTTTTCGTCAGCACTGTAGTCGGGGCGAGCCGAGTGCAGAATTCGTATCGCCCAGCCATTGCTGGTATTCGAACCTGGAGCACTACTATGGGTCCTGCACGAACCTGACTCACTACTACTATTATGTCACTGGTTCGCACTACTCTCTTCAACCGTGACTGCACTTCAGTAAAAAAAAGGGTTAATACAGCTATAATATAAGAGCATTTTATCACGTGACTCTTTATTTATGAAAAAACACAACTTTAATATGAGACGAACGTTGCTCCTGCATACGCATCGTATAGCTTGAAATGTGAAAATTTTTAGCTCCTCACAATATTTAAAATGCTAGTGAAATAATAAAAAACAAGTTAAAATGAATTTAATTTTGAATGAGTTCAAAGACTTCACTGAATTATTACACATGGGAAATTTCTGAATGGTTCTTAGATATTTTCGCGTCATTTATTTCAAATATTTACTCTGTCTACTGTTTTTATGTAATATATATTTCTAACCAGGACTGTTTAAAATGTGCTCGAGTGAATATTAAATACCCCTTTTCTCTATAGTACGTGTTCCACTTCTTGAACGTAGGGAGAAGGTGATAATGTATTTTAGTTTCTGAGGCCATCCGTTAAAGTTATTTTTTGCCATAAGTGTAATTTTCGAATTAGCAGAGAATTTCAGGGATATCACAGGCGAACTAAAAATGTTAAAAGTGGTAAATAATAAATAGCAAAAATCTATTAAACCAGATTTTTTCTCTCTCCAATGCTAGCCTGGGGAATGACTTTTCGTCAGCACAGGCACCTGAAGGGCAGATTAGTTGGCCACTCTTTCAGGGGTACCATATTATGTGGGCCAACCTTGCTCCCAGAGTAAGGACAGATAATGAAAGAACATCCATGCCTTATCCTCGAACCCAGAACCTTTCTGATGCAAGGTTTAATTAAAACAGATTTAAATTTGGAACTTTATCTTGCATATTTCTCTATGTTTACTATTGAAAGTGAATACAATGAATAGTTTTGCTATAAATGTAAATATTTTGCAGTTTATAAGTCATGTTGGTAGTTGCGAGGGAATAATTAAATAAATAAATATGATTTGAGTTTTAGCATGTGTTACATTTTTATCCGCGCGTGGCATCCTTGTGTTTCCAAATATTTAAGAAAACAATATCTTCTGTTAAAATTGGGTAATTTCAATTTGCAGGGCAGCAACAGGTGATTACAAACTTAAGAAGAGGTGAAAACTCATTTTTTATTTTTTAAATTTATATAATTATTAAATCGTAACTACTACCATTACATATATTGTGAATTATTCATATTTAAACCAAATAATATTGTTGAATTACCTTCAATAATAAGCTAAAAAAATATGCAAGGAAAAGTTGCGAATTTCTATTAACACGTTGAATGCCACGCTAATTTTACATGGCTTGCCCGTCTGGCCACAACGGTAAATAACTACAAATTTAAATTTGTAAATGTGAGACATATTTTGCTAATTTTTTAAAAGGTTTACCATGACTTACTGGGTAAAAGTGGTGAATTATATAGAAATAGTGGTGGATAAAATTCTACTAAATTGAATTTATGAACCAATAATCACAATTTAACTACCACCTGAAAATATTTATTCACTGTCCGGAGCAAGTTGGCACCTCTGTGTATACAATAAAACTACTTTTGTGTGTTCTATATTGCATTAGTTTCTTCAAACCATTTAAGTAACTATAATAATATTTAAAAAAATTAAAAATTTACTCGAATTATGTGTTTCTAATAATCTTGGCTTCGCCGGTCACCGGTGACCCCCATGACATTCAACGTGTTAATAGATTTTTATTAACCACCACTTTTCACATTATTCTCCGCCTATGGCTTTCCTGAATTTGAAAGTCTTCTTAAAATGAAAATAGTTCTCATAGTACTAAAATATATATATTCAAATTTATGTTCATGGTAATGGTGACTGATTTATTTATTTAAAAAATAAATGGAAAATAAAATAGTTTAATACCACTTGTAAAAATTTTCGACGATCATAATATTAATATAATTTTATTTTAATTATTATGAAGACCTTAAAATCCCGACTCTCTCTCAGTATATTTACAAACTTAATTCAGATTTTTACGACAAAGCAATCAACTGCAATACAGCTAACTTCAACGAAATATTTAAATTTGAAAACTTTAAAAAAGACAAAAACCTTAGACCAATAGCTGCGCACTTCACCTCTGACGCCTCATACCGAAACTACCAACATAAATAAAAATCTTCAACTCTTACATCAATAGTTCATAGCAATAGTTCAAAACATCAATAGATTACAACCTCAACAGCCTTAACTACAATACCAGGCTTGAAATCTGAACCTGCTACCTCACGTTGACAATAAATTCACAGCCATCTTTACTATAGCAAGTTGCTTAGAGTTATTTTCACTTTTCTTTTCAGTTAAACAAGCAAGGAGCTTGCTCTACAATATCAGTCACCCCAGAGACTCTGTAAACAAACTGTTGATATATATATTTTTTTTACTTCTGTAATGTTATGATGAATGGGATATGGGTCTTCTGCACGGCCCAGGTGCCCAGCTTTTGTCAAATAAAGTAAGTAAGTAATTATTATGTTTGCAGCGACTAGAATATTTTATATTCTCTGAATTATATAAACAGGTCCAAAAGTAATAGGTAGGAAATTTTATTATATATATTCTGAATCTTTTATTTTCATGGTAATTACGAGTGATTTATTTACTAAAAAATAAATGGAAAATAAAATAGTTTAATACCACTTGTAAAATTTTTCGACGATCATAATATTAATAAAATAATTTTTTATTATTACGTTTGTAGCAAGCAGAATATTTTATTTTTTCTATATTAATGCATACAGGTCCAGAGGTACTAGATATGAAATTTAACTTCGATAGAGGAAGCTAATATTAAATAAATTTCAGCTTCTTCATAACAAAATCGATACCGTTTATTCTATGTGCATACGATGGCTAGGTTGTACTATTTCTAAATAATTCGCAGGCAAATATAATTCACCTCTTTATAGTAGTTATGGCATGCTATGCCTCTCAAAAATAGTCAAATATTTGCAAATTTAGTTTGTAGTTATTTATCGTTTTTTAATTACTTTGGCTTGTCCGGAGCAGTTGGCATCTCTGATCATATCATTGTCTTTTAATTTTTTAAGATCTAATTAAAATACTCACAATTGTGAATTTAGACATGAATTTTAACTATTATTCCGATGTCACAAGAAAAAGAAATTTACAAATACGCAGAGCTAAGTTAATGATACAATCAGACAATGCCAACTTTAATTAATTCTAAAGGTTCTAACGGTTGATTATTGATGGCATGTTTTATTTACTAGTAAATTGATGTTTAATAATTGTAGTGGTAGTTACGCCACAAAAGTTTCACGTAATCGATGTTTCATATTATCACTTATTGCATGCATGTTTATCACTTATTCTTATATAAATTAAAGGCTAAAACAAAGAAAATTATCAACTGGAATTTTTGCTTGTAATAATATTTCTTCATAATTCCCAACTACGCTTTACTTTAATGTTTGAGCAAAAAATGAGGTTATATAAAAAAATTTTTTAAAGTGAATTCTTACTTAGCTCAAAATAGAAAAATTTTTTTTTAGTTACATTTTATTAAATAATCAAAAACTTTTTCTCCCATATAAAACTAAAATCATTAATTACATTTAATTAATGAATTAATATTTGAAAAAACTGCATTAACATCAATTGCCACCCACTACTAGTTTGAAAAAATGTATTTGAACTTGAGTGGATGAATAAAAAGTAACGATTGAAAATTTGAACAAGATATATATACTATAGTGAGAGTGTGAACTATAATACTAGGAATTGGAAAAAAAAGGCGAGTGGTATCAGACGACTATAAAAGTATAAATTTGGTGACGTGGACCACACATGCTATCACGTAATGTTCTTTTTATTGAATTTAGCTGACACAGCGTATACAAAATAATTAAATATATAAATGTGCGCAATAAACTATTTTTTGTTCAAATAGAGCTATATTTTAGAAATTATCACTGATGTTATCTTAAAAAGATGTGAAAAACTGCATCGCTGATAGTAAAATTTAAAACAATAACTAACGCATTATCAATCAGAAAATTCCATTTCATTTTTCGCTCATCCGTATTTAATTAATGAATTAATATTTGAAAAAACTATATTACATCAAGTGTACTACAAGTTTAAAAAAAAATTCTATTTCAACTTGAGTGGATGAATAAAAAGTATTTATTAACGATTGAAAATTTGAACAAGATACAGGGAGAGAATGAACTAATCATAGGAATTGAATAAAAATGCCTAACTAACTGAACACAAGATGGTTTAAGTCTTGTTTTTAGGCCCCCTCCTTCAAATTAAAATCTGTCTTAGCAGCGAACAGCAAAATGTGTTCGAGAATTAATTGATAAAATTTTGTCTGGATAGAAAAAATTTTTTGTGGCAATAAATTAATTATGTAAAAAGCAAAAACACAAAGAAGCAAATAAAATAAAAGTAAACTTTAATGACATAAAATAAATTTTAATAAAACAAACATAAAACAAATTTATTAAAGAAAAACAGAAATGTGAAGCATCACAAGTTTGACTAGCAGGAATAAGTGAAAATCATACAAAATAAAATTAACTAAAGGTGAAACAAACATACTAATTTTAGCCTCATTTTTTTTCAGAGTAGCGACTAAAATCAGCAAATAAAAACATATTCAGTAAACACAGAACAACCATAAAAATAGTTATTTCAGTTAAGTTATTGAATATTAGAAAGAAATGTAAATTTTTAAATTTGATTCAATTAGTAAACTCTCTTTTTCGTTAAGACATTTTTTTTTCAATATTAAAATAATTGTTTCTTTTTTTAAAAAATAATACTGCCCAAAAATTATGGATAATTTTTAAGTTTTTTTTTTTATTATTTATTTTTTTTAAAAATTTTTTTTTTTTAGCTAGTTTCTTAAGTTAATTTACTAGAGCTATATATATATAGGTTTTATAGGTAGTTTCAGAAAATATTTTTTTAGTGGTTACAAAAGTAATTTTTTTATGTTTCAATTAATTTCAATTAAAAGAATTTAGTCAACCACTACACATAAATAATTTATAAATTAAAAGTCATATTAATAAATAATTTTGTTCTTAAGTTCTGTTAAAAAATTTAAGAAAATCCATATTTGTTTAATAAATATCTGCTTTTAAATAAATAATACCAAGAAATTGAAAAAGGTAAGATATTACTTGTTTAAAAACTTCATTCGCTTCAAATATATGTAAATAGGAAATAAGAGTCGACATGTTTCAAGCACTCAAAAACAAGCACACATTTTCAAGACTTGCCAGATGTGAATGAAAATTCATGTGACGTGACGTGGATCTCTTTAATGGCTGACAAGTCTTGAAAATGGGCGCCTGTTTTTGAGTGCTTGAAATAAGTCGACTTTTGTTTCCTATTTACACATTTTTAAAGCGAATGAAGTTTTTAATCAAGAAATATCTGCTTTATTTCATACCACTGTAAGAAATAACTCTCAAAACCTCTAATGTTAGAGGACAATTAACAAATTTTAACCAATTGGAAATAACAGTTAGCAAATTTCAAGCGCTCAAAAATAGGCGCCCACTTTCAAAATATGAACGAGAAAAGATGAGATGTGAATAAGAAAAAACAAAAATAATTCGAAATAAAAACGTAAAGTTGCCAAGAAAAAATGGAAAAATGAAGGGGAGGAAGAAAAAAAGGTTGTTTCTTCTCATTCACGTCTGGCGAGTCTTGGAAATGAGCGCCTATTTTTGAGCGCTTGAAACACGTTGACTGTTTCTAATTTGTATATATTTGAAGCGAATGAAATTTTTAATCGAGCAATATCTTACCGCTTCAGTATCTTGGGATTATTTATCTAATATTAAATAGTTTTTTTTTCAGAAAGCAGTGCCACTGATGTGTCCTTCAAAATTCAAATCCTTTATCGTTCTTAAATAGTTCAACTAGTTGCAGCAAATGAACGAATAAAACTCAAATTTTGAAAAGAATTGATGGATAACGATCAAAGCACGAATTACATTAATTTTTTTTTTTTTTTTTACTATACTACTTTTGCTTTTTACGTTTATTTTTCTTGTAAAATAAATTTTTCTTCTTACTAGATTCTTCAACAGTAGATTTCTCTTCAAAATTTTCTTCACTACGATTTAGGGAAGCAGTACGATGTCTCGGAGAATGCTGAGACTCCTAGAAGAAGAAAAAAGTACCTAATAATACCTTTAAAGAATACCTTTTAAGAGTACCGTTATATAAAATTCTAAATATTAACGGTCCGGGTTTAATTTCTGTGTGTGACCATGTTTCATTTTTTCCAATCGAGTAAAAATGGTTCAAAATCCTTTGTACTGTTTCATCCCGGTTAAGAAATGAAAAGTGACTGCACATGGTTGGATCTAAATTTGAATTTATAATATTGAAAACAGGTCATAATTCACACAAAATCCACAGTAGATTACCTGATTTTGATTTTATTTTTATATTTTATTTTATATACGTCGCTGAACAGCCGACTAAATTTTTGGGTTTACGATTGCTAATGTTCAACTTCATAGCCTAGTATTTTTTAACCCAATCCAGTAGACTAAGAAACTCCTGGATTAAGTATCGGGAGAAATTTGACTTCGTGAAGGACGTTTTGATGGAACTAACCCGAATTTCCGTTACATGGAGAGAAAGACAGCGAAAACCTCCCACGGTTAGCCCGACTGTAAAGGGACTCTAACCCATGATCCGTCTACCACTGAGAATATTTCACGTCAGCACTGTGATTGGTGCAAGTCGGATGTGGATTCCTATCAATCAGCCATCGCTGGGATTCGAGCCCGGTTCACCTCATTGGAATGCAAATGCTCTATCCTCTGAGCCATCGGGGCTCAAGCCTGATTTTGATTTCA
Source organism: Parasteatoda lunata (assembly GCA_949128135.1). NCBI lineage: Eukaryota > Metazoa > Arthropoda > Arachnida > Araneae > Theridiidae > Parasteatoda > Parasteatoda lunata. Next base: position 77,489,627 of record OX421978.1, read on the forward strand.
TTCATTCAGGAAAGCGTGTGGATAGCCTGGTAGGTAGAAAGTTGCACTCGTGTTCGTGAGAACGGGAAATTCGAATCTAGTCGGCTGAAGAATCCCAGTGTAGTAGATGGTGCACGTTAAATCTGTCAGGGTCACAAAGTTCTCCAAGTTTGCATAACAAAGCAATACATCTGGAGACACAGAACTAGAGATTTATCTTTCTCTAGTTCAGGTCAAAATCACGATCTGTGGATAAATGAATGGAGTATGGTTGGGTCCTCCCTGAAAAACGGGTTGGGACGTGTGTGTGGCTGAAGTCGTATTCTTGGCCATAGATGGTACTACTGAAAAGTCGTGAAACTATCACCCTCGCCACAGAATCATTGCCGATAATTATCATGGCATTATCGCAACCAGCAGTCGTTGCGATACAATTATATTTAACAAATTTTGCAATATTATCCTATTTGTATCGTTGTCGATAACTATCGCGTATTCTATAGTTATGGTAAAACTTGGTATTTACGATTTATTGTCAGTATACACTTTAAAATAATCGTTATTAAAAAATATTGATATTTGAAGACGTGTAGTTAAATATCGCCCATGTCTACTAAATAATATGCACTATGTATTACCTTTCTAACGTGGCCTCGATATGTTCTTTCAGGATACTCTTCTTGTTCTGGAGGTTGGCTTCTGATATTTGGCTTGTACCAGTGCGTGGAAGAAGATGTCGGGGTCTGGATTCGATCCTCGTCCCCTCTTCTTGAATCCTTAACATAGGGTGAGTAGCCTTGATAATATAATATAGTTTTATAATGTGACTCATGCTATGTAAAAATCAATGGTTACAGGAAAAAAGTTAAACATAATAGGTCAAATGTAAGGAAATGGGAATTTTTGAAGTGTCTCTAGGTGAAAGAAATGAAGTGAAGAAAGAAATAATCAGTGGATTCGCTTTTCTCCGACAAACAAATCAATGAACTTTAAAAAAAAATTATATTTATTTTGAAATTACAGATTAGTCCGTTATTACTTAAACCTACTTCCTCTCCATAAAAATTATCAAAAATTTTCTTTGACTAAAGATGCAAAGTAAATTTACTTCTTCAAAAGAGAATAAAATCGATTTAAATTGGAGAAAAAAATTAATGAATTATAGAGATGTCCCAGCCAGAGGCTTAACTAGATCAGTGTTCCGCCGTCATTCAAACTATTCCTATTGGACAATTTGTATTCCTTACAAAATAAAAACGTATTCCCGTTAGCTGCATTTGTAACTGATGGATTATTGATGCATTTTTAGTAGTGAACAGTTAAGTGAAGCGACTCAGCTTAGACATTTCTAGGGTGGCAAATTTTTTTCAACTCAAAATAAAAGCTATTAATCATGAGATCTATCCGATTTCAATGCACGTGATTTCAATTTTCAAAACACATTTGTATCTTTTAAAGTACTAGTTTTAAATTCGGAAATTTTTTAGTGACCACGTTCTGAACTTCATAAATTTTATGAATCAGTATACTCTTCTTTAAAAGTTTTATGAATTAATAAGTAAAAATTAATGAGTTTTAAGAATCAGCAAGTTGAGTGTATTAGAAAATTTTAAAGTAGAAACCGGTAAGATAATTTAAGAATCGGTTTATAAAACTGTGAAAGTTTTTAAAACCGATTAGTCCAGTTAGATAAGACTTAAGAATAGAAACACTAAATTCTAGCATTAAGAACCGTTAAGCTATATTTTTTAAGTTTTAAGAATTGGTACGCTTGTGTGAAGAAGTTTTAAGAATCGGCTAGTCAAATTTTAGAAGTTTTAAAAATCAATGAGCTGAATTTTCGAAGTTTTAAAAACCAGTACCCTGAACTTTAGAAATGTTAATAATCGACATGGTGAATTTCAGAAGTTCTTAGAATCGGTGCACTAAACTTAGAAATTGGTGTGTTAAATTTTTAAAAATTGGCAAGATGTTTTAAAAATCGGTGCATAAAACTGTGTAAGTTTTAGGAATCAGTATGCTCATCTACAAAGTTTCAAGAATCGGTACACTAAACTTCAGAAGTATTAAGAACTGGTAAACTGGATTTTTGAAGCTTCAATAAAAACCATAGGTGCCGGAATGTACTGGAGCGTATAACCGGAATGTATAACCGGAACGTACCGACTCTAGCAGCAAAATAACTTGGGCCCTCATGGGGCCAAGAGAATTTTCCTATTCACCCGATATTTTACAGACACTTTACAATCATTATCGGTCCTATATAGAATTGTCAGATTCACCCGATATTTTATATACATTATTTAGCCAATGTAGATTCGATATTGGCCAATACAGACCCTATATAGGCCATTCTAGGACTAATATTAAAAAATCTAGACATCTCAATATTGATCCCTAGGTGCATGTTCTTATAGGACCCATATTGGGCCCCAACTGAACCCAACTAGGACCAAAGTAAAATTGTTGATAGGAGACTGAATCCTACCAAAGTTTAGGTTTCATCTACCGTCGTAGGTTACCTTCTAGTTTACTAGGTAACTAGTTTACCTTCGTATCCAGGGGAGCGATTTTGTTCTAAATTGGGAACATCTCGGTGTTGAACTGATTCAGGAACTACAGGTGAATAGAGATGTGTTGGCGAGGGTCTCGGAGAAGTATCTGATGCCACCATTGGTTGAAGGTTCGTTATTGAAGGCTCGTTATTTTCAACTAAAAAAAAAGAAAAATACATGACAGATTCAGTAAACGAGTGAATACAAATAGAGACGGATTGGTCTACCACGACTTTCCAACTGTGTAGTTACAGCATTTTTAAAAAATTAAGGCTTACAGATTCTAAGTTTTTTTTCTATGGCAGGCATAGAACATTCGTTCTTTACATAGGAAGATGCCGGTTGGGCCATCTGTGAACCCAAGTCACGTAGGCGAGCAACATTACCCATGCCACACATACCCGTTTATAGTGTGGGCCACATTCACACATCATAAAACAGAAAATAACACACAGAGAGGAACATCCATGCCCTAAGCGGGATTCAAACCAGCAGCCACTGGCTTCACAGTCAGGCACGCTGACCGCTCGGCCACCTGGCTGGCTCTGAGTCTAACTCGATTATTCCCGAAAGTAACTAATCAATTTTTTAATTATAATTTTTATTTTATATGCTACCAAAAATTACCTGAGTCTACGTGTTGTTTCCGCACAGTTCCTCTTTTAGTGAATCTACTAGACCTAAATTCTTCATCTGAGCTATCTGTATATTCTCGGTCACTACCACTTCTTCCTAAAATCATAGAAAATTCAAGAGATTTTTAAAAGAAAAAATTTTAAAAAATACAACTCATACACTCATACAACTCAGCATTTGTATGTTCTGTTTCACTATCAACTTCTCCCAGCTTTGGTTAAAAGTTGAAACGATAGGGTCAAAACGCTTGTATGCAAATAAAGTGTTCAAATGAAAGCAATATATAGGATGTGTCACGATTTTCTCCGAGGTTTGAAAGTTTTAGAGTAAACAGAATATTACCAATGCACCAACAACTTTATTCTACCTGATAATGTAAACTTACAAGTTTTTTTTCCACAAATGTTCAATATGTGAATCTTTGGTGACGCGGCTTTTTCAAAAGTCGAATTGTTGCCAACAATAGTAATAAGCAACATAACAAACAAATATAATATTTTAACAAGTACATGAATTTAGAACTTGTTAAAACATTAAGCAATATGGTATGCAATATTAAGCATATGGTAAGCAATATTAAGCAATATGGTATAAGGTCATCATTAAAATAAAGAAATTTGAAGGTTAATTTATTACTGTAACATTATTGCTGTTTTTTTCTGAGTTAAAAACATGTCAACTCTATAGTATTTATCATTCTGCTTAAACAAATTAAACTTTTAGTTAATATTTTCTTTCTTTGTTTGTTTTAAAAATACTAAGAATCCACTGTAATTATAATGTAATTTCACAAATACTTTTTTTAAAGAAATAGCCATTTGTGATGACTATATTTACCTTTAGTTTGGAGATTAGGGTTATATGAGCGCAAGGGTGTATTTTGCTCATGGGATTTAAGGGGTGTTGATGGCGTCGAACTGTATTTGCTGGGCTCTGTTTTTCTACTAGGGAGAATATATTTTGGCAAACCTCGGTAAAACCAAGCTCCTGATTTCTTCCAAGTCTGCAAAATAAAGTAAAAAATTCTGAAAAATAAAACACGCTTGAAAGTATCATTAATATGCCTTAGTATCATTAATGTGCTTGAGATTATCATTATGCTTGAGTATCATTGATACGATTAAGTTTAACATTGCTACGTTTGAGAGTAACCTTGATACACAGTATTATTGATACACTTGAGAGAGTAACATTGATACGCTTGAGTATCATTGATATGCTTATGAGTATCATTGATACGCTTGAAAAAAATGCTCTAACCTTATCTTTTATTTCAACATTAATTTCAGTGAATGAAGAATGCATACAAAATTGATGCACACATTTTGGAAATTTTCAATTATATTTCGTTATATTTTACATAGATAATTAACACATATTCATTTACGCTATTTTAATTGTTAAATATGCGGTAACAGAACTGAACTTAAAAGCTAGCTATATAATTTTTTTTAACATTATGCTGAAGAATTATTTCGAAATTGAGAAGTAAATTAAAATTTAAGTAACTAAATTTAGTTACTGATATTAGTAGCGAGTAATAGATTGGTGATAGTTTTGAAATAAAGCTTTTTTTTTTTAAATGTAAATATGCATTTGCTCATTTGCCAACCATAGAAAATAAGTGCTGTAATGTTAAGCTTGATTCACGCAAAAATTGATCACTAAAGAGTAAATAAAGTAATACTCGCATGATAGACAAAATACTAAATTGAAATTGAGAATAACTTATTCTCAAGATATCGTTTAGCTTCGGAGAGGAAAAAGTTTACAACAAGTTTGTTTCTTACTTTATTCTACTCAAGTGAAACTAAAATTTAAATATACGATTAATTGCGAATACGATTAATAAATACGATACGATAATTAATCAATATAATATACGATTAATACGAATACGATTAATGAAGGATAAGTGGATTGAGTAATCGCGTCTGAAACAGATGTTATAAGTTGAAATTACACTAACGGATTCACGTATTATCGGTACCTACAAGAACAAATATATCGCCAATGTGAAGAGATGATTGTAAGAGGCAAACTAAGTGTCTTCTTCGTTTTCAGCTCTCAAAGAGCTCACATATATCTCAGAGGATAGGGGGTTGACCTCCCGATGAGGAGACCTATCGTTGAATTCCAGAGATGCTGTTCCATATGAATTCTGCAGCAGGCTTGCATCAACCATAGTGCAGATGTAAAATCTCCTAAATGGTAGACATTTCATGGGTTGGAATCACCTTGTCGTCGGGCTAATCGTTTGAGGTTTTCTTAGCTTACCTCTCCATAAAATGCAAAGACGGGTGAGTTTTATCATAAAAGTTTTAAATTACAAGGCTGCATAGTCAAAAATTAATATTCGTAAACCCAAAAATGGGCCAGTTATTACGCACTATTTCTAAAACATAGCTAACATCAATTGGTTTACAATTGAACTTCAATGAATGCTGAAGTCATTATGCCACGTCAATATCTACAAGAAATGAAGACAAAAAAAATTCTCTGAAGCTTACTGTGTAATCACCATTGATACCAGGGTTAGAATTCTGTTGTCATCAAGTTGACCACGAAAGTTCAAGTGGTTGTAAAATCAAACGAATTTCCTATTGCGGGTGAGTTACACTTTAGTCTTTTTCGATCATGTATTTTTCCGACAATAAGATTCAAAATCACAAGTTAGTGAGTGATATGAAATGAGTAGAATTTTAAGTGATGTGCGATTTGTGGATTAAACGTTTAATATTAAAAGATGGTGACAATAGGAACTATAAAAAAAATTCATTAGGATTAAACACCTGTTGTCAGCTTTATGGACTTAATATTGATAGAAAGCAATCAACAGATTACAGTTAACATAACATACTGCATAACAAACTATATAAAAAATATCGCTCCGTTCATTACTAAATATAATTAAGATATTAGTTACGTACCTCTCTCGTTTCGGCACAGATTCGGCACAAAAACAGCGGTTCTTTATGAGCACTTAATGTTTCTAGACCACATTTTGAGCAGACCGCCTGTAAGAAAAAGGAAAACAAACTGAAGTGGAAAAAAAACTTAAAATTGTCCAACTGCCTAAAGCTTAGAAACACGAGCAGCTGAAACAAAATTAGAACAACGAAGTAAAATTGAAAAGTTTACTGAATAAAATAATAACTTGTCCCCCTCAACACCCATAAGTTTGGAATCATAATGAAACACCCATAAATCTGGGATCATAATGAAACACCCATATATCTGGGATCTTAATGAAACACTCCTATCTCTGGGGTCAAAATAAAACACCCATATATCTGGGATCATAATGTTATACCCATATATTTGGGATCATAATGGAACATTCATATACCTTGGATTATAATGAAGTAGCCATATATCTGCTATCATAATGAAACACCCATTAATTAGAGTTAATAGTGAAACACCCATACATCTGGGATGATAATTAAACACCCATATATCTGGGATCTTAATGAAACACTCCTATCTCTGGGGTCAAAATGAAACACCCATATTTCTGGGATCATAATGAAACGCCCATAAATCTGGGATCATAATGTAATACTCATATATCTGGGATCATAATGAAGCATCCATATATCAGCGATCATAACGAAGCACCCATAAATTAGGGATAATAAATAATTAAACACTCATAAATTAGGGATCATAATGAAACACCCATAAATCTAGGATCATAATGAAAGAATATACATTTGGCACAATAATTTAATAAAGTTGACATAATTGCTACCGAATATAATCGCGAAGACGAATATAATTACAATCTCAGCAAGATGAGGCTCCTTTACATGCAGCAAACATTGCCACAGACACAATTGGATAGATTTTGTGCCAAAAGATGAGCCAGAAGCTCTCTAACTTTTTCCGTTGGATTATTTTGCGTGGGAGAGATATACTATCCAAACTATTTATGATCAACCAGAAAATGTCGTCAATATAAGAACAAATTATAAAACAGATTTATTTAAACCAACGGGATATTTTTAGCTGTTATCTATCACTTCAGCTTGAAAAAAGTAATGTCTTGTACTAAAGTAATTTTAAGGGATAAGGGTCATCAACATCCTACGCAGTTAATAAAACCTAATTATTCTGTATTTCTATAAACAGACAGATACAAGGGAAAATTAAACGTGATCGCTTCTAATATATTAACTCTATGTAAACAATCTTCTAACTGAAAATGTTTTGGAAGATTTTGTATGGGAAAACTGTAAGCACACTTTGAAAGATAATGCGAGATACTATTGGCAATACGTCATTTTTACCTATGCAAATTTCCAATCGACCGGCCTGATTAGAGGAAGCAAATAATTTCCCTCTAGCTTTAATAAGGCTTTTAGAATTATAGTGGTATTAAATACAGAAAAAAAGCTGTTGACTTTTTATGCTCATTTTAGTAGATGGAAATTTCGCATTTCAACAAGATTTATAAAAGTTTTAAGCCCAATCTTTCAAATTGGGCCAGCTGTTTTGCCATGTAAAATCTTCCAAAACATTCGCTGCTAAAAAAAGAGTGTTTGCGCTCACGCATGAAGTTAGGAAAGAAGTGTTTACACTAATCTGTCGTATAAACACTGAGGTGACAAAAACCATGGGATAGCAATATAGAAAGATACAGGTGGCAGTAAAATCATGTGCAAAATATATATATATATGGATAATGCACTAGCAGGACTTTTATTTGAGTTTAAGTTATTCATCTAAGAATGTTTCTGATGCAATTATGAACTGCTATAATTTTGAACGTCGAATGGTAGTTGGAACTATAAGCGTGGAACATTCAATTTCGAAAATTATGAGGGAATTTATCATTCATAGAACTACAGTGTCAAGAGTGTGCCGAGACACCTAATTTCAGGTTCAGGGAATTCATCATTCCTGGATCTACAGTGTCAAGAGTGTGCCGAGAAACCTAATTTCAGGTTTAGGCATAACCTTTTACAATATATATAAGGTGGTGACTGATCACCTGCACTTAATGGGTATATCACACAATGAAAATTATCGGCAACGAAACCGGCAAGTCAACCGTAAGCACAATCGTATCTTCCACTTTCTCCAAAAATTGCTTGAAAATCCTCGTGTGATATACAAATCACAGTTGCCCGAAATACCAGCAACTGTTTCCCTCCACTGAGAGAAAATTGCCTATAAATAAAAGCAACTCACACTTGGACCAATCAAATCGTTGGCTTTTTATGACGTTTCAATTCTATGTGATGACGTTTACAAATGTAAATAAAAAATATCGGTAGCGTTGATGAAGAGGATGATTGGATGAAATTTTGATTTAATACTTTAAATTACTTGGACCAATCAAATCGTTTGCTTTTTATGACGTTTACAAATGTAAATAAAAATAGCGGTGTCGTTGATGAAGAGGATGATTGGATGAAATTTTGAGTTAATACATTAAATTACTTGGACCCATCAAATCGTTTGCTTTTTATGACGTTTCAATTCTATGTGATGACGTTTACAAATGTAAATAAAAATAGCGGTGTCGTTGATGAAGAGGATGATTGGATGAAATTTTGAGTTAATATATTAAATTAATAAAGTTAATACATAAAATTAAACGGATATCAATTCTAGAGGGTCTGTGATTTACTTTTCGTTCCCTTACAAACAACGTTGAAAAAATATGAGATAATAGCAGCACATGAAAAAAAATTATAGTATTTGCCAAAAGTTAAGATAAGTAACAAAAATGGTAACCCTATTACGAGCAACTGTTTGGGGAATTTAGCAACCCTATCGGCAGCTCCGAACTGCGAAATTGCCTTTAGAGTTGACGTTCTTATTTTTCTCACGTGTGATATCCGTATTATTTAAAAGCGTCTAAAACGCTCAATAGATCTAAGAACGTTATTATGCTAGTCTTTGGTGACGTCGCATTTTGTAGTCATCCGGCCATCAACATAAGACCACAATGAGGCTTTTAATTGTGACTTCACCGTGTAACGAAGCTTCACAGCTTCATTACACGCCGGGCAAATAAGTGATGATGAGGCAAATATGTGACAAATAAGTGTCTGATTGTAGTCTCATGTTGACGTCTTTGTGACGTCGAGTGATATCCGTATAAAGATCAAAACCACCGACGTGAGCATAAAATTGTCAGTGTTAACAGACAAAAAACATAGCGTGAAATAACTTTAAGCATCAATACGTGACGTGAAATAGACGTGTCCTTTAGGATAGTGCTGTGAAATTCTGCTGTAATTGGATATGACAGCAGAAGATAGTCGCGAGTGCCTTTACTAACAGCGCGACATCAGGTCCAGTGCCTCTCCTGACTATATTGGTTGGACTCTACATGACTAAAAAACTGTAGCCTAGTCAGATGATTCACGATTTCAGATGGTCAGAGCTGATTCGATGGCAACAAGACTCACTTTTTCACAATCTTTGCACAGCTGTGACTGTCCTAATATTCCGAACTCTTCAGCACAAAGAACGCACTGCGTTGATCCATTCCCCATAGCATTCTTTTTCATATTGTCCAATCTATCAACAAGTCTCCTGAAAAAATACGACGATAATGCTTTATCATTAGCAGTGTTTAAGAGGTGGATACATGCATAGTTGCCAACTTGCCCCACTTAGTAAAAAATATTTTTAAGTGGTAACGATAATTTTCCACCACCACATATCAAAATTTTAAAGTATCAACTTTATTGTACTTATCTCTATTTAAAAAATTTTAAAAAGTGGGATATGTACTGTTTTCTTTCTTCGATTTATTTTCGAAATCACCAAGTCCTTACTATAACGCTGTAATATATGTCGCCATACAAAGGAAGGTGCGAATACGTGCACCTTCACACACACATGCAACTACGTGTTCTTGTCTGTATTATTTTTAAATATTAAGCAAATATAAATTTAAAATATTCAAACAGTTCACAGAAGTGGAAAAATCAAAAAGCAAAACATTATAGGCAACATCAAAATCAAAGAGGAAATATTTAATTCATTTTCTCGCCATCACTTAAAACACCTTAAAGTGTTTAGCTGTTTTTTTTATGTTTGTGTTAAAGTATAAATATTAAGTGATAGTTTTAAATATATTAAATCAAATTTGTTCAATCAGGGAAAAAGCATGAGAGTAAATATTTTGCTACCATGTTGAATCTATACATATAAGATTTGTGCGTCTGCATACCGGATTGTGAGTATAACGTAAGCTCAAAAAATACGATAGTAAACATGAAGCTAAATAAGTAAAATTGTAGACAAATTACGAAGTCCGATTTTTATTATTTTTTTTTATTACAATTTTAACTCAGAGACATTTAAAAAAATTATATTTTTCATTGGCTTAGTGGAGGCCATTTTTTTTTTAAACTATAGAGAATTCAGTTTTGTCAAATCTTTTAAAGATAACATCATTCATGTTTGCTAGCTTATAGCTCTAATAAAAAAGTTGTTTACTGAGCGTACTGTTATACTAAATATTGTTATCTTTTATTCGTATATTACATTATATTCGCTATGCAGAGTTATCTGAACGATAATCTCAGTCTAGACGGACTACGTCACCAAATTAGTATTCCTAAAGTTATCTGAAACTACGTGTTTATTCTGTTTATTCGCCATCTGTACTATGGAAACAAACCCCACATGAAGTCTTGCTGTCCTCCTCTGGCGTCATAGCGGAACGTGACATTTCTTTACTCCTTAACAAATTACTAAATGGAAGCGTAAAAAATTGACAAACTATAATAGGCATAAAAAATGCTTAATTAAATTTGGTAATAGATACTAATTGAAATAAAAACAAAATAAGCTATGAAATAAAAAGCAAAATAAATGGGGAAATTGTGCTTATTCGTTAAGAGGAAACATACAAAGTTGTCGTACTATTATTGCCACCAATAAGGCCTAATTTTGGTAATAGGCGCTACTAGAATCATTGAAATTGTTGTACCAAATATACGCTTTAATAGGTACAAAATCAAATAGATACAAAATTTATAATAAAATTTTATCCGGATTATAGCTACATAAATACTGCAATTAATAATTATGGTAATTGTCGTACCAAATATATTCTTATATAGGTACAAAATTAAATAGATACAAAATTTATAATAAAATTTTAACCGGATTATAGCTACATAAATACTGCAATTAATAATTATGGTAATTGTCGTACCAAATATATTCTTATATAGGTACAAAATTAAATAGATACAAAATTTATAATAAAATTTTATCCGGATTATAGCTACATAAATACTGCAATTAATTATTATGGTAATTGTCGTACCAAATATATTCTTATATAGGTACAAAGTTAAATAGATACAAAATTTATAATAAAATTTTAACCGGATTATAGCTACATAAATACTGCAATTAATAATTATGGTAATTGTCGTACCAAATATATTCTTATATAGGTACAAAATTAAATAGATACAAAATTTATAATAAAATTTTATCCGGATTATAGCTACATAAATACTGCAATTAATAATTATGGTAATTGTCGTACCAAATATATACTTATATAGGTACAAAAATAAATAGATACAAAATTTATGATTAAATTTGATGTGGATTACAGCTGCATCGATACTGCAATTAATAAATATGGTAATTGGTGTACCAAATATACGCTTATATAGGTATAAAATTAAATATATACAAAATTTATAATTAAATTTGATGTGCATTACAGGTGCATCAATACTGCAATCAATAATTATGGTAATTGGTGTACCAAATATACGCTTTTATAGGTATAAAATTAAATATATACAAAATTTATGATTAAATTTGATGTGGATTACAGGTGCATCAATACTATTGCATTGTTATGATAGATTATCCTACGGCCCCTTGAAATTGTAGTAGTTTGATTGTGCTAAATTTTAAATATCATAAGCAACAGCAGTATGTCAGATGTTACTGAATACAGTTAATCTTTATTTTGATAGGATAAACTACTAAATACGTTATTTTTTTAATCTAATAACGTAAAGCCACTGAGAAAGGCAACAAACAATAATCAATAAATGAAACACATTGATATTACTTTAGCTTTATTATTCGTGTCGATATTTGTGTTAAATTTTTGTGCATGATTTTGTTGGTGTTGCTCAGTAACGATTGATAGATGCTTATTTTTTTCTCCTTGTACGAATAACTGAAATTCAGTGAGTACAAAAATAAAGTTTTCCAAAAATTTAAAAGAGTAGGCAGGCACACATTTCATAAGCGAAATGTTCATGTGAAAAATGTTTCATGTGAAAAATGTTTTAAAAATTTTTTCAATTGCTTCGAAATTTCTGCTTGAGCTCACTAGCACTAGAATAAACATTTCACCCAAATCTCAAATGTTGGAGAATATGAAAAAAATGCGATTGATAAAAAAAAAAATTGAAGGAAAAAAAAAATTGAGTACCTTTGGTAAACGAAGACTTAAATATGAGTCAATCACGTACTGCGTTTACTCTACGATTTGCTGAACCTCATCAATGCATCCAGCGATGCCAACTGTTTCGCTTTCCACAAAATGTTTCATAAATTCTTGAGTATTTTATTTTATAACCGTCGTTGAACAGCCGACCCAACTTAATGGGTTTACGGCTACTAATGTTCCACTCCGTAGCCTTGTAATTTTGAACCCAATCCAGAAGACAAGGGAACTCCTGGATCGAGTATTGGGAGAAATTTGCCTTCGTGGAGGACTTTTTGATGGAGCTAACCCGCATTTGCGTTACATGGAGAGGAAGACCACGAGAACCTCCCACGGTTAGCCTGACGGCAAGGGGACTCTAACCCATGATCCGTCTACCACTGAGGATATTTCACGTCAGCACTGTGGTCAGTGCAAGCCGGATGCGGAATTCGTATCGACTGGGATTCGAACCCGGTTCGCCTCATTCTTGAGTATTAAAACTGACACGTTCAGAATTGACTGTAGTGGGAATTAAAAGGCTCAAATACAAGATAAGTACGACATTTTATTTGTTATGTATGCTCATTGCGCAAAATAATTATATTTTGCATACAATTTCCGTTTCTTAAGAAACGGACCCCCCCCCCCCCAGTATAAGTTCTGTTCTAATGATCGGATCTTCACGTTCTATGACTCAATTTTTTACATTCAAGGGGGGACATCAAATATGCTAATTAATTAGTGCAGCTGATATTTTAAGTTAATAAATGAAACACAAAAACGTATTTTCTCTGAATAAAAATATTTTTTCCCGACAAAATTGGATTTCTGACCCGATATGATATAGGAGATAGCCGCAATCACAGGAAATATGGTCCCCGTAGTTTGGCCAGGATTTCGGACCTAAGTTTGAACCCCTTAATTTTATTTTTACGTATTTCGCCATATCTCGAACACGATCCGATCAAAAGTTATTCAGAGTGGTCAGTTTTTTTTTTTTTTTTTTTTTTTTTTTTTTTTTTTTTGCGCTTTGAACATACATAACAAGCGAAGTGAAAACTTTTTTCACCTAACTATAAAATTCATTTATCCAAAAACGATTCTAAGAAATATATAACTTTTAGTAAGTATTTATTATTTAATTTAATAATGATCAAAAAATTTTTTAACTGTGAGGTATAAAATTTTTTACATCATTTAAAAGAATGTAATTTTACATCACAAAATACAAAATAAATGAAACCATATTTTTAAAATTCGATTTCTCTTTAGATATATTCGACCGATTTCGCTAAAATTTTGTATTTTGCCATGTAAATTTACTTCCTTGCAAAGTAATAGATATTTACAATAATGCAAAGTAATAGATATTTACTAAAAGTCATATTTTGCGCAGAATTATCTTTGGATAAACGAATTTTATAATTGTGTGTAAAAAGTTTTAATTCGCTTAAAAAGTTCTCGAAATATAGAGAAATAACATCAAGGGGTCCATATTTTGGATCGCTCTCCTGACCAAATAATGAGCACCATATTTTCCAGATTTCGGCTACCCTCATATTTTGAAAGTCAGAAATCCAAATCCGTCGAAAAAAAGGTATGTTTATTCAAAGAAAATACGTTTTTGTGTCTGATTTCGTTACCTAAAATATCGTCAGCTCTGATTAATTAGCTTATTTGAGGTCACCAAACTTATTTGAAGAGTCCAAAAAAGTGAAAATCCGATCATTAGATCAAAAGTTATTTTGGATGGTCCGTTTTTTTTTTTATTTTGCACTCTGTACGTTTAAATTACAACGGGGAACAAGTTTTTTGTTGCATATATGCAAATACCTGACCTAACCTAATTCGGTAATTACAAAACTGAAAGTAGTGTTGTTCCGAAAACTACGTATTTTTTAAAACTATACTTATAGATTTGTTTACGCTATGTCTGAGTTAAAACGGAAAGCATCAACGCCTCCACACTGTTTCTTATAGGCAGTCCGATCAGACAACTATAAAAGTAAACCAGTTTACGAAAGAGCAATTTAATACATAATCTAGTGAAAATAAGAAAGTGGTAGCAAATATATGTCTAAAAATGCTTTTAATTTATGAATAGGGTTGGCTTCTGTTATTTACTTGTCAACCACTACAGATTCAATTCTTAAATATGTATAAAAATTTTTCCCAATTACTTTTAAAATACTGGTACTCCCTGGTCGAGCGGTATCGCTTGCCAAACGCTGTGCAAAGCGTGGAGGTAGCGGGTTCGAATCCCACCGTTACCCTGGATGTATCTTCGAGCTGTCCTTCTCTGTATTGTGCTATCTGTAATTCTATTTGACAAAGGTTTATAAGTCTAACACAAGCCTGCAAATGTATGTAAATTCAATAAACAATACTTTTAAAATAGAATTTGGGTATCAGCGCGGACTACTGATAAAAAATCGTGAGGAGGCTTTCTGCTGTAGGTGATGAATGTATAGGTGTAGACATGTAAACTTGTACACACGTAAGTAAAAGAATACAAAATATTTAATTCTATATTAACAGAACTTATTTGAAAGAAACGCGCAAAGCAGCAGTAATTTTCAAAAGAAAGAATAAATGAAGCAGTAAGGGGAAAAAAATGGAAATCAAAATATGGCCACCGAAGCCGACGTCTTCAGGGGGTACCAGCTCCGGAAGCCATAGAGCAAAACCTTTTCTATTGAGAGAGCCAGACAAATGTCAAAACTCGCTCCCTCAGTAGCCCGAAGGTTTTGCAAAAGTCCAGGAAAAATACAAGAAATACATAAAAATAAAATAAGAAGAGAAATATCAAACAAAATCCTGAGAATATAATACAAAAATGAAAATACAAAAACTTACAGTAAACTGTTCAATCAGCAATTTCATGAAACTAACTCAATGTAGAAGAAACATTTGAAATAAAAGAAAACAACGAAATGCGCAGTAGAAGAAAAAAACATATTTGTACATACATACAAACTTGTCTGCTCCTTTGAGAATATTACGTATGACTAAGACCCGGATTTTGATGACATTTGCATTTTTTGCATTTTCGGACATTTTTTGTCCTTTAGAGCATTTTTTTAGATTTATAGGGCATTTTTCTTTAAATTTTGGGGCATATTTTGCATTTTAAAGCATTTTTTAAATTTTTTGTTAATTTTTTCCAATTTTTATTATTTTTTATCATTTTTAATTATTACACTGGCCTCAAAACAATGAAGAAAATATCTAGGATATTAACAGGTGAAGCAACATCTTTTCAAATTAAAGAAGAATTGTCAGTAAGTGAGACCGTCTTTTTCAAGTACGCACCAATAACATCAGTAGACGTTGAAAGAAGCTTCTTCAGGTATAAAAATTAACTTTCAGACAAGAAACGCTCGTTTACATTTCAAAATATTAAAAAAAAATTAATAATCCAATGTAATTCTGTTATTTAGTAATATTATGAGATGGAAGTTGTTATATTCATTAAAGTTTCTATACAAAATTAAAATCTTTTGGAGTCAATATATTTTCCTTTTTTTTGTTTTTGTTTTTTAAGGATATAAATAAAACATATTTTTCAAACTTTAATGAACGTAGAACAAGTATTGCATTGCTTTATATTCTTTGAAATGACTCATAATAATTTTAAAGAGTAAAAAATTGTTTTAGTTCAATATTTTTACTTTATTTAAGTCATGTCGTAAGGCGTTTTTAGCGCAATTATCGCATTTTAAGAGCATTTTTTGCATTCTTTAAATGCGAATAATTAAATGTTTTAAATTATGATTTTGGTATGTGAATCTAAAAAATAATGAAATAAGCTGAAATAAGTTTTCAAAAAAAAAAATAATAATAATAATAATAATAATAATATATATATATATATATATATATATATATATATATATATATATATATATATATATATATATATATATATATATATATATATATATATATATATATATACTGTCATAAATGTCATGCATAGTTTTAAGAAAAACGTAATTCTTGATTTTGATGAATTTATCACTTTTAAAGGGCATTTTTTGCACTTTTTAAGGGCATTAATTGAGATTTTTTAGGTCATCAAAATCCGGGCTCTACTTATGACAAAATATATATGCTCTTAACGTATCGCATTATAAACTGAAAGGTATTATTGCCTTCTGCCTCCCACTGTTGACGTAACAGAGTAATGAGGACACGTATTATTCACTCATCGAAGGGAATTTTAAAATTCCTGATTTAGAATAAAAAAATTAAATTGCTTAAATTGAATTTGTAAAGAGAAACCGATTGATTAATTTAAATTAAGTGGTCCGAAAACATGTAAGGTTCTTTCTAAATACTCCCGCAACAGAAAACAAAAACTGCTCCTCAGTGTTTTCTATGTAATGGTGTTCAAAATCAGTTTCGTACTAAAAAAAAAAACTAACTAAAACTTTAATTTTGGTACTACTGAAAAAAAATTTTTTAAGTTAATTAAGGAAAAAATTTTTTTACCACTATTTAATTAAAAAATTAAAAATTAAGTTTATAACACTATTAAGTTGTAACTCATCTTCTTTTTCTAAGACGAAGTTATTTAAAATAAATGCTGTCTAACGGCATGTTTCGAAGCAAAATAGACTTCAATCTAGAAAGTAGTTAAGCTACTTACATTAGGGTGAAATAAAACACTGATCAATCTATAAGCTATAGATATCCGGCCGTGATGTTTAACTTTTCTTGTGCAGTTAAGAAGTCATATATTTAAAATTCGATTTTTCAAAAACTATTCAACAGATTTCACTTTTATATTTTATCATGTAAAATTATCTATATTAAAATGGTGTAAAAAATTTTACACTTTACAATTCAAAAAAATTTTCACTTATTATTTGAAATAATAAATATTTACTAGATTAATTTTTTTGCGAGGAATTATTTTTGGACAAACGAATTTTATAATTGTATGTAAAAAGTTTTCAATTCACTTAAAAAGTTCTCGAGATATGGCGAAATACGCAAAAAGTAAAATTAAGATTAAGGGAGCCAAACTTTGGAACGCTATGCTGTCCAAACTATGGGGACCAGATTTCAGTTATTCCCTATATTTTGGGGGTAAGAAATCTGAATTCGCTGGAAAAAAATTTTAATACAAAGAAAATATGTATTTTTAATTTCTGAAATCATTGAAATTGTATAATTAATTATCAACCTAATTGATTATAAACTTTAAATTATCCGGTATAATAGTGTCCAGTGCATATCCATTTTCGGGCCAGTTCTAGGTATAAACGCTCTTCAGTATTGCAGTAAGAACGTGCCATAAGAGATCAATTTATTTACGCTTCTGGTTTCATATTTTGTTATCTGGCAATCGTATTACAAAAATATTTTAAATCATTCTTGAAAGATTCCGGTGAGCGTAAGTTCACTTGAATTCGCTCCTCGCCTTATAAATTTCCTTTCGTGTTTGGTTATATATTTTCTTTACTTATTATGTTCTGTTTTTTTGCTTGATATGTTTTATTTCATGTACAGTTTTGAATTAATGTGTTCTATTTTCGTTTCATAATTTTTTTTTTTTTTTTTAGTGCTCCCCACACTTATAGTATTGATATATTTTGCTTTGGCTATACTGATACAATGTTAGAAAGCACTCTTTTTTGTGGATATAATCGTGTAAGCTGCTGAGGGATTATATCTTTTTTTCTTTACTTTACTTTCTGGAATTTAAATTTTTTTTTTTACGATTCCTAAAATAATTTTTTAATGTTTTTTAAAAATAATTTTATTTTTATAATTTTTCTTCTTTTCTTTTAATTAATCTTTATTATTTTCCATGTTTTCTCAATATTTAATCGAAATCGGATAAGGCAGATTTTTAGGTAAAAGGAGTTGGAGTGATGGCGTCGCTAAAAATACACATAGTACATTGTTCGATAGTTGACTTTGAAATCAAATTGAATTTTTTTTTAAAAATTATCGCTAACTGAGTTATGTACAACAATATGCATTTAGTTATTTTATATTTTATTGGCATATTAATAAATAAATGAAGAAGGACCTTAAGTTCAATATATGTTGATCCAAACCACTGAATTTGGTTGGATAATGAACAAGTTAGAAAGGCAAAGAAAACCATGAACTTTCACTAAAAATGAAATTGTTCTCAGAATAATTGGAGTATTCAAATCAGTGGACAGTCAGACTACCAGGTAATGCAACTGAGTCTCTATCATCCTCTTCCAATGATGAATTAGATTTTAAGAAATATTTGAATAATATTGAAAAAGGGCAAAGCGAATGAAAATAAAGAACCAATAACCTTGAGATTTAAAACTTAAAAAAAAAATACTAACGAGACTTCCACATATCCTTTGAAGAAATAAAAAAATATGGTTGCTCTTGCAGGACATCTCTTTTATAATGTAAGTATATCTATCCTGAAAAGTTAAAAGAAGTAGCCTCAACAGTTACAGCTCTTCATTTTACACAAGTTAGTGTGCAAAGACTTAGCTCTGAAATTAATCCAATCAGATTTACGACCCTCTACTTTTCCTTCTACTCAAGTTAGTGTGCAAAGACTTTTCTTAGCTCTGAAATTAACCAAATCGGATTTACGGCCCTCTACTCTTCCTTCTACTCAAGTTAGTGTGCAAAAACTGTTCTTAGCTCTGAAATTAATCAAATCGGATTTACGGCCCTCTAGTCTTCCTTCTACTCAAGTTAGTGTGCAAAAACTGTTCTTAGCTCTGAAATTAATCAAATCGGATTTACGGCCCTCTATTAAAGAAGATCTTGCCAATGCTATACTGTTTCTTAGAAATTGCTAATGGATGTTTTTCCACTTGATAATAAATGCTAATTAATATAAATAATTAGATATGCCTTTGATTTTTTTTTCAGTAGCATTTATTACTTCGTTTATATTTTTAAAAAATTTATCAAGTAAACTATACTAAGCTGTAAATTGTATAAGTGAGCTATGCTGTTTCTTAGAAATTGCTAATGGCTGCTTTACCATTTCATAATAAATGCTAATTAATATAAATACTAATCAGATATATCATTAATTTTTTTATGTAGCATCTATTATTTCTTTTACATTTTAAAAGAATGAGTTGTATCACATGTGCATATGTTTACATATATATGATGGAATTGGAATCAAGTCATAGTCTCTAAGTTAAAAATTTCCTAAGTTAATTACTAGTTAATAGCCTCTAAGCTAAAATGAGTTGCAATCAGAGCCTTAGTGTTTAAGTTTCAAATTTCAGGAGTCAAAATTAGAGACGGAATCTTTAAAATTAAAATTCAAGGAGTCAGTGTCCTTAAATTTATAACTTTAAAGAGTTAGAATCTTTAAGTTTCAAATTTTAGGAGTCGGATTCTTTAAGTTTAGGAGTCAGACTTAAAAAAGGAGTCCTGTAGTTTTAAATTTCAGAAGTCAGAGTTAGAGTCGGAATATTGAAGTTTAAAATTCTAAGAGTCGGGTCTTTAAGCCTAAAATTCTTGGAGTCGGAGTCTACAAGTTTTAAATTCCAGGAGTCGGAGTCTACAAGTTTTAAATTCCAGGAGTCGGAATCTTAAGGTTAAAATTGCAGATGTCTGAGTCATACTTGGAAGTCGGTCATTTTCCCTAATAATTGCCAAAACCTTCCTTAAGAGTGAGAAACTAGATAGAAAAATAAAATTAACACTCCAGATGGCGACAACAAACATACCTTAACATATCAAAACATATTTTTAAAAAAGTATGGATGCAAATATCGTTACAAACTAGAAAAAATTCTCCGTCATTTTATTTATTGCAAAAAAAAAACAAACAACGTATAGATGAAACTTATTTTGAATATCATTTAATCTCAAGTGACGATGCATTAACTTTTTTTTTCTTTCTTGAAAGAAGAAACAATCTTCAGTATTTTGTTTGAAGTCAGTTTTCGGTTACAGTGAGTAAATAATGGCTTAATTAAGACGTCAACTGCTTACATGAATATAAATAAGTTTTTTTAAAAGCAAAATGAAAATTGCCTTTTTCTAACGTCTCCATATTCCGCTTTTTTCAGCTTTCGATTTTTTTCCTCCTTATTTCTAAGAGAAAAGAGATTTTTTAAATCTTTTATAAGAATAGCATTATCTTGAAAAGGTTGAGAAAGGTATTTAATATGTTTTATGCCTACCGGTAAATTCGTAATGGAATTTATAACGGGTGTTTTATGTCAATAAAATAGCGAAAGTGATTACAAACAATATTGTTATTAAATTAAGTAAACTATTCCGCTTGCAACGATGAATCTACTGTTAAATACATGGAATGCAAATTTCGGAGGGGGAAAAAAGTCGCAGCTAAGGTCAAAAACTTAGTGATTCATATTATTAACTGGGGCAGAGATAACCTGGTTGGCAGGGCGCTGGACTCACGTTCGTAAAAACGAAAGTGCGAAACCACATGGTCCAGATTGCGAAATCATATGGTCCAGAGTGCGAAACCATATGGTCCAGAGTGCGAAACCATATGGTCCAGAGTGCGAAACCATATGGTAAGATTCCCCCGTCCAGTGACTGGTGCATGTTAATTCTGTCGGGTCACAAAGTCCTCCATGTTCCCATAACAAATTATACCAATACCATATCATTAAAGAATGATGGTTGTCTGCTTCAGATCAAAAATTACGATCTGTGGATGAATGGATATGTGATTGAGTCCGCGCTTGATATGTGAATGAGTTCCTTTTAGATAATAGTAAAATATCCATAACTACCATTTTTTTTAACGGAAATAATTTTTATGAATTGCTTCGATTCCGAGAGTAATAATAGTAAAAAATTGTTTATTGTTACGAATAGATTTATAAACGTTCCGAAAATTATCTTTAATTGAAGTAAATCAACTTACCAGTGGCCCTATTGGACCTCGATAATTTAAAATAGTGATATAAAGTCGGAAATTCCAATTACTTTTAAATTTTTCTAAGACCAATAGGAATCCCGTGTATTTAAAGTAGTCATTGGGGTGTTGTGGGATAAATTTTGCAATAAACAATTATTATTGTTTCATTATCAAAAATTTGTTCTGGTTAGAAAAAGGGTACTAAACTTTCTATAAACAAACGTTTTTTTTTTTCTGAGGTTGCGCATGTGTTTGAATTTTTAGGGTATAAAAAAAACCTTTTCAAAACTTTAAGAACAGTTCGAATATTACATAAACTTTTTTTAAAAAACTTTTTTTTACTCTAATGCATATTAGACTCATCTCCCCTCATCAGCCATCACCTCCTAGTACTAGTTCTAGGAGATGATGCATCAGCTAAATCAAACATGTCGCAACTTGCTTATGCTTACATAAAACTAAAAAAAATTATTTTATTATTTTTAACATTTATGAGAAATTTTTGACAATTGGGTACTTGCAACTCGAGAAGAAGACGACACCCAGACACGTGGCCTATGATCTCGGTGCCATCTGATCGCATATAAACAAGATGGAGTGTTCCAGTCAAGTTTCTCCGCATAAGTTAGAATTTTACTTAATATGAAGTTAATTAAATATATAACGCTCTATCTTACTTTACATTTTTCAAAATATAATTCTTTCTCGTCTATGCCTTTTACTTAACATAGTTTATTATATGTTTATGTATTTTATTGCAACCGTGATATATTTTTGTTTTGTTTACCAGACAACTTCAATGCATGATTAGTTTGTCTATGTTCTACATAGCTTTGTGTTAAGTAAGAAATATATAGTGAAAGAATTGAAATCTTTGTGAAGGAGTCTTAATGCAAGAATATCGAATGTGTCACTTTAAAGAATTGATACTTGACGGGCTTGGCTTACTCGAAGTAGAATGGAAAGAAAAATTGCTAACGTAAACAACAATGCGTTACATGGAGAAGAAAACCTTCCACGGTTAGCTGACGGCAAGGGGACTCTAACCCAGGATCAGTCTACCACTGAGGATATTTTTCGTCAGCGCTATTGTCGGTGCGAGTCAAGTGCAGAATTCAAATCAACCATCCCTTGCTGGGATTCGAACTTGATTCAGCTCATTGGAAGTTGAACGCTCAATGTCTTAATGGTTCACTATATTATACTTACCCTACTCTTTCTTGTTCTACTTTATCCAAATTCTCAGCTCTTTTGATCACACCCATAATGACTTCTTGTTCTGCATCGCTCAGAGTTCCCGGTTTGTTGAATGAATTGATAGAGTTCGTTTTCACAGACCATCCAGTCTTAAGCCTAATTAGGAAACAGATTTATTTAACCACACAGTGCTTTCATTATGTTAAATCATTTTATAAGGAAAGATAAATTAAATAGTATTAGAATTAAATACTTATTTCGCGACGATGACAAGACGAAAATTTTCCCCAAATTAACTTCTCTTACCTGCATTTGGCAACAGGATAACACGCCTTTGAGAAAATAGTTCAATCGTTTGTTAAGAGATGGCGCCATACATTCAGTACCTAATGGCAGGCCTCGTCAAAATGGCGCGTTGAGTATAACGTCATGATTATTCTTCAAACGTGATTATTAAAAATTGAATTAAAACTCATAAAAAGTAATATTGAGTGTGATATCACTATTTATATTATAATAGTGATTCGATAACAAAAACTATAGCAATGAAATTTTATTGCCGCTCAAACAAAATTTAAAAAAAGTCTCAGTGTAAGCGTTTTACACTTGAAAAAAGCTAAAATTTCTTAAACTGTATGTGCAATCTCGTTGTATTATATGAGCTTTAGAACAAACAAATAACTTTAATATTTTAAATGTTATTAACTTTTTAGAATGAGCTAATTTGGCGACATTTTTCCCTCTAAATGAAAATTATCAGAATGAATGTCATATTCCCAATTTTCACAAATTTCTATGAGCCCAAATAATGCAGAATTGTAGTAAGTTTCGAAATTTAAGAAAATTAAACCGCAAATGCTCTTCATTTTCTCAAAACTGTGGCTTTTTTCCATATTGACGTTTTGCTCGATTTTCAGAATAGAGGACGCTGGGTAAAAATAGACTAAACTTGACCTAACGGTTATGAGTAACTGTTGCAAACTCACATTAGTTATGAAAATAACAAACTATTCGCAAAAAAAGCATTATTTCTAGCGACTACAAAGCCTCTCGAAAAATAGTCTTAACCAATATAGCGTAACAAATCATGCAACATATTATCTATAATCATACTAATAAATGTAATCACACTATTAAATATACAAATCAAGAAACTAAAAAGCAAGAATATAAATGACATTTTTAAACTCTCAATTTCGGTTTTCTTTTCCGTATAAAGATAATATATTTATAATGATTTATTTGACAATCACTATAATAATTCATGCATTCTTTATAAGCCTTCTTACTTGGCTCGAAGTGAAAGCTCACGATCGTTGGGACAGACCCACTTATCTCGGACCATTCCAAAATCTCCCATACTGCCACCCCTGGGCCTGAAAGAGGAAGTACTGCTATCCAGTTTGAATCCTTAGATGTCAGGACCTGCAACAAATACACAAAATAATGATTTATTTTTTATTAACATGGAAAAACGAAGCTTAACTCAAAAATTCAACAAGAACAAGGCCGAAGGGCTCTTACCTTCGATTGACTTTAATATTCAAAATAGAATCAAGTAACAGAGCTAAAAATTTATTTTAATCAAGACGGAAAAAGAGCAAAGATTGGTAGTAAATCTATATCATTCCTACCTTGTTTTCTGAACTGAACTCAGTTGCGCAACAGCCCAAAGAGGCCTACTGTGCCTATCTTAGTTTTCTTGACATTAGGCTCTGGGATGCAGATACAGATATTCCGGTAGGGTGGTCTGCCGAACACGGAACCCTCAGTGTTTAGTTTTCAAGCATGCTTGAATTACTTCATGATCATGAACTTGATCTTCATGATACTTCATGATCATGAACTTGCACGCACTTCTTATTTTATCGACCCACTGAAGGGGGGAAACGCTAAGTCAATCTTGCGATCGAACCCAAGACCTGTGGCAGGAGAGCGTGAAGCGCTACCACTAAGCCACCGGGCGTCGCCTTCTTTTCATTCTAAGATTACGACTACTAATGTTCAACTCCGTAGCTTGTAATTTTTGAACCCAAACCAGAATACAGGAGAGCTGCTGGATCAAGTACAGGAAGAAATTTGCTTTCGTGGAGGACTTACTCATGGAACTAACTCGCATTTTCATTACATGGTGAGGAACACCACGAAGAATTTTTCAGTTAGTCTGACGACAAGAGAAGTCTCTGTCTACCAATTAGAATATTGTAATATCAGGAGAGGGCCGGTTGCATAACTCTTATCGACCAGCCATCGCTGGATTCGAACCCGGGTCACTTCATTGAGAGGCGAGCTCTCTGTCCCATGAGCATTCACAGCAATCCACGGTTAGCCCGACAGCAAGGGAATTCTAACCTATGAGTGGAGTGATACCAATCCCTAGAGGAAACTAGTTTTTAGCTTAACACAAATCGTCAAAGTAATATATTCACCTATAAATAAATAGTCCAGTCGAATGCTTGTTGGGGCTTGGTGATGGACTAATTCATCTCGGAAAGGCATTTAAAATTTAAAAGATCTTTAGTGTTAGTAACGGAAACTATATTAATTTGTATAATCAATAAATAACAAAGCAGAAGCCGCTAAGCCAAAACAAAGTTAATTAGAAAAATACAGGATAGACTAAAATGCATTTCGTCGGTGAGTTTTTAAATCTGGACACAGTGTGAAATGCGTGTTTGCTTCTTGGAATGCGAGTTTATGAAAATAGACATAGTTTAAAAAGCATGCTCGTGAAGGTGATTAGCACTTGATTCCGTTTTTTCAAAATTTTCCTATGAAAATTTATCTTTTTTTAAAAAAAAATTAAACAAATGGATCTAATTAATTACGTTATAGTATGTCGTTCATTTTAAATAATTTCGTACACATTTTAAATTAGCCTTTTTTTGTAAAGATATTAAAACACAACAGTTCTTTTTACTATATTGAGACGACTAATATAAATTTATAATAATGGTATTAAATTTACGTTGCAGGAATTTATAGTTTTAAAATTTACCATTTAGAGTTTTGAATACGAAGACAATGAAATACATACATTAATTAATCTAGCCACCCGAGCCCGTAACAACCCTTTGTAACGTAATGATTATGCTTAGGGCTAAAATAAGTAAATAAAAGTAAGTACCTAATTCCATATTTCGTCGTTGGATTTGATTTGAAAACTAAAAAGGTTCATTTTTCGCTGTGTCCATTTTTATAAACACGCATTTCGAGCTTTGGCCATTTTCGTAAACACGCATTTCGAGCTGTGACCATTTTCGTAAACACGTATTTCGAGCTGTGGCCATTTTCGTAAACACGTATTTCAAGCTTTGGCCATTTTCGTAAACACGTATTTTGATCTGCGACCATTTTCGTCAACACGTATTTCGAGCATTTTCTTAAACACGCATTTCAAGCTTTGGCCATTTTCGTAAACACGTATTTAGAGCTGTGGCTATTTTCGTCAACACGCATTTCGAGCTGTGGCCATTTTCGTAAACACGTATTTCGAGCTTTACCCATTTTCTTTAACACGCATTTAAAGCTTTGGCCAATTTCGTAAACACGTATTTAGAGCTGTGACTATTTTCGTCAACACGTATTTCGAGCTTTACCCATTTTCTTAAACACGCTTTTCAAGCTT
This sequence comes from Parasteatoda lunata, assembly GCA_949128135.1. Lineage (NCBI taxonomy): Eukaryota > Metazoa > Arthropoda > Arachnida > Araneae > Theridiidae > Parasteatoda > Parasteatoda lunata. The sequence goes on from OX421978.1 coordinate 77,515,933, forward strand.
TGGCCATTTTCGTAAACACGCGTTTCGAGCTGTGTCCAGATTTAAAACCTCACCGATGATTCGGCGATCTGAAAGTGATGCTTTTGAAAGTGATGCTGTTGAAGTGAATGCCGTTTATGAAAGTGATGCTTAATTGTTCACAAAGAGTGGCTCTTTGCTTATTTGCTGGCTAATTAAAATCTATGACCAGCGTTATTTAGAAACATTAAGAAAGCTGTGGAAGATAATTTTAATCACAGCAATCTTTATCGTGGAGTCATCGTGCCGTAGAGTGATCATGGGAATCCTGAGCAACGCTATCACCTTCAACATCAGAGAGCCTCTACACGGTTTTTATAAGTAGTCTGCGCAGACTATTTAAAAAGTGAACCGGTTGTGCGCTTAAACCCATATTCTATTATAAAAGTAATTGAGAGAAATTTATCGTATATATTTGAGAACTGAATCTGTAGTGGCTGACAAGTAAATAAGACAAACCAATCATATTCATAAATCTAAAAAAATTTTAGACACGTATTTTCTACCACTTTGATCATTTTATTAGATGTTGTATTAAATGGCTCTTTCGTAAACGGGTTAACCTAACGCCTCCTATAACTGAAAGCCTCCACACGGTTTTTTATAGGCAGTCCGATCACAACACTGTGAAGGATATTCACTTTCCGAACGAGTCCTCCAATACTAAATCTAGTTAAAATAAGAAAGTGGTAGCAAATATATGACTAAAAATTTGTTTTCATTTATGAATATTATTGGTTTGCCTTATTCACTTGTCAACCACTACAGATTCAATTCTCAAATATATATGATAAATTTCTCTCAATTACTTTTATAAAAGGTTTTGGGTTCATGCGCACAACTGGTTATAAAAGACCGTGTGGAGGCTTTTTGATGTAGGAGATAGTTAACCTCCATAGTGGTCTAATCGGACTACCTATAAGAAGCCGTGTGGAGATTTTCAGTCATAGGAGGCGTTGGCAACGCACACAACAGTCCAGAACCACCTTAGTATGACTTTCCATTACTTCTTAAAATCGCAGCGGAGACAGTGCGCAACTGTTCCAAACAAATGGTGGTCACATTGAAGAAAATTTTTAAATGTAGAAGATGCAAAAAAAAAAAAAAAAATTCTTTCTAATTCCCATTTGCCAAAGACGCACGTTCCAATTCGATGTAATAATCCCGGTACTTAAAATCCTCCAGCATGGCAGCGGGCTTTGCAGATTATCATACCATCACATTATCTGCAGCTTATTTTTCATCTCAGATTTAAAAAATAAAAATTTTCACACTACCTGAAGATTATTTTTTTTTTCTTTTCGTTTGAAAAAAAGCCTAAACCAAATGAAATTTATAAAAACTTACGATAATATGGCAGGCATTAATTGTTTTTTGAGATCAGCAGTTCCCATTTTTTTTTTTTTTTTTTTTTTGCCTGCGGAACCCTAAATGATCGATCTTATTTTGGGGGAACCACGTGACTTAATGAATAAATTTCATCAGCGGTTGTGAACCCATTAATTAACGAAAGAATATTAAATATTTTGAAAACATGTAGTTATCTAACTTTTGTTTATTATTTTTCTGATAATATAGTGAATTAACGGAGAATGAATTTTTTTTCATCTTAAATCGTTTTATCAAGATTAGTTTCAAAATTGGGCTCTATATCAGACTGTTGAATTCACAAATCTAGGGCGGCATCTAGTATAGTTCTTAATTCCACAGAACTCTAGGGTTCCCCAGAACACCATTTGGAAACCACTGTTATAGATAATAGTCTTGATATTACTAAATTCTATACTAATCGTTGCTTATAATGGTAGCAAAAATATACAATTTATAATTATCGTTATACTCATGAACTTATTGTATTCGTTAGTTATAGTTCCAGTAAATCTGGTAAAATTATCATGCTCAATATTTATCATTGTCTGTATTGATCTCGATATTATTCAATTTACGTTGTCGTTATTGGTAACACTCTGGGCATTATCATATACTATATTTATAGTTGTTGACATTGGTTGTTACATTATCTTGGTCGATGATTATCGTATATTGGAACTATTTATCATTTATCGAAAACATGGTGTTCTAGGTATTTACATGGGTACTAAATTGGAGATTGATCGTTCTCTGGTGCAGGTCAAAATTACGATCTGTGGATGAATGAATGGGTCCGCCCTATAAACGGGTGTGCTGAAGTCGAATTCTTGGCCATAGATGGCGCCATTGGAAAACAAGAACAATCGCACCCTCTGCCTTAACAGGCATACGAGAGAGATGGTATTCAAGATATATCATGAATGTACTTTTTAAAATATCACTGTCATTTGAATATCAATGTTTACCAAACATCGATATTTTACGCCCAGAGATTTAGTAATTTTCTAAATAGTTTGGTAGAAATCTTTATGAAGATAAATAATGAAATTTTCTCACCGTCTCGATTTACAATTCATACAAACACCTGGTTGTCATGTTTTATTTATCGGAATCTTTGAAAATACGCCACATATGAAATTTTTTTGTAATAAATGAAAATAATATCCATATACATACCTGCCATCTTTCAATCCTTTCGAGGACGATTTTTCCCAGTGGTAGTAAAATGAAATTTAAATTACAATTTTAGGCAGAAACACACACCGTATTTTGTTTGGGCTCATGTGGACTACTGCAATAGTATTACATATTTTTATATATGCCTAATTCTTTTCAAAATAGTGGTGGTCAAAAAGATTATAAATTAAGTTTATAAATGCAAGGAATATATAGAAGACATACATTTTAATACCACTTTAAATATAGAAATAAAACTTTACGCCAAGTTGGCAGGTATGTATATTGGCAGGTATGTATTTTTGTCTCCTAACGACATATATCCCTTAAAAATATCAATATTTGACCACTTAGTGCAATTTTTCTCCAATTTAAACTAATATATGTACATTATTTTTAGTTTGGTCAATATTTTCTATACAGGAGAGAAATTAATCAGCACTTAAATTAATACTGATTTATGTTATGGATATAAATCGCAGTATTATAATATTCAGTGTTTATAGCCACTGATGAAGATCACAATATTCCCCGATTAATAATTATTAGGATAGATGGCACTAGCGATATCATCGTATCCGATATTTATTTTCTGTATATTGATTGCAATATTTACGACATCGAAAATTTTTCTATATTCTATATTTATCATAAAAAGTGATATTCAATGATAAGTTTTTTCAGTGATTCGTGATAAATTTCGTTCATTAAATTCATTTAATATTTATTGCCGATAACACTGGAGAAATTTTTTTTTTTTGCAGTTGTATCTTGTTTAATTCGGGAGTGGGGATTTCGAATCTGAAATTAATTTTGTTTGAAAAACTAGAGATTTTTTTCTAAAGGATATTTGTGGTTTATTTTTTAAAGAACGTATTGTTTTATTTAGTAAAGAACGTATTGTTTTATAAACATACAAGTAAACTTGTCGGTTCCTTCGAAAATAACACTTAAGACAAAAAACATACGATCAAAACACATCGCGTTATAAACTGAAATGTATTATTGTCATCTTTCCACCACGCCCTACGTAGCAATGAAGTGGACACACTTAGTATTGACTCAAATGAATTTTAAAAAATCCTGGTTCAGCATTTATATTATTGAATTGCATAAAAATGTAGTTTTTAGAGAGAAACTAACTGCAGATTTGAAATCTACGACACGAAAATACCTAAGATTCGTAATTATCGGCTATTTGATATTTATCGTACATTCGATTTTTATTTTAAGAATTTAATTTCGATTTTTATTTTATATACTCACGAATCTTGGTATTTTTTTAACGATTTGTCACGAGATATACGATTTATCACAAGATATTTTTTTTTTACAAGATATGATTTATCTTGATATTATCTACAATAATCGTTAATAAAAGCGATATCATTGTATTGGATATCTATTTTGTGAAATTGATCGGAATATTAACATCTTCGATAATTTTTATATATTCGATATATATTGTAAGTAATGGCGTGTGTTTATTCATCATGATTATATCCTTGTTTCGAATATTTATCGTAAAACATGGTATTTTAAATGTATCATGATAGTTTTCGTATATTCAATATTTATTGTCAATTATTATCGTATATTTTGTGATGTATCAATAGATTACATATCACTTGTAAAATTTCTTTAATTTCCAATATTCTTTTAAAGGGATCGATGTAGAGATAAATAATGAATTTTAAATGTATCATGATAATTTTTGTATATTTAATATTTATTTTCAATAATTATCGCATATATAATTTGTATATCACACATTTTGTGATTAATCGATAGATCTTATGAAATTTTTCTGTAAATTTTCAATATTCTTTAAAAGGGATCTTTATAGAGACAAGTAATGATATCCCCGATATCATTTATAAATATTTTCATTTATAAATGATATACATTTCATACAAACAATACATACTATACAAACGAATAACTGTTATGAATAATTCATGAAAATATAACGGCTAGATCCATGTTTTCAATATTTATTGTAAGACAAGGCATTTGAAATGTATCGTGCTACTTTTCGTATATTCGATATTATTGTCAATAATTATCGTATATAGTACATTCTGTGATAAATCGATAGATCACATAACTCTTATAAAATTTCTATAATTTCCAATATTGTTTAAAAGGGATCTTTGTCGTGATAACTAACGAAATCTCCTAGAGCACGATATCATTTATAAATATTCACATTTCATACAAACGAATGACTGTTATGAATTATTCATATAAATCTTTGAAAAACACGCAAGAAAAGGAATATTTGCTATGATAGATGGGAAATGAATGATCCTACCATTCAATAAAAGCATATTTGCAAGGAAAGGGGAGAGAGAATGTTTTTACAAAACGTCCGGCAGTTAGCGTGACATCCGGCTGCTTGAAGTGGCTCGGTTTATCCAGTTATGTGCCTGCAAGACAAGAATAAATAAATAGTAGCAAATTTATAAATAGTGAATACGAGATTCTATAATTGTGAAAATTCTGATTCCTTAAAGTATTTAAGTTATGATAATAAATTTCAAATAAATTAATAAATAATAATAATAAATTTCTTAAAAGAAACCAATACCGCGTTAATTGGAATTTAAAGAAGTATTCCATCCAGGGGTGAAAGCGAGACGGAAAAGAGGAAAGGCTGGTAGTAAAACCTTTTCAATTATAGCTAGTTTTTGGGCGGAGTTTACTTATTCTTTTTTTAAATTACTCAACAATATCTACTTTATCCTGGATTCTTTCTTTATTTATACAAATTGGGCACCTGGGCCGCGCAGAAGGCCCCTATCCCATATATCATGAAGTAAAAAAAAAGTTAAAATAAAAGACAGTTTGAGTTCAGCAGTCTATGGGGTGGCTGTTACTGGGAGACAAGCACCTTGCTTGTATAACTGAAAGAAAATGAAAATAATAAGAGCAACTTGCTGTTAAACTGTGGATGGCTGTGGTTTGATTGTCAACGTGAAGTAACATAAGTCAGGATTTCAGTATTGGTAAAGTGTTTGATGCTTTGGATTATTGATGTAGACTATAGATGCTGGAATTGATGACTATTACTTATGCTGATAGTTGTTCTATGAGGAGTCGGAGGTGAAATGAGCGGCTATTGGTCTTAGTTTTTCGTCTTTTTTATAGTTCTCGAAGTTAAAAATCTGATTGAAGTTGGCTGTGCTGCATTTTATGGCTTTATCGTAGAAGTCTGCATTTAATTTATATATATATTCGGATAGAAACGGAATTTTGAGATCTTTATGAATATTTGAATTACGTATGAACCATCTGGCACGAGTGATTTTACTGAGTATTTTTTTTTTGACATTGGTTGAGCTTTTTCATTAGGTGTTCGGGTATAGTAGTCCAGGCAGGTGAAGCATATGTAAGTATAGGTCAGTTTATCCTGGAAAAGAAGCAGTTTTATATATATGTTAAAATTATAAAATAAATCTTGATAGTTACAGATATTTTATTTTTTTTTCGAAAAAAATGCTGGACTGAACTGTCTTACGTACCATTTTTTTCTCCTTTCCGTCTTGCTATCTAAGGGCTTTCAGCCATGATTCCATTAAGAGTCAGTCACTATTACTCGTTAATCTTCACATTTTCACAATATTTTTAAACAATATTTTATAAACAGTCACTCTATGGGGGAAAGAATACCAATAAAGTAGTTTACTTCTAATTTTCGTCAGTGATTTAAACTTTTACACTATTTTTTACACTTTAATTTTAATTCTTTAGATAATTTTAATTTTTTAAAATTTTTGTTATTATTAATTTTTGTTACTTTTTCTTCCTATTAAGGGTTTTGTTACTTAAATTTTCCAAATATTTTTGATAATATGTTTTTTAATAGGTGGCAGCAATGAAAGGTAATTTGCTTCATAATTTTTCTACCAAATATATTTATAAAAATTATTTTATACGATTTAAGCTATAAGCTCTGTTTATATATTTTTCTTCTTAGCGAATTTTCGTTAACTGTTAGATTAGCATACCTATTTTTTCAGGCATTTTAACTTTAACTCAAATTCAATTACGTGTTCATTTTTTAGCAATATAGACACATTGTAAAAAGTAATTTTTATTGTAAGATAACTATTCTTTATTTTGAAATATTGCATTTACCATCGTACAGGTATGTGTCTTGAAGAGAACCTTTACGTTTTTTCATTATAAAAATTTTCTATTTTGTTTTATTTTATAATTCTTCTTTGTGTTTACATAATTATTAAAAATTACATCAAAGAGTTCAAAAAAGAAAAAAAAAACTATTTTTTAAATGCAGAGAAAACCGGTTGTGAAAGACAAGAGAGAAAGTTCTTCAAAAACATAACTTTCCATAAAATAATAAATCAAAGATGGATTTCCATTGGTCTTACAAATTTATAATAGAGCTATTAAAGTTATCTTTATAACAGCAAGAAATTCTATTTTGTTCGATACCCCTTCTATTGTTTGAGAGGTCTGAAAAATTTATATTCTCATTTAAATACATTTTTTTTTAAAAATGTATATAATGTAATAATCACAGATATATTAAAATCGATATTTGTTTTTCGTAATCACTTTTAAAAATTTGAGAGAACATTCGAATAAAAAAATTATTTAGTTTAAAAAAACACCATTACTTTTTTCTTAAAAACTTTCAACATTAAGTATTAAAATATATGTAAGCGTTCTATATAAATTATTTAGTAGTTGAAATTTAGCACTTTAAAACTAAAACAACTTTGTCATTTCGTTAATTGTTACATAATAATTTATCTGTTTTAAAGTGTGCTGCAGAAGCTAACGGTAAAAGAATGTAATAGAAGAGAAAATAGATAGAATGTATAAATAATAAGAAAAAAATTATACGCTTTTACAGAATAACTAGAATATGTAAATTAACTCTGTTTATCACTTTACAGGGTGAATACTTGAAAACAACTGAAAACTTTGTTATTTAGTTAATTGTTGCAAATTTATTAATCTGCTTCAAAATGTGATGCAAAAGTTGACGGTACCGAAAGTAACTGCACTTTGCACCGCTTTATACAGCACTTTAAACTGCCTATTACTTGAAAGTGAGCAATTTCAAAATACAACTTTGTTATTATATTGTTAATTGTAGCAAATTTATTAATCCGATTTATACTGTGATATAAAAGTTGACGGTGCATAAGAAATAGATAGAATATTTTAATTATTAGAGAAAAAAAATTATGCACATTCACAGTGCTTATTTAAACGAATTCTTAAAGAATCGGAGTTTTCAAAAATACCATATTCAAAATCCTTTCCCCCTTTAATCTTCATTCTTTTAAATTACAAAATACCATCCAGAGGGGAAAAAAGAAATATATATTCGCTTTGTACAGGTTACTGCTTGAAAGTGAAAATTTTAAAAGTAAAATTTTATTATTTTTTAAACGCGTTGAATGCCACGCTAATTTTACATAGCTTGCCCGCCTAGCCGTATGGTAAATAACTAACTAAATTTGAAAATATTAGACAGAATTTGCTATTTTTTTAAAGGTTTAGCATGATACAGAGATGCCAACTTGCTCCGCTTTGCAAAATAGTATTTTCTAGCGGTAACGAAATTTAAGTTATTTTTAGTTTAGTATTTTTAATTTTAATTATTTTTTCCACCACTAAATATCAAAAATTATAGGAATGATATAACATGCAACCTAAAAGCATGAATTATTTGGTGACTGTTTCTTAAAGTAGGCGTAACTATGCCTGTTTTACAAGTTACACTGTTTAATTCGCTACCACTTTACTAAAACTTTTCCAGAGAGCGGAGCAGTTGGCAACCCTGATGATATATGAGAAAAAAGTGGTGAATTATATAAACCTACAAATTGTTTAGAAATAGTGTTGGATAACAATCTATTAAATTGAATTTATTACACCGAGAATCACAATTAATAAACTACCACTTGAAAATATTTTTTCGCTGTCCGGAGCAAGTTGGCATCTCTGTGTATATAAATAAAACTATTTTTGTGTGTTCTATATTGCATTAATTTCTTCAAACCATTTTAGTAACGATAATAATATTAAAATTTACTCGAATTATGTGTTTCGAATAATCTTGGATTCGCCGGTGAAAGAGATGCCAACTTGCTCCGGACAGCGAATATATATTTTAAAGTGGTAGTTCATTAATTGTGATTCTTGGTTTAATAAATTCAATTTAGTAGATTTTTATCCACCACTATTTCTAAATAATTCGCAGGCTTATATAATTCACCACTTTACAATACCTGTCATTCTATACCTTTTAAAAAGCAAGCGAAAATAGTCGAATATTTGTAAAATTTACTTTGTAGTTATTTAGCGTTTTTTTAAAAAATTATTTTGGCGTGTCCGGAGCAGTTGGCATCGCTGCGGTGATCACCGTGGCGCAACGAACAAACTCAGTACCAGTGACGAATGGCATTCAACGTGTTAATTGCTACAAATTCGTTTATCTATTTTAAAATGTGATACAAAAGTTAACGGTACATAAAAAATAAATACAATGTTTAAATAATTAGAAACAATTTATACACATTTACAGTGTTTATTTAAACGAATTCTTAAGGAATCTGTTTAAAATATCTTCTGCTTCGAACTGCTTTTTTCATTAGCAAAATATCACCCCAGAGGCAAAAAAAGAAGGGAAAAAGTATTCTTTGAACAGCACTTCACAGTGTCAGGATTATACAAGCTTTTCAAATGTAATCTTTCTCCTAGCCAGCAGTATTACAAACCATAGGCACATTCTTAGTTAAATGGCAAACAAAAAAACTTATAAAAGAGTTCACAGAAAATAAGATAAAAGTATTTTTTGAACGAAGAGAAGCGTTTGATGGATAAAAGAAAATTCTTGAGAGACTCTCGATTTAACAAAACCTCGACAAAAAAACAAAAAAAATACTGTCTCGTTACTAAAAGATTCCAAATGCCGCTTCAAGTCTTTTGAGAAAAAGGATTTGGAAGGAATTGTTAGATGTTAAAAAAAATAACTTGTGTAGGCAGTTAGGTTAAACGTTAAAAAAAATGAGTAAAATCTAAGGCAGACTGTTACGTCAAATGCGATTTCGTCTAGACAATTTAAACATAAAGCGCTTTACTAATTTCCCTAAAAGGATTATATTTTGAAATAAGTTTGCCAAAATAGCTAAATGGCATTTTTATTCATTTTTTCTTTGGGATAAGCAACACTAAATAAAATAAAAAATCAATAACTTTAAAAAATAAAATATTTCTGATAAAAAATGTATAGAACTAATAAAGAATGAACAAAGTTTAAAATTTAATATCACGTTATTTAAGTAGGCAAAAAAAAAAAAGAGTTTTTTTTTTTCTAAAGCATCATTAAATAAAAATAAAATTAATAAATTAAACGAACAACATGCGAAATTAACCGTTTACCTGCCGATTTTTATTTTGAAGTAATTCTCTTCTCATCCATCTTGAAACTTAGAGGTTGTATTTTCTGGTAATTGGAATGCAAATTGGAGTGAAGAACAAGTTAATTATTTTTTATTCTAGATAAAGATGCATCTCTACAGAAATAAGCAGTCAGTGGCTTTAGTTTTGTGTCTTTTTTTCAGGTTTTTAAAAGTAAATATGTGATTAAATCCTACGGTAATCACAACTATAGCTTTTTCGAGAAATGTGTAGTTAAGCTGTGCAGCATAATGGTCTAAAAAACCTAATAATGTCTAATGTTGAGTTCGCGATGTCTATTCTTATTTCGGATAAACCGTCCTGCTTGTGTTATTTTTCGGAACATTTTGTTCTGACATCTTTTGAGTTTCTCTTGGAAAGATGGGGAGAGGTTACACCAGGCCTGGGATGGGTTTGAATTTTAGAAAAATACATATAATTTTATATTATCAATATATTCAGGTTGATAGGAATATTCAGCTTCTCCAAATGTAACTGCTAAGAATGGAAAATTTGAAACGTGTGATTGAGTGATTGATTAATTGATGTGATTAATTGATTGATTTTTTTAAATAAACGGCATTAAACAGCCGAACCAATTTTGGGTTTACGACTACCAATGTTTAACACCGTAGCCTTATAATTTTGAACTCTATTCAGAAGACAAGATAACTCCTGCACAAGTATTAGGAGAAATTTTGCCTTCGCAGAGGACTTTTTTTTAAAGAAACTAACCCGTATTTGCTTCACATGAGGGAAACCACGGAAATCTCCTATGGTTAGCCTTACGGCAAAGGGACTCTAGCCCATGATTCGTCTACCCCTGAGGATAATTTACATCAGGTGCGAGCTGAGTTCGGAATTCGAATCGATCAGCCATCGCTGTGATTCGAACCCGGTATACCTCATTGGGAGGCGAACGCTCTATTCCCTGAGCCACCGCGGCTCTGATTGATTGATTTCTGATTGATTGATTTTCTGAAGATTTCATTGATTGGCCAATCTTTAACATTTTGAAAAGTTTACAATTGAAAAGTGAAAAGTGCCAATGCTCCAAAAATGGAACATTGTAATGGGATAAGTAATAAAATAATGTAAAATAATTTAAAACTACGTTTTGTAAGTCAAAGTAACAGATATCAGAAAAATAAAGTGTCTGCGCTAAAATGCAGTAAAAGTCCGTTATATCGACTATTCAGAAGAGCACATAATATTGTTGTTATAGCGAGCACGTCTTTTCGAGTAAATGAACATATTTAATGTTAAAATAACGGGGAAGAATCTATGAAATGAAATAACTTTTGATGTATCTGATAACACTATGAGTTAATTTCAATAGTTAGCTTGCAGGCTGCCAAGAAAGAAGAATAAGATATGGGTACATACCTAAGATTTTTTTAAAAAAAGGTGTATTCTTTTGATGTGTCGGTACTGTTCCCAAAAACAGCAGAATTTTTTTTTTTCTTAAGCGGAAGTTAACTTAACCCACACATGTTCCCATTATAAACATAAAAGGTTAATGTTGTAAACTGAAAATGAGATCCATTTTTCACTTTTCTGTAGTGATAACAAAAATTAATAAAAATGCCTTCTATTTAGCCATTTTTCGCAAAACATACCTCGCTTAAACAGCAGAAAATATATTCCTTATGCTCTTAAAAAAAACTGCCGCTATATAGCGGAAGTTTGTATACTACTTTTTGTTGTTGTATACTACTTTTGTGTCTTTATCAGTAGTATTTTGTTATCAGTAGTGACTTATAAAATTGTCGTAATAGCGGTCTTTTCGTAATATATACTCGTTGTATCGAGCTTTTACTGTAATAACGAGCGCTTTTAAAAAAATTCGTTAATGTATGAAGTTATTTTTATTTTCTTGGTTACTTTGCCATTATAGGTCGTGTGCCGCAAATTACCTTATACTATTTTTTTTCCTTCTTAATTACTCTTGTTTTTCTCCTTTCGCCCTTTCTATTAATTATTCCTCATTTCCTTCCTACTTCCGGTTCCATATTATTTATTTTTTCTTTCCTGTTTTTTTTTTTATTATTTTTTGTCCGCCTTTACTTTCGCCTTTTTTTTTTTCCTATTTTCACTTTTTTCATTTATTGAAACCTTTCACTAGAACCTAAAGCATTCACTCTTTTATGTAGTTTCTTTTTTTTCGCTGTACGTATTTTACGTGATCTTCCTTTAGTTAATATATTCATTTATGAGAGCAAGTTATTAATTTTTTCTTTCATTTGATCCTCTTTTAATTAATAGGAGCCTCTTGCTTGTTCTACTACCTAACTCCCATTATTATTTCGCAGACATCTTTGTTTTTCGTTGTGAAACGGAAATTTTATTGAATACCAAAATTTATCCATTTTACATACTTTATTCTATTACTATTACCATAATGCAGAGGTTGCCAAAGTGGTCTATATAGACCCCCAGGGGTCTATATAACAAAAGCGGGGGTCGATCTGAGCCAGGGGGTCGATCCGAATCGGAAGGGTCGATTGGGGGTCGAAGAAAAACAGATCTTAATACGCAAATCACACGTACCTAATTGAGTATGTAAAATTTGTGAATTTTTTGTAATTAACTTAATATCAGTTTCTTTATAGAACATAAATTAATAAACTTATATTTATTCGGGTGAAACAAGTAATTACGTACCAGCGCGCAGTGGCACGAACTCTGCACTTCTGGTTTATAAGTCATATGCATGTAACATAAAAAGCTTCTATTAATCTTTTTATGTTAGTTTCTTCGTTATAAAACAACTCCTAATTTATTACTAATTAATTTCAAATCGAAACACTTTATCATACTTTTAAAAAGCCACATCCTGTTTCTAAATCTATTTTTGGCCCAACTATGCATAAATTTAAATAAAGACATTTCTCCCTTTAAGCTTCGTGGGAATCGCGTGATCTATTTAATTAACAAATAATAATTTCTTAGATTTCCCTCTTTCCCTAAATTGAAACATTTTACGGATTTACTTTGCAAGATTTTCCCTAACATATAACCGAGGAGCGCAACTTTTCGTACTCACTCTCTTGACTGCTCTGACTAATAATTAATAAATAAATTTTGTACCCTCCTTCCCTGCCTATGACCTGTTTTAATCCTTCCACTCGGCAACGACGTTATATGCATATGTACTCTTGTTCAAATGTCACGTGTGACGAGCATTGACGTTACATACGCAAATATCATAAGCAGTTTCAGCTATCTTTGCAAACTGTGAACAGTGTTGAATATTTGCAGTGCCATTATTAAAACTTTTATAGTTTTGGATAATTAGTTATTGTTTCGATAAAACCATTCGTTTAGTTTAGATATCAATTTTAATTATCAATACATGTAAAAAAGAGGGTGAGCATTAATAATATGGATTAGTACAGCCAGCGATCAAATATAGCACACTTTGCATTTTTTTACAAAAATTAAAAAATTTTTGAAAATACTATTACTTTAATAATTAATTAAATGTACTAATTAACTTAAATAATTAATTAATAATTAATTAAATGTTTTATTACTTCAATAAATGTTTAAAATCATAAAATAAATGTACAAACACAGTACTAGTAGAGTTTTATTTTAATTAACAGAAAATTACTTTTATGGGGGTCGATAGAGATTTCAAAAAATTATATAGGGGTCTATGATCAAAATAGTTTGGCGACCCCTGCCCTAGAGGGATAAATGATTCATTTTACATACTTTATAATACTAATATTTTCCTAGATGAATAAATTTATTCATCATTTCTATAAATAAATCTCTATGGGTAAATTTATCCATTTTACATACTTTATTCTATTACTATTAACCTAATGGATAAATTTATCCATTTTAAATACTTTATTAATATTACTTTAGAGGGATAAATGATTCATTTTACATATTTTATAATACTAATATTTTCCAAGATGAATAAATTTATTCATCATTTCTATAAATAAATCTCTATGGGTAAATTTATCCGTTTTACATACTTTATTCTATTACTATTACCCTAATGGATAAATTTATCCATTTTAAATACTTTATTATAATTACTCTAGAGGGATAAATGATTCATTTTACATACTTTATATTACTAATATTTTCCTAGATGAATAAATTTATTCATCATTTCTATAAATAAATCTCTATGGGTAAATTTATCCATTTTACATACTTTAATCTATTAATATTACCCCAGAAGAATAAATTTATCCATTATCCTTATGGATAAATCCTTATGAGTAGATTTATCCATTGCCTCTATAGATAAATTTATCCATTTTGCATACTTAGCCCATTATTATTCATGAGAATTAACGTTTGCAACCTTTATGATTTATTTTTATTTTTTCAAATTTGAAAATGACAGTTAACATCGAAATTAACTCAATTATTTAAGACCAACCTAATTCATTTAAGCTAACTCAGAAGACAATTACTGAAGAAAACATATCATTGGTTACAACTTCTTGAAAATTAACCAGTCCCCAGAAATGACAAATTATGAAACTTTCTCACATTTTACCCATGGCAACAACACTTTTAACTTTCAATTTTACTATCACTAAGAAAAGTTTTCGACAATGTTGCTTCATGTTTTCTAAATTTTTTCATTTATGATAACTCAAACTTTTGTTGAAATTTAAAATAAAATCAGACGCTTAGTTAATCTGTCAATTATACAACCTTAGGCCGATTGTAAAACATATTCATACAGTTTAAAAATCATCGCAATGCCAGAAACCATCACTACAGCACAAGAGACCAAACAGCATGAGGACTTATCGGCACAAGGCCCCGAGTCAAGCATGATCAATATTGCCACAATTGAACCAATGGGCATATATAGCCAGCAAGAGAACAGAGGATTCGGTTTTAATCTAGGTGTGTGGTTAAATGCATTTACTTGTTATTCTTATAAATCATATGAATCAATATCAATTTTAGTGCTTCAATTAATCATTTTTGCGCTTAGATTTTGCTTAGATACAGCGCATCCTCGGTCCCTACGCAGGCTGATCAAAGTGGTTACCCACCCGCTTACTGACCTCAGCCAGTGATGCTTGACTTCGATGTTCTGCTGGGAACCGTGTTCTTACGATCAATCCACTGCGGGGTAGAGATTTTTGGATTCATGGCTGATTCAAACGCTTGATTTGAAAGTTCCCTTGTCTTCTGGGTTAGGTTCAAAATCACAAGGATACGGAGTTGAACATCGATAGTCCTATAACTCAGATTTAGATACGATGTTCAAAGCCAGTTATTATATAAAATAAAATTATTGAATTTGTTTAGATAAATGTGAGTTGTAGTAAAGGTTATTGTGGGGTCTAGAAGGGAAACCAACACTTGAGAGTTATTTTCTTGTTTGTTATGCGTTTGTTTATTTGATCATTTTCCACTGAGTTTATTTGCAGATATTTAATAAATCATTCTATTTATAAGTCCAATTTTTTGCAATAGGTAAAATGTTAAATACCCCACCTACCTTCCTACAAAAAAAAAAAAAAAATCGACATGAAAATCAAATTAATTTTAGGTAATAAGCTAAATGAATTTCGTTTTATTCGATTTCAAACCCAAGAATATTCTACCATAAAATCTCCCTTGCCTTATATAGAGCCCCCCCCCCCCCCCCAAAAAAAAACTTTTTTTTTAAAATAACGAAACTGTTATTTTTAGTCAAAATGATTTAGTGGCATAATATTGAAATGAACTCATACAATGCCATAAATAAGAACCCTTAGCTTTAAACCAAAACACGAATGAGTTTTAAAGCTGTCAAAAATACTTACATTTAAAAATTAGCAAAATTGTACATTACTGGGAGTATGAGGCCTTTAGTAAATCCATACAAATCCAGTGCGAAGCAAATGCAACGAATGATAAAAACACATTAATTATGATCTGTAAGCAATTTTAAAGACAAGTTTTAAAGTATTCTTGTAGACTGCAGCATTGCTTGTTGGAAGGTGGATTATTTTTAAGCCACCAATTTTCATTTACGGGACTAGAATTTGTTTCAAACCTTGGTGAATATTTCACTAATTTAAAAAATGAGACTCTGACAAATAATTAGTACACTAGTAAATATTTTAAACAGAAGATGAAAACTTTTGAAATTTGTGAAATTTTTGAAAAATAGCGTATACCTCTAGTCCTTGTAATTTTAAATCTGACTCAGAATAAAAGGAAAAATTGTAGTAAAGTGTAAAACTAAATTTACTTATCTGCAAAACTTTTTAAATTAAATTAATCCGTTGCACGCAAAGGAAAACTACTTAACACCGCATGGTTAACTCGACGACAACTGAATTCAGAACCACGATCCGTCTAACTTTAAGGATAATTATATCAAAACTGATAGTAGTAAACATATCAGTTATCTGGATGATATAAAACTTTATTCGTTTTACAATTTTTTTTTCATTTTTTTTTATGGCGGGCACTTGGAACTATTGTCTATTGGTCACTGAAAGTGCCAGAACTGCTAACTCTCTTTTCGTTACCCAGTGGGCACCTGTGGCGAAGCCACGACGGTGGAGCAGCGTCGCCCACGTCACACTACCACAACCCGTTTATAGGGTGGGTCACATTCACGCATTCACACACGAAAGGACATAGAACACAGATAGAGAGAAAGAAACATCCATGCCTTGCCCGGGATTCGAACCCAGAACCTTTCTGATGCAAGGACAGTTCCCTGCCCCCTATTCAGGTCGGTCGGCTGTTTTGCAAAATGAGAAGGTGGTAATGAAAGTCGACGTCTTTCGAGCGCTCAAAAATAGGCACTCATTGTAAAAACTGGCCAGACGTGAATGAAAAAAAAAGAAACAAGTGTGATTTGAAACAGAAATCGTTAAGTTGCCCACGAAAAATGGAAATCAAAGTGTAAAACAAAGCTAGAAAAACCGCGGCAGTCTTTTCTTTTTTTTTTCCTTTTTCGCGTCAGGCGAATCATGAGAATGTGCGCCTGTTTTTTAAAGCTCGAAACATGGCGACTTTCATTGACAATTTATTATTATGTAAAGCAAATATCATCAAGTACATATTTCGGCTTCATTTTCTTGGGAATATTCATTCAAATAAATTATCTATCTTCTGGATTGTTTTCTGATCTGAATTATGTACTCGTGTTTTGTCATATAATCATCACTAAGTATAAATCCCAGGCCGTCGCCTATAGCCCAATAGTGTTCCCCATGTAAGAAATCAAATTATATCCATCTAATATATGAAAAATTAACGGTTTCAGAAGTTTTTGAAGTGAATGTTAAAAAAAAAAAAAAATTGTTTTTCTGAAAAACTCGTTAAAGACAAGATGGTAACAATTCAGATAATTATTAGGTATGTTTCGCTGGCCCGCACACTCATAAAAGGTGTTTGTTTTAGTATTTAACATCACACAATAGCTACACGAATGAAATATTGGCGATTGTCAGGAATTCATCCTTAATGATGATCTGAACACAACGTAAGCGCATGCGCGAATTACAATACTACAATTTAGATCAAAAGACAAACTGCTATGAAAAGCCCCGGCCTCTGCAACAGTCCAGCCTTGCCTTGATTTTTTATAACTTAAAATGCGTGGATTTTTCACCCATGGGCCTTACATTAAAAAAGATCATCCGCTCTGCATAGGATCAAAATTGTGATGGCATGTCTTCGGATCGTCCTCAGGAATGTTTTCCAGACGTCGCATCAGCCCATTGTGCAGCTCTAGTGCGACGTAAATGAACAACAAGATAAAATAGATAATGAACCAAATAGAATAAAGAACAATCTGATTAGGCACCCAGCACCAAGACGAGGAATTGGACCTCGGTCAACTCGGAGACAAAGACGAAACTTTTATTTGGAAAATTTTAAAATTCCGTATAATATTCTTAAAATGACAAATTATGCAAAAGATAATACATTTTTCAGTAAAAAAAATATTAAAATACGAGAATAATTGTTTTTTTTACCCAGCCTTCACGGAAACATTAAACGAAAAACTGCACGAGTACAGAGCAAAATAAATTTATAACCGAAAGTTACATACAAACTTGTACTTGACATGATCGCCGAGAAAACTTCCAAACAGTGGTTATATCCGTAAACTATCTTTCTTATCTCTACTTTGGAACATACTGTCGTTCGTAAATTGGATCGGAACGTTCAATTCGTAAATTCTCATTGAGCTGAAAGCTCTAGGTACAAATTGCGAGCTGCTGTCCGGAAAAAAACTGGAGCATTTTCCCTCGTTTTTCCGCTAACATATTTCTTGATACATTACTGATTCCCATTTCTTGTTATTTATTTTTATTATTATTTATGATACTATTACTATTTTGTTAGTTTTGAGAGAAAATGATATTGTTCAAAATCGTTGTAATTGTTTTCTATTTCTGGCTTATATTTTGTTTAGTCTGTTGAGTTTTGTTTAACCACTGGTCGCATAGTTTTGAAGAAAACGGTCATACAAGTTCCTATTACTTTTTATTCAAGAAAATCTTATTAAACTAAATACATGTACAATATGTGTATGAGTTTTAAATTTCCAGGTTAATTTCATATTCACATGTTTGATGAGCGCCGACATCTAGTATAAAATACTCTGGCTATCTCTGAACACATTGCAAATAGTCTGGTTCAGCCATCTGGTGAGTAGATTGGGAAACAAACATTCAGAGATCAGAAATAGATTTTTTTAATCTTTTTGATGCGTTACATTTGAAATATTTAACCCGAAAATATCACGGGCACTAGAAATAGAAAGTGATTTTTTTTTATTATGGGAACGAAAAGGAAGGACTTAAAAAATATTTTTACTGTCGTTTTTCGTCTAAATGTTCTGCATGCGCTATATATGTCTGACTATTTCGTTGATTTGCTGATTAAATTGATTAATGCATTACACTCTAAAAAAAACTTTACACCTCTAAATACTGTTTGAAGTACCAATAATTTCACATTGCTAAGTTTACAGTAAGCAGAGGAAACGAAATAATCACTCTAAATAACTTTAAATCTAATAAACAGATTTGCTTGTTTTCAATGATCGTCTTAATGCGTTCAAAACTATGCTCGCGTGATTCTCCCTTCATGATTCACGGTATCGAATGGATCCAGTATTGGGGGAAATTAAGGACTTAGGAAGGATAACTCTCTATCCGGTAAAACAAAACGGCTCTTAATTATATATTAGCCTTTGTCACCTTTGTTTACTATAATTGATTTTCATGAATTCATCGCTTTGCAGTTTCATATATGCCGCTGCTGGCCTCGACAGCCTTGTAGGCAAATAGGAGGTTTATTAATCGTTATCTAATCACCAGTTGTAACATTTTTAACTGTGGTAACTTTTTACAACGATTAAATTGTATAAGAAAACAGCTGATATTAATAAAGTAAGCTTTTCTTACGATATTAAGAGCATTACAAAGTTCGTGTCAAAATTAAGAAAAATGAAATGAACAGGCTTGAAATAAGGTAATTTTTTGAACATTTTTTTTTTTTTTGTTTGTTGCATTTAAACAAATACATGATCTAGCGTAACTCGGGTGTGGAGATTTCAAAACTGAAATTAGTTTTAATCCAAAAGCTACAGATTTTTTTCTGAAAATGACATTTTTAGTCTATTTTTTTAACGAAATATACAAGCTTAAAAACGTTAAATATAAAAAAAAAAAATAGTGCGTGGAGTCCCTCCGCGCGGAAGAAGTTAAACTTCGTAACCTGCGACGTTAATTATTAACATTGCTTACAATTCACAATTGATCGCATCATTTAATTATTATTTTCGAGTGGAGAAATATCAAAATCTAAAAAATTTACAATGGGATTATGATAACTAAAGTAAGATACGAAATGTTTGAGTTCTATTTTTTCAATATTTCTTGCGAAAACTGCATCAATGGTAGTTCCCCCTTTGGTTGTTGGATCATTCCCACCGTTTATCATTTCCAATCCAAATTTGTCTTTAAGGAAGGTTAATAATGTTTCTGCTTCAGGTAACGAGAAATTCATATTAAAATCTCCTGCAAGGATCACAGGCCGCTCACAATAATCAATTTCTTCACCAGTAATGTCTGCCAGAGCTTGTGAACCTGCAGTGGATAGTGGCAATAAAGATTTTTCAATAAATAATTTAATATCCCTCATGGCTGCATTTGGTGAAATATAAATGGCAATTAGAAAAGAGAAAACCTAACAATCAATTGATATTCACAAGAGACATACCTTGGCATAACCTTAAATCCGTCGCATTGTCCGTGAGATTGTTTTCACCCGTTTTTTACAATTGTTATCCACTAAGTTTGAAAATAAAAAATACTTCACTATTAAATTATATGTGTATCAAATCAAACTAAAATATTTATGGAAAAAAAAAAGTTTTATGACTTTTATTATTTTTATGCTAGTGAGAACCAAAACAATATGGAAATGAATGAGGGAAAACTGGATCCTACCACGTGATTTCCCGGCCAATAAAAATGAAGCGTTAAACGTTTAACGCTTTCTTGTTGCAAGTCGCATAAGAAGTATAACTTCAAAAAAAAAAAAAAAAAAGCATAAATGTTGCGACAAACTTATAGGGAAGTTGGAGAATATCCTCAGGATTAGAACTGCATAGGATCTCATGCTCGGAAATGTCGTCGTACGCAGCTAGGGGCTCTTCTCCTATTATAACCTATTAAGAAAGCACACAAAGAAACAGTTCATATTAGGAAAGTGTCTCTAAGAGAGCATGATGACGTTTCCGAGCAAGGGTTCTTATGCAATTTTAACACGGACGATGTCTCCAAACTCCCCTAGAAGTTTACTGCCGTTATGTATAACGTTTTTTAACTTCTATATTTCGATAAAAGAATAAAATAAACATCTAAAGGAAATTGTAAAAACAGATTGAGGATTTGAGATACAAAAGTATCTAAGATCTGAAAAAAAATCTCATGCAACTAGAAAAAAACATTTATCCCAAATGTTATTTATGTTTATTAGGGGAAAAAAAAACAATAAAATGCACATGTAGTGCATTTTCGGTGAAAAAAGGCGAGCTATGAGGTGATGGTGGGCAATTGTTTTTAATCGGAATTTGTTATACTTAATAGCCCTGTGGCCAATGGCGATACCGTTAATTTTTCTCTATCTCGTTGTACCACGAGCACGAAATATATAATAAATATTCAAATAAGAAATAAGCTTTAATATAAAAGGTTAAAAATTTATTTAAAAAAATTTTTTTTAAATGATTATATTTTTACAAAAAGCGAGAAAAAAACTGATTTAAGTTTAAGTACTTGTAAACATACCTTATCATTTCACTCTCTCCCACTAAAGTGTAGAACGAAGAAGAAACAAACGTTAACATAAGATAAGCGTAAAATAAGATAAGATAATCTTGAGAACATTTTATTTTAGATATGCTGAAAAAAACGTCTTGCAATAAAGGAAAATATAGAAGCATATGAGGAACAACCATTAAACTAACACGAATAAGTTCAGTAGAGGACTTTTCTTAACTTTAGTGCAATAAAAATGGAAATATAGTCTGAAACGATTTAATTAAATTTATTATAACTTTAACTTTTCGATTATTATAACTTTAATTATTTAATTGGCATTAATTAAATTGTAATGAAAAGTTCTTCAAAATAACCTTAAATTTTATTAAAAATAAAAGAAAATATATAATTATTTTATTTTAAAATGCGTTAAATTTTAGTTTAGATCTAAAAAAATTTTAAAATGCATGAAGATGTTGCAAAATTTTTTATAATAGTGAACGCTGAAATAATCCAGGAACTAAACTATACATCAAAATTCAAAGTTTGTATATTAAAAAAGAGTTAATTTTAGAATCATTAAATTTTTAGAAATTTTTATTTTTGCTTTGAAACTATAGTATTAAATTAAATTGTTGAACATATTCGATAAATATTACAGCTTTTGTTTAAAGAAATAAGTAAATAAATAAGAAATTGTATTCATAAGCAGGAAACCCCTTAAAATTCATTAAACTAAAAATTATATTTCTTTTTTATAAACGTTGTATAAGAGCTTATTTTAAAAAAATGTCATTCAGTTTTCAAAAGATCCGCCCTCTTCCCTTTAGCAATTCTTATAGGCGTTGGAAAAAAAAAAACAGGTAACTACTAAAGATGATTAACACATTAATTATATAAATTTTAAAAAAAATTCACAAATTTTGAAAAAAAGAATAAGTTATAAAAATTTAGAAACATTTCATTGACATTTTCGTAACAAATGCTTGTAATTTTTCCTAAAAAAAAAGTAACTAAAAAACAAGTAAAAGTACCGAATTTAAAAAATAACGTGCTAAATTTAAAAGTTCTGAATTTAAAACGTTTATCTCTTCGTTACAAGTAACGGAAGTAAAAGTATTGCCACGTATTGTCATATTAGGCCGCTACAGGCGATAGTTGTTCTTGCCCATTTGGAATGGTACTTTTATTTAATTAAATTAAATTATTTTAAATTTTCTAGTAACTACTGTCACAAATTCCATTCAAATAGACCTCGAAATAGCTAATTTATGTAAGTTTTTTAATTTAGAAACTTACTTATATAAGAAGCTGGTCATATTTGCATGAACTTATAATACGCTCATAGACTATAATAGGTGTGGGTAGCTTTTGAGGAATACAGACTACCAGATGAAAATATAACAATCCCAAATTTTCCATCGCCACAATTTTGATTTTAAACAATTTTTTTTGAAAAAATTAATTATTATAAAATATTGATAAAATATACACCTATTATTGAGTTATCTAAAAATTATCAAAAGTCTGTGTTTTTTCAGGCATCCATCTTGTTTTTTTTTTCCCCCAACAAATCTAAATTATCCTATTATGGCACAAAGATCTCAAGTGTTTGTAATTTTGTTTGAATTCTTTCAAATACATTTAATTGGATTAAATAAGCATCTTAATAAATTCATAAATAAAAATAAGTCACAACAAAAAATATACAATACATCAATTACTTTTTCAAATAATTACATTTTAAAAATTACTTTGAGTACTCGGGCTCATAAATAGTAAAAATGAGTTACCGGTAACTAAAGAGTTTCCAGGGTGATAAATGGTAAAAAAAAAAAGAATGACCGGTAAGTAATGAGTTTCTAGATTCTTACATTGTAAAAATGTGTTATCAGTAATGAGTTTCGAGGCTCATGAATGGTACAAATGAATAATCGGTAACTAAAGAGTTTTTAGGCATATAAATGGTAAAAATGGCTTACCGGTAACTAACGAGTTTCCAGGCTCATAAATGGTAAAAATGAAATACCGGTAATCTAACGAGTTTCAGGTTCATAAATGGTACAAATGAGTTACTGGTAACTAACGAGTTTCCAGGATCATAAATGGTAAAAAAGAATTACCGGTAAGTAATGAGTTTCTACACCTTTAAATGGTAAAAATGAGTTATCAATAAGTAATGAGTTTCCTGGCTCATGAATGGTACAAAAGAATAACCGGTAACTAACGATTTTCCAGGCTCATAAAAATTAAAGATGAATTGCTGGTAATTAATGAGTTTCCGGCTTATAAATGGTAAAAATGAGTTGCCGGTAAGTCCAGTAAGTAAACAAGTTTCAGTAACTATTTCATTTTACTATTACTTTTTATATTTTTCCACACTACTTTTAGAACAAAGTAATGTATTAATGATTTAATGCTATAACGACTAATATCAAGGTTTACCAAAAGATTACTTAATCGTCAAAAATAAATCTTAATAATAACAAGCCCGGTAAAGTTTCTTATATAATATCTGAAAATTCGTTTTAAAAAATTTATTTCTTTTATAGCTTTCTATTCTAAGAATATAAAATATCATACGTAAATTCGAAATCGCTTTAAAAACATTATTAGCAGCATTTATCAGTTTACTTGGACGCCAGTGAGCCAAGAAAATTATGTTGGATAATCGGAATTCTACTGTACATAAAGTGAACTTTTAAAACATACTTGTAAATTTTAGCTTACGATTATATCTTAATCTTTTGAACATAATTTATAATACAATTCACGAGGACTCGATTTATTCCCATTAAAAACGAAAAAATGCCTTCCGAAACTAAATCAAAAATAAAATACAACACCACAAACATATCAAATCTTGTCTCACTTTCGATTACAAGTGAATGGAAAGGGAATCCCTTAGGGAAAAATAAAGAAAATAAAATACAAAATAATATGACATCAGCGTCGAAATATCCCTTTTCACCAGAGATAGGGATCAGTCATAAATCGGGGGAAAGTTGAGAGTAAAACACAACCTTTTTATTCATTTCATCTATGAAAGATCTCTCTTGAGCATCTCCTGAGATGGGATGCGGAAGATGGGTCCGTCCATTTCTGTTGTTTCCATGGCAACTAGAGATGATTGCGGTCACATTTTTATAGCCATCCCTATTTAATTAAGTCTTGAACCAGCTGCGCTTTCCTAATCGGAAATGTATGCAAGCCTCTGCTTCCTTTTGTGTTAAGCTTTTCCTTATGCCGAAACGGCTTATGCAAATTGCATATTTCGTTCAGTGAGTTAGTTGTTCATAGATTAAAATCGAAGCCTTAGAGGAAGTCTGCGGGGGGTGGTTGTTGCGTCGGACATTCTAGTTATGAAATAATGGTTCTGTAATAAATAGCGAGCTACTTAATGTTTTAATACCAAGATATGCTTGATGGAAAACATGCAGTGGCAACTTGGATTCGATATGACTAATTGGTATCTTTTGGAATTTTGTGTATTTGGTCCAGTAAAATTATTTTAATGGATAATCATCAAAGAAAAACTTTTAAAATGTTATCTGCAGTAAATGAAATTTTTTTTAAAAATTTGGAAGACAAAAATAATTTTATTTTTGCCAGTCCGAACTGAGTCCAAGGAGTAATTTCACTGAAGATAAAGAGTTCATTGCGAACACAATGCGTAGTACGTTCTTTGTTTCATGAACCAGAAAAAGACAGATTATTTTCCTCCCTCTTAATCCACATAAAATGCAAGCGAAAGTGGACACTAACAAAAAGGT
This sequence comes from Parasteatoda lunata, assembly GCA_949128135.1. Taxonomy (NCBI): domain Eukaryota; kingdom Metazoa; phylum Arthropoda; class Arachnida; order Araneae; family Theridiidae; genus Parasteatoda; species Parasteatoda lunata. The sequence continues at coordinate 77,540,990 of OX421978.1, forward strand.
TACAAGAGTTACATACGAAGATTTTTTTACAGTACTCGAAAAATTTAACATAGCTGATGCACACTTGTCGATCATCTTTCGAAATGTTTTTATTATTTTTTTTAACCGAAGCTGAACAACACAATTCTGAGTTTACAACTTTCATTGTTCAACTCCATAGCCTTATAATAGCCTTGTGCCTTTTGAATCACACACAGAAGACAGGGAGACTTCTGGATTAAGCATTGGGACAAACTAGCCTTCGTGGAGGCCTTTTTTGATGGAACTAATCCACATTTGCCTTACGTGGATGAGAAAACTGGCCATAGTTAGCCCAACGGCTAGGGTATTCTCAGTGAGGATATTTCACGCCAGCATCGAAGTCGTTGCAAGCCCGTAGCAGAATTTTTATTATTATTGGCATCAAGCACAGAGCTCATGTTGACAAGTAGGCACTTTAGCTAATCGGAAAGTAGTCGAAATTCCGATTGACTATCAATTCTATCTGGCAATTAAATGGCGCTTTAAATTCTTCTTGTAGTGATCAGAAAACGATTCAAACTTGTATTATCAGACAGCATTGAGCTCTAATTCAGTTTCAAACACTAACTTTTCGTAATTTAGATTGACGGTGAATTTCTGTTGGCGACACTATGACAATAGCATAACTTTTTAGTGGTCATGATACCAAATGAAATGCATATATTTCATCAAACACAGAGCTCCTGTTAAAATTTAACTACTTGCAGTCATACGTCTGCTTTTAGCCTTTAAAGCTGGTTACAGTTACAGTCGCACGTCTGCTCTCAGAATTCAGAGCTTTTTACAGTTAGTCATATGCCTGCTCTCAGCCTTCTATTTTTTTACCGTACCAGTCATTAGTCTGTTCTTAGACTCCAAAGCTTTTTACAGTTGGCCATATGCCTGCTCTCAGCCTTCAATTTTTTTTACTGCTCCAGTCATTAGTCTGTTCTCAGACTCCAAAGCTTTTTACAGTTAGTCATATGCCTGCTCTCAGCCTTCAATTTTTTACCGTTCCAGTCATTAGTCTGTTCTCAGACTCCAAAGGTTTCACAATTAGTCATATGCCTGCTCTCAGCCTTCAATTTTTTTTACCGTTCCAGTCATTAGTCTGTTCTCAGACTCCAAAGCTTTTTACAGTTGGCCATATGCTTGCTCTTAGCCTTCAATTTTTTTTACCGCTCCAGTCATTAGTCTGTTCTCAGACTCCAAAGCTTTTTACAGTTAGTCATATGCCTGCTCTCAGCCTTCAATTTTTTTTTACCGTTCCAGTCATTAGTCTGTTCTCAGACTCCAAAGCTTTTTACAGTTAATCATATGCTTGTTCTCAGCCTTCAATTTTTTTACCGTTCCGGTCATTAGTCTGTTCTCAGACTCCAAAGCTTTTTACAGTTAGTCATATGCCTGCTCTCAGCCTTCAATTTTTTTTTACCGCTCCAGTCATTAGTGTGTTCTCAGACTTCAAAGCTTTTTACAGTTAATCATATGCTTGTTCTCAGCCTTCAATTTTTTTACCGTTCCGGTCATTAGTCTGTTCTCAGACTCCAACGCTTTTTACAGTTAGTCATATGCCTGCTCTCAGCCTTCAATTTTTTTTTACCGTTCCAGTCATTAGCCTGTTCTCAGACTCCAAAGTTTTCACAGTTAGTCATATGCCTGCTCTCAGCCTTCAATTTTTTTTTACCGCTCCAGTCATTAGTGTGTTCTCAGACTTCAAAGCTTTTTACAGTTAATCATATGCTTGTTCTCAGCCTTCAATTTTTTTACCGTTCCGGTCATTAGTCTGTTCTCAGACTCCAAAGCTTTTTACAGTTAGTCATATGCCTGCTCTCAGCCTTCAATTTTTTTTTTACCGCTCCAGTCATTAGTGTGTTCTCAGACTTCAAAGCTTTTTACAGTTAATCATATGCTTGTTCTCAGCCTTCAATTTTTTTACCGTTCCGGTCATTAGTCTGTTCTCAGACTCCAAAGCTTTTTACAGTTAGTCATATGCCTGCTCTCAGCCTTCAATTTTTTTTTACCGTTCCAGTCATTAGCCTGTTCTCAGACTTCAAAGCTTTTTACAGTTAATCATATGCTTGTTCTCAGCCTTCAATTTTTTTACCGTTCCGGTCATTAGTCTGTTCTCAGACTCCAAAGCTTTTTACAGTTAGTCATATGCCTGCTCTCAGCCTTCAATTTTTTTTACCGCTCCAGTCATTAGTGTGTTCTCAGACTTCAAAGCTTTTTACAGTTAATCATATGCTTGTTCTCAGCCTTCAATTTTTTTACCGTTCCGGTCATTAGTCTGTTCTCAGACTCCAAAGCTTTTTACAGTTAGTCATATGCCTGCTCTCAGCCTTCAATTTTTTTTTACCGTTCCAGTCATTAGCCTGTTCTCAGACTCCAAAGTTTTCACAGTTAGTCATATGCCTGCTCTCAGCCTTCAATTTTTTTTTACCGTTCCAGTCATTAGCCTGTTCTCAGACTCCAAAGTTTTCACAGTTAGTCATATGCCTGCTCTCAGCCTTCAATTTTTTTTTACCGTTCCAGTCATTAGCCTGTTCTCAGACTCCAAAGTTTTCACAGTTAGTCATATGCCTGCTCTCAGCCTTCAATTTTTTTTTACCGCTCCAGTCATTAGTGTGTTCTCAGACTTCAAAGCTTTTTACAGTTAATCATATGCTTGTTCTCAGCCTTCAATTTTTTTACCGTTCCGGTCATTAGTCTGTTCTCAGACTCCAAAGCTTTTTACAGTTAGTCATATGCCTGCTCTCAGCCTTCAATTTTTTTACCGTTCCGGTCATTAGTCTGTTCTCAGACTCCAAAGCTTTTTACAGTTAGTCATATGCCTACTCTCAGCCTTCAATTTTTTTACCGTTCCAGTCATTAGTCTGTTCTTAGACTCCAAAGCTTTTTACAGTTTGTCATATGCCTGCTCTCAGCCTTCAAAGTTTTTTTTACCGTTCCAGTCATTTCGTCTGTTCTCAGACTTTAAAGCTTTTTACAGTTCTAGTCGTACATCTGCTTTCAGCTTTCAAAGGATTTAACCGTTTATTTAATTGTATGTCTGCTTATATCCACCGCAGCAGAAAACCATATAGTTCTTATAGTATTCAATAACATCGTTCTCTAAAACCGATAGAGTTTTGAGGTATATTTAAGATATAAAATAATTCAAAATAATATTTTACAAATTATGTTAAAGTGAAGTGTGCTCTTATTATGTATAAGTGTGCTCTTATTATATTTAAGTTAAGCTCTTTTTTTATCTTTATTATCCTGCCTATTATGTTTCTCCAACAAAAATTAATTCCGACCAGTTTTGAGAACTATGCTTACATTTAAGACGACCGTAAAAGATTAAATACTTTTGCCAAACTGTCGTTGAAATTTTAATTAGCGATTAATTATCTTTATTGAAAACATAACTATAAATTCTGATTGTAATGGCCAGGAAACGATAGAAATTTGCGTTGTCATCAAGTACAGAAACAAATAGAGATTTAAGTGCTCTAGCTAGACGAAAAATGGTCAAAATTTTAATAGTAGGAATCACCATTTTCGGATACGGTCGCGAGTAAAAAAAAAAGGTGCACAAAATTTCTAAAATTTATCATTTTTAGTAATATCTGTATAGTTATATACAACTTAAATGCGTGTGTATATTTTTATCAAACAAATGAGTTTTCTTTTCCGCATGGGCAAAAAGAACTGAAATATCAAGTGAAGGAGCAGTCATAAACATAAAAAAGAAAATAATTAATTTGCCTTTCAATCAGCCTATTCCCGTTTAGATGTTTCTCGCGTGTGTAGCGAAATGCTGAAACAAACTGAGCAATAAGTTTTACAGAAAGGCTATATATTTCTATTCTAAATTTGCTTATTAATTTGGGTGGGTAACATAATTATTTAGACCTATGCTTTTAATTTACTTATTCACCATCTATCCTAAAAAAAAAATTAAAAAAAAACGCTACGCTGAAGTCTTGAGCTCCTCTTCTGACGTCATAGCATTAAAGATACTATTTCTTTTTTTGACGCTCCGGATTTGTTTGTATATACTCGGAATACTTAGTTTTTCTTAATTTAATTTTTGTAAAAAAAAATTTGTTCCTCATATAATAAAATATCATATCTATATATATAAAAGAAAGTCGTGTTAGTTACTTCACTTATAACTCAAGAACGGCTGAACCGATTTAGCTGAAAATTGGCAGGGAGGTAGTTTAGAGCCAGGAGAAGGACATAGGATACTTTTTATCCCGTTCGACATCATTCCCGTGTGACTTGACATGTAACGTCAGTCACTATAAAACGTGGTATTAAATATCTATTATTACCATTAATCTATTATTACTATTAAATATCTATTATTACCATTAATCTATTATTACTATTAAATATCTACCATTAAATATCTATTATTAATATATAACTCAGAAGTTTAAGTTTCTGACTTGAGAAAACAAAAGCTAATTATAAGTAAATATATATATAAAAGTGAATGTTTGTCTGTCTGTCTGTCTGTCTGTCTGTCTGTCTGTCTGTCTGTCTGTCTGTCTGTCCCCTATAGACTCCTAAACCATCCGACAGAAAGCTATGAAACTTGGCATACAGATAGTACGAGGAAGGTTTATGTCAACATTAGAACATTCTGCGACAAACCGTTCCAGCGATATCAGCAAAAATCGAAATGGAATTTTCTGATTGGTTAAAAGTTAGCCATTGTTTTAAATTTTGCTATAAGCGATTCAGTTTTTAAATATCTTGAAGATAACAACAGTGATATTTTCTATCTTATAGCTCTATTCATTTAGAAAAGTAAATTACATATATTTCAATATTTAATTATAATTCACGCAAGTTTCTTAATGTCAGGTGAGCACAAGCACGTAAAATCAACGAGAATAGATTTCGTAATTATTAGTCATATCACGGATTTATTAACATTGTGAAAACTGTTTAATAAAAATAAAAGCAAATTTCATTCAAATTACACGTTTTCAGTAATTATTTATACTTAGTATGCAATTTTAGGTTAGCACAATTAAATATAGTTTTTGAAGATTTCGTTGCTGACAGTTGTCATTTGAAAACTATTAGATTGTCTGTTATTACGAAGTTTACGAATTCACATTCATTTTATTTCTTTCATTTAAAAAATAGATTTTTGTTTTAAATTTTATCATTATTATATTTTTTATTTAATTTATTTCATTTTTATTGCTTTTTTTATTATTTAAAATAAATATGTGAATTTTCGATTTAGCAAATTTGTGACCACTGTCAACTTTTACATTTCTTTTTGTTTGAAAGAGAATATTTGCAGAAATATTCCGCCTAAACGAATCGCTCTTAGTCGATCAACATCTCAAGCACGCAAAAAGAGAACTACCCGTGTTTCAGAAACATCGGAGCAACGGGGAAAAAGACTTGAAACTAATCGAGAACACAAATGCTTTAGCCCGTACCTTAGAAATGTCTGATCAACAGGAAAAAAGACTATTAACAAATCAACTATGCACTACTCAAGCCCGTTCGTTGGAAATATCAGAGCAACAATAAAGAAGACTGTTAACGAATCAACTACGTACTACTCAAGCCTGTTCGTCGGAAACATCAGAGCAATGGAAAGCAAGAATAAAATCCGATCGAGAACGTACTACACAAGTCCGTTCGTCGGAAACATCAGAGCAACGGGATGCAAGAATGAAATTCAATCAAGAACGCACTTCGCTATTCAGATGCTGCCAATACTCTGATTTGAATCTCAGTGCATTTCACTCTGATCCGACAGCCAACTATAGTCTTCGCCCAAGCGTCATCATCGGAAAAATGGATCAATTATGTATGTTTTGTAGTGCTCTCAAATTTAAGAATGAGACAGCTGGAATTTGCTGTTCTGGAGGCAAAGTGAAACTACCAGCCTTTACGTCACCAGCCGAGCCATTATGAACGTTGTTTTCGGGTCAATCAAATCAATAGAAACTTTTCTTGGCGAATATATGTCGGTACATTCGTGTTTCCAAATGACTTCATTCGGTGCTATAAGTGTCGGTGAGCATATGGGTAGCCAGAGTTATTTATTACATTTACATGCAATCCTGCTTGAGCTAAAATTAAAGAGCTTTTGCAACCTAGGCAAACATCCTCGGATCTTCATGATGCATTACCGCACGCGAGTTAAAACAAATATTAAGCTCTATACTTGGTTTTGTTGCAAAAAATCATGTTTTTGGATGTGTAGATGTAGTTAATTTACGTCGCACTAGAGCTGCACAATGGGCTATTGGCGACGGTCTGGGAAACATCCCTGAGGATGATCCGAAGACATGCCATCACAATTTTGATCCTCTGCAGAGGGGATGGCACCCCTGCTTCGGTAGCCCAACGACCTGCACGCGAAGTCGAGCACTTTACGGTAGCACAGTTTAACGAGGACCAATACCGCACACCCTCGGTCCCTACGCAGACTGATCCAAGTGGTGACCCACCCCCACACTGACCGCAGCCAGTGATGCTTGACTTCGGTGATCTGCTGGGAACCGTGTCTTAACGATCAGTCCACTGCGGAACCATGTTTTTGGAGAGACACGGTGTTTGATGTATTCCATTGAATGACAAAAAAAGAGAATTGCCACATAATTTGGCTTATTGAGAAAATCATACCATGCCAAATTGGTCAGCTCATATCAGCAGAAATACCTGATGTCGCCATTGATCCAGACTTTTTTCAGATCATCATCCGAAATATGTTTCATGGTCGGTGTGCATCACCATACATGTCTGTTTGAAAATGCACTAACGACATCATAGAGAATTAACTGTTCAGATTATCACTGGTTTTTTCACCATTAAATAAAATTCTCACTTCAAATCATAATCGCAAATCTCATTTACACACTTAAATATAAAATTAAAGTTCAAACTGAAAGCGTTGCAACGCACGCAGGGTACAGCTAGTAAAGATATAAAAAAAAGTACTTTGGGAAATTATTCTAAAATTGATATGCAATTACATCATTCAGATGCGTATTTACGCAGTTTGGTTTACACCAGCAGAAATTCTTCTACCTGAATCTTATACCGGAAGTTGAAACAACCTCTACAAATGCTACCTCCTACCGTGGAGAACATGAAACGTGGTCGAGAATAAGGTGAATATTGTTTAGAATAAAGGTATTAAAATGTAATTGCTTTAAACACTGATAATTAAAATTGAGAATATAGAGAAAACCTATCAATTATTTATTTCAAATATAATTTTCATGCAGCATTGAAAAGCATATATATCAAATCCTAACATATATATATTATAACCGTCGTTGAATAATCGACCCAATTTTATGGATTTACGACTGCTAATGTTCAACTCCGTAGCCTTGTAATTTTGAACCCAATCCAGAAGACAAGGGAACTCCTGGATCGAGTATTGGGAAAAATTTGCCTTCGTGGAGGACTTTTTGATAGCTAACCTGCATTGGCATTACATGGAGAGGAAGATCACGAGAACTTCCCACGGTTAGCCTGACCAAAGAATATATAAGTGAGAAGAAGACCAGCTCTCATAGGCCCCCATGTAAACCTGTTCCGGAAGCAACGGTTACCTCCATCAAGGTGTGGAAGTATTGCTAGGAAAACAACCTGCCTCCTAACAGAGGGTCCTTCCGTCCTTACCCCGTAAGCAACCCCATTCCCCTCCGCTCCCAACAAACAACTTTTTCCTTGTCTCTCCCCTTCTCTTGTAAACAGCTAATGAAAAGTGACTCAAAACTTGTCTGCTTTTGTTCTTTACAGACTTACATGGCTTTGAAAATGGTTTACTTATTAAACAAGGAAAATATTTACTTGTGACGAAATCATTAAAAAATAAATATAATTTATTATTTTAACATAAGTATATAATTTAAATACATATCGGTCACTTAAAGATCTCACTTTTAACAGTCCCTTTAAAGATGGCGAAAGATTTGTTGTTAAACAAGTTTAGAGACGCTATGATGGATGAAAGATGTGCGCATGCGTCGGCTCAAAAACCTTTGGCGCTTTTCTTGTCATACAGAGGGACCTTGCTGGCCCCCTGCTACGTATCGGAGAAGCTAGACTTCTTCTCACATTATATATTCTTTGGCATGATGGCAAGGGGACTCTAATCCATGATCCGTCTACCACTGCGGATATTTCATGTCAGCACTGTGGTCGGTGCAACCGGGATGCGGAATTCGTATCGACTGGGATTCGAACCCGGTTCGCCTTATTGGAAGGCGAACGCTCCATCTCCTGAGCCATCGCGGCTTAAGATAATGAATGTAAGCTTTATAATTCAAAGATTTCACGGAATGAATATGTTGCATATTTCCAGAACTTCATTTAAAAAAGAGTACAAAGCTGCATGCATGCAAAATTCATAGCAAACCAATTGGCGAGTAATGTGAGTTTTAAATCGCTCAACAGTCCGAAAGGACCTGCGAAAGCAGTTCCGGGTGATGGCGAGCGAAACGAGCAGGGATTGGAAAACCCTCAGTTAATAAATATTGTGTTGTTTCAAATGACACTTGACCAATCCAAGCTCGCCATTCATTGGTTTTTTGCGATTTAAATCAGGAAAGTGTACCGGAAGGGTGAAAGTGCATCTTAGCTTCGAACCCGATAGATGGCAGCACCACTCATTCATGAGACCAATTCCTCAATTTAAATATAGATCTGAAGGGGAAGGAAATTTTCTACAGATCCCTTTACCCATGGTACTGCTCAGCGAACAACCACAGAACTTTCTATTCCACTGTAAGCATGTATTCGGTAGGTCTTGGCGGAGTCGAGGATTGAATCTCGGCCCCTTCGAACAGGAGTCTGATTCTTTAACCCCCTGGCTAACATGGCCAATAAATATTATTTATTATGATGAAAAGATATTATGAATAATATTTTTCATTAGCAGTCTGTTTATTCCATGAGAAATTATTTTCGAAATGGAATCTGTAAAAACAATTTAACTGTAAAGCCATACTGAATTTGTCATCAAATTTGGAGATTTATTTGCGTTTCCGCAAAAAGACTCTTTCAGTATCAAATGTTTTTTTCATTTTAAAATTTGCTTCAAAGGATTTAATGAAATGTGCAATTACCAAATCGTGAAAAAGAAAATTACAAATTAGAGATATCTCTTGAGGATATCGTACACAGCTTTCGTTATTTGTTACATACTTTTCTGACATTATCTCGTAATGCTTGTAAATTTCCCAAAATCTCAAAAGAATTGGAGTAATATTATTAAACAGTGATTTTGATCTCAAAATTAATTAACGTAAAAGAGTATAAAAATTAAGCTCATTAGAATTAAACAAAAAATAAAACAAATTGAAAAGCTTTCAATTAGAAAAGGAGTAGATATTCATTTAATTAGTTTTCAATTAATGGTTATTAAAAACCAACAACGGCACTTTTTAAATTTTTCTGTATTGTAATTAATTGCGGGATATTAACCGCGATTTAATTTGCCAGGATTTTTAATTTCTTAAGAAAAAATATTCCTGCAATTTCGAGATTACAGGATAAGAGTTAATTAATTAAAAATAGAAGGAATTAAAATATTAAAGATTATGAAGGAAGTAAAAATTAGTTACAAAAATATGTATATCAATAAAGTATCAATTTTTATTAGTTTAATTTTAAAAAAATCTGCATTTTATTAGGATGAAATTTGAAATTGACAGTGATGAAAAAAGAAGCAAAATTTAAACTAAAAGAGAAAAGAAAAAACTTTTCAAAACACACATTTTACATTTTTTTAACCACTAAAAATTTTCAACTAATAACGAAAGTTCCTCAATTTTCTTTCCATTTTAAAAAAAATATTTAAATATATTTGACGTTATTATCTATACATAATAATAAACGCGGCTGTGTGTGTGTTTGTAATCACAATATATCGCCCCAGAAGCCTCGCCCAGGCACGAAACTCGGCACATAATTGTGTTTTGACATAATGAAGAAGTATTTTTTTTCTTTTTCAAAAATTTGGATTAGTTTTTTAGTTATCAGTCATTTTGTAAGAAAATCTTTGTATTAAAAATGTGGCAACATATTCTATACGAAAATAGAACGCTTCGCTTTGATATATTTGTCGCTGTTCATAATTGTTATAACAAGTTTTTCTTCTTCTTTCCACGCTCTATTTTTTTTTTTTTCTTAAGCGAAGACGATAATTTTTGGGGTAGACTATATTTGAGGTTGCCCCTTGATTCTCGCCAAGTTGTGTTCGCGGTTGATCGCCAAGCTGGGCGAAGTTGAAACCCAATCGTCATTCTGATAGATTTAAGCTTTATTTTTAAATGTTCAACTGTATATGTAATTTCAGAGGTCCGTTAGTTCTGCGTTGGATACCGGATGGTAAGGTTATTTTTGCTTATGGTTCATAAGATCGAAGGTTTGTGGGCAATCATAAAAAGGGACTATAAAAATAAAAAAAAATTCACCGCCAGTACGGTACCACGGACGCCATTTTCGATTCGTATTTCGCTGAACTTATTTTGCGATGGAGGTACACAAATTCCATTCCTAATAAGTTTAGACAGTATCTAACTGCTATTTCAGAATTCTGTGCACCTAAATCTGAGAATATTCAAGCTTAATGAAGAAGTGAGTTTTTTTTTTTTCCTTTTCTTTCTGTACTTACTCAATTATTTTTTGTTTCGATTCAAAATTCACTTTATTGCGTTAATTAATTTTGCTTATATTGGGTTCATTACAATTTTATACAATTTTGGCCGCCATTCCTGTTACCACAGTGTTCCGCACTAACAGGTATGGCGCCAAACATAAGTCGCCAATTTCGCCGAAGGGCACCCTCAAGTATATTTTTACCAAAATTAATTCGTTTTCGTGTTCTTTTCATGTATTTAGCATTTTAGTTTTTTTTTCTTAAGCGTTGTAGCTATATAACATATAAAATAGGAATTTAATTGTTTTTGAAGGAACAATCACACTTACCTTGAATCTCTTTGGTTTTTCTATTCTTTATTTTAACAGTTTTTATTAAATGTAATTAGTTATTTTCAGAAAGTTTCAGTTTGCAGGTAAGCACTTAGATTTTAATATTGAAGTTTCATGATTTGCTTTCATAGTAATTGTTGTTCTGAAGTATTCGTTGACTTCTTAAAAACCCGATTACTGACATGGCAGAACCGCCTTCCAAAAAACTTTGTATTTTGTCAAAGAAAAAGATATTAAGAGATTCTCAAAGAAGAAGAAGGGCCCAAGAAACGTCTGTGGAACGTCAAAGAAGGATGGAACATGACCGAATTTCGACAAGCAATTCTAGAGCCCAAGAAGTATCAGAGAAACGTCAAAGAAAATTAGAAGAGGATCGTGTCTCAACTAGCAGTGCTAGGGCCCGAGAAACACCTGAGGAACGTCAAAGAAGATTGGAAGAGGATCGTGTCTCCACTAGCAGTGCTAGGGCCCAAGAAACATCTGAAGAAAGCGGAAGAAGAATTGTCCACTAACCTTCACATTCCCTGCTATGTTTTAAAAAACTTTATTTGTGAAAACCTTTAGCGTGGCGGACAGCTGGCCGCCTTAAGCGGCTAGTTTCCTAATAAGAAAATAACTGAAACAATTGCGACTCATAAGATAATAACAGTATTTCAGGCAAAGTTTTGTTCAAAATTTGTGCTTTCTGAAATTCGCGATCGCAACGAACTATAGGGGGCGTTGTTGTATGTGCCGAATCCCTGCGATTTCCATATGAACAGTCATTCAGTTACACTGGAGACGTCTTTAATGTAGCATTGTAACGTTCCATCTTTATTGTGGCTGATTAAATTTAAAAAAGAAAAATGCTTGTTTTCTTTCTTATGCAAACGAAAACAAAATGGTATCTCCTTTTTTTTTTAGAGAAGGAACATCCAGAACACATCGGAAAAATATTTGTAAATAAAGAGAAAAAAATAGGTATATTCTTATAAAAGTTCAAACCTAATGCCTGAGAAATAGTTTTACTAAATTTAATGGTATAACATGAAAGGCCCATTTAAATTTTAACGTAAAATAAAGAATGCTTACGAAACAAAAAAAGAACTATTCTTTTTTTGTCGCCATTTTTAGTGTTACGAAAATGCGTCTTTGAGACTTGCCAAAAACAAAACAAGATGCAATTTTATTTTTTTAAGAGCGAAATATTTTATAGCGTGAAATATAACGAAAATGTACCAATGTCCATAACATGAAACTTTATCTTAGTAAAAGTCCGTTTTGGAAATGTTATTTCATTTTGAATCTTATTTATTAGAGTTCATAATGGCTATAGAATCAGGTGAGAGAAAAGTTTGTTTTGAATCTATGCTAAACTCTATATCGGCCCATTTTCCACCTAAATCCGATTGACTACTTTGATTTTAAACAAAGTGTTTCATTTTAAGATTTTTTCCAAAAATTTTAAGTGTAGATTGGCGGCACTTAAAAATCTGCCAAATCTGTAACTGTGGTTAATACGTAAGTACCGAATTTTTCTTCCATACTTTTCTGAATCATATTACTTCAAATATTAGAATATGCAAGAAGTATACATAAACACTTTATCAAAAAATTATAAACTAAAAAACGTAAAATAAAGAATTCTTAGGATAAAAACGATTTTAAAATTTCCTCATTTTTCAATAAAAACTTTCGTTTTGTTTCTTTTTTTAAATTCTTATAGTATTTAATCAGACGTAAAAAAATCATTTTGTAGAGAACGATCATCAAGTAAGAAAAAAAAATTATTTACAAGCAATTTTTTTATTATAAAAATCATAACACTTACCTGATTTATAAGTCCGGAGAATTCCAAAATAATATGTTCTTTGTTTGAAAACTTTATTCTCAAATAATATATACATAGTTTATCCCTTCATTACTTTTAGGTAACATACCACACATCAAAATTTTATAATTGTAAGATCTCGATATGAATTTTAATATGTAGCTTAAAAACAGAATAGCTGTATTCGAGTTGAAATTCTTTCAAAACTAAAAAACACTTACCAAGAAAACGATAAAAAATTTATTTATAATCAGCACAAAAGATACTTTTTCAAGTAATTCGGATTATTCTTTATTGTTGTTTTCTGAATTATGTAGATACAGAAATATATACTATTCTATGAAGAAGAAGAATATTCTATAACTATTACAGTTCTGTATGGAATTCATTGGAACACATTTATTCATTGGAATGAGGAAAGCAATGTTGATTTCATTTTAACTTGTAATGAATTGAAGACAGAAAAATTATTTTACCGCAATACACACATCTGAAACAGCAAGTGATCATGAAATCATGTTATGTTGTTGGTAATAGAAAGGTAAAAAAATATTGAGAAGTTGTTCTTCAAATGCTTGGCGTGTTCTGCTTCAATGTTTGGCATGTTCTGATTAGTTTTTTCAAGAAGTTTTACCTTTTCTTTAGGGAAATTTTGCTTCTTTTTTTATGCTAAGAAAATGGCGTCCGTCATTGCCAATGGTTATGTGGGAACTAATGCACGATATTTACAGTCTCTCGCCAGATGGCGTATCGCGTGTTGCGATCGCGAATACTGCGGTGTCGCTTCAATTTGTTAAAACCATTGCCATTTAAGAAATATTAGTTTTATAAATATGATATAGTTCTTCAAAGAATCAGTCGTTTTAAACTATTTAAAACATTTGGCACCAACTTTCATAGAAGTCAGTGGCAAAGATTTTTTCGTTTGCGTTTTTTTTAAAGTTTATTTGAAGAATGAGGATCAATCCATTAATTAAATTGATTAATGAATCGCATATTAGTAATTTTGTTCGATTACGATTAGCTGTAATTTAAAATTGTGGCATAAAATTATTATAAATCAAAGACCCATTTTTATTAGAAAAAAAGTGCTGATTTACAACGATATATTAATTGAATGTTAAACCATAAAAACAGCAAAAGAAGCATATATTTGTAGGGGGGAAATTAAGCATGGTAGACGGGGTAATACATGCCATAAAAACATTGATTTTTGTGTGAATTACCGAACTTATGTGTGGCTTGGCTTTGCATTTTCATGTTGGATCACAAATCTTTAATGTTTAACTAACACTGTACCTCTGTATGTTTCTATGATAGATTCGTTTATTATCAGCAGTCACACTAAACAAAAACCATAGGAAAAACTCAAGCTCATTCAAACAAAGGAACAATCGCAATTTGTTACGAACATAACTTTTCGGAAATCCTAGAATTATTTATTCATAATATGGTTTTTATTTATTAAAGGGTAAAGTCTGTTGTTTCAGAAATTAAAATCTTTGATAAAAAAACAGATTATATTTCAAGGCTTCTAGTGTCCAACAACACAGCAGACGACATTTTAATAACTGGATGAAATTTAAACTTCTAATATATCGTCTGCGATTATTAATATTTTAATTTTAAACCTTGAGTCTATTTACAAGTTATTTGCTTATATTTTTTGTTACGAAAACTACGTCATAACTTTTCGGAAATCCTAGAATTATTTATTCATAATATGGTATCGGGACTATTTATTAAAGTGTAAAATTTGTTGTTTCAGAAATTAAAATCTGATAAAAGCAGATTATATTTCAAGGCTCCAACTACACAACAGACGACATTTTAATAACTGGATGAAACTTAAACTTCTGATATATCGTCTGCGAATATTAATATTTTAATTTTAAACCTTGAGTCTATTTACAAGTTATTTACGTATATTTAACTGAGGGACATATTTAATTTATAGATGTAGACATTTTAAATTTATCGTTAGAATTATTTGAAACTGCAGAATAGTGCTTTAAAAGCTCGCGAGAAACATTCCTTTTAGCGTTAGCAACTTTCACATTTAATTAAAAAATAAAAACAGTTTGGAAAAGATACGCCGCACAGTGTACGAATTACTATTTAAATTGAATTTGCAGCTTCTAGCTGAAAGCATTTCCGGAGGGATTTAGTAATCGATGAAAGGTAATTTTCAAAGATAAAATATTTAAACTAGCCTTTCCTATATTAACTAATTTTTATTCGGAATGGACTATCTATTAACAATTATATATTCATGGGATACAGACGATAAATTTCAATGAAATAAAATTAACTTCAATTTTCGGGTATAAAATATAGTTTTTTATTATGTATTTATTTAATTTATTCTATTAATATTTTTTTATGTCTACAAAGATATTTTCATGAAATAAAAAAAACGGGAATTACATGAACATTTATCGTGAATTACGTGAGTTTCAGCTAGGTAAAGTATGAAAATTTTCATCTGTTATATATGTTAACTAACTTGTCTAGTTATTTCATAAAATACCTAATTTTTCTATGAAATAACTGAATTATACATTATAGCATATTTATCTATACTAAGTGCAATCAAAAGATGCTTTAAACATCAAGGTTACACCGATTGTTTTTTTACTTTTTTTAAGTTATGTTTTAGTTGATTTCGCGTCATTTGTTTCATAATTTACAAATTTGAACAAGCGGGACTTACATAAACATTAATAGGTTAACATGACAATTTCACTATTCGCCTTTAAAGAATAGAAAGAAAAAAAAAGAAATTCCGAAAAATTCAATTTTATTAAAACTTTATACTACCCACCCCATTCTCGTTCCAGACTCCGAGGAGTAAGGTTGTGTTGAAACCGAGCTCTGCTAACATGTCACCACACCGTTTCGGTCACGGAGGGAAGAACTTCCGTACCCAACGTGAACCAGTTTTGGATCTCGCAGTGATAAGGGAGGAATGGAAAGAATATGCCTACTTAGTGCAGTTTGGAAATCGTTTCGATGAGGTGTTCGAAAAATCACAGAAAGAGGCGATCGACATTGTTGCCAAGATTGCCAAATCTAGTCAATATGATGATTCTACTATGATGGTTGAACGCCTCTACGGAAAGAAATTCTTTGCCGAAGAGATGCTTATCTTAAAGCATATCAGAGAATCCCAATGCTCTCCACCCCCAGCCATTCAGATGATAGAGGAAGTGCCTGCTGCAAAGACTGATTCACCCATAGAGCCCTTAGAACCTGAAAAGACTTGTGTTCTAGAGACAGTACCAGAGCAGCCTGAGCCATCACCTACACCTGAAATTAGTGCTGAGGAAACTACAGAACAACTTGAACCAGAGCCACCAAAGAGAAAAAGAAAAAGAAAGAAGAAAACTCCTTCTCCCAAACCCACAGAATGTATGGACATCCCAACTACAAACAACATCATGGAACCAGTAGCCACATCCCCAGATGAGACCACAGTTCAAAATCACAGCAGAAAACTTAAATTTCTGATAAAAGGACTCTCCATAGAGTCTAAGATTTCGATCTTGGAAGCTGAACTTACAGCTAGCGGTCATCGACCAATCAGGATCGAGCAATTCAAGAAGAGGTGTGGCCAAGGATATAAGCTCCTCCCCCTTTTCCTGATACTACTTCCAGACAGTCCTGAGAACAGAGATTGCATCAACATCAAGCAGATACTCTCTACTACTGTTCAAATTGAACGTTTCCGAGGTGGACGATACGAGGTGCAATGCTATCGGTGCCAAAAATTTGGGCACACGCAAAGGAATTGTCAAAATGATCCTGCATGCATGAAGTGTGCAGGAGCCCACTTTTCCTATCAATGCATCAAACCCAGGAGCCTCCCAGCTACATGCATTAACTGCGACGGAGATCACCCGGCCTGTTTTTCAGGCTGCGGTGCCAAGCCAAGCCAAGGAGGACACCACAACAGAAACAGAACCAGCACAGGAGTGCGACCCAGGCGGCAAACAGATTCCTACAGATCTTCCGAGAACTTCAGGAACTTCTACAAAACGAGGAGCTCGTTCAGCTGCTCCGATCCCTACTCCCAGTAACATAGTGATCTTCACTTCACCAACATGCAGACTACCCAGCCAAGACCACTTTTACCTACCTGATTTTCATCTACATTCCAACCTCAAGGAATAACCACACTGAACCACATCAGACGATGAAGGGGTAAAGGGCCGTTCCGGCCTCAGGCACCCCAAACAACCGAAAAGACTAGACTAGACTTGGCTCTTAATTCTATTAGTATCCGGATCTATAATGTTTTCACTTATGACTATTGCGAACTGTCGCAACTGTCATATTTTAGTCTCCCAAATGCGTCTACGAAGATTAAGGAGTCAGTTGCCCAATTCGCGAACGGGCACTCCGTAAATCATCTTAGTTGATGTTCAAATCGCTCTTACTAATCAAACAAACAATTCATTTTTCGTTCATTGTTTTGAGTTATATTTTAGGGGATTTCACGACGTTTATTTTTCAACTAACGAAATTGTATAATAGAGACTTAAAATTTATAAATTTCTACTTTAATAAATTCTTGCAGTACATGGACATAAATTTTTTACTTTACTTTACTTTATTTAACAAAAGCTGGGCACCTGGGCTGCGAGAAGACCCATATCCCATTCATCATGAATGAAATTTCAGAAAAATTCAAGACATGAACTTTCTTTCTTTTCTTTTCTTTATTTATACAAATTGGGCACCTGGGCCGCGCAGAAGGCCCCTATCCCTTATATCATGAAGTAAAAAAAATTAAAATAAAAGACAGTTTGAGTTCAGCAGTCTATGGGGTGGCTGTTACTGGGGACATGAACTTTGCTTTTATTAAAATTAAACTGGGTGCCTGGGCCGCGCAGCGGCCCCTAGCCCATTCATCATAAAATATGTACAGTGTGTAAAACATTTTGGTTTTTGCAACATTATGGTAGCAAGAACAGAAAAAAGAAAAGAAAAGATAATTACATAATAAAAAAATTTTACATTAAAGATATTGCATGCTTTGTTTGTTGTTTAAGGTTGTAGTTTTCTTTTACATGGTTATATTACTATGGTTTTATGCTATTACTTTCAGAATTTTTAAGGAAATTATTGAATCATTTTAAAGTTGTATTTAGAGTTCAGAGTTTGCTTTTTTCAGTTAGTCGGGAAACACTGTTGGATGATACTCAGTTGATGTTGTTCTGGGTGAATTGGAAGGTTGATGTTATGTACAATGAGGGACATGAACTTTAATCGTACCTCTTAACTTTTACACTCTTACAAAAAAAAAATTCTTAGTGGTAGTGAAATAACTATTGAAGTGAATTTAAAGGAAAAAAATTAATTCAATTTTTACTACCACTTAAAACACAATATCTAGCACGTCTTATTTACGTATGTTTAAAACATTTAAATGTCAGTGACAATTCGAATTTCAGCCCAATTACCGCCTTTTTATGCTCAGAATCGGTTAGTGGCGCTTCGCGCCAAACACCGAGATAACCCCAATATCCAATAATAAATTAAATTTGTAAAACAGGTAGTATGAATTTATGTATGCTAGTATGAATTTTGGCACCGTTCTTAATATAAATATAAAATCTTCCAAACAAATCCGGAAAAGTTGATGTTCGCGCCTTGCTTTGTTACTTAATAGATGGCGCTGTTGAAATACATATACATTTTTACTTCCTTTCTTTTTAAAATAAATACAGTAATACAGTCCATGTCGTCGTTAAATATGGTGGTGTTTTTTGTTTCTCTGTGTCGAGCTTTTCTTGTGTGTGTGTATAAAACATTTTTGGTCCGACATGAGCTCGGGGGTGTTAGTCAGTGACTATGGAATGTGTTTTGTGAATTTAAAGTTGTGATAGAGGTCAGCCATCACCTCCTACATCAAAAAGACTCCACACGGTCTGTTATAAGTAGTCCGCGCAGACTGTTTAAAAAGTGAACCAGTTGTGCGCATAAACACAAAACCTTTTATGTAAGTAATTGAGAGCAATTTATCATTTATATTTGAGAATTGAATCTGTAGTGGTTAACAAGTGAATAAGGCAAACCAATAATATTCATAAATAAAACAAATTTTTAGTCATATATTCGCTACCACTTTCTTATCTCAACTAGATTTTGTATTAGATGACTCGTTCGGAAAGTGGATATCCTTCACAGTGGTCTGTCTGATCGGACTACCTATAACGGGGTTGTCCAACTTCAAAGAGCCCACGGGCCAGAATTCCGGTCACTGATCACCTGGCGGGCCGCAGTTTGAAAAAGTTTAACAATACCCTTTTATCTCTTATACAATAACAATTAATAGTTGAATTATTAATTATTAAACAATGGAATAGAAGGATTATAAAAGAATTTGCTTGCATTTTAATGAGAAAACTGGGGCCGATCAGCCTGAATAGGAAGTTGGTGGGCCACATGCGAGCCGCCAGTTGGACAGCCCTGACCTATAAGAAACTGTGTGGAGGCTTTCGGTTAAAGGAGGCGTTGGGTCAGCGAAGTGTCTTTAGAAAAAATAGATAATAATAATTGTGATTTCAAATGTGTTGCGTAGCGAGTTATAAATTATGGCTTATTAATTAGATTCTGAAAAGGTAGTGGTGTTAGTTCGTAGTAATTTTAGGGTAAGTGGAATTTTCGATTAGCGATTAGTTCTAGTTTGAGAATTGTGTTGCCTTGTTTTATTGAATTGAATTGGTTGTGCTTTCGTTTCTGACTAGTTTGGTTTTAAATGTTTTTTGTTTCATTCGATTGTGTTTTTTGTTTCTTTTCGGTCTGTATTGAGTGTTTTGGGTATGTTTTGCCTTAGTCGAGTTGCTTTCGTTTTGTGTGTTGTTTACATTGTTTAGTAATTTCGTTAAGTAATTGCTTTCGATTTGGGTGTGGAGTTTAATTGATAGCATTTCTAATTTGAAAGTGTTGTTTCAGTAGTGTCTGATATTAAAATGGCACTTAAATTGAATTTTAAAAAAGATGAGTTGATTATGATTGCTCAAGAATTAGGTTTAATGATTCCAGACAATCCAAAAATAGTTGATTTAAAGCTCTTAATTGAAACTAGTAATATAGTTAAGACTGATATTGAGTTTGTGCGTGATCTAATCGGACATGTTTTAGGAGAAGAAAAAGGAAAAGTTAGAAAAAGCTGAACGAGAATCGGAACAGGAAATAGAATTAGAAAGATTAAAGTTAGCTCAATTAGAAAAACAGTTAGAGTTGGCGAAAATTAGTGGTAACCTAGCTAATGCATCTCAGACTTCAGCGAATGGAGAAACAGATTCTGATAGTTTGGAAAGTTTAATCAAAAGTGTTAAAGTTTTAACAATTTCAGTACCGGCTAAGCCAGAATCGTTTGATTTACTTTTCAATTCGTTAGAAAAAGCATTCTAAAATAAATCAGTGCCTAATAAATTTAAAGCCGAAATTCTGTTAAATCTTTTAGGAGATAGAGTTAATAATTTACTAGTGTATGTTAGTCAGGGAGATTTGTGTGATTACGAAAAGTTGAAAAATTTGGTTTTAAAAGAATTTGAACCTACTCCCCAAGAATGAATAATTTTAAAAGGGCTAAAAAATTAACGTCTGAGAGTTATGTTCAGTTTGCTTCTAGACTATGTGCATCCTTTGACTATTACTGAAAAATACGTAAGGTTACAGATTTTAAATCTTTGTGTGATCTTTTTGTTTCTGATAAGATTTTCGAAACCCTGGATCGGGAATTAATGACTCACATTGGGATTAAGCAAGGTGAAACCTTTTTCTTGCCTCACCAACTTGGACGTGAATGTGATATTTACTTGTCATCGAGAGGTAAAGGTTCAAGTGAGTTAATCAGTCGGAATAGTGCTGGTGAAATAAAACGCGTGGGAGGTAATAAACTTCAGAAGTATTCTCATTTGCGAACAGACAAAAATATATCTAAAGTGTTTGTTACGGAGACTAATAATTCGAAGTGTGTTCTGTGCAGAAATATACATCCCCTCGCTAACTGCCCCCAATTTAAGAGTATGTCAGTATATGAGAGAATTGAGGTATTGAAAAGGAATAATCTTTGTTTTCGTTGTTTCGCTCCCCACAGGTTAAGTGAATGCCGTTCAAAGAAAAACTGTTTCTGCTCTAAACCTCATTATACGATTATTCATTTCCCGCGTGAATATTTTAATCATTCCACATCTCAATTGAAATTAGATGCCCCAGCTGTCGTTCCAGGGAAGAAAGAGGAAACTTCGGAAGTGACAACGCAACCGCAAATTGTAGCGACTAACCTTAAAACCTACTTCTGAGTACAGTCAACGCCTCCTTTAACTGAAAGCCTCCACACGGTTTTTTATAGGTAGTCCGATCAGACCACTATGAAGGATATCCACTTTCCGAACGAGTCATCTAATACAAAATCTAGTTGAAATAAGAAAGTGGTAGCAAATATATGACTAAAAATTTGTTTTATTTATGAATATTATTGGTTTGCCTTATTCACTTGTCAACCACTACAGATTCAATTCTCAAATATATATGATAAATTGCTCTCAATCACTTATATAAAAGGTTTTGGATTCATGCGCACAACTGGTTCACTTTTTAAACAGTCTGCGCGGACTACTTAAACCAGACCGTGTGGAGGCTTTTTGATGTAGGAGGTGATGGTACAGTTCGCGCACATGTTAAAAATAAATTTTCCAAGTGGATTGAAGTTAGATGTTTACTGGATGTTGGGTCTCAATCATGTTTGTGTACTAAGGCGTGCGCGGAGAGGTTGCAATTAAGATTGGAGAAAATAAATACAATGGTTTCGTGTGTTAATGATGCAACTATGGTAGTGAACAAATGTGTTAGAACTTTAGTGGCAAATAAGGATAAGAGTTTTGTTAGAGAATTATCGATGCTAGTGGTTGACAAAATTACTGATCTCATTCCAAGCAGAATAATTGATGTGGATGTTAGCTTTTCAGAGTTCGTGTCATTAGCTGATAATAATTTCAACAAACTGAGAAAATTGATATGTTATTAGGTGCGGAGGTGTTTTACGAATTGTTGAGGCGGGAACGATTCCATGCTCAAAATTCCAAATTGTTGTTGCAAAATACTGTGTTTGGTTTTGTCGTGAGTGGCAGCGTTGATCAGGTAGATGTTGGTCATGTTCATTGTGGGTTGATTCTTGACGATGACTTGAATAAAACTTTGAAACGATTTTGGGAGATTGAGAATGTCGAAGTAGAAATTGCAAAGGATACAGAGGCGTCTTTCTGTGGGAATCATTTTGTGAGCACCCATAGAAGAAGATATGTAGTATGTATGCCGATGGTAGATATGTAGTTGCAATGCCCTTGAGTAAAGATCCGTCGTGTCTTGGACAGTAAAAACATAGCTTTGAGGCAACTTAATTGTTTGTGGAACCGTTTGTCTAGGGACTCAGAGTATTTGTCTTTATATACGGATTTTTTGCGTGAGTATGAAGAACTGGGTCATTTGAAAAAGGTGATTTAAGAAAGTGAGCCGCCTACACATTACTACATACCACAGCATGGAATATTAAGCCCTGGTAAATTGACTACTAAAATGAGAATCGTCTTCAATGCCTCATCTCCCACCACGACGGGCCTAAGTTTGAATGACATTTTAATGAAAGGTGAAGTAAAAGAAGATGCGTTTGAAACAATTTATCGCCTTAGAATACACAAATATGCCTTTACTACGGACATAAAAAAGATGTATAGACAAATATTGATAGATCCAGATCAAAGAGACCTTCAGAAAATAGTGTGGAAACCTGGACTCGATGCTGAAGTTTTAGTTCACAGGTTGAAAACAGTAACTTACGGAATGTTCAATGCCCCCTTCCTTGCAATAAGAACTGGCCGAAGATGAAAAATATCGATATCCTTTGGCTTCGGAAGCTCTTCTGCATGACAACTATATGGATGATGTTGTAAGCGGAGCCCAGAATCTAGAAATTGTCCGTCAATTACAATTCCAATTGCGAGATTCTCTGCAGTTATGCGGAATGAAACTTCACTAGTGGTCTTCGAATTCTAATCAATTGTGGAATAGTTCATCTTCATCTGATGCCGAGCACTCATTTTCCATCTATAATGACTTATTGGTCAAAGCGCTGGGCATCAGCTAGAAGCCATTCGATGATAAGTTTGTTTATAAGGTGTCAACCGCAGTAAAATCATCTTACACTAAGCGTGAGGTTTTTAGCGTGATAGCTAAATTATATGACCCTCTTGGTTTTTTAGCACCAGTCTTGACAAGAGCTAAAATCCTATTACAGCGATTGCGGCAGCAAATACTAGATTGGGATGAAGTTCTGCCAAATCCAATCAGCGATGATTGGAATGAATTTGTGACAACTTTAAAGTGCATCGAGGATGTGAAAATTGATAGATTTATTCTTTCGGACGAATTGTCCTTCAGGGATTTGCAGATGCGTCTGAAGCAGCCTATGGAGCTGTAGTCTATCTTCAATGTTTCACTTCAACGCATAGTGCTTAAGTGACTATTTTCGCAGGCAAATCACGTATATCACCAATTCGAGTGATTTCGATTTCTCGCCTTGAACTGTGTGCCTGTGTTCTTTTAGCCCAGCTTGTGCAAAAATTACGTGCATCATTACGATTGGAAATCAGTGAAACTGTACTTCATACCGATTCTACGATTGCATTAGCGTGGTTGAATACACCTGCGAACCACCTGAAGACATTTATCGCCAATCGTGTTTCCAAGGTTCAAACTTTGACAGAAAACTGTCACTGGGTCCACGTGCCGTCAGCTCTTAATCCTGCCGACCTTGCTTCCCGTGGGTTAGCCCTCGTGATATTCACAATCAGAAAATTTGGTGGAGTGGCCCACCATTCCTGGAACAAGGTGAGTTATCCAATGAGCAAACAAGCTCACCCCTGACGAACGAATATGACTGCTTTAGTGAACTAAAGACAGGTGTTGATTTTGATAATACAGTTTTTAATGTTTGTATTTCAACTAACTATAAGTTATCTCTTTTATATGATTTATTAAGTGTAAGTAATAACTATGAAAATTCTTCGTACATTTAGTTATGTGTTAAGATTTGTAATTAATATTAAGCAATCTAGTTTAAAGGAATCTGGCCCTCTTAGTGTTTCTGAGTTAGATCAAACTGAAAAGAGACTGATCAGAATGATCCAAGAAGAGGTGTTTTTTTAACGATATTCAAAGTTTAAAGCAACAGAGGGTTGTTCCCCTTAAGATTAAATTAAAAAATTTAAATCCCTTTCTTGATAGTGATGGAATATTGAGAGTAGATGGACGACTGGGTAATTCAGATTTACCTTATGAAGCTAAATATCCTGCAATTTTACCCCATAAACATAAATTGACAAATCTAATAATTGTGCATTGTCACGTTAAAAATCTTCATATTGGTGCTTCTTCCCTTCTGCACTTAGTATGAGAAAAATTTTGGCCTTTGGGTGGTCGCTCTCTGTGCAGAAATTAGTGCGCGAGTGTATTGTTTGCTTTAAAGCAAAACCAATTACGATGTCTCTACTAATGGGTAGTCTTCCCAGAGACAGAGTAGTTCCAAATTTTCCCTTTAACTGCTCTGGAGTTGATTTCTGTTGTCAATTTATGATCAGATATCGTAATCAGAGAAAAGATGTGCTCCATAAAATGTATTTATGTATATTTTGAAACAAAAACTCTTCATATAGAGATGGTATTGGATCTAACTTCGGAGGCTTTTATTGCCACTCTTAAAAGGTTTTTTGCTCGCCGTGGTAAGAGTTACAAATTATATTCTGATAATGGCAAACATTTTGTTGGCGCAAATATGGAAATTAATAAGCTTTTGAGATTAGTTAAGCAGCCAGAAGAAGAGCTCTCTGCCTTTTTGTCTACTGAAGGTATTGAAGAGAAATTAATTCCGCCGAGAGCGCCTTCTTTTGGTGGCTTGTGGGAGGCTGCCGTAAAGTCTGTAAAATACCATCTTAAGAGAGTTGTGGGCAAGGCATTTGTGACCTATGAAGAGTTTTTGACTGTCTGTATTCAAATCGAGGAAATTTTATAAACTCCCGGCCCTTATGCCCTTTATCGAGCAGTGTGGACGATTTAAATGCTCTTACACCAGCTCATTTTCTGATAGGTAGATCCATTAACTCAATTATTGAACCTAACTTAACCATGTTAAAGGAAGGTACACTCAGGAGATGGCAAAACGTGACAAAATTAGTACACCTTATTTGGAATAAGTGGTACAGAGGATATTTAAGTGACTTACAACCACGTAATAAGTGGCAGTTCAAAAAGTGCAATATTAAAATTGGTGATTTAGTGATCCTCATCGAAGATAATATGCCAACCTTTAAGTGGCCCTTGGGTAGAATCACAGAGGTATTTAGTGGTATTGATAATTTAATCAGGGTCGTCAAGGTTAAAACTCAATATGGAGAGTACAAGCGAGCCATCTCGCGAGTGTGTGTCTTCTTCCTATGCCAAATTGAACTTCATTTTATTGTGAAATATATTTTTTCAATTTTATTTTTGTATTATTGTTGAATGTTAATAACATGTCAACGGGGGGTAAATGTTCGCACCTTGCCTTGTTACTTAATAGATGGCGCTGTTAAAATACATATACATTTTTACTTCTTTTCTTTTTAAAATAAATACAGTCCATGTCGTCGTGAAATGTGGTGGTGTTTTTTTGTTTCTTTGTGTCGAGCTTTTCTTGTGTGTGTGTGTTTAAAACAGTTGACAAGTATGAATTACAATCTATGTTTTGAATTAATTTTTTAAGTAATGTTATAGTTGATTACGCGACATTTATTTTTAACCCTTTATATCTCAACATCTCTGATTTTAATAAAAACTCATACATTAGAATACATCATTCTAAGCATGTAAAAAATAATAAAAAAATTTTACAACATAAAACAAAAAAAATTATCGGAAAAAAATTTATTGTTGCATTTCTGCAAAATGACAAAAAAGTGCTTGTTGCATTCCTACAACATTGTGAAAAATGGCACTAAGATTGAAAGATTAAAACAGTTGTTACTTTTGTTGTAACAAAGTCCTACACCACATTTCTCACAAATAGTTTGTGTAAATCCTTTGCATTTTGGGTATTTGCATCTGATTCTTTTGTTAGCCCAATTAGGCCAGTGTCCAATTTCATCTCGGCGCACTGGTTTTGGCCGACAATCGCCGAAATCGTCCTTCAAAATTTGTTGGGGCAAAGACATAGGCTTTTTGTGTATGTTGCAGATATGCAACAAGGTGATATAAAGGGTTAATTTCCGTTTCTCAAAACTTGAAACTTAAATTCTACCAGGTTAATATTTAAAATTTTACTTTAAGATTTGCCTGCAATATATTTTCATGCAGCAATTAAAATATGTGTGTTTTTTTCCCTATCATAAATAATACTTCAATTTCTCGACGTTTATTTTAATTTTTATATCAAAATCTAAGCCTTAATGCTAAAACATGTGTATTTTTATTTTAATGTTTTCCTGCCGTTTATTGACATAAATGCAATTACAATGTACATTTTTTCCTACTGAAATATTTTAGCTGATTTTACGACGTTTACTTTAAATTTACTATATAAAAAATAAATAAAATATTAATGTGTTAATATATACATATATATATATTTACTTTACTTCCTATCAGTATATTGACACAAATGAGGTTACTGACAAAGAGATGTTTTATCAGCTGGTTGATAATGTAACACGTAGTCACTAATAATAAAAATGTCGGACTTCCTTGCCCATTTTCTGCCTTTTTTCCAATAGCCAATGTAATATAACTAGAAAAACAGTGCGTTTTGTAGTCTAGAAAATTTTTGTTAATAATTTTTTATTATTAAAACTTCAGTCACTAGACTTTTAATGGTACCTAGACAGAACCTTCTTCAACCATTCTTTCTGCGGGGCCCGATGTTTACCATAAGACCGTAAATTATTGAAATAAATTATATGATTCCTTCGTAAGAGCACACTATTTAAAAAAAATTTTTTTTATCATTTTATTTTATTTTCAATTTTATCAATCAAGTTTTATTAATCATTGCTCAGACACTGGACCTACCTATAAAGTATAAATAAAAATGTTTATGTTACCCAAATTTTATGAAGAAAAATTTCCCAAATCTTATTAACAAACTGTTATGTCCCAAATCCTATAAACAAAAAAAATAAATTATTTTCTGATTTTTATAATTTTAATTTCAATGAGTATATATATATATATATATATATATATATATATACTGTGCAATAGCTTAAGAAATATGAAGATAAAGACCACTGTTTAGGTTAAATAAGAAACACATTTTTCAAATTTTCAATATTAAAAATAATTTTTAAAAAATTTTCTATATTTTTACAATTATTAAAAATGATTATATATATATATATATATATATATATATATATATATATATATATATATATATATATATATATATATTGTATGTATATATATATATATATATATATATATATATATATATATCTGTAGTGAATCCTCTTTTAGAGTCGTAGATGCAAGACCAAGGCAAATTACTCCGTTTGTCTAACCTTTATGACGACTCTGTATATTTGGTTATTTTTGAAGAAAAAAAATTACTCTCTAATTCACTGTCCTTTGTAAAATATTATAATTTTATCATATCATAAGTGTAAATTATTATAATTATACCATATCAGTTACCAACTTTTCTACTTTTTAATGGTGATAATAAAATGCATACTTTAATGAGACTTATCAACTTCTCTGGTTTTTAACCATAGATGTTTCCCAAATGTTTAAAGATGTAGTAAAATTTTTATTTTAGCATTGAATTTAAAAGGTTTTTGACCACCACAATTTATAGATAATTAAAAAACATAAGTAAAAGTTTTAAGGGTTGTTAATTCCACTTCATCTCAATCTCAGTGAGTTCTGTTTTTATTTTTAAGACTCTCAAGTTAAATTCACTGAACTCTTCAAAGCAGAGTTTTACTTAAGTTAAATTATATTCCAATTTATTTTCCTATATAGCCAATTTATGCATATATATTTATCAACTTATGCACGTTAAATTCTTCTGCAAATTCTATTGTAGTTAATGAGCAATATTTCTCTGATAAAATATATTTACTGCATTTTCTCCAAATATGTTATTTTATCATGTATTAAGGTATGATTTATCTATTCTCATCAATTATGTCTTTCATTTTTCAAAAATCATTGTACAAATCAAATCATGTTTTATCTTTATTTTTAATCTACAATCAATATTTCTAATGTTATGTAAAAACGTCAATTTGTGTTATTGAATTTTTTCATTGTTTTATTTCACAAGCTAACGGCTTGATTTTTTATGGCTACCACAATGTCTACCAAATCAATGTATTCTATCTTACTGTATGTAATTTTATGATGAATGGGATAGGGGCCGCTTCGCGTCCCAGGTGCCCAGTTTATTTAAATAAAGAAGAAGAAGTTAATTCCACTAAATGTTTGATGCATATGTAATGTAACTAAAAAATTCAAATACAACTGAATTCAAATATGCAGACATATATATATATATATATATATATATATATATATATATATATATATATGTCTGCATATTTGAATTCAGTTGTATTTGAATTTTATATATAATATTATATATAATATATATATATAATATAATATATATATTTATATATATTATATTATATATATATATTATAATATATATAATTATATATATATTATAATATATATAATATATATATATATTTTATATATAATATATATTATATTATATATATATATTATAATATATATAATTATATATATATTATAATATATATAATATATATATATATTATATATATTATATAATATAATATATATAATATATATATATATTTTATATATTATATATATATATATATATATATATATATATATATATATATATATATATATATATATATATATATATATATATATATATATATATATATATATAGCCCTTTACTAGTAAATAGGATGTGTGTAAAATTATTTATATTTTGAAATAAAATGGTATTTAAAATAAAATTTATTTCATTAATCTTAAGTTTTTAATATCTTATTTTTTTGTATAAAGTGTAACAATCAACTATAAAACATACATTTTGAAAACTTATATTATAAAACAACGATAAAACAAAATAATTTAAGCATTTTTATTATTATTTTAAAAATTATATTTTGAAACAACGACACAACAATTGAAACATTTTTATTATTATTTTAAAAATTATATTTTGAAACAACGCCGAAACAATTGAAACATTTTCATTATTATTTTAAAAATCATATAGTAAAACAACGACAAAACAATTGAAATTTTTTTTTCTTTTTTTAAAAACTATATTGGGATGCAACGATAAAACAAAATAATTGAAACACTTTTATTATTATTTTAAAAATTATATTGTAAAACAACGATTAATTAAAATAATTGAAATACGTTAATTATTACTTTAAAAATTATTTAGTAAAACAATGATGAAACGTAATAATTCAATAATTTTTATTATTATTATTTCAAAAATTATATTGTGAAACAATAATTAAACTAAGTAATTAAAGCATTTTTTTTTATTATTTAATAAATCAAAATTTTATCTAAAATTTTATGAACATTAACATTTTATATAGAAAAGAAAAATTTATATTTATCTAAACTTGTATTTGAATATTATTTAACATCAAATATAACTTTAAAAAAAAAAGAAGAGGAAAAAAAAAAAAAAAAGAAATATTCAGGTGTCATATTACGATTCGATTTATATGAAACAGGAAAGACCGGCGCTATGTATTAAATTAAACGGGATCATTTTGAAAAGCCGGAAACAAACAACACATTGTTCGTTTCCGATGGAGAAAATAAAAAGTGGGGGAGAAAAAAAATTTAATAAACTCCCCCACTATAAAACCTTACATCCCCACTATCGACCTTCTATGTCGACAACTGTTGACTGCACGCAACATATGGCTTAGCGGTCTGACAGGTGTTATAAAATATCATTAACAATTAAAGTAAAAGTACTCACCCCTAGAAAGGTACTTAAAATAATTTCATGAACTGTTCATACGAAATAGAGGGTGAATTATCAAATTCATTCTTTATTTTTTCATTTTAAATTGAAGGATTAACTGTTTTTTTATCGTCACTTTCGAATGGACATTGCTTTCTCGGAGATCTTCGTCTTCGACATCATCGCATGCTGACGACTCAATGCCGTATAGCGCCATCTGACGGGTAACTGATAAATCTTAGACAAATTTATAATCAATGATGGATGAAAGCTTATAAATGATGGAGATGAAATTTCCTTGCACGGAAGAGCTTTTTTTTTTTACTATTCAGGAAAGAGATAAATTATTTCAAAGTGATAAAAATGAAAATTGAAGAATTACAATAAGCTTTCGCGGACAGAATGATATGAAAATATACTTTTTTTTTTCTTATTATTCTCTATATTTAAATGAAATATTTTAGCGTCGCTATAAACTTTATTTAATATTTAATATACTGCCAGTTATTATAGCTGAATGTATTAGTTTCGCATGTTAGGAAACAACTTGTTTGAAAAATAATATTCAATTTATTCATCTCAGAAATATCTTCTATTTTTTTAAAAAAATGTTAAAGAAATGTAATTATAGTTTTTAAAGGTATTAAAATTTATATTATCGCAAACATTATAATTAATAGATAAATTTGAATGCGTAAAATGCCGCATCTCTATCCCTTGTTCCTTATTTCTCTGTTAAATTAAACTTTTAAGGTAACAAACATGCGTTGTATGTCTATACACGCACCAATGTATATTTCACATGATTTTAACAAAGTACGTTAAATATACATTGAAATACTTTCGTTGTTAATGTATATTACATATCCCCTTAGTATATTTATGTATTGACAATACGTCAGAAAAATATTTTAACTGAACTGAAATTTATAAAATTTAAAAAAACTGAAATTTTCAAAATCGGCTATAGTTTGGAAAACTCCTAGGAGATAACTGGAATAAAGCCATCACCTCCTACATCATAAAGCCTCCACACGGTCTTTTATAAGCAGTCCGCGCAGACTATTTAAAAAGTGAACCAGTTGTGCGCATGAACCCAAAACCTTTTATAAAAGTACTTGAGAGAAATTCATCATATATATTTGAGAATTAAATCTGTAGTGGTTGACAAGTGAATAAGGCAAACCAATAATATTCAAATAAAACAAATTTTTAGTCATATATTTGGTACCACTTTCTTATTTTAACTAGATTTTGTATTAAGTGACTCGTTCGGAAAGTGGATATCCTTCACAGTGGTCTGATCGGACTACCTATAAAAAACCGTGTGGAGGCTTTCAGTTATAGGAGGCGTTGATAAAGCCCCGTTTTATATGTTAATTTTAATTATTTATATGCAATGGTGATTAACAGAAATTTTCTTTAAAATAATTTTCTAATCGGGAACCAAATAATGACACTTTAGTTTTGCCACCAAAACAAAAGATATCGTTACAAGGCGGAACTAGATGCATACCTGCCAACTTTAACGCATTTGGCGTAAAATTTTATTTCTATATTTAAAGTGGTAGTAAAATACATGCCTTATATTTACTCCTTGCATTTATAAATTTAATTGAAAATCTTTGTGATCACCACTATTTTTTAAAAAATTAAATCTATATATAAATATGTAATACTAATTAGGTAGTTCTGATATCATTCACATAATCTTTGGCGTTTAATAACTCAGATGAATTAGTTAGAGCCCCTTACCTGGCTGATGCTAAGATGACTACTACAAATACCTTCTCGGATTACAGCGTATGTTTCTGCCTAAAATTGTAGTTTAAATTCATCCTGGAAAGGTTTAAAAATTGGCAGGTATGTGGTAGTCATAGTTGCATACTACGTTCTGTGGATTTTACAAAGATAATAATAATTAATAGAGTTCTTAATCTCGGCAAAATTACTGAAATGGAAAGATCTATAATAAATAAATATTTTTAATTACTAGACTCTACTATATATTCTATCCATTTTTTCAGAGTATTATTAAATTGAAAAATGCACCAAACTGCCTGTTTCATAACAAATTGGTCTCAAATCTAGAAAGACGACAGGCTGCAGAGTTGGGTTATAGTGCAATTGATTACAGACATACGTAATGGGGATTGCAACTAATCACAACTAGTTGCAACTACAGTTGCGAAACTATTTCATATGAATTTTTTACTATTAAAAAGAGGCATGACTAACGCACTACTTAAAAACAGCTATAGAATTCATATTTACGTCCAGAGCTCTGAATTTCGGAAAAAGACAAATTACTGGTAGTAAGAAACTTTCATTTAACTCTTTTTTTTTTAGGAGGATTAAATTTCTTACTTTTTGTTAACAGTTATAATGTGCACTTGTACAGTGCGCAAAAAAATAAGCAGACCACTCTAAACAACTTATGATCGGATCTTCACATTCTAGGACTCAATCTTAATGGTTCTATGAAAGGACTTTTGATTTTATAATTAAATAGTGCAGAGGATATTTTAACCCTTTAGTGGAGCATTTATTTCTAGTAAAGGTAAATTAAAGAACTTTTGGAATTGAAATTCATCT
Source organism: Parasteatoda lunata (assembly GCA_949128135.1). Lineage (NCBI taxonomy): Eukaryota > Metazoa > Arthropoda > Arachnida > Araneae > Theridiidae > Parasteatoda > Parasteatoda lunata. Next base: position 77,573,456 of record OX421978.1, read on the forward strand.
AAGAATAGTAACTGATATAAGAAAAGAAAAACTCATTTTGCGTGAAAAAATTAATTTTAATGGCTTTTTTGGAAGGGAGGGGGCGTAAGTATATTTACCACGACCTATTATGAACTTATTGGCTTTTATTTTTCTTTATTTATGAAGTAAATATTATAAATACTACAAACTTCAAAAGGAATTATGCATTTTATAACTTTTATACGTTTTCTTATACAAAATAATGGTTGCCAATTTTATTCAAACGCACTTCAAGAAAGCTGAAGCTATTAACCCAATAATAGAAACCTAAATTAAAAGTATTAGAAAAGTTTACATGGACTTTAAAAATTGGTGGTAAGTAGGGGAGAGTGGGGGCAATTGTAAAATTTTTTACTTAACTATTTTTAACTAACAAAAAATCCAATATATTATTAGTATTAATTGATAGACGAGTAAAGTAGACTATCCTCTACTAGAAAAAGGAATAAATACCTTATTTTAAATGTAATTATATTAGTTATTAACAATTTTTGACAGTCGTGCACTTGTTACAATTGTCCCCACTTACGGGGTCAATTGTAACAGTTCATAAATTCAACTAAAACATAGTTAATTATACATATTATCATAGTTGTGATATATATTTTTATTGATCAAAATAGTTGTGATATTTTAGGAGTAAAAATAATAATGAGCAGAGACCTAAAGGGTTAAACTTTAACTTTAAGGGGTTAAAAATTTTAATTTATGCTGTGAAAGGTGACAAATAAAATAATGCACATGCAACATAATATAAATGATATAGGAAACTATTGGTGGTTCTTAAAGAGTTAATTAATGGTTTGTAAACATAAGAAATGGGACCTAAGGGGATAAACAATTGCTACATAAGAAATTAAAATTTATTTTTAGCTGTTACAATCGTCCCTTTACTTATTGTTACAATCGTCCCCAAGACGCCATTTCAGCTTCATTTGTTAAAAACAATGCTAGTTAATTAACAAAACTAATCTTTTTTTTTTTAAATGTTAATTAAAGTGTGCACTTACATATTCGGTTAATAATTTTTATTTGTTTAAACAAAATTATTTTGTTACAATATAATATTCTAATACCAAAAAAAGTACTTACGTAGCATGAAAATATCTTTTGTGATCTAACTCTTTCAAAAGTACATAAAAATGGTTGCCAGCAGGGGTGTACGTGTAGATTTATTAAATACACCTTGTGCGCCACCTAGGAACCAAATCTAGATCCCGACACTCGAAATTTTTGCTCTGTTACAATCGTACCCTGTTACAATTGACCCCACTCTCCCCTATAATTACCATAGATATTGAAAGGGTTAAGTTACAAAACCGGAAACAAAACGTACTCTCTTTCGATAAACATACCTTTTTTCGACGAAATCGGATTTCTGACCCCCGAGATATAGGGGGTAGTCGCAATCTGGGAAATGTGGTCCCAATAGTTTATTCAGGAAAGGAATCCAAAATTTGGACAATGTTAATTTTATTTTTTGGGTATTTCACTGTGCCACGAGAGCTTAATAAACAAATTGAAAAATATTTGCACAAAATTATGAAATTAGTTTATCCAAAGATAATTCCATGCTAAATATAACTTTTAGTAAACATTTATTACTTTTATCATTTCATGTAATGATAGTTGAAAAAATTTTGAATTCTAAGGTATACATTTTTTACCTCGTTTTAACGAATTATAATTTGAAATGATGAACTATGAAGTCTGGGCGAAACTTGTCGAATCAAATTTTAAAAATATGAATTTTTCAAAATGAATTAACAAACTCCGCGATTTACCTATAAACACGCCATCCTAGTTGATTTCTCATCTTAAAAAAAACATTAAAAATATAGTAACATAATAGTTTGACAAGATGTCAGATGTTTCCAGCTTGTCACAAGTATAACGAAATCTGGCCCTTGTTAGCAAACGTTCTACAAGTTCCTATTTTTCTTTAATTGTTGAATAAATTTAATTTATATGATCGGTTCCTTGATTATCTGAACTAGTATTTCTATTAACTTCAATTCTTGTATCCTGTATTTAATCCTGTATTTTGGTGTGACATATTTTCTTTCAGCTTATATCCTGTTCCACTTTTTATTTGACAATTAAGTTACAATTTTAAGGCGATATATTTTTTCCAAAGCTTAAACACACATTCATATAAAATTATTTTAAATTTATAAATTTAAAAATAAAAAAAAATATATTACCACTTTAAATAAAGAAATAAAATTTTATAATCCAAAGTACTTCTATTAATTGTTATAATTATTTAACTACCAGTTATTCTCTCAGTCAATTTCTCTTTATTAAATTAACTGTATGATTAATATTTTGCTATGAAAATAAAATTAATTTATGGAGCCCAAACAAAAATGCATGACTCCGTTGAAGTCGATTCAACTGAAACTGGTAGTTAAACTATTTCATTTATAATTAATTTTCGTATAGCTGAACCATTTTATTTATTACATAATAAAGTATAGCTTGATTTCGTATGCAGAGATGCCAACTTGCTCCGGAAAGCAAATATATATTTTAAAGTGGTAGTTTATCAATTGTGATTTTTGGTTTAATAAATTCAATTTAGTACATTTTTTATCCACCACTATTTCTAAATAATTCGTTGGCTTATATAATTCACCACTTAATTGTTCTCATGTTATAATAAACCTTTTAAAAAGCAAACAAAAGTAGTCAAATATTTGCAAAATTTACTTTGTAGTTATTTACCGTGCTTTTAATTATATTGACGTGTCCGGAGCAGATGGCAACTCTGCGTATAGATTGATTTATCTCAAATTTTTTCTGGCAAATTAACAATCCTATGCGTATGTTCTAACTCTAAATTTTTGTAGTATTTAATAAATGTATCATACATTTTTGAAGCCTATATAACCAGCATAATTTTAATTTGCAAATGAGATAAGTTAAGGAGATATATTTTTCCTTTAAATTTAAACTTTAACTAAAAAAGTGGTAATATAATTTTACATATTTATATATTAATTATGTTGTTAAAAGTATGTATCCTGTAAGAAACTTTTTAAGGTTGCACATGGAATAGTGTTTTGTTGAACTTTCGGAATTAGCATGAAAAAGAGCAGGCAATATATATATATACTCTTCGATTTTTAACCATTTTCTTTCAAAAGTACAAACACAAAATCGGGATCATCACGCAAGAATTTTTATAATAAAATTTTTTTAATTAATTCAGAATGGCATTATAAAGTACCACATTCCAACGCATTAAAATTAAAACTATAGAGCTGTATCTCAAACTAAACCGTCTTCTCCGCCACATAATGTTTCAACAACCACACACTCGCCTCGCATTCGCATAGCCAAAACTCCAAAGTTATTGGTTTGAAATATATGAAATTTCGCACATTTTTAAAGAAATTTTTGAGGAACATTCTGATAAATTTTTTCCGAATTCGGTCACTAATTTAAGTTGTGGTTTAAACTGAAATATAGACTTAACTAAATCCGCTTGTAGTCTTAACTAAAATGCTTATAAAAGAAAGCTGAAAATCTTAGTCGTGAAAGTCAAAGCATTAGTTTTGCACCTAAAGAATTGTAGTGGCTGGATGTGTAAAAAAAATTCTAAAGGTAGCAATGGTAACGTGTAAGCTGCATTTAAATATGTTTTCGAAATTGTGTACCGACCAGTTCATGATTAACACGTTCACGCCGGCGTGACCCACCGGTGGCCCACACTAGATTGTCTCCTCCGGCGGCGCACCAGAGTAAAAACTGGTAACAAATAAATTTCATTTTTTAGTTTTTTTCCGGGAATAATAAAAATCCATAACTACCAATTGTTTTTAACGAATGCAATTTTTATATTGAATTGCTTCTTCGCCGTGATAAATTTCCTTACAGTAAATTGTTATTGTTGAGAATAGATTCACTCCTCCCGAATATTATCTAATATTGAAATAGTTCTTCTACCAGTATTTTCTCTTTTCCGTCCCACTTTCAGGCGTGAACACCCGGCGTGAACGTGTTAACAGTTAAAGATGTTCAAGATGAAAACACAATAATGTTTATTTTCCAAAAAGAATTAGACAACAACCATTCCCAATATTCTTCATTTCTTAGTGAATAGTATTAATTTTACTTTGAAGTAAAAAAACGACTGAACATATGTACCACTTTTTATAAAAAATTTAAAGTATAATTAATATATCTTCTCGATGAAAAATTATTCAGGATATTTCTTAGTTCTGTAATTTAAATAATTGCCACTATTTATTGGCAGGTATTTTACAAATCATATTATACTTTAACGTAACGCGCCAAGTGATATGAAATGAACTATGGCGGCAAGTTTGGATGCCTGGCTAACGGGAAAAGACAAGGAGGGGAGCTCATAAAACTTAATAAAATTAAAATGAGAGAAAATTATTATTGAGTTATTTTATATCAAAGTGTAAGATTTTTCTTTCTCTTTTTAATTCTGCTCTACTTTTTCCATTGAAAGATATTAATCCATTGCAAGGAAATTTAAAAATTCTTGAATACTAAAACACAAAAACTGGTAAAACAATTCTTTTATTTCTAGTTTCAACTTGGGGGGGGGGGGGGACATGCTTATCCACCATGATGTTTTAGAATGATTTAGAAATAGAAATCATGCTATTTTAAAAGCATAAATGTAAAGCTTTTAATCTATAATCACGAAACAAAACAAAAAATACCTGAAGCAGCTAATGTAGAAAAGCTTTCACTTATTTGAAACGATAATCAACACTTTTTGTAATAGAACTTTTATATTATTGCAATAATACTAGGATTAATATAGATTGAATGAAAGCCGTACTTTAAAAAAACGCAATCTCACTCTTCACGATGGACAAAAATATGAAAACACTTCTATACTGACTATGTAAACAATCTTTCGTTTAGCAGCAAATGTTTTGGAAGATTTTGAAAACTGTTTAAACAACTTGAAAAATCATGCTCAAAGCTCTTAGAAATCGAATCCTTTTTTACTCATGTAAACTTTGCCTCAACTAAAGAGAGCTTTAGAAGTTAAGAGCTGTAATCCTATAAAATGATTCAAAATTGCTGGCATTTAAACTTGAAATAAGTTATTAACTCCTCTCCTCATTTTGTTCAATCCGAATTTCGCTTGGAGCCATTCCTAAAAGCTTCAAGCATGATCTTTCCAATTGTGCTAACAGTGTTGCGTGAGCCACGATGGCCCAGGGGATAGAGCGTTTGCCTTGCAATGAGGTTAACCGGGTTCGAGTCCCAGCGATGGCTGATCGATACGAACCCGCATCTGGCTTGCACCGACCACAGCGCTGACGTGAAATATCCTCAGAGGTAGACGGATCATGGGTTAGAGTCCCTTGCCGTCAGGCTAACCATGGGAGGTTTTCATGGTTTCCCTCTCCATGTAATGCAAATGCGGGTCAGCTCCATCAAAACGTCTTCCACAAAGACAAAATTTCGCAAAATACTTGATCCAGGAGTTCCCTTGTCTTCTGGATTAGGTTCAAAATTACAGTGCAACGGAGTTGAAAATTGGTAATGATATACCCAAAAATTGAGTCGGCTGTTCAACGACGGTTATAAAATAAAAATAAAATAATAGTGTTGCCATGTAAAATCTTCAAAATCATTTACTGCTAAAAGAAAAATTGTAACATAGAAGCGTTTCGATATTTTTGTTCAATCCCCGTAGTTTCAGCCCCTACAGCAAAATGTGAAAATTTAATATACGGCCATTTTTACCCTATGTTTAATTCAGCGCTAGTTTTTCTGTTGAAGAGATTGCATGATTTTTAACGAATTCAAATATTTCATCTGTAATGTAATGTGAAATTGTAGGAACATATTTGTAATACAGCAGAGAGAGGGCAAAGGAGGCAGCGGCCTCAGGCAACCAGACAAAAGGGGCGTCGGCATCCGATTGACTAAGGACTATAAAACTTTAAAACAATCGTAAGCGTAAAATTCAACTTTTTAACAGATAAATAATTGACTCAAATATTTTATGAAAAATAAACTATAATTTTCAAACAAATCTAATAATTAATTAAATAATCAGAATTAAATCTTTTCACATTTGAGGCAAATTTAATAATATTTTTTTTGGATTAATGAAGTTTATTCCTTAGAAGAAATTCCGTATACATTTAAAAGTGAATTCAAAACCTGGATTTAGATTAGCATATATATATATATATATATATGCAGGGTTATTCATAATTCCCTCCGGTGTTTCAAAGCGTTATAGTAAAAAAACGAAGACGAATATGGTAAAAAAGAACATACGAAATTATTCCGAAACATGGGTGAAAGCCCTTATATAGCAAGACGGAATAGAGAAAAAACTGGTACGTAAGATATATCATTCCAGCATTTTTTTCGGAAAAAATAAAATATCTGTAACTATCAAGATTTTTTTTATAATTTTAGCATATATATTAGACTGCTTCTTTTCAAAGATAAAGTATTTATCGCTGAATAATTTAAAAAAATATTAAGTAAACTCCTCCCCAAATCTAGATATAACTGAAAAGGTTTTACTACCAGCCTTTCCCTTTTTCCGTCTCGCTTTCACCCCTGTTCCGAAAGTATTCAAGTTTTAATTTAAGCAGTTGCTGGTAGATGGCAGTAACATGTACCACTGAAGCGAGTTGTAGAAAAGAAAAATGGCGTTTACAGGCGGAGGGAATTATGAATGACCCTGTATATATATTCTTTTTAGAGGCGTCTATTAAAGAGCCTCTGACATCCACAAATATTTTCACGCTTCTGGCTATAACCTTTTAGTATATGATGTTTGCTGTGGCGCAAATTTATGTAAACAACGATCGATTTTCAAAATAGCGGATGAAGTTTCAAACTGAAATGTTGTTCTTTTTCATTAACTGGTTATCAGAATATTTGACCATTGTAGATTAAATACTTTGATGGAGGACATTTGCACCAACCGCAATTACCAAAGCTCTACTGCTGGGTTCTTGTATTAAAACTAAATTATTTTTGGGAACTTCCATTTTGTTTTACATTTAAAGAAGAAAAAACGATTGAAAAATAATTGGCAACGATTGCGCTCAGCCTGACTAACGGAAAGGAATACTTTTCTCTTTTGATAAAGGAAGCGATGAAGTCGTCGATACAAAGTCATTGAGTGCAAATGAATTCAATTGTTTATTTATTTATTTGGTAAAATCTTAGTATACGTTACACACTTATCGCTCTTTTTAAAAATGTCACCAACGCCAAAATGCAAATTGACGCTTGTCACCGAACTGTTGCCTACGCCGAATTGGCGTTTTTATGATTGTTGCCAAGAATTGCCGTAAGCAAAAAAAGAAATTCGTAATCTAAAAACGGTAAATGCATGCACATACCATGACAAAAACGTGAAAAAAAAAGCAGATAAATCATAAAGGAATAAACATAATATAAAAAAGCAAGCATCTATGAAGTGCAACAGCAAATTGCAATTACCACTACAGATTGCGATGTTCATCGCCAATGTCACCAAATCCATCGTGTAACGTATACAAGGATTACACCAAAACAAATGAAAAAAATGGCCTAATTTACTTGCATCTGTGAGTGACAAAGTGCCAGGAAAAGTATTGAAAAATATATACATATCGCTCGCTGGTTCAAAACTAAAACGACACATCTGCAAACGTATTATGCCTGCAGATGTGTCGTTTTAGTTTTGAACCTGCGATATAGTGACAAGTCTGACTTCAAGTTTATATCATTTTTTGGGATTATTTCTTGTCGCTAAAACATCTCCATTCCCGAATGCTTTGATACAGATATTTGTCTGGTAAGTAGCTGTTGCAAAAATCACCAAGGAGTTTTTAAACTAAAATTTATCAAACGTCGAAAATAATGCACAGAAATATAGGATAAAAATCATTATGATGTAATCAAGTAAACAAGATCTTATGTAAAGTTTATTAGACAGGTTATTAAAATCCTGCCCAGTAAAAAAGAAATTCGGCAAAACTCATTGCCCAAATTGCACGGATTGGTGCAGAAAATGATTGCAGACCACGTCACACTTTTGTACCACAGTAAATCCTGCAGATACATACGGAGGAAAAAAAAATAGACAAATGCATTTTTGAGAAATTAGTTTTCATTAAATGTTTGAAATTTACAAATTACATCGTTAATTAGTTTGATTCATATTATAATAATTCGATTCATTTCACTTATTCCCGGTACTAACCCTTATTTTTTCTTTTTGCCGTAATATAACTTCGCCAATCTGTTAGGTTTGGCCTTCGCACCTTGTGGGTACCCCCCGTAGTAATTCATATACCGTTGACAAAAGTCTCTCCAATATCTATCATCAGGCTTTTGACGCTGTGAATACTGCTGATGTCCATATGCATGATGACGTTTTTGTACCATCAATGGCTCGAATGAATCTTGCTGAACATTTGCAGGAACTTGATCCAATTGCTCGGGAGCATTTTCAACGCAATTCGTTGCAAAAATCACACACAAGAAAATCAGTAAAAAAGTCACAGTCGATTTCGCCATTTAAAAGTGAAGCTTGCTTTGCCGGCTTTTCAACAGTTTCTGCCCTTTGCAAGAGGATGAAGACTCTTAGAAGGAGTGTTAACTTTATAATTGAAAGAAGGTTAACTTTGTAATTGAAAAAAAAAGGTTAGAAAACAAAACGATGCAGGTGGTGAGATATAAATTTTTTGAAAGTTTGTTAACTGTGAAAAATATATTATCTTATTGCAACTTTTTGCTGATATTTTAAAATGGTTTGTTTATCCTCGTGAAATATGTCGGCTAAATCATTGCCGTGTTTATACTAACCTTTTCAACGTAGTGCCACATTCGTTTGAAGTTCTTGCACATTTTTATAATTTTAGTAAGAGCCGATTTCTATTATTTTTATTCTTTTTTTTTTTTTTTTTTTTTTAACTTAACTACTCTAATTTGTAACATATTCTATTCAAAATACTGGGTACGCATGACTGGGAAAATTAAGAAAATCGATTTAATAATAATACCTTATACAGAAATATATTAATGACATAGGCAGATATGCCAACCCATGAGCTCTAGCTCATGACGTTATTTAAAGTGATTGCTAAATAACAATTAGGTAAGCAAAGGTGTTAAAATTTCGCCATCACCCTATTGTTTTATTACCCGACATTCGAAATATACCTTGCAATTATTTATGTACATATTGATTATAACATATTATGTACATATTGATTATGTACATATTGATGTACATATTGATAAAATTTTTAATAAATCAAATGTTAAAACAGAAATTCTGCAACCATTTCACTTATTTGGGAAAAATCTCCGGCTAAAAGCCGGATAAGCTAGCACGGCTGGCTTAACTTGAAATATTGCGGAATCGTGTTTTTTTTTAATACTAAAGTAGTAGTTAACAGAAGAAAATATCCAAAAATTCAAGCACGAATGCAATATTCCTTTTTTTCATTAAAGCATTTCCGTAAACAAACTAAATTTCATCAACCTTAAAAACGCTGTTGCTTATATTAATGATTTGGTATAAATCAAATTGGTTGTCAGTTGGTCTTACGTATATTGGTCACAATAAACTTACCCTTAAAGTTCGGCTTGAAGAACATGAAAAGTGGTGTCATCAAGGTATTAAGTGGTAAAATCAAGGTATTAAACGAGCTAACTACAAAGCTAATTGGAATTCTAATCACAGGTTTTAGTTTTCTTTTAATATCATTTGGCACTGCGCTTCATCTATCGACCTTGATTTCTGAGAATCATTCCATATTTCGAGAATTTTTAATAATTATGAGAATTATTCTTACAAAAGCGTACTTTCTTAGAATGAACATGCCCTTTTACGGCAGATTTTATCATTTGCCCGTCAAAAAGGAAGGGCAGTCGCAATCTGGAAGATAGGGACCCTATAGTTTTAAAAATTTGAACGAAATAGATAGAAAGGTTCTTGAGAAAATATAAATTTATAAATTTGTTTATTTATTTATTTTTCTTAATTCAAAATTCAGAAAGTACATGATTGATTTCGTTGACATTTTGTATTTTATTATTTAAAATTATATATTTCAAATTAGTGTAAATTTGCATGCCTTATAATTCAAAAGACTTTATCTTTGTTAAATAAAATTATTAAACGGGAAATATCGTTATTTTTACACGAAATTTTCTTTGAATAATGCCGCACATATGCCTCATATTTGCATCGCAAAAATGTTTCGATTCGCTTAAGAAGTTCTTGAGTAATAAAAAGCGCAGCAACAAAAAAAGGAAACTAACGTTAAGAGACCCAAACTTTCAACCTCTCTGCTGTCTAAACTATTAAGACCACATTTTCCTGGTCACCCCCATATTTTGATGGTTAAAAATCATAATTACTCGGGAAAAAAAAGATGTATTTATTTATTTATTTTTCTTAATTCAAAATTCAGAAAGTACATGATTGATTTCGTTGACATTTTGTATTTTATTATTTAAAATTATATAATTCAAATTAGTGTAAATTTGCATGCCTTATAATTCAAAAGACTTTATCTTTGTTAAATAAAATTATTAAACGGGAAATATCGTTATTTTTACACGAAATTTTCTTTGAATAATGCCGCACATATGCCTCATATTTGCATCGCAAAAATGTTTCGATTCGCTTAAGAAGTTCTTGAGTAATAAAAAGCGCAACAACAAAAAAAAAGAAACTAACATTAAGAGACCCAAACTTTCAACCTCACTGCTGTCTAAACTATTAAGACCACATTTTCCTGGTCACCCCCATATTTTGATGGTTAAAAATCCTAATTACTCGGGAAAAAAAGATGTATTTATTTAGTTATTTTTCTTTCAATTTTGTTTTATTTTAATTTGTTAAGTTGTTCATTTGAAAAATAAAAAATAAACATCGTTGAAACAATTTTGAATTTGCGACTAACAATGCTCAACTCTGCAGTCTTGTTATTTGGAACAAAATCCAAAAGGCAAGGGAACTCCTGGATCAAATATTGGAAAAAGTTTGCCTTCGTGGGGAACTTTTTTTATGGAGCTAATTCTCCCTTCCATTTCATGGAAAGCCTCCCACGATTAGTCTGGCAGCAAGGGGATTCTAATCCATCATCCGTCTATCATTGGGGATATTTTTCATTAGCACTGTGGTCGGTTAGAGCCGGGGTGTAATTCGTATCGACCAGCCATGGCTGGGATTCAAACCCGGATCGCCTCATTGGGAGTCGAACGCTCTATCCCCTGAGCCACCACGGGTCAGATATGTTTATTTAGAGGCAGTACGTATGTTTGTCTGATTCTGTAATACAATTGTTAAATAGCAATAACTAATTACCATATTTGAAGTTATTCTTTGAGCCGTTAAGATTGGTACTTTGTTAGTGAAAATCAGATAAGTACAACAAAAAACATTCAGGGTTTCAGTTATTTTTATTGTAATTTTTTAACGCTATTGTATGCCGTAATATTTTTTTTTTAATAAAATGTGATTTAAAAAAAAATTTGCCTTGACGTGCAAAAAAAAAATTATAATAATTAAATAGATGAATGAAAAGCATGTTTTCATTCATCTTTTACGTCAGTGCATGCTGAATGTCGATATTAGCGAAGCGACAAAATAATATTAAAATATTTCGTTCGTACATAGCCACACAATTACAGAAACACTATCGACTTTGGCCACCAAATTCTGATCTTTCATTATAAGTATCACTATAAGTATCATTATTAAGTATCACTATAAGTATCATTATAAGTATCCCTATAAGTATCACTATAAGTATCATTATAAGTATCTTTATAAGTATCACTATAAGTATCATTATAAGTATCACTATAAGTATCATTATAAGTATCATTATAAGTATCACTATGCAAAATAAAATTTGTAACGTAGTTCTTAATGATACATCCTCTTTTTTCCTGCTATAACGCTATTGTATGCCGTAATATTTTTTTTTTAATAAAATGTGATTTAAAAAAAAAATTTGCCTTAACGTGCAAAAAAAAAATTCTAATAATTAAATAGATGAATGAAAAGCATGTTTTCATTCATCTTTTACGTCAGTGCATGCTGAATGTCGATATTAGCGAAGCGACAAAATAATATTAAAATATTTCGTTCGTACATAGCCACACAATTACAGAAACACTATCGACTTTGGCCACCAAATTCTGATCTTTCATTATAAGTATCACTATAAGTATCATTATTAAGTATCACTATAAGTATCATTATAAGTATCCCTATAAGTATCATTATAACTATCACTATAAGTATGATTATAAGTATCACTATAAGTATCATTATTAAGTATCACTATAAGTATCATTATAAGTATCCCTATAAGTATCATTATAACTATCACTATAAGTATGATTATAAGTATCACTATAAGTATGATTATAAGTATCACTATAAGTATCATTATAAGTATCACTATAAGTATCATTATAAGTATCATTATAAGTATCACTATGCAAAATAAAATTTGTAACGTAGTTCTTAATGATACATCCTCTTTTTTCCTGCCAAATAGATTCTATATAATATGGCATGTGACCATATATTGGGTTGTTCTGAAAGTAATTTTTTATTCCAACAGAGGACTTAATGCATTTTTCCACGGCTAACTTCACACTTAAACAGTAAAATCATTATATATTTTGACAGCTGATTTAGCGAGGCTTTGTGAAAAAAATCGACAGATTTAAAGTAGTAGTTTTTCGTTTGTTACCCTTCAAAGGAAAGGGAATAGCAGAGTTTTCAGCATATTTTACACTTTTACTGTCGAAAAGATAAAAATACAGTTCAAGCAAGAAAAAAAATATTCCGATGTATTAGCAGTACAGCACCAGTGCTAAAACTGATTTTCAAAAATTTTAATATTGCAAAATTTCGATTAAGTTGCACCACACTAATTGAGGCTGATGAAGACTCAGTAAAGGTATTAATTAATCCAAATAACAACTTGTGAGAAAACTGAGATATTAAATTTATCGAATTCGACCGTTTATGGTCATTGAAAAGCCTAAAGTTTAATCTCAAAGCACGAACCTCATATTCTTATGGAAAGAAACTTGTGCCGTCACGTTGACGTCTGTGATTTGTTTTTCAAACGTCAAGAAAATTACAAGTTTTTAAAGCGATCTCTGAAGATGAAAGATAGGTTTTCTTAAACAATTATCCGGTCCGGTGAAGTTTTTATGACAGTGAATCCTTTCTTTTTCAAATAAGGTTAAAAATTACCTTTATCAGTTTTTTGCCAGCAAAGGACAAAAGTTTTAGGCGCGTTGAATAAGGTTTCTTTCAGAAAGGATATTAGATCCAAATGGAAGAATGATTCAATAAAATATTTCAACACTATGAGAAAATTGCTTTTGATTTTCATTAAAAAAATGAAAAAAAATAATAACTTTTAGATCAAACCAATACTACAGTATGACATTATGACTTACAAAAATAAAACATGGCCTTTTATTTTCTTAATCCTAACAGAGTTTATGCAAGATTTGACTCACCTAATGTAATCTAACTGATCAAAATGGTTTTTTTCCGGTAACCCGTAGTTAAAGTAACCTGGTTATGGATTTAATACATAAATTTTACAGTTTTCCGCCAAGTGTATACGGCATATGCCTACTTTTAAAATGCTATGCAAATATATTTGACTTAAATGAAATAATTCATTGAATTAAAAACACCAGTCATAAATTTTTTTTAATGCTTTCCAAATAGAGAACAAATATATGGTGTTATTTAAATCATTTCCCCCACTAACAATTTCGGAGCTATTTCAAAGGACCTTGCGGTTGCTGTGGCTGCTGATTTGGACTAAATCTTTGATATCGGTCATAATCATCTTGACCCAAGTTACCATCATTTTGATTCGGAGGAAACTGTATTTCGGGCACTTGGTCATTTTGTCCTGTTCCTTGATACCCCATTGCATATGCTTGTTCATCAGGACCTTGCGGAACAGGTGCTTGTCCAAATTGGCCTTGACCACCGCTGTAACCATATCCATCCATGTCTCGCTTCTGTTCAATCATAGGCTGGTCGATATCTTCCTGTTCTTTTTCAGGTACCAAGAGTACATTTTGTTGAGCAGGATTTTTATCATCACATTTCATTTCGATAGCGAGACACAAAACCATCAGATAAAATAAAAACACTTTCATTTCTGCCATGTAACTCTTTTAATGGCTAACTCAAAAATCTAATTTCAGTTGGCGATAAGAGTAAGATTGTTCGATCAACATTTTAAAATCATAAATCTAGTTTATGATTTTCAACGATACCTACTGTAAGTTGTTGTCATGCTTGTGTTAACTTCCATAAATTTAATTTTTTAAAAATCGTTTGCCACTCAAATGCTAGTGCGTACAGTAAATTGAAAAAAAAAAAAAAAACTAAAATATTCCAAAATCACAACTCAAACAAATTATTTTTAAGGGATTTTTTTTATAATATCTTTAACTGGTTGATTATTTAATTTTAATTCCATAAAATGCTTTCATGTCCCTTATTTAGCCCTTTACGCAGGTCAGAAATTCATAGATGCGCTTATCAAAACAGTCAACTGCAATTCACTGCAAGTTTTCGCTCTCGAAGCGGTAAAAAAAACCATCTTTAATATGTATTTTTAGACTCTTAATAGAAAATGAGAACAGAAAAAATATACACATTACGGGTAGCAAATAAATATTAATAGAGGGGAAAAAAACACTTTCAAAATTAGACAAATCATGGTACAGGAGGACTGGAGTAATAAATGCAAGATGTGTTTGATTGCGAGTGGAAACAGAATTTAGTTTGCTTTGATTGTAATAAGGATACTAAAAATGCATATTAAGGACGGTCTTTACGGAACATCTTGTAGAAATCGAAACAATCTTTTTTAATTTTGTGGTACAAGCCACGCTTTATGCTTTGGGACTATTCGAACAATGGATGGTGTTTTCTACACTAGGGAGCGCTGAAAGCTTGGTGCCACTGATGCTTCCGCGTTACTGTTTCCGGTTTATTTCAAAGCCATTTGGCTCACAACGTGTCAATAATATATGCCAACTTTCAAATTTAAACCTGAATTATAATTTATAAATTAATCTTGCTCTTCGAACAATATGCTAACACTAACATAAAATGGTGCATAGTTTGCAACACGAACAAACAGTAATAAACAAATGGAAACAGGCCAAATCAAGACTGCCAAAAAAGCGAGTTATTCAAAATCTAGTAACCATGTCACCTTTTTTAACAATATATTTCTAAATAACTAAAACAAATTTAGATGAAATACGGCAGATTTGAGCTCAGAAATTATCTAATTTATTTCTTTTATTGAAAACAAAATTATCCGTTTGAAAATATCGCCTCGCAGAATAACATGTAGTAAGCAGCTGCAAACTTTCTAACTGGAACTAGAGCAGGCATACAGCTCGAGATAGTTATTGTTTACATTTCTACTGAAAACACCATCCATACATTTCTAATTTCGTATTTTTCCTTCTAATTTCAATTTTTCGAATCAATGAACGGTTGATCATGTTTCAATTTGAAAACTCCATAAGTTAAAATATTTCTTCCTTGGTATTATCTTGATATTATTTAATCTTTCTATATGCGAGTGTGAAGAAATCTTTCGACTGGCGCATTTAGCTTCACAAGCAATTCGCGATCGCAACACTCGAGTACGCCATCTAGCGGGAGACTGTAAATATCGGGCATTAGTTCCCACATAACCATGGGCATTGACGGACGCCATTTTCTTAGCAGCAAATAGGAAGCAAAAATTCCCTAAGGAAAAGGTAGAACTTCTTGAAAAAACTAACCAGAATATGCCAAACATTGAAGCAGAACACGCCAAGCATTTGAAGACCAATTTCTCAATAATTTCTATCTTTCTATTACCAACAACATAACTTCCAATTTCATGATTACTTGCTGTTACAGATGTGTGAATTACGGTAAAATAATTTTTTCTGTCTTCAATTCATTACAAATTAAAAGGAAATCAACATTGCTTTCGTCATTCCAATGAATTAAGTGAATTCAGAACTGTAATAGTTATAGAATATTCTTCTACTTTATAGAATAGTATATATTTCTGCATCTATATAATTCGGAAAACAACAATAAAGAATCATCCGAGCTACTTGAAATAGTTTCATTTGTGCTGATTATTAATAATTTTTTTATCGTTTTCTTTGGTAAGTATTTTTTAGTTTTGAAAGAATAATTTCAACTAGAATTCAGCTATTCTGTTTTCAAGCTACATATTCAAATTCATATCGAGATCTTACAATTATAAAATTTTGATGTGTGGTATGTTATCTAAAAGTAATGAAGGGATAATCTATGCATATATTATTTGAAAATAAAATTTTCAAACGAAGACCATTTCATTTGGAATTCTGCGGATTTATAAAACAGGTGAGTGTTATGATTTTTATAATAAAAAATTTGCTTGTAAATATTTTTTTTTCTTATTTGATGATAGTTCTCTACAGAATGGTTTTTTACGTCTGATTAAGAACTATAAGAATAAAAAAAAAAGAAACATGAAAGTTTTTATTTCAATATAAAGAATTTTTAAAATCGTTTTTTATCCTAAGAATTCTTTATTTTACGTTTTATAGTTTATAAGATTTTGATAAAAATTGTTGTCAAAATACTTTTTTTGTAAAATTAAATGGTATAGCATTATGTGTTTATGTATACTTCTTGTATATTCTAATGTTTGAAGTAATATGATTCAGAAAAGTATGGAAGAAAAATTCGGTACTTACGTATTAACCACAGCTACAGATTTGGCAGATTTTTAAGTGCCGCCAATCTACACTTAAAATTTTTGGAAAAAATCTTAAAATGAAACACTTTGTTTAAAATCAAAGTAGTCAATCAGATTTCGGTGGAAAATGGACCGATATAGAGTTTAGCATAGATTCAAAACAAACTTTTCTCTCACCTGATTCTATAGCCATTATGAACTCTAATGAATAAGATTCAAAATGAAATAACATTTCCAAAACGGACGTTTACTAAGATAAAGTTTCATGTTATGGACATTGGTAAATTTTCGTTATATTTCACTCCATAAAATATTTCGCTCCTAAAAAAATAAAATTGCATCTTGTTTTGTTTTTGACAAGTCCCAAACACGCATTTTCGTAACACTAAAAAATGGCGACAAAAAAAGAATGGTTCTTTTTGTTTTTTTTTGTTTCGTAAGCATTCTTTATTTTACGTTAAAATTTAAATGGGCCTTTCATGTTATACCATTAAATTTAGTAAAATTATTTCTCAGGCATTAGGTTTGAACTCTTATAAGAATATACCTATTTTTTTCTCTTTATTTACAAATATTTTTCCGATGTGTTCTGGATGTTCCTTCTCTAAAAAAAAAGAGATATCATTTTGTTTCCGTTTGCATAAGAATGAAAACAAACATTTTTTTTTTTAAATTTAATCAGCCACAATAAAGATGGAACGTTACAATGCTACATTAAAGACGTCTCCAGTGTAACTGAATGACTGTTCATATGGAAATCGCAGGGATTCGGCACATACAACAACGCCCCCTATAGTTCGTTGCGATCGCGAATTGAAAAATGTAAAAATCAAATTATGGGATTATTCCGCAGTGGACTAGTCGTTAACCCCAGCAGATCACCGAAGTCAAGCATCACTGGCTGTGGTCAGTGTGCGGGTGCGTGACCACTTGGATTAGTCTGCGTAGGGACTGAAGGAGTGCGGTATTGGTCCTCGTTAAACTGTTCTACCGTTAAGTGCTTGACTTCGCGTGCTGGTCGTTGGGCTACCGAAGCAGGAGTGACATCCCCTCTGCAGAGGATCAAAATTGTGATGGCATGTCTTCGGATCATCCTCAGGGATGTTTCCCAGACCGTCGCCAACAGCCAATTGTTCAGCTCTTGTGCGACGTAAATGAACAACAGCATCAAAGGCATAGAAACCGTTTTACGGAACTATCTTACAACATGCGATCGCACGTAAATGTGATTCGTGCATGCACGAAGAATTTGCAGTGAAAATGCTTCCTAGGTTTTCCGGAACGTCTGGGGAAAAAAATATGGTGAGTTAGGACAAACGAGAACAAATGTTAACGTCAATTCAACGCAAAAGAAATTGGAAAATATTAAAATATTTTGTTTTGCAGCTGTTTGTCGTTTATATTTTTCTTCAAAGAACTTTGTTTTGTGTAATATATTTTAATGTGAGGTGTTAAAATCCGATTTTTTTTTATGCCCACTGTTTGAAAAATGATAAAATGCACGCATATATTGTGGAATAAAGATACGTTGACAATAAAGATACGTTGACAATAAAGATACGTTAAACAATAAAGATACGTAGTTTATTTTAGAAATTAAATATTTTAGTCTTGTCGTTTCTGTCAGAAATGGCTTTTCGTTTCAATTTCAACAGTCCAGAAAAAATAAATGATTTTCGTTTCAATTTCAACAGTCCAGAAAAAATAAATGATTTTCGTTTCAACTTCAACAGTCCAGAAAAACTAAATGACTCCCCTTCTGAACTGAAGCCTCTACCAGAATCAAATGAAAATAAAAAGTTATCACACAGTGACTGTAAATACATTTCTGTTGATCATATAACATTGAAGGTATATTTTAAGTTTTATGCATTATTAAAATATGTTTATGCATTACATTTACTTACTTAATATTTGAAGCTATCCCCAATAGCTTATCTACTTTCATTTGTGCTTTATTCCCAATTTTTTTTTTTCGCTTTAGTTTAATTACTAGATATTTTGCTCCCTGTCGTTAATTGTTTTGTGTTTAAAAAAAGGTATCCAAAATAAATTCTTATGATTCCAAATAATACTGAGTAAACCAAGTAAATACGTTTTTTTTTTTTTTTTTTTTGATTAGTGAAATTTTTTATGTAAAGTTAGCCGGAAGAGCTTAAGTGATTATATATAATCAGTGGTCTGTTTAGAAGAAATTTGGGTCCGTTAACGGACCCTTCATAAAAACGAACTCTTCACAAAAGAATTTATCTTTTAATCGTACCCTTTACAAGAGACACTCGATAGACATCTGTGCATTATTGTAAATGGGCGGTAAAAATTGACTGCTGGTTGTTCAGCTATTATAGTTATTTTCAAATCTACTGGCAATCGATGTATATTGCTCTAATATTGCGACGTGATTTGCTTAATAATGTTTTTCTGCTTTAATTCTAATGCTAAGTTTGATCTCATTACATTTATATTATGTACTTTAACTTCTTCGAAGTCAAAAAAAAATTTATAAATTCCAAATGTAGTATTCTAAGAAAATATTTCTATTTCTACAAACATCGTGTGTACATTCTTATTGATATTAAATGATATTTTTTTTGTAAATAAATAACTGGGCAATATATTATTCATAAAATTAATTGATAAAATATTATGTAAATAAAAATTAACTTATGTCAATTTTTAAAAAGAAAATATTATAAATTTAAGAATTGTTTAAGTTTACTTAATGTGTAACACATTACAAGTGTTACATATCAAAGTTGCGTTATTTAAAATATTTTTATGTGTATTTGTTTTCATTATTCGTCCGAAATGAATATTCTGTGTTGTGCAGTATAGGCTAAATACCAAATATTTGTATGTTGCATCTCTAATTTAGTAGCAGCAATAGCTGTTTACTTTTTAAATTTAATTTTTTTTTAATTATAATTTTACAGTGGTCAGCATTATCCTGTATCCATTTACAATTTAAAAATTCCTTGAAATGGTTTTTTGCAATAACGGACCCTATTTGCACAAATTCACAAAACAGGACCCTGGTTGAAAGAATGTGACTTAACGCTTATTTTATATTCACAAATTACGTGTAATTTGTTTACAATTTTACAAAAACGGGACCTTTCACAAAATGTCTGGACAGACCCCTGATAATTTAACTTTAATTACATCAATGCACATTTTTTGCTTTGTATAAAATTTATATAGTGTCGGCTGTATTAATTTTATACTCTTTTTATTTATTACATCGAAAAACCATACTTGGTTGAAAATTTGTTCTATAAGATTGCCCAATGAATTGCTTAGTTAAAAATTTAAGAAAGCAAGCAGGTAACTTGAATAATAAAATTTTTTAATTAAGTAAATTAATCATTTTCACCGAAAAGAATAATCTAATTACCAAAAAGAATTAAAAGGGCACTAATACTTTTCCTTGTGGTTTGGATTTGGTTTCATTTAGAATTTCTGTATAATTTTTAGGTGTTTTAGTTAGTAAAATGTACATATTTTCCCTTGCAGGTAGATAAAAATATAACTAAAAAAATACAATCTGGCAATTTAGAAATAAAGTTTGTAACAGAAGAGTTGATTTCAACTGTTCCATCATATTTAAGTAATTTTGCATCTGATTTGCTTCCTGATCAATATGAAGGTATATTTTTTTAATATTTGTTCTAATTACTATTATCAGTAAGTTTCTATCAATGATTTTTTTTATTATAAATTAGATATTTTTTATTATTAATTAGATATTAAATTAATTGCTACAACTACTTAATTAAACTTTTATTAATTTATTTTTGGTACTATATTAAAATAATTATATAAATATATATGTACGCAATATACCAAATTAATTCCTAATTGTTAAATAAAGTTCATTTTCTGCTGTACTATAAAATAAGGAAAAAAGTGGACTTTTGGCAGTTTTTACCTGTTAAGACATTTTTTACCTCTGTCATGTCAAAAACCCAACTCCGACAATTTAGAATAATTTTCAGTTTTCTTAATTCAATGTCTAGTTTCTCTAAGAAAATCATAATCTGAAACTTAAATTTTCCTATGACATTTTTTTAAAATTTATGTTAACTATATATTTCAGGTGGTTTCAAAGTCTGGGAGTGTTCTGTTGATCTTCTGCACTTCCTTTCATCTGAAAATTGCATCCACCCTGACTATTCTGTTTTAGAAGTGTGTACAGTCTACTTTCATGTATTTGAAAACTAAGATTTATTTTCTGCTAAACATTATCTTTTTTAGAATAAAATATTTTTAGTTGAGGAACTATAAGTTATGAATTTTAAATTTGATTATTACAAAGGATCTGTGATTACAGTATAAATTTCCAATTTTCCTTATTCATTCCCTGCCTCTCTGAAAAAAATTTAATTATTAAAGTTTGAATCTGTTCTTTATTTTGTGTTTATTAAAATTACTATTAAAATCAATATTAAAATTTTTGTTTTGTTATTAATAATTTGACTTCATAATTAAACAAATAGCTTTATAAGCAGCCAGGGGTGAAAGTTTTCCGTATTTTGACGGATTTCCGTCTTTTTAAAAAAAAACACAAGACGGAGCAAAACAGAGTATTACTATAATTTTTTAATTAAATGTAAATTGATAAATGTTTTTAGTTTGCAATTAAAATTTTGTAATTTTTCTTTTTAAAATTGATAAGTATAGATATACTGTAAAGATCGTTGTGTACATAAGCTCACCGGACAAAAAATTAGTCACTCTAGTGGGCAAGCATCGATGAATCCTTAGGCTTTGTTAGATGACGCAGTGGTCAAGTGACGTCCTCAACTGCATGCACACTGCTTCAACCTGATCAAAGACAAGTAGCTATCAGTGAGATATTTTTGTTTGAAGCAGAAATTGTGTCTAAGTATGGGTAAGAGTAAAGATGTGACAGAGTGGCAAAAAGGGGCAATTGGGTTTGGCCGTGCCAATGGTCATATGGTGAATAAAGTTGCTGGATTTGTAGGCGTTTCAAAGCTAACTGTTCAACGTGTCTACAAACAGTGGTGTGATACACGTGGTCACGAAAGACGCCGTCAGAATTGTGGTCGGAAAAAGATCCTGCTTGAAAGTGACCGGAGACGTGTTTCACGACTTTTCAACCAAAATCGCTTCCAAACTGAACAGGAATTACTTCAGTTGCTAAATGAAGATCCATCCCAGTCTTTTAGTGAGAAAACATTGCGAATGGAGCTGCATGCAATGAACCTATGGAGTCGAACATCTCGTAAGAGGTCATTGCTCACACGGGCACATAAAGCTGCGCGACTTCAGTGGGCTAGAAGTCACCAAACATGGGCTGTTGCTGACTGGCAGAATGTAATATGGTCTGACGAATCACGTTTTTGCATTTATTCAAAAGATGCACGTCTGCAAGTGCAACGCAGACCAGATGAAGCATTTCATCCTGACTGTGTGCAAGTATAGGTTCAAGCCGGAGGTGGGTCTGTCATGTCTTGGGGGTGTATTTCTTATTATGGATTGGGCTCCCTCACTGAGGTGGCCACTAACATGATCCAACATGTTTATTTGAAAGTTCTGGACAGTTAGGAGTTGCCTTTCAGTCACCCTCTTCATGCAAAGTGTATTGTCGATACTACTATTTTTCAAGATGACTACAGCAAAGTTCATGGGGATGGAAGTATATGTGACTAGTTTTATGAACACTCAGACACTCAATTACATCTCGGCTGGCCTGCAAAATCACCTTACTTGAACCTCATTGAAAATTTGTGGGACATGTTGGAACAACGGGTAAAACGCCAAAATCAGCATTCTCACAATTTGGTGAATTTGCGCTATCAAATCCTCAACGAGGGGCTTAAACTGGATTCGACGTACTTGTAAAACCTTGTGGGCACACTTCCTAACCAAATCCAGGCGGTCATCAAATCTAGGGGTGGTGTTACACGTTATTAAATGATCTTTTTCATGATTTCTCTAAGGGTGACTAATTTTTTGTCCGGTGTGCGTACAATATGTTTTCAATCAATATACAGTGAAACCTCCGTTAAGCGGACTTTCAAGGGACAGAAAAAATTTTCCGTTTATGAGAGTTGTCCGCTTACGAGAAGTGTACCCTAATAACGGAGTACAACAATGTTAATTGCTTTTAGAATATTTTCAAAGATGTAGAAATAATTAAATAATTTACAATAACTATCTACAAAGACATTTATTTAAACTTTAGGAAAAATAAAAAAAGAATATATAAAGAAGTTTGATATAAATACATAATTCTAGATGTAGCTGCAGATAAATGATAAAATTTACCGTTTAGCATAGATACTCAAGTCAGATGTATGATACCGAATAGGAGCTTTCAGTCCTCATTCGGTTTCAGTTATTAAGTTTAACTCCCTTTACATTGATAGGGAACATGGTTAATACTTTCTTGAAAGTAAACCTCCCACAATTCACAGTTAAGTCATGAGAACCTATGGAGTTGATTATTCACAATTGATCAGCTATCAAGTGTCTGAATAAGCCTTTCATTTATATAAACACATCAAAGATTATATTTCTGTTCTCTTTTTCACCCCAGTTAAGTTAAATACAGTCTTCAAATTGCTAAGAAAATTAAAGAAATTTTCAATGGGGGAGAAGCATTGAAAGCATTTAAGATGTCATTTCAACTTGAGGGGTCTCATATCCTGTGTAGTCCAGATGAAAAGATCAAAAGATGCAGCTGTCAGAATTATTTCAGAAGAGCAGTATCATTTTCTCTCCTTTCTTTACAATGATAAGACAAGGTGACAGGAGAAAGATTGATCAGTAGTGAAATAGCTTAACAATATTTTTAGTTATGGATAAGGCAAAAAATTTACATGTTTTAAAAATGACGAAAAGTTGCATTTTTTCCCCGTGCAATTTAAAACAGAAATAGTTTTTTTCCTTTCAAATTTTGAAAAAGTAGTGTCCGGATAGAAGAGATTGAAAATAACGTTTCAGGGCCAAAATGACTGTCCGCGTCCGGTTACGGGAGTGTCCGCTTTGCGGAGAATATACTTAATGGTTTATTCATAGAAGATTCCCGGGGAATAAAAAATATGTCCGTTTTGCAGGAGTGTCCATAACAGGAGGTTTCACTGTATATCTTAATTTTAATAAGCATTGTAGACTTAACATTTATTAAATATCAACATTTTGTTGAATATTATTTTTACTATTGAACTATGTTTAGCTTGAAAATTGTTGTTGTTATTTATTAACAAATTATTAACTTACTAAGTATTATTCTTTTCCTTAAAATGCTAGCAGTTTATTTTATTAGAAAATTAAATGTTTGAAAAAAATTAAAAGCTGAGGTAATTTTTGTTTGAAATAACTAATTACTTTGCATTTTTTGTTTATACTCCTGAACAATAGTAGGTTTGCTAAAATAAATATGGAATTTTTATAAGCCTTATTTGCATTTTGTATATTTTAATTTTTATTGAAAAGTTTGTGCACAATTTTTATGAAAAGAATTCATATATAATTTTTTGTTTACTTAAAATTATTGGAAGGAATTATTGGAATTATTTTGATATTTTCAGTCTTGAAAATTTATGAAACTTTCACCCCTGTAAGTAGCATTAAGCCAAAATTAAATATTCTAAATTTGTTAATACTTTGAGGACATTGCAAATTTATCAATTTTAATAATTCGACAAATATAAAATTTCTAAATTATTTATAATAATCATAAATTTTAGTATTGACATTATTGCTTTCAATTCATCAATTCCATTATTCATTATTGACAATTGATATTTTTTTCATCAATTTTTTAAGCATAATCTCATTTTGCTTTTTATTTTATAATTTTTTTTAAAAAATTTTTATTGGTTATAAAATTTATTAATTTATTTTATTTATTTAAGTTAGGTTGTGGTGTGGGTTTGCCTGGTCTGTTTTCATACTTATGTGGTGCTCATGTTACATTCCAAGATTTTGTAAGTATATTTCCTTACGGCATTTGTAATTTTAAAATCAATATCTGTTTTGAAATTGTTCATTAATTCTTCTTTTTTTTTAATGTCTGTGAAACATAAAATATTCTTCTTGTTTTTACTTCAATGTCTCTTCAGATTTAATCAAAAGTCTTTACTGTATTTTAATCTATGAAATATCTTATTTTTTTAATTTATTTTGAATAGATTGTATTTATTTGTTTTATATCTGACCGGGTTTGGAGTATTGATTCAATCAATTGTATATATTTTAACAAAAACTTGTTTTTATTAAAATGTTAATATTTACGGAATTTACTCGTATAAGAACTGCACAAATTAAGGACAATAAAACTAATGCACTAAATAAATAATTTTTATTCAATAATACATTTTAATAAATTGAAGAAAAAAATTAAATATAATATTAACTTGCTACTGTAAAAATATAATTTTATATCAGAAAAGAGATTCGTCTCATTAAAATTTACAAACGTTGTTTGCAGAAATAATTTGCTATATATTTTATCAGATTTCATTTCATTTTTTTAACTTATAAATTTTTTCAATTGCTTTAGATCTATTATTTATCTATTTCTATTTAATCTAATATAAAATGTCTTACTATTGATGTGGATAGTATACTTAACATTTTAAACTTATATAGCACTTAATTAGTTATTTGTTGGTTTATATGTTTCATTTTTATTTCGGCACTTTTTCAGTTAAGTTTATAAAATGCAAATTTAAGCTTGCATTATTTTTATTTAATTAAATCATAACTGCAAACATGGATAGGAAAAAAAAAACGTAAATTTTACGAAATAATACAAATTTACTGATAATTGTTGCATAAAGTACTGAGTATTTTACACATGGGGAATTTGAGAGGTTTTTATAGTCATCAAAATAGAAATACTGCAATATTTTCAAGTTATTATTGACATTAAACATACTTGAACTGTTACTATGTATTATGTTTTACTCATAATTTCGAATATAAATAGGCGAATATAAACTGAACAGTGAACATTTTAGAACAAAAAAAGTTTTGAACTGATTTCTATAAATGAGATTCGTTTCATTATGTATTAGTAATACTTATTTAAATATTCAAGCAAAAATCTGTACAAAAATTCTATTTCAATATGGATTTTTTAAGGAATCTTACTAAATTTTAGGGAATTTTTTAAAATTTACAAAAATCGGGAGAATTTTAATTAAACCAGCAGACCAAAAGAAACTGGTAAATCCAGTAGTCTACTGGAAAATCCAGTAGAGTTAGCACTTGTGAATTAATCATTTTTATTTTTGTTTGCTGTAAAAAAATGAAATTTTTTTTAGATAAAATAATAAATTCCTAGATGATTAGGATATACGAGCCATTATCATGGAGAGTTACATTACTGTGAGCCTTTATCATGGAGAGTTTCATTACTGTGAGCCATTATCATGGAGAGTTACATTACCGTGAGCCATTATCATGAAGAGTTTTTTTTTAAAAAAATTGATATTGATAGTAGGGGAGAGTGGGGTCAATTGTAACAGGGTACGATTGTAACAGAGCAAAAATATCGAGTATCGGGTTCTAGATTTGGTTCCTAGGTGGCGCACAAGGTGTATTTAATAAATCTACATGTACACCCCTGCTGGCTACCATTTTTATGTACTTTTGAAAGAGTTACATCACAAAAGATATTTTCATGCTACGTAAGTACTTTTTTTGGTTTTAGAATATTATATTGTAACCCCTGTGGCAGAATTTTTTCTGGCTTTCTGCGACAAACCTAACTAGAACCAATATCTTTCTGCAAGATATTTTTATCGTTATAAATATATGTGTAATGAATTTATAATAATAGATGCACTTCGTGTTTATAAATAAAGCCTACATGCATAGAATAAAACTGTGTAGATTTTGTTTTCTTAATTTCATAATATAAGTTTAAATTTCTTAATAAGTTTAAATTATTTAAGTTTAAATTTGCATAATCTTTGATAATAAAGAAAAATTATAAATGTATAGATCTGCAGACAAAAATGCTTACTAGAGCATAACTAAAGATTTCCCAGAACCTGTAATAAGATGGAACTTATAAAAATAGCTAAGAATGGACAAAAATATTAAATTTATAAAACAAGATAACTGAATTTGAAGTATCAGTTTAAAACAGTATGATTTAATGTTTCATTATAATAGTTATATTAGGTACAGAAATAAATCAAGTGAAAAAATCAATATTGAAGTTGAGTAATCAAAATCAAAATAATAAAATAGGATTGACTATATCCGAATTCTAAGAGCAAAAAAATTAACGCAATCTTTGTTTCAATTTTTTCTACATGAAAACAATTACAGATTAATTAGATTCGATTAATATTGTACTGACTTATTGAAAGATTTTTTTTAAAAAAAAGAAAGTAAATAAAACTTTTTTCTTGATCAGATTAAGTTGAGAGCGAAAAAAATACACAGCGCTTGTGATTTGTAACCGAAGTCGCACTGTATTGTGTACATATATAGCATTGATTCCCCACGAAGTACGCAGACGCGGTTTCCGACTCAATACGCTCAAGTCTATTCAACATCTCGAAACGGAATCGTCTTCATCAGTACTGAAACATCGGTATTAGGGCCATACTCATTGGATGCGATTTTTTTCGCATGCGTATGGAAACCTGTTTGAAAGTGTTTCGCCAGTAAATATTTTCCAACAATCTGGTTTTCATTCGCATGCCAAAAAATCGTAGATAGTGAGATATCTTTCAGGCTTTATTTCATTTATCGTTAGATTGCGAGTGTTTTTTTTTTATATCGACGACTTAATTCAAAGGATATAGGCATTTTATCTTTAAAAAACATATATATATAGTTATTTTTTACCTTTGACTACTTCTAAAATTTCTTGATTTGTTGGAGATGTTGTTTCATCCTTACTATCGACATCGCTACTAGTAAGAATTTTTGGTTCGAATCTAGAACGTTTTTTTTTTTTTTTTAATATTAGTAGCGTGGGAAGTAGCGTATTCCACTTTTCCAGAAAAAAAAAAATCTCTGACATCGCTAGATGTTGTCGACTTCCATCTTATTTCTTCTTCGGAATGCCGCCTTGAAAAATGAGTTTTCAATTTTTTTTTTTAATTATTGTTGCTTTACAAGAGCAACAAATAACATTTTCGCTACACATGATTTTTATTTTAAAAAAAAGAAAAAAGAATGTTTTTACGCATGAAATTTTTCACATAAGTGCAAAATATATAAAACGCTTTATTCTCATAAGAAAACACAAAGCAAATTACTGCGCCAGCGATAGAGGCCGAAGTTGGCAAATTTCCAAAAATAGCTTAATAAAGGGGAAAAAATTTCTCCCCTTTTTATCCAGTAACTGTTTGTGTTGAAGATAAACGGAGCGCTTTCCCCTTACGCGGTGCGCTAGAAAAACAATTATTTAAAAACTATTCTGTAAGAAAAAAATTTTGCAGAACCATTATTGCTTCTGCAGAAATTTTCTGTTTCTGTAGAAATTATTTTTTTGTAAAACAGCTTCTGTTTCTGCAGAATCTTTTTTGAGAACTTACTATGTTTCTGCCAAAGCAAAAATTTTTATTTCCCAAATAAAAAAATCTTTCTGCAAAACTCAGTCGCTTTCTGCGACAATGTCGCTGTGTCGCCGTGTTTCTGCCACGGGGATTGTAACAAAGTAATTTTGTTTAAACAAATAAAAATTATTAACCGAATATGTAAGTGGACACCTTAATTAACATTTCAACAAAAAAAAAGATTAGTTTTGTTAATTAGCTAGCATTGTTTTTAACAAATGAAGCTGAAATGGCGTCTTGGGTACGATTGTAACAATAAGTAAAGGGACGAATGTAATAGCTGAAAATAAATAATCTTATGTTTACAAACCATTACTTAACTCTTTAAGAACCACCAATAGTTTCCTATATCATTTATATTATGTTGCATGTGCATTATTTTATTTGTCACCTTTCACAGCATAAATTAAAATTAATTAACCCCTTAAAGTTAAAAGTTTAACCCTTTAGGTCTATGCTCATTATTATTTTTACTCCTAAAATATCAATACTATTTTGATCAATAAAAAAAAATATCACAACTATGATAATATGTATAATAAACTATGTTTTAGTTGAATTTATGAACTGTTACAATTGACCCCGTAAGTGGGGACAATTGTAACAAGTGCACGACTGTCAAAAAATTTTAATAACTAGTATAATAACATTTAAAATAAGGTATTTATTTTTTTTTCTAGTAGAGGATAGTCTACTTAACTTGTCTGTCAATTAATACTAATAATATATTGGAGTTTTTGTTAGTTAAAAATAGTTAAGTAAAAAATTTTACAATTGAGCCCACTCTCCCCTACAATCAATGTCTTTCAAAGCATTTTGCAAAATATTGTGAACAGTACAAAGTTTATTTCTGAAATGAAAATTAAAGGAAATAGATAAGGAACAAGTTTAAGATAAGTAATTTTTAGAATATTCTGAAATATTCAAAATAATTCTATATTTATTTTTCTAAAGTAATAATAAAATATAGATTAGTGTATTTCCAAGCAGTTATTGGGTGGAGACTAGGAGAAATTTTTTTAATCACCATTTGTTATATTTAGTGGCTGGTAGATATCATTAATTTTGTCCTATATTGTAATATATTCAATTTAAATTATATTTGTACTAAATTACCGTAACATATAATTTGTATTTTTCTCCTATATTTTAGAATTCTGAAGTGCTGGAATTAATCACTGCTCTTAATGTATTTTTAAATTCCGAAACTGAAGATAGTAAAGTGATTTCTAATCGATGTA
The DNA here is from genome assembly GCA_949128135.1 of Parasteatoda lunata. Lineage (NCBI taxonomy): Eukaryota > Metazoa > Arthropoda > Arachnida > Araneae > Theridiidae > Parasteatoda > Parasteatoda lunata. The sequence continues at coordinate 77,603,063 of OX421978.1, forward strand.
AATTCTTGAGTGGCGACTGGGGTGATATTCAAGAGCGTTTCTTTCCAGATCGAAAAACTAATGAATTGTAAGTAAACATAATACTCATTCTGAAAGAAATTGAATAAGTTATATAATTATGTTACTATATTTTTAAAGTACACGAGAAGAAAAAAAGTTTATAGCAAAATTCTTTGTTTCAGATTTGATGTGATATTGACTTCTGAAACAATCTACAATAGAGAAAGTCAGAACAAGTTATTAAAACTAATGAAAAGCACTCTCAAACAAAATGGCATCATGTATCTTTTACTTAAATAACATTTTTATTATGTGTTATTATAACTATTTAGATCAAATTGTAAAATGCAGTGTTTTTAGACACCTGATTTTTTTTTAAAATATTTATTTAAACCGTTAAAGTTAAAAGAATAATTAAGAAATGTAACATTGTTTAAAAGAGATTTTGTATTCCAAGGGGAAAAAAATAGAATCTTCTGAAGTAAATAATTAAAAAAAATTTACAAGCTTCTAAATGACTCATAAAGCTAGGAAAATATTTGATTGTTTGTTTAAAAAAGGAATGTTAAGGTAAATGATTAAAATATGTAAAGGGACAAATATTATGTACCCTTACCAGGGTTGGCAAGTTTTTGACATATGACGGTTTTTACCGTCTTGTCAAAAGCCTATAGTTTTGGTAAAACTGTATTTTTATTTGAGTTTAACTGCTTATAATTTAAAATTAATTCATTTTTGGGCAATAAAATTAGAAAAAAAGTTGTTAAAAGATATTTAAGAACAGATTCTTGCATTTTCCCAACATGATTATATCAAAACATACTATTTGAAGTAAAATATTAGGATACTAAACAAAATTTTCAACATTTCCAAACATCATTTTGTTTGGCATATTACATTACTGAAGAATGTCAAGATTGATTACTTTCATTCATAAAATCTTGCTTTGAGAAACACTTGTACACATAAAAAGAAATTGCTCGGCACAGTGACCCCGACTACTGAACATGTAATTTTGTTTGTAATTAAGTTTTCTTTAATGTGCTTTTTCAACTGAATAAAAGTTTTTAACTTGACAAAATAGCAGTAATTCTTGACTTCGAGTTTTTTAGTAGTTACAAGTTTTGAAAGTTTTGTTTAGCTTATTTCTAATATTTAATAGTTCCAAGCTTTTTTGTTTGTTTATTTCTAACAATTAAGAAGTGCATAATTTTGAATCCTTTGCAAATCAAGTTAAAATGATAAAAGTAAGTATCACTATTTTCAAAAAATATATTACAATATTTCTGTATGAATGTATATCCCTCTATAAGATATGCATGTATATAGTTGAAAAATCAATAGCAATCATTTGCAACATTCATTTACAAAGGCAATTATGAGAAAATAATATATTGTCCGCTATATGCCTTATATTAAAGAAAACAGTAGGTTTTTGACGATTTTTACCACTGTCATATCAAAAACCAGTGTTTGACGGCAAAAACCCAACCCTGACCCTTACTATATCGAAATGCATGCATGCATGAAAAAAGAATTTTATTCCAATAAATATAGAAGAAAATCTCATATTTCAGAGATTTAAAGTTACTGAAAAATTATTTAGAAGAATTTATTAATTAATGCTTGTTGCAAAAGCAGTTTGTCATTTATTATTACAAGTTCCTTTATTGAGAATTTAACTATGTAAATTTAGACTTGAGTATGCATAATACTGCGGAAAGTAATCTAATTAAAGATTTAATTACTTAAATGTTTAATGTTTGACACTCTTTCAATCGTAAAATTCAGAAAAGTTTTCAAAATATCTGATTATATATGTGTGTAATAATTTTCCTTTAAAATTTATTAACTCACCATTCACGACCTGTGTTTTCTTTTACTCTTTTATGTTAATGCACAGTTCTGTACTGTATTAAAATGAAAAATTGGAATAATTAGATATTAGCCAGGAATGATTGTGCTCCGGAAAAAATACGGATTTTTCACTAACTGTGATCCGGAAATCCAAGGTCTAGAAGTTTCAAGAAATCATCGATTACATTTATCTATAGAAATTCTTGTATATTTTATTTAAAAATATTAGAAGTAGAATTTATACTTGGTATCTCTTTCATTTGTAAATATTTTTTCTGTTAGAATAATAAATGTGATTAGAGATAAAATTAAACTTATAAATAATTTTTTTTTTTTAAATTATGCTGTATATAATTTATTTATAATTTCATGTTTTGAAAATATCAATAATTTAAATTTATAGAGATACTTATTTTTTGAAATGCGTCATTAATGATTTTACTCAAGAAAGTTTCACAATTTTTGAGTTGAGCTCACTATCACCCCTGTATTAGTAAAAGAATTTTTTTTTTCCCTCCTTTTTAACTCTATACCTGTTCACCCTAAACTGAGGTTAAGGCAGACCCTTGTCGCTTTTCCAATCATCTAGCTTTTCTTTATTATTCAGGCAAGGCGATTTTAAGCTCCTTTTCCCATTTATTCCAATATTTAAACATAATACATGAAATTATAACCAAGATTGAACTATAATAAAACTTTTGATCATTGTTTATGCTGTTTATTTCTTTCACCATTTTTTCATATATACATTTAAATTATAATGTGTGATCATGCTCCTTAATTATTCATCAGATACTTAGCTGCTAAAAGTCATTATTTTGGTGTAGGAGGAGGAATAGCAAATTTTGAAGAATTATTAAAAGAAGACAACACTTTTGACTTTTCTACAGTTCATAATATTCAAGAAGGTAAATTTGATATGAATTTATTGTATACAATTTTATCATGTATTCATACCTTGTTTTTCATAAGACGCATTAGATTTTCTTTTTAAAAAAAGTCCTAAGTTTAAATGTAGAAAAGTGAAATTATAGTTTTATGTGATAATTGAACATATAAAAGTTCTAAGTAAGATTTTAGTGTATTGTCACATCACGGAATTTCTGTGATTTTGGAACATTTTAAATTTTTATTTAATTGATAAATCAGTACTTTAATTCCAAAATTGAACATTATTTAGTGTAAAAAAAAAAATCAGGAAAATTTTTGGATCAGTACTGAGTAAAATCAAATAACTAACTAAAATGTATAATTTAAAATTAGCTCTAAATTTGGAGTAAATATAAACAAATTTTACAGAAAAAGAACAATAAAATATACTATTTTTAATTTTATAAATACTTTGTTTAGAAAAAGTTTCAACAGTCTCATGAAAAATTTTATCAATTATTGAACAACACAAAATAGTGTCAAATCAATATATTGAAAAAATTTTCATATTAATGCTGTGTTAAAAAAAATAACTAGTGCAATCAATTAGTTAATATTCCCACATACCAATATAAAATCAACCTTTGCAATCGAGTTCAAGATTAAGTTAATCAATTAATTTTAAAGTAGAGTTTCAATAATCCAGAAATGAAAACACAATGAATATGCTGTTTTTTTTTTTGGTACAAAAGTAATTTTATTGGGCGATCCTACAATTCATCATTTAAAAATTCTATATTACAGTATTGCTGATTCCGATTGATTGTATTTAAAATCCATGAAAGAAATGAATCAATAATTGTGTAAATACAAAACTCTATCTTACAAGAATTTTTACCGCATTTGCTGAAAATAATAAGCAAGCATATCTCCCTTGAAATCATTATCTTAAAAATTTGATTACGTAAAATTCCTTTTCATAGAATGACTCGATTCTCAGAGTTTGAAACAATGAATCCTGTGTGTAGGCTGATATATATAATTAGAAGGCGGTCACCAAATTGGAACTCTGTGATTTCTACTACCATTATTAATTAAATAAAAGGTGTTGACAAAAATCTGAACAAAAAATTCAAATCGTGCGACTCTTAAAATTTACTTTTTAAAAAACTGCATTTGGTATTGTTCGAAAATGGGATTTTCTTAATACACCCCCAAAAACCAGGAATATCAGTACAAAAATGTAATAATTAAGACAAAATATTTTTATCAGGAAAATTGGGAGTTATTAATCCTAGAAGTGTAAAAATTCTCTAGGAAAGGGCCATATCTATTCTTTTTTTTTTTTTTGTTGAAAATTTGTTAACCAAGAGTTTTTTCCCGCACATATATTTAAGGTTCAGAGTTCATACTAATGCATATACTAGTTCACTTATCCTTCTGAAATTATATTTCAGTTAAAATTGGTTATAAGAGAGTGGTTACTACATTTTAAAATTATATCCTTTTACATTAAAGAAGAGCTGTAGTTACTACAAACTGCACTGATATTATTAATGATTTTTGAAAATTACCCATGACAAAACTCTTCTTTTTCTTCTTTTCAGGTCTTGAACGACACATTCTGAAACTAACTTTCAAAGACAAAGTTTAACAACTATAATGTGTAAAAATTATTACGAAAAGGATTATTGCCTCAACTGTTTTCTAAAATTTTATATTAAAAATATTATGAACACATGCAATGTCTTAGTCTATTTTTGCTAACAACTTCTTTTTAATTTCAGACATTGATGGTGGGCATTTTTTGAAAAATAGTTATTCCAAAAATGCATGAGTAAGCAAGATTTCTATTTCTACCCAGCTTGATAAGAAATTTTTACAGACATTTAGAGGTGAGTTTAGGCTCACTTTTTCACGTTTCTTCATGTCATTCGAATGATATCTACCATTATCATATTAAGCATGCAAGATTTAGACCTCATATTACATACAAGGTAAAATCAAACATTTTAGAGGGATAAAATGATTGGAAATCAAGTTTTAGTTATCTAACATAAACATTCTGTATCAAGTCGCTAAGTTTTACAAAATTTAATATGAGAGAAAGTCAAGAATCATTGAGGAAAATATATTGAGTCTTATTTATTTGCAAATTTAACACTTATTTTTTAATGCTTAATAACTGAACCAAACCTGAACTTTGGCTCATTTTTTTAAGGACTGAAAATTAAATGACAGATAAAAAATTGTTAAGGGATAAGTCTACAAATTTTTAAATGTTCCTTCTTCTATATTGATTTTTTCCCAAATAATTTTTCTATTTTGCACAAGTGAGTGATTTGATACTATATATTATTGTAAGATGTTAAAATTTAATTTCCATTTCGTCCATCGAAAAAGTTTCTTATTTCACCCTGTTTGTAACTGCAAAAATACAGCTTAAGTTCTACCATCAGGTGTGTGGACTAAATATCGCTTGCTAAACACTAGATTGCCCAAGGAATTCATTTTGACTGCTTTTTAATTTAAATTAGAAAAACAATTATGTATATAATGACACAATTTCTTAGAATTTTGTACAACATATAATTTTTTTTATTGTCAATATTTACTAATAACATGTTATATAACTGTAAATAAATATAAAAATTAATTTTAAACAAATTTCTTCACAATCCAGTCATTTTGACTGCTTTTGGGCAATATAGGTAGGATATACTGAGTTCAAGTCTTTCTAGTGTTAATATTATAATAGAAGATAACATTTGAAATGACATGAAAAAATGTAATTATGAACACAAAACTCCCTTCTCAATATAAAAATTAATTTAAAACTTCTAATGAGGTTAACTCATCTTATTTTAAGTTTAAAAGTATCCAGTAAAATCTTTAAATTAAGCCCCCCCACTAATCTTGCGAGTTCCTCCTCAATGTGTGCGTTATTACTTTTTTTCCGAAAGATATGTCAACCCAAGATTTTGTCTACTAACTTTGCTATAAATAATATTTCCTCCTTATAGATTTAAGTATCTGAAAGTAAAAGAACTATTAAAAAGGAAAGAAGTCTGGGTAACACCAATTATTTTAGTGTATTCAATGTTCAAATACAAAAACAAACATCGAAGTTTAAATACTTTTATTTACATAGATAAAAAATATTTACAAGTATATCTTCTATAATGACTAGTTAACAAAAACTAAATACAAAAAAGCTGATTTTATATTCACAAATGCTAAAAAATGCAGGTATAGAAAGTAATTCAACAAAATGCATTATAAAAAATTATACAGCTGCAAAATACAAAATGATATCAATAAATAATATATTTATATTTTGAAAATGAACAACATAAAACAGGTACATTTATCTTTACAATTTTAATAAATAAATGAATGAATTAAAAAAATATGAAATAGCCACATCCACTAATTAGAAATTTAAATTGTCTCTAAAAAAATATTTAGAGGTATATACTTTTTACAAAAATATTAACTGAATATGAAATTGATTTAAACAAACATTTGTTTTTCATTTACATAGCTTTATCGATTGGAAAAAAAAAAAAAGGCTAGACTTCACAGTAAAAATAGATAACATTTAAGTTTATAAAATTAGATTTTATGAAATGAATGATGAAAATAAATAAAAACAGGACGGAATATTCTTAGAAAAATAAACTTTTTTTAGACATTATTGCTGTATTGCACATTATTGCTAGAAGAATTTGATTTAATGTAACCATCTTTTAAAAAATGAATGTTATGTATTGGTATTAAAATTGTCCTTTCAGAGATTAAAATAAAAATTAGCCTTAAATAACTATATTACCACTTGCATAATTCTTTACACATATAATTATATACAACACTTTAACATTTTTCAAAAAGTATCTTAATTGAAATAAAATTGAAAAAATATTCTTGAATAAAAATTTTTTTAAAACTAAATTAAATTTCATATCAGTGAAATTTTTTCTATATATATACACAATTTTTAAATAAATTTTATTAATATCTATAAAATTAAGAAAGTAAAATAATTTTAATAATGGGGAGACAATAAAAGCCATTCTCAAGAATCTTAATTTTTATTATTTAGCCGTCACTTAAAACTATTTTATCAAATATTGGAAATTTGTGATGAATCATATAAATTCATTGGCCTTTTAAAACAAAGACCTTAAATTCAAAATACTTTCAATAAATTTCATAAAAATATATTAGCCATTTCTTGTTGTTTCTTATTTTAAACTGTTTCTGAGGAACATGATCAATATAAATTATTTGGCTAACGATAAATGCAATTTTTGATATAACACATCTTTTGTCCAACCCAGACAGAAGCTATAGCAAAACTTGGCATTTCCACATAGCAGATGTCCTTCAATTTAAAACAGGAAGCAAAAAAAAATTTCCAGAAACTTATTTTGTACATAATTTAAATAGCATATAAGAACCAAAGAAATCGAACTTTAGTGAGTCAGCCTATCCTTGAAAGAATTTTGTGTAGAATGAAATGGAATGGTATGAACGTCTTTAAGTTAGGAATCTCTAGTTTGCAGGAGCCATTCCTTGTACCTTTGGATTTGTACTGCTGCTGTCTGGGATTCTTCCTGTAAGCGTTGATTTTCTTCTCTCAATTGTAAAACCTCACTCTCCAAATTAGCTTTCTGATGTTGTTCCTTTATAGTAGAAAAACAATTACTTTTAATTAGATCCATCCATTTGCATAAAACATAAACATGTCTATTATTTTTCTGGAAACAGGGTGAGTAACCACATCTTTCAACAACAAAAAATAAGTACCTTTTTTAAGTACTTTTCAAACACTCAAAAAATATTTTTAATCGCTTTAAAAAAAATAATTAGGATCTGTGCAGAAGCAAAAATAATTTTTTCATCGTTTAAAGTTCTTAATTAAAACTTTTTTAAAAGATTGAAAAATTAAGCACTTTTTACAAACACCGAATTAAAAAAAAGCACCTTTAAGGGTTTTTAAAAACGTAAATCAAAAATAAGGACATTTAAGTACTTTTTTAAAAACGCTACGCAACCCTGTCTTGTAAAAATGAATCATCAAGTGTAATTTTTAAATCACATGAATGCATGGGATTTTTTAAACATTTAGTAGGTTAAGGTGATTTGTTAATAGTGAATCAGCACATTGGACGAATTGTTTAAAATCTTAAGTTTATAAAAAGGAGCAGGGATATACATGAAATATCTGGATGGAGGTAGAGTTGGCAAGAATGGAATTTTGTTACAAATTCTTGACTTTCGTACTGAATTTAAACTGTATTAGGGGTAAGGAATTCAATCAATAGTAAAACTAGAAAATGAGAGTTCATTTTCTAGCAAGAAGGCAGAAAAAATTTCTAATGACTGTTCAGCTATGCAGAGATAATTACATTTTTACTGAATTGATATTTGCTTCATTGAACTTCAATTCACTGTCATTGCAAATCATTTTTACATTGTCAACATAATTAATTTTTGAAATTTAAATTCCAATCATATATACCTTCAATAAATCATGTTGCATCTTTAATAACCTTGCCTCCAATTCTTTCACATTAGGAATATTTGAGGCTAAGCTACTGAAAAAATGAAATAAAAATCAGTAAAAATATCAACTATGATATAGATTAGAATGCAATATTATATTTAACAATTAAATAAATAAAAACATAATGCCCAAGTTCAAGCGTTTATGGTCCTATTTATACTTAACAACCAAAAGCATGAAGAAGAAAAAAGTTCAGGAATTTTTGACACAATCTAAATTTAAGACTAAGTTTCATGGAATATATAAAATATTTTAAATGTATTGGGCATGAAAGTTGGAACAAAAAGTCTAGCATAAATACCTACGAACTCAAATCATGAAAAAATAAATAAATCATGTGAAACTATTTTACACCAAGAGAAAACATTAGTCTAGGTAGGTAGGTAGTCTTTTAGGTAGACTTTTTGTTTTTTTCCTTTCTTTTTACTATGTGTGCACATTCATAGTCTAACAAACTTAATATTTATATATATGTCACGATTAAAGAAAAATAACAAAATGTAGCAATAATAAAAATTCTAAGGTTTAGAAAGTTGAAAATTTCACCAAAAAGTCGGATATTATAGTCCCGGATATTACACATATTGCAATTTATTTCCATTTATAATTAATTGAACATTAAATGGATTAACTTGAAAATATAAGAATTTTCTTACATTAAATACATTTTAAAATTCATCTAAGATTCATGATAGTTATAACATACAGGGGAAAAAAGGACAATTTTAAAATATTCTTTAAAAAAAGGCCCTTAACGGATAAATGGAAATTTCACTATTTAGTAATACTTATTAGAGTACTCAATCAATTAGTAAACTGAGTAAAGTTTATTTTGGTTGGGATTTCTTTCAAAAACTTCACATTTTAGTGAATTTCATAAAATATACAGCATGAGAATTTTTAATAAAGCTAGGTGAAATTTAATTATCTAGTAAAGTTGGTATCTCTGTAAAAAGTCATTTCTTTTAAACAAATTTTTCTCCAGCTAGTTTGCAACTTGTGCCATAAATATTTAAAATTAATTTTAATGCATTTTACAAAGAAAATGAAAAAAAAATAGGATTCTTTTTAAAACTGCAATCTATACAGTCAGCATGAAAAAAGAATTTAGAACTGCGAAAGTGCAAAAAATAATTACAAAAAACTTACTTGCAGTCTAACCCTAGTTGTTTCTCAGCTTCCTCTAACCAAGCAGCATTCAAAGGCAAATCTAGAAAATGTTCAACAAATTTAGCCAAATACATGAACTAAATGACTAATAATTATTTTTACAATCAAAGTAAAATAAAATGCAAAATTTTTTAATTAACTATGGCATTTTCCATTAGTGGATACTTAATGAACTTCATACATTTTGTTGTAGTAATTATTATTATATTCTTTAAATCATAATTTGGAATAATAATATGAATTGAAAACTTCAATGATAAGGAAAAAAAAAAAAAACTTTTGATTTAATTATTTTTTTTAAAGGAAACATTCCCTGTCTAAAATTTACTTTTCTTTTGACACACCTTAATTTAAAGCAGTACTTAGTAAAATTGCAAACAAGTATTATTTTGAAAGGAATTTCTTAAGAATGATTCAATAAATCCATCGTGAATGTTGAAAAAAAACAAGAAAAATTAAAATAGGCAACTGAACACAAAGGTTAACTTAGGAAAAAATTAAGTCTTTAAGGCACCTTTCAGAAATTTCTCTTTTCTAAAAAAGGATCATATACAAAATAAAGAACTATTTTCTTTTTCTACTAATTTTTATGTATTTGTTTTATTAATAATTTATTTGTTGAAATCCTTACAATTTGAAATGCAATGCTCATGATTGTGCATATTATGTATTTTTGTGGAAAAAGCAATCATATTATAAAAGCACATTTTTCTGTAATTACGTATTTAGAATTTTTTTTTTTTTTTTTTTTTTTTAATGATTTGCTTAGAACAAAGACCCTTGTAAATAAAAATTGATTTCCAGAAAATTATACAGCAAGTTCTTGACAAAGTCTATAGGATTCATATCCAATAAAGAAGACAACGGAAAAATTTTAATATGTAATCAAATTTTTGAAGTTTTAAATTATTAATGAAAAAACTTAAGAAAAATAAAATACTAAGTGAGTTTACTTTTTAATTTGTACTACAATGATATTCTCAGTGTGATTCTATTCTTTAATAATTTAATTAAATATCCTACAACCTTTATTTCTTATTTTAGTAACCGCATTTCATTCACAAAATCATTTATAAATGAAAAAATAGGCAATTTAACACAACAAAACATATAAAAAGAGCATTTTTCAATCAGTTTTCAGTTTTAATGACTCACTTTCATTTCCTTTTGAAGCAGATGAGACAAGATTGCTCCAATCCATGTCACGATTGTCAGATAATGAAAGCAGGGAAGGGGATGAAGGGGGAGGTGGCAGCGGTTTAAACTTATTTTGAACTCTATCAGATATCACATGTGGTGAGAGCCTGAATTTAAAAAAAAAAGGAAGAAAATTAGTCATTTTACGCAACAGATGAAAAACTGAAAAAATAACATTTCTTTAACAATTTTAACACATATCAGTAAAAGTATTTAATACACTAATAAAACAATTCAACTGAACCAAGAAATTCAAAAGCATGTTTCAGCATAAAGAAAAGTATATAATAAGCTGCGTAAAATAAGAAAGACATAAAACAAAATATCAATGATTGGGACACATGAAGAAAATGGATGACAACTGATGCACAAAAGAGAAATATTTAATGGCTGAGTTCAACAAAAACTGGGAAGACTGAAGAAGAGATGGACAGATGATGTTGAAATTGACCTCAAGAGCTTGAAAATAAGAAACTGGAAAATGAAGGTATGAGACAGGTCAGGAAATCTGACTTTATTTGTTAACATACTGCCCTTCAAGAAAGATACATTTGTTCTAATGCTCCTCTAGCTTTTTGATGCCTTTCTTGTAGAAAAATGTCTTAGCTATCTAACGAGGCCCCAGTTTCCGAGTAACTTAATTTGAGCCATGTTTATTTCTCTGGACAGTAGACGATAGTGGGTGGAAGAGTAATTCGAAGCATAATTCATCTAGTTTAACTATTGTTTTCACAGAATTGTGACATGGGGAATTGTCTTGGTGAAATACATTTTTTTCTTCTCGCACGTAAGGCCGTTTTTTCCCCCTTGGTTTTCTCGATCAGTTGATCCAATAATGCCATGTTATATTCGCTGTTGATAGCATAATCCTTTTTCAGAGAGTCAATGAACAAAATACCATGCATGTCCCAACATAAGGAGGCCAATAATGGCAACCTTGGTAGCTGACTTTTAGGTTTTTGGACGAATTTCACCAGTTGTTGTCTACTCAGATGCCTTTTTGATTTGGGAATGTAGAGATGGATCCACGATTCATCCATTGTCAGATACCAGTGAAAGAAATATTGTTTATTGCACTTTTAAAAGTTCTAAACAGCGTTCTGACACATTGTTCTTTTTGGTTTGGTCTAAGTAAGTGAAGTTCGAAAGTAACTTATGCATGCTCAAGTTTTTATGACAAATAGTAAACACACTACATTTTAATATCCTTAAGGTGTCAGCTATCTTATGCAATTTCACTTTATGGTCTTTCAAAAGCATGATAGGAACTTTTTTGATATATTCTGGAACAACGATTAATTTGGGACGACCAAAACATTAGCATCATCAATGTCTTTACGACCAGGATTGAATTCCCTGGTGCAGAGTCTCAATAACACTCATCATTTGCTTTAATAATATTTTTCCCCATCAAAAAACGATGCTCAAACGAAAAACACAAAATTCTTTTTTACCCATTATATTAAAAATAATAAAACTAGGGTCACTAAAACCACTTGACACCTCTAAACTAATAATCAGAATGTTATGAAATTTTAGCAATTATCATTTGGAAGTTGCTACTATCCAGAAATCATACGGTTCAGTTAGCAGCGGTGCCATTTTTATGCCAGACAGGGAGACTTATAGAGTGGTGTGTTAAACACAGTAGCAGCGACTCCAAAAGAGGATATCAGTTTAAATTTATGACATTTCTCTCCAGAACTAACACCAACTAAGAATAATAAACAATCGTAATAAATCTTGAAATTTTGTTTGTACGAAATATTTTTTAACTTGGTTGTTATGTAGAAATGTCTGGGTTAATGTGTGACTAATAAAACAGTCTTAAAAGAAAACCAGCAGCTCTCCCTAGTATAGAAGAACCTGTGTTTAACTGGCTCAGTTAGAACTAGAAATTCAGGTTGTACAAAATATTTCTTTCTCTTAACTGAGCCAAACACAGGTGATATTACATAAACAAAGCAACAATATAACTTAATAATAGGGACAATATATATTATATAATAGTCGTAAAAGAAATGTGTTCTAACAGTCTTAAAAAAAGGAAGACCACTGGCTTTTCCTATTGTAGAGGAACCTATGTATATCTGAAGAAAATATACGACCTTTTTCAAAATCTGTACATATAGTATAAGTACATATCACATTTTTATACCTTTCAATCCTCATGTCTGCTGCAGGAGAGGAAGGTTCTGAAGCTATGACATGAGCTGGCTGAGCCTTTGTCAAAATAACATCTAGGGCTGGATCAGGTGTGTTCCCAGTACTTCGTTCTAATGATGATGATGGGGTAGAAAGATGAGTTCTGGAACCAGTGTCCGAATCTAAATGAGATGATGGGGGATCCTAAAAATATTAAAATCAAAATATAAATATTTTTTTTCAATGCAGAATGAACAAACTCTGATGGGGAAAAAAAAAAACATTTTTATTCAATATAAAATACAACATCCATTCCATTTTTAAAAAAACTTGTTTCTGATGACTCTTGAACAAGCAGAGCTCGTCAGCCATTGGCCTTTTGCGACTTAAGTCAAAAATGTGCACTTTTCCTTTGACAAGGGAGCACTGCATTTTTTTTCTTGTTTCTGATGACTCTTAAACAAGCCAAGCTTGTCAGTCATTGGCCTTTTTCAAATTAAGCAGGAATGTGCACTTTTTATTTGACAAGGGAGTACTGCAAGGAAGAAAGTTAGTCTCGACTCAGAACCCCACCGATAGATAAAAGCACCACTCATTCATGAAACCACTTTCTGTATTTAAACATTGATCTAAAGGGGAACAGGGCTCCCACTCAATTTGTGAAAAAATATTCCATGACATTTCCAGGTATATCAGGTAAATTTGAATGAAAATTTAGACCAAGTTCAAGTTTTCATCAGAAAACTTTGATTCTTTTATTTGTTATGTGAAATATTAGATTTTCTGCGTAAAAAAATATTTTTAAATGAGGATGGGGCCATTTCAGTAATAAAATGTGAAATTTTTGCAACAAATAATTGCAATAGATATAAGAATTATTGAATTTGAATGTCAATAACTGACTATTGTTACTGACAATTTTAAGTCTGGTTTTAGATATGATAAAGGAATATTCCAGGTTTTTGTAAAAAATTGCAACTTTTCCCGATTTTTGGAGTTGAAATAAAATTCCAGGTTTTCCCTGTTCTACCGGACCTGTGGGAACCCTGGGAAATACTATAAACAGGACTAAATTTCCCCACATCTTTGTACCCATAGTACTGTTCACTTACCGACGGCAGCACATTAGATTCCACAGATTTTGAGAATATGTATATCTCGTGTACTCTGTGGGTCTTAGCGGAGCCAAGGATCGAACCCCAGCCTCTCTGGACTCGGGTCCAATTCTCTAACCACTGGTCCCTTTTTTGTTATAGCTTATATTTTAAGACTAGTATTATGTTCTAAAAAGTCAACAAAAATCTTTAACATAGAAACATGAACATTCTAGTTTAAAAATCTTACCTCACTATTGCTATCACTATCAAGGTACTCAGGATTAATTAATTTAAACAAGTCTTCTTGTAAAGTACTTGTACTTCCACTACAACTACTGCCACTGCTTGCTATAGCAATAAAATTTACAGTTGGCTTGGACGGTCGTGAGTGGCAGCTGGTAACACCAGGCCTTAACCTGCTTAGTTTTGATTGTGTTGACTCAGGAATTTTTCTGTAATAAAAAAAATAAAGTTATCTAATAAGCTCTATTTTTCTCATAGTTAATTATGTTATTTAAACAGGAAAGTTATGAAAGATAAGTCATAAAAAATAGATTTCAACTATTCACACTCTCAAGTTAATTTCTATATAAATAAATATGATTTAAACCTCTCCATAAAATAGCTTAAATATTAAGATAGTCATCTTCTGATAATGAAAAACACTTATCTTGTATATTTTTATAGATTAAGTATTATAAAATTTCTGTGTATAAATGTAAACCATAACTGTTACAATGCTAACAGATATGGGTTGATAATGCATTTTGTTATTTTAAATCTTTATTTTTCAAATTTTGCCCTAAGAAGCAACTACCAGTTTTACAAATTATCAACTCATATAGATAAAGTTAGCAGTCAAATTAGCTGCTAACAAGTATTAATTAAAATCAATTTCTTCTTAAAACTTCAATTAAACTAATTACTTTTCATTCATAAACAAAACAACAAAAAGGATCATTTGAAAATCCATAGTATCGGTAATTAACACTCTTTTTTCATAGAATAAAGACAAAGCATAGTAGAAATTGGGACAAAGCACATAAAAATTTATAAATTTGTTTAACTATACATAAATTTTAAAATGAAGATGGCATACCTGGATAGAAGTGATTGGGGTGATTTAGAATCTGGTACGTGCCTGTGAGGACTATTGCTGACCCGAGATTCACAAAGTTCATCTAAAAGAAAATTTATTGAATTTTAGGACAGAGCAAAATAAATGTTTTTTAATTATACATACAAAGACCTGAGCAACCACAGCTGTTAATACAAAAAAAAAATAATAATAATAAATAAATAAATATATGTAAACCTGATAAATAGGGTATGAACTAATCAAACCCTTTTTAATATCCAATTAACTATTTCAATTTAAACAATTCATTCTTGAGTCAAAAAAATTTTTTTATGCTACTTCATGGAGGGAGAGTTTCATGTTTAATACTACATGATAATAAATTAAAAAATAGTTTTTTTTTTTTTTTTAAATTTTAACAATATTGATTTATTGTTAATAGATTAACAGGGTCAGTAAGTAGAAAAATATTTTTAACAGGGTCAGTAAGTAGAAAAATATTTATCTTAAAATAATATAATGCTGGTAACATAAAATTTATAAAATAAGATTTCATTGTTAAAAAAATTAAAACATAAAAGACAAAACTGACAATGGAAGACCCAGTTTAATTTGGGCGGCAAAAATTAATGAGCAATTAACTTTTTAAAAACTTGATCCCCAACACCTGATAATTTATTTAATCTAAAACTTAGCTGTTGATTTTAATTCATTCATATCCTCCCGAGACCCAAGCTTAAAATAATAGAAAATGAAAACTTTTTTTAAGAAATATGCATACCTGCCAACATTAGAGAAATAAAATAACGAAGATTTTCCTAGCAACATTACGTGTTAAGTTTTGATACATCACACATAATCATGTAAGAGAGTCAAAAAAAGAAATTCAAAATTGGGAATATTTTAAGCACTTACATTTAGCAAAGTAAAAAATATGTTTATAAATCTTAATCTAAAGAAGAGTTTTTTAAACCATTTTTTATAATTACTTAAACTATAAACACTTAAGGTAGCAACAATTAAGGCAATAGCCAAATCTGTTGAGGAATAAGAGAAGTATTTTTGCCATTAGCGGATATCTTATACTCAATTTTTTTTTAGTATCTTCAACAAATACGGAGAAATTTGAGAATATACAGATAGACAAGAGATAGTTGTAAAATACAGGAAACTTCGTTAAAAAACAGGACTTGGGAGATATGGATATGTAGCTTAAAAGAAAGTAAATTTATAAATGCAATAAAAAATTTCAAAATTTTTTTTCTTTTTTAAATTTTATTGCATAAAATAATGTGCTTTTCTACACATTTTAATCATGAAACAAACAATAAGATATTTATAAGCCATAAAACTATCCAAAAGATTACTTGAATCAAATATTTTAGATTAATGATTTTCCTTTGTAATTAAAAATTTCAACTAACAAGGGTAAAAACAATTACATTATGTAGGTTATTTTTCTTATGAATCTTTCAAAAAACTGCCTTCAAGTAGTTCACAAGAAACATACCTGCACTACTGGTCCCTTGTTGCCAGTCACTGGAACTATCAGAATGATAATCCGAATTGACACTAGAAGGAGATCGTTTAGAAAATGAGTTGCCTTGCTTAGATGGAGGTGACTGAGGTGAATTTTGATGCGATCGCTGCATAACAGATGAACTATCAGTGGGAGATAAACTCTTTGATGAAGAATGTGGACACACAGATATTTTTTGATGAGAGTGAGTCCTCATATGGAATGGATTAACCTCGGTGAGAGAAAGTTCACTGCGGGCGGACACTAAACCGCCGATATGGGTGAGACGTTGAGAAATGCCATTGCGGTTTCTGTCATGGAAGCTCCTGTGCAAGTGACTTTGAATATTGCCGTACGTGGGAAGACCGTGATCGTGAGAGTTGGACAAGTAAACTGGAGATGATCTAGGAGTGGGAAACGATGTCCCCGATTTAGGGCTGCCTTCTCGGTCGACAGAGGACAAGCTGCCGACACCAGCGTAGGCGGTCAATCGTGATGGGAGAATGCTTTGAGATGAATCTTGAATGTTTCTGAGAGATAGAATGGAATGGTGCTGAATGTGGTCCCGTCTTGCGTCAGAAAAAATTGTTCTCACCTAAATAGAAAACATGGAATAAAATTTAAATTAAATAAAAATATTTGTATTATTCATAAAGTAAATATTTTTTTTAAATCTAAGATATATATATTTATAATACTCTGCTACAAAATGAGGCCTTATTACAGAATTTTCGATGGCAGCAGTGGTTGTGGGATTAATTACAAAACATACACTGAATTTTTAAGAGCTCACATTCTGTGATTGTGAGTATCAAAACACTTTCATGATATTTTTGTTTTTTAACAATTTACAAAATTTATATAAATGACAAGCAAATAAAGAGATACTAATATCCAAATACTTGTATAAATTTATTTATATAAGGTTTAAACCATATAACAAATTAGTTCCAACATAAAAATTAATCCACTACTACTATACATCAAGTCATTCCACTTTCAAATTAAATATAAAACCTAAACTATTATCAATCAATATTATTATGCTTGAAATTAACAGAAAAATTAAAATAGGTTGGATTTCTTATAACAAAAATTGCATAATACTAGAGAGAAATGTATCTCTATGTCTAATAAGAAAAATTACTTAAAAGAATTCAACTTTCACTTGTAGAATTTTACAAAAGTACAAACATTTGAAAATATATTTTAGAGATACGATAAGAAAAGGACGAAAGCAAGAGACAGAAATAAAACTAGCAGTGGATTGACTTAAAGTGAATTCTGCAAATAGTGAACTGGGCTAGTTTTAAAACTTGAAAAACAGACAATCACTGGACTTACAATGATATTGAAATAGGGAGTTGTTTCAATTGTATTGTATAAAATTGGGAGAAATAATTTTTCAGCTCTTTTATATGCTTTCACTTTATTTTTTGTAATTTGTATACCAGAGTTCCCGCTCAATTTCAGAAAAATTCCAAGACTTTTCCAGGTATACCAAGTAAATTTCAATGAAAAATAAGACCATATTTTCCTCAGAAAACTTTGATTCTTTAATTTGTAATGTGAAATATTAGATTTTTTGTGTAAAAAATATTAAATGAGGAAGGGAACATTTAAGTTTGGCTAAAATATGAAATTTTTACAACAAATAATTGTAATTGAAGTTAGAATTAATATACTCAAATCTCAATAATTGATTACTGTTACTGACAATTTTATGACTGGTTATTCTCCAGGTATGATATAGGAATATTCCAGATTTTTGTAAAAATATTGCAACTTTCCCTGATTTTTGGAGTTAAAATAAAATTCTCTGACAATTCCAGGATTTCCCTGTTCTCCCTGCCCGGTCTATATCTTTCATCAGATTGTATACTTTTAGTTGCATTTGTATTCCCAGGAAATTTTCAACATTTCTCCAGAACCATCCGCAAGTTTAAACCTTTTCCCCCCACAACTAACTTCCAAACCAAACTAGGAAGAAAAAAGAACATTTAATTGAAGAAAAAGTCTTTGACTACTTACATCAGGCTTTGGTAAAATGCGATCCATAGACGGACTTCTATTTGGATGAGAATTCGAATGAGCATCTCTTCTACAAAAGCAAAAGAAACCTCTTTAATAAAAAAATTATCGACCATAAAAAAAATGTAGAAAAAAATGTAGAAAAAAATAATTGTTTAAGCCACGTGTGGAGGTAAATTCACCTATGGCAGAATTATAACTGGCTTTCTGCGACAAATCTTACTAGGACTAATATCTTTCGGCAAGATACTTTCAATAATAACTAACATACACGCTACTAATTTAAAGTAATAAAAATGCTGTGTTTACAACAAAACAAAAAAAACATTATTTTCATTGAATATGTAATATTTTTTTATATTAATATTATAAATAATATCCTCGCATTTAATTGGGGGGAAAAATGCACTAATGATTTTCTTTATTGCATTTAGTAAATCATTATCACAATAAATAAAAAAATAATAATTAAAAAGCACGAAATCTGTTGCAATAAATACCGAAAAACAGATCGTTTACAATATCCCTCAAATCAAATTCTTCACTCAAATGCTAATTTTTTCAAGATTTGATTCTAGTAATAAATAATTTTAAAAACAATTAAAACCAAAAACAATAATTCCCAAAAAACAATAAAATCATTGCCTTAAAAAGTAAATACTCAAATGCACGATTTGAATTTTCCATATTGTTTGAAATATATCGGGATATTTAAAATCCATGTGAAAATCAATAACTGCCAAAAATACAATCGTAATACTACATAGATTTACGATACTATCCCGTAAGTTGAACGTGACAAAAAGTGATTATTTAAATGCACAATTCAAATTTTACTTGTGAATTTCTACAGAAAAGAAAACCAAAATACTTTCTTTCCAAAAGAAAAATCTTTCTGCAAGAACTATGTAACGTTCAGAGACAATGTGGCCATGATTCTGCCACAGGGGTAAGTTCTAACTGCTAACATACCTAGAGCTGATTCGCTGAGAATGAAAAGCAGATTGTTGACGAGGCGTGGCTGTCTTGTGGTGACTTTCACCATGATCACAGATATCTATATTTTCGTAATCACCAATGCTTCCAGCTGAGAGATAACTGCAATTGTGCAGGTTGCAACCTCTGGAGGAAGAAAAAAAAAGAGGTAAATCAAAAATTTATTAAATCTACATAAGTAAAATTTCATTTCGAGTCATTTCGAAAGTATGCAAATAAATGTCTTTTAATTCACTTACTTTCGAGGTCTCTCATTGGGCAAAGAAGGGATAACAGTCACAGAAACTGTCATTGATGTCTTCAGAAGGTCTACCATTTGATCGTAAGAAAGAGTTGCAACTGCCACTTTACATATCTGAAAAAGCATATAAACAAAATAAGACCATTTTTTTTTTTAAAAAAACTTAAGATGCATTTGTACATAAAAATAAATCAAAACATATTAGTTATCTCCATATGGTTTTTAACAGACCAAGCCATTAGTTGTTCAACAAGTTACACTGTTGTCATTTAAAATTCGACATTATTACAATCGTTTATACCTTCAAATGTCATATGAATATAATTTAGTTATTAAAATTTTAGAAAAAAGCTATAAGATATATAACTGACCTCAACTAATCGGCTTCCTTGACGAAGGCCAGCTTGCCAAGCAAAACCATATGTTTCTACCTCAGTAATAACTCCCTCAAATTGCACATGAAATCCTAGTTGACCAAGGCTATTTCTTCTGAGTATCAATTCTTGTGACTGTAATAAAAGAAAAAAAAGTCTAAGAAACTCTAAGAAATTAGATAAAATTTTATTTTAAAATTGAATATACACTTAAATAGTTAATGAACACCAACATCAAAATTGATGATGATATTACTTGTTTTTACATTCACTGAATAAAGCTAGAATAAAAATTATTAATACTTAAAATATTATTTTATAACAAGGAGACAACAAATATAGAGAGTATTATTTAATTGTTATAAATCAATTATTGACTTAATGAAATAATTTAATGTTTTTTTTCTGCTATCAAGTAATTTAAATCATTGCAACACTGGCTACAGATCTATGAATCAAAAATAAAAGTTGCTTATAATATGCTTATCATCTAACTACACAACTATTAAATAATCCCATGAAACTAGAGCAGTAAGATATTACCTGATTAAAAACTTCATTTGCTTAAAAAATATGTAAGAAGGAAGTAACAGCCGCCATGTTTCAAGTGCTTCAAAAGTAGATACTTATTTCAAAGACTTGCTAGGCGTGAATGATAATAAGAATAATTTTATTGTAGTCTTATTCGGTTAATAATAAATAAAAAATATCAATATCATCATCACTTTTGATGTTGGTGTAAATTAAATATTTAAGTACATAAAATATTAAATTTTAAAACAATATTTTTTTCTTTTTCTTACAGTTTTAATTTTACTGCTTTTTTATACCATTTATTTCTCCAGCTGGTAAGTTTTGAAAATGGGCTTCTATTTTGGAACATGGCACTGTTATTTCCTTTTTATGTATTTTTGAATCAGATTTTAATCAAATAACACACAACTATAAACTAAATAATGCTTTGTATTTAACTAAAAAAGCTAACTACAAAAATCAATTTATCTAACAACATTATATGATATCAGTGATCATTTCTTACCTCAGCACCATTAGTGACAGCTAGCAGCCTGCTCACTATTTCCTGAATTTCATCGACATCAGGATCTTTTGATCGAATAACAAGGCATTCTCCTTGATGATAAAATACTTTTAAACTAAAAGAAATTGAAAAAAAAAAAAAAAAAAATTAGAGTTACACATATAATGAATATGGACTAAAAATATCTATTAATTCTCAATTAACTGTCCATACCTTGTAGTCTGTGAGGACCAACCAAGTACAGAAGCACAGGGACACACAAAAATAATTTCTTGCGTGTTCTCATCCATCACAAGAAGAGTATCAACAGATATGGCAAGCAAGACATCAATTACAGTTGATCTACTGAAATCTTCAACCTAAATTGAACAAAGGAAATTTAACAAAGGTATTGCTGTTTCATCAAATGTTGCTTACGTTTTCACAAATACACTGGAAATTGTTGAAAGAAAGAAAAAAAAAAAAAAATAGGCTATGACATGTCTTTTGTCATGCGTAATTCACAAGCACATAAGGGGGGAAAATATTCAGCAGACTTTTATGTCGACAATATTATAACCAAACTTTAAATAAAATATTCTTCGCTTTTTTAATTAATAGCTAAAAGAGAAAATTAAAATTATTCTAAATATCAACTTGCATCATTGCTTTTCTCTGGTGCAGATGCTTGATCAGTCTTAATTAAATGCTGTGATAGTTCAAATATGAATTCTTTTTCTTATTTTGAAATTCTTTGTTTTGTCTCATAATCGATGGAATAACTAGGAAAGTGCATACTAATAGCTGAATAAAGAGTTAGAAAATTCATATTTTAAATATGTCTTAGTTTTTTTTTAAAAAAAAACAAACCTGATTTTAGTAAAAAGGGATCTAGAAATTCAGAAGTCCTAAGGACCCGTAATTTCTTAAGTCTAGCAGAATCACTGAAATAGCACTAAAGCATTTGGTCCAGTATTTCATATCATAATCTATTTATATTCTTAAATTCACAGAACAAATTCTCACCTGAACTTGCCAAGATATTGCACCTAAAACATATCTATCCGGAATAAACCTAGGACGGCACCTTTCTTTCTTTCGACCACCAAATGAAAGAATCGCAGCTGCAAAATTAAACAATAATAAATATTACATAATTAACTTTAAAATTGCAAGAGGTAAAATATTGCAGCAAACATTTAATCAAAAGCTAAACTGCATATGATTTTAAATAAAAAGAACTAGACTATCAAGAAAATAAAACAATGCCCTTATAGTTCAAACTGAACTCCCATAAACATTAATTTAATTTGCATATGTCAAATTCCATATTTTTAACATCAAATTGTGCATTTTATTACGTTCACATAACTTTTTTATCTTTGTTTTCAGATAAAAAACTAAGATCACTAAATTTTTGAAAACAATTAAGAAATTTGCATGCAAATTAAAAGACGTTACATTCAACTCATCCATAATGGTCAAATAAATCTTAACCTTAATTAATAACAAAATATTAAAGCTTTAAATCCAAAATAATATTTAAGTGTAAATATAAAGAAAAATGCAAAATCCAAAAATAAATTATAAATATACTCACAGAATTTAGGACCAGAATCAATAGTAGTGTTTGTACAGTAATTGGTAGCAAGGTCTTTCAGATATTCTTGGCGAGTCCTCTGGGCCATGGTCACAAACTTATCTGACCGATGGGCTGCATTTTCAGCATTTATCACTACAGGTGAGAAAATAAAATAAAAATATCAAATAAAAATTTATGTTACTTATAAGTTTAAAAATACTACATAAATTTTAAGGTAAAACTACCTTTTGCTAAAAGAAAGTCAGCAAATTTTTTAGATTTTGGATATACAGCACCGGCAGAGATAGGAGGACCAAATGAAGGAACTTCTTTGGAACGGCTAATGGACACCCTGAAATATGTTATCACATTATTAGCAAACTTAATAAAATGATTATAAATTCTTGCTATATAAGACAAGCTTAGCTTTAATTACAGGCAAGGACCTGGAGTCCAGAGTCACAGGGCTCTGGAGATTTGTTTTCCTTATGTGCATAGCCAGAGTGCCCTCCCTAGGGTGCATAGCGAGATTTCTCAACAAAAAACAAGAACCTTTTCAGTACTTTTTAAGCAATCAAAATTATTTTTAATCACTTTTCAAAATAAAATCTTGCTTAGGATCTGTGCAGTAATAAAAATACTCTTTATTTTTTTCCTATCGCTTAAACTTCTTAATTTATAAACATAAAAGTCAAAAACATTTTAAAAAACTTTACATAAATCATGATAAAATAACTAGTTTCTGAAAAATATTCCAGAGAAAATTTAGAAAAACATGCACTTTTTGTAATTTAGAACAACAATTAACACGACAAAGAAAATATCTATTTTTAAAAGATAGAAAATTAAGCACTTTTTACAAACCCTGAATTAAAAAAGCACCCTTAAATGCTTTCAAAAATCATAAATCAAAAAGAAGCACCTTTTAAAAATGTTGTTATAGCTGGAGCTCTAAATTTTCCCAGGGTCCAGCTCTTTTTTAATTTCTTAATAGTCATTTACGTTTTTTTCTGTCTTTTTCAGACTTAAAATAAGATAAAGAAAAGTAAAGAATTTTGTGCTTTTAATTTTTGAATGATTTTATAAATACTGTTAGTTTGTATCACCCTGATTTGCAGTGTTATGTGGAACTACATATTATCAAAAAAGAAAGAAATTTTTGAAAATTTAATTATTTCTGAAAAATCATTACCTGTAGCATGTATTTTCTGAACAAGGATTAATGACACGAACAACCACAAAGACATGCTGAAATTGGGATCGGATATTTTTTGGTGTAAATGGAAGAGCATCAGGTTCTTGAAAGACTATGGTTACAATGTCATTGCCGATATGCCTTTTTCGCAAAAGCTAAAATAATAAATAGAAAATTAACTTGACTAATTTCAAAATATGACTATTGAAAAAAAAAATTTACATTTTTCAAGACATAGAAGTAGAGTAATAGAAAAGCACAGAGAAATGAAAATGTTATTTTCACTAAATAATCAGAGGAAGATCTGATAAGAACAGTTATTCACTATAGAAATTTTTATTAATTTACAAAATCAACTATTGATAAATTTTTGAATATGAATGAGGAAAAAAAAGAAAAAAAAAACTTTTTTTTTTATTTATATATATTGAAGTACAAATATAATTCTGATAATCTAACAGATTTTTTTTTTTTTAAAGCTTTTCATATTTTAAAAAATACCAAAATATATTTTTGCTTTTAATTAGAGCATAAGCAAAAGTACATATATATAAGGGACGCTCGTGTTCCATCTGCATCAAAGGATTAACCCATGCTTTTGGTACATATGGTTGTTGCAAGAATGTTAAATACAAAAATTCTCAAACTTGAAACTTTTAAAATAAAAGAGGCATATTCTAAGTTTTCAAATAAAAAAAAAAATCTGATTTTTATATCAAAATTGCTCCATCAAGTCTAATGAAAAAAGAAACTAAAACAAAAATTCTTACTTCACTCCAGAATCTCACCTACCATTTTAAGAAAATAAAGAGGAGCCGATAGCATTTTGAAATAAATAGATAATGCTAGTTAAATAAAGCTTTAATTTACAAACTAAAATTTAAAACTTCCTCAAATTTTTTAAAAAAATATTTATATTTTTAGGCAAAAATTACTTTATTAAAGTGAATAGCTAATTTCCTAAATTATGCACCTAGCTCAATAAAAAGGGACATATAAAGCAATATTAATATTTTTTACTGTTGATACAGTAAAAAATATTAACACAAAAAGTTGAATGAGTTTAAACAAGTTGCATGCATTTCTTGTTATTATTTATGTTTATAACTTTTTGCTCCCTCTTCTTCGATTTTTAAAGGAAGTAGAAATCTGTGGAGAGCCTGAAAACTTTCTGCCCTGGACAAACGAACAAGAAGAAAAAAGATACGAAGATATTATAATTTGTATTCTTATGAAGGATATATAAATGCAACTAAAATTACAAAGGGAAAAAAACTAAGGAATTTTATTTTGAACAAAATATAATATTTAATAAAGCCTTGAAAAGTTAAAGCGCCCTGTTTTAGTAAAAACTAATAAATAAAACAAATTTATTTCTTATCTTCATGACTAAATGTAAAGAAAATAATACATTGATAAATAAAAAATATTTTGCAATAAACTGCAATAAATTAATGATTACTATTTGTTGAAGAAAATCATTAAGGTTTGTGAAAACTTAAATAGATTGATTCCTGAAAAAATAATTCTGTAAAATATGACAAACAAATGCTAATTTGTAGGTGTAACTACTTTAGTTAAGTAAAATAATTATTCAGTAGATAGTCCATTTTATATTTTTATTGAAATAACAATCGTACTATAAATTATGATTGTTATTTTCATGAAATGATAGGGAAAAACAAAACAAAAAAAATTTTAAAAATTAAAAAAGCATACCTGCTGTTTATTATTTGGTGTATATGGCAACAATGTTGATACGTGAAACATTACTTCACAGTCTTGATGATTAGTAAAAACAGAATACAAGCCAGTTGTATCAGCTAATAGGAAAAAAAAAATTCTGATTAGTTCTCAGAACTAAACAACTGTAAACAAAATGTTGACAAAAGGAGAAAGCATAAAAATAGAGAACTTGTATGACCTTTTAAATTTATTCATAATGCCACAAGAGACTAAATCTGACTTTGAATAGTTGTAAAGCACTTAAGTTTGATTGATGTTTTTTCTAAAATAATTAATTTACAATAATCAATTAATTTTCTAAATAATTAATTTTCTAACATAATAAAAATACAACTAAGATTTTTGCAATACTTTAACATCTGGGAATAACAGACATGCACAAGGACAATTTAAATTCAGTACTCACTGGTATTCAGTATCAGGTATACATTGTTAGGAACATAAAATTTTTATAAAACAATGATTTGCAACTGCATAGAATTTGCAGGTGATTTACATAATGGCTTAAAGAAAATTATTCCAGATTTGCCTTAACAAAAACATTTGGAAACAACATTTGGATACAACAGAAAAATAATTCAAAATCAGGAATAGAACAAACAAAAATTTTCTAGAATCTTAAAAGATTCAGCAAGTAAAAAAAATAAATACCTAACATAATATCATTTAAAAAAGCACATTTGATTTATATTATTTATACATTAAAATCAAACAACAAAAACTGATAAAATACACATTGCTTACTTTTAGTATCAAGGCCACCACGATATTTTTCAAATCCTTTCAGCCGCACCCTCTGTCCTAGCATATCTAAAAACTCCTCAAATGCAGGTCCGGCAAATTCTAAAACAAACAATACATATTGTTTAAGTGAAAATAAATCGAAATCAACACTACAATTAATGTATGTGCACTTCAAAAAAATTACTCCAAAAAACTTGTGTGCAGTTCATAAGTATATATATATATATATATATGAAGAAATCATACTTTTAAATGTTATACAGGAAATAATTAAAATTTAATCGTAAAAAAATTAAATTTTACACTATTATTTTAATATATTCACTTGTTTTTTTTTCTTCTATATATATAGAATTAAGTACTTTGAAAAAATTTTTTAATCTATTTATTATGCACACTGCCATTACTTAAAAATAGTTGATTTGATTGATGCACTATTTGTAAGGCTGAAGTTATGGTAAAAGTTAATGAAATTATAACATTAAGGATGCATTGCAAGCATATAGTCCTGATATTTTAAATCATTCAATTCAGAATAAAAGTTTCATTCATTTAAAGAATATTATTACATGATCTTTGTAATTATGTGCATTTTGAAAATATGTTGCGATTCTAAATAAATGACAAATAACTCTTAAAGGCATTGTACTTTAAGGTTCTGTCATTCGAATTTCTAAAATAAACATATGTAATATTAAACATATGTAATGTATTAAACACATGTAATTTTAAATAAGGAAAAGTTGGACACACACCTAGAAACACTTTGAAATACGCATAGAAGTTGTCAGACACATTAACGCTATTAAACATTTTATAGAAAAGGAAAATAATTCTAATAGTATAGAATATACCATTATTGTACATTTCTTCTTCAGTACCTTGACCAGCTTTACAATACATTATGCCTATTTTGAATGTTTTGGTGAGCTGAAAAGAAACGGGATATTGTGAAAATTAAAACAAATAATTACATAATTTTATAATTAAATACCTTTATTTTAAATGTAAACAAGAACTTAAAATGCCACCTTTTATTTACATACTCTTTATCTTTGTTAAATGTTTTTATTTGTAAGAAAAACATAGTATGAAAGCAATTTTAACTTTATGTGTTGGAAAAAACACAAGAAATTGTCTCAGTTAACTTAGACTTAAATTTCAAATTAAAGTGATTTACATTTTATAAGCTACAAATAAAAAAGTTTGTAAAATTACTAATACTTGTTTTTAATTGTGACTATAACACATATGAATACTGATATACTTAAAATTTTATAATTTTATTTTTTTATAACATCTGACCCAATTTTGAGTTCACGACTACCAATATTCAACTCCGTAGCCTTGAACTTTTGAACCCAATGCAGAAGACAAAGGAACTCCAGGATTAGTATCCTGGAAAGTGTTGGGAGAAATTTGTCATTGTGGTTAGCCTTTTTTGATTAAACTAATTCGCACTTGCATTACACGGAGAGAAAAACCGCAATTAACCTCAAAAGGTTAGCCCAACTGCAAGGGGGTTCTAACCCATAATCAATCTACCACTAAGGATATTTTACGCCAGCACTGTGGCCAGAGTGAGCCGGAAGCAGAATTCACACCAAACAATACCACTGGTATTCAAACCTGAGTCACCTCATTAAGAGGAGAGCACTCTATCCCTTGGGCCACCACTTGCTATACTTAAATTTTATTTTTTAACTGGCGTTGAACAGTCAACCCAATTTTATGGGTTTAAGACTACTAATGTTCAACTCCCTAGCCTTGTAATTTTGAACTTGAACTCAATACCAGAAGACAAGGGAACTCCTGGATCAAAGTATTGGGAGAAATTTGACTTCATGGAGGTTTTTTTGATGGAGTTACCCACATTTGCGTCACAAGGAGAGGAAGACCAAGAGAATCTCCCACGGTTAGCCTGACAGTAAGGGGACTCTAATCCATGATCTGTCTACCACTGAGGATATTTCATGTCAGCACTGTGGTTGGTCCAAGCTGGATGCAGAATTTGTATTGACCAACCATCGCTGGGATTCGAAACCAGTTCGCCTCATTGGAAGGCATACGCTCTATTCCCTGAGCCACCATGACTTGCTATAAATATATATAAATTAAATAATATTAGTACCCCTTGCTCATCCAGCCTAAGAAGATGATCTTCT
Organism: Parasteatoda lunata; assembly: GCA_949128135.1. Classification (NCBI taxonomy): domain Eukaryota; kingdom Metazoa; phylum Arthropoda; class Arachnida; order Araneae; family Theridiidae; genus Parasteatoda; species Parasteatoda lunata. Next base: position 77,631,657 of record OX421978.1, read on the forward strand.
GTTTGTGTTCCACCAACGGCCAGCCGTAAGCAGGGAAGATGAAGTTCTGGTGCAATATATTCTATTACTTCTTTGGCATGGCAGAGCCTTGGCTGATTTGATCTAGCAATTGTAGGAACAGAATCTTCTAGTACTGTACCTCGCATCACAAGGAGCTACACAAAGTACAATCAGCATTTTTTAAAAACAAATAAAGAAAAGTTTGATATAATTTCTTTTTTTTTTTAAATTTCTTTAGTTTATAGTATTAACGTTACAAGTCATTGTCTTAAAAAAAATGCAAACAGTGATAAAAATTTAAGACTAAATATTTTAGCACTATATATATATATATATATATATATATATATATATATTCCAGCAATAAAAACCCAATTTTTAAGTCTTGCTAATATATAGTGCCATAAACAAGGGTCTCTTATTAAATTTAGACATTTAAAGGCAGATAAGTTGGCAAGTAACAGCCAGTGTTTAAGATAAAGTTCTAAATTGTAATTTTTGTCTATGATACTGAGAGAAATTAGTATAATAAATACAGCATAAAACAAACAACTTATCTTCATTTGCATTATTTTAAGATACTATAAATGATATTAATATCAATAAGCAAGTATTGTCATAATCAGTTCACAAGTTGAAAATTCTGAAGGTAGGTAAAGGATAAACATGACAATACTCAAATATAAAAGCATCTTAACTGTAATCTTTTAAAGTAACAATTCAGACTTCTGATACAGTTAGAACAAACAGTAGTAGGTACTAATATATCCCGACAATGCAATTTTGTCAGCATTAGGAATTTTTTATCACCATATAACAGATTTTTTATGAAAAAAAACTTTTTTCTACAAAAAAAAATTGCAGGAAACGGTTTAAAAAAAAAAAAAAAAAAACTTGCATGCTTGCATATCATACAATTAGCAATAAATTTAATTTTATCATTAAATAAGAGAAAATTCAAACTACAACTGTGCACTTTTAAAACCATAGTGTGTAATTCTAATCATTTATACCAATCAGTGTAAGTAATATTAAAAAAATAAATTTAAACAGGTTTAGAGAATCTTACTTCACTGGTTCGAACGATAAGCCTATACTGGTAATGTGTGACAATACCAGTACTGTTTTTTGCACTATTGTCTGTATGTTCCATTTTCTCACGCTTAATACTGATTGCAACAGGCCCAAGATTTTCATCATTACCAAACCAATTCTGATGATCTGTAATAAATAAATAAATAAATAAGTGAATGAGTAATTAAAGTTGAACAGAAAAAAAAAACAGATAATAAACAAAAACCTAAGTATTTATTAATATAGAACAACTGGTAACTAACTTTTACACTGTTTTGGGCCAAAAAAGAAATAAATTGACATGGGGGTTAAATCAAGAGTCAAAATGAATGAAACTAATTTTCAAGTAACTTGTGATTTTTCAAAGTAACATTATTAAGATTTGACATCGTGAAAATTTAAAATACTGTAGAAATATTGTGAGGCATTAATTTTGAATGTGTAATTCATTTTAAAACCTTAATAACTGTAGCTCCCATAATGGGCCCTGAAGGAAAATGGAAAGAGAGAAAGACCCAAGCTTACTTTAAAATGCATGATGTTAGAAGAGTTGAAAGAAGGACACCTTGGCAAAAAATGAGGACATTTTTCAAAAAATTCAAGAAAATTTTTTGGATACATGCCACACTATTTTTTTTTTTTTTTTTAAGCAAATGGCAAACTGAAAAGTATAATTTGCCCATAATTCAATTGAATATTTATGGCTTAATTGCAAAAGCAAATTTTACAACAATTGAATAATAAAGTATACTATTTTTAAATTCAGAATTCCTTTATTAAAGAATAGAAAGTTTCAGCATAATTTTATCAATGCTGAGTAACTAATAACAGTTCAAAATCAATAAGTAGCAAAATTTCATATGAGTGTAATAATAAAAAATAATCAGTATCAATTAATGTTCTCTCATACAAATACAGTAGAACTCCAATTATCCGAACTCCAACTATCCGAATCGCCGATTATCCGAATCGCTTTCAGAATTCCTATGCAAATATAGTAAAAAGATAAGTTTCTCTTTTTTTTTTTCTTTTTTATATGAATAAAATAAAATGTTAGTAAAGCCAAAGAAAGATTTATGCAAAGAAAGTTTACAGGATAAGACAAAGATAAATAAAAGGAATAACAAAGGAGGGGGAATCCAGTGACAAAAGAGCAGGTGTGAGAGGACGATTGTTGGGAAAGTCGAAATTCCTGAGGGGTTGAAGGAAAAATCGATGTTGAACGCAAAACACGTGGATAGTCGGCTTTTTATTGGATGTGATCCTTCACCAGGTGGGCGGAACAGCCTATTCACCACTGTTTGTTTTGAGTCAGTCTGGTCTGTTATCGCGACTGTGTTGGTATACTCGCACGTTATATGCTGTTTTATTTGTAAGTTCACTCCGGCATTTAACATGGCTTCTAAACGAAAACGTGTTGTGTTATCCTTAGCGGATAAGCTAAAAATCATAGAACAGTCAGATAAAGGAGTTACGGGCAAACAGTTGGCTGAGATATATGGTGTTGGACAAGCTACGATTTCTGACATTAAAAAGAGAAAATCTACTCTAATAAATTTTGTGTCAGTTCTTGAAAATGAGGATGGATGTTCTTCGAGAAAATCAATGAAGGCCGCCACAAACAAAGATTTGGAAAGTGCCGTTTTTATGTGGTTTTTACAGCAACGTTCTTTAGGGAACCCAATTTCAGGTCCCATTCTTTGTGGAAAAGCTAAGATCTTAGCTGAAAAGCTGGGTTATTTATCTTTCAAAGCAAGTAACGGCTGGCTAAGGAATTTTAAGTCTAGGCACGGTATTCGTGAACTAGATTTAAGTGGTGAAAAGTTATCTGCAGACTCCAAAGCTTCTGAAGAGTTTATTGAAAAATTTAAAGCTATAGCAGCCTCTTACGATTCCGACTTCTTATACAACGCCGATGAGACTGGTCTAATATGGAAAGCTTTACCCAAAACCACTTTAGCCTCTAAAAGAGAGTGCAGTGCTCCAGGGCATAAAGCTAGTAAAGATCGCGTTACTGTGCTTAACTGCGCGAACTCTACTGGGAGCCATAAAATACCCCTTCTGTTAATTGGGAAGTCAAAACGCCCAAGAGCATTTAAAAATGTCAAAAAACTTCCCCTATTTTATAAAAATCAACGCAAAGCTTGGATGACTGCAGCACTGTTTACAGAGTGGTATGATGAAATTTTCATTCCTGAAGTGAAAAAACACCAAAAATCTCTTGGAAAAGAAGGAAGTCCTGTGCTTTTGATTGTAGATAATGCACCAACTCATCCCACAGAAGAATTATTGGAAAGAGGAAATGGCCAATTTAAAACAATCTTTTTGCCACCGAATGTAACAAGCTTGTTGCAACCAATGGACCAATCTGTTATTGAAACAATGAAACGTCTTTACCGAAGACAACTTTTAAGGAAGCTTTTAGTTAAAATTGCAAATATAGTTAAAATTGCAATTCTCAATACATAATATAAATTGTAACCGTGTTACAGATTACCTTTATCAAATAAATTTAAAGTAAGGTATAAATTACCTCAAAACTGGAAATACATTACTATACATTTCTGTACTAAAGTAATTTTAATGGATAATCACTCAATTCCTCATTTAAAATTTCTATGATATGATTGAGGCAATGATAATTGGACAATATTTTTTAAAATCATATAAAGAGAGAAATCAATAATTGCGAAACAACTCCATTTTACAATATTTTTCACTGCATTTTCAAAAAATGATAAACATATGCCCCCTGAATTTATCATATAAGAATTTGATGATATAAAATTGTTATTTGATTTTCCTTTTCATAGAATGACTGAATTCCTCAAAAGGTTTAAACAATGAATCCTGTAGGTTAAGCTTTATGCATGAACCATTTATAATTACTATTGTGGTCCCTAAATTGAAACTAATATTGAAGCATTTATTAAAATAAAAAGAGGGATTAAAAATCTAAATATTTAGATTCTTCAAATCTAATTTTTAAAAATCCTCATTTGTATTCTTAGAAAATAGGATGATCCTTTACAACATATTTACTCTACTACTTTTTATTTATTAAAAAATTAAATAATAATAATAATCAATTAATTAATTAATCTGAATAAAATTTAAACCTTACTTTACTTGGTTGCACCTTTACCTACAATTTTGCTTCATATTTTTGAGAGAAAAAAATTCCTATTTAATATTGGTTTACAATAGAAATTCATGAAATGTTTTCCCCCTAAAGAACTTATTCAGTAATAGCGTGAAAAGTAATAATGCTTGAGAATTTTGTTTGATAATGATTGACAATTTTGTATTCCTTGTTTTAATTGCATATGTTGACTGGACAGAGTTTTATGCAAAGCTTGAAAAAGTATAAGTAACTTGATCACTGTTTAGTCAATGTAAAAAGTTTAGACTTTGGCCTAATTAATGTTTAGTAGTCATTTGGAAATGTGCTAGAGGGTTCGAAGGATTGGAACACTTAAATGCTTATTTCTGTTTTGCGTATTTTATCATACCTCTAAGACTGATTAAGAAAATAAAAAAATATAAATAAAAAAAATTCACACATTTATAAAATACTTCCATTTAAAAATATTTTGATGTTTATCTTTATTTTTATTATTTACATAATAATGAGCAAAAAAAAAAATTGGTTTGAAAGATGCAAAACTTAAAAAATAATATTTAAAATGAAATTTTAAATGAGAAAATCTAAAATTTGAGAACCATTGGTCGAATAGTTTTTTATTTCAAACTAACAATGGATGGTGTTTTCTAAACTAGATAGTGTTGCAGGTTTACTTCCCATATTTACAGGTTACTGTATCCAGTGTGTTTTGAAGTAATTTGGCTCAACGTGTACACTACTCTCTTGAGTAGAACTTCTTGTTTTCATTGCATTAGCTACAAAATTTATAATTTGTGCATACAATTATATAATTTAAACATAGATGGTGAAAAAATAGTAAACATAGTTTAAGAAGTAATAAAAACTTAAAACTAACATTGGGAAAGAATCGTTATAAACACTTGTTTTACCTCCTGAAGAATATACAAGGTTCAAAATTTAAATCAAAATGATAATTTGCAAAATAAACTTTGCCTCCTGAGTCTTATGTATCAGCATTAAGTCATGCATGGTGCACTGAAAGTAACAACAAATAATTAACGCGTCAAAAGAAGCCAAAAAAGTGGGTTTTTTCTAAGTGTAGGAGTCCTGTTGTCTTTTTAAATAATATATTGATATATAACTAAAACAAATTTTCACTCATTAGAACTACTTAATAATGTTAATTTCGTTTGAAATTAACATTAGATTTGATCGCACAAAATATATTATTTATTTTAATAAAAACAAAATTATTTAAATGAAAACAGTGCTTAACAGAATAAGTAAGCAGCTGTGAGCTTTCTAACCAGAAGTGATGGTAAAGAGTTTGAGATTTGTTTTTGTTTACATTTGTGTTGAAAACAAGATCCAAAATAAAAAAAATACTATTATTTTAATTATTTTTTAATTTCCTAATTTAAAAGATACTGTATTTAATTTTTATAAAATATACTAAAATGAAAAAGTGTGTTTGGTTTTAAAACAAATCTAATCCTTAGATATAACGCTTACACTAAAGCAAAAATTAATACTTAAATTGAATACATACAACAAATTTAAAATATTTTTTTGAAATAAAACTGAAAAAAGATAAAGAAAAATACAAATCTTTTGATTGATTTATTTATAAATTAAAGTAAAGAGAATTGTTTATAAAATTAATTTATAAAATAAAGAGTTATGTTTTTAGTTTAGTTTAATTTTATGTAATAATTGCTATTTTTCAAACTAATATGCAATAGATTAGGCAGCTTTTATTAATAATTAGGCTTAAAGTTTCCTCTCTTGCAGAATTTCTAAATGTAAGTATAATTATATGCAAAATAAATAAATTAGAAAAAAAATTCTATTAGAACTTTTCCTAACAGAGAAATTATAGCGTTGGAGAAAGGGATCAGTAGGTTAGACAGATGGGACACTCTACAGAATAGTTCAGTTACTGGCTTACTCTGACGACATATGTATCAATGGAAGGTAAAAAGAACTGCAAGAGAGACATCTCCAGCCCTTGAAATTTCTGCCACAAATATGTGCCTCACCATCAATAAAGATAAAACTATGTAATCTTTGACCTCAATTCTAAATTACACTGCTCCTCTATGCTCTCACCTTTGAAAAAGTCATTAAATTCAAATACCTTAGCATGATAATCCAAATCAACGACAAAGACAAGCTATGAGTAGAAATAGAATAAATATTTCTTTGGACAGAGAAGGTCAAATCTAGTCAGTCAAAAACTAAAATAAAACTTTTGTGATTTCTTATTCTGCCTGCCTTGTACTATGCAAGTGAAACTTGGACATTTTAATACAGATACTCAGCATGCCCTGAATATTTATGAAAGAAAAATCATCAGAACTATTTCTGCCTTAATACAAGAGAGAGGATGTTAGATATAACTGAGTTACTTAAGCTTCATAAGCAGCAATTCGTCACCCAGAGTAATAGATGCATTTAACTTGGCCATGTCTAGAGAAGCTTAAAGTAACACGTCATCCAGAGTAATAGATGCATTCAGCTTGGCCATGTCTAGAGAAGCTTTAAGTAACTAAAAGGTCACCCAAAGTAATAGATACACTTAGCTTGGCCATGCCTAGAGAAGCTTTAAGTAACTAAAAGGTCACCCAAAGTAATAGATGCATTTAGCTTGGCCATGTCTAAAGCAATGTAGCTAAAATCACCAATTTTAAAAATCTAAAAGGAATCTCCAGCCAAAGAAAGACTTCCAAGGAGATGGCTAGATGACATAGGAAGTAAAAAAATGGAAAAGAATCACCATAAATAGGAAACATTGGAAATTGCGAGCAGTTAAAACAGACAAGGTCATGCTGGTAAAGAAAAAGGGGTTTATGTATGTTTGTGTTTTCTTGCCTGCAAAAATTTTAAATTTAGGTAGAATTATTCGTAAAAAAAAAATTCAGAAAGAAAATAAAACAAGATTAAGTAGGTGAATACTTCATTAAATTTCAGAATAATATCTCCAAATTCCTCAAGTTTACAAGAAGATAAAAAAAATACAATTTGATTAGTTATAGGTAAACTTTAACTCAACTCTCTGAACATAACAATTTTTTTAAAATTTTAAACACGATCACAAATTGGATATTAAACATAAAATGAGATTAGTACATAGAAAATTTTAAAATAATTTACTTTAATACTATTTAAAATAAATAAATCACACAATAAAACTTCAGCCACTTTTAAATAAATTTGGAAAAAAATAATAAATAACAATTTCTAATGTTTTCGTATATTATACAAAAACATTAGGAATCTTAATTGTTCTTAATTTCTTTAACAAATTAGTCACCAAAATAGTTTTTGCTAATAATAAGTTAAACAATCACCTAAAACTATTTTTACTTCATTGACTTATTTACTAAATATCAATAACACACAAAATTAACTTAAATTTAAGCACTAACTTCATGAATTTAAGTACATAAACATAAATCTGACCAAAACAAACACAAAATAACCAACCTGAACAAGGATTTGTGCAATTTAGATATATATTCATAAGATTTTACTTACAAATACTGATATTCTGACTTTCCTATACAAAAAATAACCTACATAGAACTATTTCCGTATAGACATCTGTTGCACTAACTACATTTGAGGGGCAGCTGCCAAGATATAAGCTGACAATAATATAAGATTTAAAAACCTTTCCCCTAAATATATATTTTTAAAAAAAAAAAACAGCAGTTTTTGTTTTTCTCAATTTCAAATTGATTTTTTAATTCTATTTAGTTGTTATAAAATTAATTTAACAGTCAAAATAAAATAGCTTCAAACAAATCAAATGAGTATATATTAGTACTACTGATAAACATAAAAATATTAAATTATTTTAACATCGTGACAGTTTCAATGAGTTCTATAAACTCTGATTTTAAAGATGAAAAGACCAAAAGAAATTTTATACGTATAGATAAGCTACTATAGAAATACAATTTTATATAAAGTCTTAGCAAGAAGATTGGAATAAAAAATAATCTACTAAAAGAAAATCATATGTAAAATCTTATGAATGAATGTAAAATTAATTTAATTCCAATTTGAAAAACAAAGATACTTTTCCATTATAATGGCCTTAAAAAAATATCAATTTAGGCAGCAAGTTTATGAAGCAACAAAAAATAAATGAATTAATGTTTATTATCAACAAATTTCATGAAGTTAAAAATTTAAGATAAGGTAAATAGTTTATTTTGAAGACAATATATCCTCTAAAAAACAATATCTAGTAGTTAATTAGCAAAATAATAAAACTATAGCTAATTATTAAATTGAGTATGCTACAAAACTTACCTTGACCATGGAAGAATAATCTATAATACAATGCACCAGCACCAACTTTTTCCATTTGAAGTGGATGGCGTTGGTACGGACAGAATCTCTGATTCCACCTAGAGGTACCACTTTTTTCAAGCACTGACAACCCATAAGCCATGTTAGGTTTATGAATTGTGGGAGATATTCCAAAGGCATCATCAGGTGGTTTTTGCTTTTTACAAGTAGTCCTATTTAAACTAATCACACGTTCTTCTTCACCACCCAATTCATTTCTAAAGAACGGACAACTAAGCAACAGCTCATTACTCTGCCCGTCACCAGGGTCAGTCTCTTCGGGATTTAAATTTTCGAGATTACTTTGTGATCGGTTGGCGGCAGAAGCACCAGTAGTGGTATTGCGTCGCTTACTCAGTAAGCTTCTTAATCTGGATGCATAGCTAAGATTAGCAATAACACTATCACAATCATAGTGGGCAAAAGCCTTCCTCCGCATCTTATCCTCAACGCGGAGTTCGGCATCTAACGAGTTATCAGATCCTTTACCGGTGCAATCCGCAATGTCCGATTTTGTACCACGCAACTTTTTGAATATGGATGGCTCACTGTTTAGCATTTTACTTTTCATTTTATTCCTGTCTTTGATATCCCACAACTTATGAAACTTGTTCTTTAGTTTTGGACTGTTGGATTCTTCAAATGATTCTGGACCGTTGGCTAATGAGTTAGATGCGTTCTGGGTGGACGGGGTCGGATCGAGCTTTCCTTTGAGGAACTCTTGAATTCTGGCTGGACCAGGACTTCTTTGATCAAAATTATCCCTCCTAAACTCTCTCAGCATCGCAAAGAAGCTTTCACCAGTAGCACTGATCAAGTCAAGAGAAGAGGCGCTGCCGTAATCTCGTCTCAAATGTCCAGACCGCTCTTCCAGCATCTCTTGGCTGTGATCCAAATCCAGGCTGCTATTACTCCTGTAAAGGCCAACTTTGGCTGTTGAGATACCATTATTGGCCACCATGTAGTTAAGATTTTCGCTTGGAGATTTGTTGGATCTTTCACTGTGTGATCTGTGTGGACGGTCACTTCTATATTTGGGTGGCGCCTGATATTTGGACGAGGTCACAGCTTGGCGGTTATTTTGTTCATGCTTTGTTGGGGTTTTTATTCCATTCACAAAGCCATTAATATGAGTCATACTACCACATTTATGGATTGCATTGTTCTGGTATGCAGGCCGCTGATTATGAGGATGACAGTTGTTGTAATACTGTTTTGCACGTGCCCGTAAAATGTCAGAAGTTAAATTATTTCCAATAAGAGATCCACTAATGTTATCCAAGGATCGCACACTGTCTCTTGTATCCATGCTGTTGAGCACATTCCCTACCTTTGGCAGACATGGTAGGAATATTTTATCCAACTCACTACAATCATCATCAGCAAGCTCGTACAGGAAACCATAATTTCATACACAAACCCTTCATAGTCTAGAAGAAAAAAAGGTAATCAGAATTATAAATAACTAATGTTATTATTTATGTTATGTTATAAATTAAAATAACCTAAAAAGAACAGCATCATTAAAAATGGAAATAGGTATAAATTAAAATCGATTTAAAAGACTGGCATCAATAACTAATGTTATTGGGTATAATTAAAATAGACGAAAAAAACGGCATCATTAAAAAATGTGATTAGGTATAAACTAAAAATAATCACACCCCAAAAGTTTTAAGAGATAAATTAAAACTGACTAAAGCGAATACCAACCCAAGAATAATATATATAAAAAGAATAGCATCTTCAAAATATAATAGGCATAAACTACAGAGATCAGCATATCAAATAATGTAAGAGACAAAAACTAAATAGACTGAAAAGAAAAGCACACTAAAGAAGTAATGAAATAAAAATTCAAACTAGAATTTAGTTTAATGTTTTGATAAGTTAACTTGATAAAAACATCAACAATCACTACAAATTTTCTTTATATTGTGCATATAAGACTGTTGAGTAAATAGAGAGTACCTTCTAAACATAATTTATTCAAACACATCAGAATCATTTTTTTTTTAATTCTTTTAACTTCAATGAGAGCATCAATTTATTTCCAATTAATAATCATATGAAAATACAGTGAGTAAACAGTGAGTTTTAACTGCAGTTAAAAGCAATTCAAAATCTTAGATACCAATGAACATATAGTTTTTATTTTTAAGCATACAATTTGGCAAATCAATACAATACAGGAAAACTGCACTCTGCAATAAACAGGGTCCTGTATTACAGAATATCAATATATTTGTCCTGTAAATAGTTTAGCAACAAGTTAATTTAATGATACATTATAGCACAAAAAATATTTAGAAAATGCTTATTTTGCATGGATTTAAGATCAAAAATAACATTTTCTGGTGTGGTAATTTTTATTATCTAATTAATTCAGTTAAATGTTAACGAACTGCTTTACTTTTAAGACATACCAATATTAATTCAATGAAAAAGTATTTAAAAATCGAAATTCATAGATGAAGATCAGACATTTAAGATCTGAAATCAGACTAGTTTTCTCATAGAAACTACTTACATGAAAAGAAAAAAATTAAAAATTTAGGCATTTAATAACATGATTAAGGTAAATTCAAAGGTTTTCCAGAAAATTTCAGCGGCACCTCTAAAACATAGGTAACTCACAATAATATTACATATAACCCATTTAATAATTCTAATAACATTTTTAACAACTTAAAAACTTTTGCACAAAATATGTTTAGAAAAAGATTATTTTTCCAAAAGGGTTACGAAAAAAATTAAATATTTATATACTTCATTTTTTTCTTTATAAATTTTATTTTACACTCATTTTGATGTTAATACACTTTTTCCTTCTTTTAATATTCCGTTAATCTATCCAATGCCCCGAAAAATTTAAATCCATACATGAAAATTATTCAATAAAAACTTGAAGGTTTACAAGTATCTCTATAAAAAAAAAAAGGACGAGTTTTAAATAAAAAGCATAACAAATGAATAAAATAATAACATCAGGTAAATCCAAACGTCTTGCAGAGAATTTCAACTGCACTGATACAACACAGGTAAACAAACAATGTACCTTACACTGAAGACAATAGAAAATCAAAATATACTCACTGCAAAAGGCTTCGTCATTACAACGGAACGCATCGTTCAAATAGAAGAACTTCACAAATGTAAACCATCAAGGTAAAGAAAGGCACGCCACAAAAAGAAGCTATTCAAGAAATTTCACAACAAACACAAGGTGGAACCTCAGATTGAGGATTTGAATAGCAAACGATTCTGCAAACGGTAAACAAAGCAGCGGCAGACGATAAATAATTCAGATATCGTTATTATTTAATAGAGCTAATGAAATATTTTTTAAATAATGAAGTTTATGCACACCTACACTGGATAGCAGAAGAAGCTGGGAGTCGAGAAAGAAAAACCTGCGTTACTAAGCACATCCGGTAAAGTTTCCGGTCACATGATCCTATCTTTCCGACAGACAGAAACCGGTCCGTGGATTCCGCGCCTCTCCGCGTAATAAAATTCGAACGAATAAGAAGACCGAGACAGCGAGAGGTGCAAGGAAAGGTGGAGAGGTAAGGAATAATGGAACACAAAACGCAGGATGTTAGTAGTTTCGGTGAAATTGACAAGCCCTCTCGGTCATACACGGATGGAAAAGGAAGGGAAAATAGAATAAAAGCATAGACGGATATTCCCGAAATGGTGTATTCCATAAAGCAGGGTGTAGCAATTTCCTGAGTTTCAATGTCGAATTTCTTGCAAAATCTTTAAAAGAGAATTAAGCATATGATTTTATATAGTGAATGTTCCGAAAAAAAATTCCGAATGGAAAAAATTAAAACGGCATTAAGTTAAAACAAATTATGGAAAAACTAAAAAATATAACGATATCGTGTATACATTGGAGTTCAACATATAAAAGCATAATTATCAAACTATGGATTACACGTGATTGGAAAATTTGCAATCAAGGAGTAAACATTTTCTTTTTTGATTGCTGAATAGGTAAATTTAATTAATTATACAAACTCAACTAAAATTGCAATTTCCCTATTTTCACAACAAGAAATTATTTTCTGGTAGCGCTTTTAATGCAGCACGATTGGTACAGTTTTGTGAACAGTGGCTGATTTGGAGCAGAGCAGCAGAAGCAATTTTGAGGAAAGTGTCCGACTTATGAGCAGCACGACAGCAATTTTGGCGTGAGTGCCTGAGATTTGGAGGAAGACCTGTACGGGATGAGTTTTTGATTTGAATTTCGAAATTAAAAAATATTTTTTTTAAAAGCAGAAAACTATAATTATTTATTAACACGCCAGAGCCTTAAAAAAGGAAAGTGACGGGCAAAAAAAAATATATACGGCCATGTGACTCCAGGGGCCACAGGCTTGATTAATTAAAATTAAACTAAACACATCTTCATTCGAAATTTTGAAAACAAATATTTTAAAGCAATTAAAATACTAATTTGTTCATAAAAATAAAAACGAAAAAAATTTTCTTATAAATTTTTAAACTTTTCGAAATCTTTATTTTCTGATGGATGTGAACTTCTAATTTCTATCTTACATTTTAACGCTACGAGGCAAAATATTTGTTATTTTAATCATCAACTTTAGCAGAGAAAATAAAAAAATGCAGACGTTTCAACACTATTTTCAGTCATTAAAAAACGTTAGCAAAGACTGCTGATAAAATATTGGTTGGGGGCAATAAATTTATATATTCTGAAAAACATACGTATAGTTATTCTAAAGTTAATCTTAATAAATTTTTATTTCATTATGTTTTTCCAATAAAATAATATTCTTTTGGCTATTATAATAAATGTTTAAAAAAATAACGTAAATATGAATGTTTAACTGATGTAGTAAAAATAAAACATGAAAAGTAATAACAAATCGGGTAATTGCTTACTTAAACTCAATTTTCTTCCTTATTCCACACTGCCTCAATATTAAAAAAATTAGTTATTTTTGTACAGTTGTAAAAAAGTACAGCCCAGTAACCCAGTCGTAATCACTGTGAGGTGTAATGTGGCCTATTCAGAGTGAAATAAATAATTTTTTTTTAAAAAAATTGTAAAATTCTAAGACCATAAAAAGTAAAGGTTTAAAATTGCTAAGATAATTTTGTCATGAAAACTTAATCGTGATCCGATCCTAGAGAATCATAGAATCACCTCGAACTTAATAATATCGTTCAGATTTTGACGACGCGAATAAAAATATAAAAATAATATCATAATTAACCTTTGGCTCAGAACAGGTATCAGCATACTAAAAGGGTAGTATCCTCAACCATCAAATAACGTAATTTGTGAATCGATGTCAAATTTGCTAGAAATAATAAAAACAAAAAAAAAATCGATCTTTAAGTTCTGCGAACTCCTCGCATATTTTAATTCAGTAACTCAAATATGCATTAGATGCAGATGAGTTTAAATCTCATGACCTATAAGCTGCCTTGGCGAGATTAAATAAACAAATATTACTGGGAGGTGTATTTTACTGTGTATGTCACTGACCAGTTCAAAGCTTCTGCGCCGACTTAATCATGAAAGTTTTTTCAACCAGTTTCACACGCATAATTTTACGATTTTCATTTTATTTTTATATTAACAGCCATAATCTTCGGGAACCTCTTGCAACACATGTTTAGCATGTTATTATCCACAACATGTTATAGAGTTTGGGGTAATACAGTAGTTAGATATATTTTGTTACCGTAATGAATGGAATCTGGGAGTTCAAAATTTCGTGCAGTTTAAATAAAACGCAACCAGTGGTAAATTTTTGTTTCGGCCACCATCTGCAACTTTCAAGTTAGATCTCGCTTATACTACACGTAAAAAAAAGTAAATAGTCGAATAACACGTATAACAAGTAAAAGCGAATCAAGGAATCACCAAATCAATGAACAAGCGTATCATTGAAATAACGAATCAAAAAATGAGCGAATCAATAAATTAGCGTAGTGAAAAATTAGCAAATCAATGAAAGAACGAATAAGCAGTTCAATAAATCGGGGAACGAGTGAATCAGTGAAACAGCTAATCAACGAATCAGTAATTCTCTGACCACAGCCTCTTTATTACTGATTCTCCACTTCATGTATTCGTAAAGTAAACCTACTAATTCACTCATATTTTATTTAATGATCTTTTCACGCAGATTAATTTATTTGCTAATTCATCGACTCACTGATTTATCTATCGATTCGCCTTTTCACTTCATTCAACATCTAGAAATCTAGTGATTGCCCTGAACCTATGAATCCATTTGCGAACTTTTACACTTGTAGTAAGATTGCGTTTTCACTGAAAGTTGCAGTTAAGAACAAAAATAAAATTTTATTTGAAGTCGTCTTCCAACTTCCATAATATAAACGCAAAATTACAAATGTTCGTAGACGCGTAGACTTTTTACTTAGGGTAGAAAAAAATAGACACATTTGATGTAACATATATAATAAAATAATTATTTTTCAGTCATGTTTTTAACCCTAGATTGAACGCATCTTACTGACCCAATTCTCACCTGGCAATAAATTATTATTCAATTTCATCAACGACAAAAAAATCAATACAAAATTCAAATAGGATATTTGAGAATTATCCACATCACATTAATACAAGGGCGGATTTCCGTTCGTCGACAAGTTGTGCGGTGCGACACCAATTGAAACAGCTTTTATGAAAAGGAAGCGCTAAGTGTATTTAATTTCCTTTTTTATTGAAACGAACAAGCTGGCGGAAGCTTAATCTTTTAGAATAAGTATTGGACTGCTCATTTATGTGATTTGAAGAAATTAGCTTTGGAATTCTTTTTGGAGGACGCCACAACTGACCACTTATTTGATGAAATATATATGTTGGCAAATAGCCACCGGGTCTTTCGGGAGCCCCCCGAAAAAGTTTTAAATAGAAACTAATGGAAACATTTTCATTGCTTTTATCGATAACAGTCTTAAAATTAATTTTATGTCAAACAGTTGAATTTAGAAGACTGAAGCAAAATCTAAATTTGTTCTTAAAATACTCTTATAAAAACTCAGAATAATTATCAGAGAAATGAAAATTCATAAACAAACTTTAGAATTTGGTTCTTTTACTTTGTATTAAAAATACCAATGAGATACACTGATGTAATTTTTTTTTTTATAAATGCAGATGCTTTTCATAATTTATTTTTATCAATATATTTTTATTGAAAAATAATTATTTTTTTTAAATGTAGCTATTTCTCTTTTAAATAGGATTATAAAAGAATTAATAAGAAGCGAAAGACATTGGAATTGAAAATAAAACGTAAATGGAATATTTTTTAATTCGACTTTTTTACCATTAGATTGGCTATAAATATAATAAGGTTTAAAAATCATTACTGATTTTTTTTTTCTTAATTCTCGGTCTTGGAACCCCTTTGACCTTACCTTTGAACGGAACCCTAGGGTCCAACGGAACACCTTATGAAAACCGCTCAAATAGAACATATCCTACTTCGTGCCTTTTCTTAAGTGGATCGACAGTTCAAAGCGTGTGATAAAATATTGGAACACGGGTGATAAAATAACAAAAAATGAGACCCCTGATAACCTCGATTGTTAGAAATGTTATCATCGACGTAGGAACAAGAGGGTGCCAATTTTAAAATCTAACCTTACCACCACATATTTTTGTACTGAATCAATTCCAAAGTAATTATTGCCCGTACTGATTAATAAATCACGCGAAATCAACCGTGATATTAGCACAATCATCAAAAAACCACTCAGTCATGAACTTTTCTTAATTAATAGGAGTTTTCTTTCTATTGCAATATTAATATAATTCTAAACATTGATTGATAATGGGTTTTACAGGAAGAAAGATGATAATGGATTAAGCAGGTGATGATAATAGGTTAAATAAGTATTGTAAAAAGTGCAACGAAGCAGCGGTTTGAAGTTTGTAATAAAGATTTTTAAACTTATATTAAGTCTAGATCAATCGAATCAATAATATTTTCCTTTACTATGATTGTTATCAGCCTGCTTTCATCTTTATTTAATTTATTGTATCTTATAAGGGTTAATTGTTTGCTTTGATTTATATCAAAAGTCTCGCTTTCTGCAGTAAAGATACAGAAATTTTGAAAGCTGAGCTCGCCTTTTTTGTATTAGCTACTCGGAAGGGCTTCATATTAATAATCTACTTATAATTTATACAACAATAAATAATTAATAAATTTTCATGACTTATAAAAGATTTCGATATTATTTTGAATTTTTTTAACATCCAGAACAAGTTCCTTAAAGGTGTAAATTGAAAGCACGAAACTTCATTTTCATTCAAAGAATTATAAATTGAAGAAGTCAAGGATATATTTTTCATACAGCTTAAACTATAATGAAAAATAATTTTATAGAGTACAAAAAAAATTTAATCATCAATAGTTACGATTTAACACCATGCGAATCAAAGAAAATTTATTAAGAAAAATTTCACATATCTTGCCCAAGCGTAACTGAAATTATATTTCAGAGTTCTCAAGGGTAAAGAATGAAAAGAATTGAAGTAAAAGTTCTTAAATACTAATAAATAAAAAATCAAACGATATTTATGAAATAGTTTGATCTTTTTTTTTTTTTTTTTAAAGATTCAAGCATAACCGAAGAAAACTCAATGTCCTTCTCGACAATCGAAAGTAAAATAACTTCAAATTAAAAGAAAAGAAAAAAATCTATTTAAAAAAATACACAAATAAAAGATCAACTTATATTTTGGTAACAGAAGAAAAATAAATGTGTACCCACAAATCTTATCCACGCCTAGCTAATCATTCGAAGAAAAAAAATCTTATCGTCTTATCGTTCAAGAAGCTAGAAATTGCATCAGAGTGGTTAAAAAGAAGGAAAAAAACTGAAATTCACTGACATATCAAGCAAAGTAAACAAGTTTTTCATAACGAAACGCGGTTGGCGTTAAAAATAAAGTAAACAATATATGTAAACTATGCATGGGAAGTAAGAACTACGACTGAACTTTCAACTTTCCAAAACAGTAGATTTATTATAAGAAACTTTATTTTTAAAAACTTTCAAAATAAGAAAAAAGAAAAAACTCAACCAAAACAAAATTGAAAATAAACCAGCAAGGATGTAAATTTAGTTCGTCGCTTCCAAAATAATTTAAACGTTGTTCCAATAAAAATAAATTAGCTAAGACATACGTACACTTGCATGCAGAGTGTTAACAACTAACACAAAAGAAAGCGAATTCAAATTGAAATTATATCCTTATAAAATTTTTAGTCGAATATTTGAGGGGGGAAATATAAGAGCTAAGTAAAAAAAAAAAAATTTATTCAACTTTATTTTTTAAAAAAAATATGGTGCGTCAACTTTTTAGGAAGTTAATCACACCATTTTGCTTTAGTATTTCTTCGATCCACCTATAATAATGATATGAATCTAAGAAAAATCCGTTATATTTTTGTACTTGAAAAGAAACAAAAAAAGGGCACACCTGCCTCAGATAAACGAAGAACAATTTCATAGTTAAGAACGACGCGATATGTTTCATAATTCTCTCATTCATCGATTTTAAGTAGGTCAAGATAGAATTATACGAAAAATGACTATTTGATTAGTTTAGTAGCTTCATTACGTTTAATTACATTAAAACACAGACGTTCCCAATCTTTTTTAATTAAGTTACCATACTTTTACTTGCACACTTAACTAAGAGGTCCCATTACATTTTTGATCCATGAAAACTTTCGCTTACCATAATTAAAAATAAAATTAAATTTAATAATGATTAGTAAAATAACTAAGGTTATTTTACTAATCACGAAAAACTTTTACTTTCTGCCCAGACAATATACCGATGTAGTAAGAAATATCGATACTTTTTCAACGTTATTTTAAAGAGTATTATCATGATATATTGTCAATACAATTTTTTTAACAATAAAAATTTAATATGCGATAATTATCAACAACAATATGTTGACCAGTGTCGATAACTATAAAAATCGAACACAATAATTTAATCGATGACGATAATTATCAATCGCGATATTTTTAAGAATGTTGATAAATTGCCTTTGCGTAAAAAATAAAACAGATTTGTTACGTTAATATCACAAATATCGATGTTTCTAGAGAATGTATTTATATATTATAAATCAATATTAAAAAAAATGGCATATGTTACCTCAGATAAACGAAGAACAAATTCATAGTTAAGAACGACGCAATTTGCTTCCTATAATTCTGTCATTCATCGATTTTAACTAGGTCAAGATGGAATTTACGACAAATGATTTGATTAGTTTAGTAGTCAAACACAGACGTTCTCAATCTTTTTTTAATATAGTTGCATTACTTCCAATTGCACTCGTAGCAAAGAGGTCACTTAGCATTTTTTTCACCATGAAAATTTTCGCTTAACATTTGAACAAATAGAGATGGTCGATCTGTCATAAATTATCGATATTTCTGTATCACGTCACGATAAAGATATTTCTGAAATTATTCGCATGGAACATATTGTGATTACTGTGTCTTACGATAAATATTGAATTTTCGATAATTATCGTCAACGATAATATCGCGATTATAATAGACGAAGTAAATATCGAACACAATAATTATGCAAGAATTATCGAATACAATCGTGAGTGTTGATAAGTTTGCTTTGGGTAACGAAAATATTAATTAATATTTTAAGCTGAAAAGAAAATTCTGTTACATTGAAAAATATCGATATTTTGAGAATTTTTGATTAAAATAAAAAAAAAAACGGCATAATTTAATAAAGTTGAGAGCTATGTTACTATGAAGGGTTATTAAATTAGCAAGTAAATGAGAGCATTAGGCAAGGAAGGAAAAAATTTGGTAAAAAAAAAAAGAATCAAAGAATCAGCATTTTACTCATTAGAGAATCAGCTGGTCAATGAATCAGCGTATCCGTACTAGTAAATCAAATAATATGCAAAGCAATATTTAAATAAAATAAGAAAGTTTTTGAACCTATGATTCGTAACAGTGCGGAAATCAACCCCAAAATTTTTTTTTTCACCTTGTCGCTTTTGTTTATCTTTTAAAAGTATAAATTGAGGGGGAAAACAATAAAAAATACATTTATTGTAACAAGACAAAACGGACCACTCATTATATACTAAGAGAGAATAAAAAAAAATTAAATCTTAAAAAAAAAATCGCTACATTTATAAACAGTTTTGACCTGCTCATCTACAAGACTGACTACAACATCAAAGCCCGAAGCCAAAAAAGCAACTAAAAGCAGAATTATTCTGTGTGCTGGGTCGTTGCTCCAGTAGCCAAGGAAGAAAATAAGCTGGTGGACACCAATCGCACGAGGTCGAAAAAGTCAAGAGTGCGCCCCAACGGTGGATTTTATTTATGACTTTGATTCTTATCCGCCATCTTGTCGTAGAACGACGACTCATCAGGCAACTTTGCCTGCATTACGTCATAAAGTGGATTTTATTTGATACACATGGGAGATGGGGCAACTTTTTCATCGTACGAATAGAGTCTTAATTTAAAGCAAGTATGTTATGCTGACCGAGAGCAGCAATGATGCATCTCAACTTGATTGTTGCGCAAGTTTAATGAAACGATTACAGTTAGTGAAGAAATTTGAATTCGAAATAGTTTGACCTTAAAATTTTTTTGTTGTTGGCGCTATGGTTTGATATAAGCGAGCTTTTTTGAAGTTCTTTCACCAAATAAAAAAAAAATTAAATAAATAAATATAAAAAATGAAATAAAAAAACAAGTGCCTTTTACACTGGAAACAAAGGATTAATTTTAAACTACAAATGCCACCATATTGACGTAAAGATTATCGTGCTTTAGAACGTAAAAATAATTTAAATATGTATTGGCATTAATTAGCCCTGATAATGTAGTATTGGAATAACTTTTTAAATATTAAAATGTTATATCACGGGCGTTTTTCAAGTAATCATGTTGATCGGGGATTAACAGCACTTTCAAAAAAACCGTGAAACCTTTTAATTTAGCTCCTAAACCAGTGTTGCCAAGTGCCGATAACCGTTTACCCCTAGATAGCGTTGTAAAATCCCCTAAAAAATTTTAACTTAATGTATAAGTATTGAAAAATAGTACAAAAGTTTAATAATGTATAGTAAACGTTGCTTTAATACTTTTTAATATTTTATTATCAACAAATTAATCTTTTTTACATTTCAATCGTTACACTATCTTTAATTTCTACTAAAAAATTTAAGATATTTTTTTCAATACTTTTTGACTCGCACATTTTTTCATAAATATTTTATTATCAACGATAACCTTTTTAATATTTTAATTCTAACATTATGCTTAAATTTCGGATAAAATATCCAACATATTTTCGTCATAACTTTCTGATTTGTATATGTTTTCGCTGTTGAACATTTTGGATGAACATATGTTACCAAATGTTCCTACAATACAAATACATATATTGGAACCTACTATTAATTTACCATTAAACTGCTTTTCGTTTTCCCAATCTTTCTTGTACTTCTGTACGCACTTCTTTTTTACTTTATCCTTTGGCATTATTTTGAAATCATGCACATTAAAAAATTTAAATAATTTGAATTCAAATTCACCAAACGTACAGGTTGATCGAGCTAAGTTAATAACTTACTACATTCAACAAAGGGGTTAAGTTCTAAAATTAAATCTTAATCTTTTTGTTTTGGTTTAACATATATTAATATGTTTCATAGTACCATCTCACACATTCAGTTATAAAATTTGATATTAGAACGTAACCAAAATGAAGCTAGTAAAATTCACAAAAAACCCTAAAAGAAACCCCTAAAAACAAATTCCCCTAAAATACCCACTGAAGACAAAAAAAAAACCTCAAATTTAGGGGGAAAATCCCTAATCTGGCAACACTGTCCTAAACAATCTTAAATGTTAATAAAAAGATGAAACAATAGTATAATTTTTTTTTTCATCCGTGCTCTGTGACAGTAAGTTACTGTCGAGTCGTCTGCTTTTCTCTGAATAACGGAACTCAGAGTTACGTTTTGATAGCTCCCTCCCCCCTCGAAAGGATTTAGTGATTGCAGTAATAGGTAACTAAAATACAAATAAACTGGAATAAAATTTAAAAATGATAAATAAATAAAAATATATATATAATTTCTACATTCCAATAACAACCATCACATTATCTGATTCTGAGTGACTTATAGTAACTAATTTAGTTTTTCCGAACAGCAGTTAAAGTTAACTTTTCCGGTAAATGAAATTTTTCCTGTTTTTTCTTCTTTAGAATTAATTATGAGTAATAATTAGCTTTGTAATTTTATAAAATCAAAGGTCCCGCAGTGGACTTATCGTTAAGACACGGTTCCCAGCAGATCACCGAAGTCAAGCATCACTGGCTACCAGGGGTCTGTCCAGGCATTTTGTGAAAGGTCCGTTTTTCGTGAAATTGTGAAAAAAATTAATCCTATTCTTCCAACCAGGGTCCGCTTTTGTGAATTTGTGCAAATAGGGTCCGTTATTGCAAAAGAAAAACTTTTTCAAGGAGCTTTTAAATTGTAAAGACATACAAGATTATGCACAACACTGAAAAATTATAATTAAAAATATTAGAATTTAAAAAATAAACAGCAATTGCTACTACTAAATTAGAGAAGCAACATACAAATATTTGGTATTTAGCCTATACTGCTGAACGCAGAATATTCATTTCGGACGAATAATGGAAGAATCGTCTGCCGAAGACAAAACGTAATTCGTTTACATCCATCTTTCTTGTTTTTTACCCTAGGAAGGGTTTATTCAATTAACAAAACAATAATGAAGATAAAACAAATTTGTGAAGGGTCCAATTAAAATAAAAATCACTTTGTGAAGGGTCCGTTTTTAAGTTAAAATAATTTGTGAAGGGTCCGTTTTTATGAAAAGATATTTTGTGAAGGGTCCGTTAACGGACCCAAATTTCTTCTAAACAGACCCCTAGCTACGGTCAGTGTGCGGGTGGGTGACCACTTGGATCAGTCTGTGTAGGGACAGAGGGTGTGCAGTATTGGTCCCCGTTAAACTGTTCTACCGTAAAGTGCTCGACTTCGTGTGCATGTCGTTGGGCTACCAAAGCGGGCATTGTCATGGCATGTCTTCGGATCATCCTCAGGGATTTTTCCCAGACCGTCGCCAATAGCCCATTGTGCAGCTCTAGTGCGACGTACAACTATAAAATAAAAGCATACTTTATAAGATGCAAAGCTTAAGGATTTATAATCTAACTAAGAACTTTTTGAATAGATTTATTTACATTAATTATTTTTGACTGCATCCGAGTAAAAAAATAATTCCACGTGTGTAAGTCATTCATCACTTTAAAATAGAATGTAAATGTTCCGTGCACTTTTACAGTTAAACGTCATATTAATATTGAACCACCTGAATTGTATTTGTTTAGTTTTTTGTGATTTGCTATCTGAAATAGTGCATCCATGGTGTTGATCTGCACAATTAAGATACAGAAGAAAGCAGTATTCTCAACTTATATGA
This sequence comes from Parasteatoda lunata, assembly GCA_949128135.1. Classification (NCBI taxonomy): domain Eukaryota; kingdom Metazoa; phylum Arthropoda; class Arachnida; order Araneae; family Theridiidae; genus Parasteatoda; species Parasteatoda lunata. The sequence goes on from OX421978.1 coordinate 77,654,752, forward strand.
GCAATAATATTTTATTTATGTTCACTGGAAATGCAGAGTAATCTAAGTATTGTTCTTCCACCATACGATCTAATGCTTGGAGGAAGCAGGTTCAAATCCCACAATATGTACGTTTGTGCTGTTTTATTCAGTTTGACAAGTGCTTATAAAACTTTCTTTGTATGAAGCACGTGAGTCCGCAAATATAAATAAATGAAGATTAAATAACCCAATTGATTTGATTTATGTAATCATTTAACCATTAGAAAGCGATAGGATGAATTAACAGATATGAATTGGTTAATTGATGCCGCACGATCACTTTTTACATAAATAAATAAAGCAATATCTTAAACTTGCATAAACAATAATATTTTGCTTATTCATTAGGAAATACAGAGCTAAAAGCGAAAATACCATAAAGAACAAATGAGTCGAATTAAGTCTGGCTGTCTGAGCTTAAGGGGTTAATAAAAATGGAAAATACTTTTCCAAATTTAGAGGTCAAGCGCACGAAACGAAACCTAAAACAATGGTTGGAAAGGATTACTTTTGTTTCATCATATAAACACGGGAAAGGCATTGGCGGCGTTTGAAAACAAAAGGTCAGAGCAAAGAGAAGGGAAAACTAGTTTTGACGCTTTTATAACAATGCCATTTTAACCTCGAAACTTTTAAAACTGCGGCAAACGCGTGCAGACGTCAAATAGCGGATGAAAAAAATCTGGCCCCGTTTTCGATATTTGATGTAGGAAAAACCATTTATTGGAGTTTTTTCCATTACGCTAAAAACATGGGACATTTTTTCACCTTATTACCATGACATAACCAAGTCCCACATACCTGCACGCATAATTGGAATTTTTGATGTAAACAAACTTGGAATAATTTAAAAGTCACCTGCTACGAACCACGCATGACGTCGTATGGTGCTAGTATTTTGATGATTTCACTTTCTCGTTCTTTTTTTCCAGTGATGACATAAGGCGTTTCTTGGATTGAAGGCTGGAACAGTCTGGTATAATGGTGGAGACTTCTTCGATTTTGAATTTGAACTAACACTAAATGTTACCAATTGCAGTAGTATAGAATTACTCTTTCAGAATTTTGCAGCAGTGACGATTAATACAATATTAAGTCCATTAAAAATATTAATTAAAAATCAAGCTATTTATATATTTTATCGGAATCGTAAATAGCCATATTGATACATGAGTCTATCAAAGAATTAACAAATCAGAATATTAACGAATTAATAACTCAGTTAAATAATATAGAATGATATCAATAAATTACGAATTCATTAATTTGCAGATTTGTTCATTCATGATTTAGTTACCCTGCTAATCTACTCATTCATAGTTTCACTGATTAATCGAATCTGTCATTTATTAATAAACTGATCCATGGATTCATTCATTCTTTGATTTGTTCATTCACTATTTCCCTCATTCATTAGTTTCTCAGCCTGCTCACATATTTATTATACGATAGACTAATTTATTGATAAGCAGATTCCAGGACCCTTTTTAATTTCCAATTCCTTGGATATTTTATAATCATTTAAAATTGAGTCGTGATGGCCCAGGGGATAGAGCGTTCACCTTCCAATGAGGTTAACCTGGTTTGTACCCCAGCGATGGCTGGTCGATACAAATCCGCATCCGGCTTGCACCGACCACAGTGCTGACGTGAAATATCCTCAGTTGTAAATGGATGATGGGTTAGGGTGCTCTTGCCGTCTGACTAACCGTGGGAGGTTCTCGTGATCATCCTCGCCATGTAATGCAAATGCGGGTTAGTTCCATCAAAAAGACCTCCAACAAGTCAAGATTTCTCTTAATACTCGATCCAGGAGTTCCCTTGTCTTTTGGATTGGGTTCAAAATCACAAGGCTACGTAGTTAAACATTAGTAGTCGTAAACACAAAAATTGAGTCAGCTGTTATAAAATAAAAAATGATTTAAAATTCATTTTTTTAACACAAAAATCCAGAGAAATTTGATTTTTTTTTAACAATTTGCAACACAGCCTGGATACCTAATTATAATAAATCACCAGGCTCGAAGACTAAGGGGCCGTATAATTCCAATCAAATTACAGAGCGTATAATGAATAAGCTCATCAACATGAGCCTAAAACAGAGCATACCCGAGCTACAAGCCAATTTCTCCTACAGAACCAACCACGTGCAACGAGGCTTCACTCCTTCATTCAATTGCGATGATAAATAACGCAGCAAAACTTTATTGACTATTGAACCGTATAAGTGGAAAGAAAAACACTACTGACAATTTGTCAGTCGTTATGGGTCGAGTTAATTTCCTCAGTTCTTATTCTTTTCGAATTACCGATCCGCTACGTTGAGTCTTTTATATCAGCTTTTGTTTTCACCAGAAGGTAGCTTATCTTTATCAAGTATTCATACAATAGCAATGTCAGCGACCTAAGGTTGTTATAATAAGCACAAACCACAAAAGTGTGAATGGGATCTTTGGTACAAGAACACGTCTTAGCAATGAAAGCTTCAGAAACAAAGAAAGATAGGGTCAAATCCAATTAGGGAACATTGAAAACAGTATTGTGTCTTACAGAGTTCGGACGATCCATTTTAACAAAGATAGACTAGATTCGTTAATTCCATACAGTTCAATGTGAGTTAGTTCTTTGTAATAAGTATGATTGGTGTGGTAATTTTAATCAATGGTGCATAAAGAAGGCACCTTAAGATCTTGGACCACACACTTACAAAACACAATGTATATTGCTCATAATTTTTAAAATATTTAGAGGAAACATGCCTAATATGGACACCCTTATTTTACCTAAAGTAGATGGTGAACTCAACCAAAAAGGAACAAAAAATGAAGTAAGATTTATTTCCGTAAAAGGAACCCCGAGCTTCGAGAATAAACCGAGACATTTCAAATGATCATGAACGATCGAATTCGACAAATTTAATCTCTCAGTGTACTCACAGTGAGTTATCTATAATTTGCCAGTTTGCATAAATTAATGTCTTTATTGTATCTTCATCTGAATAAACTGGCACAGTGCTTAAAAGTACTTTTTAAGCACACAAAAAATATTTTAATCACTTCGTAAAAAAAAAAAAAAAAAAAAAATCATAATTAGGACCTGGGTAGTAATAAGTTTTTTTTCTTCTATCGTTTAAAGATCTTAATTTATAAACATAAAATCAATAAAATTAAAAAAAAAAAAAAATTACATAATCATGATAAAATAACTAGTTTCTGACAAATATTGCAGAGAAAATTGTGAAAATCGTGCATTTTTTTGTAATTTAGAACGACGATCGATACGGTTACGAAAAAAATCTCTTTGTCAAAGATAGGAAATTAAGCACTTTTTACAAACCCAAGAAATTTAAAAAAAGCACCATTAAGCACTTTTAAAAAACGCTACGCACCCTGTTAAAGAAAGCATAATTTTCTCATTCACACTTAAGAATCTATTCATACAATTTGCATTTCGATCTCATGAAAATCGAAAGAAATCCAAACGTTCAAAAAAAAGAAAAAAAAAAGGGGTACCAGTGCTGACGTAAAATACCCCTTGTGGTAGACATGGTTTTGAGTCTTCTTGCTGTCGGGCTAACCGTGGGAAGTTTTCCTCCACATGTAAGGCAAATACGAGTTAGTTCCATCAAAATTCTAAACGAGGGCTAGTTTCACCCCATTCTTGATCCAGGAGTTCCCTTGTCATCTGAGTTGTGTTCAAAATCACAAGGCTGCGGAGTTGAACATTGACAGTTGTAAACTCAGAATCGGGTTGGCTGTTCAACACCAGTAATAAAATATAAAAATAAAAGAAATAGGTGGTTATAAAATCAAACGAGTGGGGTATTTCGAAGCATTTAGAAAATTGATTTCGGTAAGTTATGGTTTTAGATTCTAAAGGTTCGAATGGTGAGATTACAGAACACTTTGAAACATTTAGCAAGTGATTAAATACTATCATTAAAAGCTCTAATGACTAAAAAAGAGAACTCAGAACTCATATCAAATTAGTTCATTTATATCAATTACACCACGTACTAGAATTTTGCACTTATAGAAGAGAATAAAATTAGAAGGATTTCGCACTGATACTTTCATTTGGCTCGACACAAATTTTAAATTGAATGGGATTGGATATCCAAACAGTTAATACATTTAATGGAATTAAAATTAATAATAATAAAAATATTGTCTATTGTCATTGTCTAAAATAGAGTTTTCATCGGAAATTTCACAGTACAAATGATACAATATTTTATGTTTGCATTACTTCAAAAAAAAAAAAAAAAACAAATTAAAAAAAAGCTTTAAATCTTTTTTTTTTTTTGGAAGTTTAATAACTTATTATATAGTATTTTTATAAATTTATTCGAAAAACATAAATGTTATCAGGGCAAGTAAATATGATCAAAAATTCATAATTCCATCATTTTTTTAATATTCCCCCCCCCCCCTTTAATGTTGGAAAACAACGAAAAACTCTTTATTTATCAGTAACTATTTCGTTTGCAAAAGATAGACATCTTTATTAATACACACAAAGAAACCAAAAAAACTCCTTAGGTGGTATAGTAGATATCAACTCCCATTGTGTTAGTTCCAAAGAATGATTAACTGGGCCCTGCATAACGTCCAGAAGGTCAACAGCACAAGCTATGGGTCACGTGGTTTCTCAACACTCTTCACTTCTTTTCTTTTCCGAATATACTTTTTTTTTTCTCCCTTGTGTTCTTGTGTAGTTAATTGCTCTTCTATTGTATGAAAAAAGAAAACAAGAATCTGATTGGCTATTTCGAAGGTCTTGATAATTTCAAGTGCTGGATTACTAAACTTTACTTCCCCCTTCCCCATATCTAAATTTCAAATTTAAAAAAAAAAATCGTTAGCTGTATTTTTTGTATCTTTTCATTTTTTTTTTTTTTTTTTAGTCCTTTTTTATATTTTTTCGTTCGGGTGAATGAAAAATCTTGGTAAAATTGCTAGCTTGGATGATTTTTACAATATAATTGAGAGGTGTTAGCTGAAACGGTACTTCACGAACCGGTTCGTGACTACTTTTTTTAATTCCCCAAAGAATATTTAGTCCATCTCTTAGAGATCGAAATGATTCTTTTTTATTTCATTATATTTTTTTCGCCATCAATGACGCCAACCTAGGCATCCTGGCGATGAAACGGACACTAAGTTTAAAGTTGTTTTTTAGGAGTTAAAACAATTTATTTAATCTCGTTTTTTTAGGATTATAGAAACTTTTAAAGACTAATTTTTACTATATTTAGTCACCCAGAGTTTTGACTGCATATTAAATAATCTAGTGCTCAGACCAGAAAAAAAAAAAAAATAAGCTAAACTTGGTTACAATTCGGATTGTGTAAAGTTGAAGACTCTATGAATAAAAGAACACACCTCTTTATCATATCAGCTGATGACATAGACACAAGGTGTTTCGCCCTTAAAATATGTTTAGAATATTTGTCAAAAATGAATTCAAGCATTAACATTCACAAATTAAAATAAGGAAAGAATAAAAACGCTGTCGAAATCTAACGAGACACAAGACGGGACATACAAATGTGCAAGATTGACAAAAAACACAGAATGTTGAATGCGATTACTAGAAATACCTCATAAATTCACCAGCCAATCAAACTGCTTTTAAAAAATTTTCAGCGCAACTTTCTCATTAGTAAATCAATCGATTTCGATACTTTTCTTTACACCTAACTATTCTCTAAATTCCAAAAGATTTTAAGAAAATGGATTTTAAATGTTAAGGGAGATCGTTTTAAAAAAAAACGTACTTTCTCATAACAAGCAAACTTTTTTTTTTCCGACAGATTTTAATTTTTAACCCTCAAAATATGAGGAAATATGAGCATACAGAAAAATCTAGCCAGATGAGAGCAGTTATCAAAGTTAAAAGCCCTTGATGTTGATTTCGTGTTTTCCGTATTTTATTGTACTTAAGAACAATTTTAGTGAATCAAAAAAATTTTATATATAATTACAAAGATTCGCCAAAAAAAAATCGAAAACATCAGGCAAAATATATTTATTAGGATAATTTATAACGTTTTTAAAAAATTCACTTTAGCTATAAGCGAATATATTTTGAACAGTAAGATATACAAAATTTAACATCATTTAAAATTACATAATTTTAAAAATGAAAATTCAAAACTTCAACAAAATGGTTGGAATAGTTCTTCAGATGAAAAATTTAAAAATACGTCTCATAGATACGAAAGTATAAAAATACGTCTCTTGTTAAAAAATACAATAAATTTCATAGCTCATAAACTATTTCATCGACTTTGCTATTGATTTTTATCATTTTAATAACGCAGTTTGAAATGAGGTAAAAATTTTTAGCGATTTCAATCGATAAACAAAATTCTTTCACTTACTTTCAAAATAATTTATAAAAAATAATAAATTATCTTAAAAGATTATATTTTAATGAAATTATTTAAAGATAAAAAAATAAAAAAACTCGAATTTTATAATTGTGCACAAATACTTTTTGATTCGTTTAAATTGTTCCAAAGGTATTGTTGAAATAGACAAAAAAATAAAGCAACGACTTTTAGGGGATCGGAACTTTCAACTGTTCTCCTAATTAAATTATTGGGACCATATTTTCCAGATTGCAGCTACCCCTTTAATTTTGAAAATCAAGGTCCTGAAACCGAGGGGGAAAAATAATTATCAAGTGAGAGAAATTATGTTTTTGTGCAAGATTTTTAACGAAATGTAAAATATTGTTAGAACTAAACAATTGACATATTTAAGGTTATCCCTTATAAACTTTAAGAATATACCGTAGAACGTGATAATGACATAATTGGATTAAAAGTTCTTAAGGCGTTTGTCAGAAAAATAAGAAAATAATAACATAATTCAAAAAGAAAAAGGCTTGTACATTTTCGGTTTATTAAATTTTCATAACAGCCGCTGAACAGCTGAACTAATTTTGCTGAACTAATCAACCAACACCTCCTAGAAGAAGGAAGGTCTTAGCACGGATCAATTTAGTAGTCCGATGTGACGAAGTTAACTGCGCAGTTGATGAAATTAAAAATAAGAAAGATGTCATTACGTTCGGGGTACTAGGCTGCGCTGTGGTTGAAAATACGAAATATGTCATTACGTTTGGACTACTAAAGGATATTGATGGTAACCCGTGCTGAGGCCTACTCTTTTCTAGGAGGTGTTGGTTCAACTCCGTAGAGCTTTGTAATTTTTAACCCAATTCAGAAGACAAGGAAAATTCGTGAACTTAGTATTGGTAGAAAGTTGCCTTCTTGGAGGTCTTATTTGATAGAACTAATCCGCATTAGAGTTTCATGGAGAGAAAAACCACGAAAACCTCCCAAGTTAGCCTCACTGCAAGGAGACTCAAAGCCATGATCATTCTATTACTGAGGATATTTTATCGTCAGTACTGTGGTCGGTGTGGAATCCGTATCGACCAGCCATCGCTGGGATTTGAACCCGGGCCACTTCATTGAGGGCTCTATCCCCTCAGCCTCATATAAAATGTGGGCATTTTCGTAATCTTCAAAACTGTTTTGTAATTCCGTAATCAGGGCCTGTGACGAAAACGAAATATCCAGACGAAATATCGTTCAGTCCATTTTATTCATTTTCTGACAATTCTATGTCCATCATGCCGAATGCAGTTCTGATTGTTAACTTTGTCATGTAGCTGCGAAAATTTCATATGCTGACATTAGGGCGGAATTCAGCTAAATTTTCTCAATTACGATGGCTCAATTAAGCCAATCAGAAGACTGTATCTTTGTAAACATATTGCATTTTGCGATAGGCAAAAATACAGGCTTTTGATTGGCCAAATTGATCCATCGACAGTTGCGAAAATTTTGCTGAATTCCGCACTAGAAAGCCATGGATTTACGAAATGTAGATTTTTTGTGTTCATACGATAGATTAATGAAAAAGTTAACATAAAACTGACGGATTTTACTGTACTGATGGTTTGTTTAAAAAAAAATCATTAAAGAATGAAACCTAAACTAAACTTTCTATTCGATTTCGGGGCCCCTCTGATGTGAGGCGCGGGACAACTGCCCCGTATGCCCCTGTATTTGTCAGGCTCTGTCCGTAATGAAACCTAAAACCCAGAAATAACTCAATAAAGTTGGCATACCTAAATTTCAATCGGTGGTTTACAAAGAACAAAAAAATAACAGCTACGTGAAATGCGTTTCGCTTAAGCGAAAAAGCTCCACAGATTTAATTACAACATGATTTCATTAAATGAAAAACGAAAATTCATAAGATAACAGAACAGGAATGTGACACACTTCAGAAAGCTACCGAAATATGTTTCTGCGTAACGAACCATCGTAGAGTCGTATCAGATATACTCGTGAAGGACATCCAAAAAGAAAAATAATCTAACCTCAAGATCGAAATCTCCAAACAGCAGTAATGAGATATTCTTAACGAACTGTTGATGCCCGTGTTCTAATTCCTGATGCTCGTTGGCGAACTGCATGCAACGAAATGGTACACCTATATCACAACAATGCACAATTGTTTAAAATAAACAATGGATGATTATAGACAGCCACTTATGAGGCACGCGTAAGCGTCATATTTATATTTGGACGTTGTTTATCTTCTTAATCAAGTCCTGCTCCAGTTGCTTATTTTAGGATTGAAAAGAAAAGCGTTCTAATATGGAAAACGTGAATTAAATATTTAGACAGCTTGATGATTTGTTAACCTTTATAGATTTGAATGACCCAGAACTTAAAAGACATAATAAAGCTGTAAATAAGGTATCCTCCAATTCTGCCACAACGTCACGGTTTGGAAACAAATCCATTACGGAACATTTATGTCAATCTTAAAGATTTGGATGCGTAATTTGTAGAAAAATCTCCGGCCAAACATATTTTTTCTAATACAGCGTGCGTAGCCACATCTTTCGACAAAAAATAAGCACCTTTTAAGTATCTTTTAAATATTTGCAAGCACTATATACATGAACAAAATGAAAAATAATTTTCAAAGACTTTACATAATCATGAGAAAATAACTATTTTCTGACAAAGAACGCTTGATTATATTAGCCATTATAAAATGATCAAGTGATTTTTCGATTGGATATCAGAGGGTGGAAAATGAAGCCTGGAATAAAGATTGTCTTGCAATGCAGCAGAGTTGCGCATAGTAGCTCTGTCGATGCACATGCGGACACGCAAGTATTTTATCAAACATGTAAAACGATTAGCGCTTTCATCCGACTGATGGTACGCCGAAATGGATTGTGGTTGAATGAATTGTGAAAACGTTGAATAGAACAATGTGAAAAGCACGCTTTTGCATAATACATGGCGAAAATCGACATGGTAAAGAAAAGAATCGAAAAGGGAAAATTGAGTACTATTTAAAAACATCTAATGAAAAAAGCACCTTCAAGAACTTCTTAAAAACGAAAATCGAAAACAAGCACCTTTAAGCACTTATTAAAAACGCTACGCACCATGTATTGGTAAAGTATCGCACTGAAAGGATAGGATGAAATGTGAATGTGTAACTAAACAGTTTAAGTATCACATTACTTAAAAAAATTTGTACACAAACCACCTGAAAAACATTTTTTATTAAATTGAATAACAGTATAGTATGGCACTGAAAGGATAGGATTAAATGTGAATGTGTATCTGAAATCCATAATAGAGCTTAATTTCAACAGAGAATCAATCTTGTTAAAGTATCACACATAAAGGATAGAATTGAAGGCAAAGTTTGACGTTTTCAATCTTTCTACAAAAGGAGCAAATTTGCACAAAAATAGACTTCCATGCGTAGTTTCTACAAAGATCAATCTCGTTAAAGTATCACACATAAAATATACGATTGAATACATAGCTTGACGCTTTGAGTATTCCATCATTTGAGCTTGTACAAAAATGAATCCATCGCCGAGCGCAGTTTCTACTGTGAATCAGTCTTATAAAGTATTACACTTACTTAAAGGATTAGTTGCAAGACACAGACTTCTGCCCCATTCCTTCAGGAAACCCCTCATTACTGACTTTGATTGTTCCAGAATCTTAACATCAACAATCACAAGACTAAGAACGAACCACTTTAAAGGGATAAAAATTCTTCCCGACAAAATAAGAACCTATATTCCCCGAAAGAACTGCACCGATATCCAACTTACCCCGGATCACATTCTCGAGTGCCCAGCCCTTACCCCATATGTTTTACAACTAGGTATGGTGCCACTGGCTTCAGAACTTCGTGAGATCCTCTTCAGTGTATTGGAGCTTGCGGATGCAGTTTTGAAGGCACACGAGGCAATTTAATTGTCCATAGACACGATAAAATTTTTTAAAAAAAGGATAGGATTGAATGCAAAGTTTGACGTTTTGAGCATTTATACCATTTGGGAAAATCTGTCTAAAAATACCTTTGTCAAGCGCTGTTTGTCCATTAAAAAATTCGCCAAACATATTGTACTATAAAGGATGGTAATGAATACAGCTTTTCAAACGAAACTCTGGTGCAACAATGCAACAAATTGTTACCGACATAGCGGTGAAAACTATTTATTCTTAAGTTGCATATGTATATATAGGGTGTAAAGAAATTTGGAAACGGTCCAACTACCTCGAGATATATACTTTGGGTTGAAAAAGTTAAAATAGTCACGTCACATTCAATACTCTTTTTTTAAACTATCCAATGATAACAAGCTTGCTCTATATCTTGAAATCTTAAATATGAACCTATACTTTTAATTACAGATTCGGATTAACTGAGAAAAAATTAGGGTATCAAGATGTTCAGATTGGCGAATCTCGGGATCCATCAAATTAAAGAACATAAAAATAGACGCGTTAAAAAAAATTTATCATTTTTTTTTTATTTGAAAAAAAATGTCGAAACATTTTAATTTCATGCAACATTTTAATTTCATTTTTTTTTCTTCCAGTCTAATGGGTCTTGAGATGGCACCATTATAAACACTGTGTGCCCTTTTTTTCCTTTTCTGTAGTACAGTGCCATCTGTATAACAAAATACATAAACCTAAGCTCAAATAGTGTTACTTTTTTCTGGAGAATCCGATTCCGCAATAAAAAATAAGGGTTCATATTTAAGATTTCAATGTTGCTCCCCCAAAGCGCCCCAGGAGGGGATCGAAATCTCGAGTTTGGTATCATAGGATAGTTTTTTTTAAAAAAAAAAAAAAATACTAAATGTGACTAGTTTCCTTTTTTCGATCCAATGTGTATTTCTCGAGACATTTGACTGTTTCGAAACTTCTTTTACACCCTGTAATTGAAGCACTTATTTTCACAATGAATAAATTTATTTACAGTGAGAATTTTTTTTTATAGAAAATATTTGTTATAACAGGAAATTATTTACCCACGATAACATAACCCAAACTAAAATCCAAATAATTACCACATTTCGCCAGCAACGCGCGCACTGGAATTATTAATTCCATGTAATCGTGATTTATTAACCAAGCATTTAGAGCCTAAATTTCAATGCACTAATAAAGGCCCAGGATCCACAGATTGAGGATATGTGACGTATGATGAAGCGTTTATTTCCGTCAAGGCAAAGATTCAATGACCCATTTAAATAACCATCCGTTTCTTGCCGAGTTTAACCACAAACTAAGCATTGCAATTTAAGTTGTAAAGTTAGTAGGCGTTTCAAACCGCACGAGCTTCAAATGATCTAATGAAGTTACTTAGAATAAAAACCTTGCATTTCAACTAAAACTATTACACAGGCCTTCTCAATCCAATGCTTTTCAATTGCTTTTAATATTGTTTAGAAATTGATGGTTAATCATTATTCTAATTAGGTAAGCGACAGTAAGCCTCACCAAAGCTATCTTTGGCTATTAAGAGATTGTTCAAAAATTAATAATATCATAGATATAGTTATCAATTTAGAGTAGGGGTGCGCAACCTTTTTGAGTGAGGGCCTCAGGCACAACAGATTGACTAGCAAACGGCCACATGCTAAAGTATTTAGAATAACAAGTTGACAGTAATTGTAGGTAGTAATAGTTATATAAACATTATTGTTCTAGCCACTAAATTCTTTCTATCGGTTAAACTTGTAATACGTCTGAATAAAGGTAAATACTTTTAAATATTTAAAATTAGAAACTGTAAAACTGATTACTTAGAAAATAAAACAAAATCAAAAAATCAGAATCAATTTATCAGAAAAAAATTCAGATAAATAAAAATAATTAAAAACTATGGGAAAATTCATGTTTTTTTTTATCACATTACATAATACAAAAGTCCACTTTAAGATAAATTTTAACATTAAATTTTTTTTTTTCTCCATAGAATTAAATTTAAAAATAAATAAATATTCAAGTTATAAATTTTAAGAGCAAATTTATTTAGTTCATGTAAAAAGTTAATTAAAAATATACGCAAATGAATTCCGTGTAACATTCGTTATAGTTTCCTTATTCCAGAATATTCCTTAAATAATCTTTTTGTAATAAATTGCTAATAAATTTGCGGGCGGCGTATTTATATCCAGCTTTAATCCTAAAATGGTTTTGTACAATGGTTTGATACTCCTCAGCTATAGCCTAATAAATTCGTTTAGGTACAAGCCAGCAAGTTAGATGCATATTGGCACATGAGAGCATGTCACATCTTTAATGTTATTGATGAACAATTTCATAGCAACAGTTGCAATAAAAATGTTCAATTTCATTCGGTATCAATCATGGTGTTTCTTTGAATTATTACTTAATTATTTACTATTGTTGCAAGTTCTAAAACACAATTTTAAAAAAAAATTTAAAAAGAATATCTGGATGGGTAATGCGAACGAGCTATAGTTGGTACTGGCATACCATGTCGATACATTTTAATTTGAATTGAATTTCTCGATCTAAAATTCCATACAAAAAAATATAATAATAAATAAAAAAATAACATTTTTGAATAGTCCTTAACAAGGTTTTCGAAGATCTGTCGCCAAGCAAAATATTAAAGACACTGTTTACACTCGAACTTTATACATCATCTTACCATGATGAATTATCTAAGCTTTAAAAACTGATAAATAACTTAAATATTAAGTTACTATACTTTTTTAAAAATCGCCAATTCGGCAACATTTTCCCCCTAGAAGAAAATTATCAAAATCACTGCCTTATTATCAGTTTTTTAAAAATTTTATGAGCCCGCAGATAATGCAGCATTGGAGTAAGTTTTTAAATATTAAAAAATTCGACAACAAACGCATTTTATTTTCACGGAACTGTGACTTTTCTCCATACTGAGATATTGAGCCATTTTCAGAATTGTGGCGTAACTACCACTACAATTATTGAACATCAATTTACTAGTATATAAGACATGCAAACTTGAGTCAATTCTGAGGTACCTTTTGTTTTGATAGATGAAGATTGACATTGTCTAATGGTCTTTCCTCACGGAATAAGCGTGACTTTAGATAGGCTAAACTTGACTTAGCAGTTAAGAGTAACTTTTACAAACTCACAAAAGTAATGATATTAGCATATTGTTCTCCAAAACGTATCATTTCATATTACGGACGGAGCCTTCGAAAAACAACCTTAATTCAATAAAATAACAGATAACTGTTTAATTACACAGTATTCAAAACTTCAAATTAAAGATAACATAAACACTGCCTTAGTGTCACACTAGCGATTGTCAGAGTTGGCGCGTGACAATATATCACACTACCTGGACTTCGCATATTAACCAGCGACAAAATCTCCAGAAATTTCAAAGACCTGGGTACACACAATAGAGTGATAAAAGACATTTCACATAACTTTTAAAAAAAAAAAGACATTAAAAAAAAAATCAACTTTGAACAAAAGAAAGCATGCATAAATTTCACGCCAAAAAAGGACTATTTCTTCTTCTATACACTATACCGCACACCATATACACCTATCTATTCATAAAGAAGCCTTCTTTGTTCTAAAAACTAAAGCAGTAAAAGGGCGCATCAATCTACAAGAGCACTGATGCAGAGTCTTAGAGACCAATTTCTCGCTTCGAAAAGCACAGGACATTGGAGACATTGTTGGCGATATTTGAAGTTTCTCGTAGTTAAAGTGAAAAATATGACACGCCACCCCACCACAGTAAATAAAGGAAAACGTTTATGCACAAACAAATAACAAACGCCATTGACCCACAGGAGTATCCAATTAACTGCAATAACGAATTTAAAATAAAAAGTTAAAATTTTAAAGTTACAAATATAATGTTTAAAGAAAAATAAATGTATGTTCAGCTAAACACTATCGGTCCAAAGTGCATGGGGAAAATGTAATGTTCAATCAAACACAGTTTTAAGTCCCGAGCTAATGTAATTTTCCATTCAATGCCAATTCATTCCTTAATTTAGTGCAGTAGTATAATGTTTCATTCAAAGTAAATGTAAAATCTGAATAATACTAGTTATCAAGAGCAAATATAATATTTAATCAAACAAGATTAGTCCAAGGGCAATTATAATTCCTCATTCAGTACCAATTCATTGTTTAATTTAGTACAAAGTAATGTTAAGTTCAAAATAAATGTATAATTTGAACAATACTACTAGTAAGTTTATTGAGAACAAATGTAATATTAAATCAAACAATATTTGTACAGAGCAAATTTAATTTTCCATTCAGTACCAATTCATTACTTAATTTAGAGAATACAGTAGTAATGTTTAATTAAAAGTAAACATCAAATTTAAACAATACTAGTTATCAAGAACAAATATAATATTTAATCAAACAACACTAGTCTAGGGCAAATATAATTCTTCATTCAGTACCAAATCATTGCTTAATTTAGTGCAAAGTAATGTTTAATTGAAAATAAATGCAAAATTTGAACAACACTAGTAAGTTTATTGAGAACAAATGTAATATTAAATCAAACAATATTAGTCCCGACTCCAGTGCAATTATATTTTTTCAAATTCAATTGTTCTGTTCAATTCAAAGAAAATGTAAGATTTAAACAATATTAGTTCCAGTTTAGAATCAATGCTATGTTCCATTTAGTGAAAATGAATTTTTCATTAAATAACAATGTTACATTATGAATTTAGAGTGTAAACGTATTAATGAAATCAAATAGAAGATTTTTTTTTATTATTCCTATAACGATTTCTTACAGAAAAGTAAATTTCCCTGTTTTCTGCAAAAACAAAATTTGTTTTTGTAAATTTTTACCGTTTCAGTTATAGCAATGAATTATAACTAAAAGCATTATTTTTTTTTAAATTGTAAATATTTAAAAAAAATTTTAAATATAAGACTTTTGACCCTGTTTTCCATACTAATTAAATACAAAAGAGTAAAAGCTTTTGAAAAGTTTAAAAATATATCTTAAATTTCATGATTTATTAATTACTTCGATAAATTAATTAATAAAACTTAAATTCCAACTTATTAAAAGAAATTCACCTTAAAAGCAATAAAAAAATGGCATCTGAAAAGTCATTAAACGCAAGACGGAAAGATGACAGTAAGAAATCCATTCCTGCCGAGTGAATCCAGACAGAACGCTTCCTCTCATTCATTGGCTCTACTATGACTGGAATGGATCTTGCAATAACCGCTTGCGAAACGCTACTGGAAATCGTTAGCGAAGATAACAAATTGAATACGAATAAGTTCCTAGTTAATGATGAAAGATATTTATACGCCTCTGTTTTTGTTTTTAGAAAACGATGCGTGGAATTTTAATAAAACAATAAATTGTTTTTTATTTTAGTTGTAAATGCATTCAAAGACCTACAAATTATAAAAAATGTTTTGAGAAGCGAAACTTAGTTGTTCTATTATACAAGCGCGTAGGAAAAGTTTATTTTTTAAATGGTATGCACTTTGTGCACTTCTGATAAGGGTTTACGTTAATATGGCGACAATTGTCGCCGAATGTTCTACAAATGCCGCTAAAATCAAACGCATGGGCGACAAATTTGTCGCCAAGGAATATGCTTGGAAGTTACAAAATAGTAACGAAAAATAGTTTTTTAGCATCAAATTCCATGGATTTAAAAAAAATTATACTAATTTTATTGTTTTACGTGTAGTTTTCAACTTTTTGAAATGGTTAATTGAAAGTGTATGGTGCAAAAATGTTAAAAAATTTTTATTTTCAATTTACATGTTGTGCTGTACTTCGCATTCCTGTACTGTCAATAAAATTGTTCATCAATAAAACATTGTTTCTTGCTATTTTAGAATTGACTTTATTTATAACGAACTGAACGAAAAATAGTTTTTACTGAATGAAAAATACTTTTTTAGCATCAAATTCTATGGATTTAAAAAAAAAAAAATTATACTAATTTTATTGTTTTACGTGTAGTTTTCAACATTTTGAAATGGTTAATTGAAAGTGTATGGTGCAAAAATGTTACAAATTTTTTAATTTCAAATTACATGTTGTGCTGTACTTCGCATTCCTGTACTGTCAATAAAATTGTTCATCAATAAAACATTGTTTCTTGCTTTTTTAGAATTGACTTTATTTATAACTTTTAAATAATTATTTTTCAATATAATATTTTTTTAGTCCTTACTTGTCTTCTTCATATATTTATTTAGTTGGTCTCAGCATTTTAATCTGTATGCTGAATCTATTTACTAACGTTATTTTAGATTTTTTTCACTTAATTTCAATGACTGCTTATCTTCAATCATTATAGAGAAACGAACCTAATTAGTTCTAGGATGATCAATTAATAACTAAAGGGAAATTAATAATTTTTGATACGTATCATAAAATGAATTATGCAACAGTAAAGTTAGATTTCCCCCCCTCAAGTTTGTCTATCGTATTAAGTTTTTAGACCACTAAAGGAATACCTAAAAGGTATAATTATAAACTTTTTTTAAAATGCCGACATTTTATCAAAAAAAAACTCCATACGCGAAAAAATTAGGAACCGTTGCTGTAAGAACCAGGGGTGTGTCCAGACATTTTGTGAAAGGTCCGTTTTTGTAAAATTGTGAAAAAATTACTCGTAATTTGTGAATATAAAATAAACGTTAAGCCACATTCTTTCAACCAGGATCCGCTTTTGTGAATTTGTGCAAATAGGGCCCGTTATTGCAACAAAAACTTTTTCAATGAGTTTTTAAATTGTAAAGACATACTATGCTCTGTAAAATTATAATTAAAAAAATTAAATTTTAAAAAATAAACAGTAATTGCTGCTACTAAATTAGAGATGCAACATACAAATATTTGGTATTTAGCCTATACACAGAATATTTATTTCGGACGAATAAAGGGAAAGCTTCTGCCGAAGACAAAACTTAGATCGTTTACATTTGTCTTTCCCCCCCCCCCCCCCGGGAAGGGTTTATTCGATTAACAAAACAATAATGAAGATAAACAAATTTGTGAAGGGTCTGATTTAAAGATAAATTATTTTGTGAAGGGTCCGTTTTTATGAAAAGATATTTTGTGAAGGATCCGTCAACGGACCCAAATTTCTTCTAAACAGACCCCTGAGAACTATGTAGATCTCTCATTAGAACAGGATTTATTCATGTCAAAAATAACATTTCCAAATTAAATATAATTCCGCCAAAAGAAGCTCGATCATAGCGCCGAAAATATTAGGAACCACTGTTCTAGCAAACCAACTGCAGAGAACATGCGAGATGATACATGAAAGAACTATATAAATCTCATTAAAACAGGATTTATGTAACTAAATAAAATATAACATTTAACAAAACAATTGTAAACAAAATCGAAATTACTATTGCAAAGGAGAGAGAAAAAAAAAAGCTAGTGATCGATTAAAACCCTAAAAAAGAAAATGATTTCCAAATCAACAGATCTCGCAGAGGTATTGTAAACAGAATAAGAGAGAGAAGAATAACTACTTGAAATTAACCCTTGCAGAAATGACGTAATATTGCGTGACATCGGTCAGTGTTCTTATCGCAACAGATGTAAATAAACGAAATGACTAAATACAGGGAAAAAAGGTTCCGTACCATCGATTACGCTAATTCTGTAATATCTCTTGTTCATATAAAGAGAAAGAAAGAAAAAAATTACATAATACAAATACAAGTAAAAGGGGGGGGGTTTCTAAAAATGAATATTTTCCGACTAATTTATTTATTTATTTTTAATATTTTTTAAGGACAAAAAAAAAAATCATTTCATTGGGTGGTAGATTTAAAAGAAATTAGTGCAGCACTTGTTTGTCAAAACACTCTGTCAAAAACCAATATATTGTAAATTGGAAATAGCAGTAGACATGTTTCAAGTGCTCGAAAACAGGCGCCCATTTTCAAAACTTGACAGTCGTGAATGTGAAGAAACAAGTGATTTGAAATATCAAACGCTAAGTTGCCAACGAAAATTGCTAAAATAAAGGTGAAAAGTAAAACTTGAAAAATCACAGCAGCCGAAAGAGAAAAAAAAAATTAAAAACAAGAAAAGTCACAGTAGCCGAGCGGGGCGAATCAGGGTAAAATGCACGTCCGCGCACTATTGAGAGATGATGAGGGACTAATGTCGTGAACAAGGGAATCATCATTCATATGAATAAAACAAGATTCCAGAGCATCAAAATGAGCCGACGTTGTTTTTCATCCCTCTCTCTCAGATACTGTGGTTTTTCTAATTTTGTTTCTAACTTTTATTTTCCATTTTTCGAATAGTTGGCTACTTTATGTTTTATATTTCAAATCACTTTTGTTTCGTCTCATTCACGTCTGCCTCGTCTTGAAAATGGGTGTCTATTTTTGGGCGCTTAAAAAACGCCAACTGTTTTTTTTCCTTCAATTTGTATAGTTTTTAAGCAGAGTTAACATCTTACCGCTTCAGTTTCTTAGGATTATTTAATATTGTCTTTTAGTAACAACGCAGTGCTGAAAATACGTACTTTGGAACTGCGAAATTTATTTTTGTCCTTGGCAAAGTTAGTTATTATTAAAGCGTTACTTTCTGCAAATAACACAATAATTCTTCAATAATTTGAAGACTGCAACAATTTCAATCGTTCCCTGACCGCAACAAGCCGTTTCGTCAATAACTAGACGGCTCAAATCCCATCTAAAGCTCTGCAGAGAATAGAGCTTGTCTTGTATTGACTGAGCATTACAGAACATACGTACTGGACAGTATAAAATATCGTTTTGGTCTTGGAGTAGTTAGTTATTAATCATTATCCTCTTCAAATAATTATGCTCCCAGTAATTAATAATTTGTAGGTTGCGATCAAGGGCTTAACAACTTTACTCGTTCCCTGGCAACTAACTGAAAGCCAAATTTGCCGCCCATAACACTTCTGATCAATTCCAAACTAACTAGAAAGCTCAAATCTCATCTAAAGATCTATGTCTTATGATTGCCCTAGTTTCAATCATTTCCTTAACCGCTATCAGGCAGAGTTCATTACCTAAGAAAATTCATCGTCAATCAAAACTTTGACCGCTCTCTGACTAGCTTGAATGCTCAAATTTTAACTAATTCAGATCTGCATGATGATGGACTTCCAAGTAGCATCTCTCATATCCTTGAATGTTCAAGCAGAGAACTGAAAATATTTTGTAATAACTGCGTTGCGCGGAATGTAAATATGTAAATGCGTGGCGTGCTACGAGAAAGTACTAAAAAGCTATTATTAGAAAACTTGCATTCTCTCGTAGCTGCTCGTACAATTATCATGCGTACGTCAATTCTGTACAGCGCAATTCCTGCAGAACTTGCGTACACAACGTAGGAATTTTTGCGTACAATGTACGCGATAGTGCAAATGATAAATATGTGCTTACTGTCCACAATTGACAAGAAAGCTTCAATAATTTGAGGGCTGTGGTCTAGATCAACAATTCTTAATCCTTTTTGTTGCACGAACCACCAACTTAAAATAAACTAAATAATAAAAAAAATTAATGTTTCAATATTTTTTTTTAAAAAATTCGTTAAAAAAAAAAAACTTTTGAAACGTGCTTATACTTTATCTTAGGGTCACGAGACTCGCTATTTTAAACAATTAGTACTCTATTTTAACTTCCTCGGTTATAGCACCATTTGTGAAGCAAAATGCATTAACTTTTTATCTTGGGTATCCGAAACTGCAATAAAAAATATGGGTTCATATTTAATATTTTAAAGTCGCTCATATTTAATATTTCTTGCCCCCAGCCAACAGAGAGGAAGATCGAGTTTGGCATCATTGGAAAGCTATTTAGAAAATATTGAATGCGTTTATTTTTGTTGCGATATATATTTCGCAAGATATTTCACTGTTTCCTAACCTTTTTTACACTCTTCATAACCTTTTTTACACTCTTCATAGCATTACACTCTTCATAACCTTTTTGACACTCTTCATAGCATTACACTCTTCATAACCTTTTTGACACTCTTCATAGCATTACACTCTTCATAACCTTTTTTACACTCTTCATAACCTTTTTGACACTCTTTATAGCAACACTCTTCATAACCTTTTTGACACTCTTCATAGCATTACACTCTTCATAACCTTTTTTACACTCTTCATAGCATTACACTCTTCATAACCTTTTTTACACTCTTCATAACCTTTTTGACACTCTTCATAGCATTACACTCTTCATAACCTTTTTGACACTCTTCATAGCATTACACTCTTCATAACCTTTTTGACAATCTTCATAGCATTACACTCTTCATAACCTTTTTCACACTCTTCATGGCATTACACTCTTCATAACCTTTTTTACACTCTTCATAGCATTACACTCTTCATAACCTTTTTTACACTCTTCATAGCATTACACTCTTCATAACATTTTTCACACTCTTCATACACAACAAACACATATGTCTGTAATTAGTAAAACTTATTGCATACGATATAAAAAATATATTTTTTATAAATATTCATTTTATTGTATTCACTTAATTATCGGAACTGTAAGAAAACACAAGTTCAAAACTAAATTTAAAAAAAAAAAAAATTAAGCTAATTTTTTGACATTTTCTTCCTTTTACGAGAGTCAACATGCCACTCTCGATTGAAACTAGATAATTTCAACCTCAATTCATACAATATTCAACTTTATCACTATAACTATTCTTTTTTTAAAAAAATGAAAAAGTTTGGTTCACATTTCAGCAAGGTGCAGGACTCGTCCACGGCCCAGTTGTGGGCCGTATAGTCTATGGATTGGGAGCCTAATCTAGACGTTACGAATTTTACAGTTATAAAAAGCAGAGCGGAAGGTTGAATTTGAGTGTCTCCTACAATTCCAGGAATAGCCGCCGACAAAGAAGGAAAATTGAACACAATTGAAGAGTCATCCTCACAATAGTCTCCTCAATTACGCAGAACAGAATTTCGTGAAACATGATGACAATTACGGAAAGATGCGGAAACAGGAAGCCCATCACTGTAGAACGAGATAGCACGCCGTTTTGATTTCAGCAAATTCCAGGACGCGGTGCTCAACTATGCCTGAAGGATGATAACGTCGGAAGAATTTTACACCATTACTAACAGATGAAGAATGGAATGATTTGCATTAAAAATAAACCGAATCCACCGGGAAATTTTTTAACGAATGTAACACAGACAGACTCATCCTGGAAAATTTAAGAACAAATGTAACGCAAACAGATTCATTCTGGAAAATTTATGAACAAATGTAACACAAACAGATTCATTCTGGAAAATTTATGAACAAATGTAACACAGATTCATTCTGGAAAATTTATGAACAAATGTAACACAAACAGATTCATTCTGGAAAATTTATGAACAAATGTCACACAAACAGATTCATCCTGAAAAATTTATGAACAAATGTAACAGAAACATTCAGGCAAGTTTTAGAATGATAGTAAAATAAACAGAATCATACAGAGAATTGTCCAGGAAAATTTTAGAACAGATATGACACAAACAGAATGCTGAGAAGTACAGGAACAACTATCCCTGCAGACGTACTTAGAATAATTTAAAAGCGAATGATTAACAGAATTCTCATCGAAATTTAAGAACTACTACAAAAGGAATCTTCCTAAAAAACTTTAAAAAAAAAACGGAATCACTATGGCCCTACAGAATCACCTAGGAAAATTTAAGAGCGAATATAACATAAAAATGATCATTCTGAATATATTTAAGAACAACTATAACATAAAAACAATCAAAGAAATTTGAAGAATTACCTTGGAAAACTTAAGAACGAATTTATCATAAACAGAATCATACTGGATATTTAAGAATATTTTATAACATGAACTGAACTATAACATGAAAAGAATCATCCTAGAAAATTTAACAAATATAACAGCCGGAATCACAATGGCCCGACAGAATCACCTTGGAAAACTTAATGAAACAGAATTATCCTGTATATTTGAGAGCGACTATAAGGCAAAAACAATCGTCCTAGAATATTTAGGAACCATGATAAAATGAATATCTGAGATCCAGCCGAAGCACCTAGAGAAAGTTCAAAGCGAATATCACAAACCGAATCATACACAGGAAACTTTTAGAACATATAAAGAAACTCCTGTTAAGTTTCAGAACAAGTCTAAACATTTAAATTAAAATCTTTTCAACAAAAGCGTAATTAAGGCTTATAAATCATCCATGAACCGCAGTAAACTTGGGGCAATAACGTTTA
Source organism: Parasteatoda lunata (assembly GCA_949128135.1). NCBI lineage: Eukaryota > Metazoa > Arthropoda > Arachnida > Araneae > Theridiidae > Parasteatoda > Parasteatoda lunata. The sequence goes on from OX421978.1 coordinate 77,677,430, forward strand.
CTTTCTTAAACTCCTAATTATGAATGTAACTAAGAAAACAAGGATAACTTAAAAATCGGTTAAGCTCGCTTTCTTTGAGGATTTAGGGCAAAACAAATCACTTAGAGAAAATAATTACCACAAATAATAATTATAACATTGAGAAAAATCTCGGACAGTTAGGCAGAATAAGTTAAGGCTGTATCTCTATTTTTACAACAACCCAATCATAGGAAATTCTTAAACCTGAAAATGTCTATTCTAAATGTCACTTAGCGTCAATGTTCTATTATAAGCACTTCAATCTCAGTTTCAACTAAATTGAAAATTGGAAACCTGCTTAGACATAAAATTTCCGTTCACAAAAGCTACTTTTTCAATTTGTAAATGAAATACATAGAAAAACAAAGACATTTAACATTAACAAGCTTATTAACGGAACTCAATTAACATTTACAATAGTTACTAGGAGAAAAAACCTCGTCGGAACTTGTTACACCAGCATTAAGAATTGTCTTGTAATTAGCAACAAACTGAGAACAATGGAAATTAATATATGTAAAACAATGGAAAGCGTTCGTCAAAGCCTTGGCACTTTATATGTTAAGACATTTAGAAGTACTAAAACTGGTACGATTTTCTTAAAATTTAAAAGCTTGCACTCATGTTTAATTAATTGCTCAAGAAACACCAGTTAAGATTGACGATATGCCGAGTCTCGCTTCCACATAAATTTTTAAAATGACCACAGTAACTTTGGCGTCCGATATTTAGTTTTTATAAGTGCAAACTAACTTAACAAAAGTGAGTAAAAGTCAATTAACATTAAATTATCTGGAAAGGTTTGAGTTTTAAGAAAGCCATGGAGACTTACGGAATAGAGCTTTTGTCTCATAATGATGCTACCCGGTAAGTTAATAAAGACATATGACATGAATTAAAGTCCGATTCTTTTTATCGATTCCTCAATGCTAGTAAAATTGAAAGATAACTTTCACAGTTCACGAGAGAACTAAACAAATTAAGCACTCCTGGATTTTCAATGAAAGGAAATAATTTCCAACACAAGATTCGAATCAGACAATGCAACTCGATTATAATCTTTGACAGCCGATCAAATAATTGATTATACACTGTAAAAGCCAATCAAGTAATTTCATTTTATAAACTGCTGTTTGTAGAAAATGCAACACCATGAAAGAATCATCAGAATCAAATGAAATTTAATGCAGAAACGACTTGTACTGATACAAATAAATGATGAAATTTTCAAAACAAAAGAAACAAATTAAGCGTCCGAAATCAGTATTTGGTGCAGCCACCACGCGCTGCAATAAGTGCTGCTATACGACGTGGCATGGAGTCAAACAGATGTTGAATATCTGCTTGAGGAAGAGAATTCCATATCGCTTGTATGCGCAACCACAGTTCGTCTTTGGAAACTGCAGGACGCGGATCACGAGTGAGACGCCGACCAACCATATCCCACACGTGCTCAATAGGCGACATATCCGGCGAATAAGCAGGCCAAGGAAGAAGTTGCATGCGTTGTGCTGAACAGAAGTCTCTAACAGTCCGCGCAACATGTGGGCGTGCATTATCCTGCTGAAAGATAGCTCCAGGGATGCCTTGAAGGAAAGGAACGACTTCGGGCTGTAGCACTTCACGGACGTATCTGTTGCTATTGAGATTACCCTCAATTCGTATCAAATTGGATCGTCCATGATACGAAATCGCACCCCAGACCATAACTCCGGGTGTTCGACCACTATGTCGTTCAATAATACACTCAGGAAGGCAGCGTTGACCGGCATAACGTCTAACACGAACACGGCCATCATGGGTCCACAAATTGAAGCGTGATTCATCTGAAAAGACAACTTGGTGCCAATCAGCTCGCCAGTCTCTGTGCTCAAGAGCCCACTGCCGACGCAGCCGTCGATGATCCGCCGTGAGGGGAATCCTGTATAATGGCACCCTTGCACGCAATCCACGGCGCAGCAGACGACGACGAATTGACGAAGCCGACAATTGTACACCTGTAGCAGTAGACCAATGTGCTGCCAGCTGCCTGGAGGAAGCTGTGCGATCATTCACCGCCATGCGGAGCAGGTGTCGATCATCGCGCTCTGACGTCACCTTCTGTCGTCCAGTGCCTGTTTTTCGAGTTGTTCGGTGCTCGTCGGTCCACTGCTTCCAAACTCGCATCACTGTGGAACTGTTCCGCTGCATACGAGCTGCTATTGCGCGATAGGAAAATCCTCCTTCTCGAAGGCCGATTATCCTCCCTCGTTCAAACTCCGTAAGTTGCTTGAATTTCTTATTCTTCCGTCGTGGAGGCATACTCAGGTCTCACTAAACGTTTGCCACTAACAAATAATCATAGACTATTTTCAACGTCCCGCTACAGCACTTTATTTATACGCTTTCAGCATCAATTCAGAGGGCGCTGCGCGCGCCACGCACGCGCGATGGCTCTGAAACTTTATTAATTTGCATAATATCCTATAATTGACATTTGCTGCGAATTTCATTTGATTCTGATGATTCCTTCATGGTGTTGCATTTTCTACAAACAGCAGTTTAAATAAAGCAATGCGGCTCGGTTATAATCTATGAGAGCCGCTCAAATAATTTCGAAAATCAAACCTGTGCAACTCGATTATAATCCTAGGTTTTTTCAGTATTTTCGGTGATTCGAATCAAATGATTAAAATCAGCCAATGTAACTCGATTTTAATCTTTAACAGCAGATCAAATAATTTAAATTTGAAAATCAAAGCAGTGAGATTTGGTTATTGTCTTAGGCCTGTTAAGCCTATTTCCCTAGAAGATTGAAAAATAATGCGCCATTAAAGTGATTTTACATTATATCCGTCGTTGAACAGCCGACACAATTTTTTGGGTTGCCTTGTAACTTTGAACCAATCCAGAAGACAAGGAAACTCCTGGATCAGTATCACCTCCAGAGGTATGATTTGTTATGGGAACATGGAGGACTTTGTGACTCGACAGATTTAACGTGCATTATCACCATTTACTACACGGGAACGAACCCACGACCACTTGGACACAACCAGGCTATCCCGGCCTGGGGTTTGTTAACTGAAGATTTTTCTGTAAAATATAGTTGTTGTTTTTTTGTAATTTAATAATATATTCCTAACCAGGCTTTTTTGAAGTTCACTCGAGTTAATACCGTGTCCCCACTTCTCTGCTACGTAGGAAAAGGATGAAAACTAGTACTTAATAATAATATAAATGCAACAAATTTGTTTCCCAGTGAAATTAGAAAAGATATATTTCGTTATTGTTGAATGTGGTTATTTCCTCTAAATTGAAAATATTTGACGGACAATTCTAATGTAATTTTATTTTTTGTAAATCCAAACCACTTTTATAATTGGTTTCATTTATTGTTTGTTATTCAAAAAATATTTATTCCCCCCCCCGTTATTTGCTTAAATAATTTCCTAACAATATCCAAAATGTTATGGTAAGTAATGGATTGTTGATTGTATGTAAATATAATTTCAGGTTTGAAAAATCCTTACTGGCTTCGAAAAAAAAAATTCTTAATCTCTAAATTTCAGTGATCCCTCCTTGGAATCCCAGGGCAGCGGTCCCCAAATGGTGTTACGCCGAACTTGAGGGTTCCGTGGACGAGTTAAAGGGGTTCCGCGAGTTAGTACTTTTTAAAACCTCCCCGGCTATATTTAAATCCTACTTATAATTCATTATTATTCTTAGGTTGCTTTTATGAAATTACCTCCAGTAAACTGCCAATGAAATAGAAATGGAATTTTCTTTCCTATCGCGTTTTTTAAATCAAATCAACTAAATTCTTTAATAATGAGATAAATTTTTACAATAAGTTTCAACGTTTAGAGCAGTTTTTTTTTTTTTTTTTAAAGTTTTTACCTCGAAGTAAACTATAATTAGGCTTATTTAGTTTATTTGCAGCTTTATATTATATATATATCTATAATATCGGGGTATCAACACCGCTATTTTTTTGTAGTGTTTTAATTTACCTTGGTTGAAATCATGAGCCAATAGATTTTAGCAGGCTTTATTTACTGGAGTATGGTGTAAACAGAGGTCTCACCCACACTCCCAGTTGGAGGGGGGTGGACAAATATCAAGACAGTAGTGGCGAAGGCTAGGTTGGCATCTTCGTACAGCAAAAGACACGCAAAAACTCCTTCATTTTATACTAATAATCAAAAGGGGTGAAAAGGCCAGTCATTACATTCTGTGTATTCCTACACATTAAGGAAAATCATTTAATGCTTCCTAATATGGAAGTGTGACAGATTCTAAAAATAACTCCTCCCTTGAAATATAAATCTAATTATTATTCATTGATATGTTTTCAGCCTTGAATTCCCAAACGCTTATTCTTTAACAAAGACATTTTATGAAAACGAAAGAGTTTTAATTATTTTATTAATACAAAAGTATTCATAATTTTTGTATTATATATATATATATATATATATATATATATATATATATATATATATATATATATATATATATATATATATATATATATATATATATATATATATATATATATATACACGCCCAAAACAAATTCACAACTAGACTGCACAAGGATATCAAATTTAAGTGTCTGATATGAAACCTAATTTAAGATTTATGATAAAACTACGAAAAATCACAAATCTTCTAATTAATTATTTTAAAAAAAGTCCAGATCATAGGTTATAAGTTCAAAATTATCTTAATAAACTTTATAAAATCAGGGAAATATATTTGGAACCGCTGTCCTAAAGAAACAAAGTAATGCTCTGAAAGGTGATGCCTTTTACTTGTTTCATATTTCTTTTCTTACTTTCAATAAAAATTTGTAAGTATGGAGAGAAAAAAAAAATATTCATACAAAAAACCCACGCTTCAGATCTGTTGTCAAAAGTGTTTTTTTTTTTTTTCCCTTTTTGAAAGAAATAAAATAAATAGCCAAAAAATAGCACCGCCTGCTTTGTAAGAGAAAGACTCGGAAAATCCCCATCTTGCAGAAAAGTGAGCACAAAGCCTCACACACGCTTGAAAAGTTTTGGGTGTGTTTTTAAGCGTTATATGGGCGATTCCACAAAAGCTTCAAATGAATGATTCACTGCTTTTCCAATAACCCCTCCCTTTTATCTTACTTGCTTTTTCCTTCTTTTTTTTTTTTTTTTTTTCGTAGAAAAAACACCTGTTCGTTTAATGAGTCTAAAAAAAAAAAAAAAACACCTAAAATAATATGTCTACTCGCACACCGTTTTGTTTATGTTATGTTGTGTAAAGTCTTTGAAAGTCAAAAGCTTTGGAGACTTCTGAGATAGTCCTTATACTTTTTGACCCATTTAATTGAACCTTGTTTGTCTATCCAAAATTTGCCCATAAGCACCCAATTCTAAAAATCATTGGCTAATTTACCGAAATTAACTATTTACAAGATATAAAAGTTTCAAATGTGACAAAGCGAATTTCAAACATTTCCTAAATTGGACGAACATACTTTATCGCAAATTAAAATTTCCTACCTTTTTTTTTCTTCTTTGGCACTACAGGGGTCTGTTTAGAAGAAATTTGGGTCCGTTAACGGACCCTTCACAAAATATCTTTTCATTAAAACGGACCCTTCACAAAATATCTTTTCATAAAAACGGACCCTTCACAAAACATTTTAACTTAAAAACGGACCCTTCACAAAATAATTTATCTTTTAATCGGACCCTTCACAAATTTGTTTATCTTCATTGTTTTGTTAATCGAACAAACCCTTCCCAGGAAGGGGGAGGGGAGTGTTGACGCCAGAAGCGCCATCTGTGAAAATTCAGTGTGTGTTATGAATCCGAAGAGCTCGGATGGGAGAAAATGAGTTATGTGAATAAAATATTGTGATTAATAATTACAGTCCGCTCATTTGAGAACTTATTTTTTTTTAGTGAAATATTTAGTGAACCTGAGCTATCGTCGGACCCATTGTTGGTCCAGTCTATCGGAGTTATCAGTTGTGAAAATAGTGGATAATATACCTAATTAAAGGTACGTGATTTATTATTTAGTTATTGAAATTCAATATGTTTAAAAGTGCTAAAAAAGAGGACTATGTTCGGCTTGCTGTCGAGCTTAATGTAGACATTTCTAATATGAAAACTATTGTTGATCTAATTGCAGCAATTCAGAGTTGTGATACGTATAAAAATAACATTGAGTTAGTTGAAGAGTTAGCAAATAACATTATCGAAGAAAGAAAAAGTGATGAAATCCGATTAATTGAAATTGAAAAATTAAAAGCTGAAAGAGTGAAATCGGAACTTGAGCTCGCTAAATTGCGAATCGAATCTAAAAGTGAACTACCTGTTGATAATGTGAAAAACGAAAGTGTAGAATCTTTAGACTCTCTAATTAAAAGTGTGAGAACTTTAACTCTTAAAATTCCTAATAGACCAGAAGGGTGGGGGTATTTCTTTTCGTCATTAGAAAGAGCTTTTATTTCAAAAAATGTCCCTGAGAAATGTAAGGCTGAAATTCTTCTAAATCTGTTAGGGGAAAAGGCCACAAATGTAATTACATACATTAAAGATGACGAATTAGGAGATTATTCTAAAGTTAAAACTATAGTTTTGAGAGAATTCGAGCCATCCCCCCAAATCTGTTTAGAGAATTTTAGGAAAGCGCAAAAAATGACTAGTGAAACGTACGTGCAATTCGCGTCTAGATTAATAACGAGTTGGGAATATTATTTAAAGTTAAAAAATGTAACTGACTTCGAAACTTTGAAGCAATTAATAATATCTGATAAAATTAATCAAACACTTGATAGAGATGTTATGTGCTTTATAAATGTAAGACAAGCAAGTTCTTGGTTTAAACCTGTAGAATTAGCTAGGGAGATTGATTTATTCTATACTTCTAGGGGAAAACCCGTAGTTGATAATGCTAGAATGATTTATAAAAATAATTCGAAAACTATGTCAAAAGTGTTTCTAACGGATGTAAAAAATACTAAATGTAATTTATGTGATGAAATTCATCCTTTGTATAAATGTTCTATTTATAAAAATATGTCCGTAAGTGATAGAGTTGAGTTCGTTAAATCGAAATATTTATGCTTTAACTGTTTAAATAATCATAAAGTAAGTGAGTGTAGAAACAAAATCTCTTGTAGTATTTGCAGAAAAAAGCATCATATTTCTCTTCACTTTCCGCGAGAGCAAAAAATAAATAAAGAAATAGTTTCGAATCAAATGAGTAATGAAAATAGGAACATTCAATTGTCCTTGAATTCTTCGGCACCAGTTTTCCAAATGCCTGTGAATTATGAGACGCCTGTGGTATGTGAGGGTGGGGAAAATATATTTTCTTCTACTACTATGGGAAGGGAATTAAAAACAGTCTTACTCAGCACTTTTGTTTGTTTGATTAAAGATGAATCAAATAAGTGTTTTGAAATTCGAGGATTATTAGACGTGGGAGCGAATTCTAACTTTATGAGTAAAAGGCTAGCAGATTCTCTTAATTTAAATAGGTCAAGTACAAATATAACTGTATCGGGAATAAATAATATGTCTCTGAGCATAAAATCGAAAGTTAATGCTACTATTTTAAATAGAGATAAGAGTTTTGATTTAAACTTAAATTTTTTAGTAATTCCTAAAATTACGGAACTTACACCAGCTAATCCTCTTGATGTAAATATTCTATCGCTAAATAATATTAAACTAGCAGATGAAAAATTCTTTATTCCGAGTCCTATTGATTTGTTGTTAGGAGCAGAACACTTTTATGAAATCTTAAAATCGGGTCAAATTTTCCTTCAGGATACAAATTTAAGATTGCAAAATAGCGTTTTCGGGTATATTGTCAGTGGGAGTCTTCCGACCAAAAACGAAAATAAAATATATTGTGGGCTCGTTACAGATAATTTTGAGTTAGAAAAAACATTAAAAACTTTTTGGGAAATAGAAAATATAGAGAGAGAGTCTGAAATTTCTAAAACTAAAGAAGCTGAAATTTGTGAAGAGCATTTTCTTGAGAATTATTCAAGAACTGAGAGTGGAAAATACGTTGTTAAAATGCCCTTTAGAGAAGATCCGTCGTGCCTGGGTGAATCTAAGAAAAAAGCTGCAAGGTGTTTGAATTCGTTATGGAATCGCCTTGCTAGAGAACCTCAAAATTGTGAACTTTACAAAGCATTTATGCAAGAATATTTAAATATGGGTCATATGGAGGAAGTACAAGAGTCTGAAGAACCAGATGTGCAGTATTATATTCCTCATCATTGCGTGTTTAGACCTGAATCCAAAAGTACCCCCTTGAGAGTTGTGTTTAACGCAAGTGCATTAACTTCTACTGGAAAATCATTAAATTGTTTACAGTACAACGGAGGTATAATTCAGGATGATTTATTGTGCATTATGCTTAGGTTTAGAAAACATCAATTTGCCTTTGTTGCTGACATCAAAAAGATGTATCGCATGATACTTGTGGATCATAGCCAAAGAGATTTATTGAGAATTTTATTTAAGACAGAGATTAATGATCCAATGAAAGTGTATAAACTTTGTACTGTTACCTATGGCACAACAAGTGCTCCCTTTTTGGCAACTAGGACAGTGCAGCAGTTAGCCAGAGATGAAGGAAGAGATTTTCCATTAGCATCCACTGTGTTGTTACATGATGTATATATGGATGATATAGTCTCCGGTGCAGAGAGTTTAAATCAAGCAAGAGACATTCAACAACAGCTTATATCATTGTTAGAAAAGGGAGGAATGGAGCTTCATAAATGGTCAGCTAATAACAAATTCCTTCTCTGTGATGAAACTAATGAATCAAGTTATTCATTTACTAATGAAACTAAAACATTAGGTGTACTTTGGAAACCACAACAAGACAGTTTTGGGTTTAATGTAATTATTGACCAAAGTGAGGTTTTTACTAAACGAAAAGTGCTTTCTCAAATCGCACGAATTTTTGATCCTCTTGGTTTGTTGGGACCAATCATCACTAGAGCTAAAGTGATCTTACAAAAACTGTGGTTATTAAAATTGGATTGGTGTAATGCTCTTCCAGTTAAACAAAACGCCGAATGGCACAGTTTTCTTAATTCCTTGAGTGCAGTGAACTCAATCAGTGTCCCAAGATGGATTCTCAGTGAACAATTTCTCATCGTAGAATTACATGGATTTTCCGATGCCTCAGAAATGGCGTATGGAGCAGTAATCTATGCTAAATCCATCAACTCTCTTGGTGACTCAGAAACAAAGCTACTTATCAGTAAATCCAGAGTAGCTCCCCTTAAGTGTGTCTCAATACCTAGACTGGAGCTCTGCGCAGCAGTTCTGTTGGTGAAACTAATGAGGAAAGTATTAAGTGCCCTGCAGCTAAAAGTTTCTAAAACTTGTTACTGGACAGATAGTACCATCGTTCTGGCGTGGATGAGAAAGGAGTGTAGAGACCTAAAGACTTTTGTTGTCAATAGAATCTCTATAATCCAAAAATTAACTGTGAGTGAACAGTGGCATCATGTTGCTTCAAAACAGAACCCTGCCGACCTCGTTTCTAGAGGGATCGATCCATTGAGACTTAAAACATGTGACTTGTGGTGGAGTGGCCCTCTATTTCTGCGACAATCGTCAGTAGATGATTGCACAGATAATATATCTGTAGAGTCTGATGAATTGTTTCTTCGAGAATTAAAACCACCAGTAGTTAGTGAAATTTGTGCCCTAATTAACACATTTGAGCCTCTAAGTATCATTAATCAATGTTCTTCTTATATGAAAGTCTTAAGAATTGTGGCTTGGTGCAAGAGATTCTTGCATAATTCTTTGAATCCATTGCATCCTACCCGTGGAACGTTGACAACCAGTGAACTTTCCCAAGCTTTGTTGTGTGTTGTGAGAAACGTTCAACGTACTTCATTTGTGACTGAAATTCCGTGTTTGGAAAAAGGGTTACCGATACCTAACAATAGTAAACTTTTAAATTTGTGTCCCTTTTTAGATCAAAATAAAATTCTTAGAGTTGGTGGCAGACTTCAAAACAGTGACTTAAGTGAATCTCAAAAACATCCAATGGTTCTGCCTACCAAGCATAATTTTACTTATTAATTATTTTCATATTGTTTATTTTCATGCAGGTGCAGAAACTACATTATCACTTATAAGATCAAAATTTTGGATTGTTTCAGCAAGAAATGTTGTTAGAAAAATTGTCTTTAATTGTATTGTGTGTAAAAAGGTAAGTTCTAGGTCAAAACCACAGCAAATGGCTGACTTACCAGCTGCTAGAGTAACCATTTCTAGAGCAGGTAAAAAAGATATTTATTTGTGTTTTTGTTTGCTTCACAACAAAAGCTGTACATTTTGAGATAGTGAATGATTTAACTACAGCTGCATTTTTAGCTGCTTTTAAAAGATTTGTATCTAGAAGAGGCAAACCTTCTGAAATTTTTAGTGATAACGGCCGAAATTTTATAGGTGCAAATAGAAAATTAAATTCATATCTTAAATTACTATTTAAATGTGAAAGTAAAAAAGAAATAGAGAAATATATGACTGATGAAGGAGTTAAATGGTATTTTAATCCCCCTTCTACTCCACATTTTGGAGGATTATGGGAATCAAGTGTAAAGGCTCTGAAATATCACCTTAAACGAGTAGTTGGAAAAACAATCTTAAGTTACGAGGAATTTTTAACTTTAGTAGTTCAAATTGAAGCAGTCTTAAATTCTAGACCACTCTGTCCTCTTTCAAGTGATCCAAATGATGTTGAAGCACTAACACCCGCACATTTTCTTATTGGTTCTACTTTAGTAGCAATACCTGAACCTAACTATACTGAGGTTCCCAATGAATCGTCTTAGTCGATGGCAATTGGTTCAAAAAATGACTCAACATATTTGGAAAAGATGGTCAGTAGAGTATCTTAATAAACTTTTAAATAGACCTAAATGGTACAAGGGTAAAATAGATATAAAAGAAGGTGATTTAGTATTAGTAAAAAATCCAGATGTGTATTGTCCTTTAAAATGGAATTTAGCAAGGGTTATCAAAACTCATCCAGGTAAGGATAACATAACCAGAGTTGTAACTCTTAAAGATAAAAATGGTATATTTAAACGGCCAGTAATTAAATTAGTAACTTTGCCTCATGTCAATTAAAAATTGTGTTGAGATATTTGTTTATGTTTTATTGTTATATATTTGTATGGTTGTTTTATTTGTGTTTGTTTTAGTTTTTTTTTATTATTTGTGTTTTGTTGAATGCTGCGTCATTCAACGCCCGGCGGTATGTTGACGCCAGAAGCGCCATCTGTGAAAATTCAGTGTGTGTTATGAATCCGAAGAGCTCGGATGGGAGAAAATGAGTTATGTGAATAAAATATTGTGATTAATAATTACAGTCCGCTCATTTGAGAACTTATTTTTTTTTAGTGAAATATTTAGTGAACCTGAGCTATCGTCGGACCCAGGGAGAAAGACAGATGTAAACGAACTAAATTTTGTCTTCAGCAGACGCTTCTTCCTTTATTCGTCCGAATAGAATGTAATTTAGCCTATTCTGCGTTCAGCAGTATAGGCTAAATAACAAACATTTGTATGTTGCATTGCTAATTTAGTAGCTGCATTTGCTGTTTATTTTTTAAAATTTAATTTTTATAATTATAATTTTACAATGTTGAGCATAATCTTGTATGTCTTTACAATTTAAAAACTCTTTGAAAAAGTTTTTTTTAACAGGACCCTATTTGTACAAATCCATAAAAGCAGAATCCTGGTTGAAAGAACGCGAGTAATTTTTTCACAATTTCACAAAAACCGGACCTTTCACAAAATGTCTGGACAGACCCCTGATAGATACAGGCAGTACTTTAAATAACAAGCTGTGATAGTCAATGGTATTTAAGCAATCTTTTGATTTAATGCAAAGTAGAGTCAGAAAGAGTGCAAAGCAGGATAGCTTTTGAATAATGCTGGTTCCTGGTTGAAAGAATGTGACTTAACGTTTATTTTATATTCACAAATTACGAGTAATTTTTTTCACAATTTTAAAACGGACCTTTCTCAAAATGTCTGGACTAACCCCTGAACTAAGAGATCCCCTCCCAAAAAAAGTTGGTTTTCAAGTTTATCTATCTAGCTGAAATCTAAAATTTGTCCAAAAGCACCCTATCTCCCCAATAAATCATTGGATAAATTACCAAAAGTTAATGTACCAAAAAGTAATTATTTCACCAAAGAATAAAACAGTTTCATGTGTGCTGAATTTCAACCGTCTCCTAAATAAGACAAGCAACTTTTATCACTAAGTAAAATTTTCTACTTATTTGGAACTAAGGGGCACGAAACTAAAAGGCTGGAAGTTGGTTTAGGGTTTATCTAAACCGCTGCAATCCTTAATTAACCCAAAAGCTCTCATTTCCAATAAATCATTGGCTGATTTAGCAAAAGTTAATGCACAGAAAAATAATTTACCAAAAATAACCTTTTGATATGTGCTGGATGACAAAACAAATTGCAACCATTTTCTAAATGGAACAAGCAAAATGACCTAACGCCCGAACACCCTATCATCCTCGATTTAAAATTTAATAATATTGAACTAAGATTTTTCATTGACAATTAAACTTCAATTTACTTAAATCTCATTGGACATTACCCATCAGATACAGATGCAATCTCATTAAACAGTGGGTACGGTTACAGGGAACCATGAAGACAATTCCAAAAATACACATGAACAGCACAAAATTCCGGTTTAGACTAGCTACCACCTACCAAAAATACACAAAGGCGTACCAAATACTGAATATCGCGAGAATAAACGATAACAACAGACACTGAATACGATAATATCGCGATCATTACCGATAACATACGCATCAAAAAGATGCGTATGTTATCGGTGATCGAGAATCTACAATTATTGAAAACCATATTATTGCGAGTAATAATATAGATGAGTTAAATTAGAAAGATATCGCGATATATTGTGATTTACTATTTTTGACGATACATCGCAATATTAAAATTCGTGCTAATATGTTGATGAGACAAATGCTCGTGTTGGCGACAACTTCTTAATTTATGAATTATTCTTAATTTATGAACATAAAATAAATAAAATTAACTCGTTTCTGATAAATATTGCAGAGAAAATTGTGAAAATCATGCATTTTTTGTAATTTAGAACGACAATCGACACGGCTTAGAAAAAGTATCTTTTTAAAAGATAGAAAATTAAGCACTTTTTACAAATCCCGAATAAAAAAGGCACCTTTAAGGGCTTTTAAAAAATGTAAATCAAAAATAAGCACTTTTAAGTACTTTCTAAAAACGCTACGCACCCTGAAAAAAATATATATAGTATTAACAAAGTATAAATTTAACATGGTAAAACTGACTTTACGAACTTATAAAAAAAAGGAGAAAAGATCTTTCCATTAATTTAACCTGCACCTTTTCACCTCAGTTCAAAAAAGGGTGCATGCACGAGGCAAAAGTTAAAAACAGAGCAGGAGGAAGGAAGGGGGAAAGAAAAAATAAATAAAAGAGAGGGAGATGAACGTACAAATATACTGGAGTAAGGTGAAAAGGTCCCTTTTCCGGTGGTGCCCCGCGATAACATCCGGCGGCAGGAAACTCTTGAGCAGAGGGGGATTCGCAAAATAAAGAACGAAAATTCCAACACCACGCAAAATCACCAGCTGCTCACCCAATATTTTCGGTCTAGTTCCATACGCAAGGTTTTACATTGAAAGCTCATATATATAACACAGAAAAGAGAAGAAAAAAAATAGATTAAAATAGTTTATTCAAAATATAAAAATTAAGATCAACGCGCAAACGATTATATCCGCCAAAAAAAAAAAAAGTGCTTTCGAATATTTTATTCATTTTACAGAAGCAAAATATATCATTACAATAGTATGTGGAACACATATGCTATACAATTTTAGACATAATTAATACACTATTAGAAAGCACTATTTTCACGGATATTATAACGTGAGCTATTTTTTAACCAAAAAGAAACACCTTTTAAGTATTTTTTAAGCACTCAAATTTTTTTTTAATCAATTTCCCCCAAAAAAATAATAATAAATCGTAATTAGGATTTGTGCAGTAATAAAAATTATTCTTTTTTATCGTTTAAAGCTCTTAATTTATTAACATAAAATGCAAAAAAAAATTTCAAAAACTTTACGTAATCATGATAAAATAACTAGTGTCCGATGAATAATGCAGGGAAAATTTTTAAAATCATGCTTTTTTTTGTAATTTAGAACAACAATCGATACGGCAAAGAAACATTTTCTTTTAAAAAAGATAGAAAATTTAGCACTTTTTACAAACCCCGAATAAAAAAAAGCACCTTAGCTTTAGTTTTAGCTTAGTTTTTAAAAGCACAAAAGCTTTTTAAAAACGCTATGCACACAGTTTTAGTTCATTTTTGAAATTACCTCACAACCAGTATGTTGTTATATCTTTTTAAAACTTAAAATGCTAAAATTTGTCTATGAGGCTCAGTAGCTAATATAACACATTAAACCACAAAAAATAATATTCGATTTAAAGGGACCTTTCCAAATTTTCAAAACGGGAGATGACGTCATTGATTCTTTATTTTAGAACTACATCTTTTTAAAAGACATTTACTTAGTGATTTTGAAACCTAAACTTTTGATTTAGACACTTGTTGATTTTAAAGCTTTCATTTTATACTATGTATTAACATTTACGACATTTTTGTCATTCTGTGTATTAAAAAAAATTAGAACTCAAATAAAAAGAACCCCATTTTACCATTAGATGCAGAAAATTGAGAGATTTCCATAAAAACAAAAATTTTTACAAAAATAAAGACAGCCCACTGATTTTCCACAAAATCAGGACCTTTCACAAGAAGTCTTAAAAAAAACTCATGAGCAATATTTCGTCAAGCTCTTTTTTAAAAATAAATTAAATAAAAAGAGCACAAGAAATGAGGCATTAAATCTTTAAATTCGCAAAAACCCAATTACCCAAGTTTATATGGCTTCTACTCATTAAATAATAATTTAATCAAATCTACACAGAGATTCACAATATTTAGTATAAGCTACAAATACACCATCTTATTCAATAGCTACCATTAATACTGAATTATAATAACTACTATGTAATACATTTTCAACTTAGTCTCAACATATTGTGTTTTTATTTAGTAGTTGCCCTACGTGAAAAAATAAAGCATTTTTTCAAAAGTAGTTAAAAGTAACATAATTAAAAACGATTTTTCACAAACCAAATTGAATAATTATAATAAAATATCCCTAAATAAAAAAATTTATAAATTGTTAGAAATAAAAACCATAGTTGGAAACAATTCTTAATTAAAAACAAAATAAAATTTCAAAGTATTAAAGTCTCAATTAACATTTGACAATTGAGATTTATTAAATATTTGATTAAGTCAAGTATACTATTAAATAATATGGTCAGCAAAGCAGTGCTGGATTACTCATTAGGCCAGACTAAGCCATGGCCTGGTGCCCCCAATGATTAAGGGCCCTCTTAATGTGGATTTTTTGAAAATAAATTAAAAATTTTTTAGCAAAACAATGATTTTTTAAAAAAAAATCAATCTTAAATATATATTAATAAAATAATATATCTTTTTTTACATGATGTTAATCATATTTATATAAAGATATATAAATACTTTTATATTTGAATAAATAAAAAATATACGACATAAAAAAAATTTTAATCTGAGGGCCCCAAAAATTTGAATGGCCTAGGGCCACCGCGTACGCTTAATCCGGCCCAGCAGCAAAGTATACATATCAGTTCATGTTTATATAATAGTATATTTATTCATCAAGAATTGGAAAGATTAATGCTAAAATTTGAATTAAAGTGATTTTATTAGTTCCAAATGTTATATTTTAAACTTTATTATATGCAGAAATGAATGAGACATTTAAAAAAAAAAGATCTCAATCATCTTTTATTAATGTGCAAGATTCCTTATCAATAAAATCAGGATTTTGATAACCTAAAATAAAGGATATCTATTTGAAAGCATTATTTCATTCTTAAATGTACATATAATTAATTAATTAATTAAAAAACATAATTGTATTGTCACATTGATATTAAAACTAGAGAAATTTTTTATATCAGTTTGCACTGAATATTACAACAGGAAAAATTACAAATGATGAAAATGAGGTTGCAGAATATAGTGATAGAAGGTAACTTTTTTTTAAAAAAAATCCATGAATAAATACTTAACATC
The DNA here is from genome assembly GCA_949128135.1 of Parasteatoda lunata. Lineage (NCBI taxonomy): Eukaryota > Metazoa > Arthropoda > Arachnida > Araneae > Theridiidae > Parasteatoda > Parasteatoda lunata. The sequence continues at coordinate 77,693,717 of OX421978.1, forward strand.
AAAGAAATTCTAAAAAAATTCCCCAAAATGTCGAAGCAAAAAAAAAAAAAAAAAATGCCCTCAATGAGAAAAAATGCAAACGACATCATAATCTGAGCCTTACTTATATCTATTTTCTTTAGAATCACAAAACTTTCAAATAAAATTGACTTCATTCACAATACATTTTTTTGAAAAACTTCAAAAAGCAGCATTTATCCCTCTCTCAAAAAAACAAAAAAAATCTATTAGCATTTATAAAAAGATTTTTTAATCAGATTTGTTAAGATATTGATCTTAACAAATTTTATGTAGACCTAAGCAAAAAGCACTGATAAGCTAAGTAAAATAAATCATTTAAACATATTTGATAAATTGTCAATCGTTCATTTCCATTCATAAAAATACTTTATTTCACACACAAATTATTGACGTCACTACAATTCACATCGAATAAATTAATAACCAACTGGGGCTATACGCGTTCTTAATAGATGGTAAAACCTGTATGCCATATAAGAAACCCGCTTTATACGTGAAAATACTACTACAATCAAAGCGATTTAAACTTACCTAGTGTCTCTGTTATGTATCCAGAGTATATTATAATCAAACACAGAAAAAATAATTTTTAGCTACACTACTATTTAAGCATCTGTTTCGAAACATTCACAACCAAACTATAAACAATCTGTATTTCGGCGTCTTTTACAAAATACATGAACACGCACGCAAAGAAATTTAAATAACTGGATGTCAAGTTTGAAAGAAAGGCGTGTTCTTCAGGTGTGTTGGTATTGCAGCGCCATCTGGTGATATCAACAGATAACAAGTCTTGGAAATTTTAAAATTAACCCAAACAAACGCCGAGAATATTATCAATGTTTTGAACTGAAAAATTGTTCTTTAAATCAGGTTATTTAAACTTCTTAATAATTCAACATGTTTCATACTCATTAATTATGCTATAGAAAAGGTATCTGCTACCTTTTAGATTTTCACATTCATGACTAATTCAAAGGAATTTTCATGACTTAAAGATGTTACTATTTTCTCCAACAAAAACACAACAAAACATTAATTTTAAATTTAAAAAAGCATTATAATAACATTAATTTTAATGATAGGTATAACCAAAACTATTATTCTCTGCATCTTCATATTTATAGATTTTAAATTTAAAAAACAGAGTAAAGAAAGAGTTGAAGCAATAAAATAGGTGAAAAAATTACAAAAGCAAATAATATTTCTTTCTTTTTTCTGTAGAATTATATTCTAAAGGTACTTTTCTTGTTCATCGGAAAGGAAAGAAATACTCCTGACTTTTCCGTACTAATTTCGGAATTAAAAAAAAATTCCCCAATGACAGGCTTGCTTCAACAAGAATTTTAAATTGATAAAATAAAAATAATAACAAAAATTCTGAAATCGCAGAAGTTTCAAAGAAAATTCGCGCTATAGAAATGTTTTTTCTTTCATTTTTTGAAAGAACATCATAATTTTTAAAAAAACATGATAAAAACATTTTATATTTTAATAAAATATGACTGGGGGGGGGGGGATTTTATTACAAATTTAGATATTCGGAACACCAGGAAATTGAGGGGGAGGGAGGTAAATTCCATTTTAAAAATTAGATTTTTCAGTGACCTAAATCAATGACTTTCCGGGATTTTTTTTTTTTTTTTGGAAAAAATATAATTAAAATCATGAAATTTCATGAAAATTTTGTTCAATACCGAAATTCATGACTTTCCAGGTGGCAGTTACCTTGCATAGAAAGCTAAAGCTGGTGGCTTTTTATTTAATATAAAATATGTTTTAGAAGGAAACGGACACAGCTCAAAATTCACGTTTTAGAAAATAGACAAATTCGATTCCATTTTTCAAACTTATCAAATAAAAATTATTCTTTTAGTTTTTTTTCCCCAAAAGAAGAAATTAATCCAAATAAATTCATTACATGGTCTATTTTCCAAAATCACTATCTTTTTTCTTAAAAGAATTAGTCTTTTTTGAAAAGATATTAAAAGAAAATTCGTTTCAATAACGTTGCCACAGTTCCTATTACTTAATAGTATTAAATTGACATTGCCCGAATGCACAGTGCGCAAAGTAGAAAAAGGACCACCCTGATAACTTTTGACCCTAATGATCGGATCTTCACGTTCTAGGACTCAATCTTAACGTTTTGAGAGAGTGACCTCAAATAAGTTAATTGATGCAGACGATATATTAATCCCAGAAATCAGACAAAAAATACTTTATCTTAATCAACACACATTTTTTCTGGACGGAGTCTGATTTCTGATCCCTAAAATATTTGGGGAAGACGCAATCTAGAAACATGGTCCCCATAGTTTGTTCTGGAGAGCGGTTCAAAGTTTGGACCCCGTGGTGTTAATTTTATTTGTTGCCTATTTCATTATCTCGAGAACTTTTTAAGCGAATTGAACAAAATTTTTCACACATAAATTCCTTTACTCAAATAGAATTCCGAATGCAAAAGATACCGTTTTATAAATATTTAGTATTTTATTTAGACGCCCGGTGACTGAGCGGTAGCGCTGTCGTTGCCACAGGTCCCTGGTTCGATCCTCGGGCCGGGCAAGGTTGACTCAGCCTTTCATCCCTTCAGTGGGTCGATAAATGAGTACCAAGCATGCTTGGGAACTAAACACTGGGGGTTCCGCGTTCAGCTGACCACCTGACCGGAACATCTGCTCCAGCACCCCAGAGCCCAAGGTCAAGAAAACTGAGATGGGCACAGTAGGCCTTGGCCCTCTATGGGCTGTCGCGCCGCTGAGTTTAGTTTATTTAATAGTCGAGAAATCTTGAATTTAAAAATAATAGGCTTCTTATAACACATTAAAAAACGTAATTTTACTAGGCCGAGTACAAGATTTGAGAAATCGGACGGATAATTCCAGAGAAATCGAATTTAAGCCCTATTTTAAAAATTTGATTTCTTAATACATTCGACAGATTTCAATTTTGTGTTGTAAAATTACGCTTTTTAAAATGCTGAAAAATTGATTGCTTTACTATTCATAATGTTTTCGATTTTTAAATAAAAAAATATATATATTTACTAAAAATTGGGATTTGCATGGAATTATCTTTGGATTAACGAATTTTATAATTGTGTGCAATAATTGTTCTATTCGCTTTAAAAATTCTTGAGATATGGCGAAATACGCAAAAAGTAAAATTATCATTAAGGGGTTCAAACTTTGGAGGGCTCTCCTGAACAAACCATGAGGACCGTATTTTTCAGATTGCGACTACCTCCTATCAATTGAGGTTCAAAAATCCGAATTCGTCGGAAGGAGAGAGAAAAAAAAGTTGTGTTTATTCAGAGAAAGTACGTGGCCGGGATAGCCTGGTCAGTAGGGCGCTGGGCCCTTGTCCGAGAGTTCGAACCCGGCCGGCCGAAGACTCCCCGTGTAGTTGGTGACTGATGCACGTTAAAATTCTGTCGAGTCGCAAAGTCCTCCATGTTCCCATGACAAATCACAACCTATGGGGGTACTGAATTGGAGATCGATTGTTCTCTGATTCAGGTCAAAATTACTATCTGTAGATGAATGAATGAACCCGCCTTATAAAACAGATGTGACGTATGGTGTGGCAGAAGTCGAATTCTTGGCCATAGATGGCGCCACTGAAAAACAAGAATCGTACACGCCTTAAATTTGCTCGGTTTCACCAAGCAGGCTTGCCCGTGTGGCAATAGAACCAACCAACCAAAGTACGTTCTTTTGTCTGGTTTCGTAACTTTAAATATCATCTGCACTAGTTAACATTTGACGTCACACTTACAAACTCTTAAGATTTGAGTCTCAGAACGTGAAGTTAATCATCAGGATGGTCCGTCTTTTAATTTGCGTTCAGTACACTTTTTGAATACCACTTTAATATACCCAGTCACCGGGATCTCGTAGTCTGGGACTTGACCATGAAATAAAAAAAATCGTTTGGTTTCTAAATTTGGATCGAACATTGAAAATTCGAACAAGGAAAAATTTGCTGCGTTCATTTTCTTAAACACTCATTACGTGTTGAACAACATCCAGAATAAAAAGTTTACTGACGAATTGTTACTCTCGAATACAGCATTCTCTAGATCAGGGGTTTTCAACTTACACGAGGCCGGGGGCCGCAATAAAAAACGCCAGTCAAATGACGTGCCGCAACTTTATCAAAATTTTATATAGGACTCTTATGTTTGTAGGAACATTAAATATTACTTTCAGATTTTTAAAAATATTTAAATGCATGGTAAAAAAAAATTTGGCTACAATAACTTTAATGTGCAACAGATATCAAATTGTCAAGATCTAAAACTTAAAACAAACCCTTATAGATTTTTTACGAAAATTGCCCATAAAAAATTACAACTAATATACTTTAGTTCGCGGGCCACAAAAAAAAAGGCTTCGCGGGCCGGATGCGGCCCACCAGTTGGTAATCACTGCTCTAGATATCTCGAAAACCCTGTTTTGTCAAAAAATATTTTTCCCCTTGACATCATATATTCCACCTAATGTCAATTTGAATTCTTATGTCGAAGAGTTTCTTGCCAAAAACTTGTTATGCCGAAATTATTTCTTTCGAAATAGAAAATGAATTTTTTCGGAAAAGTGACAATTTAAGTCAATTGTAAACCAATAATGCACAATTACTTTTGTCTTTTAAAAATAAATTGATCATCGCTGTACTTAGCCTTAGTCAACTATCATTACATACATATTTATTAGTAATCACAGGGTTGCCACTCAAATCTGGAAAAAAAATTCCCTGTGTTTTCCCTGTACATATTATACACAATATATTATGAAGAAACAACAATTAATGTGCTCTTGTGTGAGCTATATTGGGCTAACTATATTTATTAGTTTTAATTTCTGGAAAAACAGCAGAACATACTTAAATAATGCTATAGTATATTAAATACAGTTTAGTATAGCTTAAATACCATGGCTAAATATCCCATAGAGTATGCTTTGAGTGGTCACAATTTTTTAAATGACAAAAATAAGAAACAAAATTCCCTGCATTTTAGGTGATTTTTAAATTCCCTGTATTTTCCAGGTTTTCCCTGTGGAGTGGCAACCCTGAATCATTCTTATGTTTCACTACTTTTAAGAATATATTTTCTACTTTTTAGAACTCATTTAGTTCTAAACTTATTATGAAAATTAGCTATCTTTTTTTTTTTAAAGGTTCCTTCAATTTTGAGAGAGTTTACCGTATATTTTTAGTTGATTCAACAACGTTTATTAATATCAATCCTTTGCTTACGGTATACCATAACATGTGGTCCACATGCTGTACCAGCGGTAACGCAAGGTTAATCAAATTGATTAATATTAATTATATAAATAAAAGCAAATGGTTCGTTATGTTTCTAATTGACAACTGTTTCTGTTGGTAGAAGATTGGGACTGCGGCCGAGAAAGTTGGTGGCTTGTGGCCCTCCAACTTTAATATTCTCAACACTCCCTAACTAGTGTTTAACACGTTGAATGCGACGGGGTCACCGGCACTGAGTTTGTTCGTAGCACCACGGGGGTCACCGTTGAAGCCAAGATTATTAGAAACACATAATTCGAGTAATTTTTTAATGCCTTTAATTTTTTTATATTATCGTTACTAAAATGTTGTGAAGAATTTAATGCAATACATACTGAGAAAATCATTTTGGCCAGACAGACGAATTAGAGCGGCATTCAACGTGTTTAAAATAAATTCAGCTGCAAAAAAAAATTGTTCTAAGAAAGGTGAATGTTCGAATTCCACAGTACGGAGAGTCCTGTTCAGGTTAGGAGGTATTACCAGGGTCTGTATGTGCCTTGTAAAATTCAAAAAGTGATAGCAAATTTAATATAATAAGGTCTACTTTAACAATTTTATATTCCACTGCGCTCAGTATTGGCTAATAAATATTTACAAAAGTTAATATCTACCTTAGAAAAAAGGCGATTCATCACTATATTGCTCTAAGCACTTCGTACATAATTGATTATCAAACTTAGGAGTATCTAATAATCAAGTTTAATTTGAAAGCTTAAAATATATATTTTTCTTTTTGTTGTGTGCCTGTTTCTAGGCAAATGGGGTGCGATTGTTCTTACTTTTCAGTGGCGCCATCTATGGCCAAGAATGCTTAAAAATATATTAATATCATATAAGCACCCCAGTTTAAAAAATTTTTAAAGACCGTACGAGCCCTGATATTACGCACGGAAATTCCAAAACTTAAAATAAAATACTATCATAGTGATGTGGTGTAAAAAATGTCTCCTTTGGAAAAATGAGATTTATCACAACATTGCTCTAAGAAGATTATTGAATTGCAGACTACATTTTACTTTTAAATACAGTTTCCGAATGAACTTGAAGTATAGGACCACTACTTTCATACAGCAAAGTAACGAAATGGAGTTATATTTTTATGGTTTACTTAAATTTATATTAAGTAAAACATTTCAGTACCTAAACTGTCGTTGCGCTCTATATTTTATATTAAAGTGGTCTTCTCAAAACAAAAAATCCTCAAAAAGAGGGAAGAAAACGAATGTGTTACAAACGACGGATTTTTATTTTCAAATTTTCCTTTGGAATAAAATATATTTAAAAACTAAATAAGGTTCAAGACTCGGGGGGGGGGGGGAATAAGTGTTGCAGGTAAGTTTCCCCTCCAGAAAATACAAATGATAAATCTTAAATCAACTTTTTTTTTTTTTAGGAAATAACTTTTTTTAATCATTCGGGATAAGTTTATTTTTAACGTTATACTGCCACGACATGTTATTTTAAAAGAAACCAAATAAATTCGTTCTGTACAATTCTTAAATATTTTTATGTAAAGGTCTGGAATTCCTTTAAGATCTTTTCCTGGGCAAGGTGTTCGTAAAATTTGCGGTATACATATTTCTAGTGTTAAGCAAAATTTCAAATTTAATCGCTTTTTTTAACATCGGCTTTAAAATTTTGAGTTTAAGGCTTAATATTGAAGAAGAGCTCGCTGTGTTATCTCCACGTTCTAAACCCCAGGGGTTTCCAACTGGCAGCCCGGGGGCCGCATCCGACCCGCGAACTAAAATTTATCAGTTGTCATTTCTTTGCGGACAATTTCGTAAAAATCTATTATGGGTTAAAAATACTTTTCTCGTTAATAAAAACCTAATTTCTTCGTTTCTGTGAAATTTAACATACCAACGGAGTAAAAAAAAAATTTTTCTCAGGATTTTTTTTTATCCAAGATAATACTTATTCAAAAACAAAAATAATCGTGTATGTTGCTGACTTTTTTTTTTATTTCATTTTTTTGTATTTTGTGAATATAATTTTAGCATGTGCGTATCAGAAATTTTCCCGAAATAATTCTCCGATTTAACTTTTTGAAACCACTCATTTTGGACGAAAATATTTGCACACACATTTGTAGAATTTAAAACGTAAATATCTATTCTCTGGTGCAGACAAACCTCAATTTTCTCATTGAATATTTTGTGTGCTACTATGTAAGTTTTAATACCAACCTTTTTAAAGTTTTATATCTTAACAATTAGATATCTGTTGCACATTAATTGTTTAATATATAGGTGATGCACATTAAAGTTATTGTAGCCCGAATTTTTATTATTTATTTAATATTTTTAAAAATATTAATAACAATGAAATATTTTTAAAAATCTTCTTATTTAAATTTGTAATTCGATACTTTTGTTTTGTACAACTTGGTAAAAATTTGAGAGTAATATTTAATGTTCCTTCAAACATAAACGAGTCCTACATAAAATTTTGATAAAGTTGCGGCCCACCATTTGATTTGTGTTTTTAATTGTGGCCCCCGGCCTCGTAAATTGGAAACCCCTGTTCTTAACACTAATTTTGAGCTTCTCCTAAGGAGTGCTTTTGTATATATTTCCCAAACCTGTCTGATACAATGTATAACAGTTAGCACCGTAGTAAAACTTTAACAAAAATTAAGATCTTTTTCCTGTTAATATGCCTTTTGAAGCAATTGCCTGAGGATAATTTGATAAATAAGGATAATTGGATAAATCTTCTCTGGAGTTTTTAGTCGGTGAAAAATCATAAAAAAAAGTAAACTTGTTGGTGGTTTTATGGTTTTTATTATTTGGGCATAATGGATTTTGTTCCATGAGCAAAACGTGAAGAAAATTACTATAAAAGTATCCCATATAACCCTTTCAGATACTCATTTTTTGACCTCTAATTTGAAATTAAATGTCTTTAATTATAGAAACAAACGAATAGTTTTTTAAAAAAAATATGTTCGATTTTCCGAATTAAATTAGTTTAAAGCAGGGCTCGAAAAACCGCCCGACCTCGGTGGTCAAAAATTCCCCGCGCACAACAAATTTCTCGAATCCGATGTCCGTGCGGGCGGCCATTTCCCCCGTTAAAGTTCGTGATACATTTTCAATTTTTGTTATCTTACAAGAGTCTATCGCCTCACTTCTATAATGACCCTCTAATCTAGAAATACAGCAACATACTGCGCTTGGTGGAATTTATGTTTTCTCTGTCTGGGAGTTCTGCAGCAGTTGAAAGGAGCTTTTCAGTAATGAACTTACAAAAAAACACATTACGTACTGGTCTTAACAAGAAGCGTTAAACGCAATTCTGAGCATCTACCTAAATGGAAAATCCCTTTCGGATTTCTGAGCACAAACCTCTGTAAATCACTAGCTTGATTGTGGAACTGGCAAACGTCATATTTGATTCATTTAAAAAACGCAGTACCCTCGGATAAATTGACATTCCGGATAACTTGACCTTTGTCATTTAAATTATTTCATATAAGAAATAATTTCATAAAATAAATACTAGGTTACTATTAGTAACCTAGTATTTCTTTTATTACTGTATAATGTAATCCTAGTATTTGTAATCCTAATAACTACTAATTCATTGTGCAATTTATATGATAAATGTTCGTAATAAATAAGAGAAAATTGTATTTTTATTTAGAAGTGACGGGTTAGTTTTAAAGGAGGATGGGTACATTGTTGGACAAGCCGTCCTCGAGGACGATTAAAATTTCCGAGTTTTTTCGAGCCCTGGCTCTAAGTTATAAAATCCAAAAAGTAGTTTGAATTTTTTTCCATTCATACTAAAACAATTTTGCTAATTGAACTAAGTTCAAAGATGAGTTTGTTTCTCTTCGATCTAGACAACTGCTAGTTTGGAAAATTTAACCTTCAACACAAAAATGGGGCACCGATGTCCAATGCCGCAATTAATAACAAAAAATTATTGAAATGCTAAGTTTTTTTTCTCTTGATTTTTAAATCAATACAAATTCCTGGAAATTATGTTCAAGAAAATTCTGCGACAAAGGGTTAAGAAATGCTAAATTAAAAATAAGAGTTAGGTGAACTTAAAAAAAAAAATATTTTATCACATTTTTAGTCTTCCCTTGTGCTAAGCTATATATACGTAAAATGAACCCTTTCTACCCCTGTGAGGGTTTGGTCTAAGGAAATTAAGACAATGCATAATTTTAATTGTAGTCTTAAAATGTAATTGTAAGATCAGAAATATATTTCAAGCACTTTCGTATATTTTAATATATAGATAACATTTTTTACAAAGACAATATGTACAAACCAAAAACTTAATGATACAAATGTAACAGCTAAACTGTTTCCTCACAGTCTATGTCCATGTACCAATATACGACATGATCTTGCTCCTTCGGGAACAGGTAGACTGGCGCTAAAAACAAAAAGAAATTTTAGCATTAGAGTATGTTAAATTAATGGAGAATTACTTCAACTTAAGCATTTAATAGATGTCTGTTCCATAGAGTAATGGCTGAATTTTCTGAAATGCAATTGATGTAGAGTCTAGCAAATGGAAATAGGAGCTAAACAAACCGGTCGTATTAACCTTTTGCTTATGCACTGGGGAATAATTTACTACCGTTTAGCGGTACTTTCAAAAATTCAACTTAGGGAGAAACTGTAGTTTCACGAAATACTTTTGAAGATTCTCCTCTCTGCCTCTTAAAATTGTTTTGTTTTTTTTAAATAATCCCCGTTTAAAAAAAAAAAATAAATCCCGGGTGAATTGCGCATTTCAACTCATCCTCTGGAAACTTTACATGAAGAGAAAATTCAAACATTATATTAAACATTATTGTAAATTTATTCAAAAAAAATTTTTTTGAAACCTTTTCTCTATTTTTATTTTTTATTTTTTGTATTAGCTAGTCGAAAATGTTATAATGAAAAAAGCTACTGTTCAATGCATGTTTTTATAAAATTCTTGTTGAAATTCACCGATGGACAATGACTTAAATTTGGATGCAATTTTTAAGCTCAAAATTTTACAACAGCAAAATTTTTTTTTGAATATATGAGAAAAAATTTACAGACATTTAGCAGACGAATGATTGTTATTTAAAGTAGCAATTTTTGAAAATATTTTTTTACTTTACCATATTTTTTTTTTGTTTATTTTTTAATAGAATTTATTTTCTCAAATTATGTCTAAATTTTCACAAAATCGGTACCTCTCAAAAAAAAAACCTAGACAGACCCCTGTTATGGCACTTAGCATGATGAAGCTATTCTGGTCCACTTATTGTACCAGCCGCAAGCAAAAGGGTTAAGAGGACCTTCCTCTCCCGACCGAACCTGTTGAAAGGGAGGGAAAATTTTTCTACTTACTTTGAGGGAAGGGGAGTTCTTTCCGTAGACCAACTATAAGCCATGAAGTTTTGAATGTTGTAAAAAATTTCTAAATATCCAAAATGCAAACAAATTATAGAACTTTCCAAAAACGAAATCTTAAATTTTTTTTCTTTTAGATTTTTTGAAAATTAGTTTCTGAGTTATAAACGACCAGGGGTCTGTCCAGACATTTTGTGAAAGGTCCGGTTTTCGTGAAATTGTGAAAAAATTACTCACATTCTTTCAACCAGGGACCGCTTTTATGAATTTGTGAAAATAGGGTCCGGTTATTGCAAAAAACTTTTTCAAGGAGTTTTAAAAATTGTAAATAGATACAAGATTATGCTCGGCATTGTAAAATTATAATAAAAAAAATTTAATTTTCAAAAATAAACAGCAATTGCTGCTTCTAAATTAGAGATGCAACATTAAAATATTTGGTATTTAGCCTATACTGCTGAACGTAGAATATTCATTTCGGACGAATAATGGAAGAATCCTCTGCCGAAGACAAAACTTAATTTGTTTACATCTATCTTGTTTTCTGCCCCCGAAAGGGTTTATTCGATCAACAAAACAATAATGAAGATAAACAAATTTGTGAAGGGGTCCGATAAAAAGATAAATTATTTTGTGAAGGGTCCGTTTTTATGAAAAGATATTTTGTGAAGGGTCCGTTTTTATGAAAAGATATTTTGTGAAGGGTCCGTTTTTATGAAAAGATATTTTGTGAGGGGTTCGTTAACGGACCCAAATAACTTCTAAACAGACCCCTGACGACATGGTTACTTTAGGTATATCAGATCTAATCTTTTCTTCCAAAAGAATTAGCCAAGAAAGGATTCTTTCTTGGTATAGCTTCCTCTTAAGCACACAAGCAGTTGCTACTGAGCTATGCTCCACACACACTGCAATTTGGAAACATCTACAAACTTACAAGATTATAATTTACTTACAGAAAACACCTGTTCCCTTTTTATTTATTAAAGAGGCAACACATTTGAGCTATGGTTAAACATATGCCAGTGTACTGACTGAAAAGTTTAGTGTTAGTATGTGGGCAGAAATTCTTCGGGATTATTTATCTCGGATCGTACTTGTTGCCCTCAAGGTAGCAATGCAACTAGTTTATCTGTTCCAGATCCTCCACGAGCTGTTGCAAAGTGCAGCAAGGGATGGAGTTCCGGCATGATTGTACCGCTGCACATTATGCCCTTCAGGCGTGATGTCACTTCGATGTAACAGAGCCGAGGAAGTGGATAGGACGCCTCTGCGTTCACCAGATCTCAATCACTGTTACTTCTTTACGTGACCACCTTAAATCTTACAATTTAAGGACACTCCGTATCTTACAATCAACGGATTGCCAGCGCTTTGACAGACATTAAAAGCATATCTGGAAACTTCGAGCACGCTCTGGAATAGTCGAGTTCGAAGACAGATTGCAATGACGTCATCCAGACACCTCTTCGAATTAATCAAATAAATCTTTTTGTACTCATAAAGTTTGCATTATCTTTTTGTTGTTTACCAGCATGGATTTTTACCATTTCAATACCATGTTCTAAAAAGTCGAAGTTATCCTCGAGATGCCTTTTACCACTTTTATGAATTTCTTGGACGAATTCAGGAGCACCCTATACAGGGTCATTCACAATACCCTCTGTTTACTACAACTGGCTTCAGTGGTACATGTTGCTGCCCTCTACCGGCAACTGCTTAAATTTAATACTTTCGGAACAATTCCTTTTTTACTTTTTTTTTCTCCATATTCATATATTAGTTTTTTTTTACTATAACGCTTCGAAACCCCGGAGTATTTGAAAACTTTTAACTTAATTGCCAAACAAGTATTGACATATCTGTACGCTGTCCAATACACAATGCCAAGAGTTGGATGATTTGTATAAAAGAATACTCGTTTGGAGAAAACTTACATCTTTGAAAAGTTTTGACTGTAGAAGTATGCCTGTCGTGGTTTACATCAGTTTGAACGCATAATCTCCAGTACAGATTCTCTTCCGCGTCGTTCGGTACGTCTGATATCGCATAAATGCTTGGTTCTTTATTTTTATCCATGTAGTAGGAAAAACTGAAAAGTAAAAATCAAAACTAAGAAACATATTACAAAATTTCTTTTCGCTATTGGCGATCAAGTACATAGAGGTTTCACCTTTTGAATTGCAGAGTTTCAATTAAATTCAGGGGTCTGTCCAGACATTTTGTGAAAGGTCCGTTTTTGTAAAATTGTGAAAAAATTACTAGTAATTTGTGAATATAAAGTAAACGTTAAGTCACATTCTTTCAACCAGGGTCCGCTTTTGTGAATTTGTGCAAATAGGATCCGTTATTGCAAAAAGAACTTTTTCAAGGAGTTTTTAAATTTTAAAGACATACAAGATTATGCTCAACACTGTAAAATTATAATAAAAAAAAAAAGTTTCAAAAATAAACAGCAATTGCAGCTACTAAATTAGCGATGCAACATACAAATATTTGGTTGTTAGCCTATACTGCTGAACGCGGAATATTCATTTCGGACGAATAAAGGAAGAAGTGTATGCCGAAGACAAAATTTAGTTCGTTTACATCTGTCTTTCTCCCTCCCCCCTTCCTGGGAAGGGTTTATTCGATTAACAAAACAATAATGAAGATAAACAAATTTGTGAAGGGTCAGATTAAAAAATAAATTTTATGAAGGGTCCGTTTTTATGAAAAGATATTTTGTGAAGGGTCCGTTAACGGACCCAAATTTCTTCTAAACAGACCCCTGAAATTAGAAAAAATTAGTAAAGTTGATGAACGGCCTACGTAGTTGTTCCCGGCACATATGCACGCTGCTGAAATTTTATTATAATTTTTGCATAAATTGAAAAAAATTTCATTGACACAGCTCTCAATTTCCTTAGATGCCAACTGCTACGAACACGCCAAAATAATTTTTAAAAAATAAATAAATAAACAGTAAATAACTGCAAACTAAATTTTGCAAATATTTGACTACTTTTGATTGCTTTTTTTTAAAAGGTATAAAATGACATAACTACTATAAAGTGGTGAATTATATAAGCCTACGAATTATTTTGAAATAGTGGTGGATAAAAATTTACTGAATTGAATTTATTAAACCAAGAATCGCAATTGATAAACTACCCCTTAAAAATATTTATTTGCTGTCTGGAACAAGTTGGCATCTCTGCATTTTTGGTTATGGTGAAAAAAAAGATTAACAGATCAGTGGTTCCCAACAAGGGGGAGATTCGCCCTCTCTGGGTGATCAGGGGGCGAAGAGTATTAAAAAAAAAATAAACAATTTAAATAAAAAAAAAAAAACTGCTTTTAATGACTTTTGAGATTTTAATCTTGCCTGTAGTTGGTCCCAGTTATAATACAACTTTTATTTCTTTTAAAATTTGTTATTTGAAAACTATAATGTAATGGCAAGATTCAAGAATTTTTTTAATTTATTTAAAAAATGCTAGACAGGGGAGGTAATCGTTAAACGCCGCTGGATTGGAAAATCGCAGCTGATCATCTTCGGATTTAACTATAGTGCTGTGAGTTGGTCAGTAAGAGCAACGGGAACATCTCAAATTCGCGAAAATGGCGGTCTGATGCCTATTAAACGAATAATTAGTTAAAAGACAATTTTCGCAGAAATTTGCTTTTTTCTTTCTCCATAAGTCAAAGATAAAAGACTATTCTTTGAGAAACAGAGTTTTTTACTGTTGGCGAAAATAGTTAAAAATTACACACAAACTGCAAGTATGTACCCAAATCAAAGAACTTACTTGTACTTGGGATCGCTTGCAGAGGATAATTTCATGACTTCAAAAAAATTTGAATTAGGTGGGACATTGATTGTAATTGTATGGTGGACATTAGGATAGCGACCCACTCTCAAACTGTACTGTATAAAAAACTTCTCAGCTTTCTTTGTTTCAGCACGTTCTGAAAAATTAAATGAATCCTATTTATTGCCAAGTTAAAGCAAGTATATAGAAAAGTAAACATATTTAGTAATTTTAAAGTATTAAGTGTAATGTGTCTACTACTACAAAAGTACAATTCCTATTCACTAGTATATAAGACATGCTAATACTATGTTGGGGTACCTTTGACGTGGTCGATGTGACCATCTCCCACATTGGTGACCCGGACGTGATGCGAACACTAGAGATCTGTCCAGGCATTTCGTGAAAGGTCCGTTTTTGTAAAATTGTGAAAAAATTACTCGTAATTTGTGAATAAAAATAAACGTTAAGTCGCATTCTTTCAACCTGGGTCCTGCTTTTGTGAATTTGTGCAAATAGGGTCCGTTATTGCAAAAAAACTTTTTCAAGGAGTTTCTAAATTGTAAAGACATACAAGATTATGCTCAACCAGGGGTCTGTCCAGACATTTTGTGAAAGGTCCGGTTTTCGTGAAATTGTGAAAAAATTACTCACATTCCAGGGTCCGCTTTTATGAATTTGTTCAAATAGGGTCCGGTTATTGCAAAAAACTTTTTCAATGAGTTTTTAAATTGTAAATAGACACAAGATTATAATCGGCACTGTAAAATTATAATTAAAAAAATTAAATTTTAAAAAATAAACAGCAATTTCTGCTACTAAATTAGCGATGCAGCATACAAATATTTGGTGTTTAGCCTATACTGCTGAACGCAGAATATTCATTTCGTACGAATAATGGAAGAATCGTCCGCCGAAGACAAAACTTAATTCGTTTACATCCATCTTTCTTGTTTTCTGCCCTGGAAAGGGTTTATTCGATTCACAAAACAATAACGAAGATAAACAAATTTGTGATGGGGCCGATTAAAAGAAAAATCATTTTGTTTAGGATCCGTTTTTAAGTAAAATATTTTGTGAAGGATCCGTTAACGGGCCCAAATATCTTCTAAACAGACCCCTGTTGACGGAAACTCCCAATCTCGATGGATGGTCCACCTTGAACAGTTGACTTGCTACTTGTAACTGTGACATTAACCACATCGCCGCGGTGTTGATACTCAGTCTCAATCACACACAACATCGGCTTGTATATACTCGACTGCTAATGGAAACACAGAAGTGACCACGACAGTGAACTCAATACAGTTCTCACGATTAGCATTTAAAAGTATGGTGATCTTAATACTGCTCTCCCGGCATCTCACAAAACAGCAATGAGTCAACTAGTGGTATCCGTCCATCGAAGTCTATCAGAGATATTATTCTGGTGGGGTATTGCTGTAGGGTGTCTACCACTACAAAAATACAATTCCAAATCACTACCATATAAAGCATGTTAACTCTACGTTGGAGTACATTTTCATAGATGAAGGTTGACATGGTCGAAGCAACTCCCCCATATGAAGGTTAGTAAAAAAAAAAAGGGTTATTTTTTTCATGTATTAATCAAAATGCTTATTTATAACTAACACTAGATGTTTTGAAATTTTTAAAACTATCATTTATTACTCAGTAAAGTCTTTATAGTCATTCAAGCTGATTAATTTGCTAAAAAACCAAATTTGTCAATTAGATATCGAATAAAAAATTTAGATAAAGAGAAAAATTTTAAAATTACTCTTCACAGAATAAGCTTTCATTTACAAGCTTCCTATTAGCATACAAGCTTCCTATTTAATTAGGTTTATAATGTAAATTTTAATAAATATATAACTAAGTATAAATGGAATGTTAATAAACAGCAAAGTTAACATACGCCTAATAAATTTTAGTTTATATGTTACACGTCAATTTCATAAATTAAGTTTTTTTTATTCTCCAAATATTAATTTTCATACATCCCCTTCCTATTTCTTTCGACAAAACTAAATATTAACGAAATCAGATTTGAGTAAACCGAAATTCGGATTAAGGTTATAAATAAGCTTCAGTTTTGTGCAAATGTAAGGAAAACTGCTTGTATAGATAGTTATGGAATTAGTTTTCCTTTTAAATTTAAACCGTTTGAAAAAGTATAATGCAAACTGAGATAACTGATTTTTAGTACACATTTTGTTCATCGATAATAATCTCAAATCATTGCATGCAATTTAATTTCTGGAGATATCGATGCGGCTATACTGCGCCAAGGTTAGCGACCGCATTTGAAACTTAAAATTCGAAAGAAAAGAAATATTTCGTGATTGTGTTTGTTTAATAATTAAACTAATATGAATGTTTTCCACTTTTATTCACTTGTTATATTACTAATAACTCTTACCGAAGAGATGAGAGATACAAAAATAGTAAAAAGCAATCTTTTTTAAAAACTAAATATAATTTGGCAGTCAAGCCCAGTGCCAGATTACCCATTGGGCCATGGCTTGGGGCAACCAATGATTAGGGGCCCCCTTAAAAAAAATTTTAAAATTTAAAAAAACTAAAAACAATCATTTTTCTATAAAAAAAATCACTTTCAAATATATTAATAAAATACGATAATTTTTTTACATAATTATTACATAATTTTACATATTTATTTATTACTTATTTTAGTTATTATTTATAAGTACTATTATAGTTTATGTATCACAATATTTATCAATGTTTAAGTTCAAATTTGTCCTTTTGATTTGCGCGCGAAAAATTTAAAGCAGTACTATAGCGAGCTGAGACTTGTTTAAACAAGAAACAAAGAATTGAATGTTGTAGACATTGAGACGTTTTAAATGAAAGAAGTTATTTAGTGCCTCAACTAAGGTGTCTCATGATTTTTTAGTGTTTTATAATTATTTAGCGTCCGTAATTCTATTTGATCAATAAATAATTACAAAATATTTTACTAAAAGGTAAGTGTTTGTTTATTGTTTTATATACTTTAGAAAAAACTCATACAACTGGTCACTTTCAATCAAATTTTATATATTGAAATTGTCACTGTTTAAGAGGTCCAGGATATTATTTATTTTTATTTTAAATATGCTTTCTTAAATGAAAAGATATAAATACTTTAATATTTGAATAAATAAAAAATATACAATAAAAAATTTAATCTAAGGACCCCAAAAATTTGAATAGCCTAGGGTCCCGCGTATGCTTAATCCGCCCCTGGTCAAGCCATGTACGAAATGATAGACATTACGATTCACTAGTAAATCATAACAGCGGAAGTGCAACACTGTTTCATTTTCCACAAACATAAAATTCACTTAGTATCAAAACTCGGAAGTCCAGTCTAGATAATCGGATGATAAATGACTTTTGCAATTGTAATACATCATCTGTTGCATGAGGAAGCTAAAATGCACAGAATTAACACTGGGAAACTGAGTAGCTGGACATATTTAAACTAGACATGCGCCTTATATTAAAAATTGTTAGTTTAATCTTTGCACTAGTTTTTATTTTACTTTGCATCAGAGCTTCGAAAACCATTTAAAATGGAAAACTTACCCATTTCCAATTCTGGATGAATATCTTTGATGAATTTTATTCTATCAGCGTTTAATGCTAGTTGAATGAGATAAGTTGACACCATGTTGACTTCCGTTAGAGATTGCTTTCTTAAATAGTCCAGAGCACCTTTTTTATTCCATGTCAAATTAGGAGCAGACGCTAAGGCCTACCAAGAGAAATAATGGAAGTTTTTTTATAAACACTCATAAATAGAGATTTATAATTAGTTCATTAATTATTTAATAATCTGATGTAATGAATTCATCATGACTTGTACACATCAAGTTTTTTTCTTGTTATAAAAATTAGTTCAAGTATTATAAACGTTGTCCAGAATTCAATAAGGGAGATTTATTACAAGGTACGAAGCCAGATTTTTCAAAAAAAAAAAAAAAAAAATAAGCACCTTTTAAGTACTTTTTATGCACTTTTATTAAATATTTTTAATTACTTTCCAAAAAATAAGTCATAATTAAGATCTGCGTACCAATAAAAAGTTTTCTTCTTCTTCTATCTTTTAAAGTTTTTAATTTATAAACATAAAATCTCTAAAATTCAAAAACATTTCTCAAAGACTTTATAATAATCATGATAAAATAACTAGTTTCTGATAAATATCGCAAAGAAAAGTTTGAAACTCTTGCATTTTTTTTGTAACTTAGAGCAATCGACAAAGCAAAGAAAAAAAATTCTATTTAAAAGATAGAAATTAAGCACTTTTTACAGACCCCGTATAAAAGGCTTTATACGGGACATTTTAAAAACCGTAAATCAAAAATAATCACCTTTAAGCACTTTTTAAAAACGCTATGCACCCTATTATTCTATTAAGCTAATTTCGGACTACCGAGCAGGTAAAAAACACGTCAGCGACAAAAATTCAAAATTTAGATTTTTATGTTTACTTGGAATTTGTATACCAGGGGTCTGTTGAGAAGAAATTTGGGTCCGTTAACGGACACTTCACAAAATATCTTTCCATAAAAACGGACCCTACACAAAATAATTTATCCTTTAATCGGACCCTTCATAAATTTGTTTATCTTCATTATTGTTTTGTTAATCGAAAAAAACCCTTCCCAGGGGGTGGGGGAAAGAAAGACAAATGCAAACGAACTAAGTTTTGGCTTCCGCAGAAGCTTCTTCCTTTATTCGTACGAAATGAATATTTTGCGTTCAGCAGTATAGGCTAAATACCAAATATTTGTATGTTGCATCGCTAATTTAGAAGCTGCATTTGCTGTTTATTTTTAATAATTTAATTTTTTTAATTATAATTTTACAGTGTTGAGTATGATCTTGTATGTCTTTCACAATTTAAAAACTACTTAAAAAAGTTTTTTTTTTTCTTTTGCAATAACGGACCCTATTTTCAGAAATCACAAAAGCGGACCCTGGTTCAAAGAATGTAACTTAACGTTTATTTTATATTCACAAATTACGGGTAATTTTTTCACAATTTTAAAAAAACGGACCTTTCACAAAATGTCTGGACAGACCCCTGACATATGTATATACATTGAAGTATGTTACATTTTGCAAAAAAAAAAAAAAACTCAAAAATCCATTGTGAAACCATTAATTTTTAGACATTTTATTCAATTTGAATACATTACAGTTTGGTTAACTTACAACGTAGTGCTACTTTGAAATTACATTTGGGAAAAATAACTTACAGAATTTTACTGTATACAAAATTATAAATTTTCAGTACTTTGAGATATTAGCTTTAAAACCTTTATTCTAACGTATGTAAATAAAAATATAGATCTAAATTATTATGTTATTATCCAGGGGCCTGTTTAGAAGAAATTTGGGTCCATTAACGGACCCTTCACAAAATATCTCTTCATAAAAACAGACACTTCACAAAATGATTTTTCTTTTAATCGGACTCCTTCACAAATTTGTTTATCTTCATTATTGTTTTGTTAATTGACAGGGCAGAAAACAAGATGGATGTCAACGAATTAAGTTGTCTTCGGCAGACGATTCTTCCATTATTCGTCCGAAATTAATATTCTGCGTTCAGCAGTACAGGCTAAATACCAAATATTTGGTTGTTGCATCTCTAATTTAGAAGCAGCAATTGCTGTTTATTTTTGAAAATTTAATTTTTTTTAATTATAACTTTAAGTGCTGAGCATAATCTTGTATCTTATTTACAGTTTAAAAACTCCTTGAAAAAGTTTTTTGTAACAGGACCCTATTTGTACAAATCCATAAAAGCAGAACCCTGGTTGAAAGAACGCGAGTAATTTTTTCACAATTTCACAAAAACCGGACCTTTCACAAAAATGTCTGGACAGACCCCTGATAGATACAGGCAGTACTTTAAATAACAAGCTGTGATAGTCAATGGTATTTAAGCAATCTTTTGATTTAATGCAAAGTAGAGTCAGAAAGAGTGCAAAGCAGGATAGCTTTTGAATAATGCAGTTTTTCGAAGTTTGATGCTCTTTGGCAGGTAATTTTTGGAAATGCTGCGAGTTTGTAAGATATTTATGATTGTTAGCCTATCTTAAACTAGCGTCTACTACGCTGATTATAAAGAATGAGACCCGTGGTGGCTCAGGGGATAAAACGCTCGCCTACAAAAGTAGTGTCCCGGGTTTGAATCCCACTGCAGGCTGGTCGATTTTAATTCCACTACAACGACCACAGTGCTGACGTAAAATATCCTCTGTGATAGAAGAATCAGAGTCCCCTTGCAAACAGGCTAACCGTGGGAGTTTTTCGTGGTTTTCCTCTTTATGTAACGCAAATACGGATTAGTTCCATCAAAAAGTCCTTCAGGAAGGGAAAATTTCTTCTGATACTCGATCCAGGAGTTCCCTTGTCTTCTGTATTGGGTTTAAAACTACAAGGCTACGGAATTTAACATTGGTTGTAAACTCAAAATTGGGTTGAGTGTTCAGCGCCAGGTTGATATTTTGTGCCATTTTTCATAAAAGATTATGAAAAATGGCACAAAATGTCAATATGAAAAGCCTTGAAAAAATTATTTGTAATTTGTGAATATAAAATAAACATTAAGTCACATTCTTTCAACCAGGGTTTTGTGAATTCGGGTAAATAGGGTCCTGTTATAATTGCTGCTACTAAATTAGAGATGCAACATACAAATATTTGGTATTTAGCCTATACTTCTGAACGCAGAATATTCATTTCGGACGAATAATGCAAGAATCGTCTGCCTAAGACAAAACTTAATTCGTTTATATCAATCTCTCTTGTTTTCTGCCCTGTCAATTAACAAAACAATAATGATTATAAACAAATTTGTGAAGGGTCCGATTAAAATAAATTATTTTGTGAAGGGTCCGTTTTTATGAAAAGATTTTGTGAAGGATCCGTTAACGGACCCAAATTTCTTCTAAACAGACCCCTGCTTAGTAATGGAAAATATTCGAACGGTTATTCCAATGCTGCATGCTCGCGAAGATTGGATAAAATTTAGGATTATTCATTTTAGCCAAATTTCATCTAGTTTGAAAAATTCGCTTGCTTACCTTTTTTCTTAAAAATAAATGAAGGTTCTGTTATACGTCTTAAAGCCCGAATACATCAAGATTGTATCTATAGTTTTAATTAAAGCTATGTTTCAAGTTTAAGTCTAAAAAAGTTTCAAGAAGTTTTCAACCTGGGTAAGGACAGTAACTTTTTGTACCTACCTGGACAATAAGAGCCGTAGTATATACATTCCCAAAGCTTCCGTCAGGATATTGCTGACTGATTAAAAATCTTCGATTTTCAAACACAACACTGTCGTTGATTTTTATATTTTGAGTTGCAGCACATTCATAAGCTTGGAGAGCCAATGCCTGATACTCTAGAAAAGACAGTTAAACAAAAAATACATTACTAAATATTAATTATCACTAGAGCCCGGATTTTGATGACCTAAAAAATCTCAATTAAAGCCCTTTAAAAGTGCAAAAAATGCCCTTAAAGAATGCAAAAAAATGCCCTTAAAATGCGAAAATTGCGCTAAAAACGCCTTATGACATGACTTAAATAAAGTAAAAATATTGAACTAAAACAATTTTTTACTCTTTAAAATTATTATGAGTCATTTCAAAAAATATAAAGCAATGCAATACTTGTTCTACGTTCATTAAAGTTTGAAAAATATGTTTTATATCCTAAAATAACAACAAAAAAAAAGGAAAATATATTGACTCCAAAAGATTTTAATTTTGTATAGAAACTTTAATGAATATAACAACTTCCATCTCATAATATTACTAAATATCAGAATTACATTGGATTATTAATTTTTTTTTAAAATTTTGAAATGTAAACGAGCGTTTTTTGTCTGAAAGTTAAGTTTTATACCTGAAGAAGCTTCTTTCAACGTCTACTGATGTTATTGGTGCGTACTTGAAAAAGACGGTCTCACTTACTGACAATTCTTCAATTTGAAAAGATGTTGCTTCACCTGTTAATATCCTAGAGATTTTCTTCATTGTTTGGAAGCCAGTGTAATAATGATAAATGATAAAAAATTTGAAAAATGCTTTAAAATGCAAAATATGCCCCAAAATGTAAAGAAAAATGCCCTATAAATCTAAAAAAATGCTCTAAAGGACAAAAAATGTCCAAAAATGCAAAAAAATGCAAATGTCATCAAAATCCGGGCCTTAATTATCACAAAACAATTTCGTATCTATTGTTTCTTCGATAAAGACTATTACATGATTATCCTTTTATAAACAACAAATTGAATAATTGAACACAATTTAACAATTCCAAGATATAAAAAATTAAAAATGGGATATTTGTTATATATAAGCTGCTTAGTTAAAAAAGTAAGACATTAAAAATTAATGCACATTATTTTTTTTAACAGTTAAGGATAAAGTATAGAGAGAATTCCCGTCGTGGAGGACTTGATGGAATTAACCCGCATTTGCGATACATGGAGAGGAAGACCATGAGAACCTTCCACGGTTTGCCTGACAGCAAGGGGACTCGAACCCATAATCCGTCTACCACTGAGGATATTTCACGTCAGCACTTTGGTTCGTGCAAGCCGGATGCGGAATTCTTATTGACCAGCAGTCGCTGGGATTCGAACGAGATTCACTTCATTAGAAGGCGAGCGCTCTATCCCCTGAACCATTGTGGCTCACTGAGATGTCATTGTAAAATATTCGTGTACGATATTCAAAAGCTCACGAAGCGTTAAGTAGCTACCAGCTTGTCTGGAAAGTAAAGACGGCATGTGCGCAATGCTAACCATATTGCCACAATCATACTGTTCACAAAATTTTAGAGCTTCAACATCTGGCTCACAACAGGTTATTGCGGGAATCTTAATTTTGTTCCGAATTTGCAAATAGGTGTGTTCTTGAATACTTTTTAAGAGGCTAAATATTTCGGACCCTTAATAGATAGTTTAATAAATTTGAGAAAGTCTCGTAATTATAACGTAACTTGAAGAGAAAATAACGCTTATTGACTTATAAGACTAGGTTTGGCAACATTTTAGCCGATTTGGCGACAAAACGATTGATTGTTCTAGAAAGTTTCAAAGCGATAGGACCAATATTTATAGAGTTACGCGAGAATTTTGTATATAAATAAGAGTGTTTACAGGGTGCGTAGCCAAATTCAACAAAATAAGCACCTTTCAATCTCTCAAAAAATATAATTAGACAGGGATGGCAAGTTTATGACAATTGATGGTTTTATCAGCTTTATTTGCTTGCCAGTGACGAAGACGATGGCGCGTCACAAACGATGAAATTAACAAAAGAAATGAAATTTTCTATCGCTGATAGGGAAAAAAAATTGATAATGTTTAGTTGGTACCCATAATCAGCAAAAATTCGGGAGATTTTTCAATTCTGTCACAGAAGGCGGAAAATGAAGTCTGAAATTGAGAATCTCTTGCAAAAAAATGCAGCCGAGTTGCACAAGAGACAAAAATCCTTACCACTGACTCCAGCTCAGCATACGCAAGTGCGGACCCGCAAGTATTTCATCATAAAACAAATGGTGTTTTCATACACAACAGACCGACGGTATGGCGAAATAGATTGGGATTGAATAAATTGTGAAAACGCTGAATAGGACCATGTCTTTTTGCATAATTTGCGGCGAAAATCAGCATGGTACAAAAAAAATCACATTTCGGAAAAAGGAAAATTAAGCACTTTTTAAAAACACCCTTGAAAAAATGCACCTTTAAGGTCTTTTAAAAATCGAAAATAAGCACCTTTAAGAACTTTTTAAAAACGCTACGCTTTAATATGCTTATGACTTGGTGTTCGCATTAGTGTTCTGATCTGAGAGTTTAGTGAGTTCATTGACCCGTTTGAGATTTCAAAGCCTGAAAACTACTGTATTTGAGCTGTTACTGAGTGCTGGAAACGGCTGTATTTTATAGAAGATTCAGCTAACAAATTTTTGAGTCTTCTAACAGTTTTATTAATCAATCGAAACGAACCGCTGTGCCCGGTACACTTATAGTATTTTTTTTTTAAAAGATAAATTCGAAAATTCTGCGTAAGCATACTTACCCATACTTTTACGAGAGTTGTGGTTATGTCTCAGGTAATACTCCAAAACATTAGTGTGGTGTGGATCAAAGGACTTTGCATTGCATAGTGCCAATAATATAAACGGATGCGTCGTTTGTCTAGATCCTCTTACCAGGTCAATTAGACGACCGACTAAGTCTATGTTGTGGAAGTTTCTGGGATTGCGATTTGTTGCAATTAATGCGTGGATGAAAAGTGCCAGGTTGTTCGGATATACAGGAAAAGAGCTATTCCTGAAATAAAAAGAAAATAATATTGTAGAACAAACAGGATTGTCATAATTTAAATCATAGATTAAAAATTGTGATATAAATCACTAGATATTTTAAAATTGATTTAAACCAGTTTTTTAGATAAGTTATTAAGTCGAAAAAATATCCATAATGAAGGAAAACTTGATCTATCCAAAGAATCTTAGATTTTTTATTAATGTAATCTGATCCCCCGTGGCAGAAAAAATCACAATAAAAACATTTTTTAAAAATCGTGAAACTAGCAGTTGTCATTGCCGAAAAAAAGAACGACGACGTAATCATTCGAATCCGACTCATCCAATGATTCGAGATTAGGCTGTTATAATAAATAATATCGTATAAAAAATATAAACTTAAAAACTAGAGAAATCAAAAGGAATAATTGTCAAAATTTGATAGAATTACCTTAAAAAGTAAATACTCAAATGCATGATTCGAATTCCACATATTGTTTGAAATATAGCGGGATATTTAAAAACCACGCGAAAAATAAATATCAATAACTGCCGAAATTACAATCGAAACACTACATCGATTTATGTTACTATCGGCGTAAATTGAGCTCTTCAAAAAGTGATTTAAATGCACGATTCGAATATTTTGGAGGAAATGAGGAGTCCAATATTTAAGCGAGGAAAACCTTGAAATTTTAAGACTCATTACTTAGAAATGCGGAACTAAAAACATCACAACTAGTTTCATTGCCTGATGAAATTAGGTTTTGTTTCAACCGACAGGCAAACAAGCTTTGATGTGGATACTTTCAGGCTAACTTTTTTCAATAGAGATTAGTGAGATTTCAATATTGATTTGAGACCCCTAGTGAGCAGACTTTACTCTTCACACATAGTCTAAATATCATAAAAGTATACGGAACAATATGTATACTAGGAAAATTATTATTTTCCCCTTAAACCTAGTTTATAATCGATTACATGCAATGTATTAAATATTCTAAATAAATTATACTACATCATTAATCTAAATATTTTTCACAATGCAAATTTGTTAATTTAATACTTTAAAACCTTGTTTTTTAAAAAAAAAAATAGTAATGCAAGCATTAAGAAAATTTCCTGCCAGAATGCCATTTTTGTAATTGCCATCAATTTTGCCATCGAAATCGTTTTAGTTACATTAGATTTTCGCTTACATTTTGGTACCGAACAAAACTAGTTTAACGTTCTTTTCTTCAAATCGAAAACTCTTATTTTATATAAATCTGTTCTTATTTAAATCTGCTTTGGATTTGAAAATACTATGAAAAGTTCAGTTCATAATTTTAGTTTATAAGCATAAATTGAAATAAATTATAGCAATACATTTCAAATATTATTAAATTAAATATTTTTATAGTAAACACGATTCAAATTTATGGTAAAATTGGAAATATTCATCATTAGTACTTTTGATTCAATTTTGTTAACCAATCTTTTTTTCCTGCTGTTCTTTACTTGCTTAATGTAATTTGCATTGGCGATAACACAATATCAAAAATCCTTTATTTGGTTGATGAATTGGCGTGGATTGAAAAAAATATTACTGTGAATTTGTCGCTTTAAAAATTTAATTTAACATAATTTGTTTTGTTTTTTTGCTTCGTGTTTTTCTGAAAACTTCGTAAAAAAAGTAAAGTTTGTGGATCTCTTTTCCTCCAAAAAAAAAAAAAAAAAACAACAACTTTATAATAGTAAAATGAATTGTACGGCATTAAAAATAATTTTGGCGAATATTTATGAAGAAAACTTAACCATTCATTAACAGAAAATCACTAAGAAATGACTAAATTCATTCAGCAATGTTCATTTCGGGTTATTTTCTTTCCATTACTGTGTATACTTTTAAGAATCAGAAATATATTTGGAGCATTCAGATAAAATGTTATTTTAGAGAAATTTCATTTTTAAACTAGAAATTGGTAGGAATTTTAATTACCATCACGTTTTCCGCAATTTTTTTTTTTTTTTTAGAAATACATAAATGTAAATCAGGGGTCTGTTTAGAAGAAATTTGGGTCCGTTAACGGACCCTTCTCAAAATATCTTTTCATTAAAACGGACCCTTCACAAAATATTTTAACTTAAAAACGGACCCTTCACAAAATAATTTATCTTTCAATCGTACCCTTCACAAATTTGTTTATCTTCATTATTGTTTTGTTGATCGAATAAACCCTTCCCGGTTGGGATAGAAAGAAAAATGCAAACGAACTAAGTTTTGTCTTCGGCAGACGATTCTTCCTTGATTCGTCCGAAATTAATATTCTGTGTTGTGCAGTATAGGCTAAATACCAAATATTTGTATGTTGTATCTCTAATTTAGTAGCAGCAATTGCTGTTTATTTTTTAAAATTTTTTTTAATTATAATTTTACAATGTTGAGCATAATCTTGTATGTCTATACAATTTAAAAAATTCCTTGAAAAAGTTTTTTTTGCAATAACGGACCCTATTTGCACAAATTCACAAAAGCGGACCCTGGTCAAAAAAGAATGTGACTTAACGTTTATTTTATATTCACAAATTACGAGTAATTTTTTCGCAATTTTACAAAATCGGACCTTTCACAAAATGTCTGGACAGACCCCTGTAAATAAAAATTAAGTTTTTTTTTATAGTGTATTTCTGCACATTTTGGTCATTAATGAAAGCCAATAAACTCAATAAGTCCACAAAACAGTCGAAAAAATTTCTTTATTTAAACTGATAGCCTTTCCTTTAGTTTCAATAATTAAAAATTCTGATCAAATGAAGTAAAACCAATTCAATTTTCAGATAAACAATCGTTTTTGATTTGCTTTTTCCACGAATTCTGGTACATTCGTTTAAATTTTTTGTTAACAAATCTTTTTCCTGCTTCTCTTTACTCTATTAATATAATTTGCATTGGCGATAATACAATATAAAAAATCCTTAATTTTGTTGATGAATTGGCGTGGATCGAAAATTTTTCTTTAGTTAATTTGTCGCTTTAAAAATTTTATTTAGCAATTTTTTTGGTTTTTGCTTCCTGTTTTTCCTTGTTTTATTTGTGTAAATTTTTATATTTTGGATTTAATTTACTTGCAGTTAATTTTTTTTTTTATATACAGGGTGTAAAAAGTTTGAAAACTCAAAAAATTTGAGAAGCGTACAATGTTGGGGAAAAACGGACCACCCTGAGTAACTTTTGATCTACTGATCGGATCTTTACGTTTTAGGACTCATTCTTAATGATTCGAGGGGGGGGGACCTCAAATATGCAAATTATTAAGTGTAGACGATATTTTAAGTTACGAAATCAGGCACAAAAACGTACTTGCTTTAAATAAACATACCCTATTTTCAACTGATTCTGATCCCCAACATATAGGAGGTGGCCGCAGACTGGGAGATATGATCCTCAGTTTGGTCAGAAGAGCGATCTAAAATTTGGTCCCGCTTTATTTTACTTTTTGCGTTTTCGAATTTGAGCGTAAGTTGAGATGAGCGCTAAGGCAACATAAAGCAAGTGCAAATTGAAATCAGCTTCCCCCGAGGACACTGTACATAGGATAGAAAAAGATGGAAGCATTAAATATATTTTAAAGCTATTTAATAACTATCTTCCAACCGCCTGGTGACGCGGTAGTGGGCAAATTTGAAATATTAAATATAAACACTTTTCTTGGCAGATTTAGATTTTTTTAGAAAAAAGTAACCCTATTTGAATTATAGGTATATGCATTTCGCACCACAGATGGCGCTACGACTTAAGTAGGGAAATAATTTTATTTACGTTGCACTAGAGCTGCACAACGGCCTATCTGTGACGTTCTGGCAAGCATCCTTGAGGATGATAGGAAGACATGCCATCACAATTTTTATCCTCTGCAGAGGGGATGGGCACGACAACCTGCGCGAACTCTAGTTCTTTACGCCAGAACTGTTTAACAAGGACAGTTATCGCGCACCCTCAATCCCTGCGCAGTGTGATCAACGTTTTCACCCACCCGCTTACTGACCGCAACCAGTGATGCTTGACCTAGGTGTTCTACTGGGAACAGTGCCTTTACAATCAGTCCACTAAGGGACAGTGTCCTAGAAAATAGGGTAAAAGCTATTTAAAATAGGGCTATCTCAAAACCCAGAAGATATTTTTCGGAAATTCTTTTTAAAAAATGGATAAAAATTTAAACCAGTAATTTTATGTTCTTAATCCGATGGATCCAGAAATTCTCCACTTATAACAGCTCGTACCGCAATTAATTCCATGATTACAACGCCATCTGTGAAGCGAAATACATAAACTTATGGCCTCTTACTTTTTCTGGAGAATCCGAATCTGCAATAAAAATTCAAGGGTTTGTGTCAAAGTTGCCCACCTACCCCTGGGAGGAAGATTGAGTTTGGTACCATTGAATAGCTCAAAAATATTGAATGCATTTTATTCGAAGTCTACGATTCGATGAATATTGCGCAAGGTATGACCATTTTCAAACATTTCTCATCCTGCGTATGTATATTTGCGTACAAAATTAAGTCAGATATTAGTAAAAGATATTTTCTATTTCTGAAGTATATTTACTGTAACTTTATTTTAAGGGTATAGTAATACTGTTAAAACTGCTATTAGAACTTAAGATTGCTTAGACACAACTAACTTTCATGCCAACACGCTGTCTGTGGTCCCCAAGTGAGCCGTTTTCTTAAACAGACTTCAGACTATGGAGGGGAGCACAAAGCAACTAAACTTTGAAGCACTAGCTCAGGGTGCGTAGCCAAAACTTTCAACAAAAAATTAGCACCCTTAAAGTACTTTTTAAGTACTACATACATTAAAAAAGAGCATCACAATTTTCAAAGACATTACATGATCATGATAAAGTAATGAAAAACTATTGGCTCGTTCATACGCTATGGACCAAAAAGGTACGACGAAATGGACTGTGGTTGAATGAATTGCGAAAACGTTGAATACAATGTGAAAAGCACGCTTTTGCATAATACATGGCGAAAATCGACAAGATAAGGAATTAAAAGCTCATTTTCGAAAAGGGAAAATTAAGCAAAAACACCTTTAACGGCTTTTAAGAAACGAAAATCGATATTAAGCACCTTTAAGTTCTTTTTAAAAACTCTATGCACCATGTAATTGCTTGCTGAAAATTATTTGTTAGAAAAAATGAGCTCAGTGTCTATATGTTCAGTGTCCAAAGAAAAAACTAATAACAATAGCATTAAAATGTACAGATAATAAATTACTCTAATCTGCTATAGTTATAAAGATCAAGGAATGCCTTTTACTAGTTTATTAAGCAAAAAAGCTCTGAAAAATTAAAAATAAAATTACCTTAGCAAAGATCTTGATATTTCTACCTCTAATTGTTGCTCCATAAGTAATCGTTCACTGGTTGAGACTATATTCTCCCAATTGCTCACAACTAGAGCAATAATTGCTCTGTGGGTGTTTTCTTTCCAGCCATAATCTGGTTGCCTGATGTGTAGAATCCAGTCCACACCACTTAATAATTGGGATGCGGGGCAAGACGTTAGGGGAGGGGATGCACCAGTCCCATTGAAATCGTCCGATTCTGAAGTAGGATCTCCATTTTCGTTAGATTTACTACCAAATCCTAAAAAAAAATTAAAAATGAGATGGCTGAATCTATAGAATGAGATTAAAAAATTTTTAAACTAATTTAAGGTTAAACAAATCGGAGGTTACTCCAGACTTGGTAAAAAAAAGCTCCGTTTTTGTAAAATTATGAAAAAATTACTTATAATTTCGTGAAAAATAGGGTCCTGCTTTTGTGAAAAGTTACTTTAATCAGTGGCCTGTCAATACTTTGAAAAGCCCTGTTTTTGTGAATTTTAAGAAAATAGAAAGGGTTTTTTAAATGAGTCGTTCACTATTTTTAAAATATTGCGTCCTGTTTTAACGATAGAAAATTTTGCATAAAGTCAGTTAAGACTAAATTTCTTATAAAACATCTCCAGGTTAAATGTAGCTCTCAATATTGAAATTTATCAAAAATTTTAAATATTTTTCACCTAATTTGAAATTGCAGGCGCAGTTGCAAAGTTATGTTTTGAGTTTTCTTTTTTTAAAAATTTGATTGAACGCAAACTTTAATAATTCAATAAAAGCTGCACCAAGTACCATAAGAAAAATCTGGTGATGAGACATACTATCATTAACAATAAGCTACAAGTAACTGTGGTACCAAGGTAAAAATGAATTAAAACAAAAACGAAGAAATGTCATTAGTTTCAGTAATAAAAAATGGGTAAGGGGGCGTTCAAACATTACGCAAGTACCTGTGATTTCCTTAAGCAAGAAATTAAAATCCACTTATTTCCAAAATCTTCTTTAAAAGCAATAAAATGGAACCAAAAATAAAACTTGGAAAAATTTCAAATGTGGAACAAAAGTGAAATTTAGGGAAAGAAAAAAGAGAAACATTTCTTAGAGTTAATAAAAGTAGATAGTTTTGAACAAAATAGGAAGAAAAAAAAGTTGCTCAAGAATATTACAGACTGAAAATTTTATAAATTAATTAAAACGCTAACTTTGTTAACTGCAAAGTTAATTTTTTTTTATTTGAATTTAGTCCTAAAACTAAATTATAAGTTTTAGGATTTAACGTATTAAGTACTAGGACAAATAAGCATGGTAGTTTTCAAATTTTCTTATTTTTGACAACAAGAGAAAAGGAGACCGAGATTTCCAAAAATATACGGAAATAATATATCTGAACGGCTCCCAAGTGCCGATATACGAAAATAAACCCCTTTCGAAGTGCTACATTTTCTGAACGTATAACATCAAAAAATATGCTGAAGTAATTAAGGATAGTTAAGCTTTATTTTTTAAGTGCTATTAATTATAAATGAGTAATTTTTTAAGACGTTCAAAGTTAAAAATATTTTGCGAGAATATATTTTAGTTCTGTACAGCATTCTTTTATACAAAATTAATGCCTGCAAAAATGAAGTTTTATTGAGTTCAATGTACAAAGTAAAACTGCATTGATTTTTACACAATAACTAAAGAACCGAATATAATCACCGTTGATGACTAGTTCTGATAATTTTGTACCACCCCTGTGGCAGAATTTTTTCGGGCTTTCTGCGACATACCTCTCTAATACTAATATCTTTCTGCAAAACACTTAAAAACAAATATACATGTTACCAATTTGAAGCAACAGAAGCGTTAACTTCAAATAAAATAATCGGATCAAATAAAGTAATTTTTTTTTAATTGAATATATAATATTTTTTTTCTAATATGGATGATATTCTGTCACTTTGTAGGAAGATAACACACTAATTATTTCCTTTTTCGCATTCTGTAATTAATCACATAAAAAAAAGTCGTGAAATCTGTAGCTGTAACTACCGAAAAAAAAAAAAAGAAACACTGCGAAATCACGCGAATCGGACTCTTCAAAAAGGGGTTACTAAATGCGCGTTTTCATTTCGAGTTGTAATAAATAATATCGTATTAAAAAATATCGGATTTTAAAAGCTATGTGGAAATCAGTAGTAATAACTGCTTGAAAAAATAGAACAAAAATTTCTACAGAAAAGAAATCCAAATTTTTTTACTTCATTTTTTAATATTCTCAAATGAGAATAGAAAAATGGCTCCGATGCGCGAAAAAGGCATTTTTTTAAATAAAATTCTGAAGAATATGAAATCTTTCGAAAATTTCTGAAAAAAAAGCAAATTTTTTACTTCCCAGGGAAAAAATGTTTCTGCAACGTTCAGCGACAATGTCGCCACGATTCTGCCACGGGGAATACCGCTATATATCAGAAAATACAGACATTTCACAACATATCTTTTATAACTATTTTATACCAAATATTGTTTTTCATCAGTCTTCAAGTTTATTATCGAAATAAAAATTATCACTCACCATAATATATTCGATAAATGTTTATTTACATTTTCAGAACGAGTTATCAAAAGAATGTTTGTAGTAATCAGTGTTGCCAGATTAGGGGTTTCCCCCTAAATTTAGGGGGATTTTTTTTCTTCAGTGGGTATTTTAGGGGAATTTGTTTTAGGGTTATTTGTGAATTTTACTAGTTTCATTTTGGTTAAGTTCTAATATCAAATTTTGTAACTTAACGTGTGAGATGGATACATCCTTCTTTTGTGACTTTAATTCTCTTGCAGTAAACATTGAGTCGGAAATCGTACGTAATGTAAAAGAAAGATGCATAAATTTTGTTGTTAAATTGTGCAAAATCAGAACAGAATACCAAATAAGTTTGAAGCATTAGAGTCTATAGAAAAAGTTCACCGGATTCAGCACGTAAATTTGTTAAGGCAAATATAACAGATATTGCTGCTACATTTTCATCAAATTGTATTGATGCCGATGAAACAATTGCTGAGTGGAATTTACTCTCAAATGTAGATGATTTGAATTGTGATTCCACTGAATCTTTATGGGTAAAAATCAGTTGAAATAAAAAATTGTTGTGGAAATTTAAAGTTCAAACATATTTCGACACTTTGTTGCAGCTTTATTAAGTATTCCGTTTTCAAATGCAGCTGTGCAGAGATGATTCTCGATATTAAATATTATTAAAGACAGATTGAGAAATAAAATATCTATAAAATTAGCTGATGCTATTTTGCGCTTTTGGATTTGAACTTTCGAATGGTTGGCAAAATTTTGTACATACTTCTTCTATGTTAAAAATGTTCAACAGCAAAAACATATACAAATCAGAAAGTATTGACGAAAATATGTTGGATATTTTTTCAGAAATTTAAGCATAAAATGTTAGAATTAAAATATTAAAAAGACTATATTGTTGATAATAAAATATTTATGAGAAAATGTGAGAGTCAAAATGTATTGAAAAAAAATATCATATATTTTAGTAGAAATTTAAGATAATGTAACGATTGAAATGTAAAAAAGATTAATTTGTTGATAATAAAAAGTATTAACGCAACATTTTCTATACATTATTTAACTTTTGTACTATTTTTTAGTACTTATACATTAAGTTAAAAATTTCGGGCTTTTTTTAAAAAATATTTAGGGGATTTTACAACGCCATCTGGAGGTAAACGGTTATCGGCACCTGGCAACACTGGTAGTAATTAAGAACAGCTAATAATTTTAATTTATAAGTACGATTAATTCTAAGCTTCATAGGTTTTTTTTCTTTAAAAAAAAATTTGAAGTTCAAAATTTTGTTATATTTTAGTTCAGAACTGAGTTCTTTTGTTTAAACTGTCTAAAAAACTTCTGTAGTTCAATTTGCTATGTAAAACCAAGTAGATTTCCACATAACTAAATAACTTAATAAGATCACTGTAAACTAGTTCTGGGCGATATCAATCTTAACACCGCTATATATATATATCAGAAAATTTCACTATTTCACAGTCTATCCTAAAACACTATATTTTCCACTAATTTTACATTGGTCATCACTTTCGTTATCCAAAAGAAAATTACCAAACCTTACCATAATATATTTGATAATTTTTTTTAATGATAATACTCGTAATGTTACCGTAATCTATAACTATAGTTAGCTATAACATATCTTATAGAATTTTATAAGAGCAGCTGTCACTGGTTATAGTACAGAATTCCGGTGATGGTTATAGTAAATAATTGTATTCACCATGCATAAGGAAAACACTTTAAGGTTTCATTGTCACACTAGATAAAAATATCGATATATTGCCCAACCTTATCTTCCGATTTTTATTTTCTACAACAAAGGTAATATAAGTGAAATGAGCTTATTGGACTCACAGACTGATGTTTTATGAGGAAAAATATTCAAAATAAGAAAATAGAGAAACGTAAAATGTAAGAAGTGAGAGGAAAATCTTACGTTTTTCTGAACTCAAAGGTCGGTACAGGGTACAACCTCTTAAAACTTTTTCCACATATTTAGAATCATTACAAATTTTTTTTAATTCTATGAATGAATATTATAATATAGATAATGCACCTTGAAAAAATGACGTTTGTTATATCTAAGAATACAACTTTTAACTATTTCCTTGTTATTCATAGCGTTATCTATTAATGTTCCATTACTAGCATAAATTCTTTTTTTTTTCGTACTTGATTCCTGGTGAATTAACTTACAAATTTTGCTATTAAGCAGAATATTTTTTCAATATTTAGTGAAAGTAATTTTTCAATTCGAAACTTACACGAATCGTACTTGAAAAATGCGGAAGTAGTTTATTTGCAGCAGTTTAAAAGCAGACAAGACATGATTCACTAAAGTTTCTTTTTGATAACAAGTTTTTGGCCTTAAGGAAATAAAAACACCATTGTAAAAACTTAGTATTCTTGGAAAAAGGAACTGATGAGTGCTAATGAAAATAAGACATTCAGTGTGTGTATTACACTTATACTAATTCTAAAGGTAGACCGACTGATCTACCATTTTATACAATTATTGCAATTTTAATTTTGCATCAAAATTTAATTATATATTTTATTACTATTTAAAGCATACTTTGAAACTGTTTATGTTTGTCGCTACTGTAAATATAAATAGGCCATTCAAGCATTGGTTAAGCACCAAAAAGACTAAAAACACCAGAACTATTATCGTAATTTTTTAACAGCCTTTCATGGTTTCTGGAAGAAACAGTTCAAAAGTTATTTAGAGTAGATTTATTTAATAGGGGACATAGAGTAAACTTCCTTCTTTTTTAAAAATAATTTAATAGTACTAAGGACGATACTTCACTGTTCCAAACTTAAATACCCGAAAATATGATAAATACTAAAATATCTGAAATGAGATTCTAAGCTTTTGTATTTGCAGTAGTTTCAATATTTAATTTGTGGTATAAATGATAGACATACAAACAATAAAAATTATTAACCTATTACGCTACTCAGAGCTACAGCCTATATTTCTAATTTATTTAATCTCTCAGTTGCTTATATGAAATTATTTTAAATGAAATTGAAATGCATTTTACTAATAATAGTATATTGAATAAGTTATGAAAAGAGTAATTATTTATAAAATATTGCATTTGTATTTTCTATCGCACTTTTCAAATCAAATTAAAATTAAATTCTTTAATAAGGAATAACCATTTTCAACGTTTATAGCAGTTCTAAGATTTTATTTGGAAGTAAACTATAATTAGGCTTATTTAGTTTATTTGCGGCTTATATGTATACACCCAAAACAAATTCATAACTAGACTGGATATAGTACAAGAACTTCAAATTTAAGTGTCGGACTTGAAACCTAATTTATTATTAACGATAAAATGACGAAAAATATTTTTAAAATAGTCTAAATAGGTTATAAGTTCACAATTATCTTAATTAACTTTACAAAATCTGGGTTCATTCGAAAAAAGTGAGATTACTTAAGGTTCTGCAGTCGACAAAAATTGGGAACCGCTGTTCTAAAATGAGAGAATTCCACACAAAATTTCCATACATTTCTTTTAAATTTTACAACTACAAAGTATCAAACGGGTCCAAAAAACTGATTTTGAATAAAACGCGAACATATCGAGAAAAGTGTTTTTAATTTACATGTAAATATTTCAAGCAATTTAAACAGTAAAAACTATTACTACTCTATCACATGATTTTAGTTTAAAATTTCCTTGGTATTTTGCCCAGATCACCGTGACTAGATTTTGATTTCGTAATGATGATGCTTCGGGGAATAACGAAATAAGGAGAGTGCTTTAGGGAGTCAACTTCTTTACTTATTTGAGTTTTACTTTAATCATCCCCTTAATAAGTATTAAAAAAATGTTAGAAAACACTGCTAAAAAATAATGGCAAATTTCGAAAACAAAAAATTCAATTTCATTAAATATTAGATTTGCTTTGATTTTGACTATATTTGTTAATTTGAATAGAAAATCTAATTATGCGGGTTAAATGTAAGTATGAGTGCAATAGATGCATTAACAGTTCATCAAAAATTCGGAATTTCATTCGGAATTAAAACTTCTCATTTTAAGATTTCTATATTAAGGCATTGTTTTTGAATTAAATAGACACATAAAAACAATAAGTTAAATATTGCTGAAGAATAAGAGGAAGCTTTACTAAATTTAGTAACTTACGTTCTTCTCAGAAATTAAATAGGAGTCAATTTTTTCCATGGCTAAACATTAGTTAACATTCATAATATTCTCATTAGCAAGCTGTTAATATTTCAAATAACGTATACAAATTGAAATATCGTATTCGTATATACAAATTGAAGTATTGTATTCATAAACAGAAAATTCAGAAATTTTATTTTCGGTTTCCACATATACTCGTTCATTACTTAATAATATCGAATTATTGGAATATGGAATTTGTTACAAATTGTTCAAACAAAAAATATATTAATTTTAAATGAAAGCTAGAAATTTTATTTCTATAATAGCTATTGTTTGGTGCACTTATTTTAAAGATCTATTTCAACTTTTTTTTAAAAAACCGAATTCTTAAATCTAAGTATTTAAAGAAATAATTAGCGGCAGTGCTCTTAAAAATAAAAGCATTTTAATTGTTTCAGCTATTAAAACTTTTTAATGAACATGGATTAATTTAACTTCAGTTAGAATTTTTATTTTGACATAGAATTGTACTATTATCTGAATGCATAAAACCAAACATATAATACCACTATGCCATCTTAAATACGAATTAAAAATATAATTCAAATAAAAATAATTTAAATTGCATAAGTTTTAAAGAAAAGCAAAATAATTCTTACCTATAAATGCTAGGGAGAGCCATGGTATACTGAATAAACACAAAACAGAAAAATAACTAATGTAAAACATTTTAAAGCTGAAGGGGGAAAAAAGTGTTATTTCCCTATTTTAAGCTATTGCGGAAATGAGAGTGCTCACAAATATGAGAATTAAATAAAACTCCCGGGATTATACATATTCACAAAAAGTTGAGTGGTACAGAAGGAACATCCGAATATTACAATACCGTTTGCTAAAAATATTAAAAAGGCTCAGCATGTAGTGCTAATTACTGGTTAAAAGAACACTTGACCTACTTAAGGCGAAGAGTTACGATTAATTCCTTCATTTAGGATGAAGATGAGACCGATAGTAAAGTTTTGTTTTGATTTTACCGTGCTCAGTGATAAAACAGACGCCAGAATATAAAAGTGAAGAGCAAACGATATTTCTTTCCAGTCTTGACGGAGAACGAAGCTTATTTATTTCCCGAACGATCAACTGACTGTGAGGATTCTGGTTCGTGACGAATGGCATTGAAAAAGGAATTAATTCTACTACTTTTTCCCCCAATATTATGAGAATAGTATTTGCTGTGATGTCTAGCAAGCAGGAAATTGATTATGAAATTTTTGAAACCTCAATGAGTCTTGATTAATAGCGATTATATATATTTTGTTGTCAAAAAATTCTGTTTTATGTTATACATAATTTATTAAAAATAATTTAATTTGATATTATTTTTATTGCTTTATAATTTCATCACAGTAGAATTTACGACTAACTACGTCAGTTTTGACTATTCCATTTAGAGATATTTAATACCATAATGTTCTTTTAAAAAAGAAAAAAAAAAAGTTTTCGCTTACATTTTTGATTCAGATAATAATAAATTTAATTTATTGTTTATGGAGAATTTTTTAAGCATTTCTGGAAAATAACAATAAATAACATCAATTTCAGGATACCAATTCTTATTAAATGAAAGATTTTTATTTTATTTTATTTAGCTACAAACTTCAGAGTTAATATCCAGAGCTTTTATATTTAATATTTATTTTTCATTTCCAAAGAATTCATATTTAAAAAAAAAAGTGTGAATTTCACTAAGAAATATAACTGATTTAGACATTTTATTTTTAGATTTTATTAATAATACAGGTAAAAAGTAGAAAATCTTCTGGAAAAGAATTCGAAATTCTTTTTTCAGCTCGAGAAAAACGATCAATTTTTAAATAGAATTATTTAAACGAATTTTATAACCGTGTGTAGAAATTTTTGGATTCCGTTCAAAAGCCCTCGGAATGAGGCGAAATACAGGAAAACTGAAATTAACATTATGGGGACCGAACTTATAAGCTTTTAACTATGCTCCTGATTAAACTATTAAGATCATATTAACCAAATTGCGACTGCCTCCCATATATTGATGGTCAAAAATCGAAATTCGTCGGAGGAAAAAAAGTGTGTTAATTCAAAGCAACATAAGCGTAACGTCGGGGAGGGGACATGGGAAAGCACGTGCACCCTCAAAAAATTTTCAGAATATTTTTAAAATTATTACTTTAAAAGAAAACACCAAAAAACTATTTTTAATTTTAAAAAAATTAATAACTTTAGATATTTTATTAATAATTTAACAAAATAATTCTATATTAATCACTTTTCGGCATAAGTGGTATCTTAAAAACTATTTAAGAGTTTTTCAACACTATTTCGATCATTACTTGACGATTTTGATGTTGCAATCGATAAGTATTAATGTGGTTTATAAAGGAGGTTATTTAGTTTAATTTATGCGCAATATAATTTTTTTAATTGCAGTTGTTTTCTATTAACACTGTATAATAATTTTTAAAGGCTAGTTTATTTTTTGTAACTGTCCAAAGATTTTAGTATCGTTTTAGTTATTTTGTAAAGTTATTTTTTATTTAATAGCATTAAACAACTTTCAGCTTGTTTAGAACGTTAAATATTTTTATTCGGATTTGTTTTAAGTGTAAATTTTCACGTAAATTGCGATAAAATGCTTATGTTTGTTATTCTTATAATTTTTTTAATCAAAAAGTTCCATTTCATACGAAGTAGAAAAATTTTCGACATGTTTCAATAGAATGTGTTCTAAACTATTTTATTTGATTAACACTTAGCTTTTAAAAAACCGGATTGCACTAAATGCATACAAATGTTAAAAATTGGCGCATTATTGCACATAATAAAAATAAAAAAAATTTTAAATTTTAAGGGAATATCATATCAAGGAATTACCCTGATGAATAATATATGATGTATATTATGATGAAACTGATTTTCTGATCAACTCTCAAACGAATTAAATCTGTATAAACTTATTTGCGTTTTGGGCACTGTGGGGTAAAGCGATCATACTACTATTTACAAGCCTAGACTAATTTTATTCATGCTACTCCTTTATTAAAAATATACTTTGTGACAGTTAGATTCGCGTAGATTTTGTATTATTTTTTATGAAATAAAATATAATTCCCATAAAAACAATCTCCTTATATTACCTAAAGAGGTTAATGTTAGTATATATTAGAAGGAAAAGTTGGAAGAAAAACCAATGCAACTGAATTTTTTAAAATTAATTATCTCAATAATTTTGCCTTTCTTTCACGCTACGCCTATGCAAAGCAAGTATGTTTTTGCGTCTGATTCCGCAACTTAATAATTAACTCTGATTATTTAGCATATTCAAAGTTAATTCTTTGAGCAATTAATATTGGTTGTTGTTGTAGTTCAATTACGTCGCACTAGATCTGGGCTATGGGCGACGGTCTGGGAAACATCCCTGAGGATGATCCGGAAACAATCTAGAAGTATTGATTTGTTATGTGAATTTAGAGGACTTTCAATCTGCAACTACAGCTGTATTTAGTCTAAATGGAATCGGGGGACGCTGTAGCCCAATGGTTAGAAAATCTGACTTCGGTTCGGAGGGTCCTGAGTTTGAACCTCGACTCCATTAAGACACACCGAATACATGTGATATACGTAAAATCTGTGGAATCGAAAGTCCTGTGGTCGGTCGATGAACAGTACCGTGGGTACAGGGATCAGGAGAAAAATTCCTTCCCCTTTAAATCTATGCCTGAATGTTTCCCAGGCCATCGCCAACAGCTTGTTGTGCAGCTCTAGTGCGACGTAAATAAAAGTACCTACTACCTACCTAAATAGAATAATACGTTAACATTCCGAATCCAGTTTCGACGGCTTATTTCTGGGGTATTCAAGACCCATCGAATAGGGATAGAAGGTCAAGTGACGAGCTTAACCAGTTTTACAAGTAAAAACGCGTATGTTACTTGCTAATAAGCTCGACGATTCTTCGCTGATGTCGGGGCATGAACCTGCTACCTTCTTTTCTGCAGTGTGATACCTTTTCTTTAAAATAGAGTCTTATCACGCCTTATGAAATGCAGATTTTCTAGTAAAACTGAACAATAAACTGCAGTATTGCTTTCAGTTCCAATACTCTTGATGTATTAGATCTGTAGACAAAAACTAATATGGACCTTTTTTATAAAAACAGTAAGTTCATAAAACTAAAAAAAAAAAGAAAAAAATTGAAGTAAATTGCAATTTCTAATATCATTGCAATTTCAATTGCTCCCACTATTGTAATTTGTAACTATATTTATTTTAGAATTTGTTTTTATAATGCATGTAATTAAACAATGGAAGCAATATTAGAAATAAAAGGAGTAATAATGGAAACGAAAGAAGTAATAATAAATAGAAGTAATAAAAGCAACAACAAGTTTTTAAATAGTTAATGCTAGTAGTATGTACCGTTGTATAGTAGAGGAAAGTGACGTCATCATGGAAAGTCAAGGGGTGCTTATTTCTGCACGGATGGAAATAAGCACCCCTTGACTTTCAATGATGACGTCACTTCCGTCCGCTATACAACGGCCCTTCCTTTTAATGATCTATTATCGTGTCTTCATTTTATGCTTTTGTGAGGAAATGACAAATCTACTAATAATTAAAAAAATTGGTTAGGGTTAGGTGATTTTTAAAATGAATAATATATATTTATATAAGAAAACAACTTATAATGGTTCTTTTTTCATGAACCTTTTTATTTTATTTTACTTCAAAAAGACGTGAAGGAATGATAAATATATATATATATATATATAAAATTATTTTTTAACTAAATTGGCGTATTCAAATGTATTCTATACGCAAAGATTCCCGGAGTTCAAAATGAAAACATGCAAATGAAACTATGTTGTTAGTCGAAAATCATTTGAGGTTTTATTTAAACACCAGAGCCCCGCTGCCGCTCACCAATCCCGATGATTGATTCACAATACTTTTTGTTCCTTAACATAAAAAGTTTTTTTTCTGCGAAAGTTGAAATTATTTACTTATAATGTATGTGATTGTGTGATTTGTAATGAAGATGATAGAGCATATCGGAGAGATAACACAACACGACATTAATTAAAATAACACGAAGAAATAAAAGAAATCATTTTACAACCTGGTGTCAATTTTATATTCAACTAAAAAAGTTTATTTATTAAAAAAACAAAAACAAATTCGAATTGTTTCTCGCTTTCTACCTAAAACGTCATATATAGTCAATCATCCTTGTGGTCTGGTACTTAAATAAACCTCTATGATTAGATTGTAAACAGTAACTGATTTTTTTCTAAATAACATTTAAAATTAAAAATGATAACAAATTTGATGAGTTCTCAACCTTGATTTTCGCTTACCAAAAAGGCTGAAATATTAATAAATACAATTTGTGCATGAAGCTGAGATCGGCATTTAATAAACGGTAATTTATAATACCATATTAATGTCATTTTTCACCAAAATATAATTATTGTGAAACGGTTAATAAGTTAAGACCAAGATTTTAATACGTTATCTTAAAATATAACGTAATAAGATTATATCATAGAATTACGTTATAATAAAGAAGCAACTCTTTTAATTTTAATCTCTTAAATAATCAAAATCAAATCGCTGAGTAAAATTTAAAAAATAATAAATATTACAGGCAAATACTTTTAAATTCAAAATGGAAAAATATTTTATAGGAAAACAATACCTTTATGATTTTTATTAATTTTGTACCGATAACAACAGAAAAAAAATCAGGAAATAAATGTGAGAAAACTGGATCCTACTATGTGATTTTACGGTTATTAAAAATGTATCGGCAACAATCACGACACCATTAATAGATTTTTAAATATAGTTAGATTTTGTCTTGAGTTGATTTAAAGTGTTAATATATTGTGTTGTTGTTGTCACTAATGGCACTTGCCAACCAGCAAATTTGCTGGGTGAAACCAAGCAAATTTAAAGCAGAGGTTACGTTTCTTTTTTTTCAGTGGCGCAATCAATGGCTAAGAAAAACGACTTCAGTCACACATACACACACGTCACACAGTTTAAAGGACGAACCCATTCGTACACCTAATCATTCATCCACAGATCGTTGTTTATCGTAAGAATTGATCTGAACCAGAGAAGAATCAATCTCCAATTCAGTACCCCCAGAGTTGATTTGTTATGGGAACTTTAAGGACTTTGTGACATGACAGATTTAACTTGCACCAGTCACCATTTACTACACGGGAATTTTCAGCCGGTGGATATCGAACTCAAAACCTCTCGGACATGGGCCCAATGACCTGCCAACCAGGCTATCTTGGGCCTAATATATTGTTCTGAGGGAATGCCGTAACACAATAAAGAAAAATTTTAAACAATGCTGTGGCCTTATTTTTTTTTATTAGTAATTGAATTTAAAATTTAATTTTAATTTAATATTCCAAATTCTAAATTTCTATAGTCTAAAATTAAAAATACAAAATAACTACATTTACATGACTAGAAAATCTATCACACACAGCAGACTTAGCATTCTTGACGACTCGCTTAGTATTTTAAAATTTATGGCTTCAGTGGAGTTACTTCCTGCATTATCTTAGCTCAGAAAGTGCCTAATTGATAAAACTGAAAGCACTTTGTAAAACTAAACTGCTTTTACATATCTAGAAAAATTTATACGTTTTCTTAGCACAGAAGTACCAAAATACTGGAGCTGTAAGCATTTTGGTTAACTACAATATTCTTACATGTCTAGAATAGTTTATCGCTAACAACAAAGTACCTGTAGCATTCGTGACGAATCCTTCAACATAAAGCTAATTGATTCAGCTTTGTGTCATATTATGCATCAAGTACCAAAACATTACATATTCTTTACAGGTCTTGGAGAAACCTATCATATACATTAAACTTAATACATTTAAAGAACTGTTTAACACATTAGAAATTCAAAAAAATTGAGTTATTTTACACATTGTCGCAGTTACAATTGAAAGTAATCGAAAAAGTATATCACTCTTACAGGACAAAGAAAATTGCTAAGACTTGCAGCAAACTTAGCAATTTTTTAAGAACCTTTCTGATATAGAGTTCGTTGAGATCATAACTAATATGATTAAATGCCTTTATAAATCTCAATTGGTCAATTAGCATAATTAAAAATTTTTATAATGAACACACATATTTAATCCCCTTCTTGTTAATTAGCACAGAGATAATTTAGGAAATTTCCACTTCTTCTTTTTCTTGAAGTTTTCTTCTTTGACACGGTTGACTGCATTCTGCACAACAGCGACAGCCTTGTGCTCTTCTTTTTTCGTCAAAGGAACTTCGAACGTCACAGCACTCTGCTTCCTTGGCGACCACTTAAAAACTTTCCTTAACACAGCAACTGTTTCTTTTTCGTCATCGGGTGACAAAGACACTGTTACTTTTTCGCCAGTCGAGCAACTCACTGTTTTAGAAGTCGATTCCTGAGCATCTTCATTCCTGGACAGTCTTCTGGCCACTCTTTTAGCCAAAAGTTTGTCGATGCTTTCAAAGTCAATTCTGGTACAAGAAATTATCCGTTCTTCGCGCAATAAAGGTACACTCTCATCTATACCTTCTATGACCAATGGCCATACTGATGGTGTTACCATTGAAGAGTTTTGACCAGTTCCCGAAAGCACAGATTCATCATTACGAAGCACTTTTGGGCTGGATGATGCAGACGGTTGGCCAATGGGAATTCGACTTTTTTGTAGCTTACTGCATTTGTTCTTATTTGGGGATACTTTATTCCTTTCAATATCCTCCAGAATAAGATTCAAATGTCCAGAAGTGAATAAATCTTTGAAAGTTAGAACTAGGGC
The DNA here is from genome assembly GCA_949128135.1 of Parasteatoda lunata. NCBI lineage: Eukaryota > Metazoa > Arthropoda > Arachnida > Araneae > Theridiidae > Parasteatoda > Parasteatoda lunata. Next base: position 77,738,532 of record OX421978.1, read on the forward strand.
TGCTGCCTGTCTGGTTTGAACTTGGCTGTTCGTCCCAGAAGAGGATCTTCTCTTTTTCTTTCTGGTTGGAGGTGATTCATCTTCCAGAAGCACTCGAAGGGCGAACAAAATTCTTTGCACAAATGGCATATCTGTAAAAATAAGATTGTTTAATATTGTTATTAGAATATACCAAAAACCACAAAAATGACCCTAGAATTTCAAAAATGAATTAAAGTAAAAAGGAAGAAGATAGAAATTTACAAATCACTGCGTTCTGCTTCAAAAACTAAAATAACTTTCAAAATTAATCGAAAGGTTTGTCAACAAATGTCACAGCTATCTGAAGTAAATGATGGTCAATGTTTTTTAAATAACCACCATTTGCAGCAATAACTACAATTCGTAGCAAAAACAGTCTAAGGATAAAATAAACAAACACCAACCTGTAAATATATTAATTGTAATGTTTTGACAAGCAGTAGAAAACATTGTTTCAGATGTTTTCAAGCATTCAGCACCATCTATTGACGAACTTTTAAATTTATTTTGAAAATTTGTGAGAAGAAAACTCTAGTTTTCTCAGTAGAATAAATTGTGCTTCGAAAAATTTCTTTTGTAAATTAAAAACTTTAATAAATTTTAATTGTATGTGTGCGACGGGCACATTCAGCACCACATGTCACTCATGAGACAGTGCGAAAATTTTAAAATGTCATCCGTTCATTTCAAAATTCCTGCTCGAAACTGACGGACCACTACGCTTAATCCAATTAATTTATAACCTTATTTTTAATTTTAGAACTAAATTAACTTGTTTAAGGGAGTTCGAATTTTCATAAAATATGCTGAACAATCCCACCACTTTTAAACACACAGCTTCCTGGGGAATAGAAAAAAAAACATAAAGAAAACGGATTTTTTTACGTTGCAAGTACATTTTCTTACAAAATATTTTTAACAAAATGACAAAATGTTGAAAGGAATATGCAATAAATTTGCAGACTTATTTAATTGAATTGAGTAGAATACATAGGTACACGATACAGATGCGGTTATGCAGCTCTAATTTGAAATAAAAAAAACTCATGACACTGAATACTTCTGGACTTCAAAACTGAAAATAACACATCTCTTCAGTTTCGTGGTTTTGGTGATTTTCCCCTCGATGTAACTCAAATGCGGGTCATTTCCACCAAAAAGTCCCCCACGAAGGCTAGTTCGTCCCAATGCTTGATCCAGGAGCTCCCTTTTTATTTTATTTTATAACCGTAGTTGAACAGCAAATCCAATGTTGAGTTTACGACTACTATAATATTCAACTCCGTAGCCTCGTAATTTTGAAACCCAATCCAGAAGACAAGGAAAATCTTGGATGAAGTATTGAGAGAATTAGGAAGGTAAGATTAAAAAAAGACAAAGATAGGGATGCGTAGGCAATTTCCCGGTATTCGTGCGCACCGTATTCCCGTCACTAATGTTTTTTTGCAATTTATACTAATAATACAATATTATAAAAATTAAATAAATTTAAAATATCAATATAAATTAATAAGAAATCGGAAACAACAAATATTTCGAAGATTCATAATAACGACAACGTAATTAAAATATTTCGAATTAGAAGATTCACCAGAAGATTTCGACATTCGTCACATTTCAGCGTTGCATAGGCATGAATCCAGGATATATATTACACATCCTACTTTTCAATCATGATAAATTATAATAAATAATTCCCTAACTAAATTTATCCCATGAAACTATTATATGTCATTCTATAAAGTTCTTGATGGATTGACAGCGGCCACATCAAGCCCATAAATTCAAGTGCCGTTTTCCTTCATATCAAAGTGAAAGTTCAACTTTCACTTTCACTTCAAAGATTGTCTAAGTGCAAGTCGGCTAAGAAAATAAAAAATATGCGAATGAGCCAGATGTATTTTTAAAATTACTCCCATTTTATCATAAATTGAAGTGCCGGTTCCTTTAATTTTTATGTGGAAGTTTGGTAATTTTTGATTTCAAAGCTTGGCAAAATGAAAGTCGGCTAAGTAAATATAAAACATGCGAATAAATATGATTGATTTTGGTATTTTTATTTTATTTTACTACAAATGTACACTTTGTAATAGTCGTCTCAATGTGACTCGATTAACCCACGCATCACAAAATACTCCTCTCCGTTACCATGGATTTCGCAGATCCTCCTTTTTTTTTTATCTCAGCAGTACGTTTCAGTACTGTACTGTATACTGCCTTGGGGCAAAACTGGAGTCCTGTGCAGAGAAAGGAAATCGCATGCCCTTGAAACGCCTATTCTACTTACAAAGAGTATAGTTAATAGCATAAAAAGATTTATTTTATAAATTTATAACTTGCTAATGAACTGCCAATCCAATTCTGAGTTTACAATTATCGATGTTCAACTCAGTAGTCTTGCAGTTTTGAACTCAACCCATAAAACAAGGGAACTCCCGGATCAATCATTGGGACAAACTAGCCTTCGCGGTGGACTTTTTGATGGAATTAACCCGCATTTGCGTTACATGGAGAGAAAAGCCCACGAACATCTCTCAGAACTCCTTCAATTTCCTGGTTTTGGTGGTTTTCCTCTTCATGTAACTCAAAGGGGGCTTATTTCCATCGAAAAGTCCTCCACGAAGTCTAGGTTGTCCCAATGCTTGATCCAGGAGTTCCCTTTTTATTTTATTTTATAACCGTAGTTGAACAGCTGACCCAATTTAAGGTTTACTACTACTAATGTTCAACTTAGTAACCTTGTAATTTTGAACTCAAGACAAGGGAAATCCTGGATTGTGAGAAATTTGCCTTCGCGGACGACTTTTTGATGGAACTAACCGGCATTTGCCTTACACGGAGGGGAAGACCACGAAAACCTTTCATGGTCTGTCTGGTGACAATGGGATTTTAAAACACTATCCGTCTATCATTGAAGACATTTTACTGTTAGTGGGTCACTGTGCCCGGTGCCACAGTGTCAGGAGCAGAATTCGTAACAACCAGCCACCTCTTGGATTTGAACATGGGACTCTTCAATGAAGAGATTAACGTTCCATCAACTGATCCACCGCGATTTAACATTAAAAGTTGCTCTCATTTCGGAAAATATTGTATTATGCGAGATCCAGCATTATATTTACATAACTACATAGGCAAATGAATAACCACATAATCAAATGAATAACCACATAGGCAAATGAAATAATTGTCCTGGATCTCATATTTTAGCTGAATATACACTATGTTCCAAAATTCAGGCAAATAATAATTTTGATGAAAAACACACTTTTTTAAATAAAAACTCTAAATTTTTTTTCTTCATAAAGCATATAATACAGGACTGAATGCAGAATATCGAGAAATGGGAGGGTATTTGATAACATATACACACTCTTTAGTCGACATTTTTACGACCGTTTAGTATAGATGTGAATGAATATAGTTGATGTGGCACTCAATTTATCCTTCATTGGGTGAGGAGGGGTCATAGACTTGTAAGCATAAGCTTTAAACTTAGAAACAATCCCAAGGAAAAAATGCCGATAGCGTAAAATAGGGAGAACTGGACGGCCGGCAACAGAAACAAGCTAAAACTGGTTATTCTGTCTCACTGTGTTCCATATTTAGTGACCCTGGACTTTCATTTTGCATGAAAACAATCATATTTAAGAAACTTATTCTTATAAAATACAAATATTTTTAAAACTGCTGTTATCAAAAATGTACCAAATCTCTAACTTCTATCACAAAATTGGACATGAATTAATTTTGAACTAAAATAAAAATTTTATATATATATATATATATATATATATATATATATATATATATATATAACCGTTGTTGAACAGCCAACCCAATTTTTTGGGGGTTTACGACTGCTAATGTTCAACTCTGTAGTCTTGTAATTTTGAACCAATCCAGAAGACAAGGAAACTCCTGGTTCAGAGTACCCCCAGAGGTATTTATTTGTTATGAGAACATGGAGGACTTTGTGACTCGACAGATTTAGCGTGCATCTGTCACCATTTATTAGACGGGGATTCTTCGGCAGGCGGGAATCGAACCAACGACCTCTAGGACACGGGTCCAGTGCCCTACCAACCAGGCTATCCCGGCCCCAACTAGCTTTTTTTTTCAGTGTCAAAAAAAATGTTTTCTTTTTTTATGTTTTAAGGGCAAAATAATCATTATTTGAGTAAAAAAACGAAATACGCCTTCAAATAATAGTAATAATTATATTTTAAGTTACAATATAATTTAAGTTAAAATATATATTAAGTTAAAATATATTTTAAGTTAAAATATTATTTAAGTTAAAATATAATTTAAGTCCAATTAATTTCTTAAAAAAAACAAAAAGATGGATTTACAGTTTTGTAGTTATTCAAAGTAAACTGCATGGCACATATTTGCTAGGTTAAAAATCTTGATTCTATAGAAACCATTCACCAAGAACAGAGGCTTCCTATAACGTTTGAACTGACTGAAGTTCTTTTTCTAATCAGCAATAGAACTACGTTTGGCGCATGCGCTACTGTTCGGTTACCTCTGGATTAATTTAAGAGTGTAATAATATATCCTCGAATTTGGAAAACAATTGAAAATCAGAAAACTTTAGATAGAAACTGCGTTAGTTTGAAACTGCGATATTTTTGCTTTATTGAAAAAAGGTTTTTAATACAAACATTTTCGTGACAATAAAAAGAAAATTCAGAAACAAGGTTGCCGTAACGTTACATGCTTTCCAGGATAACAACCGCAGCAATATTAGGAAAAAAAAAAACTACATGAAAGCTGACGAAGAAACAAACAAAAAAAAAAAAACCTGTATGAAAACTGTGCATGAAAAGAACGCGCTTATCATTTCTCTTGCGTGAAAATAAAAATGTATAATGAGATAACTTCCAAATGATAGCTCCAGCTTAGAGTATCATTTTAGTATTTATTTTTAATACGTTATTTATGTTTCGATTTTTCATTTGTTTCAAACAGCGATAAGATATGCGATTAGAATATAAACAATCAACATTAACTTTCCTTTTTAATCTTCATGAAAATGAACGATCTTTTAAAACTAGGGAAAAAAAAGCGTGTTTTGAGAAGAATTAGATAAAGCACTTTCATTCGTTAAAGCTAAAAGGAAATTTTTATGATATCGAATTCATTCTCTACCTTGGAATTAGCGATAAGAAAGGACGATAAGCAGTGAAATCTGTAGTTTAATAAGTGGAAAAATCGATCTCTGCCATCTGGACAGATATTTTTTATAAAATTATAATCTCAATAAGTTTTCAGTGCGCGTGGTTAGACCACATGCACTGAGATAATTTAAAGTATAAAATCGATATTTGGCTAAAAAGAAAAATAATTAATTAAGAAATAAAACATCGTTAAATGAAATGCCAGTCATGATCAACAATTAACAATATTTGATTAAGAAAAAATATCAAATGAAAGCTACATTAAATGCCTGGAAAAAAATACCATTTGAAGAAAAACAATGTGCAGACACTACGCCGGTAAAAGACAGTCACTGAACTGCAGGGAGAAAGAAAACCATATAGCAAAATAAGGTTTATTTTCACTCTGTAAAAACCTTTCAGTGTAAACCTAAAAAGGTTTTTGATGCGGTTTACGCGTAAACCTTCTAATCTCAAAACGAGATCTGTGACAATCTGCTCTATTCTACTCACATTACCCTAATCCAAAACCTTATGAAACAACCTACTATATAAAAATCTTAAATCGAGGTTGTCTTAGAATTTTCAGCGGGGAAAAAAAAATCCTTGAATAAGGCTAGTCTTAAGGTAAAAATAATCTTAAATCTAGGTTGTTATAAGGTTTCTTTTCGCAACGTCTTGTACGCTCAGCTAAAATTCACCTTTTTATGAAAGATTAATGGACAATGCAATTCGGTCCTATCGCTAGTGTGACGTCAGCTAAAGCGTCATTATGGACCTAAGTGACAAAAATTTAAAAATAAAAATAATAAAAAAAATAAATAAATAAATAAAAAAAAACTTAAAATTTTTTTTATCCCTTTTAGGATGAAAGGTATGAAACAGCAATATTTTTGCTTTATTGAAAAAAAAGTTTTTAGTGCTAACATTTTCGTGACTATGAAAAGAAAAGTCTGACACAAGGTTGCCGTAAGGTTACATGCTTTCTGGGAAATGTTCGGCGCGGGTTGTCACATGCTTCTACAGAAACTCGCCAAGCGGATGAGCAGGTTTCCAGAAAATGTTCGTTTAACACTAAACTTGCGCAATTAGTCGCTGCAAGTTGTTTCCCCATTAATTGAACTGCAACAAATGGCTGTTTTGAGTATGTGCCCTTTGGGGTTAAATTTTTTTTTAAATAAAGAAAAATCGCCCACAATTGCCAACACGTACCTGGAAATAATCCTTAACAGTATAGCCCACGTCTGACCACCAGTATGGCTTACTACATCCCGTGGTACGCGGGAGCATATTCGGAGTCAGTATATATTTATTTAAAATCAGATAAGGAGTACAGATTTGTGAAAAACGGATGAATGGCATTGCTAAATATGTTACTAATCTTATAAATCTTCACAGTGATAAGATTTTAACTACAGTAAAACCTTTTTTTGTGCGGTGGATAGGGACCGCATAAAAGAAATCGCACAAAAAAAAATTCGAAAATTTTATAAATTCTTACATGTAATAAACAAGTTTGTACGATATACCACCTAAAACTTTTTTTATGCGGTTGATAGGGACCGCATAAAAAATAGTCGGACTTAGAAAATACATCAATGATTTATGAAATAGATGAGAGAATGCTTTCAATTGAATTAAATAATTAAATTAGACCTAAAGAAATTGTAAAAATATTTAATTCTTCATTGTACATATACCTGGAGAAGTTTTCAAATTATACATTAAATAGTGGAATTGTCTGCCTTTTTACTTTCTTTTGGCTATAATTATTCATTTTAAGGGAGTACTTATGTCTAAAAATAAAATAAAAATCATAAAAACTGCATATAAATAGAAACAAAAGTAACTAATTTATTTATCTTTAATCTCACTATAAAATGAATCCTTAATCACGTGAATCGTGTATAAAACTCTGAATATGAAGCGTATACTGTTCTCGCGTCGAGCGACAATATGTACGTAACTGACTCTGCCTTGTCAGGAGATTGTTTAAAATAAATGAACAGAGCATCGCGAAGTCCAGATACATCGTTGTCAAGGAGGCCACGTAATCAGAGTTCGTCCACAACATGCATATGTACATTGATAGGAAACATTAAACTGGTGATAACGCCGCTAAGATTCATATACCGCATAAAAAATCGCACAAAAATAAAATCGCACAAAACCAATCGCACAAAAACAAAATCGCATAAAAAAGGACCGCACAAAAAGAGGTTTTACTGTATAACATTGTCTTTTGTGAGGATAAGTCACTTTAAGTAATATGTACTTTTCATTTCTTTTCTTTTTTAAAAAAAACAGGAAGTTTAAGAGAGATTAAGAATCGTAAAGTTGTTACAGATAAAATGGTATTTAGATAAAAAATATAAACACTACTTTTAAAATTATCATAAACACAAAATCACATTACAACACATTTTCGGAACTACAGTAGTTAAAGATTGTGTGACTTTAGTTATTTTAAATATGAAGAAATCGAAATATTATCTTATTATGGAAACAATTCAGTAATCTCTTTATAGAAAAATTTATGAATTGTCCCGAGTAAAAAAAAAAAATAATAATAAATAAAATGAAAACACTTATCTATAGAACGAAGAAAATTGCCGGAAATATCAACATAATTTTCACTGCACAGTCTAGTTAAAGTATAGAATATTTTACATGGGACATTTAAAAAATTATCAAAGAGACGGCAGGGGGACTTTAACCCATGATCTGACACTGAGGATATTTTACGCCAGCACTGTTGTCCAGAATGCATAACATCCAGCCATCGCTGGAATTCGAACATGGTTACGTTTAGCTACTCGGGGACCACTCACAGCCATTCATGGACTTACATACCAAAACAACAATGGAATTTCCATCGATGACAATGCGTCATGCCACCAGGCCTTAATTGCTTGCAACTCATTTAAAGGACATTCTTGACAATTCCAGCGAATCGTTTGACGACCTAGATCGCCCAACCCGAATCCTATCTAACATTTATGGGATATATTTGAGCCGTCAGTTCGTGCACAAAATCCTGCACCTGCAACACGTTTTGAGACTGCATGACTGAGTATTACTGCAAGAGACTTCTAACTACTTGTTCAGTTCATGTCACATCGAGTTGCTGCACTTCGCAGAGCTATAGGATGTCAGATACGCTATTAATAGGTATCCCATGCAGTTCCAGATTTATCATAAGGCCTGAGAAGCCCAGGCCTTGGGCCACCTCATTTCTGGGGGCCTATTTATTGTTTAATAATTTCATTTTGTGTTTTTGGTTAAGAATTGTCTATAAGAATTATGAATTAAAGAAGATTGAAATAGATATAAACTCAAATTTGCTAATATATCGTAGTTTATGTATAAATTAAAAACACTTCATTCTTAAACAATTGGTAAGTTTTGTTCTGTGTCTAGGGGCCCCGCATTTCTAGATCACGCCCTGATCCCATGACTTTTGTACCCTCAGTGCAGATACTCCTTAACTGCCGTGTGAATGAAAAGTGTAGCGTTGCTGCCTGTCACATCGTTTTCAGGTAGAAAAATTTTACCATGAGAAAATCTGATCTTGGGAAAGAGTCTAGTAAAAATCCACGAACTTATCTATTAGTTGGAATGATCGAAATAGTTTAAAGGCTTGAGAGTTTATGGAGGTGATTCAAGGTGAAATTCCAATGTAAATTGCTACAAATATATATATATTTAAATCATTTCTTTTATCAACTGCAATTGCTAATGGAATTTCAAAAAATTGTAATCTATATGATTCTTTTTAGAAAAATTGTTGCATCCTCTTCATTAAAAGTGAATCCCTTTGGATATAAAATCAATATATTTCCAAATTACAGAAGTCACTTATTAAACAAATTTTAGAATAAAGGTAGCCAATGAAAAGTGGACACGTGTGATAGCGACCGAAATACAGCATCCATAAAAGCATCATTATGCAGAATTATAAAGAAAAGTCAGAGTAGTACACTGCAAACTGAACAAGCGCATAACTGATTAAACTGCATTCTGAGTGAGCGCATATAACTGATTAACCAAGGATTGTATTATGGAACCAAGAAAGATGCGCCCAAAACATGACAAGCCAAAATAGTACGATTTTTTAAGGCAGGAAATTTTGTAGAGATGTGCGAGTATGATAACCACAAATCTTTTCAGAAATGGATTCATGGAAGACCATGCCGTTTATTCTTTCTGGTTCATGGAAGATTCGAATTTGATGAACACTCTTCGCGAAGTCTTACTCAGCATTTGTTCACAGCTGTTTGCCCTAGACATTGTTTGGCGAAAACAAGCATTCAACAATAAATGTTCGCACAACGTTCTCTTTCTGCCATTTAATGTAGTACTATACTGTGTGTTGTTCTATTCAGGGCGAGCTGCTATTATTAATATTTTTCAGGCGACATCACCTGTGCCCACTTTTTAGTTTGGCAATCCCTATAATTTATTTGTTGTCTAAAAATAGAGTAAATCATTTCAAAGTTTTGACTTGGATAGTCTGTTCATCACATTACAAGTATTGTTCTAAATACTGCTTAGATATGCTGTTCATTAAATTACCAGTATATCGGTAAGTTATGTATTATCACTACTTAGGCTAGCTGTTTATCAAATTATAAGTATATGAGAATGTATCTCTATTACTTAGACAGGCTGTTCAACAAATGACAAGATATGATTCGAGGAATTTTAGCCCTAAATATTACTTATTGGATAGTATTACTTATTGGATCATGAAACTACAAGTATCGGAAAGTTTCAGTCCTAAACATTACTTAGATATGCTGTTCATCAAATAACAAGTGGTCAGGAAGTTATTACCCTAATTATTACCTGGACAGGGCTATTCTTCAAAGAATAATATTCCTCAAATGCGGGGAATTTAGCCCTATACATTACTCAGATAGACAATATCGACAATAATATTATTAAATTTCCTTGAAAAGAAGAATTTTATTCAGAAAAAAATAAACAAAATACCAGAATCTCATTAATTTTTCCTTAATTATTTGTAGATAATGGCACTATACGTTATCGTTATTATTTTCATTATTAAAAGAAAAACAACAATGAGTTTTAAACTACTTTTATCCAACTTACTTTAGTTTTTGTAACGATTTTTGAAAGTCGTAAAACATGAAGGTAAATAGGTAAATATATATATATATATATATATATATATATATATATATATATATATATATATATATATATAATTTAAATTTAAACTATATACATTTTCTTGAGAAGAAGAACCTTATTCAGAAAAAAGAAACAAAAAACTAAGAACTTACTAATTTTTTCTTAATTATCTGTAAAAAAATGGCAATACGTTATCGTTATTGTTTTTTTTAAGGAAAACAATGAATTTTAAATGTCTTTCATCCAACATCCTTTAGCTTCTCTAACGATTTTCGTAAGTCGTAGAACCAGAGGGTGAGGATACGCATTCTCTTTTCCAGGAAAGTTTTTGTTCGATTTAAAATATAACGGTGTTTTACAGAGTGTTATCTTCTGCGGCACCATTTGCAAACACCGCAACGTGTTATCAGCATTTATTATGGACAAAGGTCTTTTTGAAACAACAAAATTCATGGAGTAGAATTTTTTTGTTGTATCCTTTATCTTCATCATGAAAATGAGTCAAAGGAAGTGAAAGTTTAGTTCCAGAATTTAGAAATGAAATTATGAATAAAATCTAACGAATCGAACAGGGTAAAAATGACATTTTCGATGAAATAGATGAATTTCACCGAAAACCTTAAGTAAATTGTGCTCGCGACCAACTGTAGCTACGACGAATTGTAATGGTGACGAATTGTGCCCTCGACGAATTGTGATCACGACGAATTGTGCCCTCGATAAATTGTGATCGCGACGAATTGCGCCCTCGGGGAATTGTGATCACGACGAATTGCACCCTTGATGAATTGTGATCACGACGAATTGCTCCCTTGACGAATTGCGATCACGACGAATTGCTCCCTCGATGAATTGTGATCAGGACGAATTGTGATCAAACGAATTATGCACTCGGGGAATTGTGTTCACGACGAAATTGCACCCTCGACGAATCGTGATCCTGACGAATTGTGCCCTCGATGAACTGTAATCACGAAAAATTGTGATCACGGCAAATTGTGCCCTCGATGAATTATCGCCGCGACGAATTGTGCTCACCGTAAATTATCGACGCGATGAATTGTTTTCAAGATGAATTGTCGCCGCAGCGAATTGTGCTCACCGAGAATTATCATCGCGACGAATTATGCCCATGACGAATTATCGCAGCGACGAATTGTACCCATGACGAATTATCGCAGCTACGAATTGTGCCCATGACCAACTGTCGCTCCGATGAATTGCGCGCGACGGATTGACGCAATATCAGTAAAAATACATTCTAAAGATATCTGCATTGATCAATTAGCATTAGTTATAGGATAAAATTAGGAAATTATGACTCTGGCTAGTGGTCATTTATAGCACTTTTATCAGTGGTCAACTCTTTTAAAATAGACAATTTTAAGCAATTAAGAAACAGTTAACATTAATAATTTAGGGTATTTCTTTTAAAGCATTTCTCAAAATGTGGTTTACATCATAAGGTTCATTTATATAATACGATAAATGTTACGAAGCGAGGAGAAAATAAAGTTTTTCTAAAAGAGTGTTCATGAATGATGATGTCACAAATTTTTCAATATTTTTGACTCCCTCCTCCCCTCTATCACAAAGTGTCACGCTTTATTGCACTTCCTCCGCCCCTCCCTTCTAGGCAGATTTCACGCTATATTACATAGCCGTAAATTTACAGGTCTGAAATAAAGCTTTCACGTCATGCTTCACATTTTATTTTTTAACTTTGGTTATGTGTACTTAATTTTGACCAGAAAAATAAATTGCTGATTTGTGATGTTATTATTTTAAGCAAAATGCATACTTTGTCTAAAGTAAGAACTCCCTTAGCCATACGTCTGGACCCGGCGCGGTGACTATAATAACGAGGCACAACTATTTTAAGTAGGGGAGGTGGGACACTTTTTAGGAAAGGTTTATGCTTGGGTTAGTGAGAGATAGAAAGTATTTTTCTTCGCCCTAGAGTGAAGAAGAGCTACCCAATCTGAAATGCGCTATTCTTGTTTCCATAGCAGCAGACGGCCTCAGACTCTGTGGCGGGGGGGAGTTCTTACCATAGACAAACTATAGGCTGTAAATGTTGTCAAAAAATTTTTTTAACTTAAAGAAACCTCAATTAACCCTAAATGTTATTCTTTTACTACTTTAAATATTATGTATAATTAAAGTCTTTATGAATCAATACTTCTTTGATCTAATTTAAGCCCTAAACTGATATCTTAAATAAACACAAATTTTGCTTTTATAATAAAACCTACACTTCTTCCTATTTAGATTAATATTTATTGTAATAAGGTTCCTAAAACGATAGCTACTATTCATGGGACGCTATCAAACTCTCAAGAAAGACAGACGATAATAGGACGTTTCATTATGATCAGAGATTAGAACAGATAAATCAACAAGTTAGAACAAAAATCAATAGTATTTAGTAAACAAAGAATTAATGTTATGTTATTATCATAAAAAAAAATACAAAAATGCGGAACTGCATCTGTGTTTGTTTTCTTTTAGTATAATTGAATATAAATGTTTTCAGTTGAACTTTACACTGAGGAATCAATCTTTTGCGCAAAAGTTCAGCAGCCATTTTGTTTAAAATAATTTTAAAAAGAAATTCTACGCGGGTAGCATTTAATGTAAAAATTGAACGTTGTCGAGCCCGGCAGTTAACAAATATATTCAAAATGTAATCTTATGTCACCCAGCAGGGCAGTTAGCAAATGCCTTCAACTTGGAATGATTATTATAATAAATAAATATATATACATTTCAAACCTTCAATAACGGCTAACTCAACTTTAATACAGTACTTAACTTAGTAAACTCAAGATTTTTAATGTTCTAACATCCAATTTAAATAAAAATATATTAAAATGTCTAAACGTGATAAGATTTAATATCTATCTAAGATACTATTGATAGTTGTGCATAAGTTATAACATAACAAACGGTAAAAAATATTTTACCATGGAATTAAAATTTGTATCTTTACTGATCGTAAAGCTTTTAAAAACATTTCTACTTTCAAAAATCCGTTAAGCATTAGACCATTTTATCTAATGTTTTTTGTTACAATAAAGATAAGCAAAACTTTATTTCGGAGTTCAATTACTTGAAGCCATAAGATAAGTTGGAGCGTCGGCGTAAAAGCTATTTGCTTTTAACTAAAAAGGAATCGATGTTTAAAATGCACCAGTCTTTTTTTTTTAAGGCTATTAAACGTAGGTGACTGATATAAAAAATTTCTTTTATTTTAAAAATGGTATAATACTGAATACAAAGGTGACACAAGTAAAATATTAAATCAGATAAATTAAATCATTCGTAATTCAATCATTAACTGAATTTTTAAGCGACAATCTGGAACATCAAAACTGAGTCAGTGAAAGATAAATAACCAACTTACCATTATATAAAAAGTATAAAATGATCATTAAAAATTAAATCACTAAAAGGATCCTTAAGTCAGTAACTGAATCACAGAAATGAATCATTGGAAAATAAATCATTCGTTTCATCTTATCTCTAAGGAAATTACTAAATAGCTAGCTGAATCGTATGAATCTTTAAAAACTAAATAATTCATCGAATCTCTTGTGCAACCACTAAATCGCTAGCGGAATCTCATAAATGAATCACTAAAACCTAAATAATTCATCGAATCTCGAATTAAATCCCATTCTCAATCACATAAACGAATCACTGAATCATTAAAAACTAAATAATACATCGAATCTTTAATGAAACTACTAAATAGCTAGCTGGATCACTTATATGAAGAACTGAATCATTTAACACTAAATAATTCATAGAGTCTCTAAAAGAAATCACTTACGCTATCCTTAAAAACAAAATCATTAAAATTGAATCACTAATAATTCAATCAATAACTGAAATTTAAATTTTCAACTGGAGCATCAAAACTATTCAATGAAAGCTAAATTATTAACTTAACTATCAAATAACTAAAAATGCATCGTTAAAAACTAAATCACAAAAATTAAATCATTAACAATTCAATCGTAGCATGTATTTATCAAGCATGCTTGGGAACTAAACACTGGGGGTTCCGCGTTCGGCTGACCACCTGACCGGAACATCTGCTCCTGCACCCCAGAGCCCAAGGTCAAGAAAACCAAGATGGGCACAATAGGCCTTGTCCCTCTATGGGCTGTCGCGCCGCTGAGCTTAGTTTAGTTTATTCAATCGCTAACTGAATTTTTTAATTTCTGACTGTGACACCTAAACTGAGTCCTTGACAGTTAAATCACTAACGTAATCATTAAATCACTCACTAAAGATTGAATAAATATAAACTGAATCATTAAAATTAAATCACTTACTCACTTTAGTCAATTTTGATTGAGTAACAATTTTACGCCGCATAAACATTCAATGAAGGTTTAAAAATCTTTTAAAAATTAATCATATCACTTCTAGACGTTTCTAAGTTTATTGAAGTACTAGCCGCTTAAGGCGGTCAGCTGTCCGCCAGAGTTTTCCTTGTCTTGCCACAAATGCAATCGAGCTTGGGATGTTGAAGCACGATTTTCTTCTAGTTTTCATCGACGTTCCTGGGATGTTTCTCGGGTCCTTGCATTTCTGGTTGAGACACGATTATTTTCTAATCTTCTTCCGCGTTCTTCAGATGTTTCTTGGGCCCTAGCACTGCTAGTAGAGACACGATCCTCTTCCAATCTTTTTTGACGTTTCTCAGGTGTTTCTCGGACCCTAGCACTGCTAATTGAGACACTAACCTCTTCTAATCTTCTTTGACGTTTCTTTGATACTTCTTGGGCTCTAGAATTGCTTGTCGAAATTCGGTCATGTTCCATCCTTCTTTGACGTTCCACAGACGTTTCTTGGGCCCTTCTTCTTCGTTGAGAATCTCTTAATATATTTTTCTTTGACAAAATGCAAAGTTATTTGGAAGGCGGTTCTGCCATGTCAGTAATCGGGTTTTAAAGAAGTCAACGAATACTTTAAAACAACAATTACTATGAAAGCAAATCATGAAACTTCAATATTAAAATCTAAGTGCTTACCTGCAAACTGAAACTTTCTGAAAATAACTAATTACATTTAATAAAAACTGTTAAAATAAAGAATAGAAAAACCAAAGAGATCCAAGGTAAGTGTGATCGTTCCTTCAAAAACAATTATTATATAGCTATTTTATATATTATATAGCTACAACGCTTAAGAAAAAAAAACTAAAATGCTAAATACATGAAAAGAACACGAAAACTAATGAATTTTTTATGGTATCAATTTCTATTTCTATATAATTTTTTATGGTATCAATTTCTATTTCTATATCGCTACAAAAATTATCGTCTTCGCTTAAGAAAAAAAAATAGAGCGTGGAAAGAAGAAGAAAAACTTATTATAACAATTATGAACAGCGACAAATATATCAAAGCGAAGCGTTCTGTTTACGTATCGAATATGTTGCCACATTTTTAATACAAAAGTTAAACTTGCCTCCACTTTGATAAATGTAAACTAATGCGAACCTTACAATTAAATTATTAATTCCTTCGTATATTATTGGTTTAAGTTGTCGAAAATTAATATTTCAATTGTAAGGTTCGCATTAGCATACATTTATAAGAGTGGTTGTTGTAGTTCATTTACGTCGCACTAGAGCTGCACAATGGGCTATTATAAGAGTGGAGAAAAGTATATGCATTTTTTAATAGTTTTTTTGAATATGAATCTTTGAAGACGAAAAAGCATAAATTTTCTTACAAAATGACTGATAACTAAAAAACTAATCCAAATGTTTGAAAAAGAAAAAAAAATGCTTCTTCATTATGTCAAAACACAATTATGTGCCGAGTTTCGTGCCTGGGCGAGGCTTATGGGGCGATATATTGTGATTACAGACACACACACAGCCGCGTTTATTATTATGTATAGATAAAACATGCAAAAACGCATCGATAGGCATAGTCATTTCTCAAATATTTTCCAACCTGCAGACCTTTAGAAATATAAGTCTGAGAATTTCGGTAACCACGATATAGTCCAATAAGCCAAACAGTAAAAATTAATAGAAATAAATTCATACATTCTTTAAAATAAATATATTTAAGTAATTCTTTAACCCCTAAAAATAAGTGGCTGATATAGCATGCTTGCAAAACTTCATATCAAAAATTTTCTCTGAGGCTTTTTCGTTCGTTTTCTTTAGTCAACAAATTTTCCAGTTTGCTTTGGCAGGGAAGAATCGAATTAAGTCTTACTTTTCTAGAAATTAATATTGTTATTTATTGATCCCATTAAACGAAATAAATAATTCTGAAGCTAGGTATTTTAACATAAATTTAATTTATTTACTTCACTTTTAAAAGAGAAACCAACCATTTCCGCCTTTTCAAGAACAGTGTTATTTTTTAAGGTTTATCAAACATTTCAATTAAAAGAAAAGTTCTAAAAAGGAATTAACGATAATAAACTAAACACTGCGAGCTACAAAATCACTTACTTGGAAAAAAGAGTTTTGGGACTTGTTGTGTGCTAAGTGTGCCCAAATTCTCCAATTCATACAGTTACTTAGAAAAAAGCCTGAGAAAAATACTTAGTTCTCCTGATGTAATGAGATTGGACACAAAAACCTGAGACTCAGACCTAAAGCTTGAGAATTGACAGATTCTGGTCTTGTATTCTGAATCTAATGTAGTAATTTATCATACGAACTGTAGGCTTATGTCCAAAGTAGAGATTTAAAAATTTGGTATTTTATTAATAAAATGATCACTAATTTCCCATAACAAAATTTTAAAGATAAATTCAATTTTTAATTTCCCCTATTTGTTCCAAAATTTATTTTTTCGATTTCTGTAAAATTCTACATTGACCCCAATTCAATTCTAGTTAATTCCCCGTCAGATAGGGAAATCCTTTTATATGTATAGCTATTGACAAGCATCCGAGTTACCACATCCGTGATGTGTTTAAAAAGTGCTACACGATGCGCATGAAACTGAAGAAGTGCATCAACTCTATTGGAGTTATCTCAGTTTAAAGGCATAGAAAAAGTTGATCGAAAAGGAAACCAATCTTCCGTACAGCTCAACAATAAAACTGGGGTCACTTCCCTTCACCACTGGAAAACCATCCAAATCAATGAGTTACAGATGTAACGAAAAGGAATAAGCTTCAATAGGGATAGGAATACGAATCGTCGTTGTTGTACATTTACGTCGCACTAGAGCTGCACAATGGGCTATTGGCGACGTTCTGGGAAACATCCCTGAGGATGAACCGAAGACATGCCATCACAATTTCGATCCTCTGCAGAGGGGATGTCACCCTCGCTTCGGTAGCCCGATGACCTGCACGCGAAGTCAAGCATTTTACGATAGAACAGTTTAACGAGGACTAATACCGACACCCTCGGTTCCTACGCAGACTGATTCAAGTGGTCACCCACCCGCACACTGATCGCAGCCATTGATGTTCGATTTCGGTGATCTGCTGGGAACCGTGTCTTAACGATCAGTCCACTGCGGGACGCAGTTTTGATAGAAAACACAGAATAGGTTTTATAAAATATACTGTATATATTCATAAAATATACTGTATAGAGTATGGACAGCAAATCAGTTATCCCCAAAATTTTTAATAACTGTATACCATAGAAGTGGCTAAATTTTAGATAAGGAATTCAATTTCATCCTACGAAAAACCTAAATAAAAAGTTTAGTATTGAATGAATCGCATGATATGGGCGGTACTTAAACAGGAAATTATTCTCATTGTTTTCCAAAATATGGATCAACAATGAGACGCGTTCTTTCATTTAGTATTCCATTTTTAACAAGTTGTAAGTTGTCACTGCGAGTTTTTTTAAAAAATGTTGTTCTATAACCGGCATTAAACAGCCGGCCTAATTCCGACTATCAATGTTCTACCCTGTAGCCTTGTAATTTTTACCCAACGCAGAAGACAAGGGAGCCCGTGGATCAAGAATTGGGACAACCTAGCCTTCGTGGAGGACTTTTTGAAGGAATTAACCCTTATTTGCCTTACATGAAGACAAAAACCTCCCACAGTTAGACTGACGGCAAGGGGATTTTAACCCGTAATCTGTCTGTCATTAAGGATATTTTACGTCAGCACTGTGGTCAATGCAACCCAGGTGTAGAATTTGTATCCACTAGGATTCAAACCTGGGTCATCACATTAGTCTGCGAATGCTCTATCCCCTGTACTACAGCGACTCTATATCATTTTATAGCACAAACGGCTTAAAAATCAAAACCGTGTGCAACTCTTTACATTAATACACACGACCATGGCTAAGTACCTAGACTCGTTTTAAGGGTTCAACGGCCATGACAGAAATGCCCGTAATTATGTGGACTGAGCTGGCACTCTCTCACGAAATTTCTACACTATAGCCAACTAGGGGGCTTCCAGCCATGACAGATTTAACGTGCATCTTATGGCGTACACACGACAGTTGTTTAGATGGCTGCCAGGATCAAACTCACAATCCCCAGCTCTTCAAGTGGAGTCAGTGACACCCGCTTTAACAGGGTATTAAAAGCGCAATTAAACAAAAAAGACGTTATTCAGTCTGCGAGTATGCAAAATCTATTTTGCGAAAAAGAACTTCATTCAAAGCTTAAGAGGAGTGTCCATATGACTATGCAAATCAGTAAAAAAAATTTATTTAATCTTTAAATATGAGTTTCAACTCATACAGTAAGCAAAAGTTTTTTTGTTGAAGTTCACACAGATGAAAGCAAAGCGATTGCCTTAAAATTTAATGGTTGCATTCATTCTAAATTCAACTGACTCTTAAAATTCTAATATAATACTTTCCTTTACACACTCCGGAAAATCAGTTTAACGATGAGCTATAATATCAGAAACTTAACCCTAATATGAGAAGCTGAAACCTTAGTAAAATATTTAAAAAAAAAAAAAAAAAAAACATACTTAGTTTAATTTTATTAGATCGTAGGATCGGTAAAATATTTCAGTGTTTTATTGATTACCGGTAAGGTTATTTATTTAGAATGGTGTACATATATTTGGACATACGAAATTGTGGTACTTAAGCAATTTTTTGACCATTTTGTTTCAGATCCTATAAATACAATAGAAAATATCTAGCTGGCGCCTTTCTCTGGTTTGGGATTCTTCAATGTTAAGATCTCAATGAACTCCAAGCTTTTCCAAGCTATGTTCCAAGCTTTTTCAAACCAAACACCTTAATCTATTGTTTAAGATGAGTTGGGCTACTTGTAGTTTGCTTATAGAGCTCGCACTGTTCAAAGTTGTAATTTATTCTCTAATTGCCTTCCTTCTGTAATGTATCAGAGATTTCTTGCAGAATTTGCAGTCAAGTTTAAGAAGTACCATTATATGGCACAACTTAGCACCACATTAAGTTTGCACAAAATCTGCATGATAGTAAGGTTTAAGAAGCACAATAATATGGTTCAATTTTGCTTCATATTAAAGTTTTATCACCTCTGAACGAATTTGCAGTTCAAATTTAAGAAGTTCAATAATATATTTCAACTTTGCATATTAAGGCAATTAACATTTGGAAGTTTAAATTTAAGAAGTTCAATTTCACACCATATTAAATTTGCCTCAAATTTAAACAATTTTGCAATCAAGTTTAAGAAGTTCAAAAATAAGGCATAAATTAGTACCATATTTGATTGATAATAAGGTTTAAGAAGTACAATAATATGGTTCAATTTTGTGCATATTAAGGTGCATTAAATGTAAAAAATTTTGCAATTTCAATTTAAGAATTTGCGATTTAAGTTTAATAATATGGTTCAACTTCGCACCCTATTAAAGTTACATCGATTTTGCATTTAAAATTTCAGAAGTTCAATAATAATTACATAATGATTCAACTTTGCATTAAATTGTGGTAAAAGCAAATTTAACAATAATATGGTTCAAGTTTAAGAAATAAAATAATATGGTTCAACTTTATACCATATTAAGATTGTTGAAAATTTTAACAATAATATGGTTCAACACGCTATAAAATTTCTAACAGTGCTTGAGCACAGTTTTGTTGAATACACATTAGCATTCACTGCTTGATATAAATTGATTTGCTAAATTGTTTTTGCTCTTGTTGGTTTATTAGATGAAATCTGCATGTTAAGGTAATATTAAATTTGACCCAAACTTAATTCAAAAAAAAAAAAAAAAATTTTACACTTAAAGCCACATAATACTCACCATAAACTTAATATAAAATTAAACGATAACACTTTTAAAAGTTTTATTTTCTAATTTAATACACAATTAAAATAATTTAAAACCATTTATTTATATTGTAGATAAAATGAAGTAACATAGAGAGAAAAAATTTGTGAGGATGTTATTTACAAGATTTAAAACTGTACATATATATTACAATTACATAATATAGTCTTTTAAGTATTTACACCCCAGTATTTTATATACATTCTACAACATCTATTTAATAGACAAGTATTTATATTAATTTTAAAATATAATGGAATTAATTAAAGTATAGTAATTACCTGCTTACATATCAAGCCCTTGATATATATTTTTAGAATGCCTGTCAAAAATTAAATAAGAAAACAAACAAATTCAAAAACACATAAAAATATTAAAGTGAGAAATAAATATCAACGTTTTTAAACCAGAAACTTCTCTGAATAATGATTCCTCAGATTTTGATAATTTTTTTGCAGCTAAAACATTAATTGGCAAATTGTAATGTTTAAATACTTTTTTCACTTCATTTTTATTATTCTAAAAATATGTATAATAGACAATAGCTAATAAAAAAATATTGGAAAAATGTCTTAATTTTATAAAATAATTTTAAATTTTCTTAATTTTGCTAAAACATTAAAATACTGGCATACACATTATGAATTTTATGTAAAAAAATAAATTAATACCTTGAAAAAATGTCATGCCTTCACAGCTACATCATAGTATTCAAATAGAACTTTCTGAATATGTATTAATAACGCGCTGAATCAAAACATATACAATAACAGATAAACACTAACAGTTTTAACAAAAAAAATATATATATAACCACAGTAAAAAATATATAAAATAGAAATAACAAAAACAGTTTTGTTTTAATAATATCTTCTTCTTAAAATTTTATTTTATTTTTATAAAAATTGTTAATTTTCATCAAATACTTTGTTCGATTTTCTTTATACCTATTTTCTTATTTGGCGATATTTATACAGAATCAGAAATAAATATAGACATTTTCTTGTAGGCTGATGCAATCTTTACAGTTAACATACATACATATGTACGTTTTAATATTAAAATTTTATATTATTTTATGTTTCACACACTCAGCAGCTTTAGTGCTTTTTGCAGTTATCTCTATTTGTTACATAATACATATTAATAAATAAAGATTCTTGGGTAGAAGTAACAAAACGTTTGCTTCCAAATATTCTTTTTGTATCTAAAAACACAGAGAAAAAACAAAGTCTATGTCACACATAGTAGGGAGTTGGCAGTTTATATTACCAATTACACATTTTTTTTCTTAAAGTCTATAAATAAATAAGCAATATTTAATTTCACTAACTAATAAATAAAGATAACACTACCCATTGCATCATAAAATTTTCCTTAAAAACACAAAAAAAAAAAATTAAAAACATTCTTTTCTAAAATTGCACGTGATTTTAAAACCACAATTCACTTTCCTGATCACCAGGACCCGCTGGTCTATTCACTTCTTCATCTGAATCGCTCACGGCCAGATCATTATCAATATTATCAACCTCTTCTGCTTCTTGCTTAACCGGTGGAAATCCGTATCTCCCCTGCAGTAAAAATTCTGATGGATCGTAGTTCTCATCAATAATTTCAGAGTTTTCAGTATCTCCACACATTGCTAGGTCAAATTGTACCATTTCGGTGCGCTCTGGTGCCATGCTTGACATTTGGTGCAATTCATTGTCACTATCATATTGCATCTTATCACTCAAGTCACCTTCACTCTTGACAAGGATATTGTGTTCAAGAAGAACAGATTCTTCTTCGTCATAATCTTCGTACTCCTCTTCTTCTGGAACATCAATGAATTCTTCTAAATCATCATCTTTTGACTAGAATGAAAATGATATTATTTTAAACAAACAAGTGATCAATAAGTATGAAATGCTTTTAAGAAAAGGTGGTCCAAAATTCTCCCAGAATGTGATTTTTGTGCTACTCACGCAACAAAATGTCGCTAACGGAACGAATAATACTATGTAACATAGTAGTGCACAACCTTTTTAACTGAAGGGTCACTTGCGCAGTAAGTAAATTAATGAAGTGAGTATGTACCAGTAGAATCTACTGAACGTTTACCTGATATATTTGAGACAAATCCATATTGTATACTTTAAGAATTAATAAAAATTGAAAAATTTTAACTAAAGAAATCTGTAATTTCTTATTCTTATTTTAAAAAAAATATTTTTTGAGAGAATTTTGGGACATGCTGCAGTAATGAGAAACATCAGAAAAGGTTGTAAAAGCCTGATATTCCCAGTCAAAAATTATCATTTTTATCAAAAATATTTAAACTACAGATCAGCAGACAGGGAAGAAAAAAATAACATCTCATTTTTTAAACTATAAAACTCTGCAAAATTTATCACAGACCAAATTGTAAATTACATAATCCAACATAAAACTTTAAGTTTATGAAATAGATGAACTATTAATTTTAGAATTTAACAATAGTTAATGACTATGAAAAAGAATATAAAAGATAATTCTTGCTAGCAACAATATACTAAAGAACAGTATTGAAATGTCAATTTCGTCCAACAATTGTAAAGTTATAGTTAATGATAATTAAATACAATTTAAACAATACTTAGTTCTTTCAATAATTTTTTCGATAACTTTTTAAAATATTGCCAAAGAAAAGGATGTTATGAATATAAAATACAGTTTAGTTTATGAAACAAGGTAAAATGAAGAAAAACTGGCGGTAATTACCTCATTGAGTTTGCTGCGGTCACCATGGTCGCTCAACATATACATGCTGTCATCAGGCTGGAATGAATGTCCAGTTAAAGCAGAATCTGTTTCAATGGCATCCAGTGCAGCCTCCTGTGACGTCTTGATGGCTGTCTCCAACAGAGAGAGTTGCTCATCATACTGTCACAAAACAGAAAATATGGATAAATTTAGTTAAAATTTTCAACTGACACTGAAATAATTTGAAAGAAAAATTCTTTTACAAAATTAATGGGTTTTTTAAGTTACCTGATCCATGTAAAAATTTTAATGGGTTGGATTCACTTCCGAGAACAACCTACCTTTCTTAAAGCAATCTGGCAACATTCAACAATTTCTTTTGCCTTCTTTGTAAATTGGCTCTCAGCGCCATTGAAAGTTTGACTGTTAGTGAGAAGGAGTTCAACATCTGCCTGGAAATCTTGCCTGTTACTGTATTTGTGAGTTTTTATATTCTGGAATCAAAACAAGTACATAAATAAATCCTTTAAGAGCCATTGGGATAAAAAATATTTTAGCAAATATTAAGTTAAATGGGAAGAAGTTTTCTGGAGATGACAATGAAAGCATTTAATGATAACTTTTTAAACTAAATAAGCTTAAATCTGCAGTCTAAGTAAGCTTAAAATGCATTTTGTTTAGTTCAAAAATTATAAATAAAGTTTAAACTAAATAATCTTAACATACTTTTTAAACTAAATAATCTTAAATCTGCAGTCTAAGTAAGCTTAAAATATATTTTGTTTAGTTATATATGAAAATATATTTTAAAAAAATGGCATTGTAAAATCTATTTGTATAAAATATCAATTAAATAAAATGTTTCAAGCAATAAGACCATTATTTTGATATAACACTTTATTTATTTGAAGTAGATGCAACTAAGTAGTTTATTGTCTCATAGTCTTTTATCCAATGAAATTTGCCTTTGACCATTTAAAATCAAACCTGTTACATTAAAAAAGAAGTGCTCGAACACTTTTAAGACATAAATGAGGCGTTAATTCAAGTTAATTTACATGTTCTTCATGCCTTTATTTTTGCATACTTTCTAAGTGGATCTTATGACTTAACAGTTTTTCTTTTTCTGTTTTTTTTAATTAAATGAACAGCTTTAAAAAATAAACTTTTTTTTTCTCTCAGTATAATACAGTCTAAACTTGAATCTTAAAATTGTATTTTTACTGTATATATTTTTATTAGAGAATATGATTATATAATATGAGTAGATAATTTAAGAAGTAAAACCAACCTGACGTTCAAAACGAAATGGTAAAACAGGTAGAAAATATTGTTCTAAAATACTCATACTTTGACTGTAGAAGTTGAAACTATATACATTAGAACTTTGATTTTCTAAACTTCAGTTGATTAGTTGGCTTTGAAAAAAAAATATGAAAAGCAATAGGTTACTACGGAAGTTTAATCGTAAGCACCAAATTCATATTTTGATTGCTTCATATTTCATTTATATTTTAATTGATTCACATTTCATTCATACTTAAATTCATATTTTGACAATGGAAGTTGAAAATACATACAGTAGAACTCAGGTTTTTCTGAACTCGAGTTGTTTAGTTGGCTTTGAAAAGAAAAATGGAAAGCTATAAGTTACTACAGAACTTAAATAGTAATCATATTTTAATCGATTTACATTTCATTCATATTTTGATTGATTCATATTGTATTCATATTATGATTGATTCAAGATTTATTCATATTTAAAATTCTTATTTTGACAATGGAAATTGAAAATACATGCAGTAGAACTCAGATTTTCTAAACTTCAGTTGCTTAGTTGCCTTTAAAAAGAAAAATGAACACTACAGAAGTTTCTGTAAACAGATTATTACAGAAGAAAAAATAGCAGACATAAAAGCTGTAGAAAATATTGCACAAATGCAAACACTGTTACAGTAAGCAGGAAAATTGTAAATAAAATGTTATAAGAAAATTTCCTATTTCATACAATAAGTAATTTTTTTATTCATTATCCTGTTATTTGAATATCTAGTGTGCTAATTATATAAGACGGATTTTTATGAATCAATGTTACTTGTTTTTCAAATAGAGATATGTTTAATTATGATATATCAGTACCATTAAAAATAATTTTTAAATTATAAACTTAGGAAAGAGTTTTTTTCTAATAAAATACATTTTTTTCAATTTCAATTTTCAAAATTGGATAAAGAAAAGCATGAACAACTTTAAAAAGACAAGTTGTTCAAAATTGACACATAATAGCAATAAATTATGAATCAAACCCAAAGGACAAACGAACAGTTAAGAAGCGAATTTGTTATACTGGGTACTGTTTAAGTGCAATTAAAAAATCTTTTCATTAAATCAGAGAGAGAGTAGCCAAATCCTTCGACAAAAAATTGGCACCTTTTAAGTACTTTTTAACACTCAAAAAATATTCTTAAGCACTATATACATTAACAATATAATAAATAATTTTCAAATACTTTACATAATCATGATAAAATAATTAATTTCTGACAAAAAACTCTTCTTGATTATATTAGCCATTTTAAAATGATAAAGAGATTTCTTGTTTTGATATCAGAGAGTGGAATATGAAGCATGGAATAGAGAATATCTTGCAAGATGTAGCAGAGTTGCATACGAGAGTGCAAGAATCTCACCAAACCCAGCTCAGTAGACGCACATGCAGACTCTCAAGTATCAAACATGTAAAATGATTAGCGCTTTGATACTCTATGGACCAAAGTGCCAAAGCATGGATATGAACCTAGTTCACCTCTGTCAGAAATATTATTGATTAAAAAAACACTATTAGAAAGAGGAAATAAATATCAAATTAAGTTTATACTTACTTTTATAATTGTGTCTAGATCAATGGGATTTTTAATAACAGTGTAATACTCTTTAGCAAATTTCTTGCTGACTGGTTTATGGAATGGCCAAGACTCAGGAATTTTCTTCAGATCTTCAGAAACAATGGTCTCCAGAATAAAAGAGAAAGCTACCTGGTCATTGTCGTCTAGGAGAGGGTTGATCGCTTTCTCTAACCTCATCAGCTTATCTTCTTTATCCGCAAACCTCCTCAGGCATTGCTCCAACATTTTTTGAGCAGTTTGAGTCAGGGGACTTTTTGCTCCTATATAAATGTTAATTGCATTAGCTGAAATATTAGTTCTATGCTTAACCTATTGTTTGCCTTAATACTTAAAAAAAAAAATTATAAGAAATTCGCTCTACGTAGTACAGCTTTGACATTAATATGAAAGAAACTGGTTTTTAGTGCAGTATAGAACAGAGCAAAATGGAAAAATTTCGCTCATGGATAGTGAATAATTGTAGCTGTTTGGTAAGAATTGCATATTGGGCATTTCTTAAAAAATTGAAAATGTAAGCGATTAAAAAGAAAAAAAAAATCAATATAGCAATGTATGACATTTCGAATGAAGCATTTCTTAAAATATAAACATTATGAGACTAATTTCAAATAGGTGTGAAATAAAGAAATTTTCAGAATATTATTATATATAATATCCCATAATAATTCCATACTTAATAAAAAAAACAAAAAACATTGAAATGCACTTTTTGGAAAAAGTGGAGATCTGGTGACAACTGGCAGACATTTTTTTAATCGCCTGTTAATTAATAGCAACTGTCAATTTTGCACTATACAGAAAGCACCCAGTTTATAACTTGCATCGAATTTCACATGAACATAAAGGTCAACTGAAACAGGGATGCAAGAAGTAGTAAAGGCAGTAAAAACAAAAAGGTAAAAAAAGGCTATAAAATGCATCTGTTATGTTAAATGTATTAAAATCAAAGGGAAATGGAATTAGGACAAGTATCGCCGCAGGTCTTGTGCTTTTACATCTCCAAATGAAAGATTTGATTTCAAAACAGTTTTTTTTAAAAAATTATTTAGCAAAATAAACACAAAAATTTAAATCATTAAAAATATCTAAATTATCCTTATAACTTTTAAAATAAATTGTAGATCTACATTCATTATACAAATTTTATTAGCACAAAAGAATTTTTTTTTTTTTTTAAAGTTAAGACATTTTTTTAATAAAAATAAGATGTTGTAATTTGGATGTTTCATTCAAATTGGTCAAAAAGTTTTAGATTTTTCTTAAAATTTTGTAAATGAACTTATTTTCAAATTATTTTTTTTTTTGTCACGAAGACAGGGACCACATATTAACTGTATATAGCAAAGTGTGCATATTAATATAGAGGAACATTTCAAAACAAAATACAAGGTAATCAAAAAAGAATTATAAAAGTTACAATATGCAAATGAATAATGAATATAAATTTAGTAATAAAATATAATTGATCGTTACAAGATATAATCTGTGATTTTACCATTGTATATGCTGCTGTTTTCAACAATTTGATTGACATCCTGTAAAAACTCCTCCCTACTCTTGTATTTCCTCTGATGAAGTTTTTCTCTCATAGACTGTAGATCCATTGGTCTCTGAACAATGCGATAGTAATCTGGAACATTTTTTGGACTGACAGGAAACCAGAACGGGAGAGTCTTGAAGAAAAAATTTCAATAATATAGGACTAAAAAATGATAAGTTATGACAAAAGAGAGAAAATTATGACCGCATTATTGCAATCACAGATTACACGTTGGTCAAATGTTATTTTCCCTTCCAAACCTTCCATATAAAAAAACATGATAGCTGAATAGACTTTCATTAACGCCACAACATTTCAAGTCAAGGGTTGAAAATCTGCATCAATAGTTTTATTTTATTTTATAACCATTGTTGAACAGCCGACCCAATTTTGAATCCAATCCAGAAGACAAGGGAACTCCTTAATTGGGCGAAATTTGCCTTCTTGGAGAACTTTTTGATGGAACAAACCAGTTGGGTTGCATGGAGAGAAAAATCATTAAACCCCTTCAGCAAGTCCGCAAAAGGACTCTAAAATATGATCCATTTACCACTGAGGATAGCTTACATCTGCAGAGTGATTGGTGCCAGCCGGGTGCTGAAGTCGTATCGACCAGCCAAGGTTGGGATTCAAACCCATTGGCGCACCACATTGGAAGACGAGCGTTCTATTACCTGAGCCACCACGGCCGTGCTCTTGCCGTCCAGAGAGCTGAATTTTTTTTCCATACAATTATATATTTTCAAATATTTATTACATATTAAACTGCCGATCATGACAGTAATTATGAATTAGTTTATCATAAAGAACATGTAAATACTTTAAATTAATATTATGGAAAAGCCTTAAAAATGGGCTTGTAAAAATAAATAATTCATTTTCATGATCTACGTTGTTTCGTTTGGCTTCACGCTTGGGTTTATGAACAGAATCCTTTCGTTTTTCCGTTTGTGTGTAACGCTTAAGGTATTCCAGTCTACGTCCTTTGGCTTTAGCTTTCTCCTCTAAGTTTAGGCCTTGGCATCGTTTTTTTCTTGCATCAACTCTAACTCCTTATGGATTGTGCAACTAAATTTTCAACTCCGTAGCCTTGTTAATTTGAACCTAAACCAAGACAAGAGAGCTCCTTGGAAGAAATTTGCTTCAAAGAGGGCCTTTTTATGGAACTAACCCGAATTCGAGTTACATGGAGAGGTAAACCACGAAAATCTCTCATGGTTAGTTTGACGACAAAGGGGCTCTAACCCGTGATCCGTCTACCACTGGGGATATTTCACGTCAGCACTGTGGTTGTGCAAGTCGGGTGCGGAATTAATATCAACCAGTCATTGCTGGGATTTGAATCTGGGTTCACCTCGTTGGAAGGTGAACACTTTATCCCCTGAGCCATCACGGCTCGACTTAAAAAATTAACACTCAACATACAGCAGTACTGGCAATAGCACTATCTTTTGAGGAATAAGAGAAGTATTATTGCCATCAGTGGATATTTTATCACTAAATTATTATTATTATATTAAATATCTTCAACAAATAAGAAGAAATTTGAGAACATACAGGTAAACAGGAGATAGTTGTAAAATACAGGAGACTTGGCAGGTATGCCTAAGGCATGAATCAATATCAAGTTTTATAAAAACTAAACATTATTTAAAATAATCTTGGATTTTTAAACAAATTTCAACAAAATGAGGCAATGGCGAAATTGTTGAAACAAGTTCTAAGAGTTAATTAATGCAAGCAGCAAGGTTTTAATTAAGATTTTGTGTATGCAGAAGTTATTTCTAAGTTTTCAAAATGATCACTATTTGCAACAACATGAAAAAACTTATGACAAAAAAGCAGAGTCCTGAGTAAATATTTCAATTGGAATTGTTTGTTGATGAAATTATGAACTTTTGAAATTTAACAAAAACATTTTATTTATTTATTTTTCAATTGTCTATTCAGATTATAATTAATAAACAAACACATTGTCTTACTTCGGGTAAATCTCTCATTTCATTCAGCATACTCTCCAGTATGATAGACAAGGCCACAACAGGGTCCGTTCTTTGGCGATTCACAAGCTTATGGGGCTTCTTCAAGTAGTCACAGTGCATGACGGTACCTGCACGCTTCCTCTTCTTGATGGCGACGGCCTCTTTGGGGAACTTCAAGACCAGAGACTTGCGACGAAGCTCATCAGCATGCTTGATGAGCTGCTTCGACAGAACGACCTTAGTCTCGTCAACTTTCACCAAATGGTCGTCATCCAACCCGGCACGTTCCAGACTCTCCTCTTGTTCTTCTGTCATGGCTACTTGGACAGGGGGTATAGGAGCAGCAGGTTGGTACAAGGGGCATGTTTTGTTTGTTCGCATGTGGCCTATGGCACCACATGCCCCACATTTCAACTAGAAGAGAAAAGAAAATATAACACAATTTTAGGTTCCATTTTGTACGAAACCAGAAGAAGCTTGCAAAATCTGTTAGCAACCACTCATAAGATATGCAAATTGCACATTCCTAATTCAGGTTGACAACAAATACTAAAAACAAATTCTTTGATTTATTCCAGAAAATGTTGCGATTAATTTTTCTACTATGTATTCATTTTGTACAAAAAATAGATTAAAAAACACTTATCACATTTTAATTTTTAACTCATTCATTTAAAAAAGGAAATTACATCTTTATAACCTAGAAAACTTTTATGTAGTATTTTATATTGATACAATGAAAAGGGTTGAAAGGAGTGAAAAAAAAATTATTATCTCGCTTACTTTTAACATTGGAGTTACTTTAATTTCTTTTTTCGGTTTCTTTTTTGGAGGCATATTTTTCTCCTTCTCAGCATTTCTTTTAAGTCTTCGAAGTTGTTCTTGAATTCTAAACAAGAATTATATATGATGTAAAAAATAAAAAAACTTTATAAAATAAAATAAATCAAATACAAAGCACTTAATCACTCAAATATCAGAAACTTATTGCTCCTGCTAGCCCCAGTTGGTAACCTATAGCTTGTGTGCTGTTTTTTAATAATTATTTTAAGATATATATTTCTTTATTCAATCATTTTAAATTCTTAGGAAATATTCCTTAAAATAAATAACATTATATTCTTAAAAAAGTGGATATGATATTTGTTAAAAATTGTTGTATGATACATTTGCTTTTAATCTGCTTATATTTGAGGATGCTAATACTTATTAAAAAAAATAGGATCATAACATTTTTATAACAGCATGATTTATTGATGCTTATACCATGTATCAAACAAATTAGAGATAGGAAATATCGCAGCAAAGCAAATAACAAACTTGATAACTAGAATTTCTTTTAAAATATTAGATGTATGAAATTTAATACAGGCATGTAGTCATTGTTAATATTACATACTAAGAGAAAAAACATGAAATGATAATAAATCTAACTTTTTTTTTCTGAAAATGAAGTCCACAAGTTAGGAATTCGGACAACTCAAATATGAATCATAGATAAAATAAGTCTGATGTTAATTACTCAACAAAAAGTAATTAAAAATTGAAAGGTAAAGTTGGACAGCTCGAGCATTAAACCTAAAGTAAATCTTGTTTATTAAGAATCAAAAGGAGTAATTAAAAATCAGATGACTCATTTATATTAATCATCTATAAAATAAGGAAAAGTAAATCTAATTTCTAACTACTTAAAAAGTATAATTAATCAAGCAATTTTAAACAAATCAAGAATGAAGCACACTTTATTTAATCAGTGAGTGAGATCAATGATTAACTTGTTAATTATGTATGATTCAACCAACACTCTATATATAACACTCTTCAAAATATTGAATAATGTTATTTTTTGAAAGCAAACAAAAAAAAAAAAAAAAAAAGTACCTTCGTCTTTCTTTTCTGATTTCTTCTTTTTGGTGTTCATCTAATGTTGATGCAAACTGTTTTCTAAAATATTGAACAAATGATAGTGATAAATTATGCAATACAATAACAAAATAAGACTTTAAAAAAAATGAAAAAACAAATATTTAGAATTTAAGTTGTTATTACAAAAAGCATTTTTGTTATTAACAAAATTGCTACTAAACTTAGAGTCAACTAAACAACTTGAATAGACCATTAGTTAGCTATTTATTAAAAAATTTTCAAGCAATATGTTTCATTTCCTTAAATGTCATAATTATCATGTCAAGTTTCTGTTTGATTCAAGCAACCTTAAAGGTGAATAATATAATTTAAAAAAATGTTCAGCATCAAAAAATATTTTGGAAATGAGAGGATGATAAAATTGATGTTTGTAAATTAAGAAAAATATAAAGTTATTTTTATTTAGATACTCGTTTGAGATATAAGTATAAAATTGAATAGCCACAATTTTTGATACCAATAAAATAAAATTTACTTATTTCCATTTTTTGCTGCATCTTGCTAATGTAGGTATATGCAAATGTATAAAAAATGATAATTATGTTTTTTTTAACTGACATTAAATCATATTATTGAATTAAAATTTGTGTAAAATATTGGAAAAAAAACCCTACAAGAACTATAAATTAATTTAATTAAAAATCTTAATTTTACATAATGGGCCAATATATTTAATTTTTTCAAAAAGAATTTATACTTTTATAAAAGATATAATAGAAAATTGCGCTCAAATTAAAAATAAAAAAAAAATGCAATGAAATCAAATTTAATCAACCTTTAAAAGAAAGTTTTAGATAATCAAAATTATATTGTATATGAAAACTAAATAATATATTTTATCAATATATTTTTTAAGAATTTATTAGAAACTTAAGTATGACAGATTATGAGCTACTAATTTAGATTATGAAAATTAATGAATAGTAAGAACAGTTCTTAGAATAACACTTAATATATCTCTTAAAAAAATAACTCTAAAACAGAAGATAATTACATGAAAGCAGGATCTTTTGTTGTTCTGATGCGAACATATGTATCAATCACAGCAGGTCTACGCACAGTTTCAATACGGACAAACTCTTTACCATCAGGATTTTTAAAAGTTCTGTAGATTTTCAGTATTCTACCATGCTGAAAAAAAGATTACAAGATTTAGATAAAATTAAATGTGTTTATATGGGGTTACTACTCACCAGACAATACCAAATTTCATGAGAATTCCTGAGCAAAATTTCTAAACATTTTGCAGAATTTTGTTATAAAAATTAGAGTAATTTTAATAGTAATTTAAAAGTTTACAAATATATTCATTGAGATTACATTAAATGCAGAAAATGTTTTATTTCTTCAATTTGAAATCATTTACTGTTTAGCACAAAAAAAAATTTTCCAGACAAAACTTAAATAAACAAGTATAAATTTCAACAAAACAAAATTAAAATAAACAAGTATAAATTTTAAATCAAGTTTAATAAATTGAGTATTAATTTTATGAATTGATTTTAAGAAGGCTTGTTTAATATAAAAAATTATTGATCCCAATTGTTAATTAAAATAGTACTGATGATAAGAATAATAATTTGAGATAACAATTGGTTATAACAAAAATGTTTTAATGTCTAGCATATAATAGATCAAATATACTCAGTTTTAAAGGGTCTGTAATAATCATTAATTGCTAATGCTTCAAGAAATTCCAGAGTAGACTTTGATTTTCCCTAAAAATTCTATGTTTTCCAGTATTTTCAGATTCCCTTAAAATTCCAGGTTTACCCTGTTTCCATTGAGAGTGGCCACTTTATAACAAAATTCCAGATGTAATGAAAATTTTTAAAAAAATGATTAGCTTAATGTTAAAAAAAATATCCTATTTAAAAAATCTATTTTAACAAGCATAACTAGCATTAAAAAAAAAAAAGATTTCACAAACTTCATAAAAATTATTTTACTGAATATATCGGAAAAAAATATTCCACTGTTAATGGTAATTTCATCTCTTCAAAAAGTTTTTAAAACCCTCATTTAGTTAAACAAATTTTAAGTCGGAAAACTATGTTGTAATGTAAGGATTCTCATCTGTTTTGCCGTAAGCTATGCAACTAGTTGAGCCATGTTACTAAACACGGAAAACAAAAAAAACAGAAATTATGGGATTACAATGATTAACAGAAATAGTGTTATACAGAATATTAATTATATTTAAAATCTTGTTTATATATTTTTGGGTTACCAGAATTTCGCACTATGAATGTTGAGTCACAAACTATTGCCCAAGAAAAATCTTTAATAAACCATAAATGAAACTCGCATGTTTTTTTCCCTCAGATCCCTTGTTTAAAAACCTGATTGATTAAAGAACTGTTAGGCCCATAACCTATCATAATAAGCTTGACTGTACTAATTTGGTCTAATTCAATGAACTTAAAAAAAGTAGCTAGTACTGGTATTGAGGAGGGAAATTTAAATATTAATAAAAAGTGTCTTACACAATTGGATCCTGTACTACCTAATGAAGCACTGTCATCCTCCCTTTCAAACTTTTGCTTGTCTAAAGAAAATATTGCAATCATAATTAATAAGGACGCAGCAATATATTTTCAAATATAAAAATAGAAATTTTTAACTTTAAATCAAATTTCAGAAAGATGACAAAAACTAATTTATAGAATACCATTGATTACATAACATAAAATATTTTTAATTGAGTAAATAATTCTAGGCAAAGATACTAAAGGAAATAAGGACTAAAAAAATATTTTAATATATGCAAAACCATCATAAATGCTTCCTTCAGCACCAGGAAAGTATTTTTATTTTATTTTTGTACACTTAAAAATTGTTCTCTGATTTAGCTTTAATAAAAAAGTTTTTTTTAATAATTTTTTCCCTGACCCCTTAACGATCGGTTAATTTTCAAGAAAACGGTCATAAAAGTGCCTATTTTTTTATACACATATATCATACACGTATTTGATTAGTGCTGACATCTAGTTTAAAATAAACTATCTACAATTACCTTAAAAATATCCTGATACTGCCATTTGGTGTGTAAAATGAGAAATAAAATGTTTTATGGGCTAAAGAAATGAATTAGTTTTATTCTTATTGGCGCGTTACTACTGAACACTCCAGCCCGAAAATATCACAAGATTGAGAAGAAGTAAGTGTTCACAAAAAATTTTCAACTTGGTAAAATATTAACAATTTTAAGTATTTAGAATGTATCTTAAGTATAATCATATAGACTAGGATATTCCTTGTGATTTATTTACATTATTTAGCTTAAATTAAAAAAAGGATAGTTAGAACAAATCTTATCCTACACTTACATAATTGATTAGTGTATCAATATTTATTATAGATGTCGAAAACCTCAAATTTTCAGGAAAGTTTTTTTAAACACATACATAAGTTGAAGTTCCTTCAGTGACTAATATTACACAAGTATTAATGTTTTGATGCATATCATAAAAAAAGCACAATTATTTTGATTTTGTTTTGTTTATCTAAGAGCAGATCAAGCAAGTATATATTTATACATATTTTAAGTTAATTTAATTATACAAATATTAAAAATCAGAAATAAATCAAATAATGCAACATTTAAAAGTAAATGTTTCATTAATATAAACTGAATACATTTCTTTTCTTTTAACAAATTTACCTTTATTTTTCCTTCTCTCATCATTAACACTGTCTTCTCCTAAAATTAGTTTTTGCAATTCTCGCCTTTCTGCTTCCTCACGCTCATGAGACAGCTAAGAAAGAGGAATAAAATTCATATAAATATTTTTATTTTCAAATATATATATATATGTATATAAATAAAATTTAATTCATACATTTTTAATACTAAATATAGGTCAATCACCAAATTAAATTTTTACAAATCTAATTGATTAATATCATTAAAACCTTTTATATTGTTAAATAAATATTTAAAAAAAAATCTCTTGTTCAATAACCATAGCTTTCAACATTTACATGATTTCAATTGATAAATATGGTTATGGTGGTTTCATTGTTATCATGAAATAAAAACTGTGAAATATTTCTAATGCTAAGACTCACTTGAGAACTTGTCTTCTTATTAGAGAGCATATTTTCAATATTTTTACCCATTTCTTCAATATCAGAGTCTTCCTCTGAGCTCGAGTCTTCGTCAGTAGATAACAATTCTTTAGAAGAAAGAACTCTAAAAAAATTAAATTAAGGGTGACTCATGAGTTGAAAAAATATTCTACAAGTTGTTAAAACTAAAAATGTAACAATTGTGAGAGTTTTGAAACATGCTTTTTTTAAACTAATGGTAAATAAAATTAATGAAATTTTTGAAAATTAAATTAAAGCTCTTATTTTAAGGATGAAAAAAAAAAAAGCAATAATAATACCCTATTTTAAAATTATGATAACCCCACAACCCATTTAATTAAAAAATATATAGACTAGTGTACCCAGTAGAATCACATTTAAAATTAAAGACTAGAGATTAACTTGAACTAGAATGTCTTCTTAAAACTATAATTAACACTTTATTAAATTTCATACAAACCTTTGCGATTCACTAGTTATAAGACACGTAAACAAGTTGTTAAAAAGGAGCCTTGAGAATAATATAGAGTTGTAGAACTATTAATCATGAAAATCTTTATTTAAAAAACTTTTTCATATTTGTTAGTCTTATTATTGAACCATTCCAATTCTATACAACAACCCAACAAATCCATTTTAACTTAGCTAATTTTTTTTAAAAGAATAAAGAAATATTTAAAAGTAATAGAGAATTGTTATTTACCTATTTTGTAAATCAAAAATGCGCTGACAATCTTCTTTATAACGCTCTTGATGTTCAGCAATACTGAAGCGATTTCCACGTGCAAATTTACTCATAGCTAAAAAATAATAACGATGTTTAGTTTTTAACTAAAATAATGATTTCTTTTTGTAAGAAATTTTTTTTTTTTTACGTAACAAAGAATAATATTTCTTACAAAACATTTAGCCGCATAACAAGAGTTAGTATTTAGAATAGCGAAGAAAATTTTTTTCAGGCAAAAACGCTCATAAACTTAACAAGGTAATGACACAGCATTATATACAGCAATATGATATAACTGCAGTTACTTTTAACAAGCATTACGTTTCTTCTTTGTATCTTGTATTTATTGTTAGAACGCATTAGAGTGAATTTTTTTCCTTGAAAGGTAAAAATAGAAAAAAAAGGAGTTTACTACATGAGCAATTTTTTACACATTGTAGATAACGGTAGATAAATGATAAGAAGTAAAATGTATTTCTTTTTCATAACGATAAATATAAATGTAACTCATGTAACATAACATCATCATACTTAATATTTTAAGAACAAGTCAATTTTTTTCCTTAAAAAAAGTAACATTTGCATAATTATAGAAATTGTTTTCTTGAAATTTAGTTTTTAATTCTGTATCTAAGAAGAATTGAATTGAATTATTATACCTTCTTCTCCAGCTTTTGCTTGTTCAGTAGATAATGTGCGTACAACATCAATTACTTCCCATCGAGATAATTTTTTTATCTACAAAACAAAGAACCATTTGAAAAATAGTTACGTGAATATTTTTAAAAAAAATTAAATGGAAGTTAAAATAATTATTAACAATAAAAACAACAATTCAAGTTTATTTATCTAAAAAACAAATTTAAAACATATTAATATATTTTATAAGCATATAATAATTAATTTATTTTACAAAAAAATCTAAATCTAAAGTCTTAATACAGCAAGATTTTTTTTTCCTTCAAAATATCTTATGTTAACAAAAATTGTAAAAGAAAGAAATTGTATTGTTATTACTTGTTATTGAATTATATTAAGATCTTTATTTGACAGGAGCTTCAATTGAATATAAAAAATGATTTTATAAAATAAATATAATTTGCACCATTATAATTGTAATCAGCTTAGTTGACTTTAATGTGCTTTGATTTATATTGCCACATAAGCATTCTTACTACGGTTTTTATTAAAATATTATTATTTAAATTTCTGATGGATAATTAAATGTATTAAACATAAGATAATGAGAATAATGTGTAACTATGTAGTAAACATTCCATTTTATAATGGTTTACAAATAATATTAAATAATTGTAATACATTAAATATTAAACAATTTTAATATATTAAATATTAATTTATTTCAATATACAGTCGAACCCCGCTATAGTGAACCGTCTGCGGACTCATTAATATGTCCACTATAACCGATGGTTCATTATATCCAAATTTTTTGAAGAATATTTTTTGCATAAGACAGTTGAATGATTGAAAATTGGGTTTTGCAATTTTACATAAGTCATTTAAAAAATTATTAACTAATTAACAGATAATAAAGCAAAAATTGATGAAAAAAGTACTTATGTTGATAAATAATTGTTTGAATTTCACCATTCTCTCCATTTTCACTGCTTTTGAAATAATAATCTTGTCTCAAATTGATAATGTATGAATATGAAGAGAGCAGCTGTATAATGAGTTAAATTGTTTCCCTTCTTGATTGTCAAGGGGTGATTTATATAAAGAATATGGTTTGAACAGATAAGAAAATTCCAAAAATTCAGCAGGTGGCCAAGTTAACTAGTTGTAGAGCAGGCTTGGGGAAAAGAGACAAAGGGAGGCTTGACAGGGAGGGGGGAGTATAAGATAAAAGATCTATTTGACATTTATTACAGTATAGTTAAAAATGATAAGCATAAAGGAGTGAAATATGACACATTTTACAGGATTGCATTCATTTTTAGTCCCAACACCTACAAGTTTAAAGACGGAGGACTGAAAAAGAAATTTAAAGAAATGAAATTTAAGTCCACTATAACCGAGTTTCCAAGTTCTAAGCTGTTCACTATAAGCGTTAAAAATAACATTATTTAAATAGGAGTACGGACGGGACCGCTAAAAAGGTTCACTACATCCAAGTGTTCACTATATCCCAGGTTCACTATAGCGGGGTTTGACTGTATTAAATATTAAATAATTTTAATATTATTCACTTTACTTTTTGAAGTGAAGTTAAGTAAAACACATGACAAACCACTTAAAATAAAGTGTTACCTCATCTTCAGGGACATTAAATTTCCTTAGAAGCTGCTTGGCATTGCTCAAGGATAAACGTCTTAAATCAGCATCAGTTCCAGTCACAGTTTTCTTCGCAGGAGTTTGATTTTGCATTTCTTCCTAAAAATACAGCTGAGTTCTCATATAATGCATACATTACTCAATTTTTTAAAATATATAGTAAAATAATTTTGGATCAATTTGGCAGGAAAATTTTTTTGCATAGAATTTTAGAATAAGTTAACTTTTATTTTTTCAGGTTATTTCAATTTACAAATGCAACTATTGAGTTAGCACTGTGGAAAAGGAAGAAGAATATTGAATATCTTTTCTTCTTTTTAATGCACAATTTAAGACAAATAATTTTTTAACATCAAAAAAACATTCTTTGTTAACTTGAATCAACTATTTTAAAATTCTTATTTGTTGAAAAAGTTAGTTCAACTAACGTTTTTAATAGATCATTAAAATGTAATGTTTTTAATAAATAGTTAATTTTTTTCAATATTATTTAATACTTTAGTGTTATCAAAAATTTATTTAAAACAAAAATACATTAAGATGAAAATAAATTAAAGTAAAAAAATGACAATTTATGCTGAAAATATTGTTAGTTCTCAGGACTAGTTGTTGTTGTTGATTTACGCTGTACTAGAGAAGCACAATGGGCTACTAGCAACCGTTTGGGAAACATTTCTGAGTATGATCCAAAGACATGCCATTACAATTTTGCTGCCCTACTTCTGTAATCCAACGACATGCAAGAGAAATCGAGCACTTCACAGTAGAACAGTTTGACAAAGAGCGATACTGCACACGCTTGGTCCCTTTGTGGCTGATGAATGTGGTCACCCACCTGCACACTGACAACAGCCAGGGATGCTTGACTTCGATGTTCAAATGGGAACTGTATCTTAACGATCAGTCTATTGTGGGACTCTCATGACTAACATTTCAATACAGAATACCAAATTCAAGATTTGATATTATTTAGTGGCAAAACAGAAAGTTAGATAATGAAAATAGTTATACCTCAAGAAACCTAACAAGAAATTACCGACTAATATTAAGAGACAGATATTTACCTTATATGGTAAATATAGTACCAAATATCACAAATGGTAAATTCCCATGATCATTAGGTTAATTATGGGTGTAATGTTAGGTTAATAAGGATTATAATAATTTATCACTGTGTAATGAAC
This sequence comes from Parasteatoda lunata, assembly GCA_949128135.1. Taxonomy (NCBI): domain Eukaryota; kingdom Metazoa; phylum Arthropoda; class Arachnida; order Araneae; family Theridiidae; genus Parasteatoda; species Parasteatoda lunata. Next base: position 77,778,511 of record OX421978.1, read on the forward strand.
ACACCTCACTATACTTTAGTAAAATGATGTTCTAATGCTTGATCTGACACTTGACTAAGTTTCTTTGTTTTTTGAGTTCCCTTCAATTACAAGAACATGAAGGCAAATATTGCTATCTTACATTCATTATGATATTTAGTTTCTCTACACTGATTATAAAAAAACGGCTTTAGTAAAATTAACTATAATAAGGATATGAATACTTTTGATTGTTGTGGCTTGTTAGGTATTCTAACATATGAAAATCCTTCTCCGCAGCCAGTAGGGTCAACAACACCACTCAACTGTAAAAGGCACTTGCCTTTCATTGCAGATATAAATGCTCTTGTAGTGTTCCAGGGAGCTGCTTTTACCTGAAAAAAAAATCATACATTTTAATTTTTTAAAATTTAAAAAAAAATGAATTAATGCAATTTATAAATGTTTGGCAGCATTAGTTTAGGGTTATAGAAATGAAAGTTATTGCAGTTGACTGCAAATTGCATAATAAATTTAACTTTTCATCAAGCTTCAACATGTTACGGGTATGCTTGTAGAGGTATTATGACAGTAAATTAGTGAAAAATAAGTTATTCTTTAAGAAATTGTATTTTTATTTTATTTTCATGCATATTCAGCCATAGCAACATTTTATAAAAACTCAGTATGGGACAACAATTTATAAATTTCTATTATTAATTAGATAGCTTGCTTAAATAAAAAGAAATCAAATTTATGCAAATAAATTAACCTCATCATCCATTTTCATTTGCATATCTTCATCATTATCATCTTCGGGGGCAAATAGGGATTTTTCCCCATAGCCAGCATCCTAAAATAACAAAAATACAGTATATTAATTAGTTATTACAAGACTAAAATTTCAACACATATCATATTTTACATAGTCATATTTTTTCACTAAAAAATAAGCATTTTTAATTTAAAAAAAAGAAATCGTAAATTTGATATACAGAGTAATAAATATTTTTTTCCTATTGTTGAAAATTCTTAGGCAATTTAAAAAATTAAACAAAATGGCAACATTTTCCCCAAGATTTTACATAAGTCAGGATAAAATAAATATTTTCTGGAACAGAACTCTATTCTTGATTTTATGATACTCTTTATCAATTTTATTTATTTTTATTGTGTTAAAAAATTTTTATGCACAATTTTAAATGTATTGAATAAAGAGTTGTTCATTCTATTTTTTGAATTATGAATAATTTAATTCAATTATGTAAAGAATAATTTATTTCAGAATTACATTTAGTTAACCTTTAGATTTATAAATGTTAACAATATAATAATTATAAATCTTATAAATATTTGTAAATCTTAACAATAAACATTAACAAGATTAATATTATTGATCATGCTGAACTGATAAAGATGTGTAGAGAATTAAGCATAATAAAAATATCTTAATAAATTCATATTACAAACGTAAATCTCCAATTAAATTTTATTAAAATTTGAAATGAAAATACAGTGAGTTGTAAAACTACATATTTTAGGTCAGAAGTTAATTATTATATGAACCCTATAGTGAATATATAGTATATATTTAACAAAACTGAGATAATTAAATTTTTAATTTTGGTTTTTTTTATTAAAAAAATCAAATGATAATGAGATAAAAAATATTATTTTTAATAACAAATCTGAATCACATAAGACTTCTAACTGCATATGCTAAATATTAAAATAATAAAAGCCCTTTAATTTACAGTTTTTTTTACTTTACTACTCTTACCTCTAAAATTATTGAGTGTTTTTTTTCTCCTTAAAATAATTCAAGAATAAAGAAAATTCCAGTAAGAAATCCAGTAAAATAAGACTACAATTAAAACCGAAACTATTTAATGTGACTAGTATTTTATCCAATTAATATAGCGTTTTGCAAACACCCTAAGAAAAAAAGCACCTTCAAGCAATATGTTTATCAATTATCTATATCATTAGAATAAAAATATTATCATTACAAATAGTAAATATGTTTATCATTAGAATAAAATACATACTTTTAACCTCTGTTCAGCAGCAAGCATTCCATAATATGCACAACACTGTTCAGGTGAAACCATAGCTCTTATTTCATCCTCAGTTGGAAGACGAAATTCACTTTTTAAAACCCACCAATTAGAATCAGTACCTGAAAAAAAGAATATAAAATATTATTTCATGTGAACATTATGAGCATCGAAAGTGGCCAGGAAACTTTGCTTGACTCCAACTATAGTTAAAAGTTAGATCTTACAGATATAAAAAAAGTATTTAGTGATTTCCAAAAAAAGTATAAAACACATATCTAAAAACTATGTCTGACACATTGAAATTTATTTTTCATGTCCCCACTATCATTTATGGCAGATTGACATGCTATAATGGATTAGCAGAGTCGCCAAATAAGTTATCTTTTGTATTCATAAATTCTAAAATCAATTTCATTTAATAAAGTTGAAAAGTTAATTAGAAAGATATGTAAATGAATTTAATGTATTATTTGTGATGGTTTTCTAAATTATAAATATTCACATAAATATCTTTTTGTAATACTGTGCATGTCAGATATTGATATTTAGTCTTCTTGCAAAATTTCAATATTCTGTACTAATTTATCTTTCTAAATTTACTTCTTCAACAATTATGTTATAAAAGATAATTTTAATTGAAATCATTTTCTCTGAATGCAAATTAGAAAATAAAAAATATAATATGTTTAATAAAATATTTACTCACTAATAATATTAATACTTTCCTTAAGAAGAATTAATATTATAAAATTTTTTATCGAATATAAGTTAGAATCAAGCTTTCAAAAAATTTTGGCATTCGACATTTCAACTATCAATTCCATAGCTTTGGTGCAAATATTACTTAAGCATGCACCCAAAATAAAAGGAAAAATTCCAGTATAATTGATGAATAACATAAATATTATGCAAAATATGGTATAAAGGACAGGAATGACTACCCAATGGGCTAGCGAGGCACGATTACTGAAGGCAAAGTTGAAACTCCTCTTGAAAAGTGTAGTGCTTTTAAATTAATTTTAATGAAAAAATTGCTGGGAATTCCTTTATAGATATATAAAAATAATAGTATAATAATATAAACCAGTTAATGTTACGCTTTTGCATGAATGTGACAGGTGAAAGTTAATATTTTAGTATGTTTTTGAACTTATGTATTCTGAGAGTTAAAGCATGAACTACAGTTCGGAATAAGGCCTCTTCAAAATTACTAATAAATTTTAAAATGAGACTTTTTGTATTTTAAGGAATATGCCCACAGTAAATATTTTCTTGGTTCCTATAAGATCTGTGTTTAGCCTTGGTAATTAAAGATTATTCTAAACTAGTATTAAGATATGGAAGATCAGAATTTTTTTATGAAAACATGTTGTTTTTGTTTTCAATATGCCAGTTAACTTTTGTTTAAAAATTTTTTCTCCAATTTACTTTAAAAATGAAAGCGAACTTTTATAATCGCTGACGTAACAACTGAAAGAACATATGTTTTATTTTAATCTATCATCCAATTAATAACTTGCTTTCAACTATTGCACTAAATATAAACTGCTCTTAACTAACTTCAATAGTTAAGAATTTTATTGCTGAAACAATTCAAATTAAGTTAAAAAAGAACATCAACCAAACCTGTTCTTTTGAAGTTGGCACACAGTTTCAAGCGCTTTCTTATGCTGCTTTCTGAGTGAGAAGGAAATGCTTTTTTAATGTCTTCCATTTTGATACGACGGGGATTATCTTTGCTATTCCAAAATAAGCGATAAATAAAAACCTATAAAAAATAAGTTAAAAATATAATTTTGAATGAAATAATCATGGTTTCCAACAAGATTTGAAATACAGAATGCAAGTAGACCTAATTGAAGTTAGTACTCCTGCATTCAACATATTGAAAGCACAAAAGTCTAATTAGATTAGGAATCAAAAGGATAAATTTCAATTTTGTAATAGAGTTTACAATTGTCTAATCTAAAAATAATTGCCTTAATTATTTTTAGGTAGGATTTTAATAATCTTGAAATGAAGACACAGTGAATGATATTTTTGTACAAAAGTAAAAATTAGTGGATGATCCCTCTACTCACCATTGAAAAAGATTCTGCAATACTGTGAAGATTATTGTGTTGAGATTGGAATTAATGGTTCTTAAAATTTGATGAAAAAAATCAATCAATAATTGTGAAAGTAGAAAAAAACAATGCTACAAGATTTGTTACAGCATTTGTTGAAAATAATAAATGAGCATGTGACTTCTGAATTCATCACTATAAAAATTTGATGATGCAAAATTAGATATAGTTTCTTTTTTAAAAAACGATTTAATCCTCCAAAAAGTTAAAATCATGAAAGTGGGCAGACCCTAAAAAAAATTACAGAATTTGGCAATTTTTACTTGCATTCAAAAGTTTAAGTGAAACATAAGAGTATATTAGGGATAATATTCATTCAATCAAGATTTTTTTTTCTTTTCAAATAATAAAAAAATGATTAGTACTTTACCTGTAAAAAGTCTCGAATAAAATTGTTAGCTTTCTTCGAGCTAGGTCCTGGTACTTCAAACAGTGGTAATTGTTGGCCAACAGTAAAAATAGACTCAACTTCTCTAATAAAATAACTAAAAATATAAAAAAACACTATTATTGAATGTAAAAAAACAAATTAAAATTTTTGCTATACACAAAGATTATGGGTGGTAAACCTTGTAAATCTAAGAACAAATGGCGTTAAGTGATTAAAATTCATTGTAAGACTTCCGGTTTACTAATTCCAATTGATTTTTACTCTAAAGCTTGGAAAAACATGGCATTCAATATTATTACACGTGTAGCGTTCGCAATATCACAAAAAAATAACAAATGAATTCAAAGATTCAACAAGCATGCTATGATGTAACCCAAAAAATAACAAATGGTGATATTTTACATAATTTTAGCAAAATAAGGGATATCACTCAAAATGTGGCAAACCTTATACTTTATTTATGTTGCGGTATTAGTTTTTTAACATTTGTTTTAGGCTCACGAGCTTTTAGAATTTATAAATTACATATGACTCTTTTGAATGGTAAAATTTCATGGGCATTTAAACCAAATTCCCAACAATAAAACTTACTAGAATATTAAACCTGTTCACACATCACCTCGTAAGCATAACAAAAGCGGACAGATACACCAGAAGTTTTCTAAACTTCTTCTGGTTTTAGGAAGCTTGTTATTGTTTACATTCAGTCAACCATCCTTTAATCTAACAAGTAATTATAATTTTGATTATTAAAAGATGAAACTATTAAGATTTACAACAGTTAATACATCGGACAATTTAGTATAATAATAATAATAATGGCAAGCTATTTAATGGTTATATTTCTATTTTAGTTTCAATATGGATAAAGTAAATAAAAAAAAAACTCACTGTTGTCTTGAACGTATTATAACAAAATCTGTATCGGGAAACTCGTGTTCATAAATAGGAGAACGGAATAAATTGTTTTCGAAGGATTGTAGACTTTGACCAGGTGCCAAAGCACCCAAAAAGGGTGAAGTATGAGCATATGCAGTTTCTCCATATTTATATTCAGGGGCACCACTGTCTTTTCCAGGTTTCTGCAAATTATTCAAAAATATAACCTTTTCTAGTGAAATTATATAAAAATGAAATACTGTAAATTTATTTAATCATAAATTAAGCATTTACGTTTAACGTAACATATAATTATATGCGTAATCATAAAACGAGCATTTAACTATAAACATTTAAAAATTATATAAATTTATGTAATGGAAATACGAGGCGTTTTCGAAAAGTAAAGATACAATGCTACATACTCACTTGAAAAATTTTTTAATTGATTAAAAATCATTACAAATTATCTACTGGTACATGACTTATTTTTTGCTGTTGCCAAAGCATTTGTTAATTCTAGGTTAGTTAGTCATAGAACTTTGCTCTGCAAGATATTTTTTCAGGTAAAGGAATAAGTGAAAGTCAGTAGGTGCAAGATCCGGACTGTATGGTGGATGATCTAAAATTTTTCATTTAAACCTTTTCAGTAGTGCTTTGGGTTGAAGCTCTGTGGGAGGACGAGTTTTTCTCTGCTTGACAACGACGAGTTTTTCTCTGCTATGCCTACGTTTAACCAGTAACAATATGATTAAGAAACTCATCATCTGCTTCTGCATAATGTGTGAGGAAGTCAAGTAGCCCATCTCTTTCTTTCGAGTTCTTCCATTAACATTTTTGGAAACTATCGAGCACACAACTTCCAGTACCCTAAGGTAATAGTTAAAACTTCATAAAGTGATCATAGACATGTCTTGTATGATTTTAAGCAAATCTTTTAACACAAAATGCCTATTTGCTCAAACTGTTTCCTCTGTTCATCAAAACAGGGCATCAGTGATCACAGATGGCTTATTTGTTCTGACTTCGTCATAAACATCAGTCCTATCTTCAGAGAAATCAAGACACCAATTTGTTGCATTTTACAGATTCACAATGTTTCTGTAGACAGAAAGAATTTCATTGCGAATATCCACTGGAACTTTTGCATGAAGAAAGCGCATTACAGAACCCACTTCACATCTGGCAGATTCTGAATTAATACAGACATGATAAAGATATGCTGCTCAAACAAGGCTCACCGTAAAATGACCTCAAGGGAAAAGTAAAATGTTTAAAGTTACAGTGGGGTCACAGAAACTTTTCCTTTGCTGAAAGCGGTAAAGTATCTTTACTTTCCAAAAATGTCTCGAAATAATACTAGAAAATATTAATTTATGGAAGGGAAATAATTTTCAGTAATAATAATTAGTTAATAATTAATGAGAAATTAATGAAAATTTAAAATAATAAAAGGAAATGAATTTCAATCTTCTATTTAAATTCAGTAAGTAAAGTCTTTCAAAGATTTGATAAGGATTCCTTGAATTTTCACTTCTAAAATCAATAATAACAAGTAAAGAAATATTGTTTTATGCATCTATGGATAAAAAACTAAACATCATACAAGTTAAGTAAAAAATAAACATTTAACCACACCACAATAATTGAATTGACACAATTTTGAGGCAAGGCTGATATTTTTTACCCTCTAATTTTAGGTAAATGTTAATAATAATAAAAAAGAATCTATTAAATGTATTTTTATATTAACCCATTCACATAATTTTTTTAAATAATCTTTCAAATCTCTTTTTTTTAACTAGTAAATAAATTTAAATAATTACTAAATTTAAAAAAAAAATGTAAAAATATAATTATAATGGATAATAAAGTATAGCCAAATATTTATAAAAGATTTTTAATAAGTTAAATGATTAATTTATTTAATTATATTGGAAAATATTTTAACAAATATTATTTTAAACATACTCTTTTTTTTTAATTGGCAGAAATTGATGGGTTTTTTAAGCATGCCTACAAGCAATAAAAAAATTTTTTATTATTTTTTCACATAAAAAAATGAAGTTAATTTTCAATCAAAACTGCTTTAGTAATGTTCCAGTTGATTTTATGATATTTACTAACACAAAATAAGGCGTTAAAGTTTTAATAAAAAAAACTTACACGTTTATAGTAGTTTCTTATTTTTGTAGCCATCCCAACTTGCGAAAGCAGAGGAGGGTGTTCTTCAGAGTACTCTGCCAAAATCAGTTCTCCGTCTCGCCCTGTCAAATCCTCCGCTGTCCTCATAAAAAACATTTCCCCACCACCAGATGCTTCTCTCTCTTGCTCTCGCATCTAATCAAAAAACAAAATAATATAATCAGAGCCCATTTTGTTATGCTCTGAAAATTATTGAGCAAATTTTATTTTTCTACTTTATATTTTAAACTTTTCACATTTAAAAATTAATCATTGATTATTAATTTTTATAATTTACATTAACATGTACATTATTATTAATTTCAAAATCTACTTTAAGATTAATTTAAAATAAAGTAATAAGTACAGTTAATGTACAGGTATTATATTAATATATTTTTTAATTAAAAAATCCTGATAAATTGTAATCATTTAGAGATACACTACAACATATGATATTAGTTTATTATATGATACAGTTAAAAAAATATTTAAAGAGAATTAATAGTATCACATTCAATAAGTATTGGAGTCTTTTATTTATTTACATTTTTATGTAGATATGCATAATGTTTATCAAATCATTTGGTTATAACATGTGAAAACTTGTTTTAAAATTAAATTGCTTATAAAAAATAATTATTTTAAAGTTTACTCATAAAATAGGAAATGATTGGAAATGACTTAAGCATTAAGTATTCAAGTCATTTATTAATTTATATATTTATATTTCTAAGCATAATGCATATCAATATTGATTTATAATATGTGAAAATTTGTTTTAATACTAAATCTCTTACAGAAAATCTTGAAATATTTTAATGCAAAAGGAAGCAATAACATTTAAAAAGAAAAATTTTAAATTTCATTAAAAAAGACAATTTTTTTATCAATTTAATTCAATCTTCACAAATAGTGGAAGTTCTAGTATAATTTTGAGTAAAGTCATAATTTAATGACACTAATTTTGTTTATTTTACATTAAAGACGAGACTATTACTATTAATTTTAAAATTAATTTCTTTTGCGATAGAAAAATACTATAATCTTTTATTACCTTAAATAAATAGAAAATATGAGTTGACTGTTTTCATAAGGGCTATTTGGAAAGAAAAAAAAATTATAGGTTTTGGTAAGAAAATGTATCATTTTCCAATAACTCTCAAGCACTTTATTTTATTTATTTATTTGTAGCCAAAATCAAATTTTCTGATTATTATATAGGTTCTATGGTTTTTCTTAAATATTGGGAAGCATGTTTCTTAGATTAATTAAAATTGCAAAAACCAGCAATTCTCTATAAACTGCATTATTTTTAAAGCAAACCAAAATTGATAAAATTGTTAGTTATTGGTTCTTGTGCTCAGTAAATAATTATATTTAATAATTTTTTTGCAAATCATAAATGCTCTATTTTAAAAAAATTTTGTTGAAAAAATATTTTAAAGCATTAATTTTGATCTGTTTCATGTGTGTATATACATATATATATATATATAAACACAAAGAAAAAAATAAAATAGAAAAACTTTTAATGGGAAAACATAAAGGTCTTCATCAGGACACATCTTTTACAATAAATGCAAAATTTCTAAATAAAGAATAATTATAATTATCATATATATATATATATATATATATATATATATATATATATATATATATATATATATATATATATATATATATATATATATATATATATATATATATATATATATATATATAAATACATATATAATATAACACAAAGTTTTATGTTTAAAGGTTTGCATTTTAAAAATCTTCAACCATAATAACAAAAATAGTGTACATAAAGAAAATTAAATCAAACCTTTGCTTTTTTCTTGATGTGTTTCAATAAAGGAATAACTCCATGTAAACCAGGCTGTGCAAGATTACCATGTGAATATCTCTTGAGTGGAGGTCTATGAAACTGTCTCAGCTTAAGAGGACCCATATGGGTCGGAAAAAAGGGTTGGCTCAGCTCTATAGCTGGGATAGAGTGCTAAAAAGAAACAATAGTTAAGGCTATTAAAAATAAACTCTCATTTTAAAATTAATTAAATTAAAAAGAGTAATAAAAAGTAATTAAAAAGGTAATAAGAGTAATTAAAAAGAGTAAAATTAAGTAATAAATATTATCTGATTGTAACCTCGTAAAAGAAACGGAGTCATATTTATGTTTGAGTTGCTTTGAAATATTGCAATTTGGCTATAAACATAAGTAAATGCATGGTGGGTCTGAACTACTGAATTGTCTATTTTTAAAAATTACGTGACATTTTGAAAATAAATTTTTAATCACAAAAAAAAGTCATTATTAAGAAATATAATACTTATTAAATACATAATATTTTTATTGATGTTTTATTTTACAATAATTTTATTATTGAACATTTATGAAATTATAAATACATAATAATAATTCATAGTGCTTAATTTATTAATAGAATTAATAAATTTTTCTTTTTTTAAATTTTAGCTTGGGCCTGGGCAGAACTGCATGAAAGGTTTTTCTTTACAAACTGTTTTAGTTAAATAAGGATAGAGTACATGAATATGGATAAAAGCTAAACCACATGGATATAGCATAAATATGTGCTACTTATGGATAAAACAAATCAAAGTGAATAAAGCACAAATAAAGAGACATTCTATAGTTTTGGTTCTATAAATAAGAATCTTCCTCCAAGTCTAAAACAGAAAAATGTGTTTCAACGCTGAAGAAGGTTTATACTTATAGAACCGAAACTGTAGTATTCAGATACCTTTAATTTGTGCTTAATTCAACTATTTCTTAATTTATTCTAACTACTTGATTGTTGAATATTAATGCAAAATTATTTTTTGATACAGGACAAATGTACCAGAACTACTGTTGTATTAAGTAATTGATTGTTTGAGTTTCTATGCTCAGAACTAAGAGCAATTTCACAAAATTTTACCAACTAAATGGTCTTTTCACTTAAAGCACAGTGTAATTATCTTCCATGATCATTAATGGCTTGACAGCTAAGGGTGGGCCTTGGCTTTCTCAAGAAGTTTTTTCCAGGCTAACCTTTTTCCTGCTAGTGTTTTCCAGTGATTATCTTCCAAATAATTGAAAATGGGTGACAAGATAAATTCAAAATTTGATTGCAAATAAAATTTCAATCAAAATAAAATTAATTTGTTTTAATTAAATAAAATTTTACCATGACTCAAAGTTAACTGCAATGATATTTATTCAAATCTAACTTACTAAATAATTAAATTGAAATACACTCTATTAAGTAAACAACAAATAAAATTAAATTGAAATCTAATAAAAATCTTTTAAATGTAACTTACTTGAATAAGGTTTCCTCCAACATTTGGTTTTAAGGCAGAATCTTGTGTCATTTTTGGATTATAATACTCATCATTTGAAATATTAAAAGGATCTGTTTTTGTATTTTGTGGAGGAGGCTGCAATTAAATATCACAAACATTTTAAATATAAAAAAATTTTCAACATTAATTTCTAAGCAAAACAATAACTCAAATATTTCTAGGATAAAAAAAAATAGAATGAATTAAAATACGAAAATCAAAATATTAACATTTAAGTAACGTTATATTATTATGAATAATACATTTAAAATAAAATGAATTTACATGCAACAACTAAAACATTAACAAAATATAAACAGATCTTACTGGACTGGGGGGCTCCGGTTCTGATATAACTCCAGCCTTTCCTAATAGAATCCTAGATTTTCTTGCCATGTCCTAAAATTAAGCAATAAATGTTTAACTCAGCTGTTCAACACAGTGGTTATAAAATAATATAAGATGGAACAAAAGAATATGTCATCTAACATTAATGTGGCTGATTATTAAAATTCAAAATAAATAAAGAAATAAAAAACTAATAAACTGCAGAAGAAGAAAATTTCTTAAACCACTAGCTTTACCTTTTTCTCCTTGACAGGTTCATTTGATGTTAAGGAATTTGGATCTGGGTCATCTGGAATTGCCAAAATTATGTTCTCATCATTTGGATCAAGAGTGAGAATTTTAGGTTCTGGTATTTTCTCCATTGCCTGTTAAAATGAATAACGACATCAATGCAATATAACGAACGCAATAACGGTTTAAGAACAACAGTGCATTTTTTAAATAAAGAAAAGACTTGTGGAATAGAGAAGTCAATATTAAATCTAATTTTACGACATCAACTGGAGATGTAACCATACAAATTATTAAAAGATAGTTCAATACAGGGTATCTGCTACATTTTAGAATTTCAAATCCATGACTTTTAATGACTTTCCATGACTAATTCCTTCATGACTTAATGAAGTTACTATTTTCTCTGACAAAAACACAACAATAAGTTTAAAAAAGCATTATAATAACATTAATTGAAATAATAGGTATAACCAAAACTGTTATATTCTGCATCTTAATATTTATAGATTTTAAATTTAAAAAATAGAGTAAAGAAAGGGTTGAAGCAATAAAATAGCTGAAAAAAATTCAAAAGCAAATAATTTCTTTTTCTTTATTTTTCTGCAGAATTATATTTTTAAAGATACTTTTCTTGTTCATTCGATAGGAAAGAAATACTTTTGATTTTTCTGTTCTTATTTCGGATAAAAAACATTCGTCAATGACTGGTTTGCTTCAGCTAGAATTTAAATTGATAAAATAAAAAATATATGTAAAAATAAAAATTCAGAAATCACAGAAGTTTAAAAGGTAATTCGCTCTAGAAATGATGTATTTTCTTTCATTTTTTGAAAGAGTACAATAATTTTTAAAGAACATGATAAAACATTTTATATTTTAATAAAATATGACTGTGAGTGGGGATTTTACAACAAATTCAGATTTTTCGGCGACCTAAATCCATGACTTTTCATGATTTTTTAAAAAAAATAGTTAAAATTATGAAATTTTATGACGAATTTTGAAAAATACTGAAATTCATGACTTTCCAGGTGCGCGGATACCCTGTCAATATTTAAAAAAATTCAACAATTTTATTTATACAACCGGGGTTCAAGTCAGTATGGCAAAAATTTTCGCCAAATATTCTACAAATATCGCTAGAATAATATGCAGGCAGACAAGAGTGGCTTCTTGTAAAATAATTAGAAGTTACAAAATAGCAAAAAAAAAAAAAAAAAACAAGACAAAACAAAAAAAAGTATTTTGCACTGAATTCCATGCATTTAAAAAAAATGATTAAACTAATCTTATTGTTCTATGCATAGGTTAGGTTTCAGGTTTAAAATTTTTCAAATGGAATAACTAAAAGTGTTTGGTACAAAATGTTTTTAATTTAAATGTTGAAATTTACATGTGTTTTGTGATCATGTACTGACAGTATAAATTGTTCATCGAAAAAATATTCTTTTTTGCTCTTTTAGAATTTTATGATTTTCGGATGATTATTTTGTTAGATTCTATTTTCTCTGTTTTCCTCATCTATTTTATTATTCGATCATAGTACTTTAATCTGCATGTTGAATGTATTTACTAATATTATTTTAGATTTTTTCTCACTTAATTTTGATAAATACTAGTCTTCAATCAATATGGGTTAATAAACCTGATTAGTTTTAGGGTGTAACAGACAGCAATTTAGAATTTTTTATGTGTACTACAACATGAATTACGCAATTGTACCGTTTAACTTTTCTGAAGTTTGTCTACTAAATTTAATTTTCAGACAACTAAATGAATACCAAGGTGGTCCTATTGGATCACTAAATTTGTAAATTGGTGTAAATCCTACAAATACTAATTATACTCCTGATGCATAAACCAATTCACTTTATCAGTTGCCCCCCTATTTTTGATTAGGAAACAGTTAATTTTTGGTATGTTGGGTGACGTCTACCGAATAACCATGCTGCTAATGTTATTGAATCCAACACGGATGTTTTTTAATCTATGCACTCATAGCTTTATGTTATGTTTTAGATGTTTTTGTCGAGTTATATTTTTTAAAACACTCTTGAATAAATCATCTTAACTTTTCTTATACGTATTTTTCCCCCTGAATGTAATTTAAAGTTTTATTTCTATATTAAAAAAAAGAAGATTATATGTATAGAAAATATGAGAAAAAATGCAAAATTAATTGTATATAACATACAAAAAAAAAAGTGTTTTTGTTGTTGTTTCTCATCCCAACTGGTCTAGCAGAGCTAGTCGGACCCACGGGTCTAGACGAGCTAGTCAGACACACGGGTCTACCAGAGCTAGACCAGGTCCACAAGTCCATTCACCATCAGGAAATCAAAAAACAAAACTGGGTTGCGCAGAATATCCTCGTTTTCAAAATCCACACAGCTAAGGAGGTGGGTTGGGCTGCCTGCACTGGAGAAACATTTTGTTGCAGGTGGGATAGACCTTCCGCTGCTGTTTATACCTCATGCACTTTATGTGATGAATCTAGTGAACCCAGTCTGATCACCTCTATTACCTCTGAAGGTCAAAGCACGACTCTGCTAATCCCCAGAGTACTAGATATGTACTGGGAGAGTATTCCAGACTAACTGGACACCTTTCCTTCTAATGGATTAAATTTTCGAGGATGTGAGTGCCAAATTTTCCGGCAGGGGTTCATAGTGTTTTTAACAGGGGTAAATCAATGCTATTCATATCTACCTTATTGTTCATATTGCATCGATATTTCACAATCAACGAATGCGTGTATAAGTAGATCTCTGTATACCACTGAATAAGTAGACCTCTTGATTTTCATAAAATTTTGAGGGTTTGAAAAGTCAACTTATATACCAGGATATAGGGTAATAAACAAAATAATTTTGAGGAAAATACTTTTATAAACACAATTCTGTTGTACATTGTTATACTAAGAAAAGATCATTTATAACTTATTAAAACTTTTTTTATTCAGTGTTCTTTTTGTTTTTCTTTGAAGAGTAATAAACAACATATTACAGCAATATACTCTATGATAAATGAGTAGCCAGATGTTGCTAACCGATTTAAGATGCACTATACATAAAAATGTAGAGTTAAAAATCTTTCACTTATTTCATGAGTACACAGCAACTTTATACGAAGTGCAGAAACACATATTAAAAGCAAAATATAGTTTTAAAAATTGAATAACTTTTGTTCTTATGATGGGATTTTTTACAAAGTGCTAATCACAAAGATTGATGGGAGAGACCTCAAATGTGCTAATTAATTAGGACTAACTATTAATTTCATAACAGAATCAGACACAAAAACATGTATATATATATATATATTTTTTACAGATTTCGATTTTTGACCTTTACATTAAAGAGGAGGGCGTAGCCATAATTTGGAAAACATGAATTGTCAGTTAAGGCGGAAGACTACTTGAAAAATTGAACCTCCTAATAATTTCACTTTTTTTGTATTTCCCCTAACCTCAGCAAAATATAGATTTTTTGTATTTTACCTAACCTTTACTTTTTTTCACTCTATTTTTCAAGCAAATCATAAAACTTTTGCAGAAAATGATATTATTCATTTATCTAATAACACCATGTAAAAAATAATTTTTAATAATAAATTATTCATTATTTTCTTTAATATTGGTCATTTTTAATTGTAAGATACAAACTTTTCATTATGTAATTTTATATGACAAAATTATATAAAATATATAAAACTTGAAAGAAATTGGTCAAAAAGTATGAAAAATCAAGTATAAGAATACAAACCTCACTGTCCCAAATAACATCATTTTCCCATTGAGAATACACAAGATCCTCATTTTCAACTGGAAATATTGAATACCAGGTGTCATCTTTTTCCTCGGGTACTTCAGTTTCTGAAACATAAATAAATAAAATTTTAATTTTAAAACTGCTTATGCTGGGTTAAGTTAACTATAATTGAAACTAAGTGAGATGGTTTGATAAAATAGAATTTATCTGAAGCAATTTGAATTTAACAATAATTACTAATCTACAATTTTATTCTTAGTTGTTAATAAATAAATACCAACACCAAAATACCCAACACCATTCTTTTGTATCCCATGTTGTTTTTTTTTTTGTCATGAGAGAATTAATGTTAATTTATTGATTAAGAAACCTTAAAACACTAGGTAAGTTCAGTGTAAGCATCGTAAGTGGCCCACTTACTTTCATGGTTTGCTTAGACAGGTGATTAACTTATAAACAATGGGATGGTTAACTTACCAGGTTTCACTGTAGAGTCAAACATAAAAATAAATAATTTCATTGAGGTTAGTGCTGCCACCAGAGTTAATTTAATGATTAAAGAGTGTCTACTTTTGCTTTAATATGAGCAAAAGTGATCATTTTAAGCAAAGTAAATAAATCCAACATGATGATGCCAAAAGTCAGAGGGGATCAAAAAAACATAGAAAAACCTTACTTGGGAGAGAAAACCTTGTTAATGTGCTCAGGACTCATCTAGAAACAAAAAACTATTGTGTTACATGTTATGTTGCTACAAGGCAATTCCTACCAAAGTATTAGTATTATGTTATAGCATTAGGACTAAATTGCCTACATAAAGCCAAGAGTGAGTTCATAAGCAGCCAAATTGTGTAAAGCCACATTCACAAGGGTGGTGATGTAAAGAAATATGTGACATTTAACTCCTAAACTATTTTTTATACAGGGTGTCTAAATATTGAAACAAACTTTAGAAATGGGACACATATGGATAGAGAGTTACATAATAACCCATGACGAGTTTGTAATGGATCTAGAGATAAGACTTGCATAGGTTGTCATTACAATCAAAGATATTCCTGCCTTATAACCATGTTTAGCAATCCATGCCCCATCAAAGAAGGGCCTGTTGAATCTATGGGGATTTAAAAGCTATCATATTTCATGCGACTGTAAAATCTTTAGATCTAGTGGTAAGACTAACCTGTGCTGCTACTACAATTAAAAAAACTCTTTGCATGAAACTGTGTCAAGCAATCCAAACTTCATCTAAGTCAGGCATGCATAGGGTCAGATGGATCAAACTTTGAACATTAGTTGTAACATTACAGAATGAACTCTATCAATCTACTATAAACATGCCAATAGTTTGTAGCTCCTCGCATCCCATAAGACGAGCATACATATGGTACTCTCATAGCTATCATGCATTAAGAGATCATAGAATCCAATATAGATGGTAAGGCTAGCGGTCACTATAATCAAAGAAAATCCTGGCATGCAGCCATGTCTAGCAATCTCAGCTCCATCTACATCAGGCAGGCATAAGGTCAGATGGATCAAACTTTGTACATTAGTTGTAACATAATGAGCTCTATCAGTCTACTATAAATATATCAATAGTTTGTAGCTCCTGGCATGCAACCATGTTGACCAATCAGCAATCCATTTAAGTCAAGCATACATAGGGTTGGATGGATCAAACTCGAGCCGTGATGGCTCAAGGGATAGAGCGTTCGCCTCCAATGAAGCGAACTGGGTTCAAATCCCAGTCGATACGAACTTGCACTGATCACAGTGCTGACGTGAAATATCCTTAGTGGTAGACGGATCATGGGTTAGAGTCCCCTTGCCGTGAGGCTAACCGTTCTCGTGGTCTTCCTCTCCAATGTGGGTTAGCTCCATCAAAAAGTCCTCCACAAAGACAAATTTCTCCCAATACTCGATTCAAGAGTTCCCTTATTTTCCGGATTGAGTTCAAATTTACAAGGCAGCAGAGTTGAACATTAGTAGTTGTAAACCCAAAATAGGGTCAGCTGTTCAACGACGGACATTAAAAAAAAAACTTTAAAAATTTGTAGTAACATTGCGAACTCTTTTAATCGACTAAATATATACTAACTGTTTGTGGCTCATGGCATGCAAACATGCCAAGTAATCCACACTCTATTGAAATCAGGTATGCATGGAGCATGATAGTGTAAACTTAGAACATTAGTTGTATTATTATGAACTCTATTAATCTACTATATATATGCAAATAGATTCAATCGATTATTCTCTTGTGTTTTATTAGATCTATCTATATTACCATTTTTCCCAGACATATTTTTCGGGATGTAATCATGCTGAGCTATCCCCGATCCATCAAAGTTAGGCATGGGTGGGGTATGATGGTACAAACTTTGAACATCTGTTGTTCACTTCATGATCAGTTGTTTTTTACTGAAATGTTGTTAAGTTCATGGGTTGTTTTGCAATGCCCAATTCTTATGATGTACCCTTTCCTCAAAAGTTTGTTACAATATTGAGACATAATGTATAAAAAAATTCACTGAATTTAATTTATTTAAGCCTAATAATTTAAGTCTGTTTTGTGTTTACACAGTGTGAAAGCCAACTTTCACTTACTATTTGATGCAGAACCTTTGGCAGATTTGGTTCCTTGCTGACCTGATGATTTAGTTCCAGGTGTGGCAGCAATTGTTTTTGCTGAAAAAGAAGTCTTGTAAAAAATTCTGCCACTTTGAATTAAAATAACAGTACTTTTGTATAACAAGCTGTTAAAAACACTGATATAGTTCAACCCGAGAACTAAGTTCGTTTGAAGTTAGCTAGTGGACTTACTATTTAGATTAATCGCGTTGACACAATTTAATGCAAAAAATTGTTCGAATTTTTTTTTTTTTTATAAACTTTTAATCTGTAATTATTTAGCAAAAAGTTATTCAAGATACCCTGCAATGAAATTTTTACAAGAAATTAGCATAACTGATGCCATAATTATTTATTTTATGCCTTATTGACTATGCATTGTTACCAGACTTTTGTTAGTATTAAAAAAAATATTCGCAGACTTTTAAAGCTGGAAGCAATTTCTGACTTATGTCTAGGTTTTCCATGAACTCCTCGACTTCCTGATATTCCACAATTTTCAAGGAAAAGCATGTTTTGTAAAAACAACACCAACAAAAAGCACACATGACATTTATGAAAACCCACTCTTACTCCAAAGTGATAGTGTATGATGCTTCAATATAATAATCATAATTAAAAATAAATAAATAAAAATAAATATAAGATTTGTGGAAATCATTGAAAACATGAATACCTTAAATGGAGAGGGTTATTTTTTAAGGCTTGCTAATCAATTTATTTCAATTTAGTTTAAAAAAATCAATGCAAAGGATAATTTCATTTGGTAAAATTGGACATTGCCCATTTGAAAAAACAACTTTTGTTTTTCCTGAAGTTCACATTTATCTTGAGTCTGTATGATCATTGTAGGCCAAACTAAGTAAAATTTGCTTATGCATATTAATTAGCAGGACTCAAAATTAACTCCTGCTTCTTCAGTCTGAGACCCCTAAAATTTGACTCAGACCAACAAAAAGTAATTATCAGTGATCACTTTGATCAGCGATTGTTGTAAAGGGATGATTTGGGGATTATTTTTTATTTCATGTATTTGTGTGTGGTTTTGTAAATATTTTATAATAAATGTGACATAACAAATCTGTATTGTTATTTTTCATTTGAATTCACTTAATGAACTTTGAAAAAAAAAAATCTAGTTGAGACATGTAAACATACCAATGAAAATGAGCACAGCCTAGTAACTTTTACATGATCTTTCGGCATAGTGAATAAATTTTCTTTCTTTATACTCTTGTTGATTAGTATTGACTCACATGACTTTGAAATTCAAGCCAATATTCCAATATTTTTCCATGAAGAACTAAGTCACCCACCTTACATAATATAAATATTATAGAGTAGTTTTAAGAAAACACTATAAAAATCTTGTTTATCATTATGCAATCCTCATTCACAATAACAGATATCTACCTTGTAAAATGTCAGCACTTTAAAATTACTTTCTTTTTAAAACTGTATATAAGGAAACTGTACAATTTATTCATTATATTTATGAATTATATAGGAAAAATAGAGTAGTTTATTAGCAACTTATGTACATAACAATTAAAAGCATAAATATAGAATTTTTATGTGTGTATTATATTTTTAAATACATCATAGCAAACGTATATATTGATAGACAGACATCTTATATGTATCAAAAAATATTGCATAGACTTTATGTTAAAAAAAAAAATGGCGAAAAAAAAATTGGTGAGAATAAAAATTGGTCATAAATAAAAGAATAGAAATATTAATAAAAAAATAAAAAAATAATTTATTTTAATAAGACTCGTATACTTTAATATTATGCATAAAGTTTAATTCATTACAAACCTAACTTTGATTTTCAACTAATATTAATTATCCACATAAATCCTTTAAAATAACATTTGTATTTTACATATCAAAACAAGCCAAATACTGATATGACTTAAAAACAAACCAAGAAGATCTAAGTAGATAAAGGTGATATTTTTGAAAAAATAGAGAGTTTACAGAAAAAGTTCTTAATTTAGTCTTATTTAACTAAACTACAGTCTATAAATCTAAGAATTTTTACTGTGAAAAATCTTGTGAATGAAGTTGAGTGTTTTTTAAAGTGGAAGAATGATACAAGTGCATCTGGAAATAAGCAGTCAATGAGAAAATTTCAAAAACAGCAAAATAAAATGCCAAATAGATTTTTCCAAGGTATAATCCTACTGTTAACACATAAACGTTTTAGCTCACATAGCTTGCTCAGTTCTTCAGATTGTGTCAAAGATAAATGTTTAAACATAATAGGAATAAAAAATGCTGTTGGCGTTTAAAATAATGAAAGGTGCCACAATTAATGAGATGGTGACGATGGGCTAGATAAAAATTTTATATAATAACTATTACTAAATATTAAAATAGAAGAGAGAGTGTAAACTGATACAAGAAACATGTTTGTGGGGAAAGTAGTAGTTAACGACCATGTCAACCTTCACCTATAAAAAGGTACCCCTACATGAAACCGAGTTCACATGTCTTATATACTAGTGAATTGGAATTGTATTTTTGTAGTGGTAGTTACACTACAGTACTCCCCCACTAGAATTTTATCTGTGACAGAATTCGGTGAACGTTTAGTTGATTCATTGCTCTTTTGTGAAAAGCCGGAGAGCTGTATTAAGAACACTGTAGTTTTAAGTGCGGATCGTGAGAGCTGTATTAAGTTCACCATTGTGGTAACTCCTGTGTTACCATTAGCAGTCAAGTGTATAAAAGTTGACGTTGTATGTGATAGAGACTGAGTAACAACAGGGCGAGGAGGTGGATAATGTTACAGTCACAAGTAGCAAGTCAACTGTTCAATGTGGACCATCCATCAAAGTAGGCATGTTCAAATCGAAGTGAGAGTTTCTGTCAAGGTAGGCGTCACATTGCGTTCGGGGCACCAATGGGGAAAGTAGTTTTTGACCATGTCAACCTTCGTCTATTAAAAGGTACCCCAACATAATTGAGTTAACATGTCTAATATACTAGTGAAATGGAATTGTTTTTTTGTGGTGGTATATACACTACAATGTTTATAACTATTTTTTTTAAAACACCTAACATAAGTAAGAGACATTTAAAATGAAAAAATAAAAGAATGAGATTCTACTTTGCTGGCTAAAGGCAGAAGCTGTTCGATTAAGACTGGAGGGAACCCAACCAGCAGCATTATTTTTGTCATTCAGCTTGGAAAGAACCTAAAATTCAAATGAAATAAACAAAATTTTTAAAAATTATGTTATATTTCAATTTGAAATATAATTATTTTAACAATATTATAATTAAATTAATCATAAATAAACCAGACATGCTATTGCTTGAACAAGAAATAATCTGAAATTTTTTTCTCTCAATGTAACACAAAAGTAACGTTTATAAAATTTTAACAGAGGAAAAAAATAAATTATTAACTATAACAGTTTTTTCATTGAAACATAAAAAAATATACATTATGAAAAATTTTTCATAATGTATATTTTTAACGTAAAATTTTTCATAATGTATATTTTTAATGTAAAATTTTTCATAATGTATATTTTTAATGTAAAATTTTTCATAATGTATATCTCATAATGTAAACAAGCAGAAATGCTTGTTTGCACTTTGCTAGTCGTCATCGCATCAAAATAAAAAATTTAAACACTGTGAAATTTACGGCACTAACTCAAAGATGATAACACAACGTGTATTAACGACAAAATCGTAGCAATTGGAAACGTTAAAGAGGGTTAATTAAATGAACGTTGTAATAAATGATATAGTATTAAAAATATCAATCATTAAAAAAATATGCGAAAATCAGACCAGTGGAACTTTGTGGTAATATAAATTATTGATTCACAAAAGCTCACGAATCAGTGGTTTTGAGATTTGTCGAATTCCACGAATTAGTGGAAGAATCACATACATGATTATCAATTACTATCTATAAATAAATATGTTATATTTTTTAGAAAAACATTAGATTACAAGAAGCCCTAAAATGACAATGTTAAATAATACATAACAATACAGATAATAATACAGGGTGCAAAGCCAAATCTTTCAACAAAAAAATAAGCACCTTTAAGTACTATTTAAGCACTCAAATACTTTTAAGCACTATATGCATTAACAAAATGCAAAATAATTTTAAAGACTTTGCATGATCATGATAAAATAACCAGTTTCTGACAAAGAGCTTTTTTCCTGATTATATTAGCCATTATATATAGATTAAGAAGTTTTTCGGTTTGATATCAGGTGGTGGAAAATGAAGCCTGAAATTCGCAAAATGCTTGCACATTGAGGGCAAGAACCTCAACAAACATAGCTCAGTATACCTTTGTGCAGACCCGCAAGTATTTCATTAAACAATAAAATGAATGGCACTTTCATACGTTACAGACAAACGGTAAGCCAAAATGCGTTCTGTTTGAATGAATTGTGGAAAAGTTGAAGAGAGCAATGTGTAAAGCACACTTTTGCATAGTACATGGTGAAAATCGACATGGTAAAGAAAGAAAATCTCATTTTAAAAAAGGGAAAATTAAGCACCTTTAAGAAACACCGAATGAAAAAAGCACCTTTAAGGGCTTTTAAAAAACGAAAATCGAAAATAAGCACCTTTAAGCAGTTTTTTTAAAACGCTATGCACCATGTAATAACTGATTGACAATAATAAATTATGTTTGGGAGGACAAAACAGACTGGTCACCAAAGTTGAAAGAGATTACTTACCTTATGTTTGACATCTTCACCATTCCATATGACTTCCTCTTCCCAAGCACACTGACTGACCATAAAGTATGCATCTGGAGGATACTCATCATCGAGTTCATCTGCAGTAGTTTGTGGATGGTTACATTCATCACCTTCTTGGGCTTCCTGAAATGACATGAACTTTTAATAAATTTCACACATACAGTAGATAAAAACGAAAATTAAAATGTATCCCCTCTTTTCTCCACAAGCATTTCTACTGAACAGCGTGTACTGATGTCATTTCATCAACCTAATCTTTTTCCCCCCCTCATCCTCTAGGCCTTCCACTTACCATTAGGGTTTGACGTCAGCACCAATTCAACTTGGTCAAATTAAAGCATTAGAAAAAGGAACTGTGCTTAAAAAAATCAGTTGCACAGGTTAGGGACATGTAAACTACTAGGCTCATAAAACAGATAAAATGAAATTGAAGTATAGTCTTACAATTTTTATATTCAGGCATTCTGTTTTCAACTATTATTTTATGTATTTTTATGTTTAATATGTATATTTTAGCATATTTATTTATTATAACTAATGTTCAACAGAAAGAGAAGTATTTCTGTTGCTAACGTTTTTCCGGAATTTTTTCAAAGTTAGTGGATAGGATTATAAGCCCCCCAAAACCCACTTCAGCTTTTGAAAATTTTCTAAAAATTCTAGGATTATATTCGGAAATATATAGTATTTAATTAATCTATTATTAATTATTATTTCTTCAAAAGTTAATATGATTTGAATAAATAAATATCAACTTTTGAAGAAATAACCAATTTTAACTACTCTGCAAATTATTTATGTACTTAACTCTCAAATATCTGTAAAAAAAATACATAAACAATTTGCAAAGTGATCAAAAAAAAAAAAGACAAATCAGAAGTTTAAGATTCCTATTTGATATATTTTATTCCTAAAATGACTGAAACAAATGAACAGTTAAACATTTTGAATTTCAATAATTTTCAAAATTTTTTATATTAAATTCTATCAATATTAAATATGAATAAAGGAAAAGATGAAAGTTCTTGTACAATTAGTTTTCTAACCAGTAGATTGATTGAAAAAAATCAGTAAATGATCTCTCAACTCAAAGATAGACTGAATGGAATTATGATCTCTTTCTAATCAAATGATTGTCCCATGACCTGGCTATTGAAAGAGATCATTACTTCCTAATTTTAAAGTTTAAAAAACTTTAACTTGAAAATTAGGAGCTTTTATATAAAGCTTACTACAGTTCTGACAATTTAAAAATATCATTGGAAGGCAGCAATTTTTCTGATAAAATCAGCTTTAAAAATCACAAAAAAAGTTAATGGTTTGAAGGACTAGTAAGTACCAGTAAGAAGGACAGTAGATACTAATTTACTTGTCCACAGACATTATTAATGGTCCACTTGAAATTAAATACATTTGTACATAACTTAAAATTACTTTCCTGTTTTATAATCATGTAAATATCATTTTCTTTTTAAAAAATATTGATTAATTATAGCTACTTTAGTTAACTATTGATTAACAAGTAAAAAGATGAAATGTGTATGCATACTTCTTTCAATTTGAATCCATAATCAAAGCCCTCTCCACTTTCAGGAACATTTTTCAGCATATCGTACCATAACTGAGCAGGGCCATATCTCCATGCAGCAAAACCTGGTGAGAGCTCATTCGATTTGTTGGATTCACTTGATGATCCACTTTTATTATTCTCTTCTGGCTTCAAAAATTTAATCTAACACACAAAAGAGAGAATAATTATTAGATTTTGTTTGATTAAAAGATTTTCACAAAGAGTATTAAACTTGACAGGGGTAATTGTGACACAAAGTCATACCTGCCAACATTGGAGAAATAAAATTATTTTACTAACCGACCCAATTTCGGGATTACGACTACTGATGTTCAACTCTGTAACCTTGCAATTTTTTACTCAATCCAGAAGACAAGGGAACACCTGGATCAAGTATTGGGAGGAATTTGCTTTGGGAGGATTTTATTATGGAACTAATCCACATTTGAGTTACGTGGAGAGGAAAACCACAAAAACTTCCCACGGTTAGCCTGACAAGGAGACTCTAACCCATGATCCGTCTACCACTGAAGATATTTAACTTTAGCACTGTTGTCGTTGCAAGCCGGATGAGGGATTCGTATCAACCAGTCATCGCTGGGATTCGAACCTGGGATCACCTCATGGGAAGGCGAATGCTCTATCCCCCTGAGCCATCACGACTTGACTTAAACTATTAACACTCAACGTACTGCAGTACTGGCAATAGCACCATCTGTTTAGGAATAAGAGAAGTATTTTTGCCATCAGTGGATCACCAATATCAGTTTATCACCAATACTTTTTTTTAAATTTCTTCAACAAATACAGAGATATTTGAGAATATACAGCTAAACAGGAGATAGGTGTAAAATACAGGAGTTTTCATTAAAAAACAGGAGACTTGGCAGTTATGCAAAATGAAAAACCCTGAAAATTTTATGTGCAAAAAATCGATATCAATTTACATACCATACATGTTTCATATGAAACATAGCTTTTTTAAAATAACATTTATAATTAAATTACCAACCAATGAAGAATATCACACATTTATATTAACTAATTTAAGAAAAATCTTAGTTCTTACAAGAATTGCGATGTTGGATTTCGAAATTGCGTGATTATGAATCGCGAAATTTTAAATTTTAAATCACTAGAATACATATCGCAATCTACGTTTTTTAAATTATGTGAATACAAATCGCAACGCGTAAAATTTTAATAACGTAAATACGAAAATCGATGTTTGATATTCAAACCGCTTGAATAGGTATCGCGATATTAGCGGTTCCGGTGCAGTTCCGAGCATTGGCCAAACTCTGCCAAACTAAAAGAACTAATTGGCGGAAGAATAATGTGCATGTTAGCGTCTCGTTAGCAGGAAAAAGCGAAAGGTAAATAAGATTATATGTTCTGATTAGCGAAAGTCAGAGGACCAATGGTCTTGAGAAATGCGGAATTCTGCAATATTTCCAGAAAAATCATATACATACTCCTAATTTTTAAACCTGGAAGGATAATACGAATTCCAGAGTAGCCCCTGAAATACAATCACCCCTGACTTGAATAACTATCTATGCTTCTTAGTACAATCCCTTACAGTACAGTGACCCTTTGAAGGAAATGGGACATCAGTGTACTTTTCATATTTATTTTTTTCTGATGATCTAATTCAGTGATTCTCAACCTTTTTTTTTTATGGGGGCACACTTTTAACGATTTCGAAATTTGACGGCACAAAATGAAAAAAATTAGTTTGAAAGTTGTTTACTTACCTATAATACACTGTGTTAAATATTTTGTGATATTTTTGAATGTGAAATAAAATAATATGTACTACAAAAGCACATTTATTAAGGGATTAATTATTTCTTTCGACTTATTTTTTATTAGTTAGTAACAGTTATTTATTTTTTTGCTAGTTATTAATTGTTAGCTTGTTTTCTGTTATTATCTGTTAGTTTTTTTAAAAATTAATTCTTATTTTTTTGTGATTTCTTGTTAACTAGTGTTTTTGCTAATTATTAATCGTTATCTTATTTTTTGTTAGTTATCCTTTGTTAATTTGTTTTTATAACTATTTATTGCATAGCCTACTTTAATGATTAGCTTTTATTTCCGTTTGAAAGTTAATATTTTACTTGCTTTCCTTTGTTAATTAATAATTTTAATAGTCATTAAATTTCCTACTTATAATTTCAACAATTTTTAAAATTGTCAAAGACAATTTTATATATATATGTATATGTATATATATATATATATATATATTTACATATATATATATATATATATATATATATATATATATATATATATATATATATACACACTTTTTTTAAAAATTTAAACTTTACTCGTAATAAAAAAAAATCATTATAATTTTTATTGTATTATTTCCAATATTTAGCGGCACACAAAAGTGCCACGGCACAGTGGTTGAGAATCACTGATCTAATTACAAGCAAAAAATGTATTTCAGTATTTTTTTATTATAAAAACTATCTAATAATTACTAAAAAAAAGTTGTTAGGTTATTGAAATTACATTTGAATTAAAATATAAAAAAAGTAGTTTGAAAAATTTATTCAAATTAAAAAAATTATCAATAATTAATTTTGAAATTTCAACCATAACTGTTTCTCTTAGATATAAAGAACTGCAAATAAGGGCAAAATTGAAAAATTATAGTTTGAAAGTGAGCTATGTTTTGATGAATTTACCTTTAACACAGAAAGAGATACCAGTGTTTCACATTGTATTTCTTAACCATAAATTGTTCAAATGCTATATATGATATTTCTCACTTATTTTGACTTAAATTATTGCAAAATAATGAAAAATGTATAAAAAATATGTTTAATAAAAATTCCAGCGTCAAAAAGTTAAAACCATTATTACATTTTCCCGTTAGTTATTCCACAGGTGCAAGATTATTTAAATGTGCCAATAGGATTATTTATTTTAATATAGGGACAGCAATTTTGTCATTTGATTAATTAAAAGTTTTACAGAAATTATTAAAACCATTATTTATTTTAATGTTACTGCACGCTAAATATAAAAGATCTTGAATTTCTTTTGAATGAATGACTATGTCCAATATGCCAAATTCATTCATTAAGTTAAAAAGACTCATTTACAATCCATGTAGTATCTTGCTTTTGAAGGGTATAGTATATTTATCAATTGTGATTCAGATTATTAATAACACCATAACTACATTATATATAGTTTTGTAATCTGCCAATAAATTGTTTGGTAGTATCGTTGTTACCCTCAAACTTATTAAAATAAAATGTTATTTAAGCAGTTTTTAACTTCAGTAGATCTCTTGCATTGTAGATTCATGCCGAAAAACGAAACAAATTTTTTAAAAAACATCCTTTTTATGTATGTAGGAGACAGATCTGGAAAATATTCTAACCAGATAATCAGGAGTAGATTGTGTTGGAAATATGCTTCATTCCGGGCCTGCGCTTAATGATTTTAAATTATTAGCCAGTAAATTAACCAAATTTCAAAAGTATTGGCCAGAGGCAAATCTTTACGATTAATTTTTTAGAAAATTTCAAATCAAAATACAAATTTACTATAAATTGAACTATTTTATAATATGAAAATTCAAATCAAGAATCATTTTAGTTAGAAAGGAGTAAATGAGCAATGAATGGGAGAGAGGATGAAAATGGTTGATGCTTTATTGTCTTTAAGGAAAAGACATAAGAATAGGTGAAGGTTAATTTTGATAACTTCTTAGACAGGAGCAGTAGCATAAAAATGAACCTTAAGGAACATTTGATTTTTTTTTTTTTTTTTAGATTCCAACTATCTTTTAAATAAATTTTTTTTATTTAAAATAAAACTAATCATTTATTAAATCCTTTATTTTTTTAATAAAATAAATTTTACTATCTTGCTTATTTTTGCAGTCACAATTGTATTCTGGATTAAGGATTGCAGTAGGAGATCAATCAAAATCAAGGGTTGCAGTAGAAGATAAGTTATTTGAAACAATTAATTCTGCTTTATCATGTTTTATTAATTTTTACAGTACTCACAAAGATTTTTTTTAATCAAAATTTGGGCAGGGGCTTAATATGCTCATTTCCGAGTGTGGGTGGTTATACTATATCTATCACTGAAAAGTGGAAATCTAAAAATAAAACCAAAATTATTATTTTTTATTTTAGCAATCGTTTTAGTTTTTAAATTTTATAATAAGTTTATTTTAAAAAAAATATATATATATGTTATTGTCGTAAGAAAACATATATTTTCGACAAAAATAGTTGGATGGTGATTTGCATCTAACAACTTAATCAACTTTATTGACACAAACTGCAAGAAAGATTTTCATAACGCGATATCACCTGATCCAGCAACGAACAAGTCTATTTTTTATTTTTGCATAATCTCTCACTTTTTAAATTACCTGGACTTGATGTAATTTGAATCAGTTATACGATGTATCTAACAAAAATTACCACAATAGAAAAAATAGATACAAGAATCATTCAGAAAAATTCATATTGATATGAATTTTTCTTTTAGGTAGAAAAAATCGTTTGCCAATACTTTCACCAAAATGCAATTTGTTTTACATTTGAATGAAATTCACAATTTTATCGCATTTGGTGAAGGGGTGAATGCTAAGTGCAGGCCCTGGCTTAATTCATTATAAATAGAGCCTGGATACTGATGATGGATGTACTTGGTTGCATTTGTACTTTTTATTTGGGGGGGGGGGGTTTCTTGATACTTGTTTTATTTTAGGGCAGTTCTTTAACTTTGCTTCATGTTATAACTTTGCTTCATATTTCATATCAACTAAACATAATTGCTTCATATTATATTTAAAGAAAGGTCATGAAATAATGAAAAAACATTGCTAACAATATAATAAAAAAATTATTGAATACTTTAAGGGAAAAAATTACATTCTTACAAACGATAATTATTTAAAAAAAATTTTAGACTTTAAATACAAGATAAACATGAACTTAAACCTCTTCATCAGATTCACACTCTTCTGGTTTAGGAGGTGAAGGAGGTTTGATCTCTTCCACGATTGGTTTAGAAGGTTTTATTTCATTAGCATCCTCCGTGGGTTTTTTCTTTTTATTCTTCACGCCTCGCCATATTTGAGGCAGGCTGGTTGGTTTTCCTGGGCCAAAAAGGCGTGAAAATCGTAAAACCTGCAAAAAAGTTTTCATTTTCAATAATGTTTCAAAATTTTGTGGAAAACATACCTATTTTATTTAAAATCAAATATTAAATCTAAGCAAAAAATTCTCTAAAAAAATTATTAGCTTTTAAATAACTAACATTTCAAATTTAATTTTGTTAAATACAACTTAAAAATAAAAAAATCCATAGAAATGGCCTCTAGAATTAAATTAAAATAATTGTTAAGAAATAAAACACATCATCAATGGCTCGACAGCCCAGGGTGGGCCTTGGCCTTCTCAAAAAGTTTTTTCCAGGCTAATCTTTTTCCTACTAGTAGTTATTTTCCAGTTTTTAAGACCAGAAGGTCTTTTTCTAGGCCATCTATCTATCTCAAATTCGGCCTGCCTCTTTTTTGTGTGCCAACTGGTCTAGCATTGAAAACTCTTTTTGTGGTATTGCAACTAAAAGCAAATAAAATTTGAAAAAAAAAAAAAAAATGAAAAGAATTCCATAAAGAGATAAAATATCAATGCGGTTAAAAAAAAAATTTCCTGTCTGAAAATTATTTTAAAAAAACATAAAATTTTATTGTTAAATCAAATATTTAATTTAAACATCTAAAGAAAATTTATTAGCTCTTACTTAATCAGTATTTTCGATCTAAATTTGTAAATAATGCAACTCAAAAAATTTGTAGGGCATTAGAGAAACGTTTATGTCAATAAAAGGCGACTATCCTCAGAAAAACTTAAGGTTTTATAAATCATCACTTGCAAGATACATGTCAGGTTTTTTTATTAAGGTTCAATACAAATATTTGATGATAAAAAAAAAATATTATCAAAAATGTTGTTTGATACTGAACTCCTGACCTTATAAAGTAAAATGAAATGAAATGAAAGAGAAATTTCCTGTAAAAACAGAATGCGGCAATAAACCTGGACAAACAACTTTTAATATAACTTTATTAAAAATAAATAAATTAACAAAATATAACAAATAATAATAATAATAAGAGTAGATGTATTAGTAGACCGCAAGTCTTATGCCTTTAATCTATCCCATCACTCCCCAAGTGATTGCTTTATGAGTCCAAGCTTTTGAGCCAAATAAAATAAAATAACTAAAATAAAAATAATTAAGTAAAATGTTAAGAAATTAACAGAAAATCACAGGAAAATGCTGCAGAAAAACTTTTTATTTTTGATGAAAAATTTATAAAACTATAGAATAATGATCTAAAATTGTCTGAGATGTAAAATACATGATTTCAAATAACAGAACTGTGATAAATGTAAACTCTAGAATTAACATAAATAACGAGTCCTGAGAAATATTGATATTTTACAACGAAAATATTTTTCTAATTTAACTACTTCACATTTTTTAATTATTTTGTAACTGAAACAAAATTTATCAACACTCAGGATAACATTATATCATCATATTTCATAATTATAGTTATTTACAGGCTTCGTAGTGAGCCAAAGAAAAAATAAGGACAACATTTTTCAGAAAAAATAAGACAAAATCAAGGCATTTTTTAGAACAAGGAATACATATGCCATACTACTTTTTAAAAAGGCAAACTAAAAAGCATAAATTTGCTGTACTTAATTGCAATAAAAGAAAATTTTAAGGCAAAATAATAACAATACATTAGAATATTAATAATGTATTATTATTCTTTGAAAAATACAATAATTAAATTAAAAATAGAATAATAATACTATTTTTAATTTTAGAATGACTGTTTAAAACAGACAAATTTTAACAATTTCCAGTATAATTTTATCAATACTCAATAGCCTATTTCAAATAAATGAATGAAAATTTTTTATATTACTGTTCCATTGGAAAAATTTACTAGAATCAGTTAGTTAATATTCCTTCATTCCAATATTTAATTGAAATTTATAATATAATTCAAAATTCTCATTTAATCAAATAATTTTAGAGTTTCAATAATCTCAAAATGAAAACAGTGAATATGCCACTTGACACTTTTGTGCAAAAATAGTGATTGATCCCTGAATTCATCATTTAAAAGTTTTATGATACAACTACTGTATTGCTGATTGAAATGGAATTTTTTTTTTTAATGACATGAAAAAGATGAATCAGTAATAGTGACACTACCCACAATGTATATAATTAGTAAACGGCCCCAAATTAAAGCTATTGAATTTTACAATTTCTACTATAATTATTAATTAAAAATATCAATATTTTAGGATACACCCCCAGCTTTATGGCTATTTAAAGCTTCACTTCCATATCAAATTTAACTTCATGACAAAGTTTTGATACCTAGGTAAAAAGAATCAAAAACTTGGCACAAAAAACAAACAATGAATTATTATTTTATTTATAAATTATTGTTCATTTGAATATTATTGTTTATTTGTATACTATTGTTTAAGCTATTGTTGTTAAGCATCACTGGCTGTTTGCGGGTAGGTGACCACTTGGATTAGTCTGCGTAGGGATTGAGGGTGTGCAGTATTGGTCTTTGTTAAACTGCTCAACCGAAAAGTGCTCAACTTCGCATGCAGGTCATCGGGCAACCGAAGTGGGGGTGCCATCCCCTCAGCAGAGGATCAAAATTGTGATGGCATGTCTTCGGATCATCCTCAGGGATGTTTCCCAGACCGTCGCCAATAGCCCATTGTGCAGCTTCAGTGCTACTAAAATGAACTACAACAACAATACTATTGTTTATTTATGTTTAATGAAAAAACTAAAAATGATTCACAGTCAAAAATGTTTTGGGCCTTTTTCAATAGAACCCAACCTTAAACTTTGTTTTGACACTCTGAAAAAATAATAAAGTACTTGATATTATAAAGCAAACAAATTTATTCATTTATTATTCATTTATGTTTCAGAACAAATATTATAGAAATAATTCAGGTTCAAGAATATTTTGTGCCTTTTTTTTTATAGAAAGCAGCCTGAAACTTCCTGAAACATTTTACAGATAGCTAGAAGATTAACAATAATTACTTTATCAAAATTATACAAACCTGGCCATGTCTAAATTCTGGAAACAACCTTTTAACATCCATATTTTTGTATTTAGATGGCAACATGGCTGCAAGAGGAGTATCCAGTCTTTTTTGTTCCACACTTAGTGGCTGAGGCAGTTTAATTGTATCTTGTTCAGAGGTTTCAGCTGATTTGTTCGTACTACTGGTGGCATCACAAACTAATGTATTTTCGTCTAATGGTTTGGACGGTAAAGGTGGTGGTGGCATCAAATCAGCATCACTAACAAAAGCGTCACCATTGACTGGGCTAGAGTTATCTATGTCTAAATAATAAAAAAAAAACTTTTTAAATTGCCTTTAATGCATTGAACCCCGTGACAGAATTGTGGCGACATTGTTGCAGAACATTACAAAGTTCTTGCAGAAAGATTTTTTCATTTGGGAAGCAAAAAAGTTAGATTTTTTTTTTAATCTGCAGAATTTTTGGAAAGATTTGTTTTCTCTGCAGAGCTTCTTTTTTCCTTTTCTGCAGAATTATTATCAAAAAATGTCTTTCTGCAAATCAGAGATGAAAGAAACACTCATGATTTTATTTATTTATTTATTATTATTTTTTTTTACTTTGCTTTGAGAATAAAAAAAAATTCCACAATGACTGATTGATATTATAAAAAGTAATTTCCAAATTGATAAAATTTTAAAAAGTTAACTACACAAAAATTTTCTTAGAACAGGAGAATATCGCCAATAATATCAGGATATGTATTCTTTTATATGTATGTTTAAAAAGAAACAATTCTTACATTAATATTAAAAAAATTATATACTGTTCTTTAAATTTTCTTTCTTTTTTTTTGTAAACAGGAAACGCTTGTGATACTTAAAATTAGTAATTAAAAAATTATTTTCAGAAAGGTATTAGTACTAGAGAGAATTGTCGCAGAAAGCTCGAAAAATTCTGCCACGGGGCCCTTAACGCAGACGGAACACCAGTGTCACTTTTATCTATTTTTTCTGACGTTCTAATTACAAGTAAAGGTAGATTTAGGTATTTTTTAATAGTAAAAAACAGTCTAATGGTTACTAAAAAAATATGTTAGATTATCGTAATTATATTTGTACGTAATATAGAATTGAAAAAAAAAGTAGTTTGATTTTTTTCATTTATATTCAAACATTTATCAACAATTGATTTTGTAACTTAAAGCAATTTTGATGATGAATAACTGTTTCTCTTCAATCTAAATAACTGCAAATTAATACAAATTTGAAAAATTCTTATTTGGAAGATTTAACCTTTAATGCAGAAAAAGATATTGGTGTTTCCTGCTGTATTTCATAACCATAAATTATTAAAATGCTAAATATAATATTTTTAGTTTTTTTCAACTAAATTAATACAAAATAATGAAAAAAGTATGAAAAATATGTTTAATAAAAATTCTATGTCAAAGGGTAATTAAAAATCTACTAACCATTGATAATATATTTTTGAAAATACCTAAAAACTCAGTGAAGGAAAATATATCTTACACTACAGTACGACTTCAATTAACGTACAACTGCAAAACATCTTTAAAATAATTTTGCTGACACCTGTCGCAAGTTAAGAAATGAAAAAAAAAAACTTCATTATTTCTAAATTCTTCCCACATGAACAAATTATTTTTTATATTTTATAGTAAAAAAATTACATAGCAAGTTATGGAAAAATTTCTAACAAAAGTACATACTTTCATAAAAATATAAATAAAATACAACAAAATATTATTCATCACTATATCAATAATTACTCAGACAGAAAAATTTAAATCAAATGGAAGAATTTGCTTCTAATAGTTAAATTTAAAAAGATATTGAAATTATGAACTATGGTAAAAGGAACTTTACATGAGGCCAAGCTCAGAGGTTCATATTCAGGTTTAAAACTAACAACATTTTGTTTAGTTTGTACAAATATGGTCAAGTTCATGCATTAAATTATTAAACAAGGGATACAATATTCTTTTAATATTATTTTTTATGAAGTATCCTAAGGAATATAAAGTATTATAATTTGCCTTTCCCCATATTTAATCCAAGTTGATATGCGTTTTTTTTTTTTTTTTTTTTTTTTTAAGAAAAAAAATTGCTTCACACTTACTATTAGATTCAGATAATGAGCTAGCAGGTTTTGAATCTTCAGAAGACAGAGAATCAGGTTCATCAGCAAGCTCATTAATATCAGAATAATCAACAGCAGATGGAGACTTCACCCCACATTCTTAAAGAATGTAAAATAAAAATTAAAACAATCTGTTAAATTAAGTTAATAGGATTTTAAAAAATTGAAAGTTGATGACTCTCAGGATACTTAAGTAGAACATTATTTAGATGTAAATATAATAAATAAAATTATAAATGAAGATACTGAATAGAAATAGCTACATAAAAATAAAACTGTATTGAAAGATCTCGTGGGGATGAAGGTAAATACAATAAAACATAGGCGACAGTGTGTGAAAACCTAGTTTCGTAGACACTATATTGCAAAGAGCACCTATTATAAGTTCGGAAGTAAAAAAATTGTTTTTCAATGCTACATCACATTTAATACATTTTAAAATAAAAGTATATTACATAAAGAAGCAAACATTACAAAGTTAATATATATATTTATATAATAAACATAATGAAGACAAAAAGGAAAAAAAAAAAAGAGAGATTAATGAAGAAAAATAATATGTTTTATGTATTGCGCATAAGCTGCAAGTACGTAGAACTCATCAAATAAGTTAAAAATATTGAGAAAACAAGCATTCCACAATGAAAAAGAAAAAAATATTGAAAAATATATTTAAAAAAATATTCAGAAAATTTTTAAAACAATTTAAATTTAAAAAAAATTATTTACACTTTTTTAAATTAGTAATAATTTTTTAAAAAACACTTTTTAATTATTTTTTCTTCTCTTTTGAGAATCCTTAATATCTTTTTCCATGTTTTCTCGATATTTTTAACTTTATATATGTACGTATATATATGTGTATATATATATATGTGTGTATATATATATGTGTATATATATATATGTGTGTATATATATATGTGTATATATATATATGTGTATATATATATATATGTGTATATATATATATATGTGTATATATATATATATATATATATATATATATATATATATATATATATATATATATATATATATATATATATATATATATATATATATATATATATATATATATAAGATTAACCTATTTCTCTCAGACAGTGGGATAATCATTTTTAAGTTTTAACATTTAACATAAACTAAAAAATATCAGGACAACTTACCACTAAAAGTTTCCATATCGATATTGATGACAATTATTATTTTTCAAATCTACGAACTGAATTTGTCCCTTTGATATTTAATTAATTTAAACAGTTTAAAAATATAATCTATAACACTTTACAGCTAACTTTATTTTACTTCAGTATTTTCATGAAGCAGTCATAAGCTTGCAAAAAAGAAAAGGAAAAAAAAAAAAAAAGAGAAAAAATATATGAAAAAAAAAAAATTTTTAATAAAGGTGACAATATGAAGAAAAAAATTAAAAAGATCCGAGCACAGTTGCTGCTTCATGGGTATCAATTTTAATACTGCATAACAATATTTTACAGAAAGATTTTTTTTTTTTAAATTGTGAATATTAGGAGTAATGTATATCACTAATAGATCAACAGATCAGAAAATATAGCACTTAATAAATAAATAAATTATGCTAGCATTTAAAGAAATAAAACTATTATTATCTTTGAACATTTATCTGACTAACCATAAAAGCCTCAATTTGATTGGAAAACTTATTTTACAAAAATTAGTTAGCCACATTAAAAAAATCTTAAGTTACAAAACGTCACCTCTATCTTAATCAATCCATGAGTTTAAAAGTTTTATTTGATTATTTTCATACATTTTGAAAGTTGAGGTTTTGGTAGAATAGTTATTTTTAACAATTTCAGACATAAATTGGAAAAGTGAATGATAAACAAAGGAAGAAAGAAGAAGAAAAAAAAAAGGGGGGGGGGAGGGAGAAGAAAATAAGCAGAAACACAAGACTTAAAAGTAAAAACCTCATGCTTGATAAAAATTTCCCTCTTGGATCTCTTTCAATGAAAACAAGTTTTTTTTTTCTGTTATAAAAAATTTGTATTGAAACAAGTAACTATTAGCTTGTTACATGTAAATTTGTTTTGATTTTAATAGAGTAATATAGTATAACATTGAGACATATTATGAAATTGGCTCTTAAGAGTAAGATTCTAAACCAAACTAAAGATTAGAACAATCCCTGTCTTTACCAAAATCAAAAGTTAAATTTACAAGCGTATTTACATTAATTAAAATCCTGTAATCAAATACTTTTTTACCATCATTTTCAGCTCCATCAGCATAATCACTTGATGATTCATCATTAACATCATCAGTGAGATCCTTTAGTTGAGTGCCAATACCTAATTGTCTCAATTGATGTAAATGACGAATTGATTCCTGAAATTTTGATATGACTCATTACTGCTATCATCGAAATAACATGTAAAAAAACTGCTATGAAAAATTATAACATAAAAGACTGAAAAATAAAAAAAGGAAAAATATAACAACAATATACAATAAAATTGCCATGAACATAAGATTGAAAAATAGACATAGATAATAGACATTGTAAGACATAAGATTGAAAAATACAATAATGTGCAAAAAGTAATTAAAAATGGTGAATAGATTCCTGTAAATTTGATCTTACATAGCATCATATGGAAATAATATGTAAAATAATTTCTAAGGACAATCATAAAATAAAAGATTGAATAGTGAAAAATAAGTAAAATGATGAATAAATTTCTGCAAATTTGATGTGATACATAAGTGCTATCATGAAAATAATAATAAATAAAAAGTTACCAATTTTAATAAAATTCAATGAAAAAAGTATATCATTAGCCTACACCCATTGTATAGTCATAGTTTATATGTATACCATAAGGCCATATCATCCATATCATATATACCAAAAAGCCATCAGACATCATTATATTTACTTCAAAATAAGTATACTATACATATGCTGATAAATGTCATGATAATCATTATTATCTGATCATGATATCAATATAATCATCATTATTTATCACTGTACCCTGAAGCAATCCTATTTGGCTAGACATCTCAGAGTAAGCCAGTGCCTTCTTCTGAGTCAGTTTTTTTCCCGGATAGCAAGGAAGTCAGTTTCGACCAATTTGATACATCTTAATTTGGGTTTCTACCCCTTTTCTTTCTTGTTAGCAGTTTGCAAAAAAGAATTTTATTTTTAATGTGGAATCAGCATCCATTCTAAAGATATGAG
The DNA here is from genome assembly GCA_949128135.1 of Parasteatoda lunata. Classification (NCBI taxonomy): domain Eukaryota; kingdom Metazoa; phylum Arthropoda; class Arachnida; order Araneae; family Theridiidae; genus Parasteatoda; species Parasteatoda lunata. The sequence continues at coordinate 77,816,305 of OX421978.1, forward strand.
CTACCCAGTTCATCCAGTTTGTTTTTATGAGCTTTACAACACAGCTCTATAGGTTTTATATAGCTCAAAGTTATATCTTTTTCTCCAAACATTTTTCATTTCAATCCCATCAAGAATGGCTCACATAACTCTTTTCGCAAAAATGGCTATTTTATTTTCTCCAGCTTTGGTCAGGTTCCAGAGTTATAGGTTAGTATTGGTTTAATTAATGTCTTACAAAGTAAAAATTCAGTATTTCTTGATAGAAGTGAAGAATTAGAAAATTGTTTTGCTCCATAAAAAGCCTTATACACATACATTAAATGACACTGAATCTCTTTGACTATGCTATTATCAGCTGTAACTATAGAAACAAGTTAAGTAAAACTACAATCAACCAGAAATTTGTGAGAATATCACTCATGGGTTTTCCCATTACTTAATACAGGTATATATTTGGCTGTTTATAATTAATACTCCTATACTATTAGCAACTTACTCTAAAAGTGAAAAGCTTCTTTTAATGAGGGATCAGTTCTTGAAATGATGCCAGTATTGTCTGCATTGAATTTCTATTGATTTTGGAAATATGTTGCCTCTGATGTTAATTTCTGCATACCTTGTGACTTTCTCAAAAGCAACGTTAAAAAGTCATCAAAGTCAAAAACAGTCATCAAATGGAACATCAATTTTCAATCTTATTACAGACTTTCTCTACAATTACATATTACAACAGTATTCAAAGAAAAACGTTTTGGTTTAAATTTGATAAACATTCTACTTACAGGATCTAAGAAATCATTTTCTAACTGCCCTTCATCATTGATGTTACCAAACAGTAAATGAGTAAGTGAAAAATCTTGCTCTTCTCCATCCTCATCATTATCTGTTTTCTTGGAATTATCTAAAATGAAAGTTAATCAATGCAAACAATAAAATAAAGAATTAGTGTGTGTATAAAGCAGATTAAAAATGAATCAATAAGATGCGTCAGATGATATACAAAGAGAATAAAGATGAATCAATTTAAGATGCATCTGTAATTTAGTACCTACACACAGTTTCGATGATTTGTCATGTGATCAAAGATATATCATAATAGAGTACAATTGATGTATATAAACATATAACAGGCCACACAAACTATTTCTAACTGCTCTTTCTCTAAAATTATTCTACACTTTCATTTTTAATTTACCAAAATTCCGATGCATTTATTGAAAAAATTTACATTGGAAAATATTGACAATTTTAAGTTTATTTTATTTTGAATAAATATTTGGTAGAAAGAGAATAAGCACTTTTTTGTGGTTTTGTCCTTACTGAAATTAATGACAACATGTAATAAACTATAATATAATTTATAACATATAATTTTAATTAACGACATACTTAAAAATATACATGAAAACTTTAGAAAAATTGTGTTTTTATTATGAAATTATTATGAGTTTTAAATTAAATAATAGATAACTTTTTACTCGCACATAACTTCAAAAACACTGGGAAGGTCCTGTAAATGAGATTTAGAATATTAAAAAGTACATAATGGTTTATAAATATAATTTTTGATATTTAATATTAAATTGCTATCTACACGAAATTACTACTAAAAATTTAAACTACAAAGCAATTTAAAGCAAAACTTCATAATTAAATAAAACATTTAAAATGTTTATTTTCATTATTAAACAAATTATTCTCCAATTATAATGAAAAAAATATTAAACAGTTATTAATTTAAAAATATATGTTAAGATTTTATATATTTTATAATTATACAAGCAAAAAAAATATGTAAATATACAAATAATATATTTTCGTGAAAAAAAATTTCGTTAGAAAAACTATTCTTCTAGATAACATATTTTATCTTAAAAATAAGCAGCTAAAGTTCAAAATTTTTAAAACTAAGCTTACTAAAAAAAACTTTACAAAATAATAAATAAAGAGTGAAACTAAAATCTTCGATTAATAAAAACCAACATACCTCTGTCAAACATTTTGCCTAATTCCTTGGATTAAAAACTTTCAAATTAAAAGCTCCATTTTGAACTAGAAATAAAATAAAATTTTATAAGTACAAACATTAATTTAGGTAATAACATATACAAGATAGGGTACATATAGGTTAAAGGATAGGGACCACGTGACCAGTACAACTATTATGGTATACTGGTACATGGTATACTGGTAAAAAAGCCATATGTATAGGTTTTTTAGTTTCATGGGTACTAGTGCCCATGGCAAAAAAATATTCTTTGCCATCCATATATATATGGTAGAATTTTTTTTTCTTCAGTTGTCCTTATTATCTTTTTGATTTGGTATCAATATTGATGACAATATTGTCATATTTGAAGCACCTATGTGCATTATTGGTAGTCGGTGACACAGTGTAAATCAGAATCTCGCATTGTTCCTTCATGTTGGTGAGTTTAGCTCCATGGCTCAGGACGCAACTAATAAGTGTGTGGGGGCGGAGTTATCGACCATGACAACCATCATCTATCAAAAGGTACTTCATGATTGATTCAAGTTAGCATGGCTTATATACCAGTGAATCGATGTTTAATTTTCGTAGTGGTAGTTACGCCACAAGTGCCTAAGATAGAATAATTATTTCATCACCTTGAAACTAAAAGAACTTTTTACTATTTTGTAAGCTTTTACGAAATAAAAAGTTAAAAGTAAGTTGGTATCTACATACAAGAAACAGCAGTGTGCTAAAGTGCGTGAATTTTTTCTGGAAAACTCCTCAAGCTGATACCCCTAGAAAGAGTTATAATAAAGTAATTGAAAGAAGAATTAAAAAAATTCATAACAAGTTAAAAGGTGAAAAATGATAGAACAATTTATATTGATAAGAATCTAAATCCCAATTTTAAATACATTTTTGCAGAAATTAAAATTATATTCCTGTAGGATAAATTTGTGTAAATAGTAAATTAATTATTATTTTCAACAAAATATTTTTTAATTCAAAAATTATTTACATTTTAAGGCCGTTGGCACCTGAAAAAGGAAGTGAACTGTCTATGGGGAGGAAGAGTGGAGGAAACCTTTGCCCCTGGTGGTCAGTAAAACTCCTCAGAAATCTGGGAGGATTGAATCATTATAGTGAGGGTTTCGAATGGCCTTAGAATGCCTGAGGGGCTACCCCTCCGTTCAAATCCGGGTCTTTTCTTTGGCAAGTTATCGCTACTTTACTTTCTCGAAATCGCAACTACATACAAAATTTAGACTACCGTGAAAGCATATACAACAGGTTTTCTTTCTTCTTTTTCTTCGTTCCTGCTGGTTCTTTGTGTTTTATTTCAGTAAAGGGTCTCAATGAAAAGGCTAAATGTGATCTTCCTTCGATGTAATTCCGAAACTGGTGTTTCAATATGCATTTTTATTTACGCATATAGTTTAATTTATTCAAACATTAAAAGTTAAGCCAATCTTACAGAGAAACACTGGAATTGATTGCATGGGTTTATAAAATTAGTTTGGCTTAATTGTGTGAGGAAGAGTTTAAAATCCAATCTAAAATAAATGTTAATTTTTTTAGGACTGATTTCCAATGATCGCGAGACTATATGGAATGCTTAAGAACATTTATTGAGAAAAAAAAAAAATGCGAAATGAATAATTTTTTTACATTGTACACAAAAAATAATGGATTTGGAATCGTTTGATTTCATATATTGAATGTCATTAGCATTATTTTGCGCTACTATGGTGTTAATTGACTACTCATAGAAATTAAAAAGTCAGTATTTAAAACGATAAGGATTTTCATGACTTATTATACGGCGAAATAAAATATTAAATTGCATTATTAATTACATAGGTTATGCTAGTGTTTGACGACAATTTTATCAAATCATTATAATATTTTGAATTGACTCACTATCCGCTTACTAGAAATTTCTAATAAATTTTCTTTTTCTGTTTTATCTTTTAGTTTCTCTGATTAAAGACTAAATTATCTCTTTTTGTTTTTTCTTATAATTATTGACCAATTGTTATTTTACCAACTCGATTGGAAAATAGTTCAAAATTAAATAAACATAAGTTACTATAAGTTCAAATAATAACACGTAAGTACAATTCCTTTTTAATATTTCATTATTCTATTTTAATTTTCAAAATATTTTTGTTACATCAATGAAATATTCTTTATACATGCATATGATCATTATTATTATATAACGCATACTATACATATATAAATCTACATATAAAAAATTTGTTTACCATACTGATTTACCGTATATTTCTGCCCTACATAGAACACAAAAAATTAATTTTTATTAATTCATTTAAAAAATAAAATTATTTCCAGAAGCAAATTTTATATTTAAAACAATTTAACAATGCAAAGTAAATTTTGCTCTACAAAACAAAAATTTGCATAGAAAAATTGTAACACTATAAATAGGAGAGAGATGGGTATAAGTTTCAAATATACTATTTTTGTCTTTAGTAAAATTAAAACTTGCGTGATTAGAAAACAATTATAATAATTTTTCTACTCCCAATAGTTCTCTGTGTTTCGAAAATAAACTATCTATTTTATTCGCTAATTGTATTATTCTGCAAATATTTATATTCTGTGCAAGATAATTCTTTATTGATATTTTGGAATCGAACAAAATTAAAATCTAAATCAAATAAATATAACTTGTTTATGTTGACTTACTTTCTTTTGCAATTTCTTTTTCTATGTAAAAATAACGAAATAAATAAAACGCGTGTGATTATAAAAACAGAATTATTTTACAAAACAACAGAAAAACAGAAGATTTTAAGAGCATATGTACATTTGAATGAAATTTGTATAAAAACATCGCATGAAAGAAAAATAATTGGAGAATGGGGAGAGCAATGTGTTTTAGAGCCTAGTAAGGAACAAAAACCTTTAGCGATATAATGAAAAAATATTCTAAATATAATATAAAAATATTCTTAAAATATATTAAAAAAATATAATATAAAAATATTTTTAAAATATATTAAAAAAATATAATAAAAAAATATTATAAAAAAATTTCTAGTAAAAAATATTCGAAGCAATAAAAAAATATTTTTAAAGTAAATAAAGCACTATTAAAGATTATTTATAAAAGTTTAAAAAGTTTTTGAAGATAATTTCCGAAAAACTAAAAAATGGCCAATGAAAACTTTTGGATGGGGAAAATTTGATACGTCACAAAAAAAGTGACTGCTTTTTCAAATCAGAATTACCATTTTTTCTCCAAGTTAAAGTTTTCAAAAGTACAAAAGTAAGAGTAGGTTTTGTATTGGGTTACTAGTGATGAGAGTACTAAAACAAAAAAACAATATTGTCACCCAATCCGATGAAATGCAACACTTCGTTTCAAATGTATTTAAATTACTAATTAATAATAGACACGATGTTTTTAAGAACGTCTTTAATTTGTGCGGTTTAATTATAGACAAGAGTGACCCTTTTTTAAAACAATTGATATCATGTCGTATCCCGTGGCGTTACTTTGATAAATCTATTTAAAACAAAGAGCTATTAAAATTTGGATTAAAATTTAAATTTTTTTAGAATAAATTTGGTAACATTTTATAGGTAATAAGTATGTTAAAGGGAAAAATATTGCTGTTAAAATGGAGACACCGCATAAAATTATGTTTCATTATCAAGAAAAAAATACGTTTCACTATCAAGCAGAAAAATATGTAGAGCAATTAAACATTTAGGAGCAGGCCTATGAAAACCGAGATCAACGTGGATCAAAGCTGTTTAAATCAAAGCTGCCAACATGTTGAAAATATATTAGTTTGAATCAAGCTGATTTCTCAATACCATTTTATTATTTCTCTTTTCTCTAGCTAAAATTATTGAGGGCGGATCTCTTATATCCATAGAACGTCAAAATCGAGGATCTAATATTTCCGGTAACAAGCAATCAAAGTAAAAATCTTTTAGTTTGCATTTCATATGTTGCTCCCAGAACATATCATCTCTCTCTATAACTTCAGTTTTTACTCCCTTTGGAGTCCATAAAACGAAAAGACAGAATTTTTTATTGCTGACATGCAGCTGCCCTTGTATCTGAAAGTACCCTCTACAATTATATCTGCTTCCATTGATGAGGAGCTTCCTTGCCAATTTTTGAAGCACTTATGCTCTCTTATATATAATAATTATAATAATTTATATAATAATTATATAATATAATAATTTATATAATAATTATAATAATTTATATAATAATTATAATAATTTATATAATAATTATATATTATATAATAATTATAATAATAATAATTATAATAAAATATAATAATTTTCGTAATTTTATATTAAAAATGAAAAGCAAATTATATTTCTGAAATAATATTACAAAATAACGTGAATTAATTGCAAAATGTGAAAACATGAAGAAAAAAAACATAATTTTTGTTTCTCGGTATATTTAGTCCACCTTTGCAATATGGGCAAAATGGGGCAGGTTTTTTCGAAAGAAGAAACATCAAAGAAGACAACAAAAAAATGTTTAGCTAATTACCTCGTGGAACTTTTTAGAGATAAGTTTCGAAAGTCATTCAAACATTGTAAAATGTCAAATGATAAGATATAAACTATAAGTTTGTCAAGAGTATTAACTAATCCAACAAATTGAAAAATTGTACTATAATTTCAGACTAATTATTCTGATAAAAATGTAACAGAAAGGTGAAATTCCTATATATATTTCTGAAATATAAATTTAAAAGTTTCATTTGAAAAAAAAAAATTAAACACATTTTTCACTACATTGTACTCTTGTCGGTCCAAAAAGTAAATTGTAATGTTTGGAATGATTATGAATACTTAATTTGGGCGATATTAAAACTGCCTACACATATTTTAGTTGAAAAATTCATTTTGACTTTTGGCTAAAGATCATGGTCTTCTGGCCCACTGTGCTCTGGATGGATTTCTTTAGAGAGCTCACTCGAGTCGCTAATAATAAAACCTCCTAGACTCTGAAATAGTTTTAAGATTCGTATTGACTCAAAATACTTTAAATTAAACTAATGTATAATGTTGCACTATGTTGTCATGCGAGACGCCAAAAGTATGTATGGAGATATAAATGTAAGTAAAACGATACTAATTTTCTTAAGGCTAAAATAGGGCAAATATTGAACTATTTGTTCTAGTACAAAAGAAATTAAATAAGAAAATATACGACTTTCAAAAAAATTTTCTATTAGTTTAATTCTAAAATTTAATTTCAAATAATAACAATATGATTAATAATAATATTAATAATAAAATTCCTTTCATTGATAGAATAAATAATAATGATTAAAGTAATAATAATAAAATTACTCATAACTAACAATAATACTTTTACTTTCGGATTTTCTATTTCAACCCCCCCCCCCCAACAAAAATTATACTTTAAAATTAATAAGTTACGTATCCTCAAAGCTACTTCACCCTAAGTTCATTGGTGGTAACTCTTTACTGCAGTAAAAAAAAAATTTCTTCATTTTTCTTATTTAGAATAATGTTTTAAATATCTTCTCGAAAAAAAATTGTGAAGATATATTTTATGAAATATTTAGATAGTAATATAAAGGAGATATTAAAAAATTGTCCGAAAGTAACTATTTTTAATTACTAATTTTCAAAAAACTATAGGAAGAATTTTGCAAACGAAATTATCTTTTTCCTAAAAATTGAAAGTGGCTTTAATGTTCAATTTATTTAAACGAGTGAATCATTTATTAATTACTCTTACGGTTTATAGTAAAACATTATTTCAATCTTGAAAAAGATATTCTTAGGCCATGAAAGAAAATAAGATTTGATTCACTCATTTCAGTAAATGATTACTTCTTGTGAATGTTTGTTTCTTGGCGACCATTGAAATCCACCATTACGAAAAAGATCACAGGTTTATTTACGACAACCATGAAAATTTCACTTATGTCCCCCTCTTCATGCCTGAGGGATTTCTTCATGGTTGAGTGATAGCCACCTGGAGAGAAAAGGAGGAACTGAAGAACGATTTCAGAGTAGAAAAATGTTTCATACCCCGGAAAAAATAATTTTCTAGCAATAGTTCCTAATGTATAAATTTCATATTGCTGAGACTAGGTTTGAACTACGTACTTCTATGTTTTTTTAAAAAAAAAATTCGTGAATTTAACTAAAAAAGTAACTTTGTGAAACACGCTGGAAAATTAATCTAAAATCACATTTAAACTCGTTTTAAAAATTATTAATAGAATTTTAAAATAATTTGTTACATTAAATATGTTTGTTTAAATAAGATCTATTCATTAATACTAAACATTGAGCTGTCAGATTGTAAATTATTGAGAAAAAGTGATTTATGTTCTCCCATAGAATAACATTGAGACGTCGATTGAAGCTGGCAACGGTGCCAACGGCCTTAATCAAGTAAAACTTCTTTACTAAATTTGTTCGAAAATCATAATTTATTTCTTAAAGTAATTTGCTAAAGCAAAATTCTGACCTTAAAAAAATAATTTTTTAATAAAAATAATAATAGATTTTCCTGGTGCCTCCTAAACAGTGTCTTGGCTTATGTTAAAGTCAAATATTTATCCCAAAAAATTAATTAAATCATTGAAATAATAATAACGGATTTAAAGTTTTAGTATCCTTAATCGTCAATTAGATGCCTGTGGCTAGTAGTTGTTTACGAACGAATGGTTAATATCTATGTTTTCAGCTGTATATAAAGATAAACATTTTGAGTAAAATGCAGTACTAAATAAAAATGCAATATCAAAAAAATGACCCAATTAAATAAAAAATACTAAAGCAAAATTACACTATTTTAAGTTTCGCCAACTGGCATTAGGTGCAAAAAATCTTAAATTTAATTATTTTCTTCTTTTAATTATATTAAATTTGGTAACTAAATATCCCCCATGTTACCCAAACTAACATCTACTGAATCTAGAAAACAAAAAATTCTTTATAATAGAAATTATTTAGGAAGGAAAATTATTTAAATAATTAATGAGAACTTACTCTTGAAGAGAAAGAAAGAGCAAGAAATAATTAGAAAAAGCGTAGTACAATTGGGGCTATTTCTGTATTAGTATCAATTTTCGTTAACTACAACCACCAATGCACCAAAAGGATTTTAAATTTGCTCAAATTTAAAAAATTACGGCAAAGTTTGCCAGGAGTAGCTACAAACCAGGGCTCGAAAGAGCTCGCAAATTTTAACCGTCCTCGAGGACGGCTTGTCCAACAACGTACCCGTCCTCCTTTTAAACTAACCCGTCACTTGTAAATATTTAAAAATATAATTTTCTCTTATTTATTACAAACATTTATCATATAAATTGCACAAAGAATTAATAGTTACTAGGATTACAAATACTAGGATTACATTATACAGTAATAAATGAAATACTAGGTTACTAATAGTAACCTAGTATTTATTTAATGAAAAAATTTATTTCTAATATGAAATAATTTAAATGACAAAGGTCAAGTTATCTGGAACGTCAATTTATCCGAGGGTACTGCGTTTTTTAAATGAATCAAATATGACGTTTACCAGTTCCACAATCAATCCAATGATTTACAGAGGTTTCTGCTCAGAAGTCTGAAAGGGGTTTTCCATTTAGGTAGATGTTCATAATTGCGTTTAACGCTTCTTGTTAAGACCAGTACGTAATGTGTTTTTGTAAGTTCATTACTGAAAAGCTCCTTTCAACCACTGCAGTACTCCGAGACAGAGAAAACATCAATTCCACCAAGCGCAGTATCTTGCTGTATTTCTAGATTAGAGGGTCATTGTAGAAGTGAGGCGATAGACTCTTGTAAGGTAACAAAAATTGAAAATGTATCACGAACTTTAACGGGAAAATGGCCGCCCGCGCGGACGTCGGATACGAGAAATTCGTTGTCCGCGGGGAATTTTCGACCGCCGAGGACGGGCGGTTTTTCGAGCCCTGCTACAAACTGTAGGTACCCAACAAAAAACTGAATTGACATCCTTCAAGGTATTTTAGTTACTTGCAGGTCGCTGTCTTAAAGTATCTAAAACTTGGTGTATTATATTGGTGTATCTACTGAAAAAAATAAAAAGTTTAAAAAAAATTACAAAAAGTTTATAAAAAATAAAAGTTTATAAAAAAAGTTTAATAAAAATAAAAGTTTTTAAAAAAATATTTAAAAAACTTAAATATTAAATTATAGACAGGGCAAAATAGCATAGCATAAAAAACAGACTTCTATAATCTGTCACTACAACAGCAAATAAAGTTAATTTCCTAAACGTTATAGTACATAAAATACTAGGAGCAATAACTAAAATTGAATTTATCCATTCACCGGGAAGATTTCCGTATCGTGATCTGCCTCAGAATAATTGTCAAGACTTAGCAATTTTCAGCAGCGGTCTCCTGCAAAAAAACTTTAAAAAAAAAAAAAAAAAAAAAGAAGAAGAAAAAAAAAAAACATTACGGAATGGGACCAACTTGACTCGTAACCACCCTAGGTAAAACTCTACGTGTATTTATTGCTATTATTTATTTAAATTGCAAGTTTAAAATCCATTTGGCGCTTCAGCGATTGCAGTTGGGACAACAGATCACGATACAGAAATATCTCTATGCGCGTTACTAGTTTTGAAAGGAAAACAATTTACTTTACAAATTTAGCTTTTTGAAGCACTGTATTAAAAACAAAACCTAGTATTTAAATAACACTTCAAATATAAAAAATGAACTCTACAAAATGAAAACAAATGTATTATTCATACATTAAAAGACAATTTAAAACTTAGTTTATCTCTTCGTCATTTAAATTTTCAAAGTAAATTTTACGAGAAAAATGTAACAAGTAAATAAAAATGATATACAGAAAATGTACTTGACATCAGTTTACCGATAAAAATCTTTTAAAACGATGTAGGTAGTTTGACTTTCAACAACTATATAATATAAATTATATCTCGCTTTTTAAGCTAATTTCCGAAATTTACGGACAAAAACAAATTCACACAAATCATAAAATTGTCGAGGTGTAAACAAAAACAGAGCAGACGCAAATGCCAAATATAAATTTTATAATGTTCACAAAAATTAAAACTGGGCTCTTACAATATGACGTAACAATCACGTGATCTTCCTTTCTTGTGTGTAAAATAGTCATTTCGATTCACAATTTGAACCAAGTTGGTTCTAACTGCTTAATAGCGCCATCTAGTAACTATCAAAAAAAGATCATTCAGTGTTGATTTGTAGTTCTGTCATCATCTTTTGTATGCTATTGGCGAGTTGTTCATTAGTTTTCAAATTTTTATTGGAATAAAATTATACTCCCAGCTTTTTTGAATTCGATAAGATTTTCCGGAAATTTAAAATAAATTATTTATGCAAGCTAAACAGGAGCATATTTTAGGAAAAGAAAACTAAAATATAAAAATTCCAATTTCTCACTTTATAAACAAAATGAAATTGTAATTTTCTAAAATAACAGGAGAATCATTTTAAAGTTTTCCACTTCTTTCAAATGTACCACTTCTTTCTACTCCTTAAACACTTCTTTCAAGAAGATTTCATACTGAAAACAGCTGCTTTAAATTATTTATGACAATGTTAAAATTGCAATATTCTTATTTTATTAAATTGAAAGAAAAGTAGAGACATTAACAGTTGTTTTTGCAAAAATACACAAAATCATCATGTGTATTAAATAATAAAAAGCCTAAGTTTCAAACATTCAACATAAAACAATTTCATAATTAAGAGTTTTAGAAGGTTTTTTTTTTATAAAAATCTAAAATTATCATTCAAATAACTAATTAATAAACAAGAAACATAAAAAATTTCGATAAATATTTCATATGTGAAGCCTAAGTTTGAAATACATTTAAAGGTGAATGAAAATACTAGAAATACTGGCCACTATAGGTATCTTCGTATTTAACTTAATAATCATTAACTCATTCGTTATCAATAAAAGAAACTAAACAGAACAAAAGTTTCAGCCATAACCTAGTATAATAATAGAGCTGGCTGAGAAATGGTGTGAGAACTATACTAGCCTGCACTTCGAAAAAAAAAAAAAAAACTATCAGCTACTGATCTAGATTTTTGGGAATCATTTGAAAAAATTTCATAATTTATTTGACGATCTCTTTAGCGTCTGATTTAGGAATGCTTGAACATCTATTTCCTTTTAATTTCTATTTCTTGAAACATCTGGAGTTTCCTCCTTATCCGAACTCATCTTTTTTCTTATATTCAACTTTTATTGATTGTGTTCTTACCTTATTGGTCAATCTTTTTTTTTTCTCTTGTTGTTTTTGTTTTCTCTTGTTGTGTGCTATAGTAAGACTATTATTAGTGATTAATCAGTTTTTTAAGCTTTATTCTTAATCTGACTAGTATAGTTCATTTTTCTTAAAAAAATCTCTGCATGTGTCCCTTCTAATGCAGTAACCAGTAAAGATGGTTTGTATATTTCTTATGATTGTATGCATATTGTTTGAAATGTATTAGAAAACTTTCAATACTTCAAACTCTTTTCTCCCTTAAACCAAAAAAAAAAATTTGGTAGCTAATTTTTTCAGTTAGTGCACTTCAAAAAATAAAAATAAGCACAACAAAAACATAAAAACTCTTTATTTTGTACAAAATGTAATAAGATTAAACATTTAAAAAATATATTTTAATAAACAATAAAAATATATGTCAGACACATTTTGGTAGGTAGTGGTAAGTAAAAAAAGGATTTGGGTTTTCTTTTTTTTTTTTTTTTTTTTTTTTTTTAAGCTGGTGAATGGGCTTATACTTGTCCTTTAAGTTTTCAAAGTTCTGCATACTAATAGTTAAATTCTGATTTAAAATATATGTATAATGTATTATATGTATATGTAATTAAAATATATTAATTAATGTATCCCAATCTTTAAAATTAATTTAAAGAAAACAAGGGTAATAAATACAGAAAATAGACTAATCACCTTCCAATCTGAGAATGACTAATCCCTTTCCTGAAATAAAAAGGAAAAAAACAAACAAAAAAAACACATGTATGACAATGACAGATGCAATGAAAATCTCACTATTCTTCTGAAAACTATGAGGAAGTATTCTTTATTCAAAGAAAATTTTTGATGCACATAGCTATTTGATATCACAAAAACAAAAAGCATAAATTTTCCTGATGAATTGTCAAAATTTAAGTGGAGTCATCTACATATTTAAATAAAAAGCAGGAAGTATTTTTAAGGAGAGCAACACAAAAGAATTTAAAATTAATGAAACTTTTGTAAGAAAGGATAGTTTTAAACAATCCCAAACTTATAATGTCATATTTAAATTAAAAAGTCAAATTTTTTAAGCTAACTAATAATATTATAAAAAATTGATTGGATATGCTGCACACTGGTTTCTGAATGATTTACATATTAGTATTAAATGTTCATCATTGATAAATTATAGGATTTTTTATGATTAGTACAAATAAGGTCCTTTTTTTTGTTAGCAGAAATTATAACACAAATTTATGTCATATTTGAGTTTTTTCTTTTAAATAAACTTTCAAACTAAAACTCAGAATCGAAACTACGTATATTTTATATGATTGTAATACAAAAAAAATGTTTTCTTACATAATGATCTGCCTAGGGGCGACTTAGATTTCCATGTAGACTTCGACTGGCAAAACATTATTTTGAATTGATTAAAAAGATTTATACATAACATAATGTGGATTAAAAATGTTTTACAGAACATACAAGTTTGTTAATATAGGCACTTGAGAACAAAAGCCTTGTATGTCGTGGCAGAGTCTGGTTATAATAAAATAAAAATTACCATATCAACTCATAAAATGTACAGATTTAAACTAGTCTATGGCTATTTTAAAAATATTATAACCTTGATCATAAAATTTTCTTCATCAACAAAAATTTTTTTAACAATTGAATTTTTAAGAAATGATTGATTAATTAAATATTGAGTGCAATCATTAAAAATAAAATACATTAATTTTTTTAGAACACCAAATCTCTTTTCAGAGTTCCATACGAAGAATTCAATTCAGGCTTCTGTAAAAAAAAGTATATTTTTTTATCATATCAAAATCAGGATCATAAAAATTTTTGAGATTTTTTTTCAAAGCTTACATCCATAAGCATTCACTCCTCTTTCAAAATGAAATCAGTCACAAAATTCAGACTTTCATCAGATCAGCACTGAATTTTTCTCCAAGCTCCTGCAAGCATTCTTCTAAATCCACACCTTTTATAACATCTTGGATGGTTTGTAGAAACTTTGAAATCTGGTACATTATACAAATACTTCACTTAGTGAGCTTTTAGATCACAGGAAACTAAGGCAACAGGGTAATTTTATTTATTTAAATTTTCAGCTACAAGCTCGCATATTTCTTTTCTCTGTACTTGACATTACTTCTAACAAGCAACTATCATTAATAATTCTCTTAAGTAACAATCTATTAAAATTTCTATTAGAATTCCATATCTTCTTTTTCAGAGTCCCATATGGAAGATTCAATACCAGCTTCTGCGGAAAAGTCTACCTCAATATCATACTGAAAATCGGAATCACCAGGTTTTTTCCTATTTTTTTCGAAGCTTACATCCATAAGCTCTTTTTTCTTTCTCAATGTGAAATCATCCACGTCATTAAGATTTTGATCAGGGTCGATGGTAAATTCTTTTGCAAGCTCCTGCAAGCTTTCTTCTAAGTCTAAGCCTTTCATGTCATTCTGGATGAGTCGTAACATCTTTTCAACTTTGAAATCTGGTACATTCTGCAAGTACTTTTCATGGTGGTCTTTTAAATCCCTAGCAATAATAGCAACAGAGCTGTTTTTCTTCAGTCCACGAATTGGCATGATTCTTTTTCTAAACTTGGCACCACTTTCATAGAGGAGCACTATAGCTGGTTGTTTGAAACGAACCCCAATTTTCAAAGGTTTGATTTTGTTGGAAGCTGTAACCTCTGCCATAACTTATTTTCCAGACAGAACTGAAAAGAAGAAAAAAAGAGCTATATTTAGTGTATTTCAGAATCAGCCAAACTAACTAATATAGTTGTAACTAATGTTTCACTTCAAATGCTGATAGATATGACAATTATTTTAGTAAACACAGCTTTCTAATTTTTAGGTTATATTTGTTATTTTGAATTATTAGATACTGGAGAACTGGCAAAACGAAAATATGGGGAGAGGTTTCTTTATTTCAAATAATGCCTATTATAGTTTGTCTAAGCTAAGAACTCCTCCTGCTATAAAGCCTGAGACCGTCTGGTGCTATGGAAACAAGAATGGTGCATTTAAAGAGAATAGTTTCACTCTAGGACTAATACAATAGACTGAAGAAAGAGATTCCCTTTCTCGCTTCGACCGGAGCTGAAACTACTCCAAAACAGTGACCCCACACCCCTACTTGAAATAATCATACCTCTTTACCATAGTCACCGCCACAGGTTCAGACAAATGTCTAAAGGATTTCTTATTTTAACCAACTATACCTGTTACAGAATCTATGTTAATAGAATCTTCGAGATAAAATTTACTTTTCTAAAAAAATTCAGTTCTATAATTAACTATATTTTTTTTTGGTACTGAAAGGATAATAACAAACAAACAAAATGTAAAAAATTCCTTCACTGAAAATTAATATATAGCATAACACTAAAACAACTTTGTTTTTTCTTTTTGTGTGTGCTTACATCACACTTAATTTAAGAATTTTAAAGAAAACTTGATTTTTAACATGTTTTTACTTCTAAGTTTTCTTTTATGTTGTTAAAAAGAATTTTTTTTATCAAAATTTTTTATTACATAGTTTTAAGTCAAATTTTTAAATGAATTAAAGTAAAATTTTGAAATTTAATGTATTTTACACTGGCAGTCATGACTGTTCAACAGTCACTGTTGTAATCTAAAGGAAAAGTTCAGTAACAGTAACAAATGACAGATGTGGCACTCAACGTTCTAATGAATAATTTTCTTAGATCAACCCTTCACTTTTCTGAGAAAACTTCTGCAAATGCCTTTGAAGAGCAGTCCAGGTTTGTTGCATCAAAAAAGACAAAGAAATCGGCTGTAATAAGAAAAAAAAAAAACACCAGAACTTCAATGAAAGAGCTTATTCTATTCAGAAAAACATGTCACCTTCTCTAGAAATAGATTTTAAGTAGGGAATAACTGTTTGGAGTTGTGAGGTGTGTTATGGATTTTCGCAAACCCTATTTTAAAATTAAAACAAACTTTAAAAAAAGCAAGCTGCACCAATGACTTGAATACTTAGTTAAATTTGTGAAATTATCCAGCTAAATTGTCATAAATAACTTTATGTAATGTTGCAAAATGAAATACAATTTAAAATTAAAAATAAATAATAATAAATTCTAAAAATGCCAAATGAGGTAGTATGTTTAAAACTAAAAATTTTCATGCTAAGTTCATACTATTGCAAGGGGGCACAAAAACTAATTCTGTCCCCGGGCACAGTAAATCCTAGCTACAGCTTCTACTGCGTAGGCAAAATAGAAAAGTACTTTAGTTCTATTGTTTTAAAAAACTCTTTAATTTTTACAATTTGAATGTTGTATTAGAGTTCAAGATTACAATAGTGAGCCTCTTTCATTTTGACAATTTTTTATATTCGTGCAGAAAACAGGGAATATGACTTAAAAGTGAAGTTTTCTAACAATAAAAAATCCGGATAGAAATAATAGGAAAATGGAAGATTTTGTAAACAGTAAAAGCTCTAAGTTACAGAGCCTAATATAAGGGTTACCTTATTCTATACTCTAACTTATTTAAATTAGTTTGTAAAATTTAAATTCCCACAAAAATAATTTATGAACCTACCGAACTTCACAGACTCCATGTTGTTGTTATTGGTGAACTGGTTGTTGGGGTGAAATCAGATTGAGAAACTTGTATGTTTCGATAAAAGTTTAGCTTATAGCTTTCATATTCTTTTATCAAAGGACGACACGAAATTCCTTTGTTTTTTTTTCGCTTTTTAAAAATTTTATTTTAATTAACTAAACAATAACGGTATTTAAATTTTTGACGTCCATACTTTTAAATACGGCTAGTTGCTGAGACCGTGCAAAATATTTTTAAAAAATTATGAATTTTTTTCCCTAAATGAATCAAGTCCTCAAAATAACAAGCTGGCGTTTCTGAGCTTCAGACTAAAATTAAATTTTTAAAAAAAATGTTCTATCAAGTTTTCTTCCCTTATGCAGCCGTTTAATGAAAAAATTATGACAGACATTCTATCAAATAGTTTCCATGAAAATACTTTCATTCTACACATGAAACTATTTTCATCTGAATCCAGCGGTGCGAAAAAAAAAAAAAAAAAAAAGAAAAAAAAAAAAAAGAAAGGAAAGGGAAAAAAAAGACTTGTTTACCAGATTACTTTAAATGAACGTTCAAATAAATCATGGACTTTTCTATTCAGTATGGTTGGTTTATTTAAAATAGCATTTAAATAAACCACGCATTATGTGCGGTGTAGCCTTATTTGGTTCTAGCTTCAAAAACTCTTAATTAACTAACTAATAAATAAAGGAAATTTGGCACGAAAATTACTAATAATATGTCGTTTCTTAAGGCCCAGAAGGAAGATAACGTAATATCTCCCCCTTTTTTCTAAACATATAAAAAAAAAAAATATAAAAAAAATAAAGAACACTGGGTGGCTAAGTCTCCTGTTCGCTGCCGCACACCAACTTCGATGATTGCTTCGCAAAAATTATTGTTTTTTAGAATAAAAAAGTTTCTTTTTTTTTTTACGAAAGTTGAAGTTATTCACATAAAATACACGTACTAAAAAGAATTCTGTTCAGTTACTGCGCTTGTGCCCCCTCCTTACATCCAAATATTTCCCTCATCGCCCTCATGATTCTATTAATGAACATAAATAGTTTTGCTTTGTAATCATTCTTTAAAATAGCATTTAAAATAAAAATTGTATTGTTATAACAAATTTGGTAAACTCACAACCGTAATTTTAAATGTTCGACAAAGAAACAACTCCTTTAGTTTAAAGCACTTAGAAAACAATCAAAATCAAAAACGTAATGAAAATACAGTAGAACAAGAAAAATAAATATTCCTGGTAAACATCTTAAATTAGGTGTACAAATATAGTTAATAAGCAAAACAATATCTATATGACTATTATTAATTTTGTTCTGAACGCAACTATAAAACTGGATCCTACCATGTGATTTTTCGGCCAATAAAATTGCTCCGACAATTCATGGAAAGCAGTGTTAGAACATTATGTTTCCATGTTATATCGAGTTTTATTATCAGGGTAACATTTTAGCTCTTTATTTTTTATAATTACAGAGAAAAAATACTCCAACTAAACTATCAATCAAACAAGCATATGATTTAGATGCCCTTTTTTCCCCGCCAGATTTTAGTTTTTAGCACTATAAAAGTTTTTTTAAATTTTCTTTTTTTTTTTTTTTAATTTTTTTTATTTTTTTTATATTTTTTTTTTAAAGAGTAAAAGAGACATAAATGATTTTGCAATTAAATTTTTGTTTTTTCCCGACTATTTTTTATTCAATTTGCATAGTTATGTAATATTTTTTCGACTGATATGCTTAATAACCCAGCATAGTGGTCTGAATCGAAAAAAAGCTGGCCAAAAATCTAACATTTTGACAACTAGTATATCATGTAATTCTTAGTGTTTTTGAGGCACACTGATTACGAATATGAAGTCAGAATTTAAAAAATTCATTGTGCTTAGTCCAACATGCCGGCAAAAAAGGATTACACTAATTATATATTACAAACTATTATCGTAACACTTTGATATTTATTTTGAAATTAAAAAAACGTCAATTTATAAAAATTTAAATGCGGGTATAAGAGTTTTTATTGTTATTGAGAATGAATTTTTTACTGAAATTTAAAATTCTTAAGTTTAAACTGTGAAAAGAGTTGGAATATAAATTTAAATATTATTTTAGAGAAAATGGTTAAGGTATTGAATTCATTTCAAAATATCGTGATTGAAATTAAAAACGTACTTATCGTACAAATTATATGCAAAGCAATCAAGTGTATATTCTTAAAAATTAACTTCATTTTCCTTATTTTTCCCCGTAGATAACATTAACTGTAAATATACTTCAAATTCTGTAATTAGTTTTGAAAAAAAAAAGAAAAAAATGGTTTTATGTAACCGAAATTTGCACGCCGACATATTTGCTTAATACTCTTGAAGGAGAATAAAAATTTATCATTTAGATTAGTAATAGTTTTTGTGATTGCTGGTTATAAAATCTTTCGAGTTTTTCTCTCTGAGATTAGTTTTTCAATTAAGTTATAAATTGAATCATTCAATCAGCATTAGAAGTACAGTAAGCAAAATAAAAAGCGGACCACCTTGAAAAACTTTCGACTTTAAACTTTCGACGATCTTCACGCTCTAGGACTCAATCTTAATGGTTTAAAGGAGTAACCTAATATATGCTAATTAAATATTTCCTAAATTGCGGCTATCCCCAATATTTTGGCTGTCAGAAATTCGAAATTATCGAAAAAAATGCATGCTTATTCAGAGAAAGTACGTTTTTGTGTTTATTACGAAACATAAAACATTGTCTGCGCTTATTAATTATAAATTAGCTTATTTTAGGTCTTAGAAGGTAGAAATTGGTGTCTTGGGATATTCATCCACTTTTAGATGCACCTGAATAATTTAAAAAAAAAAATTTTCCGCACATGCGCTGTATAAAGCAACTACTTCAATTACTCTTATCTGGCGCAGTTTTTATTATCATTTTTTTTAATTTAAACACAATAATTTCGTTATTAGTTTAAAATTGATTTAAACACTTTGTTTAATTTTTTTTTTTTAAATATTTAAGCTATAGCAAAAGTGGCACTAGACCTAGTATATATTTCGGACATTTACCAAAGGTCTAGTCATACTAGGTTTGGTTAAGTGCCATCGCCCGGTATACATTTGCTCGGTATATCCTACACTGATGTTTTTTTAAGGTCAAGTGCCACTGCCCGGAATACATTTGTCCGGTATACCCTACACTGATGTTTTTTTAAGGTTCAGTGAGACTGCCTGGTATACCCTACACTGATGTTTTTTTAAGGTCAAGTGCCACTGCCCGGTATACATTTGCCCGGTATACCCTACACAGATGTTTTTTTAAGGTCAAGTGCCACTGTCCGGTATACCCTACACTGATATTTCTTTAAAGTCAAGTGCCATTGCCCGGTATATATTTGCCCAATACTCCAAACACTGATGTTTGTTCTAATCTATCGTCAGTAAGTATTAAAATATCGAATAAATGTAATTATATCCACGAATAAATTAATATCAAATCGGATGTAATAAATATTTCGGACATTCACCAAAGCGAGCAATTTGATTGTCAACATTCACCGGTGAAAGTCAACAACCACCGATTTCGGTCATTCACAGTAACATGCACATCATTTACATAATAACCTCATCAGGACGATTATTTCTTACTTTGCTTAAATAACATCCGGCATTTCAAAAAATAAAAATAATTGGTTTTGTTGGCGATGATCTCGTAAGGCGATAAAGAATCATGCATAGTACAGGTAAGGAAGATATTAACCTCTAAGGAAAAGTGGATGAATAACCCAAGGAACCGTAAAAATCAGATCATTAGATCAAAAGCCATCCAGAGTAGTTCGTTTTTTTTATTTATTGCGCACTGTACATCAGTTGTACTAGAATAGGAGATATAAGCACGCTAAGTATTTTATACAAAAAAATTTCTTATGTTATTGTTAAATGTTTACAAAAAAAGTATTGAGCAAAATCAGTTAAATAGTTCCTGAAAAATTGAATTGTAAAAATACGACTTTGTCTGTACTGTAACTAGCATATTTGAGGTCATCCCCTTCGGACCTTTATGATTGAGTACCAAAAAGCGAAGATCCGATCATTAGATCAAAAGTTATTCAGGGTGGTCCATTTTTTTTATTTTGCTCACTTTACATTGTTCTTTTACAAAACTGATAAAGACCCCTTCGTGTTTTGCAGGAAAAGTTTGCATACTTGCAATAAAAAAAAAAAAAAAAAAAAAAAAAAAAAAAAAAATATATATATATATATATATATATATATATATATATATATATATATATATATATATATATATAGAAAGAAGGAAAGAGCATATGTGAATGAAAGGAATTGAGTTCTTGCAACTCGAGAAGAAGACGATCACAGATGCAAAGACACGTGACCAATGATATCAGCCCCAGATGATAGCTTATTAACAAGATGGCGAGTTAAAGTCGAGCTAAGTTCCCCTACATAAGTTAGAATGTTAATTAATGTGAAGTTAACTAAATACAATGCTGTATTGCCTTCATTTATTCATATCATATCGCACATCGAATTTGTTAGAGTATAATTCCTTCTATTATACATCTTTTGCTTTACTTATATTCATTATTTGTTTATGTATTTTACTGCCACCGTGATATATATTTGTTTTGTGTACCTGGCAACTACGATGCATAACACAGGCCTGCGATGAAAAAAATACAAGGGGTCTGATAGCTGAACTTTATGTATTTTTTGGTGCTGAAATGAAAAACAATAATGAAAAATTTCTATCACGTCAGGTTTTCTTGAAAATTTCAATTTTACTGTAATTTTTATGAATATTTACCATAAAAAAAATTTTCGTTTCTGAATTTCTTGCCTGACCAGTATTCTACTTTGGTTAAATCTACAAAAATACATCTTGACATCTTTCGATCACCCTCAAGCTCTCAGTCACAATCTCTCTCGACCAATAACTTCACGAGAATTCTTATCTAGGTTCGCTGACCTCTCAATAACACCAGCAAACGTAATAGACAGTCATTTTTCGGAAGCATTTTTAACGTCAGCTTTTCTCTTCTTGCGTTTCGTGAAACATGGCTTCGAGTTTGAAACATTGTAAAAATTTCCCAGATGACTTTTGTTATATATGTGGCAAATATAGTGTTGTTAAAAATCGCATGAGGAACATTACAGACTATATAAGACAACTTTATCTTGCATCTTTTTGCATGAAACTCTGAAACCAGGACAAATCGTGGGCTCCTTATGAAATAAGTGTGCAGTGTCTCAATGATCTACGCATATGGCACTAAGGAAAGAAGACTGCTTGACGATTTGAAATTCCTATGACGTGGAAGGAGCCTGAAAACCACTTTGATGTTTGTTATTTTTGTTTCTGCCATGTTCGTGGATATAACCAAAAATAATCAAATGTTAATATCTTATCCTAACATTCCATCGGCCATAGTTCCTTATGGACCTGGTGTGCCTTTGCCTCCAACTGAATTGCCAGTCATCTCTTCAGAGTCTTCAGACTCGTAACATCCAGAAGTTCAAGGCTCTGATATCGAAAGCTGTCCTTCTTCATCATGGGAGCCAGTGGGCATCTGTTCCAGTTGGACTCTCGGTATATTTAAAAGAATGCTATGAAAAACTGGCTCTCGTTCTGGACAAAGTCCAGACCTCAGTTGGACCATTTGCGGTTATTTGAAAGTTATCTCCATGCTTCTTGGTCAACAAAGTGAATTTACAAAGTTCCCATGTTTCATTTGCGAGTGAGACAGCCGTGACAAGACTCATCATTGGGTCAAAAAAGAATAGCCGAAAAGACAAAATCTTGACCCAGGAGGATTCAAAACAGTTTAGTTGATTCAAAAAAAGTATTGTTACCTCCGCTACATATAAAAATAGATGTAATGAAGCAGTTTGTCAAGGCTGCTCCAAAAGATGGCGATTGTTTCGAATACATGTGCAAAAAGTTTCCAGGTTTATCCCAAGCCAAGTTGAAAGGGGAATCTTTGTTGGTCCAGATATCCAAACTCATGAAAGATAAGATTTTGAGACTAACATGACTGGAACGGAAAAAGAAGCTAGGGTTGCTTTCAAAGATGTCGTCAGTAAATTTCTGGGTAACTACAAGGATCCTGATTATAAAGAAATTGTAATGAAAATGCTGGACAAATTTAAAACGTTTGGTTGCTCCATGAGCGTGAAAATACATTTCCTTCACTCACATGTGGACTTTTTAACCGAAAATTTAAGAGCAGTCAGCCTGAAAGATTCCATCAAGATATCAGAGATATTGAGCGTAAATATCAAGAAAGATGGGACAAGAACATGCTTGCCGACTACAGTTGGATAATAGCTCGAGATAGACCTGAGATTAAGCATAAAAGAAGATCATCAAAATTAAGTTTCAGAAGAAAACGAGTATGTTCTTAAAAGGAATCTTTTTTCTTTTGTTTGTTTTGTATTTTGTTTTAAACTTTCATGCAGACATACACAATATTTGCTATTCTTGGTCAATCGTCAATTTTACGTAAGTTATCTTAATAAAAATAAATTAAAATGGTATGTAGGTGATTTTCTTCTAGAAACTGATGTAAAAAGTTTACACACAAGGATTTTATTGTTTTTCTCTCGACCAGACGTGACTTGTGCGATCTGTCAACAGTATTTTTTTGTTTATTTTAACCAATAAAAAATTGGCAGATCACTCAAAAATCAATTTACTTTCAGAACATTCAATTTTACATAGATCAAAATGAATGAAGACCACAATTACCAGATAGTACACGCAAAATTGTTTGAGAGAATTCCTTTCTAAATAGGATTTTAGTAAAAAACATAAATATCGATTTTACAAAAAATCCTGACGTGATTGGGGAAAATGAAAGTCATTTTCGAAATCAGCACATCAAATAACATATAAATCAACAAAGACATCTCTTGTATTTTTCAAAAACTTCAATTTCGCAGGCTTGTGTAATTAGTTTCTTTATATTCTACATGTCTTCATGTTTGTCGTTGTGTTAAGAAAAAAATATGTGATAAGAGAATTGAAATCTTTGAGAAAGAATCTTTGTAAAAGAATATAGAATGTGTCACTTGAAAGAAATGATGCTTGACAGGCTTGACTTACTCGAAATAGAATGGACAGAACAGCTGGTAATGTAAACAAGTTCTATATTTAGACAATCAATCGGGATCAAGATACCCAACTACGTTACTTGCAGACACCCCATTATGAAATGGTTTAAATTCTCTTGAGATTTGGTTAAACTACGTCGAAAGACACAAATTTTTTAACTGTAATAAATCATGTTTTTTTTTTTTAGCAAATAGCTGGCATAACCTGGCTTTGTCCAGATATAACCAGAACTAATGACAAAGTGTAGCAGGCAGCTTCAACCAATGAATAGCAAGAAGGCTTGGGCCACCTGAAGCAATAATACTTTTTGACATTTCATTGGAGCATATTGTGGTAGCCTGATAAGTTATATTTAACTTACTGAACTAGTTGAGCTTTGGTATAACTTACAAAACAATATTTTTGTTTTATGTTAAAATGTAGTCATTTGATTGAATGATATTTAAGATTCTTATTAAAACGGACTTCGAAATTTTTAACCTGTTTATTTAATGCTTTCCTGACTGTTCGAATTCTTATTTCTAAACACAGAATTAAATTGCATCATTAATTATGGGGGGCTCCCATTTTCTGCTTATTGTGCCCGCAGACCTTAAAAACTGCTTTCGCTGATTTTTTTCAATTTGCTTCGCTATTTCAGCATGCTTCAATCACTCATAGAATAATTTAGCTTTGTATGCACGCCGATACTCTATTTAAAATGAAAATTAAAATACATGCAACGTATAATTCTTGCGAAACCTTTGATTAAAAAAAAAATTCATTCAATTTACATATATATTAGCTCAGGGGATAGAGCATTCACCTTCCAATGAGGCGAACCGGGTTCGCCCCACTGAATCCCAGTCTATACGAATTCCGAATCCGGCTTGCACCGACCACAGTGCTAACGTGAAATATCCTCAGTGCGAGATGGATCATGGGTTAGAGTCCCCTTGCCATCAGGCTAACCGTGGGAGGTTCTCGGGGTCTCTCTCTCCATGTAACACAAATGCGGGATAGCTCTATCAAGAAGTACTCCACGAAGGTAAAATTTATCCCAATACTCGATCCATGAGTTTCCTTGTCTTCTGGATTGAGTTCAAAATTACAAGGCTACGGAGTTGAACATTAATAGTCGTAAACCCATAACATTAGGTCGGCTGTTCAACGACGGTTATAATATATATGGGTAATTCTTTTTAAACATGACAATTCGGATAAAAAAATTTCTTAAAATTTAAAGTCTTCAAAATAATCTAAAAAATTTTTTTTTATACTTTTTTAGTTACACTTATTAATATCTTACAGACAGCAGTGTAGTTTATAGACATTTGCTCGAGAGAAAAAATAAAATAAAAATTCACCAAATCTTGAATGCCAGGAAAATGACATATTAACTTAGAAGTTTAAAAAACAGTCATTTTAAGTTAATAGTAAGTAACTCAACTTAAGCCTTTATGTTAGATAGACCATAAATTGTTTACATTAATTCTTTTTATCCACTGTAGAAAGAATCAAAAAATTTTTTGTTGCTGGTATGTACAGAATAAAATTGTGTATAATAATCAATCATGAAATAAATAAATAACTTTGATTACATCTAAGCATATTACAATCATACATAAACTTGGTATTAGGTTAATATTTGCTTTCCCTTCTTACAGTATTAGCAGCTAAAAAAAAATTTCTGGTAACACTTCAATGTCCTGGCATTCATAAGCCAGGAAAATGACAGCCAGGATAATGACAAATTCGCCATTTTATAGCATAAAACTTTACTTTAATTAAATATTTTGGCCTAAGACGTTTATATTCTGCAGAAAACAACAGGATTTCTTAAAATAACTCAGATAAATCTATGTAGTTTATGTTATTAAGGATTTCAAAAAGCCAAGAAAATGACCTACACAAAAATCTACTCACCTTGAAAAATTTTTTTAAATAGATTTTGAACCAGAAAATTGGTTTTTTATTCATGCAACAAGACATCTTCATATAGAAGGGTATCCAATCAATCTATTAACATAAGATATTGATTGCTGGCTCTATCTATTTTGGTTATAAGCCACTAAATAAAAGCAGTCAGGAAAAATGACAGATTTTCTTGGGACAAAAAAATTATTGACAGAAAAAATTATTTTAAACGAAGTTTTTGAAAATAATACCCTCTGCGTATATTCAAGAAATGCTTACACCGGTTGAGAGAAAAAAAAATTAGATATTGAAAAATTTATGGGAAGTTTTGAAGCTAGTTATTATTGGAAACATTGTTTTGGACATGCCAGAAACATGAAAATTTGAAGTTAAATTAAATTTTTTAACTATACAAAACAGACATTGCTAGTGCAGAGTCATTTTAAAATGTTCACAGCGATGCTGTTTATTAATTTTTTAAAAAAAAGTTCTTTTTAGTATAATAGTAACTAAAAAAATCGTCTGCACTAATTAATGAGCATATTTGAGGTAACCCCCTTGAACCATTAAGAATGAGTCTTAGAACGTGAAGATTCGATCATTATATCAAAAGTTATTTAAGTCTTTTTTTTTTTTTATGAGGCACCATACAATTGTTTCTCACTATCATATTTATATTTAGGAAATATATAATATATTATATTTAATATATAGTATATTATATACAATATATTATATTTAGGAAAGTTAATAAAAGACATTGGTTGGGCGTCGCGGTTGACGTAATTGCTGAAGTTAGTAACTTTTTCATTTTTCATTTGATTTTTTGATATTGTTAACAGAATTAACTCTTATGTCTTCTGCTAAATATAGGGTATTTGTAAATTATTTAAATAAAACAACGGCATATTAAATTAAACCAATGTAAGGTGTAGTACTTGTTAGCATTACAACTATTATTTATCAATGTACGTTAAAAATACGTATGATTGTCTAAAACAGGGGTTTCCAACTTACATGGGGTCGGGTGCGGCAATTAAAAACACCAGTCAAATGGCGAGCCGCAACTTTATCAAAATTTTACATGGGACTCTTTTATGCTTGGAGGAACATTAAATTTTACTGTCAGATTTTTATCAAGTTGTACAAAACCATAGTATTGAATTACAAATTAAAATAAGAATTAGATTTTTAAAAATATTGAATTGCATATTAAGAAATTCGAGCTACAATAACTTTAATGTGCACCCATGTATGAAACAATTAATGTGTTATTAATGTAAACAATTAATGTGCAAGATATAAAACTTTAAGAAGGTTGGTATTAAAACTTACATAGTAGCACAAAAAATGTTCAGTGACAAAATTGAGGTTTGTCTGCTGCAACCACCCGAGAATAGATATTTACATTTTAAATTTAAAATTTACAAATGTGTGTGTAAATATTTTCTTCAAAAATGAGTGGTTTCAGAAAGTTAAATCGGAGAATTTCTTCGAGAAAATTTCTGATACACACATGCTAAATTATATTCACAAAATACAAAAAAATGAAATAAAAAAGAGCAACAAGCACGATTATTTTTGTATTTGAATAAATATTTTCTTGAATGCAAAACCTGAGAAAAAAAATTTTTTTTTGCACCGTTGGTATGATAAATTTTACAAAAACGAAAAAATTAGGTTTTTATTAACGAGAAAAGTATTTTCAACCCATATAGATTTTTTATGAAAATTGTCCGCAAAAATGACAAGTAATATATTTTAGTTCGTGGGCCATAAAAAAAGGCTTCGCGGGCCGGATGCGGCTCCCGGGCCGCCAGTTGGAAACCACTGGTCTAAAATAATGAATGTCTGTTTAACCCGAATTAGTTATTAGGGGGGGGGGGATAGAGAATAATCCCATTTACCCAGTACCCACATATGTTTTTTTAATTAAGCAGTTGTGTTCTCTTTTTAAACTTAACTTATTACTGCCTACCCCCCCAAAAGTAGTCCCTTATGTGGCTTTATGTGATTAAAAATAAATTATTAGAAATATTTCTCAGCAATAAAATTGGTTTTGAATTTTTTTAATCCTTAATCATCTGAGGATTTGATAGATTTCGATATCTTCCTTTTAATTGCTTAAATATCAAGACGTGCACTCTAATTGCCATACTATTTATACTATTTAATAATTTTTAATTAAGATTCTGAATATATATAATAAGATTGTATTGATACGTATAATTTACTAGTACTTAAATATTCGTGTTTCTTTATAGTGACTTTAAATATAGTTTTATGGCGAAATTTCAACAATATAAACGTTTCGCTCAAAAGTCATTTTACTATTTTTCTAACAATGAATTGATATTTTAAACTTTTTAGCAACATGAAACTTAAACGAAATTTCATTGTTAAAAACATTTAACTGCATCTTAACAATGAAATTTTAATCGTTAGTTCATGAACAATAAACCCTATTCATTGTTAAAATAATATATAAACTCTTTCTAAAGCATTGTTGGCCATTCTAACTTGTACTTTCTTGATTGAATGTGCTTATTAGAGTTCTTGCTAAACAGCAAATTGATTTTGGAATTGATTTCCTGCGTTTTGATAAAAAGTTTGAGAAATGGGAAGATTCGGTGATATCACGGAGAGTGATGATAATGATCAGGACGAACACATCCCCCCTGATTTATCAGGAGAATACTACCAACACAGAAGAGATGCCATGAGAATCCTAGAAGCCAATCAGTTTGTATGCATCGACAAGCTCGGGTCTGGCACTTTTGGCGATGTCTACAAAATGATTGACTACTCCGGCAAAGAAGTTGCCGTTAAAGTTGTCGCCTTAGAAGCAGCCAAAGCAAATGAAACTGAAATTTGGCCAAAATTATCTCACCCCAACATTATCCCCCTCCTCGAATACGGTTGCTTCAATGACCCAGGTGTAGCAATTTTTGTGATGCCCCTGCTAAGGAACACTTTGCTACATGCAGTCCAGGACAGGCCATTTTTGAGTCAGCCAAATGCCCTAGACTGCATAAAATCATGGCTTCATGGCATTCTCTGTGGTTTGGCATACCTGCACTCGAATGAGGCTTGTCACTTAGATGTGAAAGCAGATAATGTCTTGATCTCACAGGATAACAAAGCTGTTATCTGTGACTTTTCGTTTCTTGCACCAACATCGAAGGTAATACCAAGGTGAGCAATTGAAGATTTGTTTAATTTTTTTCAAACTGTGTAGCTTGGAGTATTTTAATTTAAATATTACTACTCCGTTTTTTATGTGAATTGTTTTGATTTGAGTTTTTTAATTTGAGTTTTTTTTTAAGTATAACTGAAATTATTATCTTATAATCTATTTGACACATTTAAACCGAGAACAAAACTTTCAGTTTTTCGAAAAAATCTCCTTGAACTTTGTATCGAAGCAAGTCTCTAATATATAAGACCAAGATAGTATTGCGTTAAGAATGAAATTGTTAAATTGCTTTATGTTGAAGTAGACTTAAATTAGTGTTTTTAATATTAAATTCAACTTACCTATTACTATTAAAATGGACCTAAAATTACAAACTGCACAAGCAAGCTGATACCTTTAATTTTTACTACACAATCGCCATTGTTCCTTGAAACAGCATTGGTACGTTTGTCACCTTAAAGCTGACTAAAATCCTTTAATTGTAAAGTAATCTTCAAAATCATTATTGACCCTGGATACTTTTGTCTCAGAGTAGGAGTTTAAAGACTTTTGTTTTGTTTTACAGGTCTGAACTTGGATTACCACCCTTATATAGACCCCCCGAATCTTGCCCATCCTTTGGTAGTGAAGCAGCGATTGAGGGCAGAGCATATGATATGTGGGCGTTTGGAATGATGGTTCTGGAGCTCTTTACCAACCAAGCTCTTGGTGGAACATCAGCCAACGCCGGAAATTGGGAAAGGGATATTTATCCAGCCTTGTTTAACATCCTTCAGGTAGATTCATATTTATTAAGATTTTTTATTCAATCTCTTTAATAGAACACTGAATTTATTAGGTTGACTGATTACTTCTGGTAATCCAAGCAACATTGTGTTTAGTTACTAAAACCTTTTTTCTACAATACACAACCTCATAAACCTCAACAGACTCAAAACATATTTACTGTATTTTGATCAAAATATAATTATAAGAAACTTTTTATAAAAGAAATCAAACTTTAAAAATTATAATTTTTTCATAAAAAAAGTTATTTTTAAAGTTTTTTTTTGTATAAAATAATTGCTTACACACAAAAAGAGAAAAAATTAATTCTAAACATAAATGTGCTATTTTTTCCCTTGGATAAAATGGATGCAATAATACAAAGGAAGTATTCAGTGTGGAACAATGTCAGGCCATATGTTTTCTGTTTAGTTGAAAATTTCTATTTCACTTACTAAAACGTGGTAAGCAACCTTAAATAATAATCTGTATTTATATTACTTAGTAATGACTTATGTAATTCCGTTATACTTTCCAAATCGTCAGAACTTTGAAATGCTACGAATAATTATCAATTGCCAACACGGTGCAAAATTCCAGATCAAATTACGGTATGAAGTACCGGCACTTTGTGTGCATCATACATTTTACTGTAAAATTCATTTCCCCCCAAAATCCATATATAATGTAATTTTTGCAGTAATAGTTATTTAGTTAACTGTAGTCAGTGATTTTAAGGTAATTATTACCGCAAAATTACGGTATATTAAATATTTCGTATCGGTAGAAATAAGTTTTATGATAACAAATACCTGCACCCTGAGAGCAGGAATTTTATTTTTTATCGTAATTTGATCTGGAATTTTGTACAGTGCTGACTACTTTCAAGTCTTCGCAACACAATTTGTAAAAGTTTCTCTTAAGTCTTTTCATTGTTTAACACGTTGAATGCCATGGGGGTCAGCGATGACAGGCGCTGAGTTTGTTCGTAGCGCCATGGGGGTCACTAGTGACCGGTGAAGCCAATATTATTAGAAACACATAATTCGAGTAAATTTTAAATTTTTTTAAAAATATTATTATCGTTACAAAAATGGTTTGAAGAAACTAATGCAATATAGAACACACAAAAATAGTTTTATTTATATACACAGAGATCCCAACTTGTTCCGGACAGCGAATAAATATTTTCAAGTGGTAGTTTATTAATTGTGATTCTTGGTTTAATAAATTCAATTTAGTAGATTTTTAATCCACCGCTATTTCGCAACAATTTGTTGGCTTATATAATTCACCGCTTTCTTGAAACATGTTATGCCAAACCTTTTAAAAAACTAGGAAAATCTATCTAATATATAATAATATATAAGCAAGCGATATATAATAATATAATCGCTTGCCAGACCGGCAAGCGATGTAAAGTTAGCGTGGCATTCAACGTGTTAAAGAAAGATATCGAATGGGACGTTCAAAAAAATTTTAATAGCATGAATATAGTTTATAAATGTTGTTTTAACTTCTAAAAGGTTATTCATGATTAAAAATTAATTGCAGTTTTTTTTTAATTTTTATTTAGGGAGAATTTTTCAAGAGTTCCATTCGTGGAATGTTCTCTGAGACAGGCATTTCAGATGGGCAAGTAAAACTTGCCTTGAATTTTATCCACACTTTTCTGATGCCTGATCGGAGGGAGAGGTGGAACGCCACAAAGGCAGCTGACCACTGCTTTTTTGAGAGTGGTAGCCAAATTGGAGCAGGGCCACATCCAAAATGGATAAGTTTCGGTAACCCTAACATAGAAGAGCCGCGAATGATAAGCGTGAACATAAATAAGGGTGTGAAACGTGAAGCTGATGAGAGTGTTGAGCCACTTAATGCTAAGAGAGCTAACACTGAATGTAAGGAAAGTGAACAACATGAGGAATGCGAGGAGTGCAAAGACATTAAGGTGTCGGCGAGAAATGTCGAGGAGTTAAAAGAGAAATATGAAGCGTTGAAACATAAAAATGCATCATTGGAACGGAAAGTTCGAAAAATGAAGATGCATTTGAAAATCGACGAATTTGCAGAGCAGAAAACACCTGTTCTAAAAAAGATCATGGTTTCTAACAATACCCAAACTACTATCAGTCCGAAATTAATAGCCGTGGATGATGATTCGCCTGTGTACATCACCACAAGTAATAACAACACAATTCGAGACGATACTTTTATGAGTTGGGTACGGAGGAAACTAAATGCCTGCAAAAATCGAATACTTCGATTTAGTTTTAAATAGTTTAAGGTTAAGATGAAAACTGCTCTCATTGCGTGGCCTTCGTAATGATGAAGTGGTGTGTCAGCTTAGGGTTACCAAGAAAACAAGTTCGAAAAAAAATATATATAGTTAAGCATTCTGAACATAAATTTACTCAATGACGATGACGGATCTTTTTTCACTGGCCCTGCTCTTTTTCATAAAGTAAAGATGATTCGATGGTAGTTGATGAAATATATGATAGACTCCATTGAAAACTGAATACTGGTCCTAGCATCGAAATTTAAAAGCTTTTGATTGCATATTATTGCCAGAATTTGAGGCAAAGTAGTGAAAAACGTAATAAATATAAAATTTTAAACTTTAAACTTTCTGCAAAAAAAAAAAAAAAAAAAAAAAAAAAAAAAAAAAAACAGTCATGGAATTTTTGAAATCGATGGAATCGTACTGTTATGGACTATCGATGCATTCATACGTCTTAGTAGATGATTGGTCAAAGATTGAACTATGTCTGAAGTTGGAATGATGACTTTGAATAAAAGGTGCAATGAGTTAAATTTAAAAGGAAGAAAAAACTTTTGAGTTTTAAGGAAAATCTTCACAATTCATACAAGTTCTGACTAGCATTACTAATATGATATCAGAAATTTTCCAAAGACTGTATTCATCTGTATTGTAATGAAACGTTAAAGAACTTAGCAAACATTTTTATTCAGTGAAAAGGAGTGCTCACGCTGCTTAATATAATATTTTGTGCAAAAGATGGACACTTTTAAAGAAAATATGGCGCGTCTCGATAAATCATTGGCCCAAAAGATATGCTTAGAAAAGCATCATCAGCTTGAAAAGACAGGTATTAAATACTCATTAATTATATTTATTCAACAAATATTTGTTATTGCAAATAAAAAATTATATATTTTCTTACAGATGTTTTCATAGAACTAAAAGGAAAAAAATTTGTAGAAAGGACTATAAATAGAATTCAATATCCAAAAGATGGACATTCTTAAATGAAGTATAACATGTCTTGATAATTGATAGGACAAACTGACATTCTTACAAAGGCATCATTAGCATAAAAACGGCAGGTATTAAAAACTCATAATATTTAAATGTTTAGCATATTTATTCACTAAATTTTAATTATTTAACAAAACTTTAAATATTTTTACACATATGTTTCCATAGAATGAAAAAAATCTGTAGGAAGGACTATAAATAGAATTCAGCATCTAAAAAACGAAAATCTCAAGTGCAAAAGATGGACATCCTCAAATGAAGTATAACGTGTCCTGATAAATGATAGAACAAGCTGACATCCTTACATAGACATCATTAACTTGAAAACAGCAGGTATTAAAAACTCATAATATTTAAATGTTTAGCATATTTATTCACTAAATTTTAATTATTTAACAAAACTTTATATATATTTACACAGATGTTTCCATAGAATGAAAAGAATCTGTAGGAAGAATTCATAAATAGAATTCAGCATCTAAAAAACGAAAATCTCAAGTGCAAAAGATGGACATCCTCAAATGAAGTATAACGTGTCCTGATAAATGATAGAACAAGCTGACATCCTTACATAGACATCATTAACTTGAAAAGGTATTAAATACTCATCATAATTTTTAAATGTTGTAGTTATTTATTTATTAAACTTTCGTAATAGCAGTCACGCTTTATAAATGTCAAATTTATTTTATTTTTCTAATGTTTCAAAATTACAAAAACTTCATACATTTTAACAGATATTTTCCTTGAATGAGATTTATGTGTAAAAGATAGTCATCTTTATTGAAAGTAAGGCATGTCTCGATAAATAATTTTGCCAATCTACATAGATACCAATGGCAAGGAATCGATAGGAATTAAATACTAATATTTTAAAATTATTTTCTTATATATTTATTAATTTTTTGTAATTACAAAAAAAAATTTATTTCAGATATTTTAGAAGAACGACAAAAAAAAAAAAAAAAAAAAAAAAAAAAAATCTGAAGGAAGCTAACACGCTGAGAAAAATAACTTGTGAAATTGACTGAGAAAGATAAGTTTTGAAACCAAGAAATGATTACGAACGCATCAATGTTGATGATACAAATATAGAAGAATAATTTACTATTTTACATTATTATTTATACAATAATTGAAAATATGTTTTCATGAATGTTTATGTATGATAATTTATTCTTATAATAAATGACTTAAATATTTCGATTATTTCTCATGTCTCATTTATCCTCAATTTAAAATATTTATGTACAATATCTATTAATCTTGTACTTACATTTAATCCAAGAATAATAATGCCGGATAGGAAGAACGCGCAATCAGATATTTTTCATAGTTTTGAAAGCAAATCAGCATAAAATATCGGAGACTTCCGAAAAATTTTTTTCCTGCAGAATATAATAATTAAAACAACTTAAAAAATTTTGTAGAAACATCTTACACTTTCGCTTGCGGCCTTGATAGGAATGCCACGTAATTTTGACCACGGCCAGGTGACGTGGAAATGCCTGAGCAGGTATCCCTCTCTTAAAACTCCCCCTCCCCCCTAACTAACGAGAGAACTTTCAACCGCGACTAATTTATCGCGCTCTTAGCTGCTTATATACGTCGTTTGTCTAGTCGGCTGCCAGGATCGAACTCAGAACCCCCATTTTTTTTTTATCAACGGTGTGATCGCATTGTGCTACCGACATTCCTGACTAGATTGCCACAAATAGTCCGTAGCGAGTCGCGATGGTTCAGGGGATAGAATGTTCGCCTTCAATAAGGTTCGAATCCCAGTCATTACGAATTCCGCATCCGGCTTGCACCGACCACAGTGCTGGCGTGAATTATCCTCAGTGGTAGACGGATCATGGGTTAGAGTCCCCTTGCTGTCAGGCTAACCGTGGGAGGATTTCGTGGTCTTCCTCTCCATGTAACGCAATTGCGGGTTAGCTCCATCAAAAAGGCCTCCACGAAGGCAAATTTCTTCCAATACTCGATCCATTAATTCTTTTGTCTTCTGGACTGGGTTCAAAATTACAAGGCTACGGAGTTGAACTTTAGTAGTCTTAAACCCATAAAATTGGGCTGGCTGCTCAACGATGGTTTTAAAATATAAAATAGTCCTCAGCGAGCCGGTGTGGTTCAGAAAATAGAGCTCTCGCCATCCAATGGGGTAATAAATAATTCTAAATTTCTCCATAATTCGGAAACTAAACCTAAGTTTTAACTCAAGGATAACTAAGAATTTTATGAAAAAAAAAAAGCATGTATGATCAAATTTTTAAGTTTTTTCCAATTCAGCATTATGTGTGACTCATAAAAATTTTTAAGAATTAAGAACTGTTCATTGATTTTTATTTTTTATTTTTTTTTTCTGGGTTGAAAAACCTCGCCAAATTTTTGATTTTTAAAAAAGTTTAATAACTTTTAAAATATTCAAGGTACGTGTCCCTTTTTCAGAAAATTCTATAAAGCAAGAGGGTACGACTAGATAAAAATAAGGATAAGCCTCATACCAAATTTCATTTTCTGTTGGCGAAGGAGTCTCGAAAGACTGCTGGAATTCTCGCCAATGATATATGAATTAATATATAACCAATCCGTTCCTCTACTGTTTTTGGTGAGAAAATCTTATTTTGCCTTATTACAAAGGTATGAGTTTAGTAGGAGAGAGTGGGGTCAATTGTAACAGGGTGCGATTGTAGCAGAGCAAAAATTTCGAGTGTCGGGTTCTAGATTTGATTCCTAGGTGGCGCACAAGGTGTATTTAATAAATCTACATGTATACCCCTGCTGGCAACCATTTTTATGTACTTTTGAAAGAGTTACATCACAAAAGATATTTTCACGCTACGTAAGTACCTTTTTTGGTATTAGAATTTTTTATATTGTAACAAAGTAATTTTGCTTAAACAAATAAAAATTATTAACCGAATATGTAAGTGGACACCTTAATTAACATTTAAAAAAAAAAAGATTAGTTTTGTTAATTAACTAGCATTGTTTTTAACAAATGAAGCTGAAATGGCGTTTTGGGGACGATTGTAACAATAAGTAATGGGACGAATGTAACAGCTGAAAATAAATAATCTTATGTTTACAAACCATTACTTAACTCTTTAAGAACCACCAATAATTTCCTGTATTATTTATATTATGTTGCATGTGCATTATTTTATTTGTCACCTTTCCCAGCATAAATTAAAATTTTTAACTCTTTAAAGTTAAAAGTTTAACCCTTTAGGTCTCTGCTCATTATTATTTTTACTCCTAAAATATCACTACTATTTTGATCAATAAAAAAATATCACAACTATAATAATATGTATAATAGACTATGTTTTAGTTGAATTTATGAACTGTTACAATTGACTCCGTAAGTGGGGACTATTGTAACAAGTGCACGACTGTCAAAAATTGTTAATTACTAATATAATAACTTTTAAAATAAGTTTTTTTTTCTAGTTGAGGATAGTCTACTTTACTCGTCTGTCAATTAATACTAATAATATATTGGATTTTTGTTAGTTAAAAATAGTTAAGTAAAAAATGTTACAATCCCACTCTCCCCTATAGTTTGTGGCTAAGTTATTTTCAAAATTGTTGTCTTGTATATTTTTGCCCAAAAGTCTGTTATTTTATTTTGTTGTTTCATTAGTTTTCATGCTTCGGTATTACATTCTTTTTAATTTTTAAAAATGCATTCTTTTTACAAATGAATGCATTCTTTTTTACAAAATGTACATTCTTTTTACAAATAAATTAAAGTTTCTGACTAGTCCAAAAAAATGATTTTGAAAAAAAAAAAAATTGAATTTGAGTTAATTATAAAATTAAAATCCTTGTTATTCAAGCGTTTCTAAAAAAAATTTACTTTTGTTTTTACTCCATTTATTTACAATTCCTCAAAATGAGAGCAAGAGATATATAAAAAAAAAAGTTTTGCAGTAAATATCCTCAACTTATGAAATAGAGATTGTTTTTGAAATATTAGCCACAAAATGAGAACAAGAGATATTAAAAAAAGTTTGCAGTAAACATCAACTTATGATTATATTGACGAAAAATTAGGTGTGGTTGAAAGTTGTATGGTTTAATTGACTAATTGAAGCTTGTGATAAAAAAAACAAGATAAGGAAAAATGACTTTTGAAGATGAGAAAGGGATCATAATCATAATAAAACTTTTATTTAGTAGTATTTCATAATTTTATAACAGTCGTTGAAGAGCCGATCCAATTTTGTGGGCTTACGACTACTAATGTTGAACTTCGTAGCCTTGTAATCTTGAACACAATCCAGAAGACAAGGGAACTCTTGTCTGGAGTATTGTGAGAAATTTGCCTTCGAGGAAGACTTTTTGATGGAGCAAACCCGCATTTACCTGACATGTAGAGGAAGACCACGAAAACCTTCCACGGTCAGCTTGACGGCTAGGGGAATCTTATCCCTGATCCGTCTATCACTGAGGATATTTTACGTCAGCACTGTGGTCGGTGGAAGCCGGATGCGGAATTCGTATCGACTGGGATTCGAACCCAGTTCGCCTCATTGGAAGGCGAACGCTCTATCCTCTGAGCCATCGTGGCTTTATTTAGTAGTATTTGTAGAGCACGTGATACAAATTATAATTTTATCCGTAAGACTTTCTAAGTTAAATAAATTTTGCATAATAATATTAATAAAGACAGGCCATGGGAGATAAATCCCCCTTGAACTGCCTATTCAAAAGT
Organism: Parasteatoda lunata; assembly: GCA_949128135.1. Lineage (NCBI taxonomy): Eukaryota > Metazoa > Arthropoda > Arachnida > Araneae > Theridiidae > Parasteatoda > Parasteatoda lunata. The sequence continues at coordinate 77,854,159 of OX421978.1, forward strand.
CAAATTAAAAAGTGATTGAATTGTTTCCAACGGACAGTTAGGAGCATGGAAGAGATCCAAAGTTGGTGATTTGTGCGAAAAGTGACATAGCCAAAAATAAAGCTAACCCCCCCTCCCCCATAATCAATATTAGTTTTGATAATACTTCGGCGATCACGAATCGCCAACAAGACTGTGAGAATTAGTATAACCATGTAACTGAAACATATTTGTGGTATGATAAAAAGAATAAAGAGATTTTTGTTTTCGTGATAAGTTTAATGTAATTAAAATTTGGTCAAGAAAGAATAAAAAAAAATAAGTTTAAGCAATTAATAAAAATTTTAAAAGCTAGAAAATATGTAATGACTATTGCGTCATCACAATAATATAGGGATTGTTTTTGGAGATGCTGCTGCAAAAATATTTATTATTAAAAAACAATATGCGATATAATTTTTATAAATGCTGATGTCAAGAAAGCTTAAAAAGTAATACATTTATCTTATTGCAATATATATATCATAAATTTTTTTCCTAATTGCACAAATTTAAAACATTCCAAACAATTTCAAAATGATCCTTAAAAAGATTTGAATGGCATTTCGTTTCTTGTTTGCTGAGCAGACAGAAATCTCAAATAAGTTTTAAAAATTCAAAATCAAAAAGTAATGCAAATTTAATTCATGAACTGTTTGACAAAAAAAAAAAAATTAAACTAGAAATGCGAATAATTTTGGCTAAATGCCATACATTGATTTGCCTTAATAAATGAAGAGGTGTGATGAATGGAAAGATAGACAAGTCAATTCATCATAAAAGGATAATTTAATTATGATTATACTCTTCAATTTTTGAAAAAAAAAAAATTTATGAACTAAAAGAACATATTTTTGACAACAATTATTTCCCGAAGATGGGAAACACTCAATACCGAACACGCAATAGGTGAAAATTAATTAAATTTCTTTTGTTTTGACCTTTTGTTAAGAAACAAAGTTTGCATGCATTAATATGAAACATTTTAGTTATTAGCTTTTTATAAAACATCTAGTTTTTTAATATTCAGTACCTAGCCGTATTATTAGACGCATTATAAAATTCTACGTAAAATCTTAATTATCAGGTGATACTATACAGCTTTATAGTTTTTACGCGGCTGAATACGGTTTAACTTACCTACGCTCAATTGGTTAACATTGTAATACAATATGTTAAAAATAAATACAAATAAGAAGTATATAAGAAATATCCTGTATAAAAACTAGGGTTTGAAAGAATCCGGGTATTTTAGAAAAAACCCAACCCGCCTGGGTTTTATTGTAAAAACCCGGGGGAAACAGGGTATTATTGAAAAAACCCGGGGAAAATTGGGTTTTTTCATTTAGTGCTCATAAACTTTAAGTTTTACTGTGTAAATATTTTTATTAAAAAGTTCTGTACAAGCTTAAAAATAGAAATAAATCTAAAAAGTTATTTTAATTTTGTTATATGTATTTTAAATTAAGTTTAAATAACGCATTATCACTAATACATATTTTAATCTACTTTATTTTTAAGTACATAAAGTTTCACAATTTTTCACTCAAGAATTATGAAATATAAATGCAGTAATAAAAAAAGAACAAGTTTATGGAACTTAGTCACCCCGTTTGACGGTATTTTACATAGAATCTTATAGTGCGTCAAATAATTTGGACAGTTTTTAAAATAAATAGTTTTATAAATAAATATTAAATAAAGAAGTTAAAACAAAGAATAAACTATCCATTAAAAAAAGAGAAAAGAGAAATTTAATTTTTTTTTTTTTTCAGTTAACTAAAATAGTGAAAATGTTTTATTTTTGTTACTCTTTATAAGTAAAACGTATGGCGCTTCACTTTCGAAAGACATGAGGAGAACATTCGTTATAGGTAGAGCTTCATAACTAGAATAATGTGCCCTGCGTTTTTCGTTTTAAATATGACAAAAGTAATGTGATTTTCCCCTTTTTAGTTTACTTAAGAATCCAGTTTTTTAAATTTTTAATTTTATTTTATTATTTTCTTCTAACTTCATGAACACTTGTTTAGGTTGGAAAGCGGACGAAATTTCGATTGGCGATAAAATTTGCTTGAATTATTCAAAAACATTTACAACTTCTATAACCAGTCATCAGTCACAGAACCCAAATTGAATGTGGAATACTTTTGCTGTTAAAAATATATTCTATTTGGCGTTAAATATTACATGATTCACCGTTAAATTTTGATAAACGATTTAAACTATTATTGCTATCCAGTACAAAGTTCTAAATCAAGATTTGAACATTCCAGTCAAAAAGTAGTCAAAATTTAGATTCATGATAAGTTCCCATTGTCGATAATAGTTTCAAAATTCTGCTTGCAGTTATCAGAAAATGACTGGCATTCGAAATTCGTATTGTTATTCGGATAAAAGCTGTAGATTTTAGCACTCCAGTTTGTTGAGAAGTTGTCCTAATTTTGATTGATGATAAATGCTCAATGTCGGTAATTTATACTTTAAAACTTATATTGTCACCATGCACAGATATCTAGATGAGATTTTTACTCTCTAATTTATTTTAAAGTAATAATAATACTGATTACCGATCAATTCTCATCGGCGATGTGACGACAGCGTTTTGAAATGGTCAGAAAACGATTAAATCTTGTGTTCTCATTAATTATGGAACTGCAAATGTGATTTTAGCTTTCTAATTTGAGATAAGTAGTCGTAATTTTTATTGGCGATAAATTCTTACTGACGATAATGTTGATTATTAATTCCATAATCAGTGGTCACAGAGCGATTGAAACTTCCATGTCATAATGCGCAGAGTTCCGTATGATATTTTAACACTCTAGCTTGTTGGAAAGCCGTCATAATTTTGATTGATAAGTTCTCACAGGCGATAATGTAAACATTCAATCTACTTGCAATGGTCATTAAACGGTTGAAGCTTAGATATCCAGCTGCAAATGAAATCTTAGTGCTCTAGTTTGTTGGAAAATGGTCGTAATTTAATTTGACGATAAATTCGTATTGTCGATAATGTTGATGATAAATCCTACTTGCAATGGTCAGAAAAACCATTAAAACTTATATTGCTTCCCTGCACAAAGACCCAGATGAGATTTAGTTTAAATTGTTTATTGGAAAATTGTTGTAATTTTGCTTGATAAATTATCATTGGCGATAATGTAGCAATCAATTCTGCTTGCAATGATCACGAAATGGCTGAAACTTGTGCTAATAATAGACATGCAGCTGCATATGAAATCTTAAATATCTAGTTTGTTGGGAAGAAGCGGTAATTTTTATTGACGATAAATTTGTATTGCCGATAATGATGATAAATCCTACATGCAGAGTTCAGAAAACCATTAAAACTTTTATTGTTTCCCTGAACAAAGATGAATTAATTGAAATAGATGTACTTATGAACTGGGCAGCTCATATTTTCAGAAGGAATAATGACTCAAATTTAAAGAAAATCCTATTACACAAACCCCTAACGAACAGGAAAAGAGGTAGACCCAGGCTGAGATGGCTGGATTTAGTTGAGACTGATTTCCTTACTCTAAAGGAGAAAAACTGGCGAACAAGTGTCAAAAGTAGAGAGAAGTGGATTCGAATTCAAAGGAAGGCACTGGCCCACCCTGGACTGTCTAGCCAGATATGATGATGATGATGAGATGTACAGAGGAGAATTAATTTAAATAGTTTGTTGGAAAATCCAAGTAATTTTTATTGATAAGTTCTCATAGGCGATAATGTAATCATCCATTCTACTTGTAACGGTAAGTAAACGATTGGAATTTGTTTAAACAATAGATATGCAGCTGCAGATGAAATCTTAGCCCTTTAGTTTGTTTGAAAGTAATCGTCATTTTTATTGACGATAAATTCGTCTTGTATACAATGTTGGCGATAAATTTTACTTGCCAGGAAACGATTAAAACTTGTAGTATCACCATTCACAGAGTTTCATTAGTATCACCATTCACATTCTCTCACATTTGTTGTTAAGTCGTTATAATTGTGAGTCATGAATTCTCATTGGCGATAATGTAACGATCATTTCTACATGAAACGGTTGAAGCTTAAATATGCAGCTGCATGTGAAATCTTAGTTCTCTAGCTTGTTGGAAAGTGGTCGTAATTTTAATTGACTATAAACTCTTTCTGTTGATAATGTAGATGATAAATTTTACTTGCAGTGATCAGGAAATGATTACAACTTATATTGCTACTATGTACAAAGATCCAGAGTCGATTTAACTATTTAGTTTGTTAGAAAGTCGTCGTAATTTTGATTGATAAATTCTCATTGATGATAATGTATTGACCAATTCTACTAGCAATGTCCAGGAAACGATTGAAACTTGTGTCGTTATTAAGCATGAGGCTGCAGATGAGATTTTAGCTATATAATTTGTAGGGAAGTGGTCGTAATTTTTAGGAAAAAAAAACTAAATATATTGTATTAAAAATTTGAAAAGGAAATTTATTTATTTTAAAAGAGCAAGAACTTTTTATATTGTTTACATTTTAATTCTTCAAAATTTACATTACGCACTTAAAGCGATTCGTAAGTTTGGAAACATTGAGACAATTTACTGTTTGTTTGCAAAAAAACGACGCTGAGAAAAAATTAACGAAACATGTTGTGCATTAAATTTTCAAAGAACTTCATTTTCATTAAATGGTAAATATCGCTGAAATTTTAATTATTCGAATTTTTTTTTATATATTTATCCGCTTTGTGAGTCTAAAATAACGAGACAATTTACTTCTTGTGTACAAAAATTTAATTAATCCTTCTAATAACAAAAGGAATTTTAGTTAATTGCAAATGGATTTAATATTCAAAATAATTTTTGTTTATTAAACAAGTTAGTTTTTTAAAGAGTAGAAACACATATATTTTATATTGAACTCTTCAAAAACTTTTAAAGAGACTTAAAACATTGATAACCTCAAAATTTAAAATTATAATGGGGCATAAGAAATAAAATTAATGTGTGTTGTCTTGCATGTGAAAGTTCTTAAAGAAAATTGATTTAGCTAAAGAGTGAATAATAACTGTTTTAATATTGTCCAGATTTTAATTCTACAAACCTTAATTTTTATTTTATGCAATTTAAGATTACAAAAGAATGAGACAATTACACTTTTTTCTTAGAAATTTATTTTATTTTCTGATAAGAAAATGTTAATAATGAAGGAGTGACCTTTAAACTGTGATATTTGATAGTTAAAATATTTTATATTTAAATAAAAATCCCAATTGTTGGGAAGAAAAAAAAGAGCATATATATATTTTTGATTAAATGATTCTAATAATTTTAAAAAGATTTAAAACATTGATCTGTGAAGTTTTTAATAATAATAATAATGTCGGATGAAAAAATTGACAAAACTGAAGAAGTTTAATATAAGATGAGATTACGAATTATATGAATTAAGCTCATTCATTCAGAACAAAAACCTCAAAAACAATTGATTTAATTTACAATTTCAAAAAATCCAATAAAATTAAAAGTTAACAGTTTTAGAAACAAAGGATAACAAATAATTGATCAGATATTGAAGAACAAAAAAATATTTATTATTTCTCGCCTTCAGTTCATCCCTATTATTTCCTCAATTGCATAGACGTGTGACGTAAGAATTCCCTTCTCTTTTTCATCCACGTTTAACCTAATTGGGAAACATTCTACGGATCTTTTCTGCTTACCTGTGAAGAAAACAGAAATCGCCAGCCACCTACCTGCTTACCTGTGACCAGATGGCGCTCTGCCCACCCACCTCAACCTAAGTGGGATGTGAAAAAAGGCCTTGGGCTCGACCAACTAGTTTCAAAGTTCCATGCAAAGCGAGATACGCTTCAACGATCATCCCACATTCGTCAGAGAGGCTGTCGGCCATAATGGATGCTTTTTTCTTCCGTTCTACCTGCACATTTAAGTAAACTTGCGGTGTTTCCACCAGCAGCAGTTTTTGATAAAATGATTATTTATTCGTGAAAAAATATTGCGAAATTATTCGATTAGAGATGCTGTTATAAGTTTGAAGATTTAGTATATTCAAAAGCGAGAAAATCATTTGCGTGACTGAAAATAATTCCAAAAATATCGTCTGCGTGATAGAGATTAATTAAAGAATAATAATCGTTTGCAGAATTTAAAGTATTTTTGATCAGAAGTGAATAAGTGTTGCCATTCCACAACGCAACAGGTATCTATAAGAAATTCAATTGTTTTTTTAAAAGTATGAATGGTGGTTTTAAGTGAAGTTTCCTTCTCTAACTCTAACAGCATGAATAGATACGAAAACAGCTGCCTACGCTGTGGACAAACCGTGTACCAAGTGGACAAAGTTGGTCCGCTGAAGGACTTCACCTTCTTCCATCAAGGATGCTTCAAATGTCTCGTTTGTGGTACTAAACTTACGTTGAGGACCTACTACAACAATCAGCAGGACCAAGATGACAAGGAAGTGTATTGTCAGAGCCACATGCCAAAAACTGGTCCAGGACATCTGGATGGTTCGGCTGTTGGTATTAAAGCTGCCTTAAGTGTACCAAAAACAAACCATCTTGTCAATGACCAAATTCGTGGTTTTGGGAAAGGTACATTTGATGCGGATGCCTTGGGCATCAAGAGTGCTTTATCTTCACCGCGAACACATGAGCCGGATATCAGAAATCAACATAGTATGGCCGGACGTTTCGATGCTAGTGCTCTTCATATAACCCATGCATTGAATGCCACCAAAGTGCAACGGGGATATCAATATGAAAGAAGAATAGATGATTATCTGGTAAGAATCTTATTATCTTTTCTTCATTGATGTAAATTATTAATTCATTTATCATCAAATGATATAAACAGCTGTCGTGTATCGTACAAATTCATGAATGAAGGATAAGGGATTATTTGATAAAATTATCATCTCATATTGATAATTTTGCTATAAATAATCATTCATAATACGGAAAGATTATCCTTTACTAGATAATTTGTTATGAATGTTTATTCACATATAACAGTATGGATACACATTTATGTTAATACTCTGTTAAAATGGTCAAAACGAAAAAGAAAAAAAACAGATTATTTGGCAAGATTATCTTTTTTTATATTATATAATATTATTTATACATTTATTACTAAATGATATGAAACACCATCGAGTATTCTCTCAACTTGTTTATCAGTTTTTAATCTTTTCATTTACCAAAAAGGTAATCTTTAGATAAACGTGATAAAACGTAATAGGAAAATAAAGATACATAATAAAGAGAGAGATGCGTTTGCTTTTAAGAAAAACAAGATATTTCGACAATCAGGACATATTGATAATTGGAATAATGTATATTTACTTCTAAACTCTGTCATAAGTCATACTTCTGGAAATGAAATTAAGGTTATGATTTAAATACTTTGATAACTTCAACAGGATTCTTGCTATAAAAAAGTAATAAGAAAATAAGCAACAAAAGTGTTGGCAAAAGTAAGAAAATAAGGCATATTTTAATAAGTTAAAATTCGCCAATACGCAAAATATTTGCAAACAAATATTTCTTGTTGCGAAATCTGATGCTTCGAATTTTTAAGTGAAAACTAATAAAAATAAATATGTGATTTTTTTTAAAATTAGAGATACCACTTTTTAAATTTCTTAAGTACCGAATAAACTTTGTTTAAACACATTCATTTTCTATTATTTTTTATTTACTTTTTCAAAAGATTCTATGACCATATTTCTATCGTTTTCAACAAAGACAATATTTTATTGTAAATGAAAATGAATTAGTAAATTTAACAAATTAAAGTAAAGCCAGTACTATCAAACCATTTATTAAAATGGTTTGATAACTAAAAAATAACTTATAAATTTATAAACTAGATAAATTGATAACTGATAAATTTATAAACTAGATAAATTTATAACTGATAAATTTATAAACTAAAAGCTATATTTTGTTCTTAGAAAAAAATGAAGTGTTACTCTTAGATATTAATTGAATATCCACTCATAGAGCGGTTGGTGCTGCTTTCAGCGGCAGGTGCCCAGATATGGACAATAATTCGAATAAGTATTACTCATATATTAATTGGCACTAAAATAACTCTTGGCACTAAAATAATTAATTGGCATTAAAGTAATTGAAGTGATAAATAAACATTAAATCGATAGTTGAAAAGTTGCTACTATTCTTTTCTTTTTTCTTTTTTTGTAATCTGTTATTGTTTTTCAATAAGCACTTTATATCTTAACCTATATTCTAACCCTCCACTAACATAAATAAAATTAACTTTTTACAGTTAAAAAAATAAAAGAAACAGGTAAACAAGAATGCTAATTTTTTTCGTTTTCGCAGATTATCTGAACTACTAAAATTGCTAGTTTGATAATAATTAAATTAAGCATACAACCATGAAATAATCGGCTCATCGAATAACTAATAGTTTAGCAAGTCTATTATATCTACACTACTAATCATTAAGTTCAATGTACCTCCGTATTTTAATTTCCCAATAAAGGTAAGCAATATATGCATGTCAATGTAATATTCGAAAGCGTGTTGTTTGTTAAGCTGCCTTAGTTCATTTCTGCTCTAAGGTTTGGTCGTAAAAAAGGTTATTGGCAATTTTATGAGAGAGTTTACTATAGTTTGTGTATTTCTTTAAAAAAAGGGGGGAGAACAAGGGATTTATTGGAAATCAAATTACTTATATGTTGTTTATTGTTAAAATATCTCAATTAGGTAGTCAAAAAATAAAGATTAAAATACAAATGATTTATAAATATGGGAGCTATTTTTTGTTGTTGTTGAAATAGAAAAATTGCTAATTTTGGATACCTTACTTTTAAAGGTCATATTAATGTTGCTTTTTATTTAAAATAACTCGCTGTGCCATTTTTGTGATTGTTGAAAGTTAAAGAAATAGTTCTCCAATGAAATAAAATAAGGAAAGCCAGAAAAGTCAAAATTTAATTATTTAATTTTTTAAGACGATCGTCTTTTACCCAACATTGTCAGGAATGAAATAATCACACTCCACTAGATGCGTTTAATGTGCGCTTTGATATATTGTTATTATTGGAAAAAAAAAATCCCAATTTTATGTTGGTTCTTAAATATTGAACAATATATTATATGCATTACATACTTAAAATTTTTTAAATTGAAGTACAGATAGTACTTTATTGTATTTTCCTTGAAAGTAAATACGAAACTAACTAAATATAAATGAATTCAAAAAATCGAAAACTGAAACAGGATGGTACTCTAGAAAAAGGAGGGAGGGGAAAAGCAAACCGAAACCCAAAAATACTTTGCGCTCCATGGAGGGATCGAGTAGGAGCGGGGGTATAACGAAAAGTATATATTCATGACATTTTTTTTTTTTTAATTATTAGAATCAGATATTCTCCTCATTTAAATCAAATTTTTTCTAAATCGAATTATTGAAAAAAATATCAAATACAAGAGAAGGGATCGTAGTCAAAATGCAAGAAAAAACATTATTTATTTATATTGTAATCAGATTTTTTAAAATTTTATTTTAACCTGATTTTTTTAAATCTAATTGAGTGAAAAATATCATTCAGAGGTGAATGTGTAGAAACCAAGACTTAAAAAAAGAGAAGAAAAAAAAAAAGTTTTTTCTATTTTATTTAATTTTATAATTATGATTAGTAGGAAAATACAAAGACCATAACATAATAAAAATTTTCAAGGTTTCTCAAATAAGGATATATATATATATATATATATATATATATATATATATATATATATATATATATATATATATATATATATATATATATATATATATATATATATATATATATATACATATATATATATATACATATATATATATATAAGCAATGAAAATACTGCTAAAAAAATAACCTTCCAAACACCAGAGGGAAAAAGAAAAAAAGGAAAACCTAGAAGTGATTAAAGGACTTGGGAGTTAACAGATAACTGACTGATACGGACTTGCCCTGTAACCGACTGTAGTGTCTAAGAAAAAGAAGTATTAATATTGAAGTCGGATTTTCTTTTCAAGCAGAGTTACTAGGTAAAAATAACTAGTACAATAGAAGAGGTGGAATTTTAAATTTTTTAATTTTCTTTTTTATTTTTTGTATAAATAAAATGTTCTTTATATTTAAATAAATTTTTCATTAAATTTATTCATATTTAAATAAACGTTCTTTTGAATTATTATTAAAAACATCATATGTAAGGAAAGGGTAGGGAAAGTAGGGAGTAAAAAAGGAATGATTTAAAAAATAATTAAATCAGATTTTTAAATTTTTTTTATGCATTTAAATCGGATTTTTTTTAAAATTGAATTATTGTGTTTGACTAAAAATATTAAATATAATTGAAGGGTAAGATGTAAAAAAGGTTTCAAGATGTGAAAAAGGAACATGATTTCTTTTTAATAAAATAAAAAAAAATTTAAAACTTAAATAATATTTTTTTTTTAAACTGAATCAATCATTGTGTTAAATAATCAAATATTAAAGGTTTTTAAATTGTTAAATGTTAACTTATAATCTGAAGTAAGTGTTAATTTACATAGTTATACAGATAATTGTATTATGTGTCTCACTTGCGTTTAAGTATACATTTATATACGTATACATTAAGTATACGTTTAGAAGTTTAAAAAATTTCTTATTAGACTTATAAAAATAATAATTTCAAGCTCTGAAATGTGAAATTTTTATACACATTAACAATAATAGACTAAAAAAAATATTATTTAAAAACTATCTGTAGTTTTTTTCCATAGTAGTCTGAATATATATATTAATGCTTTGCAAGCGTATTTTAAAAGAAAATTAAATGATTTAATTTTTTTTAAAGTGTTACGTTTTTTTATACCGTTTGCTTCACATCTCTTGAAAAGCATGATAAATTATGACATATTTTTTTTATTCATTGCTTATTTACTTTAATTATTTAAAAAAAATAAATTTTCTTTTATAAATTCGATAAATTTAAAGGGCTGATTTTTATCGCTTGATTTAAGTCATTGACACCCTCCTTGGAGCAAACCAAAATTTTAAACTACTCAAATTTGGGTATCCGTGTCTGCTCACTTAAAGTACTTTTTCTACGTATATTCTAGAGCCAGTCTTCAAATTTGGGCATAGGATTTACGGGCCCAGGATTTATATTTCATATTTCGTAAACTTTAAAAATAAAAAAAATCACAATAATGGTTTAACCTTAATTTGTCAAACATATATTTTTATAAATGTTTTAAAATATTAATTTCCAATTTTTTCGAGCGTTTATTTTAAATAAAATCTAAATGTTTGGTTCTTAATATTTTTATTAATATGTAAAATATTTTCATTAAATGAAAAACATTAATTTAAAAGAGACATATTCCGATGCACAATTTAACCGCTTGATCAGTTTATAGCACAGTGAATTTTTTTTTATTTATATATATATATATATATATATATATATATATATATATATATATATATATATATATATATATATATATATATATATATATATATATACATTTAAATAAAAATATATGTATATAAATATATATTCTCATGGGAAGAAGAATTGAAATTTTATTAGAATCAAAGTAACACAGAAAAATTTTCTGAAATAGAACACGATGAGAAAAATGTGTCCTAAATATACAAATCTTTTTCGGAAAAAAAATGTGAAATTGTAAAAGATCTTTCTGAACATTGACTTGTTCACAGGAACAATACAATTTTTTTTTTCTCTTTTAGTTAAATTTAATATTAAAAAAATCTGAATTCTAAAAATATATTTTTCAGACACTAAATCAGATTCAAATGCATCAAATTTAACTATGGAATTGTGGGAATTGGGTCGGCTGGTTTTGGCGAAGTCCAGTCACCTATTAAAGTTTACGAAAAATGCTCCAGACCTTGGCGTCTAGATTTATAATCTGTGAATAAATGATAACCTATTCATATAAATCTAGCTTTTATCGGAGAATTCGAATAATTTATTCAAGTCAGAGCGTAGCATCCAACTTTTGCCGGAAATTGAGCTGCTTTTATCTCGTCAGGTATTTTTATCGTTTGAGAAATAATGACGTAATCATTTGTTCATCATTTCTACGTATGACGTCACTCTCAAGGTTTGAATCGTTTGAACTGTTGAGTCCAGTTTCGAACGGTGAGCATTTATTGTTTCAATCACTGAAAAATATTTGCAGTAAAATAAATAAAAGTATTTTGATAACCTTCAGACAAGAACGAATGGCGCAGTATATAGGTAAACTTTTCTTCGAAATGACGGGATGTAATCGAATGTATATATGTACAGAGAACAATGACGTGAACTTCGTCTGCAACTTACCATCTTATTTTTATTAAATTTTTAATACGCATTTTTTTATTTTATTTTAATACAATGCTTGTTATTTATTGCATATAGTCCCATTACATTCTATATTATAAGTTATAAAATTAATTATGATTTTAACATTTCGAAACAAATTAAATGTTTTGATATTTTCTTCAAACATTTAATACTTTGAAAAAAATTATAACAATAATTTTTTTCATAACTATTATTTTATGGTTGGATCAACGTATTATAAAATCACATCATGTTTCATATCATACACGATAGTAAAATTCATGATGATTTTAATGTTTTGAAATAAATGAAATGTTTTTTAAACTTTTCTCCAAACATTTAATGTTTTGAAAAAAATATATATAACTTAACTATTTTTATCATAATTATTATTTTATAATTGATTAGCATATTATAAAATTGCATTATTTTTCATATCATAAGCAAAAGTAAAATTCATGATGATTTAAAGTGATAAAAAAAACGTAATTCTTCACTTCAAAATACTTATTAGTTTTTATCATAATTGTTCATTTATGTTTATTTAATTATCATATTACATATTCACATCATATTAGTTATCACAAGTAATAATCAAATTCAAAGACAAGAAAGAATAAACTAATTTACATATATAAATAAGAAAAGTTAAATGACGAAATGTATAATGCATAAATGAGTAAAGTTAAATGACGCAGAAAAAACATTTTTATGTGGTATTATTTATACTTATTGCGATAATTAATAATCTTGAAATTGATGTTTGGAAATTTTGAACAAAGTTATTTTTATATTGTTTACTTCGTCATCGTTATTTCTTGACTGATTATTAAATTATATAATCACGTCATATTACATGTACATGAAGAAAGGAAATTAATCATGGTTTTTATGTTTTTAAAGAAATTAAATGTTTTAAAAAAGTTATTTTTATTGTTTTTTTCGACCTTATTATTTTATTATTGATTATCATATTATATAGCAACATCAATTTAAATATCACACGAAACATTGAAATTAATATTGGGTAATGTTTGGAAACAAATTAAATGCTTTGAAAAAGTAATTTTTATATCGTTTATAATCATTGCTATTATCATTATTATTTTATGATTGATTATCATATTATATAATCAAATCAATTTTAATATTACACGAAGAATGAAATTAATCATGGTTTCAATGTTTTGTAATAAATATAACGTTTGGAAAAATAAATTTATGATTTTTTATGAAACTTCTTAAAATTTATTTTTATTCTTATATTAATTGCTATTTTATGATTAATTATTATACTATATAATAACAACATGTTTCATATTATAAATCATATCAAACCAAATTGAAATTTTATGAGTTTCGGAACAAATTTAATGCATTGAAAAGAAATTTATTTGAATATAAATGCAGAAAATTCTGTAATCACACTTCCTTTCGAATTGTAAAACGAGAAATAAACGTGGTCATTAAACTTAATAAATTAAGTGTAAAACAATATTTGGGAGGGATCTTGATCCTAAATCTTGGGAGGGGGGAATGTTAGGGGAATGTCTTTTGGATGTTAGGGGAGGGGGGAATGTCTTTTAAAACCTTTCAAACGATTTTTCATTTACAATAGTATTTTAAAGCAAAATTTTAACCGATAAGATTATTTAAAAGTTTTTTTTATTTTATATATTTTTTTTTTTTATGTAGAATTTGCGTTTTAATCGGTGGTATATTACAACTCTGTATTTTAAAGATCAGTGAATAATGACGGTAAAAAAAAAGAAGTTAATATTGAAGGATAAAGGAAGGATTTTCGCTGATTTGTGATTAACTATATGATTAAGTACTGTTTACATTTTCCTCAATAAAAATGCTTTTCCCTTGTTCATTCGTGAATATTACATTGCTTCGTAATTTTCCATTCCCCCGTGCCATCCTGAATCTTATCCTCTTAAAGTTGAAATAGGATTCGCATATGATAGAATTCAAATAATTATTATTTTGAATTATTAACTTTAGTAATAAATGAAAGCAGCTGATTTATAAGCTTAAAAGCTGTATCTTTAACTTCCTGAAGTTGAACTTAGATAGGATTTGCATACGCTGAAATTCAAATAGTTATTATACACAATACTAGCTTTAGCAGGAATGAAATAAAATAAAAACAGCTGTATTTTATCCCCCTAATGTTAAATTTAGGTAGGATTCGCTAGTGAAAAAAAGGAAAGCAGCTGATTTATAAGCTTTGCAGCAGTATCTTATCCTCTTAAAGTTGAGTTTAGACAGGATTCGCATAAGCTAGAATTCAAATAATTATTCTTTTACAATATTAATGCAACATATGAAATAAAATGAAAGCAGCTGATTTATAAGCTTTGCAGCTATATCTTATATTCTTAAAGTAGAGCTTAGGTTAAATTTGCATAAGCTAGAACTCAAATAATTATTATTTTACAATACCAATGCAATATATGAGATAAAATTAAAGCAACTGAGTTATAAGTTTAATAGCTGTATCTTATCCTCCTAAAATTGAGCTTAGGTAGGATTCGCATAAGCTAGTATTCAAATAATTATTATTTTATAATACTAACTTATGCAACGAATAAAATAAAATAAAAACAGCTGGTTTATGAGCTTTGCAGCTGTATCTTATATTCTTAAAGTAGAGCTTAGGTTAAATTTGCATAAGCTAGAATTCAAATAATTGTTATTTTATAACACTAACTTAAGCAACGAAAGAAATAAAATAAAAACAGCTGATTTATAACATCAGTAATAATTAATTGACTTCTAAACGTTATTTTAGGTTACAAGAGCATTATTTAATACTTTCATGTTAAATATTAAGTATCAGTTTAAAACACATTTTTGCTAAGACGATTATTCATTTATCCATTATATTCGACAAGTCATTATTCATTATAAAAATTACTATTCATGACATTAAAAAAATATTTCCTTCAAGCATTATTCGCCATATTGTCAAAATAGAGAAAATTGAAAAAAAAAAATGATTAATAGATTCGTATGTGAGTTACTTTTTAATGACGTTGAGTGCTTCGAAGAAACTTATACACCTGTTTGGTTAGCAATCGAATGAAATCAGGTGGTAAAGCAACTACTGTTATTGAGTGTCGTTACCATGACAACGCATTACTTAAAAAAATATAGTAACATTCAAGTGCGAAATCCATGAAAGGGCTTTCGGAAAAGTATATTTATAGACAATACCTTTTGTGTTACATTGAATTAATCGCGTAAAAGCAGCTAGTGGATGAATCATCAAATATCCTCGGTACGGAATCAGAAAATCATAAAAAAATATGATAATCCAAAGGGTAACGTAACAAAATGGCGGTCTTTTTGATATTTTACAAGCATAGCTTATAAGGCGAAATTAAGAAACTTTGTAACTGACTAATGGTGAGCAGCACCATTTTATCAGTGGCCACTTTTTTTCACAAATTGAAAATTTTAAACAATTTTAAAACAAAAAAAAACTTATTATATTAATAATGTTAGTCATTTCTTTTTAAAAGTTTCTTAAATTATGGTAAACATAACAAGATTTATTATTAAAATTATGAAACACTTTAAAAAAAAAAAAAAAAAAAAAAAAAAAAAAAAAAAAAAAGCGTGAAATAATTTTTAGAATATTACAAAATATTTATAATAATTTCAAATTTATTAAAAGAAAACAATAGGATTCACCATGGATGCACTTTCAACGAAAATATTGATGGCGACAGGTTGAAAATTTTTTAATCACCATTTCTTTTATATATTCACCCTGCAGGTTTGCAATTAAAACAATTATATTGCTGTTATCCTCGCAGTTTCATTGCGATGCGTTGAGGGTTAAAAAATAGGCACTCTAATAGGTCACAACAAACTATATTTTATTCATTCCATAGAATGAAATGCCTGAGTAATGAAAGTTTAATTTTTAATGAGTTACAATTATTATTTTTAAGAGTAAATTAAAGAATTCCAGCAGCAGCTCACTGTGAACCAGGAAGTCCTGTAGATTAATCATGATGGTGGCTATTTGGTCAGTACTGTGTACCAGCCGCCTTTACTTTCAAACAAGCTGATACTCATTGATCTGAAGCTGTTGGACCGGAGATCCAACAATGACGGCTTATTGTTTTCTGCTATTGGATTAGACTAAATATAGAAATTTTTAAGTTACCTTATTTACAGTATTTCAAAATCAGTACGGAATTTCTTTATCAAAACTAATTTATTCTGATATATATATTAGAAATTAAAACATAGGAATTAAATGGGTAGTGTCAAGGCTACCTTTTAACTAACATCTTTCCATTTTTAGCTGAATTTTCAATAAGAGACTTAAAATACATCATGGCATTCTCGTCAGTGGGCAATCAAATTCAGATAAATTTTATTTAATTAATAATTAATTGTACCATAATTAATTACAGCAATTAAAAATATTAAATATAATTAATTAAATTAATTAAAATGCCGACAGGCCTGTGTAGAGGGCAGGGAACTGTCCTTGCATCAAAAAGGTTCTGGGCTCGAATCCCGGGCAAGGCATGGATGTTCTTTCCTTCTCTGTACTATCTGTCCTTACTGTGGGAGCGACGTTGGCCCACCTAATATGGTGCCGCTGTAAGAGAGGTCAACAAAATCGCCTGTTAGATGCCTGAATTGACGGATGTTAACACAGGCGGGCATTAGAAAAAAAATTAATTAAAATCATTATTATGATTAATTAAATTAATTAGAAATATTAATGATAATAATTATAATTAATTAAAACTTATTTTAGAATGATTTACAACTTTTCATTTTTAATCTATTTTTCCACCGCTGATTTACAATACACTGTCACATTCTAGTGAAGGACTATGAAGTACCAATGAGAAGAAGTTATTTATAATTCATTCATAACCAGAGAATTTCAATTTAAAAAGCAATTTTGAACAAAAAAGAATGTAGAATGGTATTAATCAACTTTTGGGCAGTATATTTACTAGTCATTATTGTAATAAATCGCTAATTAACTCATATTAGTTATAATCTGGTACCAAAATTTTCTCGACTTTCCTTTGAGGTCTTTGATCTGAAAGAAGAAACTCTTGAATTATCACCAGCAATTGATCTTTTTGATGCCGTAATCTTCGACATTTCCTTTTTTACGTTTTGGTGGCAATTCAGTGTTTGTTCGTCCGTGAGAAAGAGCATTAATCAGCCTTCCATGTTATCCTGCTGGCCGGCTTCTGTCTCTAAAGTTACTCAATATACGTCTCACAAGCAAAGAAAAAAAAAAGAGTAGAAAATAGTGTATGAAATTCATGTGTGTATTTTTGTAACTTCTAGGTTAAAATAAGAAAGCTTTTCATTTCAAGCAATGGTCTACGATTTTTGATTAAAAAAATTACAACTATTTTGGTTTCTTTAGATGTGGTCTACTGATTTGACTGTAAACGTTTTTTAATCTCTTAATTCTTATGAACATTTAGTATGTTATATGTCGTAGGTTAAAGTATAAGCCGTTTTTTATTACCCTCAATGATCTACAATTTTTGATTAAAAAAATGCAATCCTTTTTTTTGTGTGTGCGTGTGGTTTAATCTAGCTGCATCTAAAAAAAAGATTTTACTATTTTGGTCTTTTTTTAGATGTGATTTAACCTAACAGAGAAGCTCTTCAACCCATTAAAAGCCGAGGTTCCCATTTTGGAACCTTTACGTTCAAAAACTTAATTTAATTTTAAGTTGAAAGCTATATACCCCGCAAAGGCATAAGGAATAGCTGCCAAGTTTAACTGCAGTTATTCTTCATACCAGCTTTAAGTATATATTTTTTAATTGATCGTTTATATGGATATTCTAATAATAATTCTAATCTAAAATAATTTTGACCTCTACTTGTAATGATTTCAAATATATTTGAGGTTAATCAAACAGTGCTGTATTTAACTGCTTTTAAAATTAAACAAATTTTTGCGAAATTAAGCAAATTTTGTTGTTTCTCTGCGACTGAAAAAAAGTAAAAATTCACAAAAATAGACTTTAACTGATTCTCAAAAATCATGTCATTATTAAAGTATAATATGCTCTCTTATTTTAATTGTTTTGAGTTTGTAACAATTATTCATGACTACACTCGTATTGCTTATTTTTAATCAACGCCCTCTATACTAATTATAAGAATGGTGTGAAATTTGAACATGAAGAAATGCTTGAATTTTGTGATCTAATTTATACATTTTACTAATTTATTAATCTTATAAAATTACTAAATGTTTTGAATTTTTAAAACTATACGAAAATTGTAAATTTTTCCAAAAAATTGCAAAATTTCGCCAAATTGGCTAATTTTTTAAACAGAATTTTTTAAATATTTAAGCTATTTGTTCGTTCTATGGTTCAGACGATTCTTTACAGACGATTCTTAGAACTACATGGAACAGTTTAAACTTAAAATTCCGCCTTGTCTTAAAGACACTGAAATGTTTTACACGTTTCATAGTTTTAAATAATTCAAAGAACAACCGTAAGGTACTGTAGGGGAGATAAGATATTTTTCGAATTATTTTGCCTAAAATGTTATGATATAGGAAACATTCTAGTTAATAAAAAAAATTACAACTGTGAAATAAAATATACTAGATACATGCATACCGGAAGCTAAACACCTCTTCATCCGTTCGTAAACATTGCATTGAAAAATGTTTCAATATGGCGAGAAAAAGCAATTGTTCCACTGATAAACAAATGGCATTCCACCCTTGTAATCTACCTTACGCCTATAAGTTGTATGGACACGCCTGAAGGCAAATTGGCGCCGAGACTTTTAAGGTCTCATTTAAATTCTCTTTTACAATTATTGATGAACTTTGAACAATTTAGAATCAAATAATAATACTTCATAATAAATTCCTTCATTATTCATCGACATATGGGTGATTCTTTGGAAACATGACAATTCTGGTAAAAAATTTTCTTCAAATTCAAAACAAATCTTCAAAACAATCAAAAAATTTTTTTGTATATTTATTTAGTTACATTTATCAATATCTTACTGACAGCAGTGCAGTTTATTGATATTTGTTCAAGGAAATAAATGAAATAGAAGTTCACCAAATTTTGAATGCCAAGAAAATGACATATTAGCTTAGAAGTTAAAAAAACAGTCATTCTAAGCTAATAGTAAGTAACTCAACTTAATCTCAAAAAGACTAAAGTTAATTTTAACTTTTTACGTAAATAAATTCCAAAAATAATTATTGTGAACAATTTAGACTTCTTGTTTTTTAATCTTTACTTTTTTGTGTCAGTTCCTTGATTGTTTTTAGGCTCCATGTTTAGGCTTCATGCTGGGTTCTTTGTTTTTGAAATAAGGCATGTTTTGATAGGATGGTATTCTAATCAATATCTTAACCTATGATATTGATTGCTGGCGATATCTATTTTGGTTATAAATTGTTAAAAAAATGGCCAGGAAAATGACTGATTTTCGTGTGATAAACAAAATATTTTCAACAAAGTTTTTGGAAATAATACCCTCTGCATATATTCAAGAAATGCTTACAACGGTTTAGATATAAAGAATTAGATATTTAAAAATTTATGGGAAGTTTTGAAGCTAGTTATTATTGGAAATATTGTTTGTGACTTACCAGGAAAATGACATTTTGAAATTCAATTAAATTTTTTAATTATTCAAAACAGTCAATGCTTATGCAAACTTATTTTAAAATGTTATTTATAACTATTTTTTTTTAAAGTTCTTTTAGTAGTATAGTATTAGATCTTGGAGCAAAAAACTGTCAATTGTCGTATTTCATGAGAATCACCCATATAACAGTATTCCCTAGAGCTAAGCAGTACATAGATTTATCGTGAAATATCGTAGTATTTTTAAGTATTGCTATGATGATATTTTAGAATATAATCTCTCAATACATCGTAAATGTTATATATCTTGACAAATATTGAGTATAACCGTTAAGTATAATTAAGAACACGGAGTATAATACTATGTATATCATGAAATATTTAAAAATTATTTTCTAAAATGATATTTTAGAAAATAATTTTAGAATACATAGTGAGTAACATTAAGCATAATGAAAGAAATTTTTTATCCAAAATTGTGAAACAAAATTTAAACGAGACTTTAAAAATCTCGACGCCAATGTGCCTCCAGACGTGTTTTTTACTATACTCAATATCTTTAATTTTATCCTTTTGTGATTATTGATTATACTCTTACTATCTTTGCGATTAATGATTATAATTTTTATCATTAGGCATGATATTCACGATGTATTCTGAAAATATAATTCTTAAATGTTATTTAAGAAAATAATATATTAGAATAATTATAATTATTACATATTTACAATATATTCTAAAATGATGGTTTAGAATATAATCTCAGAATATGTCATGAATATCATGTCTTGTGATAAAAATTGAGTATAACCGTTAAGTACAATAAAGGACATAATAAAGGACATCAAGTATACTAAAGCAGTGTTCCCCAACCCCCGGTCCGTGGATCAAATGGTACTGAGCCGCCCTTTTCATTGAAACTAAATTTAAATTCTTAGGTTTATACCCCAAATTAAAAATATCTGTGTTCCATTAAAAGGTAGTGACCCCCCGAAAGTAGTGACATAATTTTTTTAATGTTTTAAAAAGTAAAAAAAAAAAGAGGGAAAGAAAATCACCGCATTATTTTCTCTTTCAATTACTTTTAATAAAAAAAAATCAATCATCATAACTGTAAATATCATATATAAAACACGAAAGCGTGGTGCGAAATTTACATTTACTTTATATTTATTTTTTGGTGTAACTGTATTTTATTTTGAAGGCATGTTTAAATATAATTATATTAAAATTAATAAATTAAAATAATCTAAAAATATAAACAATCAACGCCCCCCCCCCTCCTCAGCGGGCCGCGGTAAAATTATCAAACGTTGACAGGTCCGCGGTGATAAAAAGGTTGGGGAACACTGTACTAAAGGACTCGTCAGGAGCCAAATAGGCCTTATTTAAGTCTTATTTAAATTTTCTTCCACAATTTTGGAGGAACTTTGTACGTAAAATGCTATATTATACATAAAATACTATATTGAGTACATCATTGTAACTAATTCCTTGGGGTAGCATATAATTTTTTAGTACGGAGGTTTCTTCTATAGCCAGATACTCGCAGAGATGCCAACTGTCTCCTCTTTCTGCGAATATTTTAATAACTTGGTAACGAATTGAATAGGAAAATTTGTAGAATAAGGGTAATTTCGTCCACTCTTTAAAAGTGATACAGTTGGATTTCATATGATACTTTGAATTTATGATAGATAACGGTGGAGAAATTATTTTAACTGAAAAATACTAAACTAAAAATAAATTAAATTTCGTTACCACTAAAAAAATTTTTTTTTTACAAAGAGTTGAAAAATTATACTGTACTCGTTGAAAAATTGTACTTAGTTTCCGCATTAGTTTAACTGATTTAGTGTTTATATTAGTTCAAACAGCATATTAAAGCATTCAGAGCGCAAAAGGTAAAAAATAAAAATATAAGTACGTGATAGCTTTAAATTATAACCATTTCTGTTACTTCGACAATACTCATGCCAACTGCTGTTGATATTTTTCAAAATTCGATGTCCCAATTATCTGTCATGATTAGAGCCCGGATTTTGATGATCTAAAAAATCTCAATTAATGCCCTTAAAAAGTGCAAAAAATGCCCTTTAAAAGTGCAAAAAATGCCCTTAAAAAATGCAAAAAATGCCCTTAAAATGCGAAAATTGCGCTAAAAACGTCTTATGACATGACTTAAATAAAGCAAAAATATTGAACTAAAACAATTTTTTACTCTTTAAAATTATTATGAGTCATTTAAAAAAATATAAAGCAATGCAATACTTGTTCTACGTTCATTAAAGTTTGAAAAATATGTTTTATATCCTAAAATAACAAAAAAAAAGGAAAATATATTGACTCCAAAACATTTTCATTTTGTATAGAAACTATAATGAATATAACAACTTCCATCTCATAATATTACTATATATCAGAATTACATTAGATTATAAATTTTTTTTTTAATATTTTGAAATGTAAACGAGCGTTTCTTGTCTGAAAGTTAATTTTTATACCTGAAGAAGCTTCTTTCAACGTCTACTGATGTTATTGGTGCGTACTTGAAAAAGACGGCCTCACTTACTGACAATTCTTCTTCAATTTGAAAAGATGTTGCTTCACCTGTTAATATCCTAGAGATTTTCTTCATTGTTTGGAAGCCAGTGTAATAATGAAAAATGATAAAAAATAATAAAAATTGGAAAAAATTAAAAAAAAATTTAAAAAATGCTTTAAAATGCAAAATATGCCCCAAAATTCAAAGAAAAATGCCCTATAAATCTAAAAAAATGCTCTAAAGGACAAAAAATGTCCAAAAATGCAAAAAAATGCAAATGTCATCAAAATCCGGGCCTTAGTCATGATAGTATTTTTCTTACATTTATTATAAAACTTTTAAAACAAAACGCAGAGGAAAAAAAATTTAAGTTTCATATTTTTTTTTTACTTATTTATTTAAATTAAAAAGGAGAGTAAGAAAAAAAAATTAAAAATGAGGATTTAAAAATAATTATTTTCTCTTTACCTAAGAATATAGTAAATCTATCTTAAGGAAATCACTTAAATTATTCTTATTAGCAAAAACATAACTCCAATAAATATCATGGAGTTATTTAAGTTTTAACATTTCGCATAATAAATTTATTACATTTAACCTTTTAGGTCCCGCCAGGACATGCATGGCAAGCATACATTTAAAAAAAAGCCTGAGTAAGCCTGAATTTCATAAGAACGCATGCCCCGCTGTTCTTCTGTGGTACTAATATTATCATTCTACTATGTTTAGTCTAATTGGCAGAACATTGTTATTTTTACCTTATTCGATCTATTTAAGTCATAATTAAGTCACAAAAAACTATTTTAACTTTTGAAAGATAGAACTTATTAATTGTTATCAAAGGTATTGAATGCATGAACATTGAATTATTTAAACTATTGAAAAAAAATCAACTGTTTTGCAGTTATTTAGATTTATTTGCAGTTATTTAGATCGAAAAGAAACAGTTATTCATAAATGAAATTTCCTTAATTTAGAAAATTAACTAATGATAAATTTTGTAATAGGAATGAAAAAAAATTCAAACTGCTTTTTATTTTATTTAATATTTTAGTACAAATTCCGATAATCTAAAAGTTTTTTTTTTTTTCCATAACAATTAGACTATTTTTTATAATTAAAAAATACCAAAATGTATTAAAATAATATCATATATATACTATCAAATTATACCAAGTATATAATACCAAATATGTATTCGTCATAAAAAAATATAAAACGCACCACTGTGTCCCATCTGCATCAAATGGTATATCTTAAAAAGTTCAGCAAAAAAAGAACTAAAAATGTCATTTTAAAAAAAAATCTGTAGCTTAGAGAGTAAAAGATTGCAGATTTGAAATCAGAGATAAGAAAATATATAATATATGTTAAAAACTCTCAAGCAGCTGGGAAAAAAAGTTTTTTTTTTCCAGTGTAGTAAAACTAAACAATTTTGTACAATTTTATTTAAAAGCAGTATTATTATTTTTCTATAATTAGGACAAAATTAAATATTTCACCATCAACTTACATTGAAAAAAAAAATCGCAATATTTGAGGAATTTTTGGCAGGAAAGTTGTCAGAGACAATCCGCATGCTACGGGGGAAAAAATCCGTTGGCAGAAATTTACTGTGTGACAGTATAGTAGGACAACTACAGAACACTACAGAGTCGCGATGGCTCAGGGGATAGAGCGTTCGCATTCCAATTAGGCGAACCGGGTTCGAATCCCAGTCGGTACGAATTCCGCATCCGGCTTGCACCGACCACAGTGCTCACGTGAAATATCTTCAGTGATAGACGGATCATGGGTTAGAGTCCACTTGTAGTCAGGCTAACCATGGAAGGTTCTCGTGGTCTTCCTCTCCACGTAATGCATATGCGGGGTTAGCTCCATCAAAAAGTCCTGCAGGAAGGTAAATTTCTCAAAATACTCGATCCAGCAGTTCCCTTGTCTTCTGGATTGGGTTCAAAATTACAAGGCTATTGCACATAAGTTGCCGTAAACCCATAAAATTGGGTCAGCTGTTCAACAACTGCTATAAAATATAATAAAATACAGAACACTACAGAAAATATTTGTACTCACGGGATGTTTTCCGTTGTTCAGAATACGGCTGAGAAACTTGACATGAAGGTACCTGTATACCCCCTCTTTTTAATAGTGAAACAGATTTCTAAAATTTTGATTAGTTTTTTTTAAAATTGTTTTTGTGTCATTTTTCAGGTATTGAAAACCATCATGTTTGAAAGTATCGTCGTAATTTTTTTTTCAACGTTCCGAAACTGGATATGAATCGAAACCTGGTACCTTGACTGCCATACGAGCCGGTATCAAATTATTTGTTGCAGCTTCGATACCAAAGTTTTTCATATTCAAAACTAAAGAAATCTGTACCCAACATATACAATTTGTATCAATGGTTACGGATTTGATTCACTAACAGAAAAAAATACCTCTTTTGATAGATTACGATGTAGTTTAAAAGTAAATTTTTGTAAATTTAGAACAGCGTTTCCCAATTTTTTTCTGCGATGGAACCCTAAATGATCAAACTTCTTTTTTTCAATCCCAACTTTATTAAAAAAAAAGGGGTATAAAGATAATTGTGAACGTATTCAACAATAAAAATGTATTTTTTTTATGAAGACGAATGGATTTTTTTAAAAATGTTTTATCATTAATAATCTTAAATTAGATTTCATGTCTTAGCTAAATTCATAGTCCTGGAGCTTTGTGTAGTTTAGAACTGAATTTGTTTTTGTTGTATCTATATAAACTGAAAACGAAGATAACCCCAGAAGAGAGAAACGAAGAAACCATGCTTTTCTTTGAAATGAAAACTAAAAAGAACTGCTATAAACGTTGAAAATGGTTATTAGGAAAACATTTATTTATTGGAAAATTTAGTTAATTTAGTTTGATTTGAAAAGCTCAGAATCAAATCGAAAGCAATGTATATTAAATGTATATTTTTTCATAATAATTCAATAGATTGTTATTAAAAAATTAAAAAGTGCCATTCAGGCAATTCAGTTTGAATAATTTTATAAAGGAAACCGAAATATTAAATAAATAATGGTTTATTGATTAGATTTAGTTCGATTAGATTAGTTTAGTTAGTAGATATGTTACTGGCAAAGTATGAAACGCAGGCATTCTATAGAATGTCTAAGCATTGTATATAATGCCGGATGTTTTTAGGCGAGGTATGAAATAGGAGAAGTATTACATACTTTCCCTAGACATTGCATATAATACCTAGGCATTCTATAGAATGACAAATGCTTTTTAGGCAAAGTATGAAAAAAAACGTCTTGATGAGGTTTTTATGTAAATGATGTGCATTTTTCAAAAATAAAAATGTTATTCTGAAAAAAAAAATATGAGAGTGCCATTAAAAAAATTATTCAATATGCGTAAAAGGAAAATGAAAGTTGTACAAAACATAATTTATGTCTTTCCTCTAAAGGAAAACAAAATGTTCATACAAAAGATTCACTTTTAAGTCACAATTATTTTCAGTTTAGAAATAAATATTGCACTAAATATCCATTTCATCACCTTTACTAACAAGGCCACATAAGATTTTATACTTTGCCGGTTTCTCATTTGACATTCTATAGAATGCCTAGAAAATGTGTGAAATAGGCATTATATGCAGTGCCTAGGCATTCTATAGAATACCGGATTTCAAATTTTGCCGGTAACAGATATAGTTAGATCAGGGGTTTCCAACTTACATGACTCCGGGGGCCACAATTAAAAGCACAAATCAAATGGAGGGCAGCAACTTTATCAAAATTTTATGTAGGACTCTTTTATGTTTGAAGGAACATTAAATATTACAGTCAGATTTTTACCAAGTTGTACAAAACAAAAATATTGAATTACAAATTAAACTAAGTAGATTTTTAAAAATATTTCATTGTTATTAATAATATTTTTAAAAATATTAAATAAACAATAAAAGTTCGGGCTACAATAACTTTAAAGTGCACCTATGTATAAAACAATTAATGTGCAACATATGTCAAATTGTTAAGATATAAAACTTTAAAAAGGTTGGTATTAAAACTTACATAGTACCACACAAAATATTCAATGAGAAAATTGAGGTTTGTCTGCTGCAACCACCAGAGAACAGATATTTATATTTTAAATTCACAAATGTGTGTGTAAATATTTTCGTCCAAAATGAGTGGCTTCAAAAAGTTAAATCGGAAAATTGCAATCGAGAAAATATCAGATACGCACATGCTAAATTATATTCACAAACTACAAAAAAATTAAATAAAAAAAAAAAAAACATACACGGTTATTTTTGTATTTGAATAAGTATTTTCTTGGATGCAAAACCTGAGAAATAAATTTTTTTGCACCGTTGGTATGTTAAATTTCACAGAAGCGAAGAAATTAGGTTTTTATTAACGAGAAAAGTATTTTAAACCCATATATATTTTTTACGAAGATTGTCAGCAAAAAAAAAAAGGACAACTAATATATTTTAGTTCGCGGGCCACAAAAAAAGGCTTCGGGGGCAGGATGCGGCCCCCGGGCCGCCAGTTGGAAACCGCTGAGTTAGATTCAAAGTTCCAAAATCATAGTGGGTAAAAAAAAAAGTCCCAAATCTCAGAACCCCTTTAACGATTCCACGGAACTATATAGTTCCACGTCCATGGAACACCATCTGGGAAACATCGCTTTAAAGAACAAAAATTTTCAGTAGGAAAATTACAGAATTATAATGTTTCGTAACAAATTTTTTACTATGTAAAAATTCAAACAATGACTACCACAGCTGAACTATCGTTTAGCAAAGTATCATTTTCTTAGAAATAGAGATGAAAATTCATTGAGAACTCCAAATGGTGTTTCCTGCGTAGTCTACAAGGAATGCCGCATCCCGGTCACGGTTAGAGTGGAAATCGGGTCAAGAACCGACGTTACTATGGGCATCCAAGCGGTGTTGTCCAAGGATGTTAGGGTGGGAGAGTCGTTTACCTTTTTTTTTTTTATTCTAAGTCTTTATTCTCTTCTATTCCTCCATTTGTAAGGCAGATATCAACTGCTATTTTTAGATAAAAGTTGCAAAAAACACCTCAAACGTTTTAGAAGTTGAAAAAAATTCCACATTGAAAGAATTATTGCATTTCGAGGAAATTTGTAATAACGAATTATATCAATCAATTACCACCACTTCTACATTTAAAAAAAAAAGTGATAGTGAGAAACGAAAAAAAATCCCTTGAATAACTTTGGTTCTAATGATGGCATTTTTAAAAATTAAGTGCAAGTGTCAGTGGATTAAAAGGTTGACTTAAATCCTAAATATGCTAATTAATTCCTGAAACGAAACTATTAAATATTAATAACCGGGCATAAAATCATGCGTTGCTTACTTTCTTACGAAGCATTTAGTTTCCTGTCTATCATAATAGGAAGAGATAGCCCCTATCTGGGAAATATGGTCCCAATAACTTAATGAAGAGAGTGTTTGAAAGTTTGGATGTTAGTTTCACGTTTTGTATATTTTGCCATATCACGGGAACTTTTCGTGCGAACAGAAAAATTTTGCACTATATAAAAAATGTTTATCCAAGAATAAATGTAATTTATAATTGGACGCAAAGAAAATAATTTTTTATAATTATTATTTCTTATTTATTATTATTATTTATCATTTATTATTATTATTATTTATTTATATTATTATTTATTAATATTATTTATTATTATTATTTATTAATATTATTATTTATTAATATTATTTATTATTATTATTTATTAATATTATTATTTATCAGTTATTATTATTATTTATTAATATTGTTATTTATTATTATTTTCATTTGACAAATGTTTTATCCTGCAGATTAACCAAATTAAAGATTTTCAAAAGCCACCGAGAATCTTGTAAGGACTTATCTTAATCATTTTATAAAGTTACATTTTATAACACTACAAATGTAATCATAGTCCAGAACAAACCTTTCCGACACAAAATTAAATTACAAAGTTATAAATGTAAAAGTAATTGCTTTTAAGCGTTTAGCCACCATTATTCTGAGGTAGGTCGCTTCAATTAGAATGTACTGTCAAAATCACACTTGCTAATGTTCTTCCTGATTAAATTTTCGATTGAAATTTGCTGTTCCGAAAAGGGTTAAGCAAACAGAAATATTTTAATTTTGACTGTAAAGCTAAAGCACAACACCGTGTTTATTATGTTTTTATACCTCTAAATTATTTACATATAGTATTGTCAAATCATTTTAAGACAAATTTTACAAATCAAGAATAAGTTGTTAAATCTCATGTTCTCTTATCAATTGAAATACTTGGAAAAATTATCCCACATAGATAAGTAGAACTTGATAATTGAATCTATCAGAGTTATAAATGTTAAATACTTAGCTGCCAAATTGTACGGAATTTCCGTAAGAATTTATGTTTAAAGGGATGTAGCCAAATGCATGTCATTGTTTTTTTTTTTTTTTTTCTATTTGAGTTTTGGAT
Source organism: Parasteatoda lunata (assembly GCA_949128135.1). Taxonomy (NCBI): domain Eukaryota; kingdom Metazoa; phylum Arthropoda; class Arachnida; order Araneae; family Theridiidae; genus Parasteatoda; species Parasteatoda lunata. The sequence goes on from OX421978.1 coordinate 77,883,239, forward strand.
TTATAGATTTAACTTATATTGACCACCAATACGCAGAAGAAGAAAAATTAACGTTTATATGAATGCATGATAATCCTACAATCATGTGTTTAAACTGGAAAAATAATGTTTTTGTTTACAACTGTATTTCTATTGCGCTCTCAGTAGCACTAGGAATAAACATCTTCGGAATCAGCAAAAGTTAGCAGATAGGTGTACGACAGAAAAGAAAAAATGTAGTTTATTTAATTAAAAGTATTTAATTTTTAGCTTGTTTTCTGAGAAATTAAAAATATAAAATACTCTTGACACTACCAAACGCTTATTGAGGATTATGACATGCATATGTACGTGTGTGTATACAGCTAAGTGTACCTAACATTTATTTCGTGCCAAATTTTTCAAATCCCCTAAAAAGTTCCCGTGATATGGCAAAATAAACAATTAACATTATTGTGCGAAATAAGCAAAAAGGGAAATTAACATTAAGGGGCTCAAAATTTTGACCTCTCTCTCGATTAAATTAGTGCGCTAACCCCTTCATATTTTAATAGACGAGAAACCATAACCACCTGAACAGGAGGAGAAATTCAGAGAAAATAAGATTTTGTAAGTGATTCCGTAAATTTATAATAACTTCAGGAAATAATTAGCATATTTATGACTTAAGTCAGCCTTTTAATCCACTGAGATAGGCCCCAAGTTTGTGAAAAGGCGATCATTCGGGACAAAGTTATTACAATAATTTTTTTTTTTTTTTTTTTTTTTTTTTTTTTTGCCCACTATGCTTTCACTATAAAAAAAAATTTGACTGAGCTTCGCAAACCAGCCGACCTAGTTCCCACAATTCCATAGTTAAATTTGATGCATTTGAATCTGATTTAGTGTCAGAAAAATACATTTTTAGAATTTAGATTTTTTATTCTTAAAAAATTTAACTAAAAGAAAAAAAATTGTTTATTGTTACTCTGAACAATTCAATGTTCACAAAGATCTTTGACAATTTCAAATTTTTTTTTCGAAAAAGAATTGTACATTTAAGACACATTTTTCTCATCGTGTTCTACATTTTTGTTATTATTTTATTTTATAACCGTCGTTGAACAGCCGACCCAATTTTTGAGTTTACGACTACTGATGGTCAACTGCGTCGCCTTGTTATTTTCGAACCCAATCCAGAACACAAGAGAACTCCTGGATCAAGTATTGGGAGAAATTTGCCTTCGTGGTGGACTTTTTGATAGAACTAACCCGCATTTGCGTTACATGGAGAGGAAGACCACGAGAGCCTCCAACGGTTAGCCTGACGGCAAGGGGACTCTAACCCTTGATCCGTCTACCACTGAGGATATTTCACGTCAGCACGGTGGTCGGTGCAAGCTGGATGCGGAATTCGTATCGACCAGCTATAGCCGGGATCGAACCCCGGTTCACCTCATTGGAAGGTGAACGCTCTATCCCCTGTTCTATGCCACTCTTTGATCCTAATTAAATTTCAATTCTCCTCCCCATGAGTATATATATATATATATATATATATATATATATATATATATATATATATATATATATATATATATATATATATATATATATATATATATATATATATATATATACATTTAATTCGTTATACTATAACTATTTGAAACACTTCTATACCAACTCTTTGTAAACAATATTCCTTTTAGCAAGCAAATGTTTTGGAAGGTATTACGTGGTAAAACTGTTGGCACAATTTAAAAGATCATGCAGATTTTTTATTTGTAAAGAATAAAAAATATGAAAGAAAATAAAAATGTATTGTATTTTCAGAAAACCACGAAAAACATTTATTGTTTTCACAAATTACAATAGTTCTTTTGAAATAATTCTGTTTTGTTTTTTCCCCCACATATAATGGATAATAATTTCTTGAAGTCTCATTACTATTGTTATCAACATCTACTAAAACACCTGCTATTTGCACATCTGGAGGAGTCAAATGTTTCAGGTTTTCGGGGCACTGACCTCATTTTCATTTGGGAATCATTTCAACCATTTTTTTTTTTTCTTTCTCTTTACTTTCAACTTAACTGGTTGTAAAAAAAAACTTACTTTCTTTCGTTATTCAATATTTACGTAACTTCACGCTAATAAAATTAACAATAAAGTAAAAAGAACGCATATTATGAATATTTAAGGAACAGCAGGGCTTCAAACTCCAAGTGATCAAATAATAATGAAAATAAAAATATTATTTTATCAATTTTGTCAGCGGATAAAAAAAAATTCTGAGCAAAACAGAAATAAATTTAAAAATAAAATAAAAATTGAACTTTAAATTTTTTAATTAATTTTATTTCTTAATTTATTTATTACTTTAAAAAAAAAAATTTTTTTTATAATTTTCGTGTGCAAAACAAAAAAAAAGGTATTTCATTTTCAAATTAAGTTTGGATAAGAGTTTAGATAAGATTGGGATAAAGGCCAACTTTTGCGATCTCGTCTCGTCACTGGGCTTTCGATGTCAAGGAAATTAGTAAATGAAAAACTTTCATATCATCAACCTTTTGAAAGAAAGAGCGAAGCGAAAAAACTGAAACTCTAAGATGACTAAAACAAAAATTAAAAAAGAAAACCTAAATATTAAGATGAATAAAAGTCATTTGACAATTATGGCTACCCTCACAAAGCAAAAACACCGAAAAGAGAAAGTATTTCGCTGCAAACTTTTATACCTTATAAATTTCGTACTTTTCATACTTAAAGACGGAATAAAATATTTGTTTAGAAGTAGTAAAAAAATTCATGAAAAATTTATCATGAATCCGAATTTGCCCGTGCCTGAAACCTTTTCTCAGTAAACGAATCCGTACCCGTGTCGGGCTTTTAAATTTTGATTGAGCCCGTCTCATCTGCAATGCTTTAATATTTTCCTAAACTTAAAATATTAACATAAAATTTCAATAAAGCTAGTTTTTATATTTTATTATGTGTAAATACTAGCAAAGAATTTATCATTAATTATTATTATTTTTTAAATGGCCATTTTCAGATAAATTTGAATCTTTTTTCTTTTGTGTGCATATTACGCTAAACGCTGTAAAAAAATTTCTATTACCCAAAACAAAAAATCTTTTGCTAATTTTTATTTAGAAGGCTATCAACTATATTTTCAACTATTATCTTAAAAATAAGTACATATACTACTGAGTTACGGATCAGTGTAGTTAAAAAAGCAGATTTTTAAAAATTTCCGCACGTGTCTCCAAAAAAACATGCATAAAAAATGAAATTCTACTTTTTTCTCTTAGTTCAAAAGATGTGTGCTATAATCATAAGCACTCGTGAAAAATTGTATATATAGATAATTATTTTAAAAACAAATTTTAAATATCGTGTTTAAGGCGGTGTAAAATGTGAAAAAAAAAACTGATTTTTTTTAAATGCATTTAAAGACTTAAAATCAATAGTCAACCCATCTGTTATCACCTTGCACAAAACTTCTAGAAAATTTTAAATAATTGAAGTACAAGCAAAATTAAAATAATTTTAGAAAGCTACAACTACAAAGATTCTAAATTTGTAATAAACTCAATTTTAAAAAATTTTGTTCAAAATCACGTTTTTGCAATAATCAGATACCTTAACATATCTTAATATAATTCATAATCGCTTATATATTAATTTTCCCAACAGTATTGCATTTTCTTATATCATTTATAGTCGACACTATACTTATATTTCCAACATAACCAGCTTATACTGCTTATAATTTGGGTGGCTATTGTCATATGGAAAGAAAAAATATATAAATCAAATTATATGTATCAATGCATGAAAACAATCCAACGAGTGAAAACATGCATGAAACTGAGAAGTCATTAAATGTTATTCCGTGCATATTAAGTTCAGCAGGCGGACGTTTTTGTAGCATTCTTTAATGAGTCATGAACGCAGAACTGTATAAGAAGGAATGTTATGAACAATGAAACATCTTACAAGCTGCATTTACGTTGCTTTGTCGAGAATTTTTACGACTTAAGTTACGATGCATTTTTGTATCGAAATACTAACGACAGCTATTTCCTTTAGTTTTTTTTTTTCAAGATAAAGTTTTAAAAAAAGTATTAAAATTTTTTGTTAACTGTTGTTGAGATAGAACGATTTTGCACGCGAATTAAGCAATGTTGATCATTTACAAAATTTATTTTATAGAATTCGTTGAAATATAATTCTTTCTCGTCTGCGTCTTTTACATTACTTAGATTTATTATTTAGCTTATGTATTTTATTGTAACAATGATATATTTTTGTTTTGAGTACCTGGCAACTTCGATGCCTAATTAGTTTGTTTATGTTTATGGGGTTTCGTGCCTGTCTTTGTGTGAAGTAAGAAATATATAATGAAAGAGGTGAAATTGAAAGAATAGAGAATGTGTCACCTAAAAGAATTCATACTTGGCAAGCTTGGTTTACTCGTAATAGAATGGAAAGAACAGTTGCTAACTAAAACAAATTCCACGTTTCAACAACCAATCTGGATCGCGATACCCACTCTACGTCACTTGCAGTTATCCCATTGCAAGAATTTCAGAACTACTGTAAGCATGAATGTCAATAATTGTAGGCAATTTTTAAACAATGTTTTTAATTTAAATATTTTTATTATTATTTTCCATTTATTTATCTTCCGTTAGTAACCAAAAAATTTAAAGAATTGGGTACCTGCAACTCGAAAAGAAGGGAAGTGATTATGCCTAGCCATGTGATTTAAATCAGATTTAATTGGGTACCTGTAAGGGACGTCACTAGTGTGTACCGAACCTGATTGGCTTCTGAATCGACAAATGTGACGATTTACCTACGAAGTCAACTGCATGTATCCAATTACTAGAGGGATAGAAACGTCTGATTCACTTGTGCCTAATAAATTAGATATCTCCATAAACAGAAGTCTTCGGTTGAATTTTTAACATTCTTATTATTTTTTTGAAGCAAAAAAATAGTGGGTGAAAATTATGTTGCAGATAACCTAGATCTTAGGTCATAAATGCATTCGTACAGAATCAAAACGGAAAAACTAAAAAGTGAATATTGCACTGCAAGTTCTATACACCAGACATTCACTGAAGGGAATATAATATTTGCAATCAAGTAATAATCAAATAATATTTTAATTATAAAGTTAAAAGCATCATTAATTCAATGGTGAAGAAAATGGAATATCGCAGCACATATAATATTCTGGAAGTTTTAAACACCAGTCATGTAACTTTAACATTTCAATGAAGTAGTAATGTTGCTATTCTTAAGTTAAAGCTTTTGTCTTCCACTCTATTCAATTATCTTGCAGTTGGCAGCTCTGAATATTTCTCTGTAAGTTCTGAATATCAAACATTCACTGATGGAAATTTAGTAACCAATCGAAAAATATTCAAAAAGTTAACTCAATGGTGAAGGTAATGGAATATTGCTACACGTATAATATTCTGGAAGTTTTGAACACCATTCATATAACTTTAACAGTTCAATGAAGAAGTGAAGTTGCTGAGCTTAAGCTCTAAGCTAAAACTTTTTAATTGTCTTCCACTCTATAAAATAATTTGCTGTTGAAAGTTCAGAATATTGCTCTGTAAGATTTGAACTGAAACAAATTTAATTACACAATCAAATAAAATTCTAAAAGTTAAGAACATCACAAATTCAGTGGTGAAGGAAATAGAATATCGCAACACTAATAATATTCTGGAAATTTTGAACACAAGGAGTTCTGAATATTGCTCTGTAAGTTCTGAACACTAGACATTCACTGAAAGGAATTTAATGACTCAATGAAATAAAATTCTTAAAGTTAAGAACATCATAAATTCAATACTGAAGCAAATAGAATTTCGCAATACGAATAATATTCTGGAAGTATTTAACGCCACTCATCTAACTTTTAAACATTTCAATGAAGTAGAAAAGTTGGGGTTCAAATTAATAGACTCTTCAAAATGAATGCAGGTGTATGTCAATTAGTATTCGGTGTTTAGAAAATTACATTCACAAGAAACTCACGTAATAGTCGTCTGCTCAGAACCCGTAACAAAGACGTGATCATTGAACGCTTTAGGGCTGCGTTAATGGCGTAAAAAGTGTTTTTATTCATTTTTTCTTCTTCTAGATATTTGGTCATTGGACACGGTGCTCAGTTGTTTTAGTCTGCTCTGGGCTATGCTTTCATTTTTATGAGATAAAAAATTTGTCTATTTTATTTCGAATTAACCACTGAGTCCAAGGAGGCTGGTTAAACTCATTTTTTTTTTTTTTTTTTTTTTTTTTTTTTTGTCGTATCTTTCCTAAAAAGATGATTTTAATTTTCACGAATTAGCCTTATTCGTTTATTTTCTAATACAAGAACCTGACTAAAGAAAATAATTTTAAGCATTAAAAAAACTTTGGCAATTAGGAAAATTTATATCTGACATTAAATTTATGGATTTGTTTCAGGTGAATATGATAAGTTTGACTACTTGAGTTTTACTTGAGTTACTTGTAAATTTAATAAAATTTCAAATAGAATTTGTTGAATTAACATCACATTATATGGTAATTGAAGGAGTTAAGGAAATATAATGATACAGCTACATTCTCAAATTGTTCAGGAGAACGTTTTGGATTTTGTGCTATTTAGGCAATAAAATGTTTCTGCCTACTGTTCTATTAGAGATCTCCCCCAAAAAATTAAAAGTGTTTTTTTTTTCAAAACAAAAGCACCTTCAGTTTTGAAGGGCACTAATCTTGCTAAGCATATCAATTATATCTAGCTAGTTTAGTGCCTTTCTAGACGGAATCAAAAATATTCAAATATATATGAGAGATAATAATATTTTATGTTCTTAGCCTAAAAATAATTAGTAGTAGTTAAGGTAGTCTGAAGTTCCTGGTTCCAGCTACTGCAATTTCTTTTCTTAAAATTAAAAAAGATCATTTTTCTGAATAAAAGGGCGACAAATATTTTACAAAGACGGCAAGGAGGGTGCATTTAACCCTGTGAAAGGGCAGTCAGGGTGGGTCACCCTTCTAAAAATACTTAGGTAAAGCACTGCTATTATCTAGTTGAAATTCTGAAAACTTGTAAAGTAATACTTGAATATGGAAACTTATGGAATTGAAAGAGAACTTGTAATATGGAAACAATACTAAAGAACTATTTGGTGAAAAAATGTTGCTTTTCTAAAAGGTGTGGCTTATCATAATATTGACCTATGATTAGCTTTATATTTGAAGCGTTAATAGTTCATTTAAACCTGTAAACTTAGGCATTTAAAATTCGTTAATTTTGGACGGAATTTTTTTAATTAAATTTGTAATTAATATGGCTTTTCATAAACTTGTAAACGTTCTAACACGTTCGTCAATTCTTCATTAAAATCAAAAAATTTTAACACATTAATGTTTACTTTATTAGACAGCAGTGATGGAAAAAAAATCAGCAATTTAAAAGAGGTAATACATTTACATTTAAATTAAGTGAATATCTTTTAATATTAACTATCGTTTTAATTTTTTTTAAATATGTTTTTTTTGCCATGAAGAATTTTAATCAAACTTATAATTAACTACGTTTTCAAATAATTAAGAGTGGTCGTTGTGAGAAAAAAAAATGTCTCCGGGCATTGTGCTGTTATTTAATGAAAATTTCGTGAATTTTAAAAGTATGTATCTAGAAACATTAATGAGGCACAGTTTGATGATTGAACTAAAAAAATTTACCTGTTCAAAAGTGATAACTAATAAGCTAACCCTGTAAAAAATTACTTCATTTCACTGTTAAATATAAAAAGCGAACTTATCATAAAATTAAAGGTTTATAATAAAAAGGATAAATCACAATCTTATATATTTTATGCTCTTTTAATTTTTTACAGCTTTTTTGAAGTCTACAGCTATTTTTCAAAAGACAGCCCCATCAATGATTAACTATATGATATCTATCAATTATGTAACAGGATTAAATTTTTTTTCTTTTTTTTCCGAACGCAAGCAGTCTCACTGGGATTCTGGGATAGTTCTATATTTGGATAACTTAGTCTAGTCAATGGTTCTATTATTATTCCTATAATCCTTAAAAGGGATAAATTCTTAAGGAAAATGGCGCATCGATAAAGAATTTAATAGAGTTCGTGAACACGCAAGAGAGGATAAATTTAATCGATAATAGTGACTCATTCATTTCTTGACAAAGATTTTTTTGCGTAACCTGAAGTAGCGGTTCACAAATGGTGTTCCTCGAATCCCTGGGGTTCCACGGGAGAGTAAAAAGGGTTCCGTGAGTTAGTAAACCAGATAACCAGTAATGAATTTTGAGGCCTCTGTTTTCATTTAACCTATATTTTATTTAATCTTTCGGTTATACCTTTATGAGATTATTTCCAGTAAAATACCAATGAAAAAGAACAGGTATTTTTAAAATGAAAATATGATATTTTTAATAGCAATATATTGAACAAATTATGAAAAAAAAACAAGCCTTTATGAAAGATTGCATTAGAATTTCTTAACACGCTTTTTAAATCAAAATAACTAAATTTTTTAATGATGAGATATGTTTCCATAGTAACCGTTTTTAAAGTTAATAGCAGTTCTTTTAAGTTTTCATTTCGAAAAGAACCATAAGTTAGCTTATTTTATTCAATTCCAGCTTATATATACACTAGACTAGATATAGCACTAGGACTGTAAATTCAACCGTCGGATATAAAATATAAATTAAGATTATTAATAATAAAACGATGAAAAATCTTCATTCTACTTATGAAATATTTAAAAAAAAAAAAAAATTTCTTATAGATTATAACGTTTACAAATACCTTAATAAACTTTATTTACATAATCGGGGTTCCGCCGAAAGGTTGATTATTTAGGGTTCCATAGCAGATAAAAATGGGAACCCCTTAAATTCCAAACGTCGAGAAAAATTGATAGCCTTTTTTATATTTGCTTATTTGCACAAAAAATTTATTATTGCTTCTGAAACTTGTGATCAAATGTTTATATATTTAAAGGTTTTGTCGATATTTATTTTTGTTAAATAGCTTTCAAATTTTTATTTCATTACCGACACTAAACTGTCTATTCATGTAGTGGATGTGCGGTTTTTAAATTTCAACTCCTTCGCCCTTAGACGCAGATGACTAGTGCCCCTCTTATAAATTTTTTTCAAGCTCTAATTACGAACTGAAATATATTTTGGTATTTTTTAATTTTAAAAACAGTCAAACAGTTACTATAAAAATCTGCTAGATTATCGGAATATTATTTGAACTAAATTTTAAAATTTAAAAATAAAGAGTAGTTTGGAGAAAAAATTCCATTCGTATTCAAAAATTTATCAATAATTGAATTTATATATTGAAGAAATTTCAGTGATAAATACTGTTTCTCTTTAGATATAAATAATTGCAAATAACTGCAAATTTGAAAAAATTATTGTTTGGAAGTGAGCCGTTTTTTGGAAGATTTTATTTTTTTACTCAGAAAAGCCACCGGTGTTTCATGCTGTATTTCATAACCATAAATTATTAAAGTACTAAATGTGATATCTTTGGTCTAAATTAGTACAAAATAATGAAAAATGTATGAAAAATATGCTTAGTAAAAATTCTACGTCAAAAAGAAGCTTTGTAGTTTTTGACGTCAACTTAAAAGACTAATCGTGGAGGACTTTCCAATTAATTAACTCACCGTAGTCACACACCTGTAACTTTCAATATTCTGTTATACGAATATTGATTGTAAAATAATATTTTTTCAGTAGGCTGTCCATAAATGAAAATTTTCAAAAATTTTTGATCATTGCGTCATGTTATGCAAAATACACATGATGTTAGATGAATCACTTGCGCAATTGCATCAGAAATGTGATGCATTACAAACCGAAATCACTTGTGGGACATTAATTGCACTTAGATTAAGAAAATACTAGTGGGCTGCGCCCCCTGCTCGCTAACGCTCGCCAACCCCCGAAAATTGCTACGCAATCTTATATGGTTTGCTTCGCAAACCAAGCTCGCTTTGCTCGCTACTAACTTAGGTACATTGCAAATGCACAAAATTCTAAGAATTCCAAACAATCATTCAAATCCATATAAATTTTTTTTTCTTCAAAATTACATCTTTTTAGTAAATACTAAGTCATTAAAATATATTTGAATTCAAATAAATGACATGTAATTCGTTAAATCTATTAGAAATGTGCTATAGTATAAAATCTTAAGATAAAATTTCTAAAACTGATATCTCTTTAAAAAGGTTAAAATTTTGGATCACATTTGGTGAGAATGCTCTCTCTGGTTATTTCAGTTTCCGTTTTTAAAAGCGCTATATGTTGAGCCACCTCAGCTAGATTTGGCATGTGACATTTTTAGCGGCAATCATTGGTCGATTTTCTAGCGTTGCCATTCGGGGAGTTGTAATGAGGCTTTTTTTTTGTCGCCGTGTAAGTTGTTGTTGTTGTTCATTTACGTCGCACTAGAGCTTCACAATGGGCTATTGGCGACGGTCTGGGAAACATCCCTGAGGATGATCCGAAGACATGCCATCACAATTTTGATCCTCTGCAGAGGGGATGGCACCCCTGCTTCGGTAGCCCAACGACCTGCACGCGAAGTCGAGCACTTTACGGTAGCACAGTTTAACGAGGACCAATACCGCGCACCCTCGGTCCCTACGCAGACTGATCCAAGTGGCGACCCACCCGCACACTGACCGCAGTCAGTGATGCTTGACTTCGGTGATCTGCTGGGAACCGTGTCTTAACGATCAGTCCACTGCGGGACTGTCGCCGTGTAAGAGAAATATATATATCGTGAAAAAAAGCGCTTTCCACAAAAGCAATGAATATTGTCCAAATAATTTTGGGATCGTTTCTTTGCAGTATGGTCTAAAGATGTTACACCAGTAATCAAATTCTCAAAATATTGTGAATGCGACAATAAAGGAAGATCAACCTTGCCTTTCTGACAGCAAATACCATATTCATTGCTACTTCCTGTCTTCTCTAACATAAAATGCTTAGCATGACAAAAGTTACAAATAAAAGTCATAGATCCAATAGTAAAGGGGTCACAATCGTCATGAACAGTCAATGCAGATTTGTAAAAATCTCGAATTTGTAGAGGTGGCGATTCCCTTCGGCGAGAAATGCTTTCCCGTTTAGAATTCCGCCATTCATTTCTCTGACGTCTGCCAGAGATATTTCGACGCCTGATAGCAGGCATTTTATTTAGGCAGCAGGCACTAAATAAATAAAAATAGAACTAAATAACTAAGATATCGTTTTAAATCTCAAATCAAAATAATTGTTTGTAGAAAGTTTGTTTTGGTTTGAATATTCGCACGTTTGTTTTGGTTTGAATATTCGCACGATGCCATTGCCATTCTATTGTAACGAAACAAAAAATTTATCATGAAACTAAAAATTTATCAAAGGAACTAAAGATATTGAATTCTTTTTTTAAGAAATTCAGTTCCGTTTTTTTTTTATCCACTCTTATTTTTGTTTATCAATCTATTAATTCAGAAATGCTTTAAATCAAACGATGCTTACGGAAACAATGCTTATGCGAACCACCCGAAAAATGATTTGCTGAATTCTCATTGGTTGAAACTAAATTATTAATTTTATTAATTAATTAAAGGAAATTTTCATAATTTAAGACCTTATTGCACATTTACATAACAATACCTTTAAAACGACACCTTATTTGTTGAATTCTGTTGCGTAGTTTGGGAGTTTTTAGCGAGACAAAATATTGCTAGCCTATTAATATATAGATTTATGACATAAATGCATTGCGCATGCGAATTACGGAAAAGATTATAATCAAGCGATATAGAGCCGCGATGGCTCAGGGGATAGAGCGTTCGCCTTCCAATGAGGTGAACTGGGTTCGATCCCGGCGATGACTGGTCAATACGAATTCCGCATCCGGCTTGCACCAACCACAGTGCTGACTTGAGATATTCTCAGTGGTAGACGTATTACGGGTTAGAGTCCCCTTGTCGTCAGGCTAACCGTGGTAGGTTCTCGCTGTCTTCCTCTCCATGTAACGCAAATGCGGGTGAGTTCCATTAGAAAGTACTCCACGAAGGCAAATTTATCCTAATCTTGATCCAGGAGTTTCCTTGTCTTCTGGATTGGGTTCAAAATTAAAAGGCTACGGAGTTGAACATTAGTGGTCGTAAACCCAAAAATTAGGTAGGCTGTTCAACGACGGTTATTAAATGTAAAATAAAATCAAGCGATATAGCCTTAGTGGTTTAGAGGATAAAGCGCTCACTCCCCATTAAGTACATTCAGGTTCAAATACCAGCAATGACTGATCAATACGAATTCTGCACCTGGCTCGCACTGACCAGAGTGCTGACGTAAAATATCCTCAGTGGTCGAAGGATAATGAGTTAGAGTCTCCTTGCCGTCAAGATAACCGTATGAGGTTTTCGTGGTTATCCTCTCTATGTAACGCAAATGCGAAAATACGAAAGTGAAAGTGAAAATTTGTTGAAATTTTTTGAACTAAAAACAAGAACTCGGGTAAGAAACATTTATGTCTTTTTCACAAATTTTCTACAAAATTTTTTTTTCTTTTTTTAACGTTAACCATTTTCCTGCTAAAAAAATTTTAAAAATCGTTAGCAACCAGGAAAATCAGGTATGAATTTATTCTAATGCAACTTTTTCAACGTTCATTAAGATGACTAAGTCGACTCTAAACATATGTCTTAGAATTGCAAATAATTGGAAAGCATCAAGATGACTGACAGCCTTAGTGTATTTAATACTATTATGCTACCAAAGGCTGACACTGATCCGAATTCAAAATAGTACATATAAATAATTGCATATGATTACTACAATTTTACTCCGTAAACGGCATAATAGAGCTATTTCTCCAACATTAGAATCCAATTTTTTTTTAATACAAATTCAAGCTTATATACCATTGCTTAAGCACTTTCTCGTGCATTCAACGCTATGGCTACACTTACCAATGCTCGGATTAACAAATGCATTTCAATCAAAACCAAAACGCCACTTACTTTAATAAAGGATACGGTTGAAGAAATAACAGGGACAACAACTCGTTGACTAAATAAAAACAAAAAAGGCACTATTCTGCCACAGTGGCCTTAATCTTCGGACACTGTTCGGGAGTCTTCATTGTGCGTTTGACCGTAGTGGACAATGCAATTTCAACTCTCGCCCTATTGTGTGTGAGATAGGAATGTAACAAGATGGCTGACGGACTGGTTAAGTAAACTGCCATCCTATCTGATTGAAAGGATACTTTGATCTGTTTTGCGTGATTGAAATTGAGGATTTGTAAGATAATGATTATATTTAGAACAGGCATTGGTTTAATGGATATTATGGGTTTAAGCAAGAGTTATTCAAAATGATTTTTAAATGGAAGTTTAGTAACTCGCAGTCATCTCAATAACTTGAGGGGCGTATTAAACTTCGCTATAAAATGTACTAATAACGATTAATATTATAAAAATTAGATTGTACTGATTGTACTCTGAAAAAAAAAATTATTTTTTTTCTTCCCTTTTTCGAATTTTTTAAGTCTAACGCTAAACCAAATTGAGTACTAAACCTCCAACTTAAACAGTTTTGGTTTTAGGAAGATCTCGTACAATTATACACCTATTAAACATTTGAAGTAATTATTAAGAAAACTATATAAAAAATATGAGTTTGTGTGCCGTTTTTGCTAACATGCGCATCTTTAGATTTCGTTTTTCTTGTGTTTAAATTCTCACTTTTTTTTAATATTGTTTAATTAAGACAAATTTGGTTTTAGCTGCTTTTTAGAGCTTTTCCATTTTGACTTATTGTTTTCGTATTAAATTTTGTTTTTATTTTTTGTTTGACACTATTTCCATAATTCGATTGTATCAAGATTATTAAGCCTAAGTAGAATTATTTCCTGGAATTGTATATGATTAGAAAATAGCTGGATGCCTGATTGGCTGGTTAAGTAAAGTGCCATACTAACTAATTGAAAAGATATTTTTGATCTGTTTTGCATAATTGTAAGCTAATGATTATCTTCATACCATTCATTGGTTGAAAAAGTATTGATAGTTTCAAGAAAGAGCTTTAGTTATTCAAGCTGACTTTTTAAATGCATTTTTAATAACTTTTTTTAATCCTCAAAATAGCTTGAGGGACAAATTGAAAAATGCTATAAAATCTGTAATAGTACTTAATGTAATAAACTAAAGTGAAATATTCAGATTTTGCGTTATCTGGGATTGCGCTTACATCGGTCATCATTCTAGGATATTTTTCAATCTGTAACTCAAAGGAATCGGCCAAAATACTTCGCTCAAAAAAGGAGTGATAATGTGTTAAATGAAAACGTGTTCGAATTTATTTATTTTAGTGTAGGTTTCCCATTCCTACGATCTTTTGAATGAGGAAAAAACAAGGAGACCCACACATTCGGCTGACATTGATGAACAGAGGCGTTTGTTACAACTTTCAGCACAGAGTCGATGTCACTAGTGTAAAAGCCTACGTCAAATATTTTGTACACAAAACATGCCAAGTGGCGAGTTCATCCTTTTAAAGGCGAGGCATTTACCTTACATCTTGACGACATAGTAATTCATACTTCAATGGAAATTCTAAAAGCGTAAAGAAACCTGGTTAATTTTGAGAGATATTATTTCATTTTATAACGTCGTTGAACAGCCGACCCAATTTTAAGTTTACGCCTACCAGTGTTTAACTCCTTAGCCTTGTAATATTGAAACCATTCCAGAAGACGAGAACTCCTGCATCAAGTATTGTAAGAAAAGTGCTTTTGTGTTAACCCGCATTTTTGATACATGGATTGGAAAACCTCCCACGGTTAGCATGACGGAAATGAGACTCTCACCCATGATTTGTTCACTGAGGATATTTTACGTCACTGTGGTCGCTGCGAACCGAGTGCCGAATTTGAATCGACCAGCCATAGCTGAGAGCTGAGATTCGAAACCGGGTCACCTCATTGGAAGGATGCACTCTATTCCCTGAGCCACCACAGCTCAATTCTGAGAGATTGGCACTTTATTTAGTCTTGGGATAGTTTTCGATTCTAAAATCTGGGCGGCGGCCCTTACTACTTTTATAATATTGATTGATTACAATGAATGTGAGGAATTGGATACCTGCAAGTAAATCGAGGCATTTGTCGATTCAAAAGCCAATCAGGTTCGACAAACACGCGTGGCTTCGCTTACAGCTATTCAATTAAATCCGACTTAAGTCAATGGTTAGGCCTAATCAGTTCTCTTCTTCTCCTGTTGCAAGAACCCAGTTATGGAAAGAAAAAAGGAAAAATACGAGGTTATTGTTTTTGACCTAAATTTTTAAATTAAAAAAAAAATTCTTATTTTTACGACTTAGATGTAAATATTTTGTGAATATACCCGGGAGCATTTTCTTTACAACTTCAAAGATGATCGAATCATAAAAGTTTATTATGAATAGTTAAAGTGAAAATTCCTTTCGTTTGATTAACTAACCAGCTGTTAAATTCTTTTTTAAATTCTAGTAATAAAAGTAATCTCTTTTTAATTATAAAAATGGCATACTAGTTTATTTTATGTGAATTGCACCGCCTACTTTAGCCTTCAAAACATCAATTCCTTGTCCTAATTGCCACTCAAAACGATTTTTTACACTCATGAGTCGTTGTGCCCCAGTATTTTCATCAAGGTAGAAAAAGAACTTTAACTTCTATTTACAATTGCTGCCCTTCCAATGTATAAAATTACAGTCATTATGGTTCATCATTCGTAAGGCATCGGTAGTTTGATGAGTATTTCGGTCTCAGCAGATGGCAACAGAGAAAAAAGAGAATGTAAATTGTTCTTTTGAAATTGTATGTTTGGTCGGGGTGAAATTAAATTTAAATGACGATTTTAGCTTTTATTTTTTGTCACTTCACCTGTTAAACTCAATATTTTTTTTAACTGAAAAACATGAACCCTCTGTTCCCAAATTGCTATTATGAAATAATTTTCCCTGCAAACTTGTTTAACAATCGTTTGGCGAGTAATTTTAAAAAAATAATAATTAAGCATGTTCCATTTTAGTTATATTACAGTTCCTTCATGCTGGCGTGTTACCAGTATTAAATGCTTTTTTTTAAAAATCATATATTAAATATAATTTAAAAATAAGAACAGATGTCTCTTACAGATAATTAGAATATTACTTCCATTTTTTTTTTTTTTTTGTACTTTTTTTTTGTACTATTTTTTTTTGTATTATAACTAAAAATAGTTATATACCACTATCTAACAATAAGGTGTTATATTATTTTACAATTACGTCAAAGAGAAATTAAATATACCACCAGAATATATATTCTATTATACGAATGAAAACCAAAAAGAAAAAAATCAGAAAACTAACTTAACAACAAAAAAAGATAAAACTAGAATGGTAGTTATTAGAAGAAAATATACATTTATGTATAATAATGCGTCTTTATAAAATGAGGCATTAGTAGTTCTCCATCTTGGATTTTAGGTTAAAATTTATTTTTGTTTTCCCGATATTTTTTTGGGGTACGTTTTGATGATATAGTATTATTAGACAGCACGATACTTTTGATAAAAAGTAGAAAATAAATGATTCTCTTCATTAAATTAGGAAGAATAGGGCTTGATAATTTTTAGAACTTTTATGAAAATTTCCTCAAAATTTTCTAGCAATTAATTAAAGCGATTTGTAGTTTTGAGTAAGTTAATATAAATCTACACGTTTTTAAGCTTTTAGATTTTTTTAAAATCTAATTTTATTACAGTTTAAACAGATGAAAACATGTTAGGATAACGATTAAAAAAAAATTTTTAGCGTTAATTGCATAAAAGACAAAGATACTTATCAAAAGTCTCAAAACGGGCAACTATATACTGTTTAACTATCCATGAAAAACTGTTGATTGCAGAATTGTATTTGGTGCAATTTCGTCAGAAAAAAATTAAAAGATAATCTAAAATATCACACGCTTTACATCTCAAATTGTGATCGGCTGCTGTTTTGTATTATAAATGTATCAAAATATACATCCAAATAGAATAAATATGCATCATAAATTTGTTGTTGAAAATTAAATATCACACGCTTTACATCTCAAATTGTGATTGGTTGCTATTTTGTATTATAAAGGTATCAAAATATACATCCAAATAGAATAAATATGCATCATAAATTTATTGTTGAAAATTAAATATCACACGCTTTACATCTCAAATTGTGATTGGTTGCTGTTTTGTATTATAAAGGTATCAAAATATATATCCAAATAGAATAAATATGCATCATAAATTTATTGTTGAAAATTAAATATCACACGCTTTACATCTCAAACTGTGATTGGTTGCTGTTTTGTATTATAAAGGTATCAAAATATACATCCAAATAGAATAAATATGCATCATAAATTTATTGTTGAAAATTAAATTAAGACCAAAAGCAGCTTTGAAACAACTCCTTCCCGTCTTTAGCCCTTCGACAGTTAAAAATTGAAGAACTTAAGGAAATCAAATAGACTTTTTTCTTCACTTTTTTCCTAAATGACATTTTTTCTTCGAATCGTTCAGTATTATTCCCAGATTAGTATTTCACAAATGTTCGAAAATTCCCTAAAAAAAAAGTTAAGAGCGATTTTAAAAATGTTACTTATCATTTTAATGAAACCAAGAATTTCAATTGTGAAAGGTATATGATAAATAATGAAGTCTTAACAAAAACAAATCATCAATAAAGTCAGAAGACCGGTCATGCTAGATGTAAAAGTGTTGGTCAATGTAAAATAGTTTAATATGAAAGTGAAAAACAAGTTTTTTTTACTTCCCCTCCCTGACCTTTAAGGATTAAAGCTCAGTCATTTGTCAGTATGACCTACTGATCTATTTCTTTCGTGATCAATGAAAACGAAATGCCTTTCTCTTTTTTAGGAAATTACACTCTATCACCCTTTTCTTTTTAATTGCCGTAACATGAAACACACCTTTCAGTCTTTTGTCTTATACATACCATTTTCAGAAACTACGGAAATTCTGTAGCGGGTATGTATAAGACAAAAGACCATGACCCTTTCTTTATATGGCCTTTACCGTTTAAATTATTTACATGTAATAGTTGAAAAACTATTATAATTCTATTTTAATAAAATATTACTATACATTATTTTTTCCAGCGGTAGTAAAGATAGTGTATAGTGATATTTTATTAAATTATAATCATGATATTTTTTCGCTACTACAGGGAAATAATTTAAACAGCAAAGGTGATATAGAGAAAGGATCATGTTCTAAAGCAGCGGTTCCCAATTTTTTTCGACTATGGAACTCTAAATGATCAACCTTCTTTTGGCAGAACCTCCGTGACTTAAGGAATAAATTTCATTAGAAATTGTGAACTGGTTGGTAGGACGCCGGACTCACGTTTGTGAGACCGGGAGTTCAAATCCAACCGGCTGAAGACTCCCCGTGTAGTAAAACGTGGCTGGTGTACGTTAAATCTGTCGGGTCACAAAGTCCTTCATGTTCCCGTGACAAATTATACCTCTGGATGTATTAGATTGGAGATTTTTCATTCTCTGGTTCAGGACAAATTTACGATCTGTGGATGAATGAATGGATGTATGAATGGACCCACCCTATAAACGGGCATGACGTACGGGTGTGATAGAAGCCGAATTCTTGGCCATAGATGGCTCCACTGGAAAACAAGAATCACACACCCAGTGACTTAATGGCCGACGACTACAACAACATATAAATCAAAGAAAAACTGTTAAATATTTTGAAAAAATTCATAGATTTAAGTTTTATTAATTATTTTGAAAACATTTAGTGAATGAATGAAGAATAAAATTTTCTCATCGACAGTCTTAAAATTGGATTTTGTGTCAGACAGTTGAATTCACGGGTCTTGAGCACCATCTTGTCTAGTTTTGAATTTGATTTTCTTGTCCAGTTCTTAATTTGATAGAAACTGAAAAGGAATGAGCTGAATTATGGTTTCCATTGAATTAAAAACGAAAAAGAACAAAATTAAATGTTGAGAATGGCTATCAGAAATTGGTTGCTTTTATTCGATGCAAATATAAATACAATTATTCATAAATGCATATCCTTTTCATTATTTGTTGTTAGAAACAGCATTGTTTCTAGTTTGGCTTTTCTTTCTATACAAACATTTCCATTAAATAATCTCCTTAAAAATAATGGTAACATTTAATAAATTAATTGGATATAAACTTAATTACAGGTTTTGAAAATCATAACTTAGCTGGACTTATTCTTAGCTACATTCCATTCGTGAGGAATTTTTTCCTTTATACCTTCGCACAAAAATGAATGAGAAATAGAGAATTTGATTGCTGATCAGATTTTCAATTTTGTTTTATGATTCTAAAAAACGATATTTAATATACCGGTATATTTTCTTTTTTAAATTACTTACTTTAGTATTATGGTGATCCAAGTAAAAACCATAGCACAAAAAAGGCTAAATTAAAGGCTATCTTTCACAAATGCTTTTTATGATCATTATTTAAATTTTTTGTCCCCCCACTTGGAAAGTTTTTATCAAATACCTTTAAAATTGGCACTTAAACTATGCTATAATCGCTCAAGTTATCATAAAAATCAATACTCTATAGAAAAAAGCGGCTCTTTAAGTGCAGGAATTTCTTCTTTTTTTTTCATACATATCTAATACCAGGTCAATTACCTTCTAAGACATTCTTTGTTTAACTCCCGCAGAGGATTTGTATACATTAAAATATCTCTTTCATTATCTCTGAACAGATATTGCTTTCTTATTACCTCATGAATCATTCATAATGCTACCGGATATCAAATCAGCACTAACCCTGCTTTAGTTTTGCTTCTTTAATTCTAATTACCAGCCAGAAGTTCCGGTACACTTCCGAAATTATTATGAGGATGCTAAAATGCAATGATAATGTTAAACTACACTAATCTTTGCGAGATTTATTTCATATTATAGTGTGAATTCGTAAGTTTTTTTAAAGGAATTAGTTAATCAATAATCGACGAATTAGTCTGTTCTGTTCTAGTGTTGTATTATTTTATTATATTAGCTTGACGATGATTTTATTTGCCACAGTTAAGAGGTACCTCAAGATAGTATCAAGTTAACATGTCTTATATACTAATGAATTGGTATTTAATATTTGTGGGGGTAGTTACGTCACACTGGGGCATCAAGATGTTTACTTTAGTTATTCACACACCTCTGCACCCTGATGAACGGGACCATCTTCTTTTCTCGGTGTTTTTAACGTTCTTCTGAACAATTAAAGGAGGTGGCTTATCATTCTATTACCAACAAGTCCGTGAATTCAAAATATGATATTTTGTGAGTCCGCTTGACTCCTACATAAACAGATACGTTGTATTTACATTTATTACGATTCAATAGTTTACTTTTAATGCCATTCAAATAAACCTGACAAGTAGCAAAATAGCGACATTGTTTTCATCGCAATTAGCAGCAAAGATCTAGGCCCTGTAGAAACTGCTTAATTGTTTGAGAAAAAAAAAACGAAAGAAAAAGAAAACACACAAGAACTTAGCGTGACCTAAACAGGAAACGAAAGAAGTCTCGCTATTCAAAATAGTTAGTGTTGCCACAGCTCGTTGAAGATTTGAATGTCTGAGAAGTATGACGTAATTGACATCTTTCTTATTATTATGATCGACAGGTTGTTCCGCAAACTTGTATTCTGATATAGCTGCATTTGTGGTAAAGCAGACGATAAAGATGGATTGAACAGATATGGTAACCGGAAGGTTCATTTTAATCAACAGTCGATAAAATCTCGTTGCCAAAAGCATTTTTTCTATATCAAGGGTTTGTGTCATGTCAAAAAGCACGTGCAAAGTTTCAGGGGAAAATAATAAGAAATGATGAATATTTTAAAACGCGAAATGTCATAACAGTCTCTTAGTTTTTTATTTTAAGACTATTGACGATTTTAAGAAACTTTTTTTATTATTTAGACATTTTATGAATTTGTATGAATTTTTCATACATAAGGTTTGTGGCCAATGATGGGGGGAAGGCAATTAGAGATTTTGTCCCATCAGTGTTATTTGCCCTCTACCAGAAGATTTTCAAATAAAGTTAAACTTTGGCATCATTTTTTGAACATATTCGAATTTTAAGGAGGTTTCTTAATCAGTAAATCTATGAATCAAAACCGATAAATTAAATAAATTACTAAATGAAAGAGACACCGTATATATATAGCCAATAATCATACACCTTATCTGTGTAATTCGAATTTCGGTTATATACTATGCCTTACAATTTTTTTTTTTTTTTTTTTTTGTTCTTTAATGAAATATACTTTTGGTTTTAATAAAATTCAGCAGCATGCTGAAAAAAATGTTAAAAAAGCGTAGTGGACTTAAATATACATTCAAATTTATTATTTATTTATTTATTTAAAAAATAAAATGCATTATGCTTATCATTCTTGTCTCAATATTTTCACTCATAAATAAGATGAGTATTTCCAACCCATGAAGCATTCGCGCAAACAAAATTGGTTCCTTTTCGTGGATTTTTGCGCAAAGTAAAATATTAGAATTTTTATATCTGAAAAAAATGTAAGCACACAAGAAAAATTTCACATCTAAAAATGAGACAATCTTTAACATAGTGGACCAGAGTAAAAAAAAATAATCATAGCTAACGTATATGCGTTTTTTTTTTTTTTTGTTTTTTTTTTTTTTGTTTGTACAATTGGAGCAAATTTTCTTCAAAGCTCAAAAGTTAACATTACATGTTTTACTCCACGCCAAAAAAAGACAGAAGTCAAACTTTAGTTCTTTAAGAAGCGAGTATAGGTTCACATACTCGCTGCCCACTTAAGCCTATACTCACCCTTTTAACTTTCGAGCGGCACCAGATGCAGTAATGTTGTCTAGAGATAGTAAAAATGGTGTCTAGGTATAGTAAAGACAAGTAGGTATGTACTCTTATTTACGTCACTCCAGAGCTGCACAAAGGGCTACTGGTAACAATCTGGGAAACATCTCTGAGGAGGATCCGAAGACATGTCATCATAATTTCAATTCTAGACAGAGGGCATCTCATTTGTAAGGCCACTTCCTCAACTTAGACATAAATTTAAAGGGAAAGGAAATTTTCTTCCTGTACCCATAGTACTACACAGCGACCGACCACAAGACTTTCGATTCCGCTGATTTATAGAGCGCTTATATCTACTCGGCGGGTCATAGCGGAGTCTAGGATCAAGCCCAGGCTCCTCCGGATCAGAGTGCGATTCTCTAACCACTGGGCTACCACGGTCTTAAGTTTGATAAGAGTGTGAATATAAACTTCAGTGGGCGCCCTGTTTGTATTTCTCTAAAATCCGATTTTTTTTCCTTAAATAAATAAAAATGATCAAGTATCAACTGCTAATCTTTTATTTCCTTTTTGAAGAAAAAAAAATGTAATATAAATATTTTTATAGGACAAAGAAACACAGACGAAGTTAGAAATGAGGCACCGTGCGGAAGAGGACGCCCTCTATCGTCAATTTGCAAAGAAAAGACAAGAGGAGGAAGTCCATATCACAGAACTAATACAGGTATGTATTTGCTCCATACATTGTTGTCGTAGTGTTTATTGCCATGCAATGTCTCAAAGTAAGGAGAGAAAAAAATCCCTCCCTTTAATAAAATATTCTTTTAAGCATGTGAGAATGTGGCAAGCAGAGTAGGAGTGATAAGGCTTGAATACCTCTGACTTCTAGTCGAAAAGGCCTCCAATGAACACTAAAATTTTAAAACTTTTATTAATATTTTTGTGCTTTAAATGTCAATTTTTAACAGATAATAATTTATCTCAGTCACCATCAAAATATTTTCTAAAGAATAATCTGTGATTTTTAGATAAAAAATGTTGATAATGGAGTTTCAGATAATTGCAATTAAAATATGCTTCTTATATAAGATTATTATTTAGATTATTTTCTTGGAAATGATAAATTTTTACCTTAGAATAATTTACATTGCATGTTTCTAATATTTGTTTCTTTCTTTTTTTTAAAATTTAATTGGTGTTCTCAATTCAATTTAACATTTCTTTATTCTATTTTGGCACTATCTAGTTTTATTTTCATATATTTGAAAAAAAAAGAAAGAAAAAAAAAACGTTTTGATTTAATATCTAAAAGAAATGAACTGCATCATAAGCTTGGTCTATAACTGTGATTTCTTATACTATTTATTGCTGCATAGCGGATGAAAATGATAGTAAAAGTAAGTAAAATATTTTTAATGTATATTCATTACTTAATTTATATTTATATCATAACTTAACATATTTTAATAAATTTAGTTGCTTAGATACTCAGCAAAAAAATAATTCAGCAAATCAGAAATTTTTAAAAAAAAGTTTAATAATCTTTTAAATATTTCAGTAATTTGTCCGTCCTGAGGTCTACATAATTCTACATAATACATAATACTTCATGGCAAGCTGGTATATATGTTTTAAAATAATAACTTTTCTCGCTTTAAATTATTTTAATACTTCCTTTTTAATAGTTGGTCAATAATAGTTGGCTTCAATAATAGACTTCAATAATAGTTGATCATAATTTTAAAACAATATTGTTCCTACTCATCTAAATATGAGTCTGCGACCCCTCATGGAGATAGATGTTGAGGCTTTCATATCATTTTATAAGCTTCAAAAAGCCCCCCCCCCCCCTCAACAAAAAAAAAATCAGGGCTTTGCATATGGAAGAACGGCTTCTGGTCTTCAGCACAAAGGGCCTTCCGCCAAATTTCTTCTTAAAAACAAAAAAAATAATAATAAAGAAAGAAAGAAAGAAAAAGGGAGAAGTCACTGGGTGAGAGATCAGGACTGTTTGGTGGATGATCAAACTGCTCCCAACCAAGAATTTCCATATAGTTTTGCGTTGCAGTCACCGAGTGTGATCTGAAATTGCCGTACAACAACATAACGTCAAATATGAGAAGGTTAGGACACATTTTCCGAATAGCATCTTTCAATTTCGACAGGGTGACGCAGTAAGGGTTCGAACCTCCAAAAGGTCCAGCAACAGAATTCCAGTACCAGACTGAGTGATTCATCTCCGCTTTGTGCAGGCACTGCAACAGCACAATTTACTCGATCTCGTTCGAATGATACCTTGTGGTGTCTGGGTGTCAACTGATGACTTGTTTGAGAAAACTAAAGAGGAAACTGATTTTTGAACTTCCTCTCGGGTTGACGATCAAAATCGGCAATAAGTGGCGCAAGGCAGAACTACTTATCTATGGCATCACTTTCGGTGGCAGCACTTCCTACTGGGGAGAAATTTTTTTTTTAAAATAGTGATCATCTATGGCATTCTTTCACCATTAGCGTGTGGATAGTCATTGAAGAAGAAAGTACGTTAGTTTCTGACTTGATTTTCACGATTCATTATATGGAATTCAAAACTGCATTAGGCATGTTTTTTAAAGAAAACATCGTGTAAATTTAAAAAAAATATATTTCACAATTAAATACGAAAAATGTTGTGTAAGGGGGAAATATCGTAGTATATTCACATACAACTGATTAGAGGAGGAGAGGGAAGGGGGAGGGTCGAGACATGGAATCTGTCTTTTCACGAGATGGCCTCGTTTCCAGCTTTGCAATAGCGAATTGTAAATAGTAAGTGGAATGCATTTAGTTAGCAAACATGTGATTAGTTAAGTAGTAGTTCTGTTTGTAATTCTTCAGCAATCTCTTTTTTTAATTTTAGAATTTTAAAATTTCAGGAAGAATGGGAGAAAGAATTGGAGAAACTCACATCGCGCTTTAATTATGAAATCAAAATGAAGAAGAGGAGAATTTCAACAGACGAGGAAAAAGCCCTCACATTCAAGTATGTAAAGTAAAAATCGACATTTTTTTTAAAAATACATAATTTTTAATTTTTCAGTTACTGATTTAATTTGAGCTAACATCCACCCTGGCAGCAAAATAACTTAGGCTCCCATTAGACCAATATTCAGGAATATTGGCTCAATAAGAGTTCAAAGGCCATTACCTTCCAATATTGGCCCTATATAGAATTACCCTATTCACCGGATATTTTACATCCACTTTACAACTAATATCGCCCCTATTTTATTTTATTTTATAACTGTCGTTGAACAGCCGACTTAATTAAGGGTTTACGATAACCAATGTTCAACTCCGTAGCCTTGTAATTTTGAACCCAATCCAGAAGACAAGGGAACTCCTGGATCAACTATTGGAAGAAATTTGCCCTCGTGGAGGACTTTTTAAAGGAACTAACCAGCATTTTCGTTACATGGAGAGGAAAACTACGTAAAACTCCCACGGTTAGCCTGGCGGCAAGGGAACTCTAACCCAAGATCCGTCTACCACTGAGGATATTTTATGTCAGGACTGTGGGCAGTGCAAGCCAGGTGCGGAATTCAAACCGACCAGCCATCGCTGGGATTCGAACCCGATTCACCTCATTGGGAGGCGAGCGCAATTAACAGGCTTGATTCAACTGGTTTGAAGTGTTTATTGTCATTGATTACTGATTGATTCGTATAAAGAAGTCAGTATTTAGTAGTAAGAGTTACGCAACACAAGAAACGAAAGCCTTGCTGGTATGGAATTTTAACCCTTTGACGCAGAAGTTTTATTAAAAAAAATTTTTTTTAGCATTAAATTAGTTTAAAATAAGTGAAAAATATTATATTTAACATTTTAAAAATTTATGGTTATAAAATATACAGTATGAATTACTGGTGTCTTTTTCTGCGTCTAATATCTTCCAAACACAGCTCACTCCCAATCAATAATTTTTCAAATTCGCACTTATTTGCAGTTATTTTTATCTAAGAGAGGCAGTTATTCATTATTGAAATTCCTTCAATTTGCTAAATAAATTATTGATATCTATTTGGAAAAAAAATATTGAATAAAAAAAAAAAATTCACACTACTTTTTTTTATTTTATATTTTATCACAGATATAATTCCGATAATCTAACAGATTTTTTTAGAAACTATTAGACTATTTTTCAAAATAAAAAAAAATCTATCAAAATACAATATACAATATGCTTGTTAGTACAGAGTCAGAAAAAAAATGAGATAAAAGCGACATCACTATCCCATCTGCGTCAAAGGGTTAAACTATTCATTTATCTTCATCCACTTATACATTATCCAATACACAGTCAAAACTTCTGTCACCGAATAGAAAAAATCTACGTATAGACCTGTTTTATCTATTATGCTTAAAAATTCTTTTTTTATTCGTTTAAGTATAAACACAAAAAACTGATTAATTCAATAATACCTCATCGTGTTTTTCGTATGCCGAATTATTTTATTGTCTATTTTTTTTTCTTATTTATTGAAGTATTATCACGAAATTAAATAATTCCTTTATTATTGAATTTAGTGTTCACAGTTCATGATTAATTCAATAATGCCCTAACCTTGATGCTTTATTTTTGAATAATTCAATAATTCCTTATCGTATTTTTCGTTTGCCTCATTAATTTGTGGTCTAATTTTTTCTTATTCATTAAATATAAACATTAAAAGATAATCTATATATATATTTCTCTTACACGGCACCAAAAAAAAATGCCTCATTACAACTTCCCGAATGGCAACGTTAGAAAATCGACCAATGATTGCATCTAAAAATATCACATGCCAAATCTAGCTGAGGTGGCTCAACATATAGCGCTTTTAAAAACGGAAACAATAACCAGAGTGAGCATTATCAGGTTGTTCAATTCAGCTGCGGATAATAAAAAATAAAAATGCTGTTGCCAGCCATAGAATTGTTCTAAAGGTAACTTAGCAACAAATCAAATTATGATACCTGAGCGCTTGACGTAACAAATCCTTCAATTCTATAAGTGTTGTATCGCCAAATGCCCAAATTAACGATTGCAATTTCAAATTAATATTGAAATGTACAGGTTTAGAATTTTCTACAGTGAAAAGTTTTCGGAACTTCAGTATTCAAAAAAGTATACTAAAGCTAGACGTTAAGAACGTATCCAATGAGCGAGCAAAGCGAGCATTGGATACGTGGAGCATTGGAAATGAACTGTGAAAGCAGTTCCGGGGGTTGGTGAGCGCCAGCGAGCAGGGGGCGAAGCCTCCTAGATAATGCAATAATACCTAATCGTTTTTTTCGTATACCTTATTAATTTGTGGTCTAAGTTTTCTTATTCTTTAAATATAAACATTAAAAGATGATTAATTCAATAATACCTTATCGTTTTTTTTTTTTTTTTTTTTTTTTTTTTGTATGCCTTATTGATTTGTGGTCTAAGTTTTTTCTTATTCATTAAATACAAACATTAAAAGATAATTAATTCAATAATACCTAATCGTTTTTTTCGTATGCCTTATTAATTTGTGGTCTAAGTTTTCTTATTCTTTAAATATAAACATTAAAAGATGATTAATTCAATAATACCTTTTCGTTTTTTTTTTTTTTTTTTTTTTTTTTTAGTATGCCTTATTAATTTGTGGTCTAAGTTTTTTCTTATTCATTAAATATAAACATTAAAAGATAATTAATTCAATAATACCTAATCGTATTTTTCGTTTGCCTTATTAATTTGTTATCGAATTTTTTCTTATCCAATGAAATATAAACATTAAAAGATGATTAATTCAATAATACCTTAAAAAATTTTTCTCGTATTCTTAATTAATTTGTTGCATAATTTCAGGCACCAAAGGGAAAAGGAAGATCTGGAGAAAAACATGACCATCAAACTGGACAGAAAGAAGGAATCCTTAACTCGAAAACTTTTAGAGCAAGAAAGAGCCGCCACGGCTGATTTAGTAGAAAAACATTCCAAAGAAATGTTGAATCTCATCAATGAAAAGAGAACGGAATTCGTTCGAGTAAAATTCCTTTTTCTTGTCTTAAACAACAATCCACTTTTTAAAAACTTACTCTATTTAACTATTTTCTTATTATTTTACCCTTACTAACTGTTATGAAATGTAAAAGTCAGCAACCACTCATAACTATGTATTTTAAAATCATATGGTCATATTTCTTGGTTAGCATGACCTAATATAAATATGGAGAAAAAAAAAATCAAGCCATAGTGAACGTATGATATTTTCATCAGATGGTTCGCTTTTATTTAGAAAGTGAAGATAAGTCCCAAAAATATTTTTTACCACATTTTTAAGGACTTCAAAAAGTGGATAAATGCACAAAACATTGGAAATACTGTTCCAGCAACAAAGTTGAAAATATTCCAACAAAAAGAAGCCTATCAACCCTGTAACAGAAAATAACCTGATGCCATCAGTTAAAATGCTCGTCTGACATACGGTTGCCATCATCTATACTAACGTTAGTGGCTGGCTTACAGTTGTCAGATATTAATGCTGTCAGCTAGCACTTTATTCTGCTGGCTAGCTAACTAAGGGATATACAGCGAAGAGCCATTATATTATGACCACCCTCCATCTATAACAATGGGCTCGCACAGGTTTTCATGGTTTCTCGCCCAGGAACAATGTCTTCATGGGGCACATTAGGACCCATAATCCTCATAGAACAATCCCTGACGTCTGTAAGCTACTTGAACATAGTTCACCCATTCATGGCAACAGTTTTTCCTGCAGGGGATGGTGTTTACCAACAGGATAATGCACCATGTCATAAGGGTCAAATCGTCATGGATTAGTTCGAGGAACATTCCAGTGACTTTCAAGTCATGTCTTCCCCCCAAATTTACCTGACCTTAATCCAATAGAGCATTTGATGTCCTTCTTGGAAAACCAAATTCGTGCTGCCACGCTACCCCCTCGCAATGTGAGGGAATTGCAGAACTAGTTGGTGAGCGCTTGGTACCAGATACCTCAGACCACCTATCAGCACCTTGTGGAATCAATGGCACGGCGGGTGCTAGCAGTTTTGAGGGCTAAAGTTGGTCCTACATGTTATTAGCAAGGTGGTCATAATGTAATGGCTCTTCGGTGTATATTACTCGTTAATTACATAGGCGATAATCTGTTGCTTGTATATTGGATGTTCGTCACTTAATCAACAATTGACGACCTACAATCTATGTAGATTCATATCATATCGGCAACTTATTACTGGTCTGTAGCAAGCAATGATTATTGGAAGACTATCTATAAGTCTCATCTCATCCACCGTAAGGTTCGATAAATTTGAGGGTTTAATTTTCAGTTCTTATAAACCTTTCAATAAGTAGGCTATTGTAATTTTATAGCCACTATTCAGTCTATGTATATATAAATATATATTTCTTCACTTAAAAGTTCTTTATTTATTCTTTTTAGAGTCAGAATCTTAACGATAGGGAAGGTTACATGAGTGAAGATCTGACCCCTTACCCAACACACCCTCCACCACCAGGTCCACCCCTCATTTCGAAACATGAAATATACAGCGATCCCAGTGTTTTTCTGGAGCTCGACCAAGTAGCCATCAATGTAAGATATTGTATCATTATTATTATTATTATTATTATTATAAGTTCGTAAAGTATTTTAAATTACCGATCATTATTATTTGAAACAGATATTTCAAAAAATAATAATGGTCAAAAGATTGATACAGATCTCGTGACATTCATTTAAGTCAAATCATCATTTATGATAAGGCATGCCAAATATAGGTATTTGTAATCCACTTTAAGCCAAACATAGACATTTCGTAAAATGCGGTAATGTTTTCATTGAGATGTGCTTAAATTAGATTTATTAAGACACTAAAAAAAAGTCACTTGAATGAAAAATAATATTTTATTTGAGAAATAAAATGTTTGCACACATGCACCATTGGCAAAACATTTATTTGAATAGTATTTTTTTTATAAAATTTGTTTTATTTTATTTACCGAACTTGAAAATTTAATCTCTTATAAAAACGTATGATTAATCTCAAATGGAATAGTTATACATTTTCCTAAAATCGAATTTGTCAATTACCGTTTAAAGTAAAAAAACTAGCGTAGTTTAAAGATTTCTCATGAAAAAGTATTTACTCCAATTGAATGACGAATATTTTATAGATCTCATCAGAATTCTTAAAAATAGCAGGGGAAAAAATTAGTGGAAAATATACGTCACAGTGTTAATAAAAAATATTAATTGAAATGGTGCATATTTGGTCGAAAATTGATTAATTTAGATTCATCGATGTCAAGTATTCCTGATGGTATGATACCATAATCGATAAAACCATACTTGTATTCTTAGCTATATTCTAAGAATACAACTAGGTTTTCTTAGAAAGTATCTAAGAATACGAGAATATAACTGTGCATTCACTAAGAATACAACTATATTGTTTTCTAAGGTAATCGATAGTTTCTACGCCGGAAAAGCGTTTATTTAATAATTTATTGAGATGCATTTATTTGATTATTCGGGTGAGAAGCATAATCATATACTTCAGAATACACTGAATAAGATTGAATAAGATAAACGCCTATTTATTAATGTCAGTTATTGTATTTTATTTTATAACCGTCGTTGAACAGCCTCCCCAATTTGGAATTTACGACTACTAATGTTCAGCTCCGTAGCCTTGTAATTTTGAACCCAATACAGAAGACAAGGGAACTCCTGGATCAAGTATTGAGAGAAATTCGCCTCCATCGAGAACATTTTGATGAAACTAACTCGTATTTACGTTAGACGGAGGGGAAGACCATGAAAGCCTCCCATCGTTAGCCTGACGGCAAGAAGACTCTAACCAATGATCTTTCTACCACTGAGGATATTTTAAGTCATCACTGTGGTCGGTGCAAGCCGGATGCGGAATTCGTATAGACCAACCATTGCTGGGATTCGAAACCAGTTCACCTCATTTGAAAGCTCTATTTCCTGAGCCAGCAAGGTTCTCAGTTATTACATCGAGTTGCTCAGAAGAAAGTCCCAGTAGATAAACCATTTGCCATTTTATTTTCACCGCCAACTTAACACGTAAACCGCTTAATCATTATATATTTTGACAACTGATATAACAGGGCTTGCTTGTTAAAAATTTCGATTGATTCTACGCTGTAGTTTGTGGTTGATACCCTCTCAAATTAATGAGTTGAAAAGCAGAATTTTTTGGCATATTTTACTTTTTACTATCAAAAAGGTAAAAATTCTATTCAAACAAGAAAAGAAAAAATCATCCGATGTATATACAGATTGCTGTTGTTTATTTACGTCACACTAGAGCTGCGCAATGGTTATTGGCGACGGTCTGGGAAACATCCTTGAGGATGATCCGAAGACCTGCCATCACAATTTTTTTCTTCTGCAGAGGGGATGGCACCCCCGCTTAGGTAGCCCGACGACCTGCACGTGACCTGCACTTTATGGTAGAGCAGTTTAACGAGGACAAATACCGCACACCCTCGGTCCCTACGCAGACTAATCCAAGTGGTCACCCACCCGCACACTGACCACAGCTAGTGATGCTTGACTTCGGTGATCTGCTGGGAACCGTGTCTTAACGATCAGTTCACTGCGAGACATGTGTATAGAGAAGATGGTGCGTTGTATATGTAGCACAAACTGGTTTGCAAAATTTCGATTAATAGACATGAAAATGCACTACGCCACTTACGGCTGATGAAGACACAATAAAGGCATTATAAAACCGACAAATAAAAACTCGCAAGAACCCTGAAAAATTAAATTTGTCGAATTTGACCGTTTATGATCATTTGAAAAACCTTAGGTTTAATCCCAAAACTTGACATATCGGTTCCTTATATTCTAACGGGGAAAAAAATTGCGCCGTCTCATCGACGTCTGCGATTTTTTATAAGTAGTCTGCGCAGACTATTTAAAAAGTGGACCTGTTGTGCGCATGAACCCAAATTTGATTTTAAAAGTAAGTGAGAGAAATTTATCATATATATTTGAGAATTGAATATGTAGTGGTTGACCAGTGAATAAGACAAACCAAACATATTCATAAATTAAACAAATTTTTAGAAATATATTTGCTACCACTTTTTACTTTTACTACATTTTCTATTAAATGGCTCTTTCGTAATCTAGTTTGCTTTCATAATGATCTGATCAGACTACCTATAAGAAACCGTGTGGAGGCTTTTAGTTATAGGAGGCGTTGGATCTATTCCTTGAAGTAGAATTATCGTTCGTTATAAGATTAATGAAACTATAGTTTTTTTTCTTAGAATATATTTTTTAACATTTGCATTTAAATGTATGCTAATAAAATTTATACTATTTTTCTAGGTAGCTCAAAGTGATCAACAGACGTTTACGGATTTAGTGAGACAGCTTATTGGAAGTTGCATCACAGACGTTGAAAAAGCGAGGTAAGTTATTCGTTTTTTCAACGTTGAAATTATCTTCATTGATTTTCTGATAAGTTAAAACATTGCGTGACATCGTTTCTTAGAAAGAGCTTCAGTGTCTAAATTTGAATTACGTTCTGAAAAAAAAAATTTAAAACATTTGCATTGTGGAGCACCAAGTGCGAAACTGCTAAATATGTGTGATATTCATTTCAAATTACGGTTAAACTTTAGATGCAAAACAACCAAGGCCTAGCCTTTAAAATTACAATTTGTTCCCTTTAAATATTTATTTTACTTTAGCTTTATTTAAATTTTACTATATTTTTAAAAAAAATCTTGACTGTCATCTTCATAATATTTAAGAAATGTTTTCATACACTTTCAAAATTCATTTTAAATTTCAAGTTCCATACTTTTTCTGAATTTATCTTGGATTTATGAAAAAAAAAATTTAAACACCTAAAAAAAGAGTATTGCGGAAGGGACTATCTAGACAAGCGATTCCCGAAAAGTGTTCCTCGAAACCCCAAGGTTCCATAGAAAGATCAAAGGGGTTCCATGAGTTAAGCCTTTTTTTCTTTCTTTAAACCAGAATTAATTTTTAAAACTGTAACAAATTTGCATCGAACCGATAAACAATTATTTATTTACTAGTTAGATTATTTTTGTAAAATTTTTTAAATAAATAAGAAATAAAATAAAAAATTTTAATAAAAAAAAAATAGCAAATTTATAAAAATATATTTTTTCCTCAAAAACAATATATTGAATAAATTACTAAAAAGATATTCCTTTCCAAATGATTGCATCAGTATTTCTCATCGAACTTCAAAATTCAAAATAAAATAATCAAATTCAAGAATAAAGGAATATTTTTCATCGTATTTTATTCAATTTTATTTATGTACACGGCAATAACTACCAGACTAAAAGCCGCTGCCGACTTAAGAATTTAACAGCCAAATATAAATTTTAAGACTTATGAATGAAACAATTTAAAATTTTCATTCTTCACATTTAATGTTTCCATCTTAATTTGTAGTTTTTTTTTTTTTTTTTTTTTTTGGTTAGTACATTCACATTGCTGTAGGATCATTAACAAAAGAATTTGTATTCATATGAATAAAATAATATTATAAAACATCAAGATGAGCTGGAATGACACGTAGCGTTATTAAGTACCCAAGATTTCTACCATGGTCAGCAATAGATGATTTATCTAATTTTTAATAACAAACAAATATGTTGTATTCCTTTTTTCTAAATTTTAAAACACGTCTGGTTTGCCCAGAGTAACAAAGGCTGCATTAACAATGCTTTTCAACGAATGAAGTGTGTTATCATTAAAATGTAAAACTTTTACCCAAAAACCTTTCTTTATTGAAAAGAGTTCACGTAATTCCATAATATGGATGAAACGCGCATTAGAATTTTAAAAAATTTCTGATATTCTTCTGGCATAAACAGGGCAATCTAGTAACTAGCTATACTTTTTTCCAAATCGGACATTTTTATGTTTTGTTTCCAAATAGGCACTTAACAAAATTTTGAAATTCACTATAAATAGCAGCACAATAAGCAGAAACAAATCGCAGCCTACACAGCCTGTAAGTTTTTTAAATTATTCTAAAAATATCCCATCCAATTATCCACAAATCTTCCCAGTGCAATTTGAAAATGTGACTTATTATATTTTCCAAACCTTTCATGAATATGTGCATGTATAAATACATTCTTGAGCAACATCCTCCTTAAAATTACACTTGAAAAATCTCGTAAAAATGTTTAATTAAGTTCCAATCTATACACTTTATAAATAGAATAGGCGTTTCAAGGTAACACGATTTCTCCACTCTCTACACATTTCCTCTCTCTGTTACCATGGTTTCGGCAAATCCGATTTCTTACTCAACCGTGCTTCTAAGGGGGGGAGTCAGATTTGTCATAACCATGGTAACGAATATAGGAAAAATGTGCAGGGTAGGAAAATCGCGTAACTTTGAGTTGCCTATTCTATTTACAAAGTCTAGATCATATAGATGTCGTAAGAGACTCTTTTATTATCACTGTAGATTTTTTGCACTTATTAAATTAAAATATTTATGCAGAGCAATCTTTCGTTGGATAACAGTGAAGAACCTAAACACCATGACGTTCGACGACAACGTGAATGCTGACACACCCATGGGTATTCTTCGTGGTATCAAGCATGGAACAGAGAGCTATCACGTCTTGTTCAAGAGATTGTGCAGGTAAACGAATTTTGGGATTTTATGAGACACAAAGTTTAGGTCGGAAATTCTTATTTTGCAGTATTTTTTTTATTTAAAGCTGTCATTCTAATTTTAAAAAATTTCCGAACTTTATGTTTGCATTTTCTTTGAAAAATAGATATATATTAAAAATAGCTTTAATATTGATAAAATTGATTATATTGATAAATATATACAGCTTTTACGTTGATAAAACAGCATTAATCTCAAATAAAATAATTTCTTTCGTTGTTATCGTAAGGGTTAGAAAGTATTTCTATGTAAAATAATTCCTTACCTTTACAATATCTCAATTTATCAGATTTATTTTTAGTTAATTCATAAATATATATGTTTTAACGGAAAAAAGAACGGAATTTGAAAAAGCAGACGATTTAGAAACTGAGATAGGTGGCGCATTTCTTAAATGAATTTTTTTTTTTTTTAAATATGTTATAAATAGTTTTTATGTTCTAAATAACATTCAAGCTTTAACTATGTAACTGCAAAATAGTTTGTAGCCCGTAAAACATCTTATCAGAATTTATTTTTAAAAAATATATTTTAGCGAGATAAATACAAAATTCGGTAAAAAAAATATATAAATAAAAAAGTACGATAAATTGCACATTCTTGCAATCACTTTCTAATTTTCAATTTTAAAACACGATATTCATGAAAACATGTTTTATTTGGTAAATAGTTTTACAGGGGTATTTGGCAATATTTTATGGAAAAGATAAATTTAATATATAAAACACGAATTTAAGAATTTTCTAACACTTAATCATTGGATACAGAAAAAGCTTTAAGTTGTATTGAACTTTAATCTACATGTAATTAGATGTTGCAAGTCACCCACAATCTGGCATGATTGCTATCAACTAACAAAATTAAGCAATAAAATGTTAGAATGCAGTCAGTCGTGATGATTAAGTATTTTTTGAGGACAATATTAAAGTTTATCTTAGATTGTTATTATGCAATAAGAATTTAGAGACCCTATTTATTATCTTACAGAATGCGAACTAATATCTCCTACTCTCTTTTCACTTCGAACAGCTATATTCATGAAAAATAGTAGTAGGAAAATGGCTATAAGTTTTTGACGTTAAAAATTCAGTTCTGACACCATCAAACTAATGTATTTTTTACCTCCACAGTTACGCTGGTCTCCATTGCGTCGTCATTAAAGGATATTCCAAAAGTGCTGGATATCAACCAGGTGTAAAATTCGAGGATAATCGTTTCCGGAACTCCTGGAATGCTGTTTATGTAGCAGGCGCATGGAGATTTGTCCAATGCAACTGGGGTGCCAGGCATTTAGTCAATGCCAAAGAGGTTCCAAAACCTGGCAGCAGAGGAAAATCGGACAGTCTTCGATACGAGTACGATGACCATTACTTCCTAACGGATCCTAAAGAATTCATCTATGAATTTTTCCCCCTCCAACAAGAATGGCAATTACTAAAAGTGCCTATTACGCTGGCTGAATTTGAAGAATTACCATTTGTTCGATCTTTGTTTTTCAGGTCAGTTGATAAATTTGTTCAATTCTATTTATTGTTTTTAAAAAAGAGAGGCAATAATCAGTCTATCCCCAGAAAGCATGTAACCCTTACGGCAACTTTCTATTTTCACGAAAATGTTAGAACTAAAAACCTTTTTTCAATAAAGCAAAAATATTGCAGTTTCAAACCTTTCATCCTAAAAGGATTAAAAATTATTTTTTTTTAATCTCTTTGTTTAAAAAAAAGTATTGTCACTTAGGTAAAAGGGTATGACATTTTAGCTGACGTCACACTAGGGATAGGATGAAATTGCATTGTCCATTAAAATTTTATGACAAGGTGGATTTTAAGCTGAGCATAAACCTTATAAATGACCTATATTTAAGATTATTTATTGAGACTAGCTTTATTAAAGGATTTTTTTTTTCCACGCTTGAAAATCCTAAGTCAACCTCGATTTAAGGTTTTTATATAGAAACTTGTTTTCCAAGGTTTTGGATTAGGGTAATGTGGGTGGAATAGAGCAGATTGTCACAGATCTCGTTTTAAGGTTTACACGTAAACCGCATTACAAATCTTTTTATGTTTACATTGAAAAGTTTTTGCTGAGTGAAAATTATCCTTATTTTGCTATCTGGGTCTGCACCAATAGATAGAGTTATTTACCAATGAGTTGTTCAGTTTTTAAAATAATTCAATACATTTTCAAAAATTTAGCAACTAAAACAAAAAATCTGTTTTACAGGTATTTGAAATTTTTTGGAAGAAAAAAAAAAAAAAAACATCTCTTGTGCAATCATTTTAAATTTACAAAAGAGACTAATACATCTCTCATGCCAACATTTTAAACCTCTATACTATAACATTTCTCATGCAAACACTTTAAACTTAGATACTAAAACATCTCTCAGGCAAATATTTTAAACTTAACAAATGTAGACATTTTAAATTTAAGAGAGAGAGAAAAACGTTTTTCATACAGATACTATTCGGATTAAGAGCGATGGGCAAAACATGTCATTAGAATTATGCAGGAAAGACAAAAACAACTCTCAAACGAAACATTCAAATTTTGCAGGAGAAAAAAAATATGAGTCA
The DNA here is from genome assembly GCA_949128135.1 of Parasteatoda lunata. Taxonomy (NCBI): domain Eukaryota; kingdom Metazoa; phylum Arthropoda; class Arachnida; order Araneae; family Theridiidae; genus Parasteatoda; species Parasteatoda lunata. The sequence continues at coordinate 77,920,484 of OX421978.1, forward strand.
GTCAATATATGTATATTTGAATTTGTAATATTTGGAAGGCAGAGAAATTTCATGATTGTTTTAAGATTTTTTCTTCTTACATATATTCAAGATAGTTTTAAGATGGATCTTCTTCTAGCTTGAAATATAATGATTATTTTTGATAAATACTAATAAATAAATAACTTTCAAAGTACTTAAAAAAAGAAATAAATAAAAGTAATAATAAATAAAGAATCTTTTATTTTTGTTACATTAAAAAAAAAAACTTATTATACACTTAAAATATTGCTCCTAATCATATAAATTTAGCAACTACTATTAAAATATCTATTTCAATTTCCAGATATGGCTTGTATTTCCCTGATGAAGAGACAAGAGCAGTTTTAAATACAGACAGTACTGGAGCAGCAACTGTACGAATCTCAATGCCATCCAGAATGTCTTCTAGCTTAATATTCCATTACAACCTCAAATTTTATGACACCGACGTGGATACATACGAGGCAGTAAGCCTCAAGAGGTTTGTAATGCAATCTGTAGTGGGAAACATAGTGGCATTCAGAGTCCATGCCCCTTGCAGCGGTGCCCTCTTGCTTGACATCTTTGCGAATGCTGTCACTCCGCGAGAGTACCTCACTGGAGAACCAATGAAATTCAAAAGTGTCTGCAAGTTTAAGATAGTGTGCGATGACCTTCAAACTGTAATGGTACCACTTCCAGATTGCGCAAGCGGTGAATGGGGGCCCATGAAGGCTACCAGACTTTTTGGTTTGGTACCCATCACCCATGAGGACGCCCTGATATTTGCACCGAAAGAGCTTGAAATTCAGTTCAGGATGTCCCGACCATTGACGGACTTCATGGCTACTCTTCATAAAAATGGCGTAGAGGAAAAACGGTTGTCCAAGAATGTTACACAGTCCGTGGAAGATGATTTGGTCACGTTCTATTTGAATTTCAGTGAAGACGGACAATACGGTATGGACATTTATACGAGAGAAATGAATAGTGACCTTGACAATGGAGATAAGCATCTTTTGACTCATTGTTGTAAATATTTAATTAATGTTCATTCAAATAAACCATCACAATCATTTCATTGAAAGAGACTATTGTGTTCCAAGACTATAGTTATATACGAGAATAAATATTATAAAGTGATCATTGCCGAAATGTAATTATGTACTTGCTTAATGCACTTACAGCTGGAAACTAAGCATAATTTATGTGTTACAGATGCTTAATCATCATAATCATCTCATTTGCTTGCAATTATCAATTCAACAGTTCTGCGAGAATGTAGTGTAACTTGCATCATTGCAGTAATAGCTACTGAAAGTCTGAATTTAGTTGCGTTAGTGTTTGGAAAAATTTTATTTTGTTTAGTAATGACTTGAAAAGTGACTTGTAAATTCTCCTACTTTATGTACTTTGAACAATTGAAGAAAAGTTGTTAATTATTGCATTAAAATTAAAGCACGAATGGACAAAGATTCGATAACATAGAAGTAATTTGACAATTGTCACTAAAAACAGAATTATTAAAAAAAAATGTTTTGTACAATTTGGTGATATACCTTAAAATTTTATATTATTTTTTCTAACAAAAAAAATTCTTTTTTAATAAAACTATAACGAAGAATGACTGTATATACTCAAATTTAAACTGAAATAATTGATATTTTTTATAAAAGGAAGATTATATGTTGAACTGTTTTTTCTAGTACAAGTTTAAATGAAGTGAAAGTAGATGTCTCATAAATTATTAAACTTTATCATGGCTTGTATAATTTTCGGAAATGCATCCAGTTTTGCGGGTTGAAGTTTAAAGAACTAGCTTAACTATGACTAAATTATATTCACCATAATTAGAAAATCAGAGTTTATTAAGCGAGCATATACAGAATCTTTAGAAAAATTATAACTGTGATAAAACTCCATATAATATGCAGGTTGAATATATGTAAGCATTGCTGATGCTAATATTGAAGTTTAATTGTCCTTCCTTAAATTTATTAAGATAAAATTGCAATCACTCATGCAAACCATGTCAATTTTCATTAATTAACAATAGTTATATGGTTTAAAACAGTTTCAGAAGGTATTATGAAAATCAAACATACTTTTTTTAATAAATATTTAGGTAAATTATAATTAGGGTTCTGATACCAAACTGATGGGAAAATGGCAAAAGCAGCCTCCTAACATTGCTAGCCTGAAAAAGCAGCAACAAATTGACATAAATTTTGAAGTCCAGAACTACAATAGGTGAATAAGCCATGAAATCATCTGAAATCTGAAACTACAATAGGTGAATAAGCCATGAAATCATCTGAAATCTGAAACTACCATCGGTGAATAAGCCATGAAATCATCTGAAATCTGGCTAGGAGAATCAAAGTTGTAAAAGTCCACTAAATCTTTTCTTTTTATGTTATGTTTTGTTTGCAAATTTAATTTATTTTAATATGTTTTAACTATACAATGATACACTATTTAATCATATAATGGTTTTCACAATTTTTAGAAAAAAAACTTTAACTATTTTCAAATTATCTTAATTAAAATAACTAAATTTATTTCAAAATTCGCACTGGAATAGGAGAGCTGAAAGACTGAGTTTCTCATAATAAATTGATTATGCTATGAAATAAAAAAACAGTAATATTTCTCATAAAACAATATCTGGATTATTCTCCTATTAGAAAAATGCACTAGCATTTATTGTAATATATATATCACTATTAATCTATCACTATATCGTTCATCACTATTTAAGTTGGAAAGAATATAGATAATTTTAAAAAAGGAAAAAGTTGTTTGTCTATAAATTAACGTGAGGTGTTTAACCCTTTCGAAGGCAGTGGGAAGTATACTTCCCACCACTTTTAATTTAGGTTTCCATTTGTTAATAACTTCAGCTTTCTTGAAGTGCGTTTGAATAAAATTGGTAACCATTTGTTAGTTTAAAAAAAAACGTGTAAAAGTTATAAAATACATAATTCTTTTTGAAGTTTGCAGCATTTATTCAATTTATTTCATAAATAAAGAAAAATAAAAGTCAATAAGTAATATATGGTCGTTTTAAATATATTTACCCCCAAAAAAATTGCCTTTTTATAAACTAAATGGGTTTTTTCCTTCTCATATCAATTACTATTCTTAAAGAAATTTCAATTCAAAAAATACTTTAATTTACCTTTACTAGAAATAAATGGCCCATGAAAGGGTTAAAATGCATAACTATTGAATTTGGTTCGTCCAAAGATCTCATTGTCATTAAAGAGACCTTTCTGCATTTGTGTTCTTCTAAATTTTAAGCTAGTAGCATTTTGTTCTTGTAACAAACATAAATAGTATCACTTGTGTTATTCTACAAGAAAAAGCATACAGCAAGGAAAACTTTGCCTAACAGTTGAATGTCTTGAAAAATTTTGCAGAATTCCTGGAGTGTTGAGGCTTTAAGAGGATGCTATAACACAGGAGGTGAAACAGAATTTCTCACAAATTCTGTTTCACCTCCATAATTTATTTAAAGTAATTCCAGGCAAACCTAAAGTAAGTCATGTAGTTTTAATCGCTGAAAAATTTGAAATTATCAAGATGCAAACAAATTATCAAAAGAGAACTTCGCCACAAAATAATCTTTAGTTATCCTCTCACAATTTGTTGACATTTCGATGTTTTGAAAAATTCTTTTCAGAATTTAAAACTTCATGGATTAATCTAAGTATGCCTCAACTCCCTTCTTCTGTACTTTAAATCATTTATGGAGGTGAAAGAGAATTTAAGATAAAAAGTTTCTCTCATGGTATGGCGTCCGCTTAAGCCTTAATTCTTTTGCCTCAACAAGTTAATCCCCTAAACTCATCCTCATCAATGGCGCGACAGCCCAGTGTGGGCCTTGGCCTTCTCAGGAAGTTTTTTTTTCAGGCTAACTTTTTCCTGCTAGTGTTTTCCAGTTTTTAGTTAAGACCAAACGGTCTTTTTCTAGGCCATCTATCCATCTCAAAATCGGCCTGCCTCTTTTTCGTGCGCCAACTAGTCTGGCATTAAAAACTCTTTGTGGTATGGATAATGTGGCCTGTCCATTTTATTCTTTGTCTTCTAATAAAGTTAATAATGTCAAGTTCATTATATGAGTGATAAAAAGCTCTAGATTTGATCTTCTAAGCCACACACCGTTTTTTTAAATTCCTCCAAAAATACTTCTCAAGACCTTTCTCTCATAGGTACCTCATCCGAACAAGATAGGGTCCTGGTATCACAAGCATATGTTAAAATTGATCTTATAAGAGATTCATATAATGAAACTTTTGTTTTTCTATGAATTACATTAGATTTTATGTGTTTTCAAATTCCATTAAAACTTTTATTGGCTATAATAAATCCCCTAAATTACCATGTTTATTTAGAATTTGCCTTGCTAAATGTTTAAAATTTTAATGTTACAGTAAAAAATTTAGGTAGCACTCAAAAATAAAAGTACATTTACATAACTTTTATTCATATTTTTTTTTTCCTTGCAGCATAAAAAAAAGTCTAATTTTTTAAAAGTTGACTGCAGTTATCAGATTATTTTTCAAACCAATAATTTAAATGCCTTTTAATGCTGGCAGTATGTGATTTTTCATTGAAAAATATGTAAATTAATGATAAATTGTAGTTATTTTAGATTAAAATTTCTACGTAATTCCTGAAGAAATTTTTAAATAGCACTAAATTTTAAAAAATGATAGTTCAAAAAAAAAATTACAAACACATATAAAAAAGAAATAATACTTAAACAGTCTGAATATTTATAAATAAGTAAGAATAGAAACTAAGAGTAAAGAAACAGATTTTTAATAACATTTCCAATTAAATTTAATTCAATTGTTCCATGATGCTCAATGAAATAATATGGAAATTATTATATTGAATGTTATTTTTCATGTTACATATATCAAGAAATGGGGGAAAAATAAATCTTTTTTTTGTGTATTAAAAGTACCATTCCATATTTATGTAATAAAAATTGTGCTTAATGTGCAATTTTAAAGCTGCTTTTTATTATACATGTTGTTGCAAAAAAATATCTATATGTTCAAAATTGTGGTGAGGGGACCACTTTATTGTATACCTTCTCACTTGTATAAACATTTTAATAAACATTTAAATTTTATGAAAAAATGTGTTTTTATTGCAAATAAAATAAATTTAATCAGCTCTTTTTAATATATAATTAAAATATGACGTAGCTTTACTGATTATTTAAATTAACACTAAATTTGAATATAAATAATTAATGTAGGATGAAGATTACAGTCAATATTTGACATAATGTAGAGTAGAGCGACAATTATCTGGATCAAAACTGATCTGGATAACTGAAAACCCGGATAATCAGTAAACATTAAAAAGAGGTGTTTTTAAGTACACAGTTTTTCCAGGCTTAGGATTAGCAATCAGAATTGTGCCTGTTTAAACATATTACAAACAGCGTGTTTAAAAGTTTAATTTTTAAGAATTTTATTCGAAACAAAATTTCTCCATTTTTAGAGACAGCATGTAATCCACATTGCAGCTTGCTAGATGTTCTTTTCAAGGTCACCAAAGGATAAAAGAAGCCATTTTTCAACCTCTTTCAAATATTTAATAAATAAAGAAGCACTTTCTCGGTTTACTATTTTTTTTTTCTTCCTATTCCTCTCTTCATTTAATTTTTATTTTTTTTCTAATTATTTTAATTCCTTTTTTTTTTCTTTGAAGAAGGTGAGTAAAATAAAAAAAGGTCCTTTAATTGGACAAACCAGTACATCGGCACTCTACTGTATTTGAAAATCATACTGCAAATATGACTATCCTTTTTATCAAACTATTGATTAATTATTAATTAGTAGAAAGAAAATTTTTACATCACAGTAAAACATTGATTGTTAAAACTCAAAACACTTTTCAAAAATCATTTTGATCCAATATATAGTAAGAAACATTCTCGCTTTGATTCACACCATAAAACTATTTTTTAAACATCATAAAAGTACTAAAATAATGTATTCTCAATATAATAATATAAATATTTTTTTTATATGTACAGTAGATTGCTTGATTGATGATTCAGATTCGCTTATTTTCATTCATTCATGACTATCATATTAACTCATTTTTAGTATAAGTTAAAATAAATACTTTAACAGAATATATTTTTAATTCATGTAGAAATACAGATCAGAACATGAGTTATCTCCTTTCAATGACCCATCTTGGCATAAGTGTATAACAAAAAACTTACAAATTTTCACTCACAATAAATAAATTTTAAAAAAAGCAGATAGTGCTACAAAATTATTCAATTAATTTAAGATGAACCACATTAAAGGCTTTCAAAAATCAATCTCACTAAGAAGGGCATGAAATACCAAATATAATAAAGTCCTATTTTTAACAAGCATGAGAAATTAATGTATGTTAAATGTAAAAATACCAGAACACAAAAATACAAAAACATAACCAGATTCTTTATAAATTATAATATGTACATACAACGTGTCGATTTTAATAAATACCATATCACATGTTTTCAATTCATTGACTAAATATCACCAAATTTTAAGAGACTAATTTAGTTAGGTTCAAAAATCCAACCACTCTTTCATGTATTGACATGTTGAGGGAGATACAGAGAGGCCAACACCACATTCTTTAAAAACCTATACAAAAAGATAAAAATGAACAAACATTATTCAGAGGTAAACAAGTCTAGCAGTAGAACAAAGCAAAGAAAAACTAACAGAACAACAATTAACAAAAAAAAGGGGGGGATCTGAAAAATACTTGGAGCAGTATGCATGAGCCTTTATTTAAAACGGGCAACAAAAAAAAAATTTTAAGAAACATTTTTTTTTTTTTTTTACTTACAATAAATGCAAATTTTATAAACCATACTGTAGAAGCTGAAAAATACTTGGAATCCGAGGTAGAAGGATCGAGGATCGGATCGAAGACCGAAAGTAGGACGGAATAGTTCCTGCACGGATGAACACCGGCGGAGGAGCACAACCAGCGGCCACGACAGAGAGTGAAGAGGCTGATGTCCAGTACTTAAAGAGATGACAGTTTGCCATCAGGAGGGTTGTTGTGCAGCGTCCGAGACTTCGCCACGATATTACGTTTCTACCTGGTGACGCCCTTAACCTGCAGTTTGAGATGTTTACAATCGAAAGTTAAAGTTTTTAATATAATTTTAGTAACTTTTAAATGTTTTTAACAAATAATCAGTTAATTGGAGTTTGTTAGTTTCTTGATGGTTTTGTTATCTTTGACTATTAAAGAGGATGTGTCATTGCCATATTGCTTCATTTGACGTTTTACATTCCCATCATCGAAACCTATACACATACTATTTTTTAATTTCAGAATAACTAATTCAGAACATGAAGTAAGTTTCCAACCTAATTTTACAAATGAAAAAACAGAACAACTCATAATAGTCTAAGGTCAACTCATAGAAAATTTTTTTTTAGTACTTTTGCATTAAAAAAATAACCAGCTAAAATTCTCTTATACCAAAATTTTATTGAAATGAATACTCAAGTTTAAGACTGCTCTGATGAAATAATTTTCAAGTAGAGTTTCAATAATCTTGAAATGAAAATATTGTAAATATGTTGCTTCATAGGTTTGTATGTAGTTTTGTGAATTATCCCTGATATAACTGTTCAAAAATTTCATAATTACTTTATTGCTGATTGATTTCAATCAATCATTCATAAAATCAGAAGAATGAGATGATTAAATAACTATCATTCATAAAATCAGAATACAGTAACAAATCTGGTAATAAGCTTCATTTTACCAGATTTGTTACTGTATTTGTTTAAAATAATTAATAAGCACATAACTCTAATATTAATCACCACAAAAATTTAATAATATAAAATTGTAAGAAAAGTTTCTTTTCATAAAATGGCCAGGCCCCAAAATGTTTGTAAAATTGAATCCTGCAGGTAAAGCTATACGTCTGAAACATGTCTATAAAATTAATGGAGAATCCCCAAATGTCATCAATTGAATTATATGGTTTTATAACATTATTAAACATAACCTATTTTCTACATTCTCATCAAGGGAAAAACTTAGTAGAGAAACAGATCGTATAATGCAATACAATCAAATGAAATAAATAAATAAATGATTGGTTTTGGTTTAAGCAAATACTACAGAAGAAAACTAATGAGGCGTTCAATCTATATATTAAGCATATACAACAGGGGGGCTACAGTATAAATGTAATTTTTTTAAAGTTTAATTAACACATAACATATTCCAATAAAAAAATTTCATATATATATACAGTGAAACCTCTTTTAAACGAACACTGATGAAACTAAAAACATTGTCCGCTTACAAGAGTTGTCCGACAATGGGGAGGGTACACTAATAACAAATTGTTACACTGTAAATTGTTTTTAGAGTTATTGCAATAAATTAAATAATCTACAATAACTATTTACAATATTTATTTAAACTTTAAAAACAAAAATTTTTAATACAAAAAAGAATATATGAAAAAGTTTGATATTTAAATATCATTCTAGATGTCGCTACAGAAAAACAAGTATACGTTTATTGTTTCTGATTGAATAGGATTTTTCCTAAAAATATGTTTCATTCAATAAATCACAATCTTGTAAAAAATCATTTTAAAAAAAAATTACAAAGCAAACTGCAATATTAATAGACATCCTGTTCCATTTTATGTGTAAATTATATAAATTTTTGAAGTTATGGGAATGCAATTAGGAAATGAAACTGAGAATATTTGAAAGAATAATGCATTTTACTCTAGAATTAATTTTTAATTATTTTTTGGCACCCTGGGGACAAATGACCCCTGTTGTCCCCACTAGCTACGCTATAGTTATGATGAATATCCTATTGTGGAGTAGCTATCTTCCCAGTTAGGAACTTCAGCTATTCAAACGCCAGTAAATATAGTATAATCTAATATTTAACTTCCTGATATATCACTTATATATCAGGATCTATCCTGTTTAAAACATATATATCAGAATATATACTGATACATAATTGCATTGTTTTTATAATTTAATGCATTTAATCAACTAAATGAAGTGCTTAATCAATCAATTAAACATTTCTTAAACATTAAAATAATAAAGAATAAAAATTAGCAAAAGAACTTACTAAACACACCCCACAAGGCATCCTCATTAAACCAACATTAGAAAGCAAAGATTTCGAAATGGCGTAACAGTTTTCTGAGGTCTTACCTAAACCTAAAGATGTATTTTTCACTATTTTACCATCATAGATTAAAGACTCTAGAATGTTTTCAATATCAAAAACTTTTAACTCCACCTACAAGAAATATAAAATAATTAATTCACAAAACAAATTTTAGGTTAGAAATTTTTTTAAATATATAAAATAATAATTATAAAATAATAATTATAAAATAAATATAAAATAATAATATAAAAAAATATATATATAAAAGCATCTTTAAACATTGGACACTTTAAATTTTTGACATCTTTTCATCAAATTTAAGTAATAATGGATGGATTTTTTTCGTTAGTTAAGTTAAGAACATGCAAATAACTCAAACTTTCAATAATAAAACATTACAAATTGATTTTAAAGAACCCGGTGAAAATTGGAAGTATAACAATACATTTTTGAACACCCAATGGTGTGAAAAACAACCACTAACTAGTAAATTTCCCTGTTGTGTAATATGTGCCTTTCATATTATAAACCTACAGTGTTCATTCACATAGTGCAGACATTTCTTTATTGATCTTTTTTAGCAGAAATAGCTTTTTATTAAGCATGAGTTTTTAATTACCTATTACTTAAAGATCATTAAGAAAGTTTAATGGAAATTGCAAATTATTTTATAATCCATAAGAAAAAATAAGATTAAGATTTAAATAAAAAAAATAATAAATCACAGGCGTGATAGAGAGGTATGTGGAGAAACAGCGCACAATAACAAGTTTTTCGATAAAAGCTTAGTTTTCCCGACTATTTCAGCTTATAACTTAATTTTGTTTTTGTAAAATTTATTCATATCTATAATCTTTGTTTATATACTTTTCAAAAATTTTTTTTTTTTTTGCCTTTAAAAAAAAAATACCTGCGAAGAATCTACACAAGAAAAAACCTAAAGTCTTCAGGGACTATAATTTAGAGAATTTTAAACCAAATACAATAATAAACAAAAGTTTTCTTTGATAATTCTATACTCCATTTAAAAAAAAATGCCCTGATGTCAGTTATTTACAGTTCCCCCACTGGTAGGTAGGTACTTTAATTATGTCCCACTAGAGCTGCACAATGGGCTATTGGTGACAGCCTGGGAAACATCCCTGAGGATGATCCGAAGACACGCCATCGTAATTTTGATCCTCTGAAGAGGAGATGGCTCCCCCGCTTTGGAAGCCCGACAACCTGCGTGTGAATTTGAGCACTTTACAGTAGAACAGTTTAAGGAGGACCGATACTGCGCAACCTGGGTCCCTATGCAGGTTGATCAAGTGGTCATCCACCCGCTTACTAATCGCAGCCAGTGATGATTGATTTCGGTGTTCAACTGAGAATAATGTCTTTACGGTAAGTTCACTGCGGGACAGTTCCCCTTCAGAAAATTTTGATGCTACAACACCAATAAAAATGTTTAGCAAGAAATGTTGGCTATTTGAAATAATATTAAACCGTGTATTTTATACAAAAATTTAACAGACTTTTACATAATTGGTGGTCAAGCGATTGGTGTATAAAAATCTCATGTGACAATAGTCAATATCAAAAAAAGTTTTGTGCAATTACTACTAATGTATTTTACTGAAACTTTTAACAAGTTTTAAGACATATAGAATATTTCAAATTTATTTTGCAACACAAGATGAAATATATCAAAAATTATATAAACATTGCAAATTCAATTTTACTCTTTCCACAAACAAAATTCAAATTATTTTTCTTATTAACTTACTGTGCTTATTTTCAGTCCATTAATGTAATCACAAATCTCCTTTGAAGACTTAAAAGAGGCATGCCTTTGAGAAAGGGGATCAAGTAGTTTTTCTGAAATTCCCTTCTTTACACAAATAAACAAAATAAATGTAAATTTAACATACAAATAACTTTTTAAGTAAAATATTAAATTGTTCATTAAAAAAGTAACATTGATAAAACTCCCTTTTAAATACAAATATTTAAACAAAATTAATGTAGAGTTCACATACAAACAACTTTTTAAGTAGAATATTAGATCATTAATTAAAAAAGTAATCTTTCTGAAACTCCCTTTAATGAAATTAAATAAATTTTAAAGCAAAAAATCATGTAATTTATCTAGAGCTTCCAAGGAGTTAAAATAAAATTTAAAATAACACATTTATGTGACAAGGATTCACGTGGTCTTATGATAAGTAACTTTTCGGATTTTCAGGAAAAAGTTAAATAAATTTTTAAGAAGTGAGAATATCAAATAATTTTTTAAGCAGAGAAATTATTTAGTTTGCATGCATGAGATTATAGATGAGAAAAAGATGCAAAGATAAAAAGCAAGTGTAAAAAAGGGGAGAGAATGATTTCGAAAAGAAAAAAAACCCAATTAATTTTAAGACTTTATTTAATTATTTAAAAAGTTATATTAATTGTGAAAATTTAAAATTACGCATTTATGTAATAAAGATTCATGTGGACTTTTGATAAGTAACTTTTAAGATTTTCAGGAAAAAGTTAAATAATTCTTTAAGAAGTGAGAATAACTAGTTCGCATGCATGAGACTATACAAAAAGAAGAAAAGATAAAAAGCAAGTGCAAAAAAAAAGAGGAAAATACAAAGAATAATTCTAGAAAAAAAAATTAATTTGAAGACTAATTTGTATGCAGCGATTTTATTAATTAAATATTTATAACTAAATGCGGCTTCATGGGATTAAAAATATATTATACTATATAATAATATTATATAGTATAATATTATATAGTATAATATTATACATACAAATTAGTCTTAAATAATATCATATAGTAATATTATATAGTATAGTATTTATTATATTGAACAACTTGCAAGCAAGTTTTTAAAAATAAAATTTCCTAACGGGATTACCAGAAAAAGATTTAAAAAAATATAGCATCTGAAATTTTTCTAATTAACTTGGAATAATGAAAGTTTAGTAACATAAAATTTTAATTAAATAAGATATAAATAATTCATAAGAGAATATTATGGTTATTACTTAGCAGTATGAGGAATATAAACAGCAAAACTGACCATAGAAACATTGACCAAATTTGCAAAGCTTACTATATTTGAACAAAATTTTGTTAATAGATGACTGCCTAATAAACCACATTGAAAAATCTGAATTGCCAATGCTTCGCCTAAATCTTGATAAATCTATAATTTTAAGTTTTATGTGATTAGTTTTAATGAATTTTGAAAAGTGTGTAATGTAAAATTTTTGGCAGAATGGTTATTTTGCAACTTATATATAATAAAAAAGTGGAAAAGAAAGGAGAGAAAATGTGGAAAATTATAAGAAAGTTAAAAATTGCAGATGGAAGGAAGAGCCTCACAGTTTACCTACAACTGTCAATTTTACTTTTATCATAGAGATGAACCGAGTTGAATATTTGGCTTTTTGAATACTAATTCTTCGGTAGTTGATGGAATACATTTTATCAATAAACAGATGTCTTTAAAATGGATGTTTTAATAAAGTCAATATATTAAAAGTAAATTTGAGTCTTGTGATGAAATATTTTATATGAGTATTTTAAATATGAATTATTAAAAAATAATATCAATGGAATTACTTAAATTCAATAAATAATTTCTTTGTATTATAACCATTGAATTAGGTATCTAGTACCATTGAATTTTTAACATTATTATAGTTAATATTTTCTTAATGAAATAAAACTTGTGAAAGAAACAAATTATAAATAATTTAAAAAAATAATTTTTACTTTGTGCAAAGTGCTTTAATTAGTAGTAATCAAAAACTGGAAGACTGTCGCCAGAGGGACAGTTGGAGGAAACTCCTAGAGAAGGCTAGGGCACACACAAGACTGTCACGCCAGTGAAAAAGGTCATTTGTTTATTTACCCTTTTTTTTCAAAAAGGAAACTTTGTAATAATTTTAACATTACTGTTTCATTATTTGTGTTTGACAGCTGAGACAGGAAATTGTTTTTAAGTAAAATTGCTGTTATTGTAGTTCTAAACAAAAAGGGAAAAAAAGGAAAAAGTGCTGCATTTCATCAAAGTTATATTTATTTGTGGCTACGATATACAGGACAAAAGAGATCCTGCTTTCATCAAATATATTTTAAACATAATATTTATTTAATAATTTTGAAATTAAGAACCACAAATAGAGTAAATTAAAACTTAAATAAAATATTGCAACTTTTTTTAAAAATCATTATGGATTACTTTTTTAACAGAAGGTATCGTATATTTGTTAATAATAACTAATTGTATATAATTTAAGAACACAACATAATATACATGAACATGCAAACTTACTGCTTGAAGTAGATACCTGTAACACTGATCACCGAGAACATTTACAAATTCAGCTTCAAATTCATCTCCAGTATAGAAAGTTCCTCCTGTGACTTCAACACTAGGGGTTAAATCATACAACATGTATAACTTTCTTTTGCTTTTCTAGAGAAAAAAACACACATTTTTAAAAAAATTATAACTTATCAGTATTGTCCAAATAGGCAATCTACCCGTGCAGTTACTTAGCAGTAAACATAGTATGAGCAGTAATATATACCGGGCAGTGGCATTAAACCTTTAAAAAAAAAACATGTGTAGAGTAACCCAGCCTATTATATATTTACTCGGCATACCCTACTCTGATTTTTAAGGTCAAGTACCACCTGGCTGACTTACCCGACTACACACAACTACATGAAGTAGCTACATTGGTAGATCGCCTATTGGAAGAATACCATCTTTTTATAGTCAATTCCAAATGAATTAGAATATTTAGATAAAATTATTTTGAAGCAACAAGTAATCATATACTATAAATGAATTAAAAGCATCCCCCGAAGAAGATACTAGCATTTTTAACCATTAGCTATTATTCTTTATAGACTACAATCAGTAATGCTTTCAGTCTAGCTAATGGGAATTTACTAGTCATGACGTTTTTGCCCCAGATTATAAGACAGGATACATAATGCTGCATTTGTTCAAATGAAGAAGGTATTTTTAAATAATAATGAAAAAAAATTTGATATTTTGCTCAGATGGCATACTTTATCCCAAAATAATTATGTAACTAATATATTGTATACTTTTAACATCACATAAAAGAAATATAATTATTTTCCTAAATAATTTTTTTTGTTTTTAAGGGTTATTTAGGTTTTTGTGAAAAATCTGCTCAGATGCAGTAAAAACAATTTTCTTGAATGAAAAAAAAAATGAGGCTTTTTAATTTTTTATTGAATTTGTGAGAAAAAAAATTACCCAAATTTCTGAAAGTAGAATCTCTCTAATAAAGCCCTGCTTTCTTTTTTTTTTTTTTTTTAAATAAAATCATGATTTGGTTTTTTGGGGAAAGAATTAAAAACCATGTGTAATTAATTAAACAACTTATGCAAATATAAATTAAAGGTCTTATCTATTTTTTCCTTTGTGTAAGAATCCCTCTTAATGATAAAATAATTTGTGAAAAATACATTTTAAGAACAATGTATTTTTAAAAAAATCCATTAATCCATCAAAATTTCCCTTAATATGTCCTCTGATTGGTACAAATACAAAAATAAAATTTGTAAATTATTTCAATCATACAGTCATTATTGTTACATTTGGTGAAATGAAAAAGATTAGCATTATTCCATTTTCATTTTAAGTATCAAAACTTAAAAATTATTTCCTCTAAAGATACTAACCAAATTCTTTATAAACATAATATAAAAAAACTATAATAAACTACTTACAGCAATAACTAATTTGATTTCTTTTCTACTTTCAAGCTCTTTCAAAATTTTAGTTACTCGGGGTTGAGGCAGGCCACATTCTCTTTTTATCTGGTTCACTGCCATGCCTAATTTAAAAAATTAAATAAGAATTCAATTATTAAGGTACAAATGAGAAACATTACCATAAATAATATACTTCAGCAAATAACAAACCCTTATCGCTTGCACCTTTAATAATTTTAAAAATTATTTTCTCTTCTTGGCTACCCTTAATGACCCTAAAAGGAGAAATCATAACTGTTAGTTGCAGTAGATTTGTAATAATTTAACAAAAATCATAACTGTTAGTTACAGTAGATTTGTAATAATTTAACAAAAATCATAACTGTTACTTACAGTAGATTTATAACAATTTAACAAAAATCATAACTGTTAGTTACAGTAGATTTGTAACAATTTAACAAAAATCATAACTGTTAGTTACAGTAGATTTGTAACAATTTAACAAAAATCATAACTGTTAGTTACAGTAGATTTGTAACAATTTAACAAAAATCATAACTGTTAGTTACAGTAGATTTGTAACAATTTAACAAAAATCATAACTGTTAGTTGCAGCAGATTTGTAACAATTTAACAAAAATCATAACTGTTAGTTACGGCAGATTTGTAATAATTTAACAAAAATCATAACTGTTAGTTACAGTAGATTTGTAATAATTTAACAAAAATCATAACTGCTAGTTACAGTTGATTTGTAACAATTTAACAAAAATCATAACTGTTAGTTACAGTAGATTTGTAACAATTTAACAAAAATCATAACTGTTAGTTACAGTAGATTTGTAATAATTTAACAAAAATCATAACTGTTAGTTATAGCAGATTTGTAATAATTTAACAAAAATCATAACTGTTAGTTATAGCAGATTTGTAATAATTTAACAAAAATCATAACTGTTAGTTACAGCAGATTTGTAACAATTTAACTGTTAATTACATAACTGTTAATTACAGTAGATTTATAACAATTTAACAAAAATCATAACTGCTAGTTACAGTTGATTTGTAACAATTTAACAAAAATCATAACTGTTAGTTACAGTAGATTTGTAATAATTTTTAACAAAAATCATAATTTTTAATGATATATTTAATTAACAGTATATAACAAATAACAAATAATATTTAATTAACAAATATATTTAATTAAATAATTCAAAAATATTGTAACGGCGTGTGGCAAAGTTTGATTCTTGAGGGAGTGGCTGAGCATTATGCTGGTTTCGTTTATAATTCAAATTTATTCACAGCAGAATCTTGATTATCTCAATTCTCTCTTATCAGAAGTTGATTTCTCAACTTTTTTGTTATGTACCTACATTTCATTATTTCACAATTTCAATAATATGCTGTAAGAAATGTGATGTGCTGTAAGAAATGTGATGTGCTGTAAGAATGATGATGGGTCGGAATAGCCTGGTTGGCAGGGCACTGGGCTCACGCTCGTGAGAACGGGAGTTTGAATCCAGTCGATCGAAGACTCTCCGTGTAGTAAATGGTGTGCATTAAATCTGTTGGGTCACAAAGTCCTTCATGTTCCATAACAAATTATACATTTGAGGGTACTGAATTGGAAACTAAGCATTCTCTGGTTCAGGTCAAAATAACAATCTGTGGAAGAATGGATGGATTTATGGATGAGTCCGCCCTATAAACGGATATGGCGTATGTGTGAGGCAGAAGACGATGGCACCACTAGAAAATAAGAACAATTGCACCCCTTCTGCCTTGATGGTCGATGACAACAAGAAATGTAATATAGTTTTAGTCTCACTAAAGAAATGTGGAAGTCTCAATTTCTGTTGTTTTATCCCGTCCCTCTTTTTTTTTCATTATTACTAGTCTGTAGGACATTTTTATGTTTGAAAGGGGTTAAATTACAACAACAAAAAAAATTAAATATGTTTACATTAAAAAAAACGAATAATGAAGACTTATTTTTATCTACGTCCTTCTTAACTTGAATTGTATAAACCAAGAGGTACATACAAAATAAATTATAAAAAAATTTTTATAAGTCTATAATACATACATATAAGCAAATAAAGTAATATATGTTTTGATCCATTTTGATTAATCGATAAATAGTATTATTTTGAGGATGTTTTTGGAAATTATGCCACTGTTACTAACATAGTTTAGTTTCAACATCATTGCTTCCATTTCTACAAACAGGAAGCATATTATGTTATATGGACAAGAAAATTATACCATCATAGTATGAATGGAATGAAGAACCTGCATGCTTTTTATTGTGTTTTAAAATTAAACATCATGCCATTTTATAAAGATAGACACCAATTTCAGACCGATAACTAGTCATTTTGTTATTAATAGTTAAAATCTATCGATTAGCCCCTAAATTGCTGCTAGGTTTCCCATCCGCTCTGATGACGTCATGATATAGTACAACCACGACTCCCATCATGTTTTGAAACGGCGAAAGCATATGCCGCGCTGAGTATAAATTCTGAAAAATGGCTCCAAACAAAAACTACAAGTGTTGCATTGTACCATGTGCAATAGTTCTACATTAAACAAGGCCAAATAAATAATTTTTTAATGTACCAAAAGGAGAAAAAAAAAACACATTTGATGCAAAGCCATCGGACGCGATGGAAAAAAAACTCGCAAATTGTCTGCAACTACTGCATTATACTGTTGCTAAGACCATTTTACAGTAACTTACTTAAATATAATTTCATTATATAAAATTGTTTTTTTAATTGATAAGCTTCTCTGAATGAATAATTTTTTATACTGTATTAAAATGTTTATGAAATGCTGTTCAGATCACTTTCTTTCATTTTTTTTTTTTTTTTTTTTAATTCTTTAAAATAAAAGGATTTTATTCTTAGAGAGCAGTGGTGTACAGGTTTTTTTTAAAGTTAAAAAATAATTTTATCTAGAAGAAAATATTATCAAAATGAAAATATTATCAAAATGAAAATAAAAAATGATAGGGGTTTAGCATTATTTACATTTCTTCCAATAAAAAAATTTCAAGAAAATATTTTAGAAGTTAATAATAAAAAAGAATTTTTAAAAAAATTTTATTTACCAAAAACTTATAATTCCAGGTGATATACCATTCATTCCATTCTCTCTAATTGAGACCAACTCATTAAATAAAAGCTTTCAAAATAGTTGACTTTTATGTATAGACAAATATAAATAAAAATGTATCGGTATAAATAAAGAAGAATGAATTTATTTCAAAAGTTATTGAAAAAAAAGTAGTTTCGACATTTATTCTTTCATTCCTCAATTTTATTTCATTATGCTGAAGGGTTTTGAGTTAAAAAATAATTAAATAATTTTATCTAGAAGAAAAAATTATGAAAGTTATAATAAAAAATGATAGGGGTTTAGCATCATTTACATTTCTTCAAAAAAAAAAAAATAAATAAATCAAGAAAATATTTTAGAAGTTGATAATAATAAAAAGAATTTTGTTAAAAATTTTATTAACCTAAAAACTTATTCCAAGGTCATATTAAGGTCAAGGTCAATCTAATTCCAGGTCATATACCATTCATTCCATTCCCTCTAATTGGGATCAACTCATTAATAAAAAACTTTCAAAACAGTTCAGACTTTTATATATAGACAAATATAAATAAAAATAAATCAGTATAAATGAAGAAAAATGAATTTATTTCAAAAGTTATTGAAAAAAAAGTTGTTTCGACATTTATTTTTTCATTCCTCAATTTTATTTCAATATGTTGAAGGGTGCTCACAAAATTTTTTTCAAGGGGGAGGATGCAACTGATATACACTACATATATATTCAAACTATATATATATGATATAAACATGAAAAACAATTTTTTAAAAATGCAATTCAAATTAAAACGCCTTTGTAACACTCTTTTCGATAGGAAGCTTTGGCTTAACTCCTCCCGTTTGCTGAGTTACTATACTTTGACGTCATAAGCAAACCCTGCCTCATTTTGTGTCACGTGAAGTTAGTTTCGTTTTGGGCTAATTTTCAGTTAGGTTTTTTTAAAATTCGGGTCAGTTTTTTAAATTTTGAATTGATTTTAGAGAGTTTTAAGATATAGACTACTTAAAATAATCAACATTCTGCAATTACCCAACGCATGCAGGTTCCTCATTGGGAGAAATACATACAAAGCTTATAAAAAAATATAAAGCACTTAAATCAGTTCAAGATTCAGAACTAAATACAGTGAAACTTGTGCTCTTTTAAGAACAAGTTCTCTTTTAAGGCAACGATTTGACGGTCCACTTATACAGGTGGTCAACTTATAAATGGATAATTTAATTGCCCTGCAGAGTTTAGTACTTGGTCTTAAAGATCAGCTTAAGATGATAAATGTACAAAGATGGCCAACTTAACAGATTTCACTGTAATGCTTTCTGCTACCAGTACCAAAAACAGATTTCACTTTGCAAAAATAATCTGCAGTGCCCAACAAGGCAACGGGCACTGCAGATTATTTTTTATCTCAAATTTCAAAACATTAATAATAAACTAATAGCAAGACAATGTATGTTTTTTTTCTTCTTAAAAAAATAAAATTGATAAACCAGAGAACAAGAAAAAAAAGTAAAGATTTTTCTTTTTCATCCTCATTGATAAACAATAAGGAATTATCTCTTGCTCCATTTGAAATCTGACATCCCAAACAATTCATCAGACGGTTGGATTTAAGTTTTTATTATAAGCTCTGGTGCAATTTTTATTCACCACAATAAATTCATAAAGGGTGGAGACACATTTAAAAAAGGAACGGAAAAAGTTAAATATTTACCTAAATTTTCTAGTTTTGAATTTGAAACAATTTTATAATCTGGTTTGATTTAAAATTTAGAATTATTTCATTTAATATTTAGAATAAAATAATTTGGTATTTAAAAGCTTTAACTATAGATTTATTTCTTATGTAATTTGGATTTATTCCTATGGAATTATTTCTTACATGTAAGTTTCAAACTAAATTTTCATACAAATACAAATTTTCCTGTATTCTTTTAGTTATCTTTTTTTAAGTACCTTTACACAAGTTTCAAATTGAATTTAAGAACTTTAAGTTATAAGTTGCTTATAAGTTTCGGTAAGCTTCATTTTTTATAATATTAGTCTCTAGTTAATTGTTTGATTTGCACATAAATTTTGATTTATGAAGATGGCGCTGCAAATTGGCAAAAAAAATTCTGCTACCAGGCTTACAGTTAGTTAAAAATAAAAGAAACAAACAAAAGAGTACCAATATCTAGGGCAAAAATACAAGTGAATTTTTAAAAAAAAAATATATCTTTAAACCTTTTTTACAAAATTATATGATTTACATAACTAAAACATAACACATTGATTAATTATCAATGACTTATTTTTCAAAACAAATAAATATAGTATAAATAGAATTGAATTCAAAGAGTTCAGTGCTTGTAGGAAAATGTTATCTCTTATAAAGTATGTATGTCATTATTAGAATTTTCGGCGTATATGCTTGTTACTTTCAAATAAAATCTAAATACTCCTTACACTTTTATAGTTCTAATTTTATCTACCTTATGTTGCCTCCATGGCATATTTTGTTTTTTAAGGCCCACCATCAAAAAAATAAGTTTTGGTTCAAAAACTTTGAAAATAAATTTCTAGAATGTTATATAAAAACATACAGTTTTTTGTACACTTTCCCACAAAAAATTATACAAAATAATCAACTTACTTGCATAGCCAGATTTTTCAACAAAAAATAAGCACCTTTTAAGCACTCAAAAAATATTTTTAATCAAGTTCCAAAAAAACAACAACTCATAATTAAGATTCGTTGCAGTCATAAAAATTATTTGATCTATTGATTAAAGTTCTTAATTTATAAACATAAAAATCAAGAAAATTCAAAAACATTTTCAAAAACTTTACATCATTGTGATAAAATAGCTAGTTTCTGATAAATATTGCAAAGAAAATTATAATAAAACACACTTTTTTTAGTAATTTAGAACGAGAATCCACACAGCAAAACAAAAATCTCATTTTGAAAGATAGAAAATGAAGCACTTTTTACAACCCCCGAATAAAAAAAACACCTTCAAAGGCTTTTAAAAACATAAATCAAAAATAAGCACCTTTAAGCACTTTTTAAAAACGCTACACACCCTGACTTATGGCAAAACATTCTTTCGCTATGAAATAAAATACATACTTAGCATCAGCATTCCATCGCCAACATAACTGGTTCCTTTTCTTTGTCACATCCAATTTACCCTAAAAATTACAAAAGATAACACTTTTTATAATTATGACACATATTTTTTATGATTATGATCCAAATTATAAAATTATGAACATAATCTAAAATTGATTGAAAAATAAAGTTTATTGAAATTTCAGTCTTAGAAATCTTGAAAAAATTTTTTTAAATAAATAAACTTATCTGAAGACCCTGTAAATTTGAAGACTTAGTGACCCATAGACAATGTGACTGGTCCACTTAAAACAAGCTATAGTGTTGAAAAAACTTTTCCTGATAATTTCTGTTTCACCTTCATTAGCAGGGGTCTGTCCAGACATTTTGTGAAAGGTCCGTTTTTGTAAAATTGTGAAAAAATTACTCGTAATTTGTGAATATAAAATAAACGTTAAGTCTCATTCTTTCAACCAGGGTCCGCTTCTGTTAATTTGTGCAAATAGGGTCCATTATTGCAAAAAAACTTTATCAAGGAGTTTTTAAATAGTAAAGACACAAGATTACGCCCAACACTGTAATATTATAATTAAAAAATTAAATTTTAAAAAATGAACAGCAATTGCTGCTACTAAATTTGAGATGCAATATCAGGGGTCTGTCCAGACATTTTGTGAAAGGTCTGTTTTTGTAAAATTGTGAAAAAATTACTCGTAATTTGTGAATATAAAATAAACGTTAAGTTACATTCCTTCAACCAGGGTCCGCTTTTGTGAATTTGTACAAATAGGGTGCGTTATTGCAAAAAAAAAATTCAAGAAGTTTTTAAATTGTAAAGACATACAAGATTATGCTCAACACTGTAAAATTATAATTAAAAAAATTAAATTTTAAAAAATAAACAGCAATTGCTGCTATTAAATTAAAGATGCAACATACGGTATTTAGCCTATACTGCTGAACGCAGAATATTCATTTCGGACGAATAATGGAAGAATCGTCTGAAGAAGACAAAATTTATTTCGTTTACATCTGTCTTTCTCTCTCTCAATTGCAGGAATAGCATAGAGTAAGACTAAAGCTACGTATGGAATGGTTATAACTATGAACCAATCTGATTTTTACTGCACCTGGACACCAGTGAAAGTTATAGTCAAGACTGATACTTTTTCTAGCCTGAGACATGAAGAGAGAAGAAATTATGAAATCATAGATGTAACAGTTTTGTGTTAGGTGAGAGTAACTGCTCCAGATTTGACACAATATTTTAGCCACGGTAGGGAATTACAAACTAAATTTTGCAGATTTTCGACTAATTTTGCCAACTATCAAAACTGCTCAACTCGACTTAACTGCAACAAAGTGGCGTATCACATAAGCATTTGAATTACCTATTTCGAAGTAGTGGTGAGTAAAATCCCTATGTTTTAGGTTTCTTTATATATATATACATATAGATAGATATATAGATAGATAGATATATAGATAGATATATAGATAGATATATAGATAGATATATAGATAGATAGATAGATAGATATATAGATACATAGATATATATTAACTATATAGATATATATTTAGGTAAATATATATTAACTATTCTTAGTTAAATATATTTAACTAAGAATCATATATTAAAAGACTACCACTTGAAAATATATATACGCTGACCAGAGCAAGTTGGCATCTCTGTAACTGTACTTGAAGAAGTGGTCCTTTTCTATGTTGATTTGCATGTAACATAATGAGTAAATAAACATCATTTTTGTATTTGTTTATTAATCTTGTTATTTAAAAAAAAAAAAACATTAAAACAAAATATTGTATTATTATACATCATATACTTTGTTTTTTTAATTTTTAAGCTAACTAAATCAAAAATATCTAAGCTTTTATTATTATTTGATATTTTAAAAAAATTACACTTATTTCTCATATAAAAAAAAAAAATAAAAAACCTGACATTACATCAAAACCTGAAATCAAAATAGCATACACCATCGATTTATATAGATTGTTAGTCTAGACAGAGCCTGACTAAGGCAGGGGCATACGGGGCAGCCGCTCCGGGCCAATACCTCCTAGAATAAGGAAGGCCTCAGCACGGGTTAACATAAATGAAAAATCCGATCCGTTAGTAGTCCAACGAAGTAGACCTGAATGGCTGCCACATTCTTCCATCAGCATTGGCGTCATTCATAACTTTGATTTTGGCGAGATGGAATTCCGGTGACCATTACAGTCATTCCCTTAAACCCTTGTTGGCGCCGGTTCTTCCCCTTCCACGTGTTGTGTTATTTATAATTCGTTTTTGCGAAGTTACAAGTTTATGATAGCTGCTGTTGGATCACATATTTGCAATATATATTAATGTGTCATGTCATGCCTTACCATTGCTGTGCAGTAAACTGCAAAGGAAGTTATGCTAACGGCCCAAAAGTTGCCGTATTTAATTTTCCTAAAGATGAAGCTCAACAACGAGCACTCTCACGGAAGGATTTTATCATCACTAAGAATTCTCGAGTAAGTTTTTGCACTTATTGTTTATTTCGGGGTTCGTTGATTTAAATCAACAATTTCTTTTTTAAAATAATCATTCATGTAGTTAAATAAAATTATATTAATTCTTTTGGAAAAAAATATATATTAAATATAGAAATCATTTTAAATGAGATTGTACAAATTTTTCATGGTTTTAAAATTTGTTTTAATTACATTTTTGTGTGAGAAAGGATTTGATAAAACGTGTAAACATAACGAAGGCTATAAAACTCAAACAATATGAAACCGAAAATTTAAATCATTCAAAAAAATCACAAACCTCTGTTACAACAGTCCTATAAGTATTTTAATATTGTTTTTCCTAGAGTGATAATTTAAAATTTTAACTGAAATTAAACATTTAACTTAAATTTTAATTTGCATCTCTTACTTCATTAAGTATTGTGCATTAGTAGTCTTGGTTTTGTGGGGGGAAAAAATAGAAATTGTAACTGAAATTTTAATTTGAATTTCATATTTCATTGAGTAAACTATGACTTTCAACAAAGATTTTGATTTTTCTGAAATTGTTTTTCGTTGAGTTTAAAAATATGAAAACATTTTAAGAGTGAGAACTAAATGGGAGAACATTAAAAGTTTTTTTTTCTTTACATCAAATATGTAAAAAAGTTTATGACATCAAAACTATAAAGTATTTAGTATAATATTTTTTAAAGAAGTGGTTAAAAATAAAAACAAAATACTTAAAATGTATATTTGTTTTTAGGTGTGTGAGAAACATTTTTCGCCGGATGTCATAGTTAAAGAAACTGTGAAAACTGACCCAAAGACTGGTGAAATAAAAACGATTCCCCTAAGTCGATTTAAATTGAAAAAAGATGCCATTCCTACCATATTTGAAGGTTGTCCAGAGAATATGACTAAAGATCTTCCTCTATTCCTTGTTGCTATTGTTATTTAAAACGTAAAAATTGTTCATCTTGTGAGAAATCTATCACATTAACAGATATCGAAGAGAAATTTAATGTGATAGATGATGTTGAGAATTCTTACATTCAAACATTAGACAGAGGTTGTTTGGTATACCCTAAGCATGAAATTGTTGATATAATCTTGCACGCATATGTGGTAGTTCAGAAATTAGTTTCTGAAGAATTTGAAAGCTCATTTCTACAAATGCATAATCATGAAGTTTTGGCTATTGAAACTACTATTAATGTTTTGGAAAGAAAGGAAATATTCTTAAATGACAATCAATGCTCTGCTCACGATTCCAGTTTCATTGTTAAATTTTTGGTAACTCGAGCTATTAACACCTTTTTAAGCAATTATTGTAAAAAGTTAAATGATTCAATTTTAACTGAAAGACTTAATAAAAAGAAAGCTAGCTTAAACTTAAAAGTAACTCAAGCTAAAATTGAATCAGAAACTAAGAAAAGAAAACTCCAAACATTAAAATAAATGAGCTGTTTTTTTTTTTTTTTTTTTTTTTTCAACATTAAAATATGAAATCAATTTTTGATACAACTTCTGTTTTTTATTTGTAACTTTTTAGACAAGTAGCATTACAATACTTTTTGAGTTTATTTGAAAAATATTTTGTATGACTAGACTAATAAATTAATGTTTAAGTGGTCATCTTTTTTATAAGCTGAAGAGATTTCAAATGAAATCTTACATTGTTTCTATATTTGTATTTGAAATAAACAGTTTTCTTGCTTGTTTCATCACTTTTGATTTTTGAAAGCTGTGAAAAGCTAGTAACTTGTAAATAATTTTATTATACTACACTAATTTAAAATTGTGTTCAAATTTCAATAAAGTTAAGGATATAACTTCATATCAGCTGTCTTAAAAATGAAAATTTGTTTTCATAAAAAATTTTGCTCAATGATAAAATTATTTATTATATATAGCTTGTTTTATGTATATATTTAAATGAAAGACTAATAATAAATGCTTACATAGATAAATTGCCAAATAATATTCTCTCATTCCTTAACATAAATTACAAAAGGTATATTTGAGTGCAAACCTTTTTTTTAATATCTTTATTTCAATTGATAATACAATTAAAATAATTTGTCTCAGAATATTAGTATATGTTCGATAAATTTCAGTAGAGAAGAAAAGTGCTTAAAAAGTTTTATTTTTTGAAAGGTAAGTTTCTAATTAAAAACAAACTCATATAAAGTATACGATCGAAGCTTTTCTGAAAAGACACAATAAGGATTCGCGTTGGACTACTAAGGATTGAGAGGGGTGTGTCGTGCTGAGGCCTTCATTCTAGGAGGTGTTGTCCGGGCCCCCACATCTAAGGGGGCCCCCAAATCGAAGAGTTTATATTACATTTCCTTCTTTAATGATTTTTTTTAAAACAAAATATCAGTACAAAGTAAAATCTGTCAGTTTTATGTTAGCTTCTTCATTATTCTATCGTATGAACACAAACTATATTTCGTAAATCCATAGCTTTCTAGGGCGGAATGCAGCTTAAATTTCACAACTATGATGGACAATTTGGCCCATCAAAATCCTGTATTTTTACATTTTGCAAAATGCGATATTACAAAAATACAGGCTTCTAATAGGCTTAATTGAGCCATCGTAATTGTGAAATTTTTGCCGAATTTTGCCCCAATGTCAGCAAGGATATGAATTTTTCACAGTTAGATGATAAAGTTAACAATCAGAAAAATGCATTTGGCATGATGGACATAGAATTGTAAGAAAATCAATAACAAGGACAGAATGATATTTCGCCTGACCATTGGAGGGGGGGGGGGGTGGACTTTATAGTTATTTTAGGCTCTAGTCATTTTTCTTGTTATTTTTAATGAGGTGAAAAATTTAAATACTTCCATAAAGTTAGGTTCTTCATTACTGAAAAAGTGAAGCAGGGGGGGCCCCCCAAAGAGGTTTTTGCCCCGGGCCCCAATTAGGCTAAGTCGGGCCCTGAGTCTAGAGGACCAATATTAAGGGCTTGATGTTTCACAATTTACCTGTTCAGGAGTACACACCTTTAGTCTTTGAATAAAATTCAAATATCTTAAAACCTGAAGATGTTATATTTTGTAAAGGAAATTTATACTTACTTGGGACATCAATGAATTCAAAATGGGTGCCAATTCCTTTGCTTGTATGGTAGGAATAGCCTTTTGTAAATCAGCTTGTGATATGCCATTTTTGTTAGCATCACTAGACAAGACTTCAATGACTCTGAAAATATTTTAAATGCCATTCTTTTCAAGAGCAACAAGAAATTTTAGAAAACAGTCACAAAAATACAGAACAGAAATATAAAAAATTGAATTTTGCTAAAAAAATAATCTAAGTTTTATATAAAAAAATATCTTTGATAACAACTTAGGTTTTCTTTCTTATATAAGTTTTTTTTTTTTTTTTAATGTGAAGAAGAAAAATCACAAATTAGCATTTAAATAAAACAGGAAAAAAAAATTATAATTTCTGAATTGAAATGGAATTGTGCATTGCACAGTGTAAATTTATTATGCAATACCTATCCCAAATACCTCAAAGGGATGTTCCCATGTTGGTACCTTTTCTTGCTAACTTAATATCTAAAGAATGGAAGTTTTTCTAAGGAATGTTTAAGCCCTCAAAAGACTATTAGGCCAAAGAGTCCGAGCAGTGGGGGGAAAAAAAGCAAGGACGACAAAATATGAGGGTCTGCGCTTGATGAAATAAAAATATTATATTTTATGAACATAGGTAGGTAGGTTTATTTAAGCCGTACTAGAGCTGCACAATGGGCTATTGGCGACAGTCTGGGAAATATCCCTGATCAGAGTGGTCACACTGAGGTGCTAATACTGACTGCAGCCAGCGATGCTTGACTTTGGTGCTCAACTGGGAGCAGTGTTTTTCCACAGCGGCACTTAGGATTATAGGATTAGATACCGAATTTATCAATAAAGAGGTAGGATTTTGACTTAGTACCTGCAGTCAAATGATCACCAAGTTTATGAGACAACCAGCAGTAGCAGAGAAAAAAAATGGGTAAAACTAACTACTACTATTTAATAAAATTCATTTCAAGTACAATAAGTGGCTAATTTTAGCAGACACCTTGGTACTAATAGAGAAAAATAAAAATAATTTCACATATACACAAACAAAATATAAACAAAGGCAAAGCAGTTAATTAATCAAAATGTTTAAAATTAGAGGACACATTTTCTTTCTTTAGACACTTATCTTAAGGAGAGAAAAAAAAGATACAAAGAATAAAAAAACTAATATATGAAGTGCCTGATTTATAATAGGGCTTAAGAGCCCAGGGCACCCTAAGTATTGCAAATATATATTCTATTTGTGTTTTTCTTTAAAAATTATCTATTCGAAATCAGAGTTAACAAAACTTGAAATAAATATAAGTGTGGTACGCTACATAAGCTTAAATTTACTAATATATCGTAATTTACTAATGATAAAAGTAATTTTAAAACTCTTCATAATAAAACAATTATGTAAATTTGGTTAAAAGTAACAACCAGGGCCCCCACTTTTCTAGATCAGGCCTTGTATATAAAGAAAATATTAGATTACAATTATACAAGTTTACAGTTTCTCATATTAATATTTTTAAAACACTCATTTGAACAAACGTGTGGTCAAAAAAAGCAAAGTTAATAGCTTAGATTATTTTAATCCACCTCTAGATTTCCCTTTGAAATAGCTCATTGAAATAAATCTATAAAATTATCTGAATGTAAATAGTAAACAAATAATAATATATAAACATGTTCGAAAAAACTAACAATATAATTTTATATAATAATTATATTTATAAAATTATATATATATCTATTTTAAATTACTTTTCTTCCAACTCGGAAGAAGCTGATTTCTTTTCCGTCATTATAGCAGAAAATGGACTATAAGCAAATTCGTCAGAGCAAAATCTTTAACACGCCGGCCTAAACAACATTAACCACGTGCTTCCGTTTTTCCGCATCTCAATAAAGATGACGTAATAAATCTCAGCGATTGACACTACCAGTTAAAACCGAAACTAACCGTCAAATGCGTTAGCAATAATTTTTTATTAGAGTTATCTTCATATAAAACTTTTATATTTAATTTTTAATGAACATTTTAAACAATAAAATTTTAAAAAAATATTTAATTTAATTATTTTGAGCCATTGTCCCATATTATTTTCAATAATTTAGTTAGCCTTTTCTGTACAAAAATAAACAGCCAGAAGACTTTTAATAAAAATGTAAACAAAGCGTTTCTATTTCCTGTGCGATTGCAATTTCGGCATGCGTAAATGACAAAAGCAGTCTAACAAAATTATTGTGCTGGTTTTAGTACAAAAAATTTTTTTGTCCTAAAAAACTGTTCCAAAAAAGAAAATTTGTTCAGAATTACAATTACTAATTCTTTTCTCTTCATAATAAGGAAAGTTTTAATTCATACTTCCTTCATTGCACACGCCGATTCCAATCAAAGTTACAACCCTTCAATTTCGCTTTATTTGAAAATGTCGTTTTACGGTGGTGGAAATGGATTTTATAGCGACTATCAATTCCCCATTATGGATATAGGACAATTAAATGTTGCTTTAAATACTGTTGCTGCTACAAAACATGAAGATAGCAACCTCTATACCATTATCGGGACACATAACCAAGTGAAAACTGCTACAAAGCTTGAAGATAGCAACATTTATAACATTAATGGCTCACGCAACCTAGTGAAGCCTATTGTAAAGCGTGAAGATAGCAATATTTATTCCATTGTTGGCCCAAATAACCAGGAAGTACGTAAAAAGGGACCTTGCATCGTTAGTTTATCAAATGCTCTACCGCAGTTCAATGGAAATCAAAACGCACCTGTTCAGAAAATCGATCAGGAAACTACTGAACATACACAAATAGAAGAGGAAGCTCAACCAGAACTGGACATCATAGTCAACAACGTTGTTGCTACATTTAACACTAAATGCCACTTAAATCTCCGACAAATCGCTTTAAATGGGTCTAATGTTGAGTATATTAGAGACATGCAAGTTGTCGTTATGAAATTTAGGAATCCAAGGATTACAGCTAAAGTATATTCTTCTGGCAAAGTTATATGTACTGGTGCCACTAGCAACGAAGATGCAAAAAGAGCTGCCAGAAAAGTTGCAAGAAGCGTGCAGAAATTAGGATTTAAAATCAAATTCACTGATTACAAAATTGTAAATGTGTTATGTACCTGCTACATGTACTTTGGTATCAATCTGAACAAGTTTACTGAGAAGCATAGGCATGTGACCAGCTATGAACCCGAGTTGCATCCTGGGGCTACTTATAAAATTAAAGATCTTAAAGCCACTTTAAAGCTGTACACTACAGGGAGCATTACTATAACTGCTCCTAGTACTGACAATATTCAAAGAGCAGTTGAACTTATATTTCCATTGGTGTATGAATTCAGGACAGCAAAACCACCGTCTAAAAAATCTCAATACCATAACTACCAAATGGCTCGGAAAGCAAAGGGTGTATTTCAAGATGGTTTTTCAAGCTCTGAGGATGATAGTTACCTCCAGAGTGAATGGTAGTGATAAATATTCAGTAGTTCCTAGACTAGTCTTTGTGCTAAACAGTCATTTGTAATTCTTGAAATAAAATGTGTCTTAACATTGTTGCTAATTGGTCTGCTTTGATATTTATTTTTTTATTTGATATTTTTTTTTTATATTTATTATTGTATATCCATTGCCAAAGAAATTTTTTAATTGAAATATTTTAGTGTTACTAAGTTGTTTGTTTACTGTTAAAAGAAAAATAATAATAAGGAATATTTTCAATCTCTTGCATTTAAGCTGATTGAACTTTTTTCAACTTCATGGTTATATAAAGCAATGGTATACATGCCAACTCATCTTATTTAAAATATATATATATATATATTCTTTTTTTTTTTTTTTGGAAATTCAAAGTTTTAAATTTCTTATTCTTTATTTAATTATATTAATTTTGAGATACACGTTTAAAAAGTGCTTGGTTCAAAAAATTCGATTTTCGCCATGTATTATGCAAAAACGTGCTTTTTACATTGTTATACTCAACGTTTTCACAATTCATTCCACCATAATCTATTTCAGCTTACTGTCAGTCGTTAGCACATGAAAGGGCCAATTATTTTACATGTTTGATGAAATACTTGAGTCTACTAAGCTGGGTTCAGTGAGATTATTGCAAGATATTCTATTAGATATAACAATTTCAGGCTTCATTTTCCATACCTTCTGATATTAAACCGAGAAATCTCTTGATCATTTAATAATGGCTAATATAATCAAGAAAAGAGCTCTTTGTCAGAAACTAGTTATTTTATCGTGATCTTGTAAAGTCTTTGAAAATTATTTTGTTTTACTTAAAAATATTTTTTGAGTGTTTAAAAAGTACTTAAAGGGTGCTTATTTTTTGTTGAAAGATTTGGCTGTGCACTTTGTTGATAATCCTACATTAAAGTTTATAAGTACTAAAGAGTCAAATTAATTTTTCGTATTTACTATTTTGTTAACATTTTAAAAATTGTTAAAGCCTTGGCATCATCTCTTTATTAATAGTTTCAAAGCACACCACACTGTCCCAGTGTTACAAAACCTGATGTTTTTCAGAGGGGAGCTAGAAGTAAAAAATAAATTCAGAAACCTTGATGAAATTAGTTTTAATGTCTCTGATAGCTGTGTAATAAAAATATCAATTCGTCTTAAAATTGTCCCACAATGGACTCATCTTAAGGCATTGTACAATCACCGCAGTTGAACACCACTTGCAGCGGGTGGGTGACCACTTTGATTAGCCTACGAAGGAACTGTGCTGAATCAATCCTCATTAAATTGTTTTGCCGTAAAGTGGTCCATTTTCCTCTCTTCTGCAAAGGATCAGAATTGTAATGGCATGTCTTCGGATCATCCTTAGGATACTACTAAAAAATGAGAATTCTTATGTGCTATAAAAGTTTATCATGTGTCTTCTTTATTTAAATATAAAAATAAATTTCCCCATGAAAAATTTTTATATTGATTAAAGAATTGAGCTTTTAATTTTTTCTGAATTTTTGATCAATAATTGGTTTAGTTCAATAAAATTTTCTATGAGAAATTTACGTTATTTTTTAAAAAAATAAGTTTTTTATTACTTTGAAGTAGTGAATTAAGATGAACAGTGTGAGAAAGAGCATAAATAATGCCAAATGAACAGACATGCAATTGTTTCAGATAAAAGGAGGACCTTCATCAGTGTCAGATGAAAAGAGGACCGTTGCTGTGCTGTATCAGTCCTCACTAAACAGTTTTGCCGTAAAATGGTCCATTTCTATCTCTTCTGCAAAGGATCAAAATTGTGATGGCGTGTTTTCTGATTATCCTCAAAATACTACTACTGATCTAAAAATTACTGAGAATTCTTATGCACTTTAAGAGTTTATCGTGTGTCTTCTTTATTGAAATAAAAATTTTAAAAAATTCCCTATGAAAAATTATTTTATTTGTAAACAAATTAAGTTTTTTAATTCTAAGTTGTTATATTCATAATTGTTATAATAAGTTTTTCTTCTTCTTTCCACGTTCTATTTCTTTTTTTTTTTTTTCTTAAGCGAAGACGATCATTTTTGGGGTAGACTATATTTGAGGGTGCCCCTTGATTCTCGCCAAGTTGTGTTCGCGGTTGATCGCCAAGCTGGGTGATGTTGAAACCCAATCGTGATTCTGATAGATTTAGATTTAAGCTTTATTTTTAAATGTTCAACTGTATATGTAATTTCAGAGGTCCGTTAGTTCTGCGTTGGATACCGGCTGGAAAGGTACTTTTTCTTATGGTTCAAAAGATCGAAGGTTTGTGGGCAATCATAAAAAGGGACTATAAAAAAAAAAATTCACCGCCAGTACGGTACCACGGACGCCATTTTCGATTCGTATTTCGCTGAACTTATTTGGCGATGGAGGTACACAAATTCCATTCCTAATAAATTTAGACAGTATCTAACTGCTATTAGAGAATTCTGTGCACCTAAATCTGAGAATATTCAAGCTTAATGAAGAAGTGAGTTTTTTTTCTTTTCTTTCTGTACTTACTCAATTATTTTTTGTTTCGATTCAAAATTCACTTTATTACGTTAATTAATTTTGCTTATATTGGGTTCATTACAATTTTATACAGTTTTGGCCGCCATTCCTGTTACCACAATGTTCCGCGCTAACAGGAATGGCGCCAAACATAAGTCGCCAATTTCGCCAAGGGGCTCCCTCAAGTATATTTTTACCAAAATTAATTCGTTTTCGTGTTCTTTTCATGTATTTAGAATTTATTTTTTTTTTTCTTAAGCGTTGTAGCTATATAATATATAAAATAGGAATTTATTTGTTTTTGAAGGAACGATCACATTTACCTTGGATCTCTTTGGTTTTTCTATTCTTTATTTTAACAGTTTTTATTAAATGTAATTAGTTATTTTCAGAAAGATTCAGTTTGCAGGTAAGCACTTAGATTTTAATATTGAAGTTTCATGATTTGCTTTCATAGTAATTGTTGTTCTGAAGTATTCGTTGACTTCTTAAAAACCTGATTACTGACATGGCAGAACCGCCTTCCAAAAAACTTTGTATTTTGTCAAAGAAAAAGATATTAAGAGATTCTCAAAGAAGAAGGGCCCAAGAAACGTCTGTGGAACGTCAAAGAAGGATGGAACATGACCGAATT
The DNA here is from genome assembly GCA_949128135.1 of Parasteatoda lunata. NCBI lineage: Eukaryota > Metazoa > Arthropoda > Arachnida > Araneae > Theridiidae > Parasteatoda > Parasteatoda lunata. Next base: position 77,953,897 of record OX421978.1, read on the forward strand.
TCGACAAGCGATTCTAGAGCCCAAGAAGTATCAGAGAAACGTCAAAGAAGATTAGAAGAGGATCGTGTCTCAACTAGCAGTGCTAGGGCCCGAGAAACACCTGAGGAACGTCAAAGAAGATTGGAAGAGGATCGTGTCTCAAATAGCAGTGCTAGGGCCCAAGAAACATCTGAAGAACGCGGAAGAAGAATTGTTCACTTATCTTCAGATTTCCTGCTATGTTTTTAAAGAACTTTATTTGTGAAATCCTGTAGCGTGGCGGACAGCTGGCCGCCTTAAGCGGCTAGTATTGTAATAAATGCACCGGGAATTTTTTATGATGAAATTAGAAAAACAAAGCACGCATAAAAGGGATTTTTTAAATGGGCTAATTGAAAATTTGAGATTTTCATAATCAAGTGGGAAAACGTAACTTCCTTTGAAAAAAGATGAAATTGGCACAAATAAAGTAAGCCAAAAAGTGATCAGTAAGATGCGATTTATAACTCTCGAGGCGTAATAAATGTATCGGGAATTTATAAACCACATGGAAATTAGTAGTAAGTTATAAATGCCGAAAAACGATCTAACGTCACTCGGATCTATGATGACATAGGCAAACGCGAAGGGTGTCTTGGGATATTCATCCACTTTTAGATGCACCTGGATAATTTTTTTTTTAAAAAAAATTCCGCACATGCGCTGTATAAAGCAACTACTTCAATTACTCTTATCTGGCGCAGTTTTTATTATTATTTTTTTTAATTTTAAAGCAATAATTTCGTTATCAGTTTAAAATTGATTCAAACGTTTTGTTTAATTTTTTTTTTAAATGTTTAAGCTATAGCAAAAGTGGCACTAGACCTAGTATATATTTCGGACATTTACCAAAGGTCTAGTCATACTAGGTCTGGTTAAGTGCCATTGCCCGGTATACATTTGCCCGGTATATCCTACACTGATGTTTTTTTAAGGTCAAGTGCCATAGCCCGGTATACCCTACACTGATGTTTCTTTAGGGTCAAGTGCCACTGCTCGGTATACATTTGCCCGGTATACCCTACACTGATGTTTTTTTAGGGTCAAGTGCCACTGCTCGCTATACATTTGCCCGGTATACCCCTACACTGATGTTTTTTTAAGGTCAAGTGCCACTGCCCGGTATACATTTGCCCGGTATACCCTACACTGGTATTTTTTTAAGGTCAAGTGCCACTGTCCGGTATATATATTAGCCCGATACTCCAAACACTGATGTTTGTTCGAATCTATCGTCAGTAAGAATTAAAATATCGAATAAATGTAATTATTTCCACGAATAAATTAATATCGAATCGGATGTAATAAATATTTCGGACATTCACCAAAGCGACTAATTTAATTGTCAACATTCACCGGTGAAAGTCAACAACCACCGATTTCGGTCATTCACAGTAACATGCACATCATGTACATAATAACCTCATCAGGACGATTACTTCATACTTTGCCTAAATAACATTCGGCATTTCAAAAAATAAAAATAATTGGTTTTGTTGGCGATGATCTCCTAAGGCGCTAAAGAATCATGCATAGTACAGGTAAGGAACATAATAAGCTCGAAGGAAAAGTGGATGAATAACCCAAGGAACCGTCAAAAAGTGATTATTTAAAAGTGCAATTTGAAACTCGCGTGTCATAATAATATCGCAATAATAATACTGATTTCCAAAATCATGTTATAAAGCGTAGCAATAACTGCCTTCAAAAAAACCGTTTAGACTTCTGATGAAATTGGTACAAATAAAGAACGTAAAAGAGTGATAAATTAGATGCGCGATTTATAACTCACAAATCGTAATAAATATATCGGAATCCTAAAAAACTCATGATAATTGGTATAATTATAAATGTCAAAAAACGTTCGAAACATCGCTTGGATTTATGAGGAAATCTGCAAAAATTACTCGAATTCGCGTATTGTAATTTCGTATAAAAACATTGGGCCTTTTAAAACCACGTGGAATTTCGTAGCAATAACCAATAAAAAAGCAATCGAGAGACAACATAGATTTAAAATAGAATCAGGGCCAATTGAGCGCTTTAAAAATTATGACTCAAATGTGCGATTCAAAATTTTCGTTATTTCTTTTATTTTTCTTTAAAAATAATAATAATAATAATTGCTTTCAGAAGCTCCTGCAGATCGCGCAACAGTCGGTGGGCCGCAGGTTGTGCACCCCTAAATGTAAATAACTGATATAAGTGCAAATTTGAAAATTATTTGCTCGGAAGTGAGCCGTGTTTGGAAGATTTTATCTTTAAAGCAGGAAAAAAAAAAAAAAAGATACCGGTGTTTCATGCATTATTTATTAAAATGTTAAATAAGATATTTTCCCCTTTTTTTGACAAAGTTATTTTTTGATTAATTTTAATAATATTATTTTTCCCTTATTTTGACTAATTATTTTTGACTTACTTTTATTTTCACTAAATAAATACAAAATAAGAAAAAATATGTTTAGTAAAAAAATTCTGTGTGGAAGGGTTAATAACACGTTCTTATCAATACATAAATTTCAAAATTAGACAGTGTTTTTTTTCTTATCAACTATTAAAAAATAAATAAAAAATGATAGATAAAATAAAATAAAAAGTGTCATTTCAATATTATGTAGTTATAAGGATATGAGAGTGATACAAAGTAACTTTTGCTATCAAAATAGATGCGTCTTCAATTCCGACCAGTGTGTTCCTTATCAGATTATAAAACAATATACTAAAACAGTTTCATTTTGATATTTTGTAATTATCCGGGAATCACCCTGATCGAATCACCTGATTGGGATCACCCGAATGCGAAACAACACATTCAAACCATAATTTGATATTGAATTTATATAAGATTATAAAGATAAACTAGAAGAAAAAAGTTTTATTTAGATATTTGGTAATTAGTGTGGTAAATTTTCCAAATTGGCAGAAATGTTCCCACCATTCACCAACTCAGTGGCGGATCCAGCGGGGGGGGGGGGTCATAGGGGTCATGACCCTCCCCCCAAAGTTAAAAAAAAAATTTTTTTTAATAGTTTATAAAAGAAATAAAATAGTTTAAAAATTATTTAAGGGGTCATATACACCTAGGTAGGTCGGAAAAATCGAATTTTCTTTCCATCAAATTATGTTCTTCACTGTTTCAAGAATCATAATCCAAAAGATTAAAACGAAATTCCTCATAGTTTCATTGTAAACATTAATAATGTTGAAGCACGCCGAACTTGCGAAACTCGTAACTAAAATCTGGCACCATGCCAGCGCTTCGCGTAAGGGGGAGAAGTGTGTCTAGCAACACATGCGCAATATCATCCTTATAGTTTTAGAAGGAGAGTTTTGAGAGAGAAGCACAAGAGAAGTCGAAAATAATTTGACTATTATCCCTAACAAGTAAGTGCGCATTGTATAACGTATCTTCTGTTGATTTATTTCTCCTCGTTTTCAGTTTTGATAAAGATTGTAATTCTCTTTCAATATTTTTCAGTGATTTTTCGCTTTCCTCAAAATATCGAAATGTAAGTAAATAGTTAAGCATTTTCGAAGATTTCAGTATATTATTTTCCTATTATGTGAACCTATTAGATTAGACTGACTCATAATTGTAACCAAATGTATGACTAATTTATAATGTCTGGTTTTAAATTTATTTTATTTCTTTTTAATTCTATGTTATTTTATTTCATAAACTTGTTCAAATATTTATTTATTGTACAAAATGCATGCAATTTTATTTGGGTGATTTTTATTTTACTGAAAAGAATATTCTTAGAATATATAGCCGAAAAGAAATTTTTTAAATAAGTTTAATAAAGATAAAACAAATTCTGAAACAAGTGTCTTGTTTGCTTTTTTAAAACTCTAAATATATGTAGTTTAAATTTTTTATATATATATAATACAGCTTTTATATATATATACACACAAATGGAGAAAATAACAAATCAAAAAAGTTTTTTTTTCAAGGTGGGAATGAATTTTTATTTTTTAATAAAAATTGCTTTTGTCAAATAAATATTTACTACTTTAAAATAAATTATAATCCTGCTAAATTTGTGAACTGAAGAAAATTTAAAAGCAAAATCGAATCCGATTATAATTAACGGAAAAAATATGATCTGCGCGCATTCTTCAGACACTCTTGACGGTAGCTTTCCTGCATTACACCTTCAGCGCCAAAAGTGAGGTGAAAGATCGTTACGATTTAGCATTGAGCATTGATGGGAAGTTTCCCTTCTTCACGCGAAGCCATCACATTCAAGATGGTAAGTACTAAGTATCTGAAAAATGCATATTCTAAATTTACAATAAATAGATTAAATACCGTGAGTTGAGTACATTTTATCTATTTGAGTGGTCCTTGTGTGAGCAAATTTTTTTTACATCATTACTTTTATTAATTAAAAGATAAAAGTATTTTTCATAATGGTTCTACAACCTGTTTCCTGATTCTCTGTTTTTAATTCAAAGATAAATTTTATTGCTTTGTGTATTATAAAATATTTCGAATGTTAATTCAACAAAGAACATTGAACTATAAAAAGAGGGTAATTTTTGCAATGCTTCAAGTATAGTAATTTTACGATCTGATTCGTTTATTTTTTATACAATTTTTTTAGAATTTAATATGAAATAGTTATCTAAAACAGAATTTTCAATAAAATATTTAAGAATATTTTTTTTTTTTTAAATTTGGAGAAAATATTTCTTTTAAAAATTTTTGATTGACCGTAAATAGTAGCTATTCTAAAAGAAATTGTTATCTTTTCTCACATATTCATTAATTAAGGTTTCAGATTCTATACTTCAAGTTAAACATACATTTATTACAAATCTACTTTATTTTAATAGTATATAATTTTCACGTTTTAAAAATTGTGCAAACTTTATCTTAAATTCGCCACTTTTGTAGAACATAATACGAACAGTTGTAAAATTGTTTTGTCAAAATTAAAATACACTGTTGTGAAAGATTCTTTCAAATATTATAATTTTTATTTTTAATTATTTTCTAAATTATTTTACTTCATTGTTGCTAATTTGAAAGATTAATATATAAAAATTATATGCTGTAATACAAAAATTATAATACTTTTGTATTAATAAAAGAATTAAATCTCTTTCGTTTTAATAAAATGTCTTTGTTAAAGAATAAGCGTAGAGAGATTCTATTTTGGGAAGTCAAGGCTAATAACATACGATTGAGTTAATTTTAGAATCTCTCCCCCTTTCACTTCCATATAAGGAAGCATGAAATGATTTTCCTTAATGCGTAAGGATACAAGAATGTCAGAGACAGTGCCTTTTTACTACAAAATGTGTTAGTATAAAAGCGAGAGCAATGCTTTTCGCATGGCTTTTTCATCATGTTCTGATCCTGAATAAGTTGTTCCGGAATTGTCCAAAGTCTTGTCCACCCCCTCCCTTGCGGAGTGTGGATGTGAATTGTTATCGATACCAGCCTACTACCATTAATAAAGATTTTTTGTGTGTAACATGGCTTACGACTGCATTATTTAAGCTATCTATATACAAATAAAAGGGATTTTAACCCTTTTATTACATGCAGTATCATGTATCACTGAAATATTCATTTCTCTATTAATGTAGGACCAGGGGCGCCCATATGTTTGAATTTAGGGGGTGAGGGGGCTCATGAAAGAAAACGACAAATAGCTTAATGAATCAAAAAATTAATGAAAGGAAATTTTATCTATTTAAATATTTTTTATTTAATTAGCTGAATAACTAATTAATTTCACTTTTAATTATACATGATTAATCAAATTTTAAATACACTAAATTGATAATCTAAAAACTTATCAAATAGAGGTCGAACCCTCCGCGCGCCCCAAGCAAGTGATAACGAAAGCAAACATGACCTTGAATTGCTTTAGAAAATTTGGATTTTGTTGACTTGAAAAGGACTTCGATTCGAAAGGCTTTATGTTCATTTTTTTTAGAAATGCCAAAATTTCATTTTGTCAAAATCTATTTGGATTGGGCTCTAGTGGAAATCTAGGGGGGGGGGGGCGGTCCCTTCGGCCGTACCCTATGGGCGCCCATGTGTAGGACCCTGCTTCGAAGACGTAGAACAAACGAAAACATCCTCCTTCAGTCAGGACGATTGACTCTTTTTTTTAAAATTAAAAATCTAAATGTGATACTGACAAAACAAACGATTCATCCGTTTTATCTCAACAATTATCTTCAAAAGAAGCTGAATCTTCTGAGAGCTCTACTGATAAAAATACAGAAAGTTTCCCAGATGTTTTGTTTTTTGCTGAAAAGAAAAATGAATCGCTGCAACAAGTTGAATTTTCTTCAGATGTTGGATTTTATATAAACGACAATGATTTAGATGATTTTAAAAAAGCTTCTTTACACGGACACGTCACTGGTCACCTCCTTCGGAGTATAAGCTCCCTTGTTGTATTGTCAATAAAAAAAGGAAAACCAACTAAAAAATATGCACAAAGATCCCACTTGGAAACATTTCACTGGCTGGTTCTATCTCACAAAGATCAAGGACTTTATTGCAAGTATTGTGTTTTATTTGCTAAAGGGTTAGGTGGTGGATTTCAGACAAACACTTCTCTTAAAAGACTAGTTAAAGAACCTTTAAAGGACTTTGATTATTTACTAGGAAAGAAGGGCAAACTTATAGTTCATGAACAAAACCAGTACCATCAACTGGCTGTTGAAGCAGGAAATTTTTTTTGTTGACGTATCATCAACCTGGACTTGATATAGTTAATCAATTGGACACTCATCGACAGGCTCAGATTGCAGAAAATCGGGAGCGTTTAAAACTAATTATTAAAACAATTATCTTCAATGGTCGTCAAAATATACCTTTGCGAGGACACAGGGATGACGGAAATCTTTTTCAATCTAATATCAACAGAACTAAAGAAACTGAAGATTCTGTGATAAATGATGGAAATTTTAGAGCACTTCTGCGCTTTAGAATTGATGCAGGTCGTGACACGAAATTACAGTATCACTTGGAAATTGTTTCAGCTAATGCTACTTACATCAGTAAAACAGTTCAAAATCAAATTATTGATGTCTGTAAATTAGAAATACAGGAAAATATACTGAATCGGGTAAAACAGGCTGGAAGTTTCTCCATCATTTTTGACGAAACAACTGATATTTCTCACAAGGAGCAGTTAAGTTAATCTTTTCGCTATTTTTACAGTAGAGAGTTCAGAGAGGATTTTATCACATTTTGTGATGCATACAAAATGGCTCAATCTGAAGATTTGAATGAAGAACCTCGACTGACAGGAAACGCCTTGGCTAATATTGTTTTGGAAATTTGCGGGAATTTTACTGTAAACATAATCAAATGTGTCGGAGTTGGAACTGATAGTTGTACTGGCATGGCTCCGGAAACAAAAGGAGCTGTTCAAGAAATAATTAAAACTGCTATTTATGCAAAACGTTGGCCGTTTAACAACCATCTTTTGAACAATTCATTAGCGAAGTCATCTAATGTTTCTGTCATCCGCAACACATCTGATACAATGAGAAAAGCTGTTGCATTTTTTAATGCTTCAGGAAAAAGACACTTAACATCTTGTGATGCATTAGATGGATCAACACTCAGAGGAATTTGTGAGACACGTTGGGTGGAAAAACACGATGGACATTTGCAGTTTCAAGGAGATTCTTTATCCAAGATATGTAAGGCTTTTGGAAACAATTTCAACTTGGCAGGATGCTAAAACAGCTTCAGATGCTCAATCCTTACTATAATGCTCTGCAAAACTCAGATTTCATCATTTCAGCAATTTGTCTCTGTGATGTCTTAGGTAGATATTATGCTTCAAGATATTTAAATCGATAATTTTCGTTTTTTTTAAAATTAGTATTCTACAATGTATACTTATCGTGAATAATATTTATTGTTTTGTTTTACATTTCAGGAACAACAGTACCACTCAGTCGTCTTCTTCAAACTCCATTCCTGGACTTAAAAAGGGCCACAACCGCTTTGACTGATACTATTACTATTCTCAGGGATAAAATAAAAAGGGCCGATACTGTTTTTCAACAACTGTTTTCCGAAGCTCGAAATGTTGCTGAACAATTAAATGTAGAGCTGTGACCAAAACGTTTAGTTTCTCGACAAACACAAAGAAATAACAATCAGCCAAACCAGACCCCAGAAGAATATTTTCGGAAGGCTATTTATATTCCTTTATTAGATAATATTTTAACAGATTTAAAGTACAGACTTTCCCCAGATGTGATGAAACTTTTTAATCTACGAGTTTTTTTTACCTCGTCAAACTGTTACAGAAGAAGATCTTATAGCTGTTCGTGAAACTGCCGAGTTTTATAAGAATCTTTTGAACGCTTCCGTAAAAGTTGTCGTAACAGAATTTCGTCTTTGGGTGGCAAAATGGAACGTGAAACAGAATCAGGACTTGAAGTGCCCAACAATCTTTCCAAGATTATTAATGCCTGTGACATCGATTTGTTGTCGACAATTTTAATGACTCTGCCAGTTAGTGTAGCAACAGCAGAACGTTCCTTTTCAACTCTTCGACGTCTCAAAACTTGGCTTAGAGCAACTCAAAATCAAAAACGATTAAATGGACTCGCATTATTAAACATTTCATCGAGAAATTTATTTGGATGTTGAAAAAAATCATTGACAGATGTGCCATAGTTTCTATAAAAAAAAACGCATTAAATTTATTATTTAAAGATTTTGAATTCTTAAATTATTTATGTATTGTTCATTATGGAAAAAAAAATTAGAAGACTAGCATTAAAAACCTCAGTTTTTTTTTTTTTTTTTTAAATATAACAAAAAAAATTTTTTTATAAAAAAATAAATTGTGTGTGGGGGGGATCTGAGTCTATGACCCCCCCCCCCCAAAGAAAAATTTATGGATCCGCCACTGCACCAACCTGTATTTGACACAGCGTAGTCGATTCACACTCTTGGCTATTAAACCGTGAGTCCGTACAGAAATTAGTTCATGCATGTCGAACAGTGAAGTGTTAAGAGGACTTTATACCACGAGGGAAACTTTTCATCGCCAATTCTCTTTACTTCCATAAGTAATTTATAGTATAAAAAAATTTAGGTCACACGAACCTAGAGTAAGCCATGATTATTAGAGTCAGTTATTAAAACATCTTTCAATGCACATCAGACATAACCAGTTTAAAAGTTTCTGTGCCATAGTGCTCTGTAATTCTAAACTGTTTCAAATATTACTTTATTTAACTCATTTTAAATACTAAACGAAGTTGGTGGTGCTCAAGTATATTTAGAGAAATTAGTTGAGAGCCTAAAAACTTCATTTTAACGTAGAAAAATATATTTCGGTTCACTTTTTAAGTTTTCCTGGTGATAAACTATTCTTATTATTGGTGTTTGCCTGATAATAATTTACTATTAACCGGGAAAAAAATCCACACTTTTTACACGAGAATATATTTATTTTTTTAAAAATATATAAAGTAATGTTTTTGCTCTTAGTTTTTTTTTTTAATGCGACTTGTAAAAAGGAAGATTCTCAAGTTCCCCTGAGTGCTTGGAGCCCCCGGGTGTGCCCATACTTAAAGACGTTACTGCCTGTGGGACTCAGCCAACACCTCCTAGAAGAAGGAAGGCCTCAGCACGGATCAATTTAGTAGTCCGATGTGACGAAGTTAACTGCGCAGTAGTTGATGAAAAATAAGAAAGATGTCATTACGTTCGGGGTACTAAGCTGCGCTTTGGTTGAAAATACGAAATATATCATTACGTTTGGACTACTAAAGGATATTTATGGTAACCCGTGCTGAGGCCTACTCTTTCTAGGAGGTGTTGACTCAGCCCTTCAGCCACACAGTGTGGCTGCAGTGATGAGCCACATAGTCCACCGAGAAATCAAAAATGCAGGTGAAATGTGTTCCGAAACTCATGGTACATACTTTAGAGCAGTGTTTTCCAACGTGAGGCCCACGCCCCACCGGGGGGCAATTTGATTGTTAAGGGGGATAATTCGAAAACGAACTCGAAACGAGTTTAACCCTTTTACTCCAGGTCATTTAAATGCAATATATGCTAGATTTCGGTGCCAAAATTGAAAGAAAAAAAGCAAATTCTTAAATAATTACGGCCAATAAATATTATGTGACTTTGTGATTTTTTAAGCGACAAACCTGAAATGAAGTATCTGTTAACAGTCGATGGTAAATCAAAGTTACTTAGCTGATATTTTTGAAAAACTAAGTATACTAAATAAGCAACTTCAAGGAACAAATAAAACTCTTGTTGATGCAAAAGCGAAGATATTTGGTTTCGTTACCCTTATTGAGTTCTGTCAGAAATATGTTAACGACAAAAACTTTGAGCAGTTTCATTGGCTCTAAAAATATGAAGTAAATGATACCGCTTTACTTGTTATTGTCGATCATGTGAAAATTCTATCGACTGATTTAAAAGAAAGATTTTCTGATTTAAAAGAAATTAATTTTCCAACATGAATGATGCAGCCAATGTTAGTGGATTTGTCTGTTTTAAAGCCCAGATAATTCTTCACAGCAAAATAGCATATACTGTTTAAAATTATGACTTTGATTTAAGTGTAAATCGCTTAAATTGTGGCTTTTGTTTATTTAACTTGGCGAAAGAAAACTTTGTTAAATTACTTATGTCGGTGAAAGTGGATTTGCCTTGAAGTGTTTTTAGGTACAATAAAACTTTAAATATATTATTAATGTTTTTTGGAAATTCTGATCTAAATTCTTTCGCTATTCTTGTCTAAATGTAAAGTAAAAAAAAATAAAAATTAACTAAATAAAGTTTAACTAGTGTAAAATAAATAATAGCTATAAATACAAAATAAAGATGCGCTCGTCGGCAAAATTTTCGTTTAATTGATTTAATAAATGAAAATTCTCTTTTAGTTAAAGAAGTAATCGAAGAACAAAGCTAATATTACATGTCATATACTCTGGATACCAGAGCCCCGATGGCTCAGAGCGTATAAGGCTCAGGGGATAGAGCGTTCGCCTTCCAATGAGGCGAACCGGGTTCGAATCCTATGAATTCCGCATCCGGCTTGCACAGTTCACAGTGCTAACATGAAATATCCTCAGTGGTAGACGATCATGTTTTAGAGTCCCCTTGGCGTCGGGCCTACCGTGGGAGGTTCTCGTGGCCTCCCTCTCCATGTAACGCAAATACGGGTTAGCTCCATCAAAAAGTCCTCCACGAAGGCAAATTTCTTCCAATACTCGATCCAGGAATTCCCTTGTCTTCTAGATTGCGCTCAAAATTACAAGGCTACGGAGTTGAACATTAGTGGCCGTAAAGTACTAGAGCATATTATTTCTGATTTGTCTGATATATCAAATATGCAGTATCAAGAAGAACTCACAGAAATACGAAATGATGAGTCAGTTAAAACTTTATTTAATATAAAAGGAGTGATGGCATGGCTTTGTGAGGAAACAGAAATCAAATACCCAAATTCAACCAAATGTGCAAGAAAACTATTGTTACAGTTTCCATATTTAGCCGAATGGGGATTTAGTGCTGTAAATGATTTACTGGTTTAAAAAAAGAAATCGCCGGGATATAACAGAACGGGGAGACTTGAAACTGGAGCTAACCAAATCGGAACCTAACATAAAATCTCTGCGCAGCAAGCATCAAGTGCAAGGATCTCACTAAATTAAATTATTATAGAAAAATCTTTATTAAAATTATTTCGAATTTGAATTTTAGTTTTCTATTATATGTTTTGAAAATTTACTTACTGTGTTTCGTTAACATTTTCCTAGTGATTTCTAGTGAACCTATCATTTAAGTTTCTTAAGTGAACAATTCAATTTTTTAACATTAAGAATTATGTATATGTTACATGGAGGGGGGGGGGGCATAATAATTTCAGAAAGGCTGAGGTGGGGCATGGCACAGAAAAAGGTTGAGAAACACTGCTTTAGAGGGTGATAGAACACAATTACACAAGCGCAAATCCGTGGTCGGGACACAAGCCGTAAAGTGTTAAAGCGTAAAACATGCTGCGCCACGAAATTATAGGAAACAAGACAATCAGAGGTGGAATAAAAAGAAAAGATACCAATAAAATGAAGAAGAATATTTTATTCAACAAAAGGAGGTTAACACTAAGTCTCCTATCACAGGAACTGCTAAAAATTGCTTCCGCAAAACAACAGCGCAGGTAGCAAACCGTCGAAAGAGTAACCACCTTACACTAACAAAAACGCTAGGCATCCCTCTTTTGGTGTCAGCAGCTACGGATATCCGGGCAATAAGGTAAGTCTTCAGCAGAATCTATAGGAATATCTTAGTAGATGAGGCTCTTCATATGAACCTAGAAGAAAAAGCCCAGGCATGACAAATCGGGTAATTGGGCCGCCACGTACTGTATTAACGCCTAGGATACACGATATCTAAAGCGTTGCACACATCACACTGTACTGGGTTTGATCTCCGTCATGTTGGAACCACATGCGTTGTGTGCTGGAACAAAGTTTAATATTTCTGAAAACATATCTTACAAAAACTCAAGGTATGAAACTCTTCCCTGACGTGTTGACAGTAGGTATGATCAAATCAGATGATCATGTACGATTCTGGCCAAACGTCGCTAGAACATACGTAAACGCATAGCATACGAGTTTTCAGTTGCTCACACTTCATAGCAGTGGATATTCGAAATATCTTCGCGTGTGAATATGCATTTGACTGCCCTTTTACCCATGTATAAAACGCAAGACCGATGTTTTTTGCGTGGCTTTTTGTGTTTTATGATTACCAACAAAACTCCGTCAATTTTGACGAGATCTGTGTCTCTCCCCCTCCAGCTGGAGAGGGGCTGAGACTTCTGTTTCACCTTCGTTTAGTTAATAAAAGCTTATTAAGAATATAACCTCGTTACTCACAAAATTTGGATTAATATTCCCATAAAAATATCGGGTGTGTGTGTGTGTGTGTGTGTGTGTGTGTGTGTGTGTGTAGTTAATTTACGTCGCACTAGAGCTGCACAATGGGCTATTGGCGACGGTCTGGGAAACATCCCTGAGGATGATCCGAAGACATGCCATCACAATTTTGATCCTCTGCAGAGGGGATGGCACCCCTGCTTCGGTAGCCCAACGACCTGCACGCGAAGTCGAGCACTTTACGATAGAACAGTTTAACGAGGACCAATATCGCACACCCTCGGTCCCTACGAAGACTGATCCAAGTGGTAACCCACCCGCACACTGACCGCAGCCAGTGATGCTTGACTTCGATAAAAATATCGGGGTTTGTTACCCTGATATTACACACACACACACACACATATATATATATATATATGTTGTTGTTGTTGCCGTTTGACAAGTGCAGAAAAGTACAGTCGAATCGGACCGAAGGCATGGAGCACAGCCCTAGCCACATCTCCGACTTTTTCGGAATAAAGGGCGTCATGGCAGCAGTTGAGGTCAATGTTGAAGGAAGTCGAGGCAACAGAGATACAGTTGAAGAGATGTTTCGGATCCAGCCGAGCAGTGCCTGCAATCTGCGTAGGTTCTAGAGCCGTCAGACATGATATTCATACCTCTCATGTGCCCCGTCCGCAATTTGCTGATGGTAGTGGTGATTTCACGATCAATATATATATATATATAATATATATATATATATATAAAGAAAATACACGTCAAAAAAAATTAACTGCATCAAAAAATAACAAAATAAACGTTCATAAAATAATATAATTGTTAATGCCAATCTAACCTTTCTCACAAAGGTGCAATAAACGGAATCAGATTCATCAAAATAGGAGATGCAAAAAATTTATTTATTTTTAAAAATGTTAAATTAATTTATTTTCCATTCGAAAAATCGGTTCTCTGTCTTTGTGTTTAGTTGATGTTATGTGTTTAAAAAAATTACTGATTTCATTTATTCAGTAATTAAGTTTGCAATACTTCCATCCTAATACATTAACCTTTTTATTACTAGACATTGAGAATTTTATTTGCAGTATTTTTGTTAGATAATCTTAAGAATTATTCCTATATTTTGTCAGAGTTTTAATCGTTAAATGTGAAAAAAAAATTTTAAATAATGAAGAAAAAATTCCAATGTTAAATATTTTATTTTATAACCGGTTCGGTATTGAGCAGGTGTTCGGTGTTGTAATCGGATCAGTGTTGAACAGCCGATCCAATTCTGAGTTTATGATGGTCTATGTTCAACTCTGTACCTTTGTCCTTTTGAACCCAACCCAGAAGTCAAAAGAAATCCTGTATCAAGAATTGGAAAAAACTAGCTTTCAGAAAAACTAGCTAACTAATCCATCTACCAATAAGGATATTTTACGTCAGCACTGTGGTCACACACAAAACGAGAGCAGAATTCGTATCAAGAAGTCACTGCTGGAATTCGAACCTAGATAGCCTCATTGGGAGGCGAACGAATCTTTTGAGCCACCGCGGCTCAATGCTTAATATACAGGGTGATTCTAAAAAGATGGGCAAAATTTTAGGAAATGATAGTACACACCCAAGCAAACAATTTTCATCAAAGAATGCATAGTCGAAAACAAAACGCAAAACCGCTCGAGGGCGTCAAAGTTTATGTTCTTATATGAGGCAAAAACACACAAAGAACGATGAAGTTAAGTTATAAAAGCAAATTTAATGGCATGTGATTACAATAAGGGTTCAAAACAGTGGCCGGCAGGGACTAAGCACGCAGTACAACGGCGAAGAAAAGATAGGCGAACATTCTGAAACACACCAAGCATATCACGAACTTTCCCTGCAGCGGCCGAAAGCTTGGCGACAAGTTCTGCAGATTCAAAGGGAGTCTCATACATAAGACGTTTGCATCAAACAACTTTCCAAACGCGCCAGCACCTTTGCGTTTTGTTTTCGACCATGCTTTCTTTGATAAAAATGGTTTGCTTGGGTGTGTACTATCACTTCCTAAATTTTTGCCCATCTTTTTAGAATCACCCTGTATACTTTATTAAACAAAAATAAATAAATAAATAAAAATTACAAAAACATGATTTTTATTAACCACAACAAAATACCTCACTGTTCCATCCAGGGAAGCTTGAATCCTGCATCTTGAAAATGGAATGGAATTTATGGAACTCAGAAGATCATGGAACATTTGGAAATTGGAAAGACTACATCTGGCACTGGAAAATCATTGAACTAGAAAAGTAACATCTGGAAATGTAATGTAATGTAAATGTAATTGGAAAAGAAACATCGTGTAAATAAAAATAAATAAATAAAATAAAATAGAATTTTGTTAAAGACGAGATAACATCCCAAAAATGGAAAAGCAACAGCTTATGAGAAATGACATTCTTCACATGTACAAAAAAATAAAAATAAAAATAAAATAAAATAAAAAAAATAAATAAAAGACTCGACAAAATTTTAATAATAATTTTAAAAAATGTTTTCGTATCGTAATAATTAAGAAAAATGTTGCAAAATGAAAATTTATAAATCAAAATAGAAGGAAAAAACTGGAAACTGCAGAGAAGATCTTCAAATTCAGATTTCTCATCATCAGTTGTCGGACATCAGATAATACAGGGTGTTTATAAAGTCCCGGACCCATTTTGATGTTTAATGACTCATAAAATAATAAAGATAGATTAAAATTAATAACATAAGTGGTTAGATAGACTCAAAAAGTTTCATGACCCTTGTCAATGAACTTCCACTTGTGCCCCCTTCGTCGCACGGAGAATATCAAGTCGATAGTCAATTTCACGCCAGGTAGCGGCAAGCATGTCGGCATCCACAGAGGCTATTGCGGTTGTAATTCTGGCTTTTAGCTCATCAATATTCATGGCATCAATGGCATTGTTAATTGCCACAATGTGCGCATATGGAGATCTGAAAACCCCCATGAATACCGTGAGGCACAAAGGGATTCCCCAAAGGTTAATGTGTGGTGTGGACTAATGCACGACCGAGTCATTGGGCCTTTCTTTTTTACAGAAAAGACGGTCTCATCAGTTGTATACTTAGACATGGTGGAAAACTTCGTATTTCCACAACTAGAAGAGCTTCAGCCGCGTGTCTTTTTGCAACAAGACGTTGCACCACTTCACTGGGATATCATCGTTTGTAGTTCTTTGAATGACCATTTTCCAGGAAGATGAATTGGGCGAGGAGGTCCAATTCCGTGGCCACCCAGATCACCTGATATAACGCCGTTGGACTTTTTTTATTTGGGAATTTATAAAGAACAATGCTTACAGGAGGATCGTGTCGAACATTGATGACCTAAAAGCCAGAATTACAACCGCAATAGCCTCTGTGGATGCCAACATGCTTACCGCTACCTGGCGTGAAATTGACTATCGACTTGATATTCTCCTTGCGACGAAGGGGGCACACGTGGAAGTTCATTGACAAGGGTCATGAAACTTTTTGAGTCTATCTAACCATTTATGTTATTAATTTTAATCTATCTTTATTATTTTATGAGTTATTAAACATCAAAATGGGTCCGGGACTTTATAAACACCCTGTATTTCATATAAGTATGTTTAAGTCGGTATATTAAATGTTTTAAAAATTCCGTCAAAACTCATTTTTAATTTGTTTTCATTCTTCAATGTTACATTTAACTTCTGAAGAGCAGGACTCAAGATGCTGCTAACAAAATATTGATTTTAATTGAAATACCAAGTATTTAAAATAATGGGGGGAAAATATTGTTTTTATACAAGCAGCCAATCAGGAAACGTTCTTGAACACGGAAATTAGATTAGTAACTTTCAATTCACCTGAGTAACTTTTGATCTAATCCTCACGTTCCAAGACTCAAACTTAATGGCTCCTTGGGGGTGAACTCAAGCATGTTAATTAATTAGAGCAGAAACATTATCTACACTTTATTTTATATCAGTTGAAATCGAAACTAACAAGTGTTGCGAGAACTGCGCAGCAACGAACTCTGGATTATTGGGAACGAAACTTGACGGTTCAACCAAACATTCCTCTGGCTCTGAATACACGGAATTCAAGATCTGTGGTATTACGCCACGATCCGGAATTGTAGCGTTTTACCTTCCTATGGAGTATAGTGAGCAAAATAAAAAACAACAGTACCCCCTGAATAACTTCTGATCTAGTGATCGGATTTTCACGTTTCCAGCACTAGGACTCAATCCTTATGATTCGAGTGCCTGACCTCTACGCTTATTAATCGACGCAGACGATATTTTTAAGTTACGAAATCAAACACAAAAAAGTTCGTTCTCTGACAAAACCTTGACCACCGGATTAAGAAGTAGATCTTTGTATGCCAAGGACAAAACATACTATTTTCCTCGACGGATTTGGATTTCTGACCCATAGGAGGTAGTCGCAATCTGGAAAATATAGTTTTTCCAGAGACAGAGTTTTTATAGAGTTTGGTCAGGAGCGGGATCCTAGTTTCGGATCCCTTGATGTTAATTTTATTTCTTATATATTAAGCCATATCACGAAAAATTTTTAAGCGAATTAAAAAAAAAATTGCACCCAATTATAAAATTCATTTCTCCAAAGATAATCCGTGAAAAAATTTTTTAATAAATATTTATTATTTTTTATTTAATAATGGACGAAAAAAGTTTCAATTATAATGTATGTAATTTTTTACATCATTTTAAAGAATAAAATTTTGCATGGCAAAATTCAAAATTTGAGCGAAATCGGCCGAATAGCTCCTGAGAAATCGAATTTAAAAAATTTCGTTTTTTTAAACTTCATTTATCCTATCCACACAAAAAAATAATTTTTAATATTATTAAGTTTTAATTATTATTTTATTTAATATTCGAAGAAAGTTTAAGTTTTAAAGTATATAAACTTTAGCATTACTTTAAACAAATCATATTTTCAGTATACAATTAATTTAATAACTTGGAAACTGCTCGAACGATTTGCTTAAATTTTTTTCCCATTTTTTAAAGCAATGTAAAAAGTTATTAATGATATTATTAAAAAATGACGTAACCGGATCTTTATTTTATGCGAGGTGTTCCGATTTTTATCGTGCGCAATTTACTAAGTAAACATTTTCTTTTCTTAGCTACAATTTTGATTTTTTGTTTTTAATTACAGCTGTTTCAATTTGTTTTTCTTTTTTCATTAAAAATTGCATTCGATCAATCCTTATAAATAAAAATACATGCATGTCTATATATTTATACAGATATCATATACTTGAGAAATCCGCTGACAAGACAGCATACTTTTAAGAAAAATAAATTTTCAATATAGGATTTCTTTAAAATTTGATAACTAAGATACTAATCGACCAATTTTACTCATGTTGTGCCGTTTAAAAATGCATTATTTAAATCGATGTAAAAACTTATAAACAATATCATTAAAAATTTTTTTGTAAAGAACGCGAAAATCCGATCATGAAGATAGAGAAATCCGATTGTTCTACGTGATGTTCTTTCAACTTCAGTTTAAATTCTTTTTTACTTTTAAATTACAGATGTTTTAATACATTTTCTTTTTTATTCATTTACTTCAATCTAGCATTGTTAATAGAATGAAATAAAAATACATGCTATTCTTTATATTTAGATAGTTTAAATGAGAAATCTGTAAAAAAACTAACGACTAATTAACAGACATCGATGTGTAAGTGCACTTTGTTTTCGGATGTCGTCGGACTGATGACATCTAGCGTTATTTTAACAAATCCTAATTAATCACCTGTGTACCATTTTCACCCAAAATTATTAAACTCTATTCTTACTAATTACTAAATGCAAAATACGAAAGCTGAATTAAGAGTCGAAATACGTCGCAAAGTAATTATTTTGAAAGAATAAGGCAATCAATTTAACAAAAGGATTGAGCAAAGTTTCTTTCCTTTATTCAACCAAAATGCGAATAAATGAAAAGGGCGTAAACATAAAAACTAGGCACGCAGACCATATAATTAATAATAATAAAGGATAAGTGTTGAAGGGAAGTTTAAGTAGCTACCCCTATACGCTATGCTGTTGTAGAGGCTTGTCATGATAGTTGTTGGTAGGCCAGAGAGTAATTTCAAGATCACTTGACATGTATTGATTGTTCATGCTGTTTTGATTAAATTTACGAGTCTGTGTCGTGTGTGCTCGCCAATTATTTAAAAAAAAGCACTCCTTTCTTTTAAAATTCAACTAAAATAGATTGAATATATTCTTTATCTCTCGTAGTAACAAAGAGAAATACAGTAGTACAAAAAATAAATATGTCTCTACGTAGTAATAATGCTGTAAATTTTCAATCTGTACCAGTTACGGTTATGATGCTACTGTAAATATTTGGATAGGAAGCGTATAGAGAAAACTGTAACTGTGCTATTTCCTCTTTTAACTGTAACCGTAAATTACTAGGCCTAACGTTATGTTTCTTCAAGCAAAGTAATGATAATATTCCAGCATCTCAAATTATTTATTTTAAGTAATGCGAATAAATAATCGGTATATACTTATTTATCAATGATTTGAACTCATTTTTCGATAGGGAAAAAAAAAAAAAAAACCCAATGTGGATAAACCTTGTTTTCGCATATTATGGTGAATCATATTCTTTCAATGTGAAGTTATTAAAGATAGCAGGGAGAAAAAGGTATTCCTTAAATTCATTTCGATCAACGAACAAACTTTTGAAATGTGATTCATAGGAGAATACAAATATTTTTATTTTATTTCTCTGTTGACTTATTGCAATAGAGCACTTTTAGCGTACGCTTGTAACCTTTAAATTTGACAGATATTTTTTAAAGTGTAAAAATATAAAGACTTCTTTATTAATTGGTAATATTTATTTAAAATATTAATAATTTCAAGACTATTTCCTTGAACTAAGAAAAATTTATTCTTTATATTCAAACCTAATTAACCGCACATCGTGTAGTTTCTGTATCTGGCATTGGTAATAACTAAATATTATTGTTCTTTTTCTTAAATTTTCTAGCAGGAATTATATTGTAAATAACGCGATAAATTTATATTTTCTTCGTTAATTTGAGATAAATTTTTTAAAATATTTATTATTATTCTATTTTCGCTCTCTTAATTAGTGATTATATATTTGTAAGCCGAAACTGCCTACGAAAAGCCAATATTATATACTTGATGGGAGGCAAAACTTTCTTCCAAATAATGAACTCTTAAAATAAAGCTACAAATAATAGAACTGAGTTATTACTGTTCATTATAATGTCCTCCACTTCAATTTCTTGTGGGATTTGTCAGGAAGAATTTGATAATGACGTTACATTTACTGATCATTTTTTGCAAGTTCATACATCTGACAAAACAGATTCGGATGAGGAAGAAGAGCCCATAATAGTATTTGAAAAAGAGTCAAATGATCTTAAAAACTCTGAAATCGCGTCAAATACCTTTAACCGACAACCAATTTCAACTTCTATAAACAACAATGTAAGTTTAGGATCTGTAAAAAAATCAATAGATCACAAATGCTCTCAACTCACGTCAGAATCCATTGTTCAACGACCAATTTTGACTCATAAAAACAATGGAAATTTAGACTCTAAAGTTGTTCAAACCTCTCAACTGACATCAGATAGTACTGCTCAACAATCAATTTTAATTCCTAAAAACAACAATCTAAGGTTAAAGTTTTTTAAAGTGATGCCAGATAAAACACTCAGCAATGGTGCGAGTAAAATTGTTGTTCAGACTGACCATTCTGGTGGAGCTAAAGTCTCTTGCAATATTTCTACCGGGCAGATATTATCATTGTCTTCATTGATGAATGTGGTAAATAAAGCTACAGTTAATAAAACTCAAACCCAACAAGTTTCTTTAACACTGCCAAAAGCTGCACCTGTTAAAGAATTTAAGAATCCATTGTATTCTACATGTTCGAATAATATGTGTCTGCCTAAAATTACTTCTGTACAAGGGAATTACGAACCAACAATTAATAACCCTAAAAATTCTGCAATAATAATCAAGTGTTCTGAAAAGTCTATGCCAAAACTTGATAAACCAAAGTATTCTCCAAAAAATAATTCTGTACCGAAAATCAATAACTCTAAAGGTTTTAAATTAAACAGCAGTATTTCTAACCGACAAGATAACGCGATTTCGAGTGATAGCAAAACTTCAAAGGTATCGGAGGCTGTGGGTGATAAGCACACTTTAAACTCCTCCAATAAAGTGCTTCTTTTTAAGTTTCCTTCATCAAAAAATTTAAATACCCCTAAAGTATATACATTAAACAGTGTTTCTGAATTGCAACCCTCACATTCGGAAAGTACGGTTAAGAACTCGAAGTACTCGGAGCTCTTTCAAAATGCTTGTGATGTTTGTGGTGATATGAAAGCTAAGCCACACGATTTGGCCAAGCATATATTATGCCACATTGGAGCAATGCCCTATTTCTGTACTCGTTGCAATTTTTCTTGCATTTCTAAGCTTCGATTTCAGCAACACTTATACTGTCATGTCCAACTGAAGACTAGAAATGAGCAATATTGGCTGTTTGAGAAAGGTAATATGCATCAGTGTGAAGATTGTGACAAACTTTTTCCAAAATGGACTGACCTGATATTTCATTATACCAGTCACATATTAAACATGCCCTATCAGTGCCATGCGTGTAAAATGTATTTTACAGAGATGAAAGATTTTCAGATCCATTCTCATCTGCATAAATCTGCCACTAGATGTCAGTTGTGTGATATATTTTTCGATATGAAGCCGAAATTGCTCGATCACGTGCTGCAGCACAACAGGGCAAAGTTTTTTCGGAAGTTTCGTCACATCCATTGGAACAACGGTCTGTGCCAAATGGAAGATCCATACTCTGTTATAAGAAGCTCTTACTACAATAAATTAATTGAGAAGATAGAGTGGGTACCTAAAGATGCAGATTTTGAAGAGTTTGATAGGTTTGAAATTATGATGGAACTTTGTAAATGTGACATAAATTATGGTGAAAATGAAGATGTGATTGATACGGGAAAAGAAGATGTAAGAGACTTGTGTGAGATTTCATTGGAAGTTATTAGTGATGCCAGCCAAATTGAGGCTGTTAAAAATATTCCAGTGACAGACACAGATGTTTCGTCGGAATCCGATCGTCCCAATAAATCAGACCATGGATTGAAAAAATCAAATCAGAAGAAGAAAAGAATTGTAAAGAGGAGAACAAGAAGGAGAAATTCATTGAATGAGGTAGGAGTTGTTGAATCCAATGATGAACAGGGTTTAATTTTTAAAGAAAAGAGTACAAAAAATTATTCACGACTGTTGAATAAGGCGGAAAAACTTAAATCATCTGAAGCTGATTCCATCATTGGACAAAACATAAATATAACAGAAAACACCCTACCAGGAAGTGATATGTGTTCATCTGGAAATGAATCTATCAGAGAATGCAATTCAGTTACAAAGGAAAAAGGGGATAATAAAGCTGGAAAAAGTAACGTGAAGTACGTCAACAAACTAGTAGAATTTAGTCCACACAAGAACAACTCAACTTCCGGATATAATTTAAAGCCCACATCTGATATATCAGAACTATCAAATTTGAAAACATTGTATATAAAGTTAGTAAAGTTGCCACCTGAAGTTGTAGACATGAAGTCATATAGAAGATATGCCAGTAAACAAAGACATAAGCTTGCACGTTTGAAATGGCGGAAATATGCTGAAATGAAAAAGGTTAATCGAAATGCTAGAAATGAAAATAGGAGATTTAATTTTCGACCTAATAAAAGCGAAACTAAACCTAAAGTGGTTCATTTAGATAATCAAAAAGAAGTTGCATGCAGCCATGATACCAAATTAGAAAACAGCAAACAAGATTTTGCTGAAAAAAATGCAAATGATTCTATTTGTACTAAGAATTCACATGCTGGGGATGAAAATAGAAGATCTAGCTTGCGATCTAATAAAAGTGATTCTAAATCTAAAGTGCTGCATATCAACACTCAAGAAGAAGTTACGTGCTGCCTAGATAGCAAATTACAAGACTGCAAACAAGATTTTATTGAAAAAGATTCAAATTATTCGATTTGTTTAGAGAGAAATAAAATTGAAGAAAATGAAAAAAATAGAACTACATGTTCTGAGGGTATTCAGCAACCCAGAGAAAGTAAAATAATTGAAAGCAAAAATCATTCACAGGAAGAAATAATAATGCCAATTGTTGCTTCAGAAACATCCGATAATGTGGATAAGTCTGATGTATTATGCAAACACAGAATTGGAATGGATCAAAGTTTTAATTTATCTGAGGATAAAGTCTCCATTGGTGAATCTATTGTCAAAAAGATGGAAATTAAAAGTACTAAAAGAACTGGTACAAAAGGCAAGAAAAGGCTCAAAAGAAAAACAAAGAATGTACATACAAATGTTTCTAAGAAAATTAAACTCTTGGAATCTGAAAGTAATGAAAGTGCAGAAACCAAAATCGAACCTGAAAGAAAATCAATTACAAATGAAATTTCTAGAAACAACCCTGATAAACTTTCAGAAATTGAAAAAAATAGTGATTCTCTTACAAAGTGTGAATCATTTGACGACCTCAAAAGTAACACAAGTATATTAGATGAAGTTAACCAAAAAAAACAAGTTAAACTTTTAGAATCTAACAACAGACTAAGTGCTGACAAAGAAATGAGTAGAAAGAGAAGATCTAAAAATAGGAAAAGAAAGAAAACAGACAGTGAGGCAATTGATAATGCCAGAAGTAAAACTGCTTTAACAAATAAAGTTTCTCAGGATGAGAGTTTAGAACTTTCAGGTATTAAATGTGGCAATGATGTTGAAATAATCAATGAAACATCTCCTAGTTCCAAAAAAACAAAAATAGACTGTGAATCACTAGATAACCATCAAAGAAAAAATACTTTAATTAATGAAGCTACTCAAAAAGAGAAAGTCAAACTTTTGGAATCTGCAAGTAGGATTGTCGAAATTGAAAGTAAAGTATCTACTACGAGTTCTGAAATGAAAAATGCAGACAGTGAAGAAGCTGATAATGTTAAAAATAAAATGTCTTTACGGAATAAAATTTCTCAAGAAAAAGATGTCAAACTTTTGGAATCTGCATGTGGAATTGATGTTGAAATAAAAAGGAAAATATCTACTACCAGTTCTAAAATAAAGAAAACAGATAGCAAAAAAACTGATATTACTAAAAGCAAAATGCCTCTAAGGAAGGAATTTTCTCAAGAAAAAGATGTCGAACTTTTAGAATCTAAAATTAACAAAATCGTTGAAACTAGACGGAATGCATCTGAGGGAGAAAAAATGGAAAGTGAAGCAATCGATAATCTTAAAACTAAACCAAATATAATAAATGATGTTTCTCGAGATAAGAATCTTGAATTTTTTGAATCTAAAAGTAACAAAGAAACAGAAAGTGAAATAATTGATAATTCAAAAAAAGGAACAAATTTATCAGATGAAGTCTCTCAAGAAAAAGAACTTCTGGAATCTATACCCGAAGACGTTTTACCTAAAAAGAAAATGCCTGAAAGTTCTGAAGATAGTACAATAGCAAGGAAAAGACTGAAAAGAAGTTGCTGTTTAAAAAATTCCCTAAATAAGAGTATTGATTGTTCTGAAGACGAAGGCCATTCAAAGTCTGCTGGGAAAGGTAACTTGAATGGCAAACATCAAGCTATAGAGACTCCAAAAAATCCAAGACACAAACGAAATCAGTGCAATGAATTTCACTTAATGAATGAAATAAATCATACAAGTGAACATTATGACATTGATATTGATGCTAACTCTGAACTTAACATCCTGCGATACAGGATTTCTCTTGATCATAGCTATCATGTGAACAATCACTGTGCTGATGAAAACCCCTTAGAGGATAATTCTAACTCTCTAAAAAAAAGTACAAGTACTGATTGTTTATCCAGTGTACATACCAAACCAAAAGTATTTAAAAAGTTTATCAGAGACATATGCAGAAATCCCTTTGAAAAAGACAAAAATAAAGGGTCTTTCGTATCTACGATAAGTCCTATGAATAAAAGAAAACTAATAGATAAGATCCGTGCTTCTAACCTAAACAATAAAATTCGATTTTTAAAATCTAAAGCAAGAACTCAAAAAGTTACAGTTAACTTAGTCAGGTTACCTGATGATATTTATATAAAACATTTAAAAACAAAGCCTATAATGTTGTCGAACATTCTGCCGGTGATAGCTAGTGTTATAAGCATGTCTAAATCACCTGAAGGAAATAGTGAATCTCCTGCAAATCAAAACTTCACAGACTTTCAGTCTGTTTTTAATGTTGAACATAATTACTGCAGATCATTAAGAACATTACAGGATTCGGTCACGTATTATGAAAGTGATAGTGATTCTGAGTCAACATTGTCGGCTTATTCTAATAATGTTAGCGATTGAGTTTGAAAAAAAAAGAAAAACAAATTTTGTGAGTGAATCATCTAAGTCAGTCTATCATAAATACAACTTCTGTAAAATTTTATTTGTAAATCGGGATTTGTGATAAGCCATTATAATTCATTTGTCAATATATTCAATATTAAAATGAATATTATATTTTAAATAGGTACAATATTAAGTTGTTTCATAAGAGATGTGTTTTATGAAAACGTGGAAGTTATATTGAAAAATATATATATTTAATTACATATTATTTTATTTAATCTGTATTTGTAATTTATTTTAATTACCATTTGCATTTTGAGGAGCTTTAAAATTGAGTAAGACATTCTTAAAAAAATTATTCTTACTTTAAAATTACTTTGTAAATACTTACTCAGTAGAGAGTTTTTTACATTTTTTGTGAAACTATCTAATAATTTTCAATTAATATGAATTTTATTCCATATGACCATATGGATTTTACTTTCTCAAATTTAAAGGTATGTCAAATAAAAAGGTTCTTCATATTTGAATCTTAGCATTTGGAATTTGCATGTTTGATCCAATTGTATAATGTTAAGGGCTCTATATAATGTATATAAGTTGTTATATTATCCCTGTTCATTGTTTAAAACTAGTTAAATATTTATAAAAGTATTACCACTTCATTGTTTTCACTTTATTTTGTTTTAAAAAATTATTTAAACAAAAACTGTTAACCTTTAAAAAGTCTTCTGAACATATTTGTAGTATTTTAAAACTGTAAAAGTATGAATATGTGCCCAGTAGCTCAACTAAAAAATATTTTTCGGCCAAGCTCTGCCATATTTGAAAAATTCATTTGATTTGAAAAATAATAAAAGTTCGAACCTATATTATGCCATTATATTATACAATATCTAATAGCACAATTTGTCTCTTTTTTTTTTTTCTTCTTTTAATCTTTTGAGAGAGAGAGTTTTACTTTTAAAACATTCAGTTTCTTTTGGCCTAAATTTTCTTACTTAGGTCTTAATAATCATTTTCATATTTTTTTAAAAATCATAATTGGTTACATATAATTTAATAATTTGAATGTAATTTGTAAGAATTTATAAATACTACGATTTATATTCAATTTCTATTTCATGTACCTCTTTCTTGTCTGTAGGGTCTTTTCAATCTGTTAAGAAAAATTTATAGTCAATAAAATGTCGAAAATTTGTGTTGTGTTGACAGATCTACTTTTTCTTTAATATTTAAAAAAGTTCCAGAACTTAATAAATGTTCTGTGCCATAAATTTTGATTATTATTTCAAAGTGAGTTTAGTTTAAAACAATTTGTACTTTTTCTTAAAAATTAAATTTATTCTATTGTATATTTTGTATTTTACTCTAAATTAGTGTTCATTCATAATTTTTGTTTATTATTTTGTTTGTATATTTTCTATGCTCCTTATAATTTATAATCAGGAATTATACATTCAAAAAAAAATTTTTTATGCTCAATATTATTTTTTTTTTTCTTTTTTTTTGTTAATTCAAACTTTTAATACGAAAATTTTCTTAAATTATTTAATTAATAAATTAAATGAGGTGGATCAGCTATTAAAAATTCAACTTTTTCATTCCGAAATGTTTTTACCCACCCTTCTTTGTACAATTTCAATTTATTTTTATTAATCATTAATAAGAATCAGCAATTTACAATTGCGCATTTTAGAAATTTTTCTGATGCATTATTTTATTATTTTTTTGAAATTACAATTTAGATTATGAAAAGCTTCTTATATTACTTATAATTAAATTAAATAGAAAGTTATTTTATTTTAGTGCATATATTGGATGCAGTTTTAAATTCTTTTCAGTATTTTTCTGACACAATCAGTTAGTTAATCAATCCATTTTTTTAAACAATTTATCTGTGATTTTTTTTAAATTTCAATTTTTTTCTAGCAATGTCTAATAAGTTTATTATTACTTTCTAATCAATTCCTCTTAATTGTTAACCCATTCTGATATCATTGTTAAATCTTCTAATAACTCAATTTATAAAATTACCTATTGTACTTAATTATTAAATTAATTACTGTTGACTAAATTTTGCTTTTGAACTAATGCTATATTAATGAATTCTATTAAAATTAGGGTCTAATACAGTTTTAAATGTAATTTATTCGTGAAATTTTATGTATTCAGTTTAACACAATTTAATTTTTATAGTATAAAAGTGAGCAAATTTTCTTGTGATTTTTCATTAGCCTTCACCTAAAGCATTTGATAGTTTTTGATGCTTATCACATTAAAAACCAGTTTCTGACATCAGGATTACTCACTATAGAACTGCCATGTTCTATAGTGAGTTAAGGCTTTATACCTTATTTCATGATTTAAAGGATATGTATGAAACAAAAAATATTTTTTTGTGACCTTTAATAACTTATATTTATGAATACTTCGTTTTGGAATCTAGTGCCAAAAGTTCAAGAATTACTTGATTAAATTACAGAAATTTTTTTTTAACCTTATCTAACAAAATCCAACTCTGCATGGTCTCTGTATAATCACCATATTTATTATATATTTTCAGGATCTTATTAAAAATATACAAATTAATATTTAAAAATTAGAAACAAATCTGATAAGTCATTGTCCAGATAAATCAATAAAAAATAAGTTTGAAATCATTCCCACTAATTTATTTGTTCGATGTTATAAAAGATAACATCTGCCAGTTAAACTGGTTTTAATACACCTTAACAGTGATGCATCAATAATGATTCATGTTTTGATAATGCCTTTAATTTTTCTATCTTAAATATTTGTTTTTAATTCCTTATGTGCATTTTCTTGCCATCATTTTTTAAGAATGACTCCAAAAATACATATTAAGAGCAGGGATTGTTAAATACCTTGTATTTACCTTAAAGATATTAATACAAAGAAAGCTTTTCCATAATTATTTGAAATAGCAAGACTTAAACTCAAGACTATTTTTTTATGATAAGAAAGTTATAAATTCAAATTAATGAAAATTAAGAAATCTATAAATGAGGTATGAATCTGAGACTTGCTAAACTGTTTTCATATATATATCTTCAAACAATTGTTATTAAATACTTTTAATTATGTTAATTCTAAAAAGATTATTTAAAATTAATTATAAAAATAAATATTTATTTTTAAATTTTCACACTATTAAATAAAATCTATCACTCATATGCTTAGTAAATGTTACCTTTTTAAGTATGTCAACAGTATTATCCATTAGTTTAGTTAACTGAAATTATTTAACTTGCACAATAATATTGCGTTCAAATGAAGGTACGGTGTACTTTGTGATATATATGAATAAAACTAAAACAATGTGAATAAAACTTTATGTGCAAATATTTGCTTTATTCACATTGTTTTAGCTTTATTAACACCATATTCCTTTTATTTTAATAAAAAAAATTTTTTTTTACCTTTTCAGTCTATGTTTAGTTTGCTGACATGTATACTTTGCCTATAGAAACAACCCCCTTACACAAAATCTAAAATCGCCTGCTGCAATAGAAACAAGAAATAGTGCATTTCAAAGAAGGAAGCTTCTCTTTCCCCATATTCTCTTTCTTTTGCCGACTCGAGTCAAAACCCGTCTTAAATATTGACCCAACATGAAATAGTTAAACCTCACAACCTTAGTCACCGCCAATACTCCAGATATATGACGAGGGGAGTTCTTTCCATAGACAAATTAGTAGTAGATTTTAAGCAAGACTTGATAATCCTGTAATAATTTTTAAAGTTATAGGTAGCGAATTCAAAATGTAACAATTGTATGTCATCATAACTTAATTAAGTTTTTAGTAGTGTTATGCTGTGCTTTTATCGGGAGTTAAATGCAATTTAGCAAATTAAATAAATTAATTAATTAAAAGATAATAAAAATAAATATATTAAAAGATAAATATCACCTTTTATGTATTTATGTTAATAAAAACTGCGATTGTAAATAATTAATTCAGTGTATAAAGTGTCATAAATAATTGTTGTAAATACTTTTATGTGCAAAAAAAAAAAAGGAACTTGATTTGAATCTTATTCTGTTTAGCTTGCAATACAATTTAATAAGATGATGGCAATGTTTGCATTGATTATAAATTTAAAAAAGGTGAAATTTTATTTATGTGTATGGAAAATACAATTGTAAATACTTTTCTGTACAAAATGTAATATAAAAATATTAATGATAATGTTTTCCTAATTTTACGATTCCTTTTATGATCATCTGTTACAATTTGAAAATAAATAAATGTTTGTTCACACATTTAAAAATGACTTTGTATCAATGTGTAAAATTTGTTAATGGTGTTGTTTTATATAACTAGCTACCAGCTGGTTTACCATTATAGGCTGGTTTACCTCCAAACTCATTGGAATATAAATGAAAAATATATTATAAAAGGAAAAATAATAAAGTAAAAGAGTAACAGAAAGTTACAGCTTTTCTAAAAGTATCAGAATGTGACAATCTCAGTTTCACAATGAAAGTTCTATTTATGCAATGGGTTCAGAGTTAGCAGTGAAATGTAATTACTTATAAATTTGGAAATAAACTAAAAGAGAAGAAAAGAAAATTATGCAAGTCAATAAAATGAATAAAAAAATAATTTTTAAAATTCTAGCAATCATCATCACATTAATCTGATACTGTACTAGAAACAAATTTCGTTTTTTGAATAATTGTGAGAGTTAACTTTGAAGTTGGATATAAATTTCAGTATCTTTTCTGTTGCATGTCAATGCTTAAATAGTTGTATCAGAAATTGCTTTTGTTTTCTAATAAGTATAATTGTTTAAATTTGTTCATTATTTTTCTTATGAGCAAAAGAAGTAATACTTGTAACTCATGATTCACATAACTTTTAAACAGAATCTAATCATTTCTCGCATATTTATCAGGGTGCGTAGCGTTTTTAAAAGGTGCTCAATTTTCTCAATTACAAAATGCGATTTTTCCTTTACTATGTTATGCGAAAAGCCACAGTTCACATAGTTCTAAACAACGTTTTCACAGTTAAATCAACCCCAATCTATTTTGGCGTATTGTCAGTCCGTAGTTTACGAAAACTCCATTCATTTTACATGATTCAAAATTTCATGATTTTTGATAATTGTAAAAACAATGCCAAAGGGTTCCTTGACATGACGGTTAAAATAAGATAAAACCGTCAATTGTAAAAAACTTTCCAGCCCTGCCTAATTATATATTTTTAAAGTGCTTAAAAATATTTTTTGAGTGCTTGAAAATTGCTTATTTTTGTTGAATAATTTGGCTATGCACCCTGTTTATAATTACAGCATTATGTTGACATTGGCTCCCTGATTCTGTGGCCCATTGCTCAAAAATGGTTGTGCTTACCTGCTGTAAATAGTTTTAGCTTTAGGAATTACTTACATACATAATAAATTCTTTCTGCAATGAATATTTTCAATTTCTGAATAACAGAAGAATGAGAGAACGTGTTGCTGGATATAAACTTAAAAATTCAGTGACTTAAATTTTTAAAAAAAAAAATTAGGATTTTAGCCATATTGCATGCAAATAATTATTTGTGTGTTAATAATTTGACTTTTAAAAACATCAAAAAATGTTCTAGAATTTGAAATAACAGATATGTATACATGGCTTGTTTATCTCTTTTAATTTGGAGCTTGGGAGGGGGGGGGATAAAATATAATATAATAAATAAAATTTTGTAACTAGTTCATTTGCAGCATTTTAGTGAGCTAAAAATATCAACAATAAACATCTAAGGCAAAAACTATTTTATTTCCGTAAAGGTACATTTTGGTATTTATAAGGAACTTTAAAATATATTTCCATAAAATGCAATATAAACTGGAATTGAAAGCAAAAAACATTTCAATGTTGACAATAAAACTAGTGTTAATATACATATATATAGGACCCGGGCTAAGCATTCTCCACCTTGCAAAATGTGATAGACTTGTAACTTCAGCGAAATAAATTGTGTTTCAGTGAATGATTTTTTCAACCAAAAAGAAAAATAGATATGCTTCTGAAAATTACATCAATCTGAATTTTAATTAGAAAAATTAACTAAGTCCAGATGATATAAGTAACAAGAGATAATGTAAGCAATAAAGAAAAAAAAAAAAAACGTAAAATACAGATTACCACACATTCTAACAACATTGCCGAATCACATGACAGATCTTTTTTTTATCTGCGATTTATGTGAATAGAGTAGATAGTGGTAGCTAGATGCATATTATCCAACTATTTTTTTAAGAAAATATGTGTTCTAATGACAACATCACGTTGTTTATTAATATAAACTTATTGTAAAATTTAAAATGGTTGCTAAAATAAGAAAATTAAATTTTATTTTTATAGATTACCACTTTTCAATTATAGGTATGGTATAACCACCTGCACTGGGCTGGCAAATGAGAATGTTAAGCCCCACCAAACTTTCAATAAAAAAAAAATCTCTGAGAGTAGTATAAAAATTAATAAAACAGAATTAAATGCTTCAAATAACTTATTTTTTACAGCAATCCTTTTTTTTTTTTTTTTTTTTTAGTGATTACAATTGTGTCAGAAAAAATAAGCAAGACAGCAAAAATTGTTTTATTAAAAGATTTAAAGAATAGGAGCAGTTTTATTTAAAATTAAATATATTTATTCAAAAGACACTAGGGATCTCAAAAAACATCAAATGTTACTTTAAAGAAATTATTGGGTGTATTTTTTTAGATTTATGTAAAAATTATTTATAAGTGAACTCTCAACAAAAACATTTACGACATTAATAATGCAGATCATACTACATTGATAATGTTCTGTAGAGCAGTGTTTCCCAAACTTATGACTTTTGTGTACCCTATCTAAATTTTTCGTAACGCTGTGTACCACTAATAAAAAAAAATGAATGTATTTTTTTAAAAATACGTTTACTTTTCTTTTTTGATACAAAGTTTTCCGTAAAAAATTCTTAAATTTTGGTAAAAAATTCTATATTAGGGATTAAAAAGAGTAGAATTTATTACAAACCTTTACTATAAAAATTTTTTACAAAAGTTAAAAATCACAACTGACTGTTGACACCACTAATTATTAACTGTTAAATCTGCATTAAATATCCAAAAGAAAAATACGTGATCGTAAATTTTCATGGATGACTTTGTTTTTTAAAAAAAAATGTTTTGAAATTTTCGTTTGTTGCAAATATTTCGCATAAGAACACGTACCCCCGCTAAACTACTCCCGTACCCCTGGGGTTTGTGAAACACTGCTGTAGAGAGTAAAGCAAACTAAGAAAACATTAATGAATTCATATTACAAATATAAATAAGAGAATGGCCTTTTATTAAATTTTCATAAAAATTTATTATTTGGTTCAATATTTTTTATAAATATAATTCCAATTTTTTCTCTCAATTTGGAAATTTTTCTGCAAAAAAAAAAAAAAAATATTTCTCCATGTTATTAAATTGGAAAATAGCTCATAGAAAAAAAAAATTCTGTACAATTTTACCAAGGGTTAAACCCTTTGAAGTTTAAAAGCTTTTAATAAAATAAAATTCAGCACTTTAAAAAAACTATGTACTATTAGAACATTACACATGAAACTTTTAGTATGAACACATGATTTTTAGTAGTACACATTAAACTTTGAGTTCACAATATCAAGATTATATAGAAACATATTATTACTTAAAAAATTTTACAAAGTGATAAATAATTGAGTGAACAGATGAAGATCTATATAATGTAATTATATAATCCCAAAAAAAAAAAAAACACAAGTTGATAAGTTTGTTTATTAGTTCTAACAATGCTCTAGAAAATTTAAATTTTTTCTATAATTAATAAATACTCAAGTGTATATTTTAGAGTTTTTAATTATTATTATCTAAAAATCACTTTAAGATTAAAAATATTTTAAGATCGATCTGTTTCAGATTAATTTTGTCATATTTAGAAAGCAAGTTTGAAGGTATGTGAAATAATGAATGAATGAAATGATATAGCAAAATTTTATAAGAAGCAAAACCTCATGTTTCAAGATCTGCATTAGAAAGATCTTCAATTGTATTCACAGAGTGGATAATGCTACATAAAAGCAAGAAAAGAAACTTCAGAAATAAATTTAGATTTATGAAAAAACATATTTAAAAAACTATGTAAAAATCTTTAGAAACAACAATTTTAGAAATTGACACAAAGCAAAATAATGAAACAGATATGTAGCAAACGTGAAATTTTTTTTTATTTCAATGCAATTTTTTTTTTAATAATAGTATGCTACCTGATAATTTTGTAATAACTAAACAGTTTTTTCCTGACTTTTTAAAAAATTTCTTATTGATTTAATACGTGTCTCAATTTTCTTCACCTGAAATTTTTCAAACGTTGAGGAATTAGCATCATTAAACAATCTAGAAGAATTTGAATTTTTAACAGAGTTTATTTTTAAGTATTTAAATTTTTTAAACTTATACTTATCATAAACAATATCACATAACTGGCACAAGTTCTTGTTTAACTTTTTACTCCTTTTGGAATTTACTTTTTTATACTTTGTTTTGCGTATAGATTTTACTTTTTTATACTTTGTTTTGCGTATAGATTTTATTAACGTTTGTGCATGTTTGTCCTTTTTAAATTTTTTCTTTAGGCGTTTCAGAAATTTTCCAAATTTCTTTTTTGACATTTCCTCATATGTAACAGGAGTACAATTCACTGATTTAGAACAAATTAAATAGGAATCAAAGTTTAAAACACTAGATGGCAGCTTATGTAAAACAACAGAACATTGCTTTAATTTTTTATTTGCCATATTATCATTTGCAAGAGTCACATTTGTTCTGGAACTGCCCTCAAAACTATCATGAAAAGAAAAATTAGGCACATTTATGAAATCTTGGTTGCATGGATCAAACTTATGTAAAACAACTGAACATTGCTTCTTATTTAGCACATTAATATCATTTTCCATGGAAATGTCTAATGCTGAACTTCTCTGAACAATATCATTAAAAGACAAAGGCAACTTTTCCAAGACAACTAAACATTGTTTATTTAACAGATTAGCATGGTTTTCTGCAGAAATGTCTTTTTTAAAGTCGACTCGAGAGTTTTGAAAAGTTTGAGCATTTAAGGAATCTTGGCTTAGCTTATTTGAAACAACTGATCGTTTGCATAATTTATTAGCATCTTTTGCAAAAGCAAGTTCTTTACTTGAGTACCTATCTGAATTTTGATTAGGGACCGATGACAATATATTGATAGAATCTTGCGATAGCTTATGGGAAACAACTGATTTCTGTTTTAATGGATTATTCAACTTATTATCATTTGCATGAGCACACCATTTTGAAGTAATATCTAAATTTTGATTAGGAACAGAAGTAGACAGATTCATGCAATCTTGGCTTAAATTTAGCTTGCGTAAAACAACTGAGCAAGGTTGTAGTTTCTGAATGAAGCAATTTGTTTCATCTATCACAGGAAGGTCTATTCTAGAGATTTTCTGTAAAGTTTCATCATGGATTAAAGTTGAATATCGGCGATGTGATGCTAGCTTACGTAAAACAACAGAGCCTGGCTGTAATTTTTTAGAGATATTATTTGTTGTTTCGATTTCTTCCCTTACTTTCATTTTAGAATCTCGATTATAAATAGCTGAATCTGTAAGAACTACTTTTTGACCACCACCATAAAGATCTTTTAGACCACCACCAGAAAGATCTTTTCGACCACCAACAGTAAGATCGTTGTGACTATCAACAGTTGCATTTATTTCGGAATTCTGAAAGGGACTTGCAGAATCTGTAAGAATTTCTTTTTTACCATCAACAGTTATACATATTTCAGAATTCTCACAGGGAATCTCTGAATTAGTTAGAACTTCTTCCTGACCATTAGCATACAGATTCAAATTTTCTCCAGTTTCTTTCATGTAAGGATCTGAAAAATGACTTGAAGTAGAATTTAATTCTTGTGAATCTGAAACATCTTCTGCCTCAAACTCAAGCTTTACTTTGACTAAACCAGAATCCTGCTCAACATTTTGAGATGAAGCAACACAGTTTTGATTATTCAATTTTGAATGTCCACTTACACAACAATCATTAATAACTTGGTTATTTATTTCAATGGGTTCCTCCTCTTCTTTGATTGTTTCACTATGATTAAAGATTTTTTCTAAGTTTAAAGTAAGATTATTATCAGGACGGCAGATATGCTCATTGTGAATAAGACTCAATGTTTGTGAAGTTTTATTATTAATTTCAAAGGATACATTACTTTTAGTTCCTAGCATCACACAATTTTGAAAACCGTCACAATGAGAATTTGAATCATTAGTAGCTTTTATCGGTAGTGAAGAGGCCAATTTTTGTAATGAGTCGTTATTATCGGAAGTCAAACGAACAACATATGGAAAACATGTATATGTTGCTGTGTTAGCAAGAGAAATATCATGAGTAAATGAAACAATTTCAGGATGCAGATTGTTGCCGCTAAGAAGAACAGGAGTTTTTGAGCTATTTGAAGTCATTGGCGATTTTATCTGTTTTGAAACAGAAATATTAAATTCTGAGGCCTCGTTTCCTTTCTCCATTTTATCATGAAAATTACTTACTTTACCACCAAGAACAGTTTGAGTTTCTGAGCTGCAAGAGTTTAATGGGGGCTTAATCTTTTGGGAAATACAAATATTAGTTTTTGAAGTCTTCATT
The DNA here is from genome assembly GCA_949128135.1 of Parasteatoda lunata. Taxonomy (NCBI): domain Eukaryota; kingdom Metazoa; phylum Arthropoda; class Arachnida; order Araneae; family Theridiidae; genus Parasteatoda; species Parasteatoda lunata. The sequence goes on from OX421978.1 coordinate 77,990,043, forward strand.
CCATCATTAAGAGAACTATCATTAGTACCTGAGGTACATAACTTCTTTGATAATTTCTCTCTTTCAATTTCAGGATTTGCAGAATTCATTGATTCTCTTTTTCTGTTAAGTAAATAATCATTTGTTTTTAAATTATATGAATCTTCTGAAGACTTTGAGAAGTAAGTAGGAAAGAAATTTTGAAAAAATTTATTCGAAGAATGTTGGACAACATGATGTAACAATAATTGCTTTTCTCTTTCAGTGTAACCACATATTTGGCAACTAAAGTTGTGTTCATGCAAATGTTGATGAATAGAAAAGTCTTCAAAATTTGAAAAATAAAGGTTACAAATAATGCATTTAATATTCAGTTGTAGAAGATGGTCAAAGTAGTGCAAAATATGTTTATAACTACTTGGTAACGCCAAGTCACAAATGTTACACTGATGTATACAAGGGTAAATTGATACAGTAGTAGTAGAGGATTTTTGTAAATGTTCTGACTTATGATTTTTAAAATGTGATTCAGATAAAAATGTTTCTTTGCATATAACACAAAAAAATGGTACAGCTCCGACATGAGAAAGTAAATGTTTCATAACATCGGCACTTTCAATAAAAAGAGAACATAGAACACACGTAAGTTTATTTTTACCTTTAAGCAAACATTTTAACTTCTTGCTTTTCTTAGATTTATCAGTCATTTCTAGAAACTCCTTTCGTTCAAATGAGAACAAGTTTTTTTCTCCTTGATCAAATTAATAGGTTTATTATCAATAAAGAAAAAGTTACTTGCAATTTTTAAAGCAAGCATCAACGATAGTGAATTATCTACAGGAGTCCTTTTAATGCTAATAACAGAAGTCTTTTTATTGCTAAGGCGCTCAATTTAGGCCTATAAACCCTTTCTCAAAGTTTCACTTGAAGCTTTCATTGTGGCAAACTTAAAGACCGTTTTTACTGCATAACATTCACTCATATCCGCCACCAGGGTCTAATTCTCCGGCGGTGATGATCGGAGATGCGTGAACTCAATCTAGTGAGAATGCCTCTATTAAAAAACTACTCACCTTGTCATCAAAGACATAACTTATGCATGCAAAAAGTTATTTTATTGTGTTCGAAAGTTTTTGAAACTGGTTTTCTAAGACACATTTTGGGTACGACTTGAGTACTAGTAGTTTATTTACGTCGCACTACAGCTGCACAATATGCTATCGTCGATGGTCTGGGAAACATTCCTGAGGATGATCCAAAGACATACAATCACAATTTTGATCCTCTGCAGAGTAGGTGACACGCCCGCTTTTGTTTCACGACGAAGTGCGTGAAGTCCAGCCAGGGGCAGATTACCCATTAGGCCTGTGTCCCCCTTAAATAAATTTTTTTGAAAATAAATTTTAAAAAATTAAGAAAAACAATCATTATTAGCAATTTCAAATATTTATTAACAAAATATGATTATTTTTTTAGTTCTAATTTAACAAAATAAAGTTAAATTTAATTTATTATTATTTTTATTTTAAATATGCTTTCTTAAATAAAAAGATATATAAATACTATTATATTTGAATAAATAAAAAATATACGAGTAAAAAATTGAATCTAAGGGCCGAAAAAATTTGAATGGCCTAGGGCACCGCTTACGCTTAATACGCCCCTGAGTTGAGCACTTTAAGAACAGTTTAACGAGGACCAATACCGCACTCCCTCAGTCCTTACACAGCTGATTTAAGTGGTCACCCACCCGCATACTGTCTGCTGATATTGATGTTTGACTTTTCTTTGACTAGAAACAAATTGAAGAGAGGAGAAAATTCTCTTACATGCTGTAGGGTGATCCCTTGTTAAATATATTTTAAAAAGACAGTGGAAAATCAGGCCATTTTCTTATGAACGATTTTTTTAAAAGAATGTAATACACAAAGAAGATACCTATATAAAAAATGCTTTAAAATAGTGTGAAACTTATAAAAGGCATTTATTTGATAAAATATTTCAACGAATTACAGTTGTAAATATCTTATAAAATTCACATAATTTCATATTATATAAGTTCTCTCTTTTTAAAAAAGAATAAATAAAATCAGTGACTAAACTAAGAAATAAATAAATAATTAAAATATTTAACGCATAAATATACAACTTCAGTAGGTATAAAAATAAATATATTAATGCTGTTTACAAGTAATTTAATTAAACAATTATATTTAAAGAGCATTAATACTTATTTTCTTTCAAAACCAAACATCTTGCATTGAAAGATGGCTTTTTAAAAATTGAGAGAATAAATTTAAAAAAAAAAAAAAAATCCAATTTAAAGTATGAGCAAACAAGATTTTCAAATTTAAATTGGTAAAGCTGTTAAAGCCAACATTTTGAAAATTGATTTAATAGTGATTTCACACTTTTTTTTTAGTCTGATTGTACGGAAATTAATGGAAGAAAATACAAATATTATCTAAGCAAATAATATATATGCATACAAATATCGTTGTATTTTGAATCACAAATTTCACCTGAAACTTGGTATTTATTTTCTCAAATTATATACAAAAAAAAAATATCTATATAGCCTTGAATAATAAATTATAAATCAAAATATAATATTTGTTTATTAAATACTCAGCATTTTAGAACATTTGCTGTTCCATAATTATAGGCAATTAATCCTTTTCGATCTTCGAGGAATAGATAATGTTATAGAAGGGCATAAAAGTCTTACATTTAGGTTTTATATTCAACAAAAATGCATACTTTGGAGGGGAAAAAATCAACAGAATGTAAAAGGTTGTTAGAACATACACAAATTAAAATTTTATCATCTAGGTTTTTCTGAAAAATAGAAGTTTGTTGATTTTCTGTCAATTAGTAAGACTTTTTGACCTCAATTTACTTTTAAATCATGTAACAACATCAGAAAAACTGTTACGTTACATAGAGAATGTGGAAAGGAGCGTTATGTTTTATGAGTAAAGAATTTGAAGCATTATGTAAAGTAGAATTGTAAGAAAATTTTTAGTTTTATAAGATCATTATTGACTGAAAAGAGAAAAAAAGTTCCTCCATTTGTGTACTTAAGCAGAACATGGCTCTCTACTTTACTTTCATAAATATAACATCCACAGAGTAAAAATAAAGGTTTAAAGTCAAATTGAAAATAAAATTCTTAAAAATATAGTAATAGAAAATATTAATAAGTTCTCAGGGCACAACTGGTCATTCTTTTAAATCAAATTCACATGTTGTTTACAAGATGCTTTTAAATTATTTATAACATAAGTAAATTGCGATATATTAAGAAAATTTAAACTTATATTTTATTTATTTTTTATAAACTCATATTAATGACAGACAATATAAATAAATATAAAAATAAATAAATAAATAAAATAAACATTTATAACATTCAGGAGGCCCCAGAAAAGCAGGGTCTTTAGCCTGAGCCCCTCAGACCTTATGATAAATCATGTCCTGTTCTAACATTGTCACGGTAAAAAGGTTTGTCTCTAATTTAAAAAATGAATAAAGAGCTAGATATAAGAGGTTGGGCAAAAAAAAAATTTCATTTTATAATTACCTACATCATTATTGGCAAAAAACGAAGATTTGACTTCAATTTAAAAAAAAAAATAAAATAAATAAGTACCAAAAAGAAGACATTAGACAAAAAGTATTTTCTTCTTAAACTTTTTTACGTTTTCAGAGGCCAACAATATAGGTTTGTCTCCAATTACATAATAAATAAATAAAAGAAAAATAGAAATAAATAAAAGAAAAATAAATGCTCAAAATAAGGAATAATTCACAAATTGACAAAAAAAAAGTACCAGGAAATTAATTACTTATTTTGTTTAAAAATCTCAGAAATCTGCCCTTTAATGTTTTTGTATGCATTATTAAAATATATAGTAGTAGACATCCATGCATTGTTTACATCATTATTGGCCAAAAATAAAGGTTTGTTTTCAATTAAAAAAAAGAAGTAAGTACTAAAAATAAGGGATCATTCACAAATTGATAAAAAAATTACCAGAAAAAAAGATTTTTTTATTTTATTAATTTAAAAAAAAAAAAATTAAATTTGCCCTTTTCATATTTTTGCTGATAAAATAAAAATATGCAGTAGTTTTCATTCATATATTGCATTTATAAGTCCAAATTCCTTTTTATTGTGCATTTATGACATTGACACTTTTCAATATACATCACTGATGAGATGTACTAGGCAAAATGTGCCTCAAAGACTGAATGTCTGATTGTGTTAAGGGTTGGGCATCTTCATTTATGTGACAGATTGGAAAAGAAAATCCTTGATGGGATTTTTTCTTCTTCGGTCTAATGAATTCCTTTTGTGAAGAAATGGTCGGAAGATAAACAGATGGTGAATTCAAGCGGAGGTCTAAAGCAGAAGTCTCCTCGAGTGCTCCTTGTAGGGACATAGATTTGTCTTCTGTTTTATTTGTAGTCTCTTGTGAAGTTGTAGGAGAGACATAAACTGGAACAACTTGTAGATCATTGTCACGTGATGATGAACTCCACCTGAACAATAATAATAAATAAAAAACAATATTTATAAAGCAATAATATGTTTACATAATCAGAGTGCGCTTTCAAGAAAAAATAAGCACCTTTTAAGTACTATATACATTAACAAAGTGCAAAATAATTTTCAAAGACTTTACATGATCATGATAAAAATAATTAGTTTCTGACTAAGAACTCTTTTCTTGATTATATTAGCCACCTTGGCCAAAGAATAAGTGAGAAGGCCTTTCCATTTCCCTTCTAACCTTCAGTAAGAGTTTGTCCCATCACCTCCAAAACCCGTTCCACTGTCACCCCTACATTTTTGGTGGGGGTGCGTGTGTTAAGTAATCTGAAACTAATCGACTAACCACTGTCACGGAAAAGGGGGAATTGCAACCTGCAAGGGTCAACTAGCTTTCAAAAGATATCAGAAGAGACTCACTCTACATTATGCTTTTTCTCCTTCTAAGAAAATAATTTTTTTAAACTCTAAAACGGCTTTATTTATTTTCAAAATGGTTTTATCATTTTGTTTAACATGCACTTTTTCTAATTATATCTTGAATTATTTATTATTTTGATTTGATTATTTTGAGAACTAATAATGACCAGAGTATTTAAATTTATAAAATTTTACTATGTAGTCATATGAAAGTAATTCATATAAAGTAACTACATTAAAAATATATTTATATTTTCTCTATAAATCAAATAAAGTTTGTTAATTTTTTTTTAAAAATTGATTTGCTAATTTGTAAAACTTTTTATGTTAAAGTAAAACCTTGAGTTCAAGATTTTATTTTTTTATTACTTTTTCAATTTGCTTCTTTCAATTACAATTCAAATACATATATTTTTCACAACCTTTTTTTTTTTTTAAATTTTAATTAATTTTTTTCAATTTTCTTAAAGATTGTACCATCATTTTTGTCGTAAAAATAAATTATAACATTTTTGACTAATAAGCTGAAGTGGCAGTTTAAATTTATTTTTCTAATAGATCATTTCGATGGATCATTAAAAACAACAAACTAAAACAATTCTATGTTGTTTTACATTTTAATATATAGATTTGTGAAGCTGCTCACTGTAATTAATATAAAGATTTATCAAAATAATCGAAATTAATTTATAAAAAAGTACAATACCGAAATTTTTGAAAGAAAAGGCATTTATTAATTTTCATTAAAACTTACAACATAACAACTGATTGAGACAAGTTTACTTTACAAAATTTTATCACTAACCCTGGGAGGTGTTCGTGTTTTTCCTCTCCATGTAATGCTAATGCGGATTTTAATTAACTATAACTACACTAATTAAAGTTTACAGTGCAGAAATTTCTACTCAAAAAACTCTTCTCCATGAATGGCAAAAGAGGGTCAGGGAAGAGAAATTAAAATAACACATTGATTACATACTTTGTTCTATCAATATAAAAGAGTGAAAATTTGTGAATAAAAATTACATTACACACTTTTAATATGAATTCGAAAAATTTCTCGTTATTAAATACATAAGATATTGCATAATTACTAGTTTTAATATATATTTTTAGAATATTGCTAAAAAAAGTTTTAAAAAGTGTATTAATTAGGAATTACAGATTAATGTTAAAGCAATAAAAAAAGACTAATAGTTTTAAAATCAAGTGAATCAACTAAGGAATCAGGTCTGAAAACATCAAAAACCAGTTTGACTGCCTGAAGTAACAAAGAGAAGCTTAACTCTAAGTATTACAACTAATTTTTAATTTATCGTGATAAAATTTCTTGATGTTTATAATAATCACATTTCTCATTCTTTCTATTTCATCTGGCAACCAAACTGGTTTCAATATTTTCAGTGTTGCGTTCCTAAGCAGCGGTTCATTATATTTTGATACCGTTTGTATTTTTGTCTCGTGAATATTAATTATGTCTACTAATGTTCTTTTACTTACTTTTTTTTAAGAATTTTACAATACATGCGTATATTTTCATATTTTTCTTCATTTACTGATTTGAATAAAATTTTCATAATACTTAGTGTTCTTGTGTATGTACATTAAAGCCCTAAACACAGGGCTAAGTGCTTGTTCACGTTTGGATGATGTGTGCTCTTGTGTACTAGCTATTTTTTTTCCTTACCACGGAAAAACAAACTATCCCAGCTATTGGAGTAATTAAAACTATTTATGGAATGGAAAAATTGCAACCTTTTAAATTTTTATAATGTAAATGTTTTTTCAAACCTACAAATGAGTGTACGATATATATATATTTTTTTAAAAAAGGAAAACTGCAGTTTTGTGATGCTTTATAGTATATTGGAAGATCTTTACGTCATTGTCTGGATTTTAATTAATCGCACTTTATTCAGAAGCTAAATTTTTAATTCTAAAACATCTTTAAAAAACAAGGAAACAACAAAGTTTAAAAAAATGGGGGGAATAATGTATTTAAAAAATAAATTCCACTCTGAAAATGAATAAAAACAAGAAAAATTATTACTACTAAATAAATAAAATGTATGTAGAATGAACTAATTATCAGCGAATATAATTTCCATAATAAATTACAAGCTTATAAAAGCTCCCCATATCAGTTCTTCAAAAGGACAGAGAGAGAAAAAGATTTGAACAGAGTAAAAGCATTTGGGAGGGAGGGAACAAGACCACCTACGGTTTCTTGGAGAATGAACTTGGGGGTGGAAGTTGCCTTCCTCCCTTACTCAAAGGTAGAAAGTGACTTGAGTTTCAAAGGCAATATTACAAAAAGTAATAAAGATAAAAAAAATTGACCTACATTTTCTTGGATAGGAAAGATTGAAAAAATTATTAGTATTTTTTTTTTAATTGATCACTCCGATTCTTAAACAAGAAAAATCGATTCAAAGTATAACAAGCCCGCCATAGACTTTACATGTTAAAAGCAGAATTGAGGAGTCTGCTTGGTTCAACACTTTTCTCCCGGCAACCACGATTGGGGACCCGACTTTCTGATCATATAAGCTCGCCCCGTGCTCTTTGTTCGCCAAGTTAGCCACCATTAAAAGATTGAGATACTTTTTAGTTCTATTTCAGAGGGTGGAAAATGAAGCCTGAATTTGAGAATATCTTGCAAAATGCAGAGAGTTGCACATAAGAGTGCAAGAATCTCATCGAACCCAGCTCAGTATACACTCATGTGGACAAGCAAGCATTTCATCAAGTAAAATTATTGGCGCTCTCATACGCTACGGACCGAGAAATGCATTGTGTTTGAATGAATTGTGAAAACGTTGAATAAATCAATGTGACACTATTGAATGATTTGCAATACGCGGCGAAAATCTATATGGTAAAGAAAAAAAATCTCATTTTCGAAAAGGGAAAATTAAGCACTTTTTAAAAACACCAAAAAAAGCACCTTTAAGGGTCTTTAAAAAACAAAAATAAGCACCTTTAAGCACATTTTAAGAACGTTACGCACCATGATAATATATTTAGATAGCAAATATAGAGCTGTTTGAGCAGAATTAAAAAGCACAGCAGTTCAGAGTCAAAATTGTCTCGGGCTAGTCACAAATTGGATCATATAGGTTAAACAAAGTCTTAGATCTTATGATGATTATTTAGGCAAACACTTATAATTAAGTGTGAAATTAAAGTGGATTAATTTAATAAATACATAATATCAAATATTTCTTAGCATACAGTGAAAATTTTAATGGAGCACAATTTGGAGTCTGTGTTGCATATTCTCTCAGAAAATTCTGGAGTGAAACACTTCAAAACCCAACTCCAAATCTTTAATTAAAAGCAGTTAACAGATTAGAGGTATCAAAATAATAAAAAAATTATTAATAAATAAAAATAATTTTTCAAAAATTATTCCAAAATGGTTCAATTCAGTAACCATTCCAATCATGTTTTTGATGGTCTTTTATAAAAATTATGCAATAAAATTTCTGCTTATTTACACTCTGGGTAATATTAATCTTTACTTAACATGTCTTAACTTGTTTTTAGCTTTTGTATTGCGAAAAATGTTGGTTTTTAAGGATGACAGTGTCTTTGTTTATCGATGAAATTTGTCCCACAGTGGACTGATCATTAAGACATGGTTCTCACAGATCACCGAAGTCAAGCATCACTGGCTGCGGTCAGTGTGCGGGTGGGTTACCACTTGGATTAGTATGCGTAGGAACCGAGGGTGTGCGGTATCGACCCTCATTAAACTGCTCTATCTTAAAGTGCTCAACTTCGCGTGCTGGTCGTCGGGCTACCAAAGTGGGGGTGCCATCCCCTCTGCAGAGGATCAAAATTGTGATGTCATGTCTTCGGATCATCCTCACGGATGTTTCCCAGACCGCCGTGCAGCTCCAGTGGGACGTAAATGAACTACAAACGATGAAATTTTCTACAAGGAAATTTTTTTTTAACTTACTGCTTTTAACTGAATATTTTTTAAAAGCTTATCTCTGGATTAAAAAACTTTATTGTTGGGTTTTTATCAGTTAATTGCCCAACTAACACAATCAATGCTTATAGATTATTTTTTTTTCAAATCCAGTCTTGTATTTCTTTATTTATTTTACTTTTAAATTAATGTTTGTGGTTTCATACACAAGCAAAATTTTTATTACAGAATAAAATTCAACAATTCCTGGACTCCAAAGGAAAGTTGGTTGACTAGTTTCACAAAAAGAAGTGGTTAGACCCTGAATTTCTTGAGGATATTACTGGCGCCATCTGAGTAATCTAAGCTGAAGCTTTATGGAAAAGAATTACTTACAATCTTTATAGTTATGTATAAAATTTTTGTATCAAAAGTAATCTGAATTTTATGATTAATTTTAAACAATTTTTGAAAAAAAATTAACTCTATATCCAGGGTTAATTTTGACCTATTTTCGAATTAAAATTTATTTTAAAACGAAAATTAAGGAGAAGGAAATTTAACTTTGAACTGTACAAGATTAAAAAACAACCTAATTTTATAATAAATAGAATGAAATGGCTGGCTCATGTGATTCTAATGAGTAACGGCAATACAATAAAAAATATATTGCATTTTAGACCCACTAGAACAAGAAAGTGGGGAAGGCCGCGATTGAGATGGGCTGATTTGATGGAGTCTGATTTTCTTTCAAATAATGAAAATAATTGGCGATCAAAGATAAATCGGAAGTTGTTGTGGAGAAATCTTCAAAGGAAAGCATTGGCCCCCAATTGAGCTGTCTGGCCAACTATCATGATGATGATGACAACAGAGGACAGTGCCAATCGTATTTCAAATGTAAGAGAGAAATTTAATACCAGATTTTCTTCAGATTTACATTCTTGGTAAATATTGAAAACTTTCCATTTTAATTGCAGCTCTCAGAAAAAAAGAGAATTTTTCCGTGTTCTTAGAAGAAGAAAAAATCAAACAACTCTCTTGACTCTTGAAACTCACTGTATAGCGAAGTGCGTAGCCAAATCCTTCAACAAAAAATAAGCACCTTTTAAGTACTTTTTAAGCACTGAAAAAATACTTTTAAGCATTATATACATTAACAAAATACAAATTTTCAAAGACTTAACATGATCACGATAAAACAACTAGTTTCTGGCAAAGAACTCCTTTCTTGATTATGTTAGTTATTATAAAAAAGATCGAGAGATTTTTAGGTTCGATATATTAGAGGGTGGAAAATGAAGCCTGAAATTGAGAATATCTTGCAAACTGTAGCAGAGTTGCACATGAGTGTGCAAGAATCTCATCGAACCCAGCTCAGTAGACTCACACGCAGACTCACAAGTATTTCAAAAAACATGTAAAACGATTGGAGTTTTCATATGCTATGGACCGATGGTAGGCTGAAATGGATTATGGTTGAATGAATTGTGAAAACGTTGACAATGTGAAAAACTCGCTTTTGCATAATACATGGCGAAAATCGACATGGTAAAGAAAAAAAAATCTTATTTTCGAAAAGGGAAAATTAAGCACTTTGTAAAAACACCAAATAAAAAAGCACCTTTAAAGGCTTTTAAAAAACAAAAATTAAAAATAAGCACCTTTAAGCACTTTTTAAAAATGCTACGCACCATGTATAAGGAAGAAAAAAATAATAGTACCTTGCAGCTGCAATACAACTCAGTGCATCCAACACTTGATCAGCTGTCATTCGTTGAGTAGGATTTGCATTCAATAAATTACGGATAATCATATTAGAGCTTTCAGAGACTCTACCATCTGATCTGTAAAATAAAGAGTCAATATGTAGGTTATTTTCACAATTCATTAACTTTTGCGTCTTTAAGCAATATTTTTCATTAAAATATTTATTTTTATTGTTTAATATGTTTTGCTTAAAATACTTACAGAGAGTAAAAATATATTTAAAATGTACAAAAGTTAAGAGTTATAAAATATTTTTAAATACTGAATAAAAAATAGGTAAAATGTCATTACTGTCACATGTCCCCAATACACATTTATGAATTTTCTAAGTAACTTACTATATTATAGTATTACAGAGACTCTACATATTCTAAAATAAGATGACTGTCTACTTGAATATGCATCATCAATATTCTTAGAATACTTTGTATATTTAGTTTTACAAAATAATTTTGAACGTGTTTCCAACTTTTGTGCAATTACCTTCCCAAATACGAAAAGTGCCAATAAAACAATATAGATGGGCCTAGTTGAATAAAATATAACTTTTATGTTACAAAGAACACTCCTCTCTATAGAACAGTAAAGTTTAATTGTTTTTGTGATTTTAATTGTTACAAGGTTTAATTTTAAATGCCGATTCCTTAAGTGTTAATAAATTTAATTTCACCTTAAATCTATGTGTGACTTTATTGAATGTAATTACTGTTCCCCTTATTTTCTTCTAAGGAACTGCTAACTAGTAAACAATTTTTGATTTGCACAAAATGTAGTAACTTACAATCAATAAAATATGGCCAGTTTATTAAAGAAATTAAATAGATTTTCATCGATTCGGCAAAAGTTATTGTTTTGTAATCACTTGTCCCTACTTGAAATGCACTTAAAGGGGACATTAATTAACTAGGGGCCTATAATTACTATCGAAAAAATGTTAATATGCTTGATTTGTTTGGTTATGTTATAACATATTTAGTATGTTTTTTTGGACAGATTTCAACAATAATAAAAAAAAATTAACATTTTTATTTGACAATAACTTAGTTAGTAAACATAAGAATACTAAATTTTGAAACTTAAGAGCAAATTTATCACTGGTATTAATAATATTGAGATAAAGATAAAATAATATACTTAAAGTGTTTAGATAGTTAATACATTCTGTTATGTGTTCCAACGATAGTTTGATTTTGAAAATCAAAATATTAACTTTGTATAGTTAAAAAATTTTGACTGTGTAACTGAATAGTTAAAAAAATTTTTAATTCGGAACCTGACTGTTTTTTTATTTACTTATTTTTTAAATTTTGAATTGGAAGTTTACTTTGCGTTTTTGTGTCCTGTTTTTATTCTTATTAAAATTTGCATAGTTTAGAATATTTGCACAATTCTTTTCATCTTTCACACACCGACTCCCATGCAATGACATCAAAAGTTACCATTTTAAAATTTTTAAATTATTAGTTGTTATATAATAATATACCATCATATATTTTAAATTAATTAGTGCTTACATTAATTTAAATAATATTTTAAAATATGCAGAGTGCAAAAGGCTAAATTATAATATTATTTCATCAACAATAATTTTGAAATTTAGTTTTTTTTAATCAGTTTTTATTTAAAAAATCTAGAGTATAAATAAGAATTTGGTTAATAAAAAAAATATTTTTTTTTACCTATTATATAAATTTGTAACTTCAGTTTCAATTACTCAATGATATTTTTATTAATTTTAAAGTAATTTTAATATAAGTGATAGAAAGAAGATCAAGAATAAAACTTATACCCCAGAAAAAAGCAAGGTAAAATTTTACTGAGCAGTTCGTATGAGAAATTTTATTGGTTGTATACACAACATAAACAAAAAAATAAAATGATGCGTCATTTAAAAAATTCCACTAAGGCCAATTTAAACTCTATTCCAAACCATAAACAATTTAGATGAAATATCTTAAAATATAAAACAAACAATATCTATTATGTTCTTAAATTATTATTTTAAAGCAAACGGTGTAGTTAAGAAAAACAAATATATCCTAAAATAAAAAAAAGGCGTTTTTGCACTTCATTGTCATTAATCTCCTTTGTAATTACTACCCACAACACGTATAAACACATTTTATAATAACAAACAAGAGTTTAAGTTCTAGTTTATTAAGTGCTTGCTTACAAAATGTGGTCTTACTTAAGGTAATAAAAAATATATAAGTGATATAAAGATGTTTTAATAATGAAATGGTAAATTTTTTTATGAAAATTCTTAATGTTTCTTTAAAATTCTTGATATAATCTATTTTTTAAAAAAATAATTATGAAATTTCAAATTAAATATTATTTGAATGCTTTTCTTTATTTATTTATTAATTATTGCTATACAGAGAAAAAAAATATTATTTTCATGTGTTTTTAAAGTGTTTCAGCGAAAGAATAGTAATTACATTTTCCCAGTATGTGGCAAAAGTGGCGGGCACTAGAAAAAAATAATTCCCCCAAACACTTCAAAATGTTTTGAAAGTTAGAAAGATAGGAAGAAGGCTATTTTTTATATTTTAACTTTCCATTTAATTTAATTTAAAATTATAAAAATAGCAATAAATAAGTTATTTCTATATATTAAACACTATTCTATTTTTTTCCTATAGGCATATTGTCGAAAAATTAAAAGAAAAAACTATTTTGCAATCTTTCTATTTTAGTAACGAATGTAAAGTTGTTGTTTTTTTTTTTTCTAAAATTTTGTTTATGTAGTTCAAGTTAAAAAGAATATTTTAGTTAGTTTTAATTAAACATAAAGATACAATTAAAAAAATCTTAAACCACAGAAAACTTTTATCAAACAAATATTTTTTTCTTAAAAAAAATCGAATCTAAACAGAATGGTCAGCCATAGTTGATGTCATTTACTTGACTAGATAGATTTATATTATGTAAAAGAAATAACATTGAGTATAAATACAATAAAAACTCAAACTGATGATATATATTTTTTTAATGGTTGTTTTTAGTAACAAATGCAATGCAATACATTTTGCAACCATTGCACCAATTTCAAATAATTATTTGAAAAAGTTGAAAAAATTGATTAAAAACGCATTAGGAAACAGACTGATTAGAAGGATGTATTTTTACAGAATGAATAATTTCTATACATAGCACTTACCCTGGAATGGTAAATTCCACTGACTTTATTTTTCTGAATAATTCTTGAGGAACTGAGTCATAAAATGGAAATATTCCATACAACATAGTAAAGAGGACAACTCCCAAAGCCCACATGTCACTGGGTTTTCCAAGGTAAGGTTTACCTACAATGCACAAAAAACCATAAGTATCGCAAATTTTATGAAAACATTTTAAATGCTACTTTCTTTGTTTAAAATTGTTGCACCAGAATAACAAGTATTAACATGTTAAAACAATAAGTTATGATCAAAAGTCTAGAGTGGTAGAAAAATGGACATGTTAGATTGCAGCTATGATTAATAAAACTTTAGTTTCCTCTACAATGCTACTACCTACTGTTTGAATTTCATGACATATTTTTTTAAATGGACAATTTCCTTATGATTCACAAGTTTAAAACAATTCCTACCATAATTCAAAAATTCAAATTTATTTGCTTATGTAAAGTATATTTACCTAAATGTTACACAAATATAATGATTAATCCTATTTTTTATTTTATTATGGCCCAGCATTTATTTATTGAAAGCAATTGAAAATTCTAGTTTGAATACTCTATTTTTTTCTCAAAGCCAACAAAACATTTGTAATGGATTTGTAAAAGATGTAATGTGCAACAGCAACAAACTAGGTTTCAACTTAATTTTTCTATAAGTTTGTGTGAATTTATAAAGTTCCTCATTTTATCAAAAACTTTGAGGCCTTCCACAAATGTTGGCACTGTTTGCAGTGCTGTTTTACTATCTTCCTAGGTATCACCTTGCACTTCTTTAGTTTTTACTATCATTTCTCAGAGTAACACCACCATAAATTCAAACATTTTTTGTCAACTGATACCTAAAAATTAAACCTGATGTATAAGGCATTTTCCCCTAACTGTAACAAATTTTTTTATTTCAAAACAAAATAACTTCAACTTTTTTTTAATTACGTTAGAATTTCTGAATGATAGACATAGGAATCTGCTAGTTTCAAAAACAATATAAACGGGTATTATTACATTAGCATGGTTGCCACAAAAAAAGGAATAAAATAGTTGCTTTTAGTAGCGTAAAGCATGAAAATAGTTGCCTAAATAAGAACAATATTTCATCAAAAATATGACTAAAATTTTTTAATAAATGACTTGTCATATACCATCATCTATTTAGTCAAGTTGTTAGCAAATATGATAATTTTTATATAAATATTAGTGTTCTAATACTAAATTTTTATATAAAAAATTTGTATATTTGCAGAAAATTAAAAACTTTTAATAACTAGAATTCATTCAAAAAAATACTTTTTCATTAAAAAAAATAAACTTTTTCTAAAAAATTTTTTCTTTTATCAATAATTGATTTAGCAAATACATATATATATTGTGAAGAGTGGTTACTCAAATTTGTAATTCACGCATCCTAATATCGTATTGAAAATTGGGTTTCTTAAAATCATGCAGAATTTTGTAACAATAACCGTTGAAAAGGCGATCAAGAAACGAAATAGACTTACAATGGAATCTGTGCAAATTAAACAAATTAAAAAGTGATGACTCAAACTTGCAATTCAAAATTTTCCTTAAAAAAATCATCAATGTGTTCAGAAGCTCCCGCGGGCCGCAGGTTTTCAACCCAATTTATGCTAAAAACATAGCTAGGAGTACAGAAAAGTCTCCCAATAGTTTCCTTTTCCGGAAAATAGTAGCTTTATTAGCCTTTTCAGATGAAAAAAGTTGCCATAGTCAAAGCTGCCTCATGCCAAAAATAGTTGCATTTTAGTCGCCTGAGGCAACTATGCATTATAAGATTAGCATTTTTAGAAATGTCACTAAAAAGGGTCATTAGGTTTAAAGGGACAAGTACTCACCACTTAAAACATCTGGACTAATGTATGCAGGACTCCCTCTCTGATCCTTCAGTAGATCATTTTCATTCATCAAATGTTTACCCAGGCAGAAGTTTGTTAGAGTTACTTTTCTTGTGTGTTGATTGAGAACTATATTACCTAATTTTAAATCTCGATGAACCACATTCTCCTAAGAAACATAAAATTTGAATTCAATTAATGAATAAAATGAGTTCACAAAAACATTAAAAACCTGAGATAATAAATTAAAAATTGATCGTAAAGCTAGATAATAAGAGTTAAGAACAAATAAAGCCACAAAAACAAATGTATTATAGTTTCAAATCTATAACCAAGAACTTTTCTTAGAGTCAAAGCACAAATTGAAATGGAATGCTTAGGTTCATTTGTTTTTGTGGTTTTACTCATATTGTCTAGCTTTTGAAGTATAGCTATTGATTGTTTAGAAAAATTGATTGCTAAAAAAAAAATCAAAAAGATTTTTAACATTTTTTTTTTTTTACATAGTTTAGCATTTTACATTGCTTTTGAAAATTTAAAAGGTTATTTAATTAGTAAGAAAATAATTTATAGTTTTAAGTTAATTAAACTATAACTTTAAGATAGAGGAATTTTGGAAACTTCCGTAAGACATGACCAGCAAGTAGAGGGAAAAAAAAGTAATTTTTTTTTTCACTAAACTTTATTTTTGAAGTTGACAGATTAGATTTCTCAAAAACTTATAAAACAAATTTTATTAAAATTTGCACACTTCTTTTATAAGGAATAAATTAATGATTAAAATGGGGATATTTTTTTTATCTTCGAGAGCAATTTATTTTATTAGATTTTGTCTAAAAATTTGTTTTGTCATGTCTCTATTAGATTTTTTTTTTTTTTTAAATCAAATAGAGACATGTAAACAGACAGTGAATAAATATTTTTAAATTTCTAACCCTGGTAATAGACAACATTTGGTATAACTTAAGTAATAAAAAATATTTCAAAACTTTTTTTTTTCTGTCTGTATTATTATAAAGCAATTGCCTGAGTAAAAATATAATCGGATTTACCCTCCTAGGATGGAGTTTTTAATTGCACTAAAAACATTGTAAGAGAAGTAAGAAATTCAATTCCAGTAAACTCTTGGATAAATTTATGGAACATAAATATCTTATTATTTAAATTTACTGGATTTTATATCAAAACCAAAACGTGGTGAAATACACTATAAAAACATTAAACAGTATACAAATAATGCTAAAATTAAAAAAAAAAAAATTTTAATAATTTAAAATAACTTAAAAAGTTATTAAAGCTAAAATTTTTTTTAAAAAGATTTTATTGCAGAGTTTACTCTCTTCAAAGCTAAACCTAGGTAAAAAAAAAACCATATTTTCTGCTATTATTTAAAGTTTGGGTCTTGAAAGGGTAAAATTTTTATTTTATATTGATTTTACAACTGAAAATTGCAAAAGAAAAGAAAAAGAGGAAAAGAAAAACAGAATGGAATATTTCAGATGTATATCAATGAGGGGATGTAAATAATGGAAATGCAAGTAATGCTTTTTTTATAAGAAACAAAAGAAAATTTTTCACTCATTTATATTTAAAAATAGATTCCATAAAGTAGAGAGAGTCAAGTAAGAGTAGTTTAGTAGAGAGAGTCAAACTAAATTAGTTCAGAAAATTGATCATTGATACAGACATTTGAACAAAAAATAAGGAATATGTGTCTAAAAGTGATTGAAAACAGAAGTGTACTTTTTGAAAAGGAAACATAACTTTACAAGGAATTGTTTGAGTTCAATTAAAAAAAATAAATAAATAAAAAATAAATTGAATTTGATATATTTTATAAACATAATCATTCTAATAATAAATCAGAACAACACATTTTAATCTATATTAACACATTAAAAATTGTTTTATTTTAATACATAATGCACACAAATGCATAATTTGAATATATTGAAAAAAATGTACAATTTCTCCAAATTTCGGTTTCGCTATATAAAAATACATTCTTTAAAATGACGTAAAAATTTGCATATTAATTTGTATATTGACGTAAAAATTTTTTAAAAATAATTTATTACCATTGGACAGAGATGGGCATTTGTCATTCAGAATAATGAATAAAGAATGATGAATAATTATTCAAACACTGAATAATGAATAAAGATTTACTCATTAGTCAGAAATATTTTGAATAAAGAATAAATCATTCATTATTCTTTATTCAGTATCCTTTATTCATTAGTCAAGAATAACTGAATAATTTCACTGGTCAACAAAAATGGGTTCGGAATACTCCGACTATGATTATGACAACTACAAATAAAACGTTAATCCTTTCCAAGTATATTTATATAATAGTTGAGGAAATTTACTTTTGTCTAACATAATGCATACTTTTGAGAAATGGTTACATGGCAAAAAAGCGTATAATTTTTTAAGTTTAAATTTTATTTAAAATAAGATTATCGTTTGCTTTCAAAAACTATAAGAAATTGTGTTTTATAGATTTTAGAACAAAATTTTAAAATGAACTTAAGTTACTAAACTGTTATAAACCTACTTTTTAGCACAACTAAGTATGTTACGCTGGAGTAAGTTAAAATAAAATAAAAATAAATATTCATACTTGTCTTAGTTTTATAGTTAAATTCCTAAAATAAGACGTTTAAGAGCAAACGATGTTTTGCATCTCGTTATAGACAAAAACATATCGATTGCATTTTTCGCTGGTTATTCAAAATTTTATTCAGAAAAATTAGTCATGACTAATGAGTTTATTCATCAATCATTATTCAAAATTTTTTATACATTTGCATAATGAATGATGAATAATGACTAAATTTTCATATGAATAATCATTCAGAATAAATTTAGTCATGAATAAAATTTTCGTAAATGATGCCCATCACTGCCATTCGATAAATGAATTTCATAATTGCGAGCAAAAATTTTTCAATTCACTTAAAAAGTTCTCTAGATGAAGCAAAACATGCAAAAAGTAAAATTAACATTAAGGGCCCCCAAGCTTTTGAAGGCTCTCTTGACCAATTTTTTAGAACCATATTTCTCATATTGCAGCTACCCCCTATATTTTGGGGGTCAGGAATCATAATTCGTCCAATAAAGGCATGTTATTCGGAGAAAGTAAGTTTTTGTATCTGTTTTTGCAACTTAAAATATTGTCAGCATTAATTAATTAACATATTTGAGGTCATTCCAGTGAACCATTAAGATTGAGTCCTAGAAGAAAATAAATCGGATCAAAAGTTATTTAGGGTGTTTAGTTTCCTTTTTCTTTTTGCACATTGTACATCAAGTACTGATGTAATTTTACAAACTGAAACTTAACACAGCAAAATATCTACAATAGATTTCAAAACTTTTTAAAACATTAAAAACTTTTCTAGTTTCAAATATCACAAATAAAATACTTGGCAAATTTTTAATTGGTGATTTCTTTAAAAAATATCATTGGATTAAATCCATAGATTTTTTAAAAAAAAATATTTTTTTTGATTTAAATCAGCAGACCCTAACAAGAAGTACTCCATCTGTACAATAGTATGACATGTAGAAATCTATTAATTACACAACAAAAAAATTGTATCACGGGAAAAGTTACAAAAAGTCAAATTAAACACATCAACAATTTACCTTATGCAATGATGATACAATATTTACAATATCATAAAATAGGAATACAGCTTCTTTTTCTGAAAGTTTCTTTTCACTAATCACATAATGTTGTAGGTTGATTATACGAGAGTTTCGAGGGTTAAATTCATGTCGTGACAAACAATCAAGCACTAAACATACTCTCTGCCTCCTTCTGACAGAATTCCTTAAGTTCATCTTTTTATCACTGGGCTCGAAATATTCGTCCTAGAAATAAACATTCAGAATTACTCGCACTGAAATTCAAAAGAGAATTAATTTATCATACATTTAATGCTTCTGAAAAAAGAAAAATTAAAACAGTAAATGAGATTGATTTAAATTGTTGAGTTTGATTTATTAATTTCATATAAGTTTTTATTTTGTGTGTTTGTTAATTGAATATTTATTAATTATATATTTAGATGCGTTTCGAAACTTAAAAAAGAAAGGAAGGCAGCATTCAAACGTATTTTTTCTTCATTCACAGAACTAATTTTAAATAATAATTATACTGAAATATAGATAGTAACAACCGAACTAAAAATAACCCAAACCATATTCTACAAAATAATTTATATGAATGGTGAAATTTAACAAAGAAAAACAAAGCCTCCTTTTAACAGCAAAAAGTCATCAGTCACAGAATTTACTTAAACAGTAAAGTCAGTTTACAGTAAAGTCACAGAATTTACTTAAAATAAGATACTACGTATATATATCACATTGGAGTTACATTGAAGAATAGATAAAAACAACCAAATTATAAAGCAAATAAAAAATAACCTGAACCAAGTTATATAAAATTATTTTTATGAAAGATGAAATATAATTAAAAAAAATAAAGCCAAATTTTACAATTTTCTTTCAAGCAAAGAATTTACTTTGAGTAAGTTATGATTATAGCTCCTACTGGGACTATTCTGTAGATATAGCAAGAACCAAATTATATCCCAAATTAGATTATATAAAATAATTAATATGAATAGCAAATCCCAAAAATAAAAAAAAATCCCTTCCAGATTGAATGCTTTTTTTTTGTCCTAAAACCATAGGCGTCATTAGCTGATGGGATAAATGTCCTACTTAAAATTTCAGACAAATAACAAAAAGTTTCACAAATGATTATCGAGAGAAACAACCAGAGAATAGATAGAAACAACGAAATTATAAAAAAAATAAAAAATAACCTGTAACAAATTAAATTATTCATATATAAAATTATTCATATTATATAAAATTATTCATATGAATGGTGAAATCTAATAAAGAAAAAATAAAGCCACATTTTTTAATCGTTTTAGATTATATAAAATAATTTATATTGATCCTAAATCCTAAAAAAAAATCATCCCCTCCTTTTTTAATGCTTTTTTTTCTTCCCTAAAGCCATAGGCGTCGTTAGCAGGTGAGGTATACATGTCTCTCCAAATAATTCCAAACCTTTAAAAAAACCCCTTAAAATTTCAGACAAGTAACGAAAAGTTTCACAAATGATTATCATTTAAATTCATGAAAAGGTAAAAACAAGAGGGAGATAAAAATATTCATCTTTTTGCAGATGTTTAGCATATTTAAGAAGTTTTCTTAGTTATCTATGAAATCTAGAGCACTATTGTGGCTGTGTATTTTAAGATCGTCCCATTCAAAAATTGAACTTCATCAACATCCATGCCGAGAAATTACTTTAAATAATCCATGATGGTGGATCACCCCAGGGTTGTACTGAAGAATAGATAGCAATGAATATTCCGTATGAAGCAGCATCTTTCCCTGCCTATCATCTTGTGTCTCTTCTGAAGGATCGGAGAGAGTGAGAATCTAAAACAAAATATTAAATCTTTTGGTATATTTTCATTATAGTGAGCTTTAACAGTCAAGATTTTGGTGTTTATTCAATTTACTTTATTTATTATAATTTTTTTTAATTAACTTTTAATTTATTTAAGAAATTGCAAAATTACACATTTAATACAAGAAAGGAAGATTCTTTTTTAAAATGGTTTTTCTCTTTCGTTTTCATTTCGGGTATTTAGGTAGATAATGACCCCTAAATGAAAAAAAAAAAATGAAAAAAAATTTTTAGTATATAAGTGGGAGATTGCTGAATACAGGGTACTTGCAACATTTTAGATTTTCAAATCCATGACTAATTCCAAGAATTTTTCATGACTTTCTGAAATTACTATTTTCTCGAACAAAAACACAACAATAAATTTAAAAATTCTCCTTAATCCGCTCAAGAAAGCAGCATCAGCCTTTAATCGCCGGATATCATTGCTTGCCACTCTCAAAGCCCTGTGACAGAATAGCGAGCAATATGGCGACTTTGTCGCAGAACGCAATTGAGCTCTTTCAGAAGGGCAAAAGGATTTTTCTTTTGGGAGGTTAAAAATTTTGGTTCTTCTTTTCTGTAGAATTTTTAAGACATTTCTTCTTTTTTTTTTTATGCAGAATTATACTCTAAAGATATTTTTTTTGTTAAGAAAGAAATGCTCATGATTTTTGTGCTCTCTTTTGGGAATAAAAAGAGTTCGTCAATGACTAGCTTGCTTCTGCTGGAATTTTAACTTGATAAAATAAAAAAATAAATAAATTCTGAAATCACTGAAGTTTAAAATATAAATCCGCATCCAATCGATGTTCTTCCGTTCATTTTTTGAAAGAACACCATAAGAACATTTTATATTTTAATAAAAAGGGACTATGAGGGGGGGGATTTTGTTACAAATTCAGATATTCTGAAAACTGTGAAATTGGCGAGCTTAATCCCATTTTAAAAATGAGATTTTTCAGTGACCTAAATCCATGACTTTTCAGTGACCTAAATCCATGACTTTTCAGCGACCTAAATCCATGACTTTTCAGTGACCTAAATCCATGACTTTACAGTGACCTAAATCCATGACTTTACAGTGACCTAAATCCATGACTTAAAAAAATAGTTAAAATTGACATTTCATGACAATTTTGTTCAATACCGAAATCTATGACTTTCTAGGTGAGCGGATACCCTATGAATAGTCTTAATTAAAAGATTAAACTAATAAAAAAATAATACTTTTTAATAACAGTTAAGTACATTATCAGAAGACATTAATAGATACAAAAAGTATTGCATTATCATAAATATTGATTAAGAAACAAAACTAAGTCAATGTATAAATGAATACAAAATAAACCTTTAGAGTGTAGAAGTCATCTGTTCCTATCTTCTTAGCTAAACATTGAACAATACTTTTCACAGGAGAATTACCAATACGGGGACCTATTACAAAACAACATTTTAAGAAACATGAACAATAAAACTAGCATTCACTATAATGGATTAAACAATGTAACCATTATTAATTTTTAAAAACAATCCTAGCATTTTTTTACCTAAAATGGATTATTTAGTAAACCAAAATAAACTAATTCGCTGTTATTTTACACAAATTATGAAAATTTGTTAAACTTTTTTTTATATAAATTGCAAAAATATAGGAAGTATATTTCCATATCGTTATCTCTTCATGTCAAGATGCTAAGCATTTTAAACATCTATTTATATATATATTATACAAAAATATATGTAGAGGTTTGCCCCAGGGTGTTTAAGAGTTCATTTTTAATTCGTTCCCATCTGAGATGTTCTTTTAGTTTCTTGGCCTGGAAGTCACCTGATCTTGGCGATTGTTTTTTGCAAGAAATCCTTCCTTAAATATAAAAGATTTATTCAAAAAAAAAAGACAATATTATAGTTAAAATATAGACCAATATTATAGTTAAAATACTGCTTTAAAGACCAATATTATAGTTAAAATATAGTTCATTCACAGACGATTGGGCTAACTATGAAGGTGCGAATGAACTGAAAAATTGTTATTAAACCTTCTCCTTTGTTAACATTTACTTCCTTGAATGGGATATATTTCCACATCATGATGATGCACAATACAATTGCAAAAGCATCACAAAGATTTTAAACTTGCATTTAAAAAAGGAAAAAAAAAAAAAAAACATGAAGAGGTTGGCCAGGATGACTACGAGTTATACCCTTTAATCTGAAACCCTTCTGGGATGTTTTTTTTTTTTGTGTGTGTTTAGCTTCTTGCA
Source organism: Parasteatoda lunata (assembly GCA_949128135.1). Taxonomy (NCBI): domain Eukaryota; kingdom Metazoa; phylum Arthropoda; class Arachnida; order Araneae; family Theridiidae; genus Parasteatoda; species Parasteatoda lunata. Next base: position 78,013,472 of record OX421978.1, read on the forward strand.
GACCACTGCCCAGAAGTAGCCAAGACTTGCAAATTATTCCGCTGCAAATCCTGATACAGCAAACCTCTCCTTGAATGCATTTTTATTGGACTTCTATTTTAACTAATGAACACTTAATATTAGTCTACCTTTAATAATATTCTTACAGTGGACCGACTATTTTTTGTTGTTTTTTAATGATGGGTTAATAACTATTAAATATTTTGTCGTAGTACAGAATTAATATTATATTCATACATAAATATCTCAAGCATTTCGTTTGTGAAAATAAAAACAACCCTAATTGTTCAAAAATATATTTTAAACTTTTTTTTTTCTTCAGATATGTAGAAATTTTAAAAAGAATTTACAATGAAACTCTATTTTTCCGCAATTCCAAACTTTACTCATAAAAATTAAAGTAGCTGAGATATTTGAACATTTAAACGTGTTTAGGGGATATTTCCATATAACAATATGTCACACTAAATGCAATCGCTAAAATGGATTTGAAACTCGCAATTTTTTTTAATTAAAGAAAAAAAAAAAAAAACATGCAGAGGTTTGCCCAGGGGTTGTTATATCCTTCCATTTGGTCCTATTCTGCGATTTTTTTTAATAGTTTCTCGTGGCATATTTCTTCTTTTTTAACTAGATACTAATATTCTTAATTGATTTAATATTTTTTTCACAGAAAAGATAGTAGATGTCAACATTTCCAAATATCTTTGATGTTTTATTGATTATGTTTTTTTAGAGACCACGTACATTTTTAAAACAGTTTACTTGAAGAAATATAACATTATTCATATTAACCTAGTAAATAGTCCCCTGCTCTTTTTACGGTTATGTTGCCGTGTGAGCATGAACGAAAACCAGTGTCTCTCCCATTTGTATTGGCATTTTCACAACCTTTAGAAAATTCTTTTCGTTTCATATGAAATAAATTTAAATAATCAAAAATTAACTAAAGTAATGAGAATTCTATCAAACGGTATATGGAGAACATGAATATTAGATTTCAATATTTCACAAGAATTATTGTTTGGTTCTGTCTTTATGGTATTTATTTACGTTAATTTAAAGTAATCGCTTCTGACTGTCTTTTTTTGTACAATTTAGGACTCAAGCTAATAATTTAGGCTTAGGCTAATTTTATATTCTCTCGTTTCACAAAAAACGCACAAACGCAAAACGAGCCTGTGTGTGAGGGGGGGGGGGGAATCCTTGAAAAACTCATTGTGTTTTTTTTTTTTTTTTTTTTTTTTTTTTTTTTTTTTTTTTTTTAAATTTAATTTACGCGTTTAAAACCATCGAGAGACTAGCGTTTGTCAAACTTGGAAACGACACGCATTTTTTTTAGAAAAATTATAGTGTTATAATCGAGAGACTGGATCAAGGTCAGAAAGGAACCATTTTTTTAAAAATTATATACATTTTCGAAACCATCAGGAGACTATAGCGTTTGCCAAATTAGGAAGTGACCCATTTAAAAAAAATGTCACTATTGCAACATCCTGCTTCTGACATCATTTCCTGCCTGAGCTGTATAAAAGGAGGTGGCGATTCAGAAGCAGAGCATTCAGTCGTCGGAGAGCCATCACACGCGTTGCAAGCATGTCGGAAGAATTGGATTTTGAATCAATCTCCTCCTCTGATGATAATGAGGTTGAACAAGGCATATTGTCATACTTGGATCTAGAGGCAGTAGCGTTTCCTTCACCTCCCACTCCCGACCTCCAAATGGATACTTTGCCAAAGCCCTTGTCTCCGCCGCCTCCACCCCCAGTGCTGGGATTTCAACCTCTTGCGCCATCGCCCATCTTGAGAAAAACCAAGCCTGTGGTCACGGTGGCTCTTGCTGAAAACAAACCGGCTCGGATTCCTCTGGTAGCGGCCCACGACTATCGGAGCCGCTTGAAAAGAATGACTACGCCTAGACGAGCCTATATTCCCAGACGAAAAACACATTTTTCGTCCATCCATAGCCATTCCTTTGCCGTCCTCAGCCTCCGCTCAGATGGGTTCACTCTCACCAATGGCTACGTGTACCACGCTTATGATGGACCCCTGCGCCCTCAAGTCCTGTTGGAGCAGTTGTTTGAGATGAGAGTGAGCTTTCTCATGTCAACCGATGCCATCACCCATACCCAGTGGCGAGAGTTGGTGGACAGACTGCCCGACTTTCATCCCGCTCGAGCAGTGAAAGCGGTCCGTTTAAAAAATTCCTCGCCATTGGGGCGGTGTGTGTATTGTTCTCAAGAGGATTGCCATCGCTGGATCGCAGTGACGGGTGGCATCTCCCAGTTTCTACATTTGCCGATGGAACCGATCCGCCACAATTGAGTTGTTTCATCTTTTGTCAATACTCTTTAAACATGTATCATTTGTAAACAATCTAAATTTTTTGAAATAGTCTTGTGAATCGTGTGTCAATTATCTACAATTTTGTAATGTTAAAAATAAAAAGAATGCAATGAATCCATTTTGTTTTATTTCACAAGAGTGTTAAACTTTAAAAGTGTCACATGGATAGAGTATCCGTTTTCATTTTAAAGTAATAAAGATTCAATTGGCACAAGAGGCAAACCATCAATGTTGGCCTCGTGCGTGTCTTAAAAGATGGGACATGTCCCCAAATAAGGCGGACCTGTCCCATTTTTTTTGGAAAGTTAGGGTAGTTTTGACATGGAGTCGTTAAAAGGCTAGTCGACACAGGGAACAAGTCGTGTGACGATGACGCATCCAAAGGACAAGACACTGTTCTTGAAACAAGTGCCAGCAACACGTTCGGTAGGGGATATTAATCATTTCCTCGAGGCAAATCGAGCAGGTAATGACTGCGAAAGATTGTGGATACCCGGTTTCTGGAAGGCTACATCTTGACAGAGGCGTTGGTCGGTCACTTGGCAAGAAAAATTCGCAATTGCCGCTACAAAATGCCTTTCGAAGAATGGTATTAGTCCACTCCCATGTCCGATAGGCTGGGCTCCCAGACACGCAAGTCATTTGGCCCAATTCAAGCTGCACAAACGCCAGAGACAAACCTCTCACCTGAGAGACTTTGAGATAGACGGGATCGAGAAATTGGAGCACTGGGTGCGCGTTCCCCAATTCCACAATCTGTGGCTCTTCTATAGTCAACACCTATTCGGGAAAGGAACAAGGCGGTGACATCTCGCCCGGCGTCAAGGGAAAGAGATTGAGCCGCGATGGCCCAGGAGATAGAGCATTCGCCTTCCAATTTGGCGAACAGGGCTCGAATCCCAGTCGATACGAATTCCGCATCCGGCTTGCCCCGACCACAGTGCCGACGTGAAATATCCTCAGGAGGTATCCTTCATGGATTAGAGTCCCCTTGCCGTCAGGCTAACCATGGGAGGTTCTAGTGGTCTTCCTCTCCATGTAAGGCGAATACGGGTTAGCTCCACCAAGAAGTCCTCTACGAAGGCAGATTTCTCCCAATACTCAAGCCAGGGATTTCCTTGTCTTCTGGATTGGGTTCAAAATTACAAGACTGCCGAGTTGAACATTAGTAGTCGTAAGCCCATAAAATTAAGGTTCGGCTGTTCAACGATGGTTTTAAAGGGGGGTGGGGGGAGATTCATGAGCGTGAAATAATTTGCCATTTCACTCGACTCTGTGTCACAATAGTAGGTCTCCTCGGTGAGCCCTTTTATATGTCATTGGGTCGAGTCCAAAACGTAATGAATTCGCCCTCGACGTAACACGCAATGGAATCTTCTAGAAACACTACGGGGTCATCACACCGCATTTGAAAAGGACAGGATGTAGTGTCATAGGACATCCGATCGACCGGAAATGATTACCAGATGCGCTTCCAGGATGTCGTGCGACAAAAACACCCGCCAGATGCGCTTTCAGGAGGTCGTGCCACCAGACATTCTATCAACCGAACTTAATCACCGGATGCACTTCCAGGAAGTCGTGCCACCAGACATCCTATCGACTGAACTTAATTACCGGATGCACAACCATGAGGTCGTGCAACCAGACATCCAATTGAATGAAAAGGTGCACTTCCAGGATGTCGTGCGACAAAAAACATCCGAAGGATTGGAATCTATCACCAGATGCAATTCCAGGAAGTCATGTGACAAGACATCCGATCGGCTAAATATAATGACCGGATGCAGAGCCGCGATGGCTCAGGGGATAGAGCGTTCGCCTTCCAATGAGGCGAACCGGGTTCGAATCCCAGTCGATACGAATTCCGCATCCGGCTTGCACTGACCACAGTGCTGAAGTGAAATATCCTCAGTGGTAGACGGATCATGGGTTAGAGTCCCCTTGCCGTCAGGCTAACCGTGGGAGGTTCTCGTGGTCTTCCTCTCCATGTAACGCAAATGCGGGTTAGCTCCATCAACAAGTCCTCCACGAAGGCAAATTTCTCCCAATACTCGATCCAGGAGTTCCCTTGTCTTCTGGATTGGGTTCAAAATTACAAGGCTACGGAGTTGAACATTAGTAGCCGTAAACCCATTAAGTTGGGTCGGCTGTTCAACGACGGTTATAAAAAATAAAATAAAATCACCGGATGCACATCAAGGATGTCGTGCCACACGGGACTTCCGATCCGCTGAACATAATCACTGGATAGGCTTCCAGTGGATGTCGTGAGATGAATCTGGGTTGGGGGGGGGGGTATCACAGTGATTGCATGTCTCGAGTGTCTCCAGTGGATTTGAAAAAAAAACAAAAAAACATGAGAGCTAATGAGGGAGGAACAAAGAAGGAAGAACTAAAAAAAAAAATTTTTGCAGTGTTTTGTAATGTTCAGCATGTCTCGAGCTCTCCAAGAAATTTCTGAAGCAGAGATTTGTTCAAGCAGCGACAGCTTCATCATCAATGAACTGAGCTTCAAAAAATAATTGGCAACTGAAGCCAGCAAGATTCGAAGCATAGCTTGAACCTACAGCGTCAAATTTATTGCTTTAGCAAAATCAACATGAAGCCTTTCAGAATAAGCGCTTTCGTCTTTATCTGCAATTTTTAATCTATAGCCTGACAGCTTTTTTGCTTCATCTACACAAGCTTCTGCAATAAGCCGTATATGGCAAAATTTCTTTTTACTTATTCGAACTTGATCTATTTCACCACATCTACTAATGATTTCACGGAGTATTTCTTCAGAAATTTTTTCAGGTAAGCCTCCAACAAACAGAGTTTTACAACCTGGATACCTTTCTCACGACGTAATATTTTGCCCAGGATGAGGAGGATAAAGAACACAAATAGTGGATAAAGTTATAGTATCTTTAACTGGAGGAATCATCATAGAGTTGTCTGCAGGATACACAGGATATGGTAAATAGTTTCCCATCATACCATACATCATTGTCATGGGCATGTAGGCCGTATAAGGATTGATGCCAGCACTTGTCCCGGAATCATATTCATGCCTGAGCTAACAGGAAGTGAAGTAGAAGCTTGCATTGGCGATCGCAACACTCGAATACGCCATCTGGGGAGAGACCGGTTTCATGCCTTTAGCCCTTCTCCCTTCCCTCGCCTCCTCTTTTCAGTTGTATATTTTTTAAAATTCCTGTGATACTTTTCCTTAGAACTATGTTTAATGTAGTTTTCAGTTCCATATAGTTTTCCAACTTTAAAGATTTTAATCTGTATAAAAATCAAGAGAGAAAATTAACGTACTTCCACCCTCTATGACTTTCCACACGCTAATGGGGAAAGCATGTGAAGTGTTGCCATAGGTAGAGCGTTCTGCTCTACGCCACCTGCAGCCCATTTCGATCGCCAATAGTATTCGGAGGCATTCCCATGCCATTCATTTAATTACCAGGCCACTGACGATTCATTGCAGCATACATGCTAAAAGGAGTTATCATAGAATAAGATCGTTGATTCAGATCAACATTATTCTGTTCTGGAACGCCAGAATTATAAGCAGAAAAAGTTTGAGCTATTGTAGGAATTGTTGGCGGCAGCGAGTGAGATTGAAGCGATTGTTGAAAGGCGATCGCAAGATGAGATGGCTGAAATTGCTGCTGAATATTAGAATTTGAATTTACCTGCTCTTCATTGAAGTTTTCTTCTTTATTTATATTTGTCAGATTTCCAGAGTGAGGATTATCTTTCTTAAATTCTTTATCATGAGTACGTTCCCTTTTATACCTTTTGCAGGAATTGTTGGTTGCTGCTAGTGAGATTGCGAAGCGATTGTTGAGAGGCGATCGCAAGATGAGATAGCTGAAACTGCTGTTGAATACTAGAATTTGAATTTACCTGCTCATCTTCATTGGAGTTTTCTTCTTTTTTTCATATTTATCAGATTTCTAGACTGAGAATCATCTTTTTTTAATTCTTTATCATAACTACGTTCTCTTTTAATACCTTTTGCAGGAATTGTTGGTTGCTGCGAGTGAAATTGAAGCGATTGTTGAGAGGCGATCGTAAGATGAGATGACTGAAACTGCTGTTGAATACTAGAATTTGAATTTACCTGCTCTTCTTCATTTGAGTTTTCTTCAGTTTTTTATATTTATCAGATTTCTAGACTGGAGGATCATCTTTTTTTAATTTCCCGCTTTTCACCTTGCGTCCTCTTCATATCTCGGAGCCTTCCTTGCCAGTGATAATTGGAATAAGACGGATAAAATGATCGAAATTCAGTTCCACTCGACTAATATTTGTATTCAGAAGGAAAATCTGTATTTCCTTTATCCATTGTGATAAATGGATGTAATGAACAAATTTGATGATCTTCTAGATTTAATTATTTACAATACAAAATAGGTAGTGTAAAACGAGAGGATGTCTGTGGTATTTACATGGACATCTCTAGACTCCATATGTATTTATTTACGTTCATTTAAAGTGCTCGACTTCGCGTGCAGGTCGTTGGGCTACCGAAGCAGGGGTGCCATCCCCACTGCAGAGGATCAAAATTGTGATGGCATGTCTTCGGATCATCCTCAGGGATGTTTCCCAGACCGTCGCCAATAGCCCATTGTGCAGCTCTAGTGCGATGTAAATTAACAACAACAACAACGTTCATTTAAAGTACACGCTTCTGACTGCCTTTTTTTGTATAACTTAGGACTCAAGTAAATAATTAATGCTCAATCTATTTTTTAACTGCAACCTTTATTTGAGTATTGCTTTTTATCACCTTCCTCTGAATTCGCTGATCATAAAACTCAGTGAACGGAAGAAACTGTTTGAAAAAGTTGATTTGCGTTATCTAAGTTACAGTACGAAGTTTCATACAACTGTTTCGCACAGTTTTCACCATTGAAAAAGTTGAAGCAATGTGAGCTAAACAGCATCCGTCCGTTCCGTATATGTCCGTGTATTGGTCTTTATTTGTTGTGTGATATCTCGTGCCGGTGTATTTAATTATAATTTCGTTTATTTATGGCCCCAAAATTTAAATTTGCTGATGGTATGAAGTTAAGACTGTTCTTTATTTTAAAATTTCCTTTTTGTATGTGAATATATCTGTTTCTCGATATAATATTGACTTCATGTAAACGGGATGGTAATTTTTATGTAGTTAATTAATAATTTTTATCTGTCTTGTAGGAGAAAAGGTCTTATGCTTCCATGGTCCACTTTTATATGAAGCTAAAGTAAGTATTATGAAGGTTATTGCTGTAATGAGTAAATTGTAAATGTTGTATTTCTACGACCTACCTGTTTTAATATTTTGACTGTTTCTTTATATATGAGAGAATCGTTCACTTATTTAAATGTTGTTAGTATTAAGTCATAGCTAAGAACAATTTTTCATTTTTATATAAATTCTAACAACTAGAAACTATGTCATACCAAAACATTATGTAGAAAAAAAGCTTTATTGTCCTATATTTCCCTATATTGTCCTATATTATAGCTATATTGTCCTATATAAAGCTATATTTCCCTATTAGTTCCTATTTGTGTCAACTACATGACCGAAATGCCATTTCTGTTTTGTACTTGCCAAAGTTTAACTTTTCGATATTTTGGTTGTCTACAAGGTAGACCCTTCTAGTTAGTCCCCGTATGACGTTTAGGACGATTTCTGTATCGTATTTTGTGGCAGAATATTTGCCAAGTGTTAGCAACTTCCAGACAGTAGCCCGCGAGAAACTCAAAAAACATTACAAAAAGGGACCAAATTGAAGGGTATAACTCGTAGCCATCTTCAGGCAAACCTCTATGTGTATTTTGTGGCAGAATAATTGTCCAGGCTTCGCAACTTCCGAGCAGCGGCCCACAAGAAAATTATAAAAAACATTACACAAAGGGACCAACTTGAAGGGTATAGCTTGGGCAAACCTCTACATGTTTATTTATTTTTAAATTTTATCCATATTAATTGGATTTTTCCAATTTGGTGCCTTGGCCATTGCGGTTTTCATGGCAGATTACGATACAGAAATAACCCCTGATGTTTTTTAGTTACCCACATGCCACTAACCATTTTTTGACAACATTTTATAATGGAGCCGCTATGGCTAAGGGAAGGGGATAGAGCGTAAACCCATAAAATTGGGTTGGCTGTTCAACGACGGTTATAAGATTTGATAATGGAGCCGCAATAGCTCAGGAGATAGAGCGCTCGCCTCCCAATGAGGTGAACCAGGTTCTAATCCCAGTCTCTACGAATTCTGCATACGGTTTGCACCGACCACAGTGCTGACGTGAAATATCCTCAGTGGTAGACAGATCATAGGTTAGAGTCCCCTTGCTGTCAAGCTAACTGTGGAAGGCACTCGTGTCTTCCTCTCCATGTAACGCAAATGCGGGTTAGCTCCATCAAAAAGTCCTCCACTAAGGCAAATTTCTCCCAATACTCGATCCAAGAGTTCCCTTGTCTTCTGGATTGGGTTGAAAATTACAAGTCTGTGGAGTTGAACATTAGTAGTCGTAAACCCGAAAATTGGGTTGGCTGTTTAGCGATGGCTATAAAATGAAGAATTTGATAATTTTTTTGGTGCAGGTACTGATACAGAAATTTTTCGCAATTATATTAATAAAATATTAATCTCTTTTTTTTTCAATCCTTGCCATTTATCTTACTGATGAATGCTTGTCATTGTTTAACAGAAAGGTATATTAGTTAAAAAACCTATTTTTAGTCTTGATAATATAAAATCAAATTTAAGTTACACTTAAAAAAAATTTGATGACACAATTTATTTTTTTTCTTAAAAAGCCTGACACTTCAATTTTTTTATTTCTTTCATTTTCATAGTGCATCAAGGCGCAAGTTAAGGAGAAGATAGTGAAATATTATATACACTACAGTGGTTGGAATAAAAAGTATGTTTTATTTAATATTACATAAATGTAAAGAATATTTATATGTTTTAATCCATTTGTTTCACACTATATTTTATAGATAATATTTATTTTCTTCATGAATGCAGAGAGATTCCATATTTGTACTAGAATACTTTTATTACTTAATATGTATGTTATTTTTACTTATGTATTTTATTATTTTATGTATGACATTTAATTTTATAATATAATTCTTTTTCAGTTGTGATTTGTATATATAAAACAAAAATTTTTTTTACATGTTTTATCATTGATAATAGTACCTTAAAGGGAATATTCGACCAATACTTAGTGCTCGCTTCTTTTGCGTAATGTTTGGCCAGATATTCAGCAAAGTATTTTTTGCCAAAACTTTTTTTTTTTTTAAATTTGAATAGGTTTAATAAAGAATAATCTAAGATTGTATTTTTTACTTTACATTTTTAGAAATATTTTTTCACATATTTGTTAAGTTCTAAAACTTTCACATTAATTTTGCAAATTAATGTTCTGGAAGACAGGTGCAGAAATGAAATTTAAAGAATTTAAGCTAGATTACTTTATACTGAATACTTGAGTTTTGCACTGAATACTTTTTTAAAATTGTATTTAAACAAGTCAATTTCTTTGTTTTTCTGGCACTTTTTGTTTACAGAATTTAGAATGTTTTTTTTTGTTTGGTTAATCTGTTTTTTATTTAATGGGATATTTTTACAGAACGTTTCTATTGGACTTTTTATTTTATTTTCACTTTTTTCTTGTACAATAATATAGATAATTAGTAACAGTGATTTTCAACATTAAAGTTATGTTTTAAGAGCTAGGAACAGTTTTTTTTTCTTATTCTCTTTTTAACTTTTTTATTTACTTTTTTTTTTATTATGGCACAGCAGTTTTGAAGATTGTTTCCTTTCGAATGAACGTTGCTCTTTTATTTTAACTTTTTTCTAAAAAATATAGTAATGTGAAAGTTAAATTAAAAATTTTACTGTTAAATATTTGGTTTAAAAATTACTAACACTTTTTGTTTTGGTTTGTATTTAGCCTTTTTTTTAAGGAAAAACTTTGCTTTTATTGACGTTTTTGTTAAGACAGAGCAATTAAGATAGTTTAGAAGATAGACTTTATTCTTTCTTCTTCGGTTTTTCTTGAAAATACCATATTTTTTTCTAATCATGTATTGGTGATGTAATAAATAAATTTTAATTTTGATGATACGTGTATTTTTTTATTTATATATGGTAGATTTAAATAACTATGGTTCTAAATTATGTATACATTTTTTTCAGTTGGGACGAGTGGGTTCCTGAAAGTAGAGTTTTGAAGTTTAATGATGCTAATATGCAAAAACAGAAAGAATTAGCTGCAGCACATGGGTGAGTATTACTGCATTGTTAAGTAGAGAGATAAATTGTCCCAAATTGCAAACTACAGTTTTTAATTTCCTTATTTAGTTTGTGAATTAAAGTCACAATATTAAAATTCTGAAATCATCCAGCTCTAGTCTGGAATAATTAAGTTTACTTTCTTGTTGCATCTTCTATCAAAAATACAACAGAACAAGAAAATGGGGGTGAACATTATAGACAAATTGAACTCTAATAGCAAGTTTAAGTGTTTTATTATAGAATGGGAATATGGCATAACTGAATAATTTATGACCCTGATTACAAAAAATTGTGAAGAAAAAGTCTGGATATATGAGGCAAAGAAATTTTTTTCGAGTATTTGAATTCTTGACACCCTGAATAAGCTTTTGCAAGTATTTATACAATGACCTTTGTATTTTTTTCTAGTACTGGTAAAAAAGCGAAACCAGCAAAAGCCAGTTCAAAAAAAGATTCGTCTGACAGAGAAAGTTCCGTTCTTCCACCTCAAGATAAAACTCCAAAACAGAAAACAAAAGAAGGTATCTATTTCATAAAAATCATTTTCAGAATCAAGTAAATCTATTATATTGTATTGACAATTTGTAAGGTATCCAGTTTTTCTAAACTTCTTGCTATTGTTATAATTTAAACAACACAGGGTTGCCACAGACTACTAAAATGCGACTATTTGCTACTATTTTCGGCCTTAGGCGACTATGGCGACTTTTTTTGCCTGAAAAGGTTAAAAAAGCAACTATTTTCAGGAATAGGTGACTATTAGGAGACTTTTTTACTCTTGGCAAAGTTTTTTCGCAAAAATGAACGTTAACTTTTCAGAACGTTAATAAATGAAAGCAATCATTTATGTCAAAAAAGCCAAAAATTTAAATTTCCATTAGATTTACTAAAGTACTTGTTATTTTTTCTCTCTGAGGGGCAGTTTTGTTATTTTTAATTGTTTTTTCCTTCTATCAACATTCATATTTTATTGTAATTCAGCTTTTATTTAGGTACCTATTTTCTAATATGTATACCTTTTATATTTGTACAAAACTTTTTTTTATTTTGAGCATAGTTAGGACTGATCAATGAATTGCGAAATATCAATTTAACGCATATATCGGTAGGCCGATGTAGTGACTTTCGTTTTAGGCGTTGCATCAGAAATCTGATTTAAGCAGCTGGAATAAGACTACAATCGCAGTTTAACGATTTAATATGCAAGGATCCTTTGCTAGGCTAACGCTGTGTTACCACACTGACGAAGACGATTTTGATTTCGTCTAGCTGTACAGATGTAGATAGTGTTTTGCTATAAAGATGTTGTTAGTTTTGTGATGTGGAATGACGAAGAGTGAATTGAATCAGAACTCCCAGTTTCGTGTGAGGATCAGCTTTGTAATATGGATAGTTTCTTTAATATGCATAGTTTAGTTTCATTATGCAATGCATAGTTTCTTTATGTCCATTTTTGTCTTTGGGATTTTTCGTTTTTTGAAGATTATTTTATATGGGACTTAAATCATTTTGAGATTGTTGTGCATTTTATTTCGTCAGATATAATTGTCGGGTTTCTTGTATATAAATTTTCAGTGATACTTTTGCTACTTAGCGATCGTTTCGTTCTGCATTATTTCATACCATTTTTTTTTCATGTCCGGGTTTAACGATTCTTGTCAATTATTTCTAGTAGACCTACTGTTACTTTGCGATTGCTGCACAATCGCTATTGTCTTAAATTTTCGTTCTGAACTCAATAGATCAATGAAAAGAAAATATAAATAAAAAAAAGAGATTTTTCATTGATTTTTTTCAATTATTGTTTTTCATTTTAAGCGATACAGTTTAACAGGGGTATTTTGTATTTGACTTTCTTATAAAAAGTTATCTTTTTTAAATTTATTAAATGTAGGTAAGTATAATAATTTGATTATTTTTAAACCAATAAATGTTCAGTCGTTTTTAATTATGAATAAATTGAAACAAAGCTTACCTTTATTTAATTTGCTTTTATTTTTGAGAAAATGAAAACAAAGTTTTAAAAAAATTTGGCTATTAGTTAAAACAAATAATTTTTTTAAAATTAAATAAAGAGTTTAGTAATGTTTTGTCGCTTTTTAATAATTTAACATTAGTACTTAAAGTATTTCTTTTTAATTTTTTGAAATTCTTTCAATGCTTGTTTGTTTTATAATTTGTTAGATAGTCAGTATCATTTTTAAACAAATAAATCTTTAGTCGATTTTATTTTCCAAAGAGAAAATAATAATAAATAAGTAAAAATATTTTTACATTTGTTAAGTACAGAATTTGACCATTAATTCATACTACTTTTTATTATTTTAAATAATTAAATAAAAAAAGGTCTAATGATGTTTCAAAATCATGGTTTTTTTCTCAACAAAAAATTTAAAAAAATATTTTTTTTCTAAAGTGAACATTTCTTTGGTTTGTTTTCCACTGTTTTTTTTCTTTTAATTTTTAATGCATGTATGTAAAATATTTTGTTACAGTATTATTATTTTTAAACTAATAAATCTTAAATCATTTTTATTTAAGAAAAAAATTAAATTAAGCTTGGGTTTACTTTTACTTTGACTTTATTATTTTAATTGAAAAAAATAAGCAATGAATGATATTGATGCCATAGTAGAATATGTTTAGAATTAATATTTTCTTTTATATTAGATTTATTCCTTTTTATTTATTTTTGATTGATTTAAAGATTTCCCATAGGTAATTTTTGAACATATGCTAAATCGCGATGTCCAATTAACGATGTATCACGATTTAAAATTTCTGACATCACCCAGTCCTAATCATAGTATTTGATAATTAAGCTATAATTTTATTTATTTGGCTACTATTTTTAATACATTTTTGTTCCTGTTCAGGCAACTATTTTCATAGTTTTAGATGACTATTTTCATGCTTGAGGCTACTAAAAGCAACTATTTTTGGTCATTTTTTACTGTAGCTACCCTGACAACTCTTGCTTTTCACTTTTGTTTTTATATTCAGAAAGATATTCATTTTGTTTACTCTATACATAACAGAATAATAATTCAAAATAAATCTATAAATATTTATTTTTATATTGCTAGTTCCTTAATCAGTGATTGGCTTTAATGTTGAAATTTTTTTCAATATTGCTTGATTGTTACAAAATTGTGATTTACTGTATTTGGCATAGAAATTAAGAAAACTTAGATACTGATCTGTGACTAAAAGATATTTTCACAGATTTATTTGCATGTTTCTTTACATATTTTGTTTAAAAATGTTAACAAAGGGATTTTAAATGAAAAACTACAGTACGAGGATTGTGTAATGTTCATAATTATGATTTAAAAAAAAAAAAAAAAAATTGTGACAGGAACACAAACCAAAACATGGAACTGAAAATAAAAAAACCCAAACAACCTTTGCATTGATCACTGGTCCCGGTGACCATTGTCAATTATTTTAGTTTTTTTTGTAATTACGTTAGGGTAACATTTTAGTGGTACTAAATCAAAAGACTATCATTTATTTTGAGCCCCGCTGCATAATAACTAATTAGTAACCATATGTATTAATTCTAATTTATTTGGAATTAATATTATTCAGAGAACTCATTTTTTCTGTAATTTTTATAATAATCTGTTAATTTATTAATGAATATTTAAATTTTTTGCAGCTGCACCTCCCCCACCTACATCGGTGGCTGAGACCCCAACTGATCCGCAAAGAAAGAAGCGGAGGACAGTTGAACAAAATGTGGAAACGGTGAGTTAATTTAATCAATCTGAGACTTGTATTTGTAAAAATATAAACATAGTATTTAGTTGCATGTAAAATTTTATGTCATTGTATAAGAAGTTATAGTGTAAAATATATCTAGATTATGTATGTATTTATTAAAAATTTTCCAGATTACATTATTATAGGATATAATAATATGCAGAGTGAAAAAAATTTTATAACCCTCCTAATAATTATCTTTATAAATTTATGTAACTTTCTCTAATTAATAGTTTATCCAAATTTTTAATTTAAAATTACAACATATCTCAAATAGAAAGCATTATTATGACAAAATTCTATTTTATAATCATGACGCGATTTCATCAACGAGCTAATAGCAAATTCTTGTTACAGAAAAACGCAGTAGCGAAAATTAGCTTTTGATGTTCTTGATTTTGGACCTTTTTTACCCAATTTTCTTTTTTACTTTCTTTTTCAAATTCCAATATTTTTAATATGATGCTTCTATCCTAAATCCCTATCATTTTCCAATAATTTTTTCAATATTTATTGATAATTTTTTCGGTGATCTCCACATAATTTTTAATAATTCAGTATTTTTAATATGATATTTTGCTACACACAAAGTTCGAATTTGAGTAATCACTTTTTGATGCGCATGATTCACGGTTATTCTCGCGTTTATCTGTGTCGTTTTCTAGGCAGTTATTTTAGCTATTTTTTGCCTTTATGGCATTTTATATGGCCATTCAAATTCCAATATTTTAAATTCAATCTTGTTTCAGCACCTGAATTTTGAATTGGAGTAATTCATTTTCCTGGTTATTTTTTGTTTTTATAATCTTTTGCAGATTACAATATTTTTATTATGTTCATGAATTTCAAATTCGACTAATAACTTTTTCACACACTAAATTTGCGGCTATGCCTTCATAAATCAATGTCATTTTCTTATAATTTTCTTGGCAGTTGTTACAGTTAGTTTTCTTACTTCGGCTCTGTAATTTCTACATCATTTTTAAAATCTTTTTATTTTGAATATGAATTATTACAACTGATGATATTCGGCCTTCCAATTTGGTGAGTCGGGTTCGAATCCCAGCAATGGTTGGCCGATGAGAATTCCACATTCGGCTTGCACTGACTACAGTGCTGACGTAAAATGTCCTCAGTGGTGGAGGGATCATGGGTTAGAGTCCCCTTGCTGTCAGGCTTACTGTGGGAGGTTTTCATGTTTTTCCTCTGCATGTAACGCAAATGCGGGTTAGTCTCATTAAAAAGTCTTTCACAAAGACAAATTTTTCCAGTACTTGATCCAGGAGTTCCTTTGTCTTCTGGATCGAGTTCAAAATTAAAAGGCTATGGAGTTGACATTAATTGTTGTAAACCTAAAAATTGGCTCAGCTGTTCAATGACTGTTATAAAATGAAATAAAATTGTATTTGGAATTGCGCTATAGAGTGTTTAAACTTTTATACGAGTATACATATTTAATATTTACTATTCAATAATCATTTTACTGCAATAAGTCACACAGCAACAATTATGTTAAGTTCTCTGCCTCATGTAATGTATTCCGATACTGCTTTAAAAAAAAAAAATGTGTGTGTGAACCCCGAGTTTACTAGTAGTATTTTTCAACACTGACAAACTTTGCAACTGATTTTGAAAATTGAAATCATGCCCTGCTAATAGTTTTAGGCCTAAAGTTTATTAAAATGTTATTCAATATTTTTATATTGTTTGAAGTTTTGTATCATATTTCCTCGTTTGAGGTCATGTTAAATAATATTCATGAGCTTTTTATTTGTCAAGACTTCTCTATTATTTGTTTGAAGCATTTTACCTTATTACTCTTTTTGCTGTCATTTTAAATCATAAGCTGAACTTTTAGACTAATCGAATCTTTATTGTATATTCAAAGCTTTTTCTCCCTTTTGCTGTAATGTTAAATCATGTGCCAAAATTTTATGTTGTTCAGTACTTTCTTATTGTTTATCCAAAGCTTACTTTCTTATTTAACTGTTAAGTTTGCTGTTATGTTAAATCACATGTTAGATCTCTATGTGCTATGGTTGCCTACTCTTTGGCATTGTTTCCTGTTTTGTTTTGCCATTTTTTAAATAACTAATTTATCTACTAATATTTTAATAGCTTTATCCAGTAGTCTACTGGATTTTCCAGTAGACTACTGGATCTTGTCGCTTTCTATTGGTCTACTGGTTTAATCAAAAATTCTCCTGGTTTTTGTTTATTTCTGATAATTCCTTAAAATTGAAAATTAAAAATCCTTATGGAGATTTTCATCTGTTCATTCATTGTTTGCTTGAGTATTTATATTGGCATTACTGCTAAATAATAAATTACGCTGAATTTCGATATTTGTTTTTCAGTATATCTGATATTGATATTTATGAATTAAAAAATAAATGTAAAATAATAATAATTTATATCCAAGTTAGTTTGATGTCTCTCATAAATAGAAAATATCACAGGCAATTTATGGTTATTAGTGAAATGCAGTTATTGACCATGAAAATCCTAAAAATAAATGAGTTTAAAATATTTCAAATACTTCTCTCAATAATTAGCAGTTATTGTGACATTTATATTATCTACTGGACTTTTTCCTTTGCATGTCGGCAGCCATGTATTTCAAATAAGTTTTATGTTGATTTATTTATTTATTTTCTTAGGAAGAAGAGTATTCTCAGAAGATGGAGATAAAAATCAAAATTCCAGATGAGCTGAAACGCTGGGTAGTTGATGACTGGGATCTGGTTACACGGCAGGGCAAAGTAATTCTTCATTTTTAATATATACTTATGCAATTTGTTGTAGAATTTTAAAAATCAAGGTAATATAAGTTGTTTTGTAATGACTGCCCTACACATGTTCATGTTATAAACCATGCCTTGTATATATGGCTATGTATATACAGATATATGAATTATTTTCAGTGTCATTCTTAAAAATTAAAGCTTTGTTTTACCCATTAAATAGATAGTGAAATCCAGTTTCTGGATTTAGGAAGGTATACTGCTGGAGTTTTAAAAAAAGCTATAACCAATCAGAGAATCAGTAGTAGCAGTTAGTACTAATCACGAATAAGAAAAATGGGATTAAAAGTGCTTTGCTGTGATTTGTTAATTTTTGATAGTATTTTTGTTTTGTCCTCTTTTATTAATTTGTGACTTTTAATGTGCATTTTTTTTTTTTGACAATACTCTAAAAAATTTTATTAAAGGGCAGTCCAAGGGCATTGGCAGTGGGGTGCAAGAGGGTGCACTTGCATCCCCTGACCTTTTTTTTTTTTTTAAATAATTAAATAGATACAGAAAAACAATTTTGTTATAAAAATTTTTTATTAAAAATATTTTTATTCAAAAACAAATAATTGAGTAATTATTGATGCATAACAATTAAAAAATTTTTTTAATCAAACAAGAATTGTAATCGTCTTGTTTGCAGTCCAAATCTGTTTATAACTTTTTCAATGAATTCTGAGTCATCTTTGATTCTTTTCTTATGCACACTGAGCATGCACAATTTTGGCAGATGTCTAAGCTGTATTTTTAAATTTCATTTAATAAAATACAAATAATATTATATTTTCTATTAGTTATATAATTTAACAAACGAGTATAACAGAAACTGACTTCTCACAACTGTAAAACTTCATTGACACAATATATACCAATGTTAAGCGAGCACAAACACGTTAGTATACGAAACTACTGTTTGTAGTTAATTGTGTTTCAAAGTCAGTTGCTATGCCAGCGCCATCAATACAGTTTCTCGTGGCAAAATTTGCAAGTACAAGAAATTCGTACTTATTTTTAACAATGAAGAAATGTATCTTGAAAAAAAAATTAACAAATGAAGGTATGTGTAATAACAAAAAAATGTAATGACAAAATATTTGTAATTTTTTTTTTTGGGGGGGGGGGGGGTAGTTTGTTAGAGGGTTGCACCCCCTTTTATATTATTCTGCCGACGCCCTTGGGGTAGTCAATATAGAACACCTTGTTTAAACAGAGTATGAATATGCATTGTTACCCCATTAAACAGCATTATTAACTTCTTTCTATTACACAGAAAAGTTTAATGTTTTAGTGTTAACTGACTTGAATTAAACTTGGGATGAAAGCTTTCACTCAGAAAGTGTATTATTTATTTAATTTAAAAATGTGTACAAATGATAATTTCAGATAGAATTTACAGATTTTATACCAATTTTAAAAAATATTCAATTTTATGTTGAATAAGTTACTGATATTGATATTTATGCGTGTATATAGTTCTCTTCTTCTATAGCTGTACAGCCCTTTATGGGCCCTGGCCTGTGTTTTGACCCTCTGTTTTGACTTCTCACTCTGTAGATAAAGAGAGAGAGAGAGAGAGAACATTGAAGATATTAAGATTATTATTAAAATTAAATATTTTTAAAAAATACTAAAATGCTGGAAAAAAATATTGAAAAGATATCTCTTCTTCAGCTCGCTCAACTATATCTATAAACAGGAGTGCTTTCTAATATTGTATCAATATAACTAATTGTAGTGTAGATTGCAGATTGAGTTAAAAAGTTTGTTTTAAAAAAAGTCAATTGGATTTATTTAAAATTTTGTTAAAAGAAGAAAGTATAGAGGTTGGAAATGCCAGTAACTCATTGGGTTTCCCTTGCCTCCACCTGTATAGGTGAGGTATGAAAATTAAAACTGAAAATTTAAAAAAAAAAAAGGAAACAAGATAGCCAAAGGAGTACAAAAGATGAAGAGAAAAAAAATTTAAGTAAATTGTGGATTTAGTTAAAAGTTTCTATGTAGATCTAAATAACTGCATATATGTGTAAATTTGAAAAATTATTATTTGGATCGTTTTAAGACGATTTTACATTCAATGATGAAAAAGGCACCCATGGTTTATGCTGTATTTCATAACCAGAAATTAAATATTAGAATGCTAAATACAATATTTTTAATGTATTTTGACCTAAATTATTACAAAATAATTTTTAAAAAAGTATAAAAAATATGTTTAATTATAATTCTGTATCAAATGGTTAGAAAAGGAGGATAAAAAGTAGCGAATCTGATGAATCACAATTGAGGAAAGCCTAGTTAATTGCAATATAATTAATTTGATTACCTAATGAATTATGAAGGTGTTCCAAGTAATCGGTTTTTAACTCTTGTGTCTTCTGTAAAATAGTTTCTCATATTTTCAGTTCTTCAGCAAAGATTCATTAAATTTTGATTGTGTTTTTATTTATTTTTCCCTTAAATAATAATATTTTTGCTTATACTCCTTCAAATATCATAATGCTTACTTTATATTTACCTTTTTCAGCTTTTCAAACTACCTGCACGTGTAACAGTGGAGACTATTCTGTCAGAGTACATGAAACACAGATTCTCAGTGAAAGGGATGACAGTCAATAAGTTAGTCAAATTTTTTTTATGCTACTTTAATTAAAATATTTTTTTAATTAATTTTGTTGAATTATTATTTTGTATTAACATTTACTGCATAAAATTTTATCATAAATGTTATATTGTTAAATTTTATCATAAATATATTTTATTTATAGATCAGTACCCATGATCCTTGAACTTAAATTGGGGATCATTCACTGACTACATAATTTTTTGTGGGTCCATTATAAAGTAAATAATTAATTATGAATTTTAATTGTAGGATTTTTTTACTTGAGGGATTGTTTACTAATAGTTTCATAAAAAAGTTTTTAAACTTTTAACTGTACTTTATTATTTTTAAAATTTTCAGTGCTCTTAAGTTATTTTATGAAAAAATTCAATGATTTTTAGAGGTAAGATTTTTTATAAAAAAAGTGTGATTTGAGAGGCTTTTCACTGTCTTAACATTTAGCAAATGTAGTAAAAAATCTTATGTTAGTTCAGATTTGTTCTTCCAAAAACTAATTCATTTCCTTAAAGAAATACTGAACCAAATAACAAATTTTATTAAAAATTTATTAGGTGTTTCTCACTAATCTACATTTCTGATATAAATTTATAAAAAAAATTTTAATTTGCTTAATATTTTTCATATTTTTATAAATTTGGTATGATTAATAATATTAATCTTGTTAATGTTTTGTTGAATATGCTTTTATAAATAACTTTTATTTAAATCTTAAAAAATACACTCAATAACATTTTTAAATAATAGTTAAATTAATTATCATTTTGAATTATTTTTTTATACATAATTAAAGTTACTATTAATTTAATAAATAAAATGAACCTCTTATTCTTGATTGTAGAACAAAAATTATAGTTTATCTATTTTTGTGACTTTATTTCTGCTTTGTTCACGTTGTCTTGCTTTACTTTCATATACTGAATTTACACCTTTATTTTGGTTGCTCAGCCCTTCAAAAGTTCATACAGCTTGTTGCTCACCTGCAGAATTGATAAGAATTTTCTTGACATCTAGTTATATATAGGAAATTATTTAGATCTTAAGGTTTTAAAGCTTGTTACAATATTAAAGGCTCTTAATTAGATACGCATTTTTATAACTCAAAATTAATGTGTGTTTTAAAGTAAGTTTCTTTTACATTCAACATAGAAAAACAATTTTTGAAATATGCATGAAAAAGAAAACTTTTTAAAAAAAAGTTTGTTTTTTTTTCTTTTCCTTTTCTAATTTTTTTTTCTTTTTCTTTCTCTGCTTTGACAATTATTTAATCTACAGATGGTTCCTATGACATCAGGAAAGCTTGGAAGCCTTTTTTTTTTTTTTTTTTTTTTTTTTTAACAATATTTTCTTTTAAACTTTTGTGTTTAAATTTTATATAATAAAAGGTGATTTCTCTTGAATAGCCATATTTACAGTATAATAATATTATGTTTTTCAATATTAAGCTCTCCATATAAATTAATTTTGGTTTTTTGATTATAACAATTTATATAATAGTGTAATAGGTAATCAACTTGTTAAAATCTATAACCAAGAAAAATTTTATTTTTAACAATCTGTAATATTTGGCATATTTTATTTCAAATCGTAAAATTCATTGCATATTCAATAGAAAATGTATATTATTTCAATCGAAATATTACTATGTATGGCAGAAATGTAATTTCAAAGTTTGCTAAAATTTTCCTGGAAAACTTATTTATCATTATTTATTACTTATTTATTGTTATTTCATTTCTAAATATTCACTGAAAGCTCTAGTTACAAAAAAAAATAAATAATAATCATAATAATAATAGTTTTTAAAAATTTTTTAATAGTTATTCGCCAGTGATTTGCATGACAAATAATTGTTAATTGTTATTTTAATTCAATAATTATTCGCAATTTGTTTTATTATTAATTAGATTTCTTTTAAATCTTTTATGTTCCTTTCTATGTTATTAAATTTTGCTGGAGTTTATTAATTTCTAGCTTTTGAAGCTAATTAAATATTTATTTCCAGCCTTTGTTTTGATATAACCAATGTAAAATTTCTGGGTACTCTTAATCTTGTTTTTATTTTTATAATATTTTTAATTACAATTCTGAATATATTTCTTGTTAATGTTCTGCATTTTATTCTAATATCCTTTTATTTATTATTATTATTTTTTTTTAGAAAATCTGCTATACTAGAGACGATAAATGGTATTAGGGAATATTTTAATGTAATGCTAGGAAAACAATTACTATTCAAGTGTGAAAGAGCCCAATACCTTGAGGTATGAAAATGTTTATATTTGGAATTTTGCATCTAAGATTAATAACCCAAGGTGACTTATAACACTTTTTTGAAATATAATAAAAAAAATAAAAATAATGACTGTTTTAACTCAAATAATCTTAGCACTTTTTTTTAGTAAGAAATAGTTTAAAATTATTGCTTATTTTGTTCGGCATTTTTTTTTATCCTTAAACTTAAAGTAATTTTCTTCCAATTCTTTCATTTTGTTTTATTCAATTCATCAAAGATCATTAATAAAAGTTATTTCACATGTTTTTGGATTCGTATTTTGAAATAATATGACTTCAAATTATATCCATTTTGAAGTAAAATATTCTAAACTTTTTCCATATTGTAGTGTTTTTTTTTACAATCAATTTTCAAGAAAAGTAACTTCTTTTAATGACATTTAAAATCTCTCACTCTAATTGACCTCTTTTTAACGCCAAGGAAATACTATAGATATAGCTGCCAACTCTACTGTATTTTCCAGTAGATTACTGGATTTTGCCAGTTTCTCCTCTAAAACAATATTTTTTTAATTGTCTTTGATGAATTAAATACCTATTAATATTCAAAATTATGAGTGCACATAATGCATAACATTTCAAGTGTGTTTAATGTCAATCATAACTGGAAAATATTGCAATTTTTCTATTTTAATGACTATAAAAATCCTTAAAATTCCCTATGTGTAAAATATTTAGTACATTATGCAACAATTACCCTGAAATTTATATTATTTTGTTAAATCTACTGGCTTTTTTTGCTATCCATATTGGCAGCTATGTATGTTGGCAGCTTTTGAATAATATACTACAAATTTTAACAACTAGAGCATTTTTTAAATTAGCTATGATTTATTATTTAATTATAAATTGAAAAATATCTAGTTTAGCCATATTTTACTTATTTAAAGTTGGATGCTCATAAAGACAGGGTTGCCACAGGTGACTAAAATGCGACTATTTGCTACTATTTTTGGCTTTAGGCGACTATGGTGACTTTTTTACTTTTGGCGAAGTTTTTTCGCAAAAATGAACGTTACTTTTCAATCCCCTCGCTAACACGTACGTAATGCCGCCTACCACGTGCCTGTGCTCAGTGACATCATCACGCTGATCCCTCCCTTGTTATTTCACCCCAATGGCGGGGGAAAAATATGTGTTCCTTCATTATTCGTTCGTTCAAGTAGAAGCGTATTTTATTTTTAATTGTATATCTATGTGATGATTTTCTACCATACCAGTGTCCTCTTCATAACACATTTCAGGTAAGTGAGTTTTATGTCTATTTAGATTTTTATTAATATTCAATTCTTGAATATTTCTTAATATTCAAGATATTTTTCTTAAAAAAAATTTTTAAAAATGCATCAAAATAAAATCTCATAGGGACGAATTGGTTTTATAGCAAAATGACAATGCCTCTGTTAATAGGCGATATATTGCAAAATATTGATTAAACGTGATTAGAGAGAGCTACTATATCTTCACGTCGATAGAGTAAGGAAGGTGAAGTTAATAGCTAATGCAGTTACCGCGCTGAGAAATACTTATTTCATTTCAGTTTTGCTGCATAGTTTCGGGATTTTGAATGGCAAAGGACAATTTTAATCTTAGGTCATGGTTTTGTGTGTTATTAGCGTCAGAATGTGGAACCCAATAAATTCTTTTTTGCTTCCCTTTTTTTCCCCTTGAAGATTACTTTTCAGTGGGACTTCGCATTTTATTTTGTTAATTATTTTCCGAGAGACTCCTGCTAATGTGAGATTGCTGGGTATCATTTCGTTCTGAATTCATCCATTTATGATAAGAAAATCTGTTTTAAGAAAAGATTTCACTAAATGTTTTATTATCTTTTAAGCGATTCGATTTGATTGCGGTATTTCGTATTTAAATAATTATTGTTTAGTTCTGATAAATTTA
The DNA here is from genome assembly GCA_949128135.1 of Parasteatoda lunata. Taxonomy (NCBI): domain Eukaryota; kingdom Metazoa; phylum Arthropoda; class Arachnida; order Araneae; family Theridiidae; genus Parasteatoda; species Parasteatoda lunata. The sequence continues at coordinate 78,037,501 of OX421978.1, forward strand.
TCTTTTCTTTATTTCTTTTAACGTACCTCACTAATTTGATTGAATTTAATTATTTTTAAACTAATAATTCTTTAGTTTTTGCTTTTACAAATTAAAACAAAGCTTATATTTTATTTTATATTTGGCCACCTGTCAATCCAACTTAATTATTTTAAATCATTGAAATTGATAGCGATGTTTTCTCAAAAATCATTTAATACTTAAAGTATATTTTGTTAATTTTCTCAACTATTTTTTTCTTAATTTATTAAAACTCTCTAAAAATATGAGCAAATTTTAAAAAAAAGTTTTTTAATTTTAAAATTAGTTTTTATGTTCTAAAAAAATTGAAACATAGTTTGCGTTTTTTTATATAATTAAAATGATTAATTTATTTTCTTAAATAAGTAAAAAATTAAGCGATATTTTGTCGTTTTTTTAGTGGAATTTTTTTAATAATAATTTTTAGTTTTATTGTTTTTATTTTTTATAAAATTTCCTTTTTTATTTTATCGATTTTATTAAAATAAGGATAAGTAAAGCAAAATTTATTTTTACTTTCGGTACTAAAAGTTTTTTTTTTTCCTTCTAATAAATACGTAAAAGGCTAAAGTTTTTTAGATTTAGTCCATTAATTTAAAAAAAAAAACACTATTTAAAATTTTTTAAAAATTGATACTAAGTTAAGGGATATTTTAAAAGGAGCAGTATTTAATAATCCAGAAAACCGGGAAGAATTTTGCTCGGTTTTCTCGCTATTTTGAAGTATAACGATTATAAAAAATAAAAAAAGCGGTATTAGATCTAGAGGGGGCAGGGAAGGGACAAATGTTTTATTTTCTCCTGTGGGTTTTTCTGAGATAAGCTGCCGTCAATTAAACTTAAAGGAGTGGCATGCTGATTTCGTTTTCTCTTTGATTTAAGAGGGGGTGGGGAAAATGTATTGCACACGCATATCAATGAATGTCCGAATTAAAGAACTTGAAACTTCTAGCTAAGAGTGTTGACATGTGAGATTTATTTTAAATCCGCTTTAGTTACTCAGTTCTTGATTTTTTATGATGCATTGTTTTATTATTTCCGATAATGCATTATTTATTATGAGCAAAACGTTTTTTAATCACCAGTTATATTAATTTATTTGCCATCGATTAACAAAACAATTTTTTTTTTTTACTAAATTCTGATTTTTTAGAAATGCAGTATCATTAGTAAGTTTTCTTGATGTGGAATCGCATCTGCTTTCGTTAAAAATGGTCCTTTTATAAAAATAAAATAAAAGAAGATTGTTGATTTATTTAAGCATATAATTATTTGTTAATAAAAGCAGGTGATTATTTTATGAAGCAGATAGCAGTTTTCTTTTTTTAAAAGTATATATATTTTTTTTCTAAAGTAAACATTACTTTGATTTGTTTTCTACTTTCGCTTTTTTTCTTTTAATTTTTAATGTATGTATGTAAAATATTTTGTTACAGTATTATTATTTTTAAACCAATAAATCTTAAATCATTTTTTATTTAAGAAAAATGAAATAAAGCTTGGGTTTGCTTTTTCTCTGACTTTGACTTCTTTATTATTTTGATTGAAAAAATTAAGCAATGATATTGATGTTATAGTAGAATATGTTTAGAATTAATATTTTCTTTTGTGATAGATTTATTCCTTTTTATTTATTTTTGATTGATTTAAAGATTTTCCATAAGTAATTTTTGAACATATGCTAATTCGCGATACATCGCTATATCGCGACGTCTAAAGGATGATGTATCAGGATTTAAAATTTCTGACATCACTCAGTCCTAATTGTGGTATTTGACAATTAAGCTATAGTTTTAGTTATTTGGCTACTAATTTTGATGAATTTTTGTTCCTGTTCAGGCGACTATTTTCATGCTTGAGGCTACTAAAAGCAACTATTTTTGATGATTTTTTACTGTGGCAACCCTGTAAAGATAATGATAAAAAACTTTACAAAATTAGTTGATAGTTGTAGAAGTAAGAATTCTTGCAGAGTCACAACAACCTTAAATATTTTCTGATTTTTAATACCTAATTGACTTAATACTCCCATTTAAACCTGATTAAGTTGGTTTTAATTTCCAATTTGTTTTGTAATACCCAATGGATAGCTGCTACAAAATTTGTGTAACTAAAACTTTTAGTGGGGGGGGGGGGGGAGCATTTCTTAAAAAAAATTTTAAGGAATGCTGTTAAAAATTTTTATAATTTTTTTTTTTTATATTTTGTGCTGAGTTTGTAAATTTTTTAAATCGTATTTCTTGTGTTCTCTGTCATTTACTAACAAATTATTTTGATAACATTGATAACTTAATATATTTTCTTTTCTTTAATCATTCTTAATGATTATATATCTTTTTAGATAATGGCACAAAATCCAGATTTAACTCCATCTCACCTGTATGGAGGTTTTCACTTACTAAGACTATTTAGTAAGTATTTTATTTGTGCTTGATTTTATACCCATGGATATCAGTATTTTTTATAAATATTTAGCAGCTTAAGATTATTCTTTAGTTTTTATTTCCTTATGAAATATAAAATATATATCAAAGTATGTCTGAATTTAGAAATAATTCTTTATTCTGAATTGTGTCCAAAATTCTTTAAAAGCTGCCAAAAATTAGTTATTAATTGTTTTATATGAGTATTAAAAGCAGAGCTAGGAGGTTAATGACTTAAAATCCTTGAAAAGAATGAAAAAAGAACTTCCATAAAAAATAATCTAAAAATAATGCACTTTGAATTTTTGGTGCCATATTTATATCGTCTTTTTTTAAATAATGATTTTATTACATGTATTTTTAAATTTAATAAAAAATGAATAATCAAAATAAATTTGTAATTAATGAATTAAATAAGACGTAAATAAATTCCTAATAAGGATAAAATAGGAATTTATTAATCTTTAGTTATAATTAAGGCCCGGATTTTGATGACATTTGCATTTTTGGACATTTTTTGTCCTTTAGAGCATTTTTTTAGATTTATAGGGCATTTTTCTTTAAATTTTGGGGCATATTTTGCATTTTAAAGCATTTTTTAAATTTTTTGTTGATTTTTTTTCCAATTTTTATTATTTTTTATCATTTTTCATTATTAAACTGGCTTCCAAACAATGAAGAAAATCTCTAGGATATTAACAGGTGAAGCAACATCTTTTCAAATTGAAGAAGAATTGTCAGTAAGTGAGACCGTCTTTTTCAAGTACGCGCCAATAACATCAGTAGACGTTGAAAGAAGCTTCTTCAGGTATAAAAATTAACTTTCAGACAAGAGACGCACGTTTACATTTCAAATTATTAAAAAAAAACAAATTTATAATCCAATGTAATTCTGATATTTAGTAATATTATGAGATGGAAGTTGTTATATTCATTAAAGTTTCTATACAAAATGAAAATGTTTAAGAGTCAATATATTTTCCTTTTTTTTTTTTTTTTTTTTTTTTTTTTTTTTTTTTTTTTTGTTACTTTAGGATATAAAACATATTTTTCAAACTTTAATGAACGTAGAACAAGTATTGCATTACTTTATATTTTTTGAAATGACTCATAATAATTTTTAAGAGTAAAAAATTGTTTTAGTTCAATATTTTTACTTTATTTAAGTCATGTCATAAGGCATTTAAGGCATTTTTAGCATAAGGCATTTTTGCAGTTTTTAAGGGCATTTTTTGCAGTTTTTAAGGGCATTTTTTGCACTTTTTAAGGGCATTTTTTGCACTTTTAAAGGACATTTTTTGCACTTTTAAAGGACATTTTTTGCACTTTTTAAGGGCATTAATTGAGATTTTTTAGGTCATCAAAATCCGGGCTCTAGTTATAATTTTCAATTACGATCTTGAAAGTCTTTTGTTACAATCTTCGTTGTATTATAATTTTTTTATTTTATATATTGTTAGTATCAACTCTTGTATTTGGAGCATGTGAATTAAAATATAAGATTCAATCAAATATACAGAGTGATTTTTGTAAAAAATAATTAATTCACAATCAAAAATGCTCTTAAAATAAAAAATATGAATCAAAATTAATAAAAAAAAATGACTTAAAAAGGAGTTTATCTAAAATATAATATAAATAAAAAGTTCTTTAAAAGGAAATAAATGACAAAAAATACATGTATCATTAGCATACTACTTCTGATTATAAGAATTGTTTTAAGTTATATATCTTACGGAAAATTATGTCGGAAGAATAATGGAATAAATAGGGATTATGTTCAATGAAATGATTATGGTTTTAATGTTCTCTTAATTAAAGAAAATTCTGAATCGTTCTGAAGCATTTTTAACATCATTACTGGACAAGAACATAGTTGAGGGATATATTTTTTTTTAATAACGGCAGATACTGAACTTTCGTTCTTCACCTTGAAAGATGCTGGAAGTGTTGCTCATTTAACGTTACCCAGTGGGCACCTGTGAACTTAAGTCATCGAGACGAGCAACATTATCCACGCCACACTGCTCCAAATACCCTTTGACAGGGTGGCCACATTCACACAGCTGCCAACTGTCCAGAATTTTTGGATTTGTTCCTAATTTTGAAATCAAAATTGAAAATCTGATATTTTTATAAAAAATCCGGATTTTTGTAAAAATGCAGTATCTTTTCTTTTAAACCAGTGGTTTCTAACTGGCGGCCTGCCAAGCCTTTTTTTTGGCCCGTGAACTATTATATTAGTTGTCGTTTTTTGCGGACAATTTTTGTAAAAAATCTATATGGGTTTAAAATGCTTTTCTTTCGTTAAAGAAAACCTAATTTCTTCGTTTCTGTGAAATTTAACATGCCAACAGTGCAAAAAATATATTTCTCAAGTAAAAATCTACTTCGTATTTTGATTTGTAATTCAATACTTTTGTTCTGTACAACTTGATAAAAGTCTGACAGTAAAATTTTAATGTTCCTTCAAACATAAAGGAGTCCTATATAAAATTTTGATGAAGTTGTGGCCCGCCATTTGACTGGTATTTTTAATTGCGATCCCTGGCCTCATGTAAGTTGGAAACTCCTGTTTTGAACAGGGTTCCCACGGGTCAGGGAAAACCTGGAATTGTCAGGGAATTTTATTTTAACTCCAAAAATCGGGGAAAGTTGTAATTTTTTTTTATAAAAACCTGCAATATTCCTATATCATCCCTGGAAAATAACCAGTCTTGAAATTGTCAGTAACAGTAATCAGTTATTGAAATTAGTTAAATAATTCTAACTATTACAATTATTTGTTATTAAAATTTCAAATTTTAGTCAATCTGATATGTTCCCATCCTCATTTAATGATATTTTTTTACACAGAAAATTTTATATTTCACATTACAAATAAAAGAATAAAAGTTTTCTGATGAAAATATGGTCTCAATTTTCATTAAAATTCACCCTGTATACCTGGAAAAGTCAGGGAATTTTTTTTCTGAAATTGAGTGTGAACCCTGTTGAAACAAATCCCTTGTTCTGATCGCTGCAATTGCGCTTCCTGTGAATATTATGCAGAAGTAATTTTTATTAGCTTCTTTTTGGAAAATACTGTTCCAATAGCTGTTGCTGATCAGTTCACTAAATTGAATCTTAAACAACTATTATTATTTTTTAAAAAATGTATTGTAGTAATTAAACGCTTGCATCAGAAATATTTGTTTATGATGTAGTTTAATATTTACCTGTGTTTTATAATTTGGAAAAGAATAATTATATATTAATAGATAATGGTTGTTTTTCAACTATTATACTGGTATTCCTAATTATAAAATATTAATATTATAAATTTCCCACACAAGATAGTGTTAATAATTTTTTTTACTAATTTACATAAGGTATTTAAATATATGTCTTAATGTTATTATTTAATAGTTAAATTTTTGTCTTACTTTCATAATTGGTGCGTATAATTTTGTCGCATATAGTGTTCCTAATTTTTTATTCCTAAGGTAGGCAGCTATGCATTCACACAACACATAGAGAAAAACATCCTTGCTCAGAGCGGGATTCAAACCCGCGGCCATTGGCTTCACAGTCAGGCCTGGGGCTCTATTACCAACTCGTCAAAATTTATTCCGCTCGGAAACTAGATTTCATCGGATTGCCAATTTCGCAAAACCCACTTTGCCGTAACACGAGCATATCGGAATCCGGAATCGAAATCGCCATTCCACTCAATTCCTGTGAAATTGAAGTTTGTAGGCGGGGCTAACTTTGACCAATTAGAAAATTACTATAATTCTGATTTATTAATCTGGCAACGAAAGTTTGTTTTCTCTTCTTCTATGCGAGCTAAAATAGCATTATCTTAGAACTGAAAGCTTAAAAATTCATACGTTTTAGTTTAAAAAAAAGCTTCCAGTATAAAAATCAATATTCGCCAACAATATCCACCACTGAATGCAATTAGAATAAAATTCCGGAAGGAAAATCTAGGTTGTCTATAATTATTTTCTTTGCAAACAATTTGGGGATTAATTAAAACCTTGGGTTAATTAAAACCGAAGGAAGGATTTTTGCTTATTCTACCATAGTTACTAGTTTGAAGCGTCTAGTTCTATTATAACTGAAGTATAGATGTTTATATTAGCATTTTTTTACATTTAAATATTTGATTTAACAGAATGAGTTCAAAACTAAAACCCTTTGAATTTTATTAGTTTACTATTATTGTTTTAAAATCGTTATAATTAAAAATGCTTTATATGACACATTTTCTTAAAAAATATAAGTCATGCAACCATAAATTTGTTAAATTTTCCTATGAGAATTAAAAATAAAAATCTTTCTCGTCAAAATAATTATTCGTAGCATTTATTATGAAGAAATCTGCCAAATCATTTCTTAACGTCCACAAGACTATCTACCCTGCTAATGAATTGCCTTTAATCAAATGCTCTTCATTTTGTTTTGTTTTAACTAGGAAGAAAGATAAAATAACTCATAATTTATGTAAATATTTAAACATTGCTGCCTTTATGAATGCTTTTTTTTAATTTTTATTTTATTATTTTTTTTAAAGAAAACAATCATATTTTGCGTTACAAGTACAGGGAAACCACGAAAATATCTTTCAGATTGCTTGACGCTTAAAGAGTTCCAGTTTAATGTTCGGGAATCGTGATTAATTTTTTTTATATAATGAATCATTTTTTTAACATCTTTGACAGACAGCCAATTATCGTTTTGAATATCAGCGAAAAACAATGCTTATTATAAAAGTTATAAAAATAATTTATTTTAACCATGATTAAGTAGAAATTAAAATGATCAAATTTTGCGCTACACGCTAAGAAAAACCACGAAAATGTTTTTCAGATTGCTTGGCGTTAATAGAATTTCAACTAAATGTCATCATTGCCTCAATGAAATTATTTCTTTAGAAGCAATCATTTTTTATTATTAATCAGGACTAGCCTTTGTGGCTCAGAAGATCTGGAGTCTCCTTAAAGTCAGGCTAACCGTGGGAGGTTTTTGTGGTCCTCCTCCCCATGTAACGGAAATTAGGGTTAGTTCCATTAAAAAGTCCTCCACGGAGGCAAATTTCACTCAATACTTGACACAGCAGGACTCTCCTTGTCTTCTGGATTCGATTTAAATTTACAAGACTACGGAGTTGAACATCAGTAGTCGTAAACACAAAATTAGGTCGGCTGTTTGACGACGGTTATAAAATTATGAAATGCATAATGTATCATCTTTCTGAATGTAACAAAAAACTTTTCTTTTTAACTCTACCCGTAAAACAAAATTAGCCGCAATTTAAGTATCAAAATACAATTATATTTATGAAAGCTATAAAAATACCCTATTTTAAATAAAAAATAAATTAAAATTTTCAAATTTTGCTTTACACGCTAAGAAAATCCAAAATTTTTTTTTTCAGATTGCTTTAATCGGTAGCAATGACAGAAAGCAGCGCCATTTTGATCAATAAAATAAACAAACTCTTGTCGGAATCTAGATTTCGCTTACTCTTAAACCTGACGGAATGGGATTTGTAATAATTTCGCATCGGAATTTAGTTCCGAGTGGAATCAAGAGATCGTAATACGGCTTATTTGACATTCACGGATTTATGACGTCACGAGAGCGTCATTTCGATCGGAATCAGATTCCGTGAAGCTGGTAATAGGGCCCCTGGTATGCTAACTGCTCGGCCACCTGACCGGCAGTTGAGGGATCTAGACTCCCCCACCCCCTCAAAAAAAACTTCGTGATGTAAAATTATATCATATATATATATGTATATACACATTAATATGAATATATATAAATGTATATACATGTGTATATATATGATCAGAAATATTCTAAAAGAATATTTTGCCCCCACCCAAAATATTATCACCTAGCTACATGTCCTTTACTGGGTTTGTAATTTTAAGAAATGTTTTTGGATAGCTGTTCCGTCATGGTTCATTTCGATTAGTTTTTGCCTATCTTTAACCAACCCTATCGATTCTATTAATAAAATTGGTGATAAATGTCAATCTGGGAGAAATGCAGAGTGTTCTGAAAAAGCAAAGCATTTATAATCTAATTTGTTAATATTTAAAAAATTACTTCATTGCATAATCTGGGCTCACAGGAAATTTGCCAAAATTCAATTTGTTATCTGAGATTTTCAGAGAATGTTTGAAGGTGTGTCCATAATTAACTATCTGGTATTATTCTGCTGTTACTATGAATTTTGTGTACTACTGTAAATCTCACACAATTTCAACTACAACCTTTACTTTTGGCCAAAGCTAGTTTTAGTATTAAGTTTTTGTATGTGAATATTTGATTACTCTCTCTGTCGTATTTTTCAGAGTTTTGCAACTAGGAAATAAGAAAATAATTATTGCTTTCAAGTATATTTCTTATTATCAAAAAAATTGGCGTATGTATTTGTTTAATCGTAAATTTGCTAAGTCCATATCTCTCTATGTTTACTGAATATTTATAAATTCTCCGAAAAGAAAAATTTTGCAAACAAAGATTTAAGGCGGGAAAAAAATTGTTTTGAACTTCCTAATAATACTTAAATATTATTATACTTATTTTTAAATGTTTATACAAATAAATTTAAAATTTTAACTAATATAATAATTATTATTTTTTTAAAAGGTAAGATTGGAGGAGCTCTTGCATATACCCAGGTAGATGAAGACAGTATACAGTTACTAACTACAAATCTTTTTGAGTTTTTAAAGTGAGTATAACCTGTTTATCATTTTATTGATTTCACATATGTGATTTTTATTATTAATATTTTAATTGCTAAATGTTATTTTAGTATGAATGTATTTTATATGTAAAAAAGGACATGTTTTTATTATTATTTTTTAACTATAACCATTAATTTTAAGCATTACTTTTTGTACAATCTTTTTGCTAAATATTAGCCGTAGTCAACTGAACATTTATCTAAAATGAGTGCTGACTTTTTGCAGTTTTGGGAATTAGGATAATGCTATTGTCTTCAATAAATGCTAATCTTAAAGTTTATCACTTATGTCAAAATATTTACAATGAAACCTCGCTACAACAATATTTTGGGGACCAAATTAATACATTGTTGTAGAGGGATATATTGTTATATCGAGGGCCTACATACTTTGGGGGCTGAATAAGATTTTTTTTAAAATTAATTTTAATGTTATATATGTATTAACTATAAATGTATTTATATGTTATGCAAAAAATTAATTTGCAGAGTGTTAATTTTGGTTAAATATTAAAAAACAATTGAAATAAATTCAGAAAATAACATCGTAAACATACCTGGAAACAGTTTTTTATTGAAAATAATGTGATATTTTTGTTTGTTTATTTATTTATTTTTTGACTGTCAAGTCAACCAACAAAGTATGCATTGAGACCAAAGCGCAAAAATGATTTTGGTTTGCGAATGGTGCTCTATCCACCCTCTACAGAAAAAGTTCTCTTTCAGGTGTTAATGTGATGCTTTTGGTCATTTGTGACTAAGCTTTTAAGATGAAGGAAATGAAATCGGAAAGGAATGTTACATGTGTGACTTCTTAAGAGTTAAGGGAGGCAATTCTAAGAATGGAAGCTCTTGGGGTGGTCAACAGTGAGTGTTCTCTTGTCAGAAAAAATGGCAAAAGATGATAAAATAAGATTTTTTTAATATTATTTAAAAAACAATAATAAATGGAGAAAATAAAATTGAAATTTAAATAAGGTTGAAATTAAGGAATTGATAAGGTTGAAATTAAGGTTGAAATTAATAAGGTTGAAATTAAGGTTGAAATTACAGAGGTTTATTGCTTCAGAGAATATCATAACATTGAGATGAGCATGACATTAATTCATATGTAAGCTTTTCGGTACAACGAAACATCATAATAAGGGGAGTTGTTGTATTGGATATCGTAGTAGCAAGAGTTCACTGTATTTGAAACAATTCTACTTTGTCTGATGTAATTGAAGTAAATGTAGTAGAGCCCATTTATAATGTGCAATTGGGAGAATGAAAAATTCCAATTTAAAGTTAGTACAAAAAAATTTATTTGAATTGATTTGTTTTACATATTTTAATTACTTATTGCAGCTTATAACTTTTTTTTTTTTTTACCTTTATCTGAGAGATTATACATTCAACTCGTTCATTTACGGATAAAACTTTCTAACATTTTAAACAGCAGAATAGAAAGCATACATTCAAGTGTAAGCATGGGGTGCTGGGAATGAACTTTTATTATGTATTTGACTATGAAACTGGAAATGTTTCTGCAACCAGATGTGTACATATCTGATGATATTCACACTCTTTTCGTGGCATCTAACCTGTCTCTGAAAGCATCTGATGTCTATTACTTGGAAAAAGGGAATAAACTATTTTACATATTTGAATTACACAGAAATATGTTTCACAATAATTAAGTACAAAAAATACTTTTAATAATTTGAAATAATTAGTAGAGTACTATATAGTTATTATTATTTTTAATACAGTGAAACCTCTTGGGAGGGACCGCTCTCTGTTCTACATAAAAATGGCGGTTGATTGTTTTAAAAGGTTACCTCCGTGGACTTCAAATTTGTTATCGAAAATACATGATTTTTACGAACGATTTCAATTTTAGACAGTGTCATTTTCGTGGGGCATAAATGCCACTTTTGTTGGCGCCGTGAAAACATAAATCGGTGAATGAAGCGTCTATAAAAATAATCCCATTTAGTATAATTATATGTAAAAACAAATTTACCAATTATGAATGATAAAGCTATTTTAAATAAAAAAACAATTAGGTTTTTTGTTTAAGTTTGTATTTAATTTATATCGTAAAAATTAGCTAGCTTTAAGAGGTGAGAAGATGTTTGTTTATTTAAGATGCTTGTTTTTTTAAGATGCTTGTTTTTTCTAAAATGACTTTTTTCCTAATTTAACTTTCAACTCTAAAAGTTAATCATTGATAGCATCGTCTTTAGTCCACTCTGACAGCAATATGAGGCTGTGTTGTCAAAAAGAGCCCTCTAAATAAGAGCATCACTCACTTTGTTTTGTTAAATATTTTGTTTTGGTAATTTTTTGTCTTTCCCTATTATACCTTATGTTTTCCCGGTCGCTGGGAGAAGTTTTAATGGTCCCCCTAAAGGTTTTCTTCAACATAAGTCTATGGAAAGATTTCTATGCCTCCCAAAAGTGGTCGTAAATAGAAGAGTTTGCTGCATAGAAGTTGTCTTTCCTGGTGGTTTCATTGTAACTTTCAATGCTTCCAAATTTATTTTCCTTATTAAATCCAAGATAAAGTGAAGATTGCTTAAAGAGTATATTCTAATACATTTATAAGAATGTATCAAATAAAACATGTTGAATTTACAATTGTCAGTGTCTTAAAAATAACTGTTAAGATAATCATGTTTTTAATTTATAATGAGTCAAATAATTAATTACTGCATAGCTCTGATGTAAGTTTTCGTTATATAAGATTAAATATTTATTATTAATTTTTTTACTTTTTATTCTTTGAAGCAGGATGTAAATTGAAATATAATTAGTTTAAATAATTTTCTGCGTGAGAAATAGCTTGCTTAGTTCTTTTTTCAAGTGCATTATTTTAATTTCAGATATTATATATACATACCTGCCAACTTTTGATCCCTTCCATTATCATTTTTCCCACTGGTATTAAAATGGAAATAAAATTTCAATTTTTAACAAAAAAATTACTTTGTATTGGAAAAAACTTAAACTGACAACCATGTTGGAACGTTGGAAATTGCAGAAATCTCAGTATTCGGCGCGAAACGCCGCTAACTGATTCATCAAAACTAAAAGTCCTAATTTGAGTAGGCATAAATTTCAATATGAAATATATGAAGATTTCATCACAGCAAAGAGCTGTGGAGGTCATGTGTGAAGATATCTTGCAGGCAGTGGAACACTAGTTCTGTGACTCAGGGAGAGGGGATTTTTTTTTTTTTTTCCTTTAGATTTTTTTATTTTTTTTATATGTGCTTAATATATGTATATATTTAATATATGTGCTTAATTTTTTTAAAAATAGTGGTGATCAAAATCATTTAAAAATTAAGTTTATAAAAGAAAAAATAGTATATATTTACTACCACTTTAAACATGAAAATAAAATTTTACGCCAAATGCGTAAAAGTTGGCAGGTATGTATATATATATATTTTTACATGAAATGCTTTCTTTGATACATTCTTATTAACTTATTAGATTGTACTGTGAGCAATTGTATCAGTTTTTCTGGGATTTAATGACGGAAATAATTTTGGAAGCATGGAAATACTTATCAGATATAATAAAAAATGTGCAAAACATTACCGGTCATTTAAAACTAATGATACATGGTATCATGAAATATGTTTTGGTGTCATTTCGAAATAGTAAAATAGTTTCAAAAGTCATCAATGGCAGGTGCCACCTTTAAAAAAAAGTGGAATGAGAACGAGACTGGGCACCAGGAGAGCTCATTGTCCCTTTCCTAGAAGGTGAATACTAAATCAGACAAAGATTTTTGTGATTCTGGAAGCGATTCCGGAGTTATGTGTTAGAGAATGTAATTCTGGTTTTACAGTAGTCCCCTGAAGTATGCTTTTTCTCAAAAGTTTGCTGCCTATTCAGCTGTTTAAAGAAAATCTTTATCGGGAACAAAAGAACAAAATTGAGTAATGCTGAACTATCATTGTCGGATAAATATCTTTTTACTTCTCAATTCAGAATTAAGAGGCAGGTCACGTAGATTATTTTTTATTGTGTAACCTTGAATTTGAATTTAGTGATTTCCACATCATATGCAGATCCCATTGTACTTAAAATTGAAAACCTGTATTTAGAAGTTCATTTGTTATACAGCAAATCATTTCATTGTTTTTGTCTTTTCAGATATGTGTCTAAATGTGCGTCTAGGATATTAAGTGTCAGCGATTTTGTTGCAGCACAAGATTTAAAGAAGAACAGTTAATGATTTTCAATTTTTAGCCTTTTATTTTTATTAATTAATAGTTTTCTCATTCTTTTATTCACTCATTTACCGCAAGTTATGTATCAATAAATTATTTACTGTATCAAAATCCTGTTTACTTCCAGTAATTCAATATTTATTTACTGTTTTTACTATTTAAATTAGAAAAATTAAAACTGTACTTCTTAAAGCATATTTAATGCATGAGCATGCCTGAAAATTTCTGATGTATATCTGTAAACCATATAAATTACCAAAAGTCTTCAGATTATAAGATATTATCCTCAGTTTTATATTGAGATAAATTCTTATTTAAAACATGTATAAATGCAAAATTTAATTAAAAGTATCTGCTTGTTTAGTTGGCGTTTAGATAATCACTTAAATGTTAAAGCAAATGTCATTTTTGCCTCATGTTAGCAATAATTGCAAGCAATATGACCAGAGTTTTTTATAGTTTAAAAAAAAAAAGACAAACTTTAGTCTTTATTATTTTGTTTTGCGTGAATTCCATTAATATTCTGTAGAAAAATACTGTACATTGCAAACAAAATCGCCATACAATTAGTTGTCTATGTATAATTTTTTTTTTATAGTTTTTGCAATGATAAACACTTTTGTAAAATTCACACAGGTTTGAAATTACATGTTAAATGAAAAATAAATAAATCTGTGTTATTTTTTTATTTTGTAATTCTTTTTTGAAAAATTAAATCTTGTCACTCATAACTAAATGTATATTGTATTTAATATCAGCACATTTATTTCCGTGTTCAAAATTGTGCATAACAGTTACTATTTAAAAAAATATATGGAATTAGTGTTGCTGTTATAATTATATTTCTTTCTCTTTTTTAAAAAAAGAAAAAAATCAAATGCCTAGTTGTCTTTTTTATACACTTTTCAATACACAAAAAAGTTATTATAGTGCTGTTGAAAAATTCTTAAGTAATGACAGTAAATAGTCATAAAGAAAATAATTCTCCAGTTTTTTATTTCTCAGCCTTTTTTTAATTTTATTTTTTATGGGGGTTACTGTATAAAAAAGGTGCAAAATATACTTGATTGAACAGTATTGCAACTTCGTAAAATATTACATGATAGTAGTCTATCAGATTAGGTTTTATTTTTAAGTTTTCTAAAGCAAAAACAAAGTCATCTCAGACTTATGTGCTGTTATCCCCAATTGTTATCTCCAATTTTGGTAAATATCTTAAGTATGGTATTAATTAGTTATGCATGTGTAGTTAACTTGCTCTTGTTATTTTGAGAAATATGTTGTTTGAAGGTTTGTAAAATTAGTATATGTTTTGAATGAAAATAAATGGTTTTGCAATCTTTTTTACTATAGGAATAGAGTATGTAAATCTTATGTTTTTTTTTTTTTTTTTTTTATTTAATTGGATTTGTTGAAAATATTTGAATAAGCATTTTTTAAAAATATGTTCCATGTGCATAGTTTAGTAATGAAAAATATCTAGACTTTAATCCACATCTATTCAAAATTGATTTTCCATTGCCATGCAGTTTGTGAAACTGATATGATTATCAAGTTATTTTAATGAAGTATCTGTAAAATTTATCTGAATTTTTTTTTTTTTTTTAAATTTCAATGAAGTATTATAGTGATAAGTTTCTTATAAAGTGCTTGTTTAACTTACAGTAGTAGAAACCTTAGTATTAATCTGTAACTCCATTAAAAAATTCTTAACATTTGTCCGCAGAGCACAAGGTTAAATACTTGTATTCAAATGTTGCATTTGGTAGATTTTTAAGTTTTAAAACAATAAGAATGATTAATACAATAAACATGAAGAAATAGCTGTTTTGCTAAAAGAAACTACTTAAAATTTATTTATTGAAACTTTGAATTTATTAATTCCTATAAGTAGTAAAATGTTTGAAATTTATTAATTCAAAAAAGAAAAACTAACAGGAAGAAAATATTTTTTGATTTAAATAGTGTTTAGCTTATTGAAATGAATGATCATTTTTAATCATTTTTTTTTAATGTACTAAATACCATTAAGTTAGAAAAAAATTTAAATTTTTATCTGCTTCACCAAAATAAATATGTGGCTCACATCACCATGCCATGCTAATCTTTCTGACAGGATTAGAATTATTAATTAAGAAGATCAGGGATTTTTTGGTTGCATTATTTTTTGTTTAGAAGTTGTTTAATTCTAAATGGACTGGAGCAAAAGTTCTATTTCTATTCTATCTTTGTCTTAAAATTGTTCAGGCTTTGTTTTTTCCACAAATCTCATGATAATTATTTATTTACTTTTTAATTGAGACTGCATTTAAAAATTTGTGAATAAAGAATCATCTTTTGTCCTTTCTTTTTTCTCTACTTTTAACGTTTTTGTTTTACTTCAACTAAAAAATGCCAAAATTTCGAATACTTTAACAATAAAAATGCATAATAATAATTTGAAAATTGTAATTACTTGACAAAGGGACAACTTTTAATTTACAACTTTTAATTTTGTTGGAGGCATGTAAAAATTTTCTGAAAATAATCATTGCAGGAAATGCTCAAGTAATTGAGATAAATAAGTTATTTTATGCCTAAGTTTCTATCTATGCAGAAGTTGAAATACATATTTCTAAAGTGAACAAATTTTTTTATCAATAATATGTAAGTCTTTTTTTAAAAAAAATGGAAGAATATAAAATTAATTTGAGTTATTTTTTTCACGTTTAAATGGTATTAAATAAATAGTTTGCATTTTGTGTTCTTTTAAAGTTGCATGTAATAATCTAATTATTTGCTTTATAGTTATGTATACCAATAAGACATAACTATATATAACCAATGTTTTCAACTGTATTTTTCTCCATTAGAATCATTATTAAGAATCACTGATGTCAAAAGTTCTTATTTAAACATGTTTTCGTGTAAATATTTTTGTACAAAATATTTTCAAAATTCAGTGTCATAGGATATCATGTAACTATTACGTTGTGGTTCAAACCTTAAAGGTTTTTTTTCCCCCTTTTTTTTTTTGTTGGACAAAAATGTGTGTTTTACCATCTGTATTAACAATTTTTGTAATTGTACATATTTGTATATAACATCTGTGTCCTGAACTTTGTGTAATTTTTGGCATTAAAGTAATCAACATAGTTGAATGACTGTGAATTCGTCTAGAAGAATTTCATGAATGTTCTTATAAAAATTGGACTCTATTTGACTGTAAAAATGGGATAATATTGATGATTTAAAACTTGTTCCTTTTCTCATTGTCAATATTCATATTTAAATAAAAACAATTTTTACAGTTTTATGCCTATTTTGTGATTTTCTTTATTATTAATCTTAATTTTGTATAGGGACTAAAAAGAGAATACTTTGATACCATTTGATTAATTGATCTTGATGGTTTAAAGGCCTAATCTTAATGCTAATAATATTCCTTATATGCATAAATAGTGCTGACCAGAGTTGGGCGACGATTACAGTAATCGATTACAACTGTAATTGATTCTGCTATTAATATGCTACTTAATTGTTACTGTTATGTAATCAATTACTTGCAATCCCGATTACAAGTAATTGCAATAACAAGTAATCATAATTTCTAATTACATCAGAGTCGAAAAGAAATGTAATCGATTTCATTTTTTGATTACAGTAATAAATTACTTGCAATCATAATTACAACTGCAATCGTGATTCTCAGGGATGAGATTTTTCCGCTTTTTAACGGATTTCCGTCTTTTTCGCTTTTGTCTCTCGAAATTCAGCCCTTTTATCAAAAACTCCGAATCTCTGAAAATTTCAGTTTTTTTATAAATATTCCGCTTTTTCTGAAAATTCAGCCGTTGAAATAAAATAATTATATTTCTTTCCGATTTTCAAAGATAAACAAAAATTTCAAACTATGTAGCTGCCAACCCTTCCACATTTTTAATGAATTTAGCTATTTTCTCCACTTTTACGTGCAAAAAAAAAAAAAAAAGATTTTCCGCATTTTTACCCACCCGCCAGATAGCTCATATTTTCGTAGTCGCTGCATTTTAATAACATCGATTTTCTTATTTACCTGATTTAAAAGTTTTGCATTGCGATTCTTATTCATGCAATTTCAATATCGTACATTGCAATTCTTATTTACGTGGTTTAAAAATCCAATATTGCTATTTGTATTTACGGGATCGTCTGGATTTTATTATTACATGATTGCAACCACGTAAGATTTACTCATCTCGAAAATTCAGCTTTTGGCTAATCTCATCCCTGGATTCTAAATATTCATAATTTTGATTACAACTGCAATAGTGATTATAAACGTTCATAATTTTGATTAAAACTGCAATCGTGATTACAAGTTATTAAAATTTAGGATACATGTAATTTTTTGCGCACTATTATAAAATTCATTTATCCAAAGAATATTCCATGGAAAGAACAACTTTTAGTAAATATTTATTATTTTATTTAAGAATGATCGAAAAAATTTTTTGAATTACAAGTCATAAAATTTTTGCATAATTTTAAAGAATATCATTTTACATGGTGAATTACAACATTTTAGCAAAATTGGCTGAATAGTTCCTGAGAAATTCAATTTCAGAAAAAAGTATATTTAGAATTCGATTTCTCAAGAAGTATTCAACCGATGATGTAAAAAATTTTTATACCTTACAATTCAAAATGTTTTCGACTAATATTTAATAAAGAATAATTGCTAAAAAAATTTTTTGCTGGGAATTATCTTTGGATAAACGAATTTTATAACTGTGTGCAAAAATGACTGGCTTAACAACTGAGCTTGATCCACCAGCTACTCCTCGTATCTGATGCCTGAATCTCATGTGAATGAGAAATTAAAATCATAAGAAACTTTTATGCCATGCATCTATCTTCTATCAAAAAAAAAAAAAAAAAGCTGGCACAGACCCAGTCAACCTGGAATTATTCCTAGAACGAAGAATTTTCGGTAGTATTAAATGTTATCATTTTTTAAAATCAAGGTCATCCTTAAAGAACATTAAATGCAATGTTCTTCATAATTTATTGTTTATTTTGAACTCAATCATCTCACCATCACATTTATATATATGAGCAATTCCACAAATAAGCGCCAATTAGGCGGCCAAAAAAAAAGAAAATTTGGGGGGCGGGGGGGGGCACACTGTTTCTAGATGAATTTTCTTCTTTTTTACATCCTAAAAAGGCAAGAAAAAATCGTGAACATGAAATGTTTTATTTGTGACATACTTTAAATGTGACATACTCCGATTAATCTGAGCCATTTATTCAGATAAAACGATTTTTTCATAAATATAATATTATTATAATGTCTCTCTAAAATGTATTTATAGAGATTTCATACTATAAGATTATATTTTAGTATATAAGTTCGTAAATTGAAAAAATCGGGAAAAAATTTAAAATTGTTAATTTGTCATTTAAAGTATGTCACAAAGAAAAAATTTCATGTTCAATATTTTTTCTTGCTTTTTTAGGGTGTAAAAAAGAAGAAAATTCATGTAGAAATAGCGTGCCTGAATAATAGCCCCCCCCCAAAAAAAAAAAAATTTTTTTTGTTTGGCCGCCTAATTTGCGTTTGTTTGTAGATTTGCTCATATGAGCAATTCTACAAATAAACGCCAATTTTTATACTAAAATATAATCTTATACGAGGGTTGCTATTTATATTTCTGGCCTAATAATGAAAAAACAAATATGTAGGATCGAAATTGGTTTTATTGTTTTTCAAAATATTCTCCATGATGATCAATACACTTTTGCATGCGTTTGAACAAATTTTCAAAGCACTTTTTCCAGTCCGATTGAGGTAACTCCAAAACATGCGTTTTGAATGCATCAATCGCTTCTTCGGGGGTCGAAAATCGTTGTCCACGTAATTTATTTTTGATGTGTGGGAATAAGAAGAAGTCATTGGGTGCCAAATCAAGGCTGTACGGCGGATGACCCATCAGTTCGATCTTTCGCTCCGTCAGAAATGCCTTTGTTTGAGTCGATGTGTGAGAGCTCGCATTGCATGATGAAGAATGATTCGCCTGTTCTTCTGCTTTTTTCGAATTTCTCCGGTGACTTCTGGCAAACAAATGGTCGTGTACCATTCAGAATTGACCGTCCTGCGTTGCTCTAACGCCACTGTTGCCACATGACCGTTAATGCCGAAGAAACAGGCAATCATTTGTTTCGATGCGCTTCTTCCTCGAACAACTTTTGTTGGTTTTGCCTCGTCTTGGAAGACCCATACAGTTGATTGCTGTTTTGTTTCCGACTCATATGCATAGATCCATGATTCGTCACCTGTGTAGATGTTATACACAGCCTTTGATGTACCTTGAACGCATTTTTCCAACATTTCCTTGCACCAATCGACACGAGCCTTTTTTTTAGCGTTTGTCAGATTATGCGGGATCCAACGCGAACAAATTTTTTTTACGCTCAAATGTTCATGCAATATTTTATTGATGCTAGTCATACTAATGTCCAAAGACGCCTCTATCTCACCGTATGTCACATGACGATATTGCTTTATCAGTTCACGCACAGCATCGATCTTTTCTGGCACAACAACGGATTTTGGACGACCTGCACGGGATTCGTCCTGGATCGAACATCGATCACGATTAAATTCGTTATACCAATTTTTTACAGTGCTGTAGGATGGCGCTTTATCGCTGAATAAAGAATTAAATTCATCGAAGCACTCTTGTCTTGACAATCCACGTCGAAAGTTATGAAAAATAATGGCGCGAAAATGTTCACGATTCAATTCCATTTTTTGAAAGAGAAGAACTTTTCAATTTACTGTCAACAACACAAATGAAGCTATAATGGTAAATCGTCTGCTGAATTTATGTTTAAAAATATCAAACTTTCGATTAAAATCGTCTGCGATCGCCTAGCAACACTTACTGTTGCCAAGGCCAGAGATATAAATAGCAACCCTCGTAGTATGAAATTTCTATAAATACATTTTAGAGAGACATTATAATAATATTATATTTATGTAAAAATCGTTTTATCTGAATAAATGGCTCAGATTTATCAGAGTATGTTACATTTAAAGTATGTCACAAAGAAAATATTTCATGTTCATGATTTTTTCTTGCCTTTTTAGGGTGTAAAAAAGAAGAAAATTCATGTAGAAATAGTGCACCCCCCCCCCCAATTTCTTTTTTTTTTGACCGCCTAATTGACGTTTATTTGTAGAATTGCTCATATATCGGACCTCTCTGTAACGAAGTCGCTAAATCCCGATAATAAGTTCGTTATATGGAAAATTCGCTAAATAGAAAATCACCTTTTGAAACATTCAAACAATACAAAACAGGTTTTAAATTCCGAAATATTAGATATAATTAAAATGGCAATTGATACACCTTTATACTGTAAAGTAGTATCTACTATTTATTTAATAGATCTTAACCATAAAAGAAATCTGCATGAAAAGCAAGAATAGAACAAAACATTATCCAGTGCTACACTATCATGCTACATACATTTTCAACTGAAAAAGCTAAATTTATGTATAAAATTACAGCTTCATTCATTATAAAAGTAATTTTAAACATACATTACCTTATGCGTTCTTAAGTTTAATTGCTACTGATAAAATGCGTTAATTTTGCATGAGTTTTTTTTTATTTGAAATGCAAACAAAAAGGGAAAGTGATTTTAATTTCTCTAAAAGTTAAGTGACTTCGAAAATCAATTCAAGGTCATTTCCCCCATTAAACGTGTTAACAATTTTAAAATGTACTGAAATATTTTGGGAAATGGAGAAAGTGGATCTCAAAGAAAAGTTCGTTAAATAGAAAATTCAGTTCGTTATTTGGAAGTTACTTTACGAAGAAATTTCCAAGAAGTTCTTGGTTACTTGAAACAATTCACATAATAGAGAAATTCGCAAAATGGAAGTTCGTTCAATAGACGTCCGACTGTATACTAGGTCTAGTTAAGTGCTAAGGCCCGGTATACCCTACACTGATGTATTTTTTAAAGTTCAGTGCAACTCTCTGATACTCCAAACACTGATGTTTTTCCTAATCTATGCTCAGCAGATGAAATAAATATTATAATATCAACGAATAAATTCATATCGGATTTAACAAATATTTCGGATATTCTATGTGATTGTTGACATTCACCGGTGAAAGTTGACATTCTCTTGATTTTGGTCATTTACTTTAAACATAATTTAGTACTATATCAATATATATAATAAATATAGTTAATATATATAATAAATTTAGTACTATATCAACCATCATAAATTAATAAAAGTATTAAAATGCTTTTTTAATCTCACTTTTTAATATTTCTCCGGGAGTTCCCTATCAATAAAAACAACTTAAACGATATTTTCCTTGCTTGGATTCAGCGGATTACCATTCTGTCAACAAGCTGTTTTCATTGCTGTTTGATTAAAGAGTAATTTATTTTCATTTGAGGCACATCACTTACTTTCAATTGTCAAGTCCACGAAACTGCAGATTGATTCGAAGTTCTTATTTCCAATGAAACTCTTAAGATCCCTTTTTTTTATCACATAAAATCACTCAAACCATTGAAATTGCAACGTTGTCATTAAAAAATAAATTGGAACATTGACCTCAGCGATATTTTAAATTTCCAAGGAAATATTTGCAATTTACATTGCTGAAAATGACCCCTTAAATTTCAAGTAATTTTTTTTAAATGAATCTGTTGTCAAATTTGGGAAATTAATACCCGTACTTGTTTGCAAATACGAATTTCACCAAAAGCTTAAGGCGGAATGCAACTATCGATAAACAAGATTGATTATGAAGACATCAGAAAATAAGTATGAGTTCCAATTGCTGCAAGTCCACTGACAGGTTACCCCGCTAACACCCTGTTACGTAATGTAAACAAATTTAGAATCCGATAAAAAAAAAAAAGGACATCCCATCTGGACGTCATAGGGGTTGAAGAGAAAGCTACTGCGTCCCTCAATTAGTGTCAGTTAAGACTATATTTCCCAAATAATTTTACTTTCAAAACCGAATGGGACAATTTAGAAGATTTTTGAAATTTAAACACAGTAAAAAATAACGAATTAAGTTCAAGAATTTTTGTATTGTCAATTTTGACGATATTTATTCTTAAAAGTGTTTCAATAAAAAAAATTTTAAAAAAATTCAATTAGGTAAAACCTTTAAATTGTGCCATGGTTCAGCTGGTTTCACCCTGAGCATCAAAATTTTATTTTTAACAAGATATTAAGTACAGTGACAACCAGTAATAAAATCACTGGATTATAAAATCAACCGCTCTTTAAACTTAAATCCGGAAGAACCATATAAATACGATATCAAAACTTGTAAAATAATTCTTTTAAAAAAATAATGCTTAAGAATTACCATCGTAGTTTTATTAAATTAAGTTTTTGGAGGATATGCCATTCGAAATAAAAAAATATCATGCTATAGTTCGTTCACCAGGAATTGATATTTGGCTCCGTTTTCATCATGTAGTATCCGACGATACTATTTCGCTATTTTTGGGAGAAGGCTGTGAACAATCCTGATCAAGATTGCTAATTGGTGATCGTATGGCAAAAATAGTTATTTCGCAAGTGCATTTCTTTAAGAGCATTTTTTTTTAACATTAAATATTTCATAAATTCGATGATATTTCTCTCTTTTAAGTAAATAGTTTGTTCTTTCTGAGACATTTTGCTGCAATATATTTAATTAGCTAGAGTAACGAAAGGAATAATGGCAGATGATAAAGCGAAGTAAATGACTGGAGAAGAAAAAAAAAAAATTCTCTGTTTGCGTTTGGCGTGCAAGGCTATCTTTCATCCGAGGAGGAGGAACCAAGTGACAACTCCTGGTGAACAAACTATATATCTGATCTAAAAATTTAGAATCTCCTCTTTCTTCACGTTTTAAAAGATGTCTAGTATACTGGTATTAAACTAAAGTCTTTCATCTGCGAATAATAGGAATAAAAATATTGATGAGGAATTCACATTGTGGATTACACTTTTCGGAAGATTGAAGAATCAGCATCAAAAAAGAATAAAACAGGAAAGGAAAACGTAAATAAAACAAAACGACAGCTTCTTAGGAATTCCATTTTGTTTTATAACGGCCGGGGAGGGGGTATACAAATGACCATTTTTAAAATTTATGACCACTGAAATGTTCAACTCTGTAGCCTTCTAATTTTGAACCTAATCCAGAAGACAAGGGAACTTCTGGATCACGTATTGGTAGAAGTTTGATTTCATGAAGGACTTTTTGATGGAACTACCCGCATTTGCTTTACACGGTGAGGGAAACCTCCCACGGTTAGCTCGACGACAAGGGGACTCTAACTTATGACATGCCTACCATTGAGGATATTTTACGTCTGCTTAGGAATTTTATTTTATTTTCTAACCGTCAGTTGAACAGCCGACACAATGATTTAGATTTACGACTACTAGTACATCGTAGTCTTATAATTTTGTAACCAAACCAGAAGAAAGGGAACTCCTGGATCAAGTATTGGGAGAAATTCGCCTTCGTGGAGGCCTTTTTGATGGAACTAACTCTTACTTGCGTTACATGGAGAGCAAATCCACGAAAACCTCTCCCGGTTAGCCTAACAGCAAAGGGACTTCAATACATGCCTGATGGAAAAGGGACTATAGCATCTACTACTGATGATGTTATTGTGTGTTTATTATTTTTCAACGTCAATGATTATTATTGACTTTTTAAGGTCTTACTCCCTTCAGTTTTTACCGCCGCAGACCAGCGAACATTTGATAATTTTACTGCAGCCCCGCTGAAGAGGGCGAAAAAGGAATTATAATTTAATTTGTTCACCAGAAATATGTTTAAACTGCAAGATATTGAAGATAAATTCGAAGTTTTTCTTTACACTCGAGAAAATGATGAAACAATGAGCTTATTTCTCTTCAAATTCAAAACTCTGGTTCGCGTTTAATTAAAATGAAAATCGTAAGACATTTAAAGTTAACAGTTAATAAATGCTGTTTTTAATTTATAACTAAGTGCATTTGTAAAGTTTAATTTTGAAAATTAATAGCCGGTTTATAAAATCAAATTTGACGGGTGTAATTTTACGAAGCGGTGCAGTGTTGTTTGAATCGAAAAAATGCTGGTCGATATTTGGAAGAAAAAAAATTATGAAAAGTTATTTTCCTTGATCATAAACTACTTTTTGATGACCAGAGAAAAATTTAATCGCAACAAAATTTGTGTTCGATTTTTCATATTTAATTTGCAGAACTTATACTTTATTGTACTTATGAGGGAAGGGAAAACCCTAAGAAAAAATTTTTGAAAATTTTGACAGCATACTTAATTTTTGAGAAATATATATATTTTTTTTTACTTTATTAAAATGTTGTGTTTGTAAGAAATATAAATAAAAATTGTATTTCATTTTCACCTACAGACTTTTTTAAAACACGTATTTTAATTTCTGATATTTTAGAAACGTTGTAAAATTTAAAAATGCTAAAAGCATATAACAGTTTTAAAATTGTATGGTTCGCGTAAAGAAAGGTTCGTACAATGAAAAACAAAAATATTGGATGCGCGTATTTGTGTCAAAAATATTAAGAATCAATAGGTAAAAATATTCTGCTTGAATTTGACTTGATAACATCTTTTGTGTTGGTAAACTTTGTTTCAATCAACCAACAAAGAGCGTAAAGTGTTCTGAATCGAAAAATGCTGAAAGATGCTGCTACTATAAATGCTTGGCCAAATGCTAAAAGAAAAAAAAAACAGTTATTAAAATATTTTAGTTAGTTTTTTCGACGTAAGTTCTGAGCTGATATTAGAATTTTTTTTTTTTATCATTGTTAACTAAGGATAAAAGAGAAAATTTTTTTGTAAAATTTAACAGTATAATTCTTTTTTGACAATAATGTTGAAATATTGTGTTTAACGAATGCGAAATGCGAGCAAAATACATGAAAATTACATTTACTTGATGAAAATTAAATTACAAGAAAAATACATTTTTGAAAAACATGTATTTCATTTTTTGAATTTTTAGAAACTTTGTTGAATACAAAAATGTTGGTCACCTTTGGCAGCTACAAAGCTTCGTGGCTCTTGAAAAGAAAGGTAAATACGATGAAAAGCAAAAGCAATTAGATGTGACTATTTTCGGGAAAAGATATTATAAACTTAAACGTTTCTTTTTTAATTTTTAATGACATCCCCTTTGGTTTACCAAAGTTTCGTTTACCACTATGTGATTTGTTCTGGTTTATTTATATATGTATATAAGTTTATTTTCAAATTGAAAAATTAGGGGAGATGGCAGATTGTAAACTACTTCCAAACTTACTTGCACATACGAGCTTTATTAGCCTTTGGCACCGATTATAAAAGTTTTCGTTCCTTTTCATTAAGAGCATTTAATTACTGAACAAACCGAGTTCAAAATTTGAACCTGAAACACTGAGAATTGCTCAGTAACTAACTGGCATTTTATTTAATTCTAAAATAACTGTAATATGCTTTTCATAAGCTTGATTCCATACCTTAAACATTTTAATTTGTAATTGGGTACTTACATCGTATGTTAATGAATAAGAAACAACAACATCAAAATAAAAGTGAGTCACAACAGAATTTTGATCTACTTTATTGGGCCGAAAATTTAAACTGCTTCCATATGATTTTATCTAATGTCTGACTAATAACCAATTAGAATCTCTGTGTATCTACTTCTCTGATGAACTAATCTGAATCTGTACATCTACTGCTAAATCCATATATCTGCTGCTGGTTAACCAGTCTGAAAAAGTCTAAGTCTATGCATCTGCTGCTGTTATATCATTCTACATCTGTACATCTGCTGTTCGATCAGTCTGACTAATTCTTTTTTAAAGTGATTTTCATGTTTCTATATATGTATTTTTTTGTTTGTTTTTATTTTCATATTTTTTACTTCGCTGACATGACAAAGATAATTTTAGTTTTTTAATTTTTTTCGTTCGGTGTCTTATCTTTTAGTTTTTTATTTTCAGGTAGAGGCTCTTGTGCACATAAACAATGCCAGTCTTTTTAAGTAGCTTGATGTTAAATATAAGATGTTTCTTTCTTCATGATGATGTACACAATATACTTCTCTTTTTACTAGTTCTTTTTTTCCTCCGGTTCTCTCTGCTAGATGTTCATCTCCGTCTTTAGATCTTTCTTTCCGCTCGATGTTTGTTTGAGCTAGATGTTTATTCCAACCATTTCCTTCCTTCCACTGGATGTCACATTCAATCAGATGTTTCTTTTCCATGCTTAATACTTATGTCTTTACAAAAACATGCAGCAGTTTGAGAACATTTAAAATATGCCGATTAAGAAGAATTAGGCCAAATTATTATGTAGCTATTATAAAATTAAGAATAATCTAGAATAAGGTAATAAAATTTCTTAATGATCTAGGTAAGAAAATACCTAAATATTTTATGAAACTGAAATTTAAAAATTTAAAAGTCAGGTATAAACACTACCTGAAATGCTAAAAAAAAGGGTTAGGTATTAATTACCTAGAACATAAATTTTAAAGTTGTGGCAAAGTTTTGGATAATTTTGACGTAAATTTTTTCAAACAGCTACATGTTTTTGTAAAGACATGAGTATCAACATTGACGTTAAATAAGCCTTTTAAGAATATTTTTTCCATTCTCCTCTTCACAAAGCTTTTACATTCTCTTTTCCATCCATCCTCCTTTCCAACCTTCCTCCTTTCCAACCTTCCTCCTTTCCAACCATCCTCCTTTCCATCCATCCATCCTCCTTTCCATCCATCCTCCTTTCCAACCATCCTCCTTTCCATCCATCCTCCTTTCCAACCTTCCTCCTTTCCAACCATCCTCCTTTCCATCCATACTCCTTTCCATCCATCCTCCTTTCCAACCTTCCTCTTTTCCAACCATCCTCCTTTCCATCCATCCATCCTCCTTCCATCCATCCTCCTTTCCAACCTTTCTCCTTTCCAACCATCCTCCTTTCCATCCATCCACCCTCCTTTCCAACCTTCCTCCTTTCCATCCATCCTCCTTTCCATCCATCCTCCTTTCCAACCTTCCTCCTTTCCATCCATCCTCCTTTCCCTCCATCCTCCTTTCCAACCTTCCTCCTTTCCAACCATCCTCCTTTCCATCCATCCTCCTTTCCATCCATCCTCCTTTCCAACCTTCCTCCTTTCCAACCATCCTCCTTTCCATCCATCCAACCTCCTTTCCATCCATCCTCCTTTCCAACCATCCTCCTTTCCATCCATCCATCCTCCTTTCCATCCATCCTCCTTTCCATCCATCCTCCTTTCCAACCTTCCTCCTTTCCATCCATCCTCCTTTCCATCCATCCTCCTTTCCAACCTTCCTCCTTTCCATCCATCCTCCTTTCCATCCATCCTCCTTTCCAACCATCCTCCTTTCCAACCATCTTCCTTTCCATCCATCCATCCTCCTTTCCATCCATCCTCCTTTCAATCCATCCTCCTTTCCAACCTTCCTCCTTTCCATCCATCCTCCTTTCCATCCTTCCTCCTTTCCATCCATCCTCCTTTCCAACCATCCTTCTTTCCATCCATGTATACTCCTTTCCATCCATCCTCCTTTCCATCCATTCTCCTTTCCAACCTTCCTCCTTTCCAACCTTCCTCCTTTCCAACCATCCTCCTTTCCATCCATCCATCCTCCTTTCCATCCATCCTCCTTTCCAACCATCCTCCTTTCCATCCATCCATCCTCCTTTCCATCCATCCTCCTTTCCATCCATTCTCCTTTCCAACCTTCCTCCTTTCCATCCATCCTCCTTTCCATCCATCCTCCTTTCCAACCTTCCTCCTTTCCATCCATCCTCCTTTCCATCCATCCTCCTTTCCAACCATCCTCCTTTCCAACCATCTTCCTTTCCATCCATCCATCCTCCTTTCCATTCATCCTCCTTTCCATCCATCCTCCTTTCCATCCATCCTCCTTTCCAACCTTCCTCCTTTCCATCCATCCTCCTTTCCATCCTTCCTCCTTTCCATCCATCCTCCTTTCCAACCATCCTCCTTTCCATCCATGTATACTCCTTTCCATCCATCCTCCTTTCCATCCATTCTCCTTTCCAACCTTCCTCCTTTCCAACCTTCATCCTTTCCAACCATCCTCCTTTCCATCCATCCATCCTCCTTTCCATCCATCCATCCTCCTTTCCATCCATCCTCCTTTCCAACCATCCTCCTTTCCATCCATCCTCCTTTCCAACCTTCCTCCTTTCAAACCATCCTCCTTTCCATCCATACTCCTTTCCATCCATCCTCCTTTCCAACCTTCCTCCTTTCCAACCATCCTCCTTTCCATCCATCCATCCTCCTTCCATCCATCCTCCTTTCCAACCTTCCTCCTTTCCAACCATCCTCCTTTCCATCCATCCATCCTCCTTTCCAACCTTCCTCCTTTCCATCCATCCTCCTTTCCAACCTTCCTCCTTTCCAACCATCCTCCTTTCCATCCATCCTCCTTTCCATCCATCCTCCTTTCCAACCTTCCTCCTTTCCATCCATCCTCCTTTCCCTCCATCCTCCTTTCCAACCTTCCTCCTTTCCAACCATCCTCCTTTCCATCCATCCTCCTTTCCATCCATCCTCCTTTCCAACCATCCTCCTTTCCATCCATCCAACCTCCTTTCCATCCATCCTCCTTTCCAACCATCCTCCTTTCCATCCATCCTCCTTTCCAACCATCCTCCTTTCCATCCATCCAACCTCCTTTCCATCCATCCTCCTTTCCAACCATCCTTCTTTCCATCCATCCATCCTCCTTTCCATCCATCCTCCTTTCCATCCATCCTCCTTTCCAACCTTCCTCCTTTCCATCCATCCTCCTTTCCATCCATCCTCCTTTCCAACCTTCCTCCTTTCCATCCATCCTCCTTTCCCTCCATCCTCCTTTCCAACCATCCTCCTTTCCAACCATCTTCCTTTCCATCCATCCATCCTCCTTTCCATCCATCCTCCTTTCCATCCATCCTCCTTTCCAACCTTCCTCCTTTCCATCCATCCTCCTTTCCATCCTTCCTCCTTTCCATCCATCCTCCTTTCCAACCATCCTTCTTTCCATCCATGTATACTCCTTTCCATCCATCCTCCTTTCCATCCATTCTCCTTTCCAACCTTCCTCCTTTCCAACCTTCCTCCTTTCCAACCATCCTCCTTTCCATCCATCCATCCTCCTTTCCATCCATCCTCCTTTCCAACCATCCTCCTTTCCATCCATCCATCCTCCTTTCCATCCATCCTCCTTTCCATCCTTCCTCCTTTCCATCCATCCTCCTTTCCATCCATCCTCCTTTCCAACCTTCCTCCTTTCCATCCATCCTCCTTTCCATCCATCCTCCTTTCCAACCATCCTCCTTTCCAACCATCTTCCTTTCCATCCATCCATCCTCCTTTCCATCCATCCTCCTTTCCATCCATCCTCCTTTCCATCCATCCTCCTTTCCAACCTTCCTCCTTTCCATCCATCCTCCTTTCCATCCTTCCTCCTTTCCATCCATCCTCCTTTCCAACCATCCTCCTTTCCATCCATGTATACTCCTTTCCATCCATCCTCCTTTCCATCCATTCTCCTTTCCAACCTTCCTCCTTTCCAACCTTCATCCTTTCCAACCATCCTCCTTTCCATCCATCCATCCTCCTTTCCATCCATCCTC
This sequence comes from Parasteatoda lunata, assembly GCA_949128135.1. NCBI lineage: Eukaryota > Metazoa > Arthropoda > Arachnida > Araneae > Theridiidae > Parasteatoda > Parasteatoda lunata. The sequence goes on from OX421978.1 coordinate 78,067,622, forward strand.
CTTTCCAACCATCCTCCTTTCCATCCATCCTCCTTTCCAACCTTCCTCCTTTCAAACCATCCTCCTTTCCATCCATACTCCTTTCCATCCATCCTCCTTTCCAACCTTCCTCCTTTCCAACCATCCTCCTTTCCATCCATCCATCCTCCTTCCATCCATCCTCCTTTCCAACCTTCCTCCTTTCCATCCATCCTCCTTTCCATCCATCCTCCTTTCCAACCTTTCTCCTTTCCATCCATCCTCCTTTCCATCCATCCTCCTTTCCAACCATCCTCCTTTCCATCCATCCTCCTTTCCAACCTTCCTCCTTTGCAACCATCCTCCTTTCTATCCATCCATCCTCCTTTCCAACCTTCCTCCTTTTCAACCATCCTCCTTTCCATCCATCCATCCTCCTTTCCATCCATCCTCCTTTCCAGCCTTCCTCCTTTCCAACCATCCTCCTTTCCATCCATCCATCCTCCTTTCCATCCATCCTCCTTTCCAACCTTCCTCCTTTCCAACCATCCTCCTTTCCATCCATCCATCCTCCTTTCCATCCATCCTCCTTTCCAACCTTCCTCCTTTCCAACCATCCTCCTTTCCACCTTTCCATCCATCCATCCTCCTTTCCATCCATCCTCCATTCCAACCTTCCTCCTTTCCAACAATCCTCCTTTCCATCCATCCATCCTCCTTTCCAACCATCCTCCTTTCCATCCATCCATCCTCCTTTCTATCCATCCTCCTTTCCAACCTTCCTCCTTTCCATCCTTCCTCCTTTCCATCCATCCTCTTTTCCAACCATCCTCCTTTCCATCCATCCATCCTCCTTTCCAACCATCCTCCTTTCCATCCATCCATCCTCCTTTCCATCCATCCATCCTCCTTTCCAGCCTTCCTCCTTTCCATCCATCCTCCTTTCCATCCATCCTCCTTTCCAACCTTCCTCTTTTACATCCATCCTCCTTTCCATCCATCCTCCTTTCCATCCATCCTCCTTTCCAACCTTCCTCCTTTCCAACCATCCTCCTTTCCATCCATCCATCCTCCTTTCCATCCATCCTCCTTTCCATCTATCCTCCTTTCCAACCTTCCTCCTTTCCAACCATCCTCCTTTCCATCCATCCATCCTCCTTTCCATCCATCCTCCTTTCCATCCATTCTCCTTTCCAACCTTCCTCCTTTCCATCCATCCTCCTTTCCATCCATCCTCCTTTCAAACCTTCTTCCTTTCCATCCTTCCTCCTTTCCATCCATCCTCCTTTCCAACCATCCTCCTTTCCATCCATCCATCCTCCTTTCCATCCATCCTCCTTTCCATCCATCCATCCTCCTTTCCATCCATCCTCCTTTCCAACCATCCTCCTTTCCATCCATCCATCCTCCTTTCCATCCATCCATCCTCCTTTCCAGCCTTCCGCCTTTCCAACCTTCCTCCTTTCCAACCATCCTCCTTTCCATCCATCCACCCTCCTCTCCATCCATCCTCCTTTCCAACCTTCCTCCCTTTCCATCTATCCTCCTTTCCATCTATCCTCCTTTCCATCCATCCTCCTTTCCATCCATCCATCCTCCTCTCCATCCATCCTCCTCTTTATCCATCCTCCTTTCCATCCATCCTCCTTTCCATCCATCCTCCTTTCCATCCATCCTCCTTTCCAACCTTCCTCCTTTCCAACCATCCTCCTTTCCATACATCCTCCTTTCCAACCTTCCTCCTTTTCAACCATCCTCCTTTCCATCCATCCATCCTCCTTTCCATCCATCCTCCTTTCCAACCTTCCTCCTTTCCAACCATCCTCCTTTCCATCCATCCTCCTTTCCAACCTTCCTCCTTTCCAACCATCCTCCTTTCCATACATCCATCCTCCTTTCCATCCATCCTCCTTTCCATCCATCCTCCTTTCCAACCTTCCTCCTTTCCATCCATCCTCCTTTCCCTCCATCCTCCTTTCCAACCTTCCTCCTTTCCAACCATCCTCCTTTCCATCCATCCTCCTTTCCATCCATCCTCCTTTCCAACCTTCCTCCTTTCCAACCATCCTCCTTTCCATCCATCCAACCTCCTTTCCATCCATCCTCCTTTCCAACCATCCTCCTTTCCATCCATCCATCCTCCTTTCCATCCATCCTCCTTTCCATCCATCCTCCTTTCCAACCTTCCTCCTTTCCATCCATCCTCCTTTCCAACCTTCCTCCTTTCCATCCATCCTCCTTTCCATCCATCCTCCTTTCCAACCATCCTCCTTTCCAACCATCTTCCTTTCCAACCATCCATCCTCCTTTCCATCCATCCTCCTTTCCATCCATCCTCCTTTCCAACCTTCCTCCTTTCCATCCATCCTCCTTTCCATCCTTCCTCCTTTCCATCCATCCTCCTTTCCAACCATCCTTCTTTCCATCCATGTATACTCCTTTCCATCCATCCTCCTTTCCATCCATTCTCCTTTCCAACCTTCCTCCTTTCCAACCTTCCTCCTTTCCAACCATCCTCCTTTCCATCCATCCATCCTCCTTTCCATCCATCCTCCTTTCCAACCATCCTCCTTTCCATCCATCCATCCTCCTTTCCATCCATCCTCCTTTCCATCCATCCTCCTTTCCAACCTTCCTCCTTTCCATCCATCCTCCTTTCCATCCATCCTCCTTTCCAACCTTCCTCCTTTCCATCCATCCTCCTTTCCATCCATCCTCCTTTCCAACCATCCTCCTTTCCAACCATCTTCCTTTCCATCCATCCATCCTCCTTTCCATCCATCCTCCTTTCCATCCATCCTCCTTTCCATCCATCCTCCTTTCCAACCTTCCTCCTTTCCATCCATCCTCCTTTCCATCCTTCCTCCTTTCCATCCATCCTCCTTTCCAACCATCCTCCTTTCCATCCATGTATACTCCTTTCCATCCATCCTCCTTTCCATCCATTCTCCTTTCCAACCTTCCTCCTTTCCAACCTTCATCCTTTCCATCCATCCTCCTTTCCATCCATCCTCCTTTCCAACCTTCCTCCTTTGCAACCATCCTCCTTTCTATCCATCCATCCTCCTTTCCAACCTTCCTCCTTTTCAACCATCCTCCTTTCCATCCATCCATCCTCCTTTCCATCCATCCTCCTTTCCAGCCTTCCTCCTTTCCAACCATCCTCCTTTCCATCCATCCATCCTCCTTTCCATCCATCCTCCTTTCCAACCTTCCTCCTTTCCAACCATCCTCCTTTCCATCCATCCATCCTCCTTTCCATCCATCCTCCTTTCCAACCTTCCTCCTTTCCAACCATCCTCCTTTCCACCTTTCCATCCATCCATCCTCCTTTCCATCCATCCTCCATTCCAACCTTCCTCCTTTCCATCCATCCATCCTCCTTTCCAACCATCCTCCTTTCCATCCATCCATCCTCCTTTCTATCCATCCTCCTTTCCAACCTTCCTCCTTTCCATCCTTCCTCCTTTCCATCCATCCTCTTTTCCAACCATCCTCCTTTCCATCCATCCATCCTCCTTTCCAACCATCCTCCTTTCCATCCATCCATCCTCCTTTCCATCCATCCTCCTTTCCATCCATCCATCCTCCTTTCCAGCCTTCCTCCTTTCCATCCATCCTCCTTTCCATCCATCCTCCTTTCCAACCTTCCTCTTTTACATCCATCCTCCTTTCCATCCATCCTCCTTTCCATCCATCCTCCTTTCCAACCTTCCTCCTTTCCAACCATCCTCCTTTCCATCCATCCATCCTCCTTTCCATCCATCCTCCTTTCCATCTATCCTCCTTTCCAACCTTCCTCCTTTCCAACCATCCTCCTTTCCATCCATCCATCCTCCTTTCCATCCATCCTCCTTTCCATCCATTCTCCTTTCCAACCTTCCTCCTTTCCATCCATCCTCCTTTCCATCCATCCTCCTTTCAAACCTTCTTCCTTTCCATCCTTCCTCCTTTCCATCCATCCTCCTTTCCAACCATCCTCCTTTCCATCCATCCATCCTCCTTTCCATCCATCCTCCTTTCCATCCATCCATCCTCCTTTCCATCCATCCTCCTTTCCAACCATCCTCCTTTCCATCCATCCATCCTCCTTTCCATCCATCCATCCTCCTTTCCAGCCTTCCGCCTTTCCATCCATCCTCCTTTCCAACCATCCTCCTTTCCATCCATCCATCCTCCTTTGCATCCATCCTCCTTTCCATCCTTCCTCCTTTCCAACCATCCTCCTTTCCATCCATCCTCCTTTCCAACCTTCCTCCTTTCCAACCATCCTCCTTTCCATCCATCCATCCTCCTTTCCATCCATCCTCCTTTCCATCCATCCTCCTTTCCAACCTTCCTCCTTTCCATCCATCCTCCTTTCCATCCATCCTCCTTTCCAACCTTCCTCCTTTCCATCCATCCTCCTTTCCATCCATCCTCCTTTCCATCCATCCTCCTTTCCATCCATCCTCCTTTCCAACCTTCCTCCTTTCCAACCATCCTCCTTTCCATCCATCCACCCTCCTCTCCATCCATCCTCCTTTCCAACCTTCCTCCTTTCCATCTATCCTCCTTTCCATCTATCCTCCTTTCCATCCATCCTCCTTTCCATCCATCCATCCTCCTCTCCATCCATCCTCCTCTCCATCCATCCTCCTTTCCATCCATCCTCCTTTCCATCCATCCTCCTTTCCATCCATCCTCCTTTCCAACCTTCCTCCTTTCCAACCATCCTCCTTTCCATACATCCTCCTTTCCAACCTTCCTCCTTTTCAACCATCCTCCTTTCCATCCATCCATCCTCCTTTCCATTCATCCTCCTTTCCCTCCATCCTCCTTTCCAACCTTCCTCCTTTCCATCCATCCTCCTTTCCATCCATCCTCTTTTCCAACCTTCCTCCTTTCCAGCCATCCTCCTTTCCATCCATCCTCCTTTCCATCCTTCCTCCTTTCCATCCATCCTCCTTTCCATCCATCCTCCTTTCCAACCTTCCTCCTTTCCAACCATCCTCCTTTCCATCCATCCTCCTTTCCAACCTTCCTCCTTTCCATCCATCCTCCTTTCCATCCATCCTCCTTTCCATCCATCCTCCTTTCCATCCATCCTCCTTTCCATCCATCCTCCTTTCCATCCATCCTCCTTTCCCTCCATCCTCCTTTCCAACCTTCCTCCTTTCCAACCATCCTCCATTCCATCCATCCTCCTTTCCATCCATCCTCCTTTCCAACCTTCCTCCTTTCCAACCATCCTCCTTTCCATCCATCCATCCTCCTTTCCATCCATCCTCCTTTCCAACCTTCCTCCTTTCCAACCATCCTCCATTCCATCCATTCTCCTTTCCATCCATCCTCCTTTCCAACCTTCCTCCTTTCCAACCATCCTCCTTTCCATACATCCATCCTCCTTTCCAACCTTCCTCCTTTCCAACCATCCTCCTTTCCATACATCCATCCTCCTTTCCATCCATCCTCCTTTCCATCCATCCTCCTTTCCAACCTTCCTCCTTTCCATCCATCCTCCTTTCCATCCATCCTCCTTTCCAACCTTCCTCCTTTCCATCCATCCTCCTTTCCATCCATCCTCCTATCCAACCTTCCTCCTTTCCAACCATCCTCCTTTCCATCCATCTTCCTTTCCATCCATCCTCCTTTCCATCCATCCTCCTTTCCAACCTTCCTCCTTTCCAACCATCCTCCTTTCCATCCATCCATCCTCCTTTCCATCCATCCTCCTTTCCAACCTTCCTCCTTTCCATCCATCCTCCTTTCCATCCATCCTCCTTTCCAACCTTCCTCCTTTCCATCCATCCTCCTTTCCATCCATCCTCCTTTCCATCCATCCTCCTTTCCATCCATCCTCCTTTCCATCCATCCTCCTTTCCATCCATCCTCCTTTCCAACTTTCCTCCTTTCCAACCATCCTCCATTCCATCCATCCTCCTTTCCATCCGTCCTCCTTTCCAACCTTCCTCCTTTCCAACCATCCTCCTTTCCAACCTTCCTCCTTTCCAACCATCCTCCTTTCCATACATCCATCCTGCTTTCCATCCATCCTCCTTTCCATCCATCCTCCTTTCCAACCTTCCTCCTTTCCATCCATCCTCCTTTCCATCCATCCTCCTTTCCAACCTTCCTCCTTTCCATCCATCCTCCTTTCCATCCATCCTCCTTTCCATCCTTCCTCCTTTCCATCCATCCATCCTCCTTTCCAACCTTCCTCCTTTCCAACCATCCTCCTTTCCATCCATCCTCCTTTCCATCCATCCTCCTTTCCAACCTTCCTCCATTCCATCCATTCTCCTTTCCATCCATCCTCCTTTCCAACCTTCCTCCTTTCCAACCATCCTCCTTTCCATCCATCCATCCTCCTTTCCAACCTTCCTCCTTTCCAACCATCCTCCTTTCCATCCATCCTCCTTTCCAACCTTCCTCCTTTCCAACCATCCTCCTTTCCATACATCCAACCTCCTTTCCATCCATCCTCCTTTCCATCCATCCTCCTTTCCAACCTTCCTCCTTTCCATCCATCCTCCTTTCCATCCATCCTCCGTTCCAACCTTCCTCCTTTCCATCCATCCTCCTTTCCATCCATCCTCCTTTCCATCCTTCCTCCTTTCCATCCATCCTCCTTTCCAACCTTCCTCCTTTCCAACCATCCTCCTTTCCATCCATCCTCCTTTCCATCCATCCTCCTTTCCAACCTTCCTCCTTTCCAACCATCCTCCTTTCCATCCATCCATCCTCCTTTCCTTCCATCCTCCTTTCCAACCTTCCTCCTTTCCAAACATCCTCCTTTCTATCCATCCATCCTCCTTTCCATCCATCCTCCTTTCCATCCTTCCTCCTATCCAACCTTCCTCTTTTCCAACCATCCTCCTTTCCATCCATCCTCCTTTCCATCCATCCTCCTTTCCAACCTTCCTCCTTTCCAACCATCCTCCATTCCATCCATTCTCCTTTCCATCCATCCTCCTTTCCAACCTTTCTCCTTTCCAACCCTCCTTTCCATCCATCCATCCTCCTTTCCAACCTTCCTCCTTTCCAACCATCCTCCTTTCCATCCATCCTCCTTTCCAACCTTCCTCCTTTCCAACCATCCTCCTTTCCATACATCCATCCTCCTTTCCATCCATCCTCCTTTCCATCCATCCTCCTTTCCATCCATCCTCCTTTCCAACCTTCCTCCTTTCCAACCTTCCTCCTTTCCATCCATCCTCCTTTCCATCCATCCTCCTTTCCATCCTTCCTCCTTTCCATCCATTCTCCTTTCCAACCTTCCTCCTTTCCAACCATCCTCCTTTCCATCCATCCTCCTTTCCATCCATCCTCCTTTCCAACCATCCTCCTTTCCATCCATCCATCCTCCTTTCCTTCCATCCTCCTTTCCAACCTTCCTCCTTTCCAACCATCCTCCTTTCCATCCATCCATCCTCCTTTCCATCCATCCTCCTTTCCATCCATCCTCCTATCCAACCTTCCTCCTTTCCAACCATTCTCCTTTCCATCCATCCTCCTTTCCATCCATCCTCCTTTCCAACCTTCCTCCTTTCCAACCATCCTTCTTTCCATCCATCCATACTCCTTTCCATCCATCCTCCTTTCCAACCTTCCTCCTCTCCATCCATCCTCCTTTCCATCCATCCTCCTTTCCAACCTTCCTCCTTTCCAACCATCCTCCTTTCCAACCTTCCTCCTTTCCATCCTTCCTCCTTTCCATCCATCCTCCTTTCCAACCTTCCTCCTTTCCAACCATCCTCCTTTCCATCCATCCTCCTTTCCATCCATCCTCCTTTCCAACCTTCCTCCTTTCCAACCTTCCTCCTTTCCATCCATCCTCCTTTCCAACCTTCCTCCTTTCCAACCATCCTCCTTTCCATCCATCCATCCTCCTTTCCATCCATCCTCCTTTCCAACCATCCTCCTTTCCAACCATCCTCCTTTTCATCCATCCATCCTACTTTCCATCCATCCTACTTTCCATCCATCCTCCTTTCCAACCTTCCTCCTTTCCATCCATCCTCCTTTCCATCCATCCTCCTTTCCAACCTTCCTGCTTTCCATCCATCCTCCTTTCCATCCATCCTCCTTTCCATCCTTCCTCCTCTCTATCCATCCTCCTTTCCAACCTTCCTCCTTTCCAACCATCCTCCTTTCCATCCATCCTCCTTTCCATCCATCCTCCTTTCCATCCTTCTTCCTTTCCAACCATCCTCCTTTCCATCCATCCATCCTCCTTTCCTTCCATCCTCCTTTCCAACCTTCCTCCTTTCCAACCATCCTCCTTTCCATCCATCCATCCTCCTCCATCAATCCTCCTTTCCATCCATCCTCCTTTCCAACCATCCTCCTTTCCATCCATCCTCCTTTCCATCCTTCCTCCTTTCCAACCATCCTCCTTTCCATCCATCCATCCTCCTTTCCATCCATCCTCCTTTCCATCCATCCTCCTTTCCATCCTTCCTCCTTTCCATCCATTCTCCTTTCCATCCATCCTCCTTTCCATCCATCCTCCTTTCCAACCTTCCTCCTTTCCAACCTTCCTCCTTTCCATCCTTCCTCCTTTCCATCCATCCTCCTTTCCAACCTTCCTCCTTTCCAAACATCCTCCTTTCCATCCATCCTCTTTTCCAACCTTCCTCCTTTCCACCCTGTTGCACGGCGATACGAGATTAAATAAAAGAACTTAGTTGTCTCTGCATGGCAACACTTTTATGTAGTCGTTTTGTAAATAAAGGCAGATGATGTTCTTTTTCTAAATATACTGAGCTAGAAACTTAATTACTTTTACGCGAATTAACATCTGGTGCCGAAATACTCACACGAATCAGCGACTTAGAACTACGACAAAATACTGGCAAGTTATTTTTACTATTACAAAGTTTTCTATTATAAGTTATTTTTACGAAACTTTTACTATTGCGAACTACCAGAAAAATGGCGACGAAAGAAGAAAAAGTGTCGCAATTGAAGCGGAAACGAAGAACTATTCGAGGTAACATAACTCGTTTCTCAACTGAGATCAACAACATAACAGAAGTAACTTCGAATGACGATATGGAATATGCGGTAAGTCGTTTAACAACTATCTTAAATGAAATGAAAACGGTTGATAATGAAATCCATGTTCTTCTTACGGATGACGAATATGAAAATGACGTTACCCAATGTGAAACTTATACAGAAAATGCTGAGCGCGCAATTTTTAAAGCCCGAAAAAACATCCAAAATAAATTAACGCCAACTATTAACGCCAGCTATAATCTTAATTTGGGCAATGAAAATGTCAATTTGGCGACTAATTCGGTTACTAATCCATCACTTGCTGGTCAGATAACACCCGTTAACTGAACGTACACAGTGAAACTACCGACGATTAAGTTAGAACCATTTGGCGGTGAAATTGAAAATTGGCAAAGTTTTTGGGAACAATTCCAGTCTTCTGTCGACTCCAATCCAAACCTTTCAACTATTGACAAACATGTGTTCTTAAGAGGTTATTTAAAAGACGAACCTAGACGCTTAGTTGATGGTAACAGTATTGTTGCTGCCACATATGAAACCACTAAAAAGCTCCTAATGGATAGATATGGGGACAAAAATAGAATTATCCAAGCACATTTGGACTTTCTGGAGAATCTAACACCAGTACGCAACTCATCGGCAACAGCCCTAAATGAAACCTACATTGAATGTAATAGAAGACTTCAGGCCTTACGCGCACTTGGTGAAGACATTGACAGTTACGGTCGTGTACTAGCTCCAAAAATACTACGAGCGTTTCCAGATGACATTTGCAAACAGTGGATCATTCATGCCCAAAGAGAAAAATTGGCTGAAGGAAACATTACGAAAATGATGGAGTTCTTATCACAAGAAGTGCAAGGAGCATTAACTACGTTAAAAATAAAAGGTGATGTTATTGAACCGTTTACTCCAACTACTGCCTTTAACGTAAATACTAAGTTCACTTCTGTACACAAGAAAAAGAATTATACCCCATTTTGCCCCTTTTGTGAATCTTCTGGTCATTGGGCTCAGAAATGCGAAACCATTACTGACTATGACACTCGCATACAAAAGTTAAAAGGCTCTAACCGTTGTTTCTTGTGTACTAATAGAGGACACAGAATGGCAAATTGCCCTCGTAAAGACACTGCTCGCTGCACAAAATGCAAGAAGAAACACCACGTATCCATTTGTTCATCTGCACTAAGCACTGCGATCCAAAATAGTGAGGTTCATCACATTAACATACCTAAAACTTGCTTTACCCATTTACAAACTGCACGTGTGTATGTTACTGGCCCCACAGGTCTTACGAAGTTAACCCGATGCATTTTGGATGGAGGTAGCCAAACAAGCTTTGTCGATGCAAACCTCATTGACAAACTGAAATTCCCAATTGTAAGCACTGAGCAACTAAACGTACATGTTTTTGAATCTCCCAGTACTTCACGAAACATACGACGATGTGTGCAACTTTCACTTTCAAGTTTGTGGAACAAAAACTCTGTTTCTATAACAGCTTTCGAAAGTTCCAACAGATATACTTCACACCCTGCTGCCCCTGCGGACGTTGTTCGATTTGCTCGAAGCCGAAAACTAACACTTGCAGACCCTCCCGGAGACGACAACTTACGCATCGAATTGCTCATTGGTGGCGACTATTATTGGCATGTGGTCACTACGGAACCCCCGATTAAAGTTACAGAATCTCTGACCATAGTACCCTCTATTTTTGGATGGATCCTTAATGGGTCACGAACACACACCACCATCAAACATGATTCATCAGTTCACCATGTTTCTGTTCAAATTTCCGGTGATTGTTTGGACGACGAAGTGCGTTGCTTGTGGGAGTTGGATTGTATTGGTATCAAAGACACTCAAATTAGGAACAAGACTGTTCGAGAGAATGAAATTATGAGAGAATTTCACGAAACTTACCAAACTGAGGGAAATCGAAGAGTTGTGTCTCTGCCTAGAAAGCATACAACATCAATTTTGTCTACTAACATAGCTACTACCGAAAAACGTTTGAAGTCTCTCCAGAAGCGACTTGTATCTAATGATACTATGAAGAAAGAATACGATAGTTGTATGCTAAACTATGTTGTAGAAGGACACGTTGAAGTTTGCGAGCAAGAGCCTTCGAATTTAAGCACTGTATTTTACCTATCCCATCATGCTGTCAAAAAAGTAAAACTTAACGAGACCAAATGGAGGATTGTGTTCGATGCGTTATCACATGATCCAGGAATGCCTTCACTGAATGATACTTTAGAAATCGGTCCAAATCTTTTACCTGAGACAATTGGTTGTCTACTCAGACTGCGGATGCACAAATTTGCAGTCACATGTGACGGAAAAAAGGCCTTTCTACAACTAAGCCTACACGAAAGAGATAGAGATTCCACAAGATTTTTCTGGTACAAACTAACACAGAGCAAAACTAACCCAACTTTCACGGACGAAATAATTACTTACAGATTTACTCGTCTACCTTTCGGACTAGCATGCAGCCCCTTTTTGTTATGTGCTGCAACACGCGAAGTGGCTTCAAAGCACGTAAATGAATTCCCGATTGCTGCTCCGATGATCGATAAACATCTTTACATGGACGATTTTGTTGCTAGTGTTGAAACAGAATCTGAAATAGTCACACTGCATAAAGAAGTCAAAGAATTGATGCACTTAATTGAAATTCCAATGGAGAAATGGGCTACAAACTCGACAATGCTTCAGAGCCAATTAAGAGATCAAGATGAAGAATTCAAAACAACTGTTAAAGTTTTAGGCATACAGTGGAATACAGAAACTGACACTCTAGGAAATACTTTCAAAACCTCTCTCTGCTCTGTTCAAGACAAACCACTTACAAAGAGATGGCTACTCCACTGTATTGCTAGCTTCTACGATCCTTTAGGACTGTTTTCTCCATTTGTTATCTTTGGAAAAATTCTATTTCAAGATACATGGATTCTAGGAATAAAATGGGATGAAATACTCCCCTCTAACTTGGCAACTTCATGGAATGCTGCTGTCGGAGAACTTGATGACGCTAGCTCCTTTCAAATTCCTCGATTTATAGGCGTTTCATCACACGTTCCTTTTACTATTCATGTGTTTTGCGACGCATCTGAACGAGCCTATGGAGCAGTTCTATACATAGTTAGTTCTCAAGATGATCAAGCAAACGTGCATTTAGTGTGCAGTCGCAACAGACTTGCACCTATCAAGAAAGTCACCTTGCCCCGTTTGGAACTGCTAGGGGCTCTGATGGGAGCTCGATTGCTGCAATACTTCTGTGCTCAGACTAATATTCCTATGTCCAATGCAACATTGTGGAGTGATTCCCAAGTAGCTTTGGGTTGGATTCGCAGTGACCCAAATAAATGGAAGACATTTATTTGCAATCGAGTAACAGAAATTGTTTCTCTTACTAATCCTTCCCAATGGAGACATTGCCCTGGAAAGGACAATCCTGCTGATATATTATCAAGAGGTACTTCACCATCAACACTAAGACATCTAGAAGTATGGTGGCGTGATCCTAAATGGTTAATCAAACCTGAAAACTGGCCTGATTCTAATAACACTTATGAAGATTACACTCATAACTTAGAATTAAAGAAGAAGAAAGTGCAGACTCTTCACACTGTCTCTACTCTGCCAATTATCAATGCTGGAAAATACAGCTCTTACTTTAAATTGTTACGCGTGACATCTTGGGTTTTTCGCTTTATTCACAACTGCAAAACACAAGAGAAGATGGTTGGTGAATTGAATGCCACGGAACTGAATCAAGCTTGCAACTATTGGGTACAAACCGTTCAGAAGGAATCATTTCCTTTAGAATACGAAGCCTTGTCGAAATCAAAGTCACTTCCCAAGAACTCAAAAATAGAAAAATTTAACCCCCTTTTTGACAACAACTTAATACGTCTTGGAGGCCGACTGCAATTTTCTGACTTATCAGAATCGGAAAAACACCCCATCTTATTGGAAGGCTCTCACCCTTTTACAAGTTTGCTCATACACCACACACACTTAAAAATGCACCATCTAGGAGTTAGGATTGTGCTTTCTCAGCTTCGTTCTAAATGGTGGATATTAAAAGCAAGACAAGCCATTAAAAAGGTCATACACACTTGCCTTCCTTGCAAGATACTGAAGCAAAAGCGTGGTGAACAAATAGAAGCTCCATTACCTGCTGAAAGAATTCAAAAGTCGACCCCATTTGAAACAACTGGAATTGACTTTGCCGGGCCCCTCTATGTTAAAAACGAAAAATTGGTTACGAAGGCCTACATAGTCATATTTACGTGTGCTGTAACTCGAGCCATCCACTTGGAAGTAGTGTCTAATTTAAGCACTGATGTTTTCTTACTTGCACTACAACGGTTCGTATCTCGACGTTCCCTTCCTCATACTGTGTACACAGATAACGCCACAACATTCGGCGCGGCAGACAAGGAGTTGAGGTCCTTGTGGGACATCATATCCTCTTCCAAGTTACACCAGTTTTATGCTCATCACAACATGAAATGGAAATTTATCGCCTCACGAGCGGCTTGGTGGGGAGGATTTTGGGAGAGAATGATTGGTACTATCAAACAGTGTCTGCGGAAGACCCTTGGTAAAGCTTGCCTAGACACTACCAGTCTGGTCACGATTCTATGCGATATCGAAGCCGCCGTGAACAGCAGACCAATTGTCCATGAATATGGTATTACGGACGATCCGGACGAAGCACTGACACCCTCTCACTTTCTGATTGGAAAACGACTCACAACTATCCCATCTGGCCCATCGAGTTCAGACTCTGATTTAACACGCATATGGAGAAGTCGTCAACATTTAATGGACTCCTTTTGGAAAAGATGGCAGAGGGAGTATTTGATGGATTTGAGAACATTTCACCATGTGAAGAATCCACCAAAAAAAACTGAATTCCGGGTCGGAGATGTGGTCTTGTTGCAGGAAGACGTCAGACCTCGGCACACTTGGAGGAAGGCGCGCATCGAGTCAGTGATTTTAGGCCGTGACAACAAAGCCCGTACCTGCATACTGCGAGTAAATGGAGGGACAATTTCCCGTCCCGTGCAGCTGGTCATCCCCCTGGAGGTCGACCAGGGCGGGGAGGATGTTGCACGGCGATACGAGATTAAATAAAAGAACTTAGTTGTCTCTGCATGGCAACACTTTTATGTAGTCGTTTTGTAAATAAAGGCAGATGATGTTCTTTTTCTAAATATACTGAGCTAGAAACTTAATTACTTTTACGCGAATTAACACACCCATCCTCCTTTCCAACCATCCTCCTTTCCATCCATCTTTCTTTCCATCCATCCTCCTTTCCATCCATCCTGCTTTCCAACCTTCCTCCTTTCCAACCTTCCTCCTTTCCAACAATCCTCCTTTCGATCCATCCATCCTCCTTTCCATCCATCCTCCTTTCCAACCTTCCTCCTTTCCATCCATCCTCCTTTCCATCCATCCTCCTTTCCAACCTTCCTCCTTTCCAACCATCCTCCTTTCCAACCTTCCTCCTTTCCATCCTTCCTCCTTTCCATCCATCCTCCTTTCCAACCTTCCTCCTTTCCAACCATCCTCCTTTCCATCCATCCTTTCCATCCATCCTCCTTTCCAACCTTCCTCCTTTCCAACCTTCCTCCTTTCCAACCATCCTCCTTTCCATCCATCCATCCTCCTTTCCATCCATCCTCCTTTCCAACCTTCCTCCTTTCCATCCATCCTCCTTTCCATCCATCCTCCTTTCCAACCTTCCTCCTTTCCAACCATCCTCCTTTCCATCCATCCATCCTCCTTTCCATCCATCCTCCTTTCCAACCATCCTCCTTTCCAACCATCCTCCTTTTCATCCATCCATCCTACTTTCCATCCATCCTACTTTCCATCCATCCTCCTTTCCAACCTTCCTCCTTTCCATCCATCCTCCTTTCCATCCTTCCTCCTTTCCAACCATCCTCCTTTCCATCCATCCATCCTCCTTTCCTTCCATCCTCCTTTCCAACCTTCCTCCTTTCCAACCATCCTCCTTTCCATCCATCCATCCTCCTTTCCATCCATCCTCCTTTCCATCAATCCTCCTTTCCATCCATCCTCCTTTCAAACCATCCTCCTTTCCATCCATCCTCCTTTCCATCCTTCCTCCTTTCCAACCATCCTCCTTTCCATCCATGCTCCTTTCCATCCTTCCTCCTTTCCAACCATCCTCCTTTCCATCCGTACATCATCCTTTCCATCCATCCTCCTTTCCAACCTTCCTCCTTTCCAACCATCCTCCTTTCCATCCATCCATCCTCCTTTCCATCCATCCTCCTTTCCATCCATCCTCCTTTCCAACCTTCCTCCTTTCAATCCATCCTCCTTTCCATCCATCCTCCTTTCCAACCTTCCTCCTTTCCATCCATCCTATTTTCCAACCTTCCTCCTTTCCATCCATCCTCCTTTCCATCCATCCTCCTTTCCAACCTTCCTCCTTTCCATCCATCTTCCTTTTTACCATCCTCCTTTCCATCCATCCTCCTTTCCAACCTTCCTCCTTTCCAACCATCCTCCTTTCCATCCATCCATCCTCCTTTCCATCCATCCTCCTTTCCAACCTTCCTCCTTTCCATCCATCCTCCTTTCCATCCATCCTCCTTTCCATCCATCCTCCTTTCCAACCTTCCTCCTTTCCATCCATCCTCCTTTCCATCCATCCTCCTTTCCAACCATCCTCCTTTCCATCCATCCATCCTCCTTTCCATCCATCCTCCTTTCCATCCATCCATCCTCCTTTCCATCCATCCTCCTTTCCAACCTTCCTCCTTTCTATCAATCCTCCTTTCCATCCATCCATCCTCCTTTCCATCCATCCTCCTTTCCAACCTTCCTCCTTTCCATCCATCCTCCTTTCCCTCCATCCTCCTTTCCATCCATCCTCCTTTCCATCCATTCTCCTTACCATCCATCCTCCTTTCCAACCATCCTCCTTTCCATCCATCCATCCTCCTTTCCATCCATCCTCCTTTCCATCCATCCTCCTTTCCATCCATCCTCCTTTCCATCCATCCTCCTTTCCATCCATCCTCCTTTCCAACCTTCCTCCTTTCCAACCATCCTCCTTTCCATCCATCCATCCTCCTTTCCATCCATCCTTCTTTCCAACCTTCCTCCTTTCCATCTATCCTTCTTTCCATCCATCCTCCTTTCCAACCATCCTCCTTTCCATCCATCCTCCTTTCCATCCATCCTCCTTTCCATCCTTCCTCCTTTCCAACCATCCTCCTTTCCATCCATCCATCCTCCTTTCCTTTCATCCTCCTTTCCAACCTTCCTCCTTTCCAACCATCCTCCTTTCCATCCATCCATCCTCCTTTCCATCCATCCTCCTTTCCATCAATCCTCCTTTCCATCCATTCTCCTTTCCAACCATCCTCCTTTCCATCCATCCTCCTTTCCATCCTTCCTCCTTTCCAACCATCCTCCTTTCCATCCATCCTCCTTTCCATCCTTCCTCCTTTCCAACCATTCTCCTTTCCATCCATCCATCCTCCTTTCCATCCATCCTCCTTTCCATCCATCCTCCTTTCCAACCTTCCTCCTTTCAATCCATCCTCCTTTCCATCCATCCTCCTTTCCAACCTTCCTCCTTTCCATCCATCCTCCTTTCCATCCATCCTCCTTTCCAACCTTCCTCCTTTCAATCCATCCTCCTTTCCATCCATCCTCCTTTCCAACCTTCCTCCTTTCCATCTATCTTCCTTTCCATCCATCCTCCTTTCCATCCATCCTCCTTTCCAACCTTCCTCCTTTCCAACCTTCCTCCTTTCCAACCATCCTCCTTTCCATCCATCCTCCTTTCCATCCATCTTCCTTTCCAACCTTCCTCCTTTCCAACCATCCTCCTTTCCATCCATCCATCCTCCTTTCCATCCATCCTCCTTTCACTCCATCCTCCTTTCCATCCATCCTCCTTTCCAACCTTCCTCCTTTCTATCAGTCCTCCTTTCCATCCATCCATCCTCCTTTCCAACCTTCCTCCTTTCCAACCATCCTCCTGTCCATCCATCCTCCTTTCCATCCATCCATCCTCCTTTCCATCCATCCTCCTTTCCATCCATCCTCTTTTCCAACCTTCCTCCTTTCAATCCATCCTCCTTTCCATCCATCCTCCTTTCCAACCTTCCTCCTTTCCATCCATCCTATTTTCCAACCTTCCTCCTTTCCATCCATCCTCCTTTCTATCCATCCTCCTTTCCAACCATCCTCCTTTCCATCCATCCTCCTTTCCATCCTTCCTCCTTTCCAACCATCCTCCTTTCCTTCCATCCTCCTTTCCATCCTTCCTCCTTTCCAACCATCCTCCTTTCCATCCATCCATCCTCCTTTCCATCCATCCTCCTTTCCATCCATCCTCCTTTCCAACCTTCCTCCTTTCAATCCATCCTCCTTTCCATCCATCCTCCTTTCCAACCTTCCTCCTTTCTATCAATCCTCCTTTCCATCCATCCATCCTCCTTTCCATCCATCCTCCTTTCCAACCTTCCTCCTTTCAATCCATCCTCCTTTCCATCCATCCTCCTTTCCATCCATCCTCCTTTCCATCCATTCTCCTTACCATCCATCCTCCTTTCCAACCATCCTCCTTTCCATCCATCCATCCTCCTTTCCATCCATCCTCCTTTCCATCCATCCTCCTTTCCATCCATCCTCCTTTCCATCCATCCTCCTTTCCAACCTTCTTCCTTTCCAACCATCCTCCTTTCCATCCATCCATCCTCCTTTCCATCCATCCTTCTTTCCAACCTTCCTCCTTTCCATCTATCCTTCTTTCCATCCATCCTCCTTTCCAACCATCCTCCTTTCCATCCATCCTCCTTTCCATCCATCCTCCTTTCCATCCTTCCTCCTTTCCAACCATCCTCCTTTCCATCCATCCATCCTCCTTTCCTTCCATCCTCCTTTCCAACCTTCCTCCTTTCCAACCATCCTCCTTTCCATCCATCCATCCTCCTTTCCATCCATCCTCCTTTCCATCAATCCTCCTTTCCATCCATCCTCCTTTCCAACCATCCTCCTTTCCATCCATCCTCCTTTCCATCCTTCCTCCTTTCCAACCATTCTCCTTTCCATCCATCCTCCTTTCCATCCTTCCTCCTTTCCAACCATCCTCCTTTCCATCCATCCATCCTCCTTTCCATCCATCCTCCTTTCCATCCATCCTCCTTTCCAACCTTCCTCCTTTCAATCCATCCTCCTTTCCATCCATCCTCCTTTCCAACCTTCCTCCTTTCCAACCTTCCTCCTTTCCAACCTTCCTCCTTTCCAACCATCCTCCTTTCCATCCATCCATCCTCCTTTCCATCCATCCTCCTTTCACTCCATCCTCCTTTCCATCCATCCTCCTTTCCAACCTTCCTCCTTTCTATCAGTCCTCCTTTCCATCCATCCATCCTCCTTTCCAACCTTCCTCCTTTCCAACCATCCTCCTTTCCATCCATCCTCCTTTCCATCCATCCTCCTTTTCAACCTTCCTCCTTTCCAACCATCCTCCTTTCCATCCATCCATCCTCCTTTCCACCCATCCTCCTTTCCAACCATCCTCCTTTCCAACCATCCTCCTTTCCATCCATCCATCCTCCTTTCCATCCATCCTCCTTTCCATCCATCCTCCTTTCCAACCTTCCTGCTTTCCATCCATCCTCCTTTTCATCCATCCTCCTTTCCAACCATCCTCCTTTCCATCCATCCATCCTCCTTTCCATCCATCCTCCTTTCCATCCATCCATCCTCCTTTCCATCCATCCTACTTTCCAACCTTCGTCCTTTCTATCAATCCTCCTTTCCATCCATCCATCCTCCTTTCCATCCATCCTCCTTTCCAACCTTCCTCCTTTCCATCCATCCTCCTTTCCATCCATCCTCCTTTCCATCCATCCTCCTTTCCATCCATCCTCCTTTCCATCCATTCTCCTTTCCATCCATTCTCCTTACCATCCATCCTCCTTTCCAACCTTCCTCCTTTCCAACCATCCTCCTTTCCATCCATCCATCCTCCTTTCCATCCATCCTCCTTTCCATCCATCCTCCTTTCCATCCATCCTCCTTTCCAACCTTCCTCCTTTTCAACCATCCTCCTTTCCAACCTTCCTCCTTTCCAACCTTCCTCCTTTCCATCCATCTTCCTTTTTACCATCCTCCTTTCCATCCATCCTCCTTTCCAACCTTCCTCCTTTCCAACCATCCTCCTTTCCATCCATCCATCCTCCTTTCCATCCATCCTCCTTTCCAACCTTCCTCCTTTCCATCCATCCTCCTTTCCATCCATCCTCCTTTCCATCCATCCTCCTTTCCAACCTTCCTCCTTTCCATCCATCCTCCTTTCCATCCATCCTCCTTTCCAACCATCCTCCTTTCCATCCATCCATCCTCCTTTCCATCCATCCTCCTTTCCATCCATCCATCCTCCTTTCCATCCATCCTCCTTTCCAACCTTCCTCCTTTCTATCAATCCTCCTTTCCATCCATCCATCCTCCTTTCCATCCATCCTCCTTTCCAACCTTCCTCCTTTCCATCCATCCTCCTTTCCCTCCATCCTCCTTTCCATCCATCCTCCTTTCCATCCATTCTCCTTACCATCCATCCTCCTTTCCAACCATCCTCCTTTCCATCCATCCATCCTCCTTTCCATCCATCCTCCTTTCCATCCATCCTCCTTTCCATCCATCCTCCTTTCCATCCATCCTCCTTTCCATCCATCCTCCTTTCACTCCATCCTCCTTTCCATCCATCCTCCTTTCCAACCTTCCTCCTTTCAATCCATCCTCCTTTCCATCCATCCTCCTTTCCAACCTTCCTCCTTTCTATCAATCCTCCTTTCCATCCATCCATCCTCCTTTCCATCCATCCTCCTTTCCAACCTTCCTCCTTTCAATCCATCCTCCTTTCCATCCATCCTCCTTTCCATCCATCCTCCTTTCCATCCATTCTCCTTACCATCCATCCTCCTTTCCAACCATCCTCCTTTCCATCCATCCATCCTCCTTTCCATCCATCCTCCTTTCCATCCATCCTCCTTTCCATCCATCCTCCTTTCCATCCATCCTCCTTTCCAACCTTCTTCCTTTCCAACCATCCTCCTTTCCATCCATCCATCCTCCTTTCCATCCATCCTTCTTTCCAACCTTCCTCCTTTCCATCTATCCTTCTTTCCATCCATCCTCCTTTCCAACCATCCTCCTTTCCATCCATCCTCCTTTCCATCCATCCTCCTTTCCATCCTTCCTCCTTTCCAACCATCCTCCTTTCCATCCATCCATCCTCCTTTCCTTCCATCCTCCTTTCCAACCTTCCTCCTTTCCAACCATCCTCCTTTCCATCCATCCATCCTCCTTTCCATCCATCCTCCTTTCCATCAATCCTCCTTTCCATCCATCCTCCTTTCCAACCATCCTCCTTTCCATCCATCCTCCTTTCCATCCTTCCTCCTTTCCAACCATTCTCCTTTCCATCCATCCTCCTTTCCATCCTTCCTCCTTTCCAACCATCCTCCTTTCCATCCATCCATCCTCCTTTCCATCCATCCTCCTTTCCATCCATCCTCCTTTCCAACCTTCCTCCTTTCAATCCATCCTCCTTTCCATCCATCCTCCTTTCCAACCTTCCTCCTTTCCAACCTTCCTCCTTTCCAACCTTCCTCCTTTCCAACCATCCTCCTTTCCATCCATCCATCCTCCTTTCCATCCATCCTCCTTTCACTCCATCCTCCTTTCCATCCATCCTCCTTTCCAACCTTCCTCCTTTCTATCAGTCCTCCTTTCCATCCATCCATCCTCCTTTCCAACCTTCCTCCTTTCCAACCATCCTCCTTTCCATCCATCCTCCTTTCCATCCATCCTCCTTTTCAACCTTCCTCCTTTCCAACCATCCTCCTTTCCATCCATCCATCCTCCTTTCCACCCATCCTCCTTTCCAACCATCCTCCTTTCCAACCATCCTCCTTTCCATCCATCCATCCTCCTTTCCATCCATCCTCCTTTCCATCCATCCTCCTTTCCAACCTTCCTGCTTTCCATCCATCCTCCTTTTCATCCATCCTCCTTTCCAACCATCCTCCTTTCCATCCATCCATCCTCCTTTCCATCCATCCTCCTTTCCATCCATCCATCCTCCTTTCCATCCATCCTACTTTCCAACCTTCGTCCTTTCTATCAATCCTCCTTTCCATCCATCCATCCTCCTTTCCATCCATCCTCCTTTCCAACCTTCCTCCTTTCCATCCATCCTCCTTTCCATCCATCCTCCTTTCCATCCATCCTCCTTTCCATCCATCCTCCTTTCCATCCATTCTCCTTTCCATCCATTCTCCTTACCATCCATCCTCCTTTCCAACCTTCCTCCTTTCCAACCATCCTCCTTTCCATCCATCCATCCTCCTTTCCATCCATCCTCCTTTCCATCCATCCTCCTTTCCATCCATCCTCCTTTCCAACCTTCCTCCTTTTCAACCATCCTCCTTTCCATCCATCCATCCTCCTTTCCATCCATCCTTCTTTCCAACCTTCCTCCTTTCCATCTATCCTTCTTTCCATCCATCCTCCTTTCCATCCATCCTCCTTTCCATCGATCCTCCTTTCCTACCTTCCTCCTTTCCAACCATTCTCCTTTCCATCCATCCTCCTTTCCATCCATCCTCCTTTTCAACCTTCCTCCTTTCCAACCATCCTCCTTTCCAACCATCCTCCTTTCCATCCATCCATCCTCCTTTCCATCCATCCTCCTTTCCATCCATCCTCCTTTCCATCCATCCTCCTTTCCAACCTTCCTCCTTTCCAACCATCCTCCTTTCCATCCATCCATCCTCCTTTCCATCCATCCTTCTTTCCAACCTTCCTCCTTTCCATCTATCCTTCTTTCCATCCATCCTCCTTTCCATCCATCCTCCTTTCCATCCATCCTCCTTTCCAACCTTCCTCCTTTCCAACCATCCTCCTTTCCATCCATCCTCCTTTCCATCCATCCTCCTTTCCATCCATCCTCCTTTCCAACCTTCCTCCTTTCCAACCATCCTCCTTTCCATCCATCCTCCTTTCCATCCATCCTCCTTTCCAACCTTCCTCCTTTCCATCCATCCATCATCCTTTCCATCCATCCTCCTTTCCATCCATCCTCCTTTCCAACCTTCCTCCTTTCTATCAATCCTCCTTTCCATCCATCCATCCTCCTTTCCAACCTTCCTCCTTTCCAACCATCCTCCTTTCCATCCATCCTCCTTTCCATCCATCCTCCTTTCCAACCTTCCTCCTTTCCAACCATCCTCCTTTCCATCCATCCTCCTTTCCATCCATCCTCCTTTCCAACCTTCCTCCTTTCCATCCATCCTCCTTTCCAACCATCCTCCTTTCCATCCATCCATCCTCCTTTCCATCCATCCACCTTTCCAACCTTCCTCCTTTCCAACCATCCTCCTTTCCATCCATCCATCCTCCTTTCCATCCATCCTCCTTTCCAACCTTCCTCCTTTCCATCCATCCTCCTTTCCAACCATCCTCCTTTCCATCCATCCATCCTCCTTTCCAACCTTCCTCCTTTCCATCCATCCTCCTTTCCAACCTTCCTCCTTTCTATCAATCCTCCTTTCCATCCATCCATCCTCCTTTCCAACCTTCCTCCTTTCCAACCATCCTCCTTTCCATCCATCCTCCTTTCCATCCATCCTCCTTTCCAACCATCCTCCTTTCCAACCTTCCTCCTTTCCAACCATCCTCCTTTCCATCCATCCATCCTCCTTTCCATCCATCCTCCTTTCCAACCATCCTCCTTTCCAACCATCCTCCTTTCCAACCATCCTCCTTTCCATCCATCCATCCTCCTTTCCATCCATCCTCCTTTCCATCCATCCTCCTTTCCAACCTTCCTGCTTTCCATCCATCCTCCTTTCCATCCATCCTCCTTTCCAACCATCCTCCTTTCCATCCATCCATCCTCCTTTCCATCCATCCTCCTTTCCATCCATCCATCCTCCTTTCCATCCATCCTCCTTTCCAACCTTCCTCCTTTCTATCAATCCTCCTTTCCATCCATCCATCCTCCTTTCCATCCATCCTCCTTTCCAACCTTCCTCCTTTCCATCCATCCTCCTTTCCATCCATCCTCCTTTCCATCCATCCTCCTTTCCATCCATTCTCCTTACCATCCATCCTCCTTTCCAACCTTCCTCCTTTCCAACCATCCTCCTTTCCATCCATCCATCCTCCTTTCCATCCATCCTCCTTTCCATCCATCCTCCTTTCCATCCATCCTCCTTTCCAACCTTCCTCCTTTCCAACCATCCTCCTTTCCATCCATCCATCCTCCTTTCCATCCATCCTTCTTTCCAACCTTCCTCCTTTCCATCTATCCTTCTTTCCATCCATCCTCCTTTCCATCCATCCTCCTTTCCATCCATCCTCCTTTCCAACCTTCCTCCTTTCCAACCATCCTCCTTTCCATCCATCCTCCTTTCCATCCATCCTCCTTTCCATCCATCCTCCTTTCCAACCTTCCTCCTTTCCAACCATCCTCCTTTCCATCCATCCTCCTTTCCATCCATCCTCCTTTCCAACCTTCCTCCTTTCCATCCATCCATCATCCTTTCCATCCATCCATCCTCCTTTCCATCCATCCTCCTTTCCAACCTTCCTCCTTTCCAACCATCCTCCTTTCCATCCATCCATCCTCCTTTCCAACCTTCCTCCTTTCCATCCATCCTCCTTTCCAACCTTCCTCCTTTCCATCCATCCTCCTTTCCAACCATCCTCCTTTCCATCCATCCATCCTCCTTTCCATCCATCCTCCTTTCCAACCTTCCTCCTTTCCAACCATCCTCCTTTCCATCCATCCATCCTCCTTTCCATCCATCCTCCTTTCCATCCATCCTCCTTTCCAACCTTCCTCCTTTCCATCCATCCTCCTTTCCATCCATCCTCCTTTCCATCCATCCTCCTTTCCATCCATCCTCCTTTCCATCCATCCTCCTTTCCAACCTTCCTCCTTTCCAACCATCCTCCTTTCCATCCATCCATCCTCCTTTCCAACCTTCCTCCTTTCCAACCATCCTCCTTTCCAACCATCCTTCTTTCCATCCATCCATCCTCCTTTCCATCATCCTTTTAAACATTTGAAGAAGTTCTTAATCTTTCTTAATCCACACGAAACTCCATTTCCTGTTGTTATTCCTCTCCTTCTACATCTGTTGTCTTTTCCAGGCATTGTTTATGTGCCTGTTTATGATGAATAAAAAGGATTAAATGCTGCTGATATTTTTCGAAATTTTCAATTTTGTTCATTTTTCGTGATGAGTGAAACATAAGATGAAGATTATATTGTTCGAAATGTCAATTTTGTTCATTTTTCATGATGAGTGAAACATAAAATGATGATTGTATTGCTCGAAATGTTCAATTTTGATGATTTTTGTATTTTTTTCCGATCCAACGAAAACATCTGGTAAATGCTCGCCGTTTCCGAATCTTTGCAATATTGAGACCCTCGCAGGTGCCATAACGTGTCCTATATCTATCCTGATTTTTGTTGCAAGATGTTTCTGCTTTTGGACTGTCGCTAATGGCACCGCGTGTCCCTTCTCCTGGGAAGCATTCGACCCTGTTGACAAGCAAATCCTGATGGTGGTGGAATTTGACAGCTCTCAGACTGTCGGGAGTCTCCAAGATGTTATTCGATGTTGCATCCTGTTGTTTTTCGGACGGGAGACATCCATTGATGTTAAAATTAGTCTGTTTTATTGGACAGGTGTTGTTCCATGTTGAGTTGTCAATGGCTGTCACGATTTGTTGGTGTCGTTCATTCCAGTGATTTTCCCAGTATATGAACTCCTCTCGGATCTTTACCCTCTCTTCCAGTACTTCAGATGGTGTTAGATGGTATTTATCTTTTGAGGCACAAGCAGGATAGTTATTCTTGTCCTCTGTACTGGTTTTCATAATGGACTTGGCTGAGCTGCGAAATTTTTTAAAAATGCATTTAAATAAAAATTGCTGTTCAATATATTATGAGTGAAACAGAATGCTGAATCAATTCTTTTTATTAGTTTATATTTTAAAATTTTCTCTCAAGTTCCTTTTACAGCAATAATTTTTTTTTATGTGTAAAATTGATTTACTATTTATAAATAGCACTTATTTAATAGCAAGTAAAGAGAAATAGCAAGTAGTAGTAAGTTGCAAGTTAAAACTGGCACCATTTGAAGAATGATCAAAAATCTGTATGTAAAGTTAGTTTTTAATCAAACACTATTATTAGGGGTGTGTACAAATTTGTATTAATTTACTTTTCAGTTTTTTCTGTCTCATGTTTTGGGGAAAAAGAACACCTGAAACAAGCGAATGGGAATACTAAACAGCCGAGAAGCAGAGACTCATCAGCATTCAGTTTACTGCGCAGATTATTACAGCATCTGAAGATTATTTTTCATCCAAGTTTTATTTTTATTTTTAAAAAGCATACAAACAAATAGGGACGATTGCGTCGATTCCTTTTAAAATTGTTTCTAATAAAAAAATAAAACCCGAGTTTAGAGAACACCACAAATGAACAAAGTAGATAATTTTATTTTTCTGTCACTTGATTACACGAACTGTATGAGGCATTGTACGTTAGCCGAATTCCAGTTTTTAAGTATTTTTGCATAAAAGTTAACTTAAATTTAAGCAACATAAAGTTTTTATGCATACTTTTTAAGGACCTTAGGTTTTCAAAATTTGCTATATGTTTGATTAAACTGAATTTTTACAATAATAATCTTTGTTGATTGGATTGAAGCTGCAGACTAATTTTGATTTATGAGGATAATGTTGCTGATTCACTTCATAAGCTCTGCTACCGAGTTCACTAGCAAGTAACAAAAAGCTCATCCTGTGAACTTTTAATCTGTCGTAAAAAAGCTGAATTAAAAGAACACCATAAGGAACCAAGAAAAAGATTAATTTTTCTGTGACTTGATTACAGGCATAACTGTATGGAGGACTGTATGCAAGTTTCATTCCATTTAAGTACCCTTGTATAGAATGTAACTTGAGTTTAAACTACATAAATTTTCATGCATATTTTTTATAGACTTATAGTTTACAAAATTTGCTATACATTAGATTAAGCTGAATTTTTTCAATAATAATCATTGTTGATTGTGTTAAGGTGCAAACTAATTTAAATGTTTTAAAATAATATATTGCAGATTCACTTCTTAAAATCTGCTACCGAGCTCACCTTTAAAATACAAAAATGTTCTAAAACAGAAAATTTGCTCAGAGATTGATCTTAATATGGTATCAACCTGAGAGTTGCCATTGAGCATGGAAATCATACAACTTTAAAATTAAAAATAATATTCATAAAATATGCAAAATATTACTTACAGCTTTCCGCAGATGTTACGCAAGATCTTTTCCATGTTTTTATTAAAAATGTTTTTGGCGAAATATGAATTAAAAATAAAATTTTGTAAGCGGGAATCTTATTTGATGCTGAAAAAAATTTTGAAAGAGTGAAAGGAATCTTACATTGTTCAATTCTTTACCAATTTCTTTCATTGTTTAAATTCATAGTGAAGTTCTTTGCTCGGGTATTTTTGGATTGTTGCTAAAGACAAACAATGCTCCAACAATACCCCGCTTTTTCTAAATTTTTATTTTAAAGTTTAACAGACCATCTCAAATAGTACAAGAATAAGAAATTATTTAAACAATTGTTGAGAAATTATTAAACATTCATCATTTATAATACTTAGAGTTTTATTACCAAACATTTATTCACATTTTTGTAATTATATGAATATTTAATACAAGCGTGTACTGACAGTAAAACAAGTTACCCATAAGGGTGCCTTTTTACTGACAGAATAGGCAGAAATGTGGAGATCGCCTTTGAAATTCCTTGCACAGAAGGCTTCCGAAAGAAGCGAAAATAAAAAATACAATAAACAAATAAAAGAATAAAAACGACATTGGGGAGACATTTTATTTGATAAAAATATACATAAATAGATTAATTTCATCATGTAAATACACGCAGAAATTATTCCACGATAAAATATTTATGTCTACCAAGAAAAAACATTTGATTTTTTTTTTGCAGGAAAAAAAAAGAAATTCTACGGACCTGAAATTTTTGTTTTGTTTGAAAAATAGTTTTCTTAAAGATTCACCTAAAAATAAATTTAATTTTATGTAATAAATAATACTAGTAATTGATGAAAAGTTCACTATCATTATTGGTTAATGAGAAGCTGGATGTCTGGAGTGTTCTCCCCCCTTAAATTACACGCCACTGCCTACAATTCTTTGATTTATTGTTCGGCTTCTCCTTCGGTAAAGTCCTATGGAAAAATCTCGAATGAATTTTACATTGAATATGCATAATATTTAGTTGTAACCGTGACTGAGTATACTACAGTCGGACTTCTATTTAACGAACTTCCATTTTACGAATTTCTCTATTTTGGAAATTTCTTCGTTAAATAACTTCCAAATAGCGAAGTGGATTTTCTATTCAACGAATTTTTTTTGAGGTCTGCTTTCTCTATTTCCCAAAATATTTGAGGAAATTATAAACTTGTTAACGCATTTTATGGGGGAAATGACCTTGAATAGATTTTCGCATCCCCTTAACTTTCAGAGAAAGCAGTAAAATTCCTCTGGCAATCAAAAATTAAAACCCTTAATTATAGGAAAAAGAAAAACTCCAAGATGTTTTAAGGGCATAAAATCTTTGGAGGTTGATTATGAATTCAACAAAAAATCAAAGATGACATCAGAAATTTGTGAAAAATGGATTCAAAAGTTCGACAAACTTATGATTGCAGAGCATCGAAAAATTGCTCTAATTTTCGACAATTGCCCTGCCCATTCAAGGGAAATCAACAAAAAACTGAAAAACATTAGTTTTTTACTTGCCTCCAAACACTACATCGAAGCTACAACCAATGGATCAAGGGGTGATTCAAAACTTTAAACTGCACTACCGCAAAAGAATTGTACGAAAAGTTATCACTGCTCTTGAAAATAAGCAATCTATGCCAAAGATCTATTTGCGAGAAAGCATAACAGAAATTTCCAAAGCATGGAACTATGATGTTACAGATCGTACCATTCGTAACAGTTTTGCTAAAGCTAGATTCTTTGTCAACGCTGAGAATTTGGAAAGTGAGGACGAGGATGATATTCCTTTAGAAGAACTTAAAAAAATGTGGGTACAGCTAAGAGAGAACCACGAAATTAATGATGATGTGCGGATTAAGGATTTTCTTTCTATTGATTCTGAAGCTGAAACCACCGAAACATTAACTGAATCGGATATTTTGGACGGTGTGAAAAATAAAAACAATAAAGCTATAAATTGAGAGGAAGACGAAGAAGATGAAGACGGAAATGATGAAGAAATTAGCAAACCTTCATATGATGAAATGTTAAAATCATTTGAAACAATTCGTCGTGGATTGTAGTTTGAGGAGAATTCGCCTGAAGGAATTTATGGTGGATTACAAAAATGCGAGACCTATTATGAGAAAAAACACTTTTTCAAACGAAAAACTCAGACAAATTAACGGACTTTATCAGTAGCAATTAAAATTAAGAACGCATGTGAAAATGTATACTTAAAATTACATTTATAATAAATGCAGCAATAATTTTAATATATAAAAATTTAGCATTTTTATTCAGGGGAAAATACATGTAGCATGATAGTGTAACACTGGATAATGTTTTGTTCTATTCTTACTTTCATTGCAGATTTCTTTTACGGGTAAGATTTATAAAATAATTAATAGATAATAATTTGCATGATAAAGGTGTATCAATTGCAATTTTAATTATTTCTAGTATCAATGAATTTAAAACCTGTTCTACGCTGTGTAAGTATTTCAAAAGATGATTTTCTATTTAACGAATTTTCCATATAACGAACTTTTTTTCGGGATTTAGCGACTTCGTTAAATAGAGGTCCGATTGTAATTTTATCCCCAAACAAACTTTTTTTTTTGAGGAAAAGTTCGAAGGTTGGTTACTTAAATAATATTTTAAAGCTCCACATTTTTTAAAGCTTCATTAAATTAAAATAATTCTTTTTTAGAAAACTATTAGCAGTCAACAGAAGTCAAAGTTGTTGCTGCAGCTAAAGAGCTTATTTATCACGTAAGCTCCAATGAGGTGCTCCAGGTTCGAATCCCAGCGGTGGCTAGTTTATGCGAATTATGCTCCCTGCTCAAAACGGCCACAGTACTGACGTAAAATATCCTCAATCCTCATTGGTAGACGGGATTTGGTTTAGAATCTTCTCGCCATGACCCTAACCGTGGGAGTTTTATGTCGTTTTACTCACAATGCAACGCAAATGCTGGTTAGTTCCATCAAAAAGTCCTCCGCGAAGGCAACATTCCTTCCAATACTTGATCCAGGAATTCCTTTGTCTTCTGGGTTGGGTTCAAAATGAAAAAGTCTACGGAGTTGAACATTGATAATCGTGAACTCAGATTTGGGTCGGTTATTCAACGCCGGTTATGAAATAAAATGAAAAAAAAACTTTTTTCCCCTATTAAAAAATAAAAGAATGTATATTTGAAAGGACAACAAGGATATTCTTAAGGGGTGAAAAGTGAGAAAAGGCTTGTTTTTAGGGGACATTCTGTTAGGGACACATTTGCCAAGGAATATAAACTTTTGTTCGTTTATGTCGCTATCGGTTTTCTAAGCGCTTTAAGAGTTCATTCCAAAATAACTTTTTGAAAAAAATCAATGCGTCAATGAATACCATCATATGTTGATTTGATAATTTAGACAGCTGGATTATGAATATGCAATCACGCCATGTGCAAACCACGTCTATTTTTATCTTGAATTTCCGTATAGAAATTAAATATTTATAAACAACGTATAATAATTTTTCATCGCTAAATACCTATGATATTTTTGTCTTATTATTATTATTAGAACATTTTAAAAAATTTTGTAAATTTTTTGAAAATTTTGTGCAGATTTTTTATTTTTATTTTAAAGAACTTTTTTTTTTTTTTTTTTTTTTTTTTTTGTATTTAAGTATGTTCCTATTTAAACATTTAATGAATTTTTGCATACAGTGCCCAAAAAATAATAAATAAATAAATAAACGGATCACCATAAATAACTTTTGACCTAATGAACGGATCTTCATGTTCTGGGACTCCATCTTAATAGTTCGAGGGGGTAACCTCAAATATGCTCATTAATTAGTGTAAATGATATTTTTAGAAAATACGTATTTTCTCTGAATAAATAACTTTTTTTTCGACGGATTCGGATTGTTATCCCTCAAATTCTTTGGGTTTGCGCAATCTGCGAAACATGGTCTCTATAGTTTGGTCAGGAAAGTTGCTCAAAGGTTGAACCCCTTAATGTTAATTTTACTTTTTGCATATGTTACCACATTTCGAGAACTTTTTAAGCGAATTGAAAAATGATTGCACACAATTATAAAACAGGTTTGTACAAAGATGATTCCATGCAAAATATATTTTGCAATAAATATTTATTATTTTACTTAATAATAGTCGAAAAAGTTTGAATTGTGAGATATACAATTCTTTACATCACTTGTGTAATTTTGAATTGCGAAATACGAACTTTGAGTATAATCAGTAGAATAGTTCCCGAGAAATGAAAATTTTAAAATTTTGAGTTACTCAGAAACTGTTTAACCGATTTAGCTTAAATTTTGTATTTTGCGATTTAAATTCTGATTCTTTAAAATAATGTAAATAATTGTATACCTCAGAAGTAAAATTTGTTTCGACTATAATAAAATAAAATTATTAGACTCTTATTCTCATTTATAGAACTGAAACTATAGTATGTCAATTTATGTACTTTTATAAGTTCTTGATTCATGTTGTTTTTTGCGTTAGCTTACATAGCAGAAAGTATGCCATATTCTTCGTTGGACTAAATTCATATTTATCGAATCCAATTAATTCATTGGCATAAGGTCTTAATAAATATAATAATTTCTTTTCTTTTACTTTACGCTCAATTTGGCGTCTTAGTTGTTTTCGTCGAAAATTAAGAATCGCGCTTAATCGGCACTTTAGATTATTTCTGAATAGATATTTACATGCCTAAATGAAATTTTTACATGCATCGGGCATGTTAGGAAATATGATTTTAAAACTCTGATAATTGATATAGTTGACTGTTGTACTGTAATTTTTATTGTAAACTGAATTGAATTATTGAATATTGAATATATTTCCATTGAATTATTGAATATATTTCTAAGAAGAAAAAAAAATAGCTGTTACCACCAGACTTTAAAAATTTAAATTTTAAGTTAGTGGTCAGTGACCGGTAGATTCTAAATAACTTGGTCGCCACATTTTCCTCAAACCTAATGAGTCAGTGACTGATAGCGATATAGGTTCTTTTTATTTAAAAGACACATTTTTAAAAAAAAAAATTCATATTAGAAATAATTTACCGCTATAAAATGTCAATTCAACAATAAAAATAATTTAAATATATGACAAAATTTATTTAAGCATACTGAATTTAAAGAACTTCATTTCAAATTATTTGGGAGAGTCACGGTGACTTAGGGGATAGAGCGTTCGCCTTCCAATGAGGCGAACCGGGTTCGAATCCCAGTCGATACGAATTCCGCATCCGGCTTGCATCAACGTGAAATATCCTCAGTAGTAGACGGATCATGGGTTAGAGCCCCCCTTGCAGTCAGGCTAACCGTGGGAGGTTCTCTTGGCCTTCTTCTCCATGTAACGCAAATGCGGGTTAGTTCCACCAGAAAGTCCTCCACGTAGGCAAATTTATCCCGATACTCGATCCAGGAGTTCCCTTGTCTTCTGGATTGAGTTCCAAATTACAAGTCTACGGAGATGAACATTAGTAGTCGTAAATCCATAAAATTGAGGCGACTGTTCAACTACGGTTGTATAAAAAAAATTATTTGGGGGTCAAATACATTTAATTTGAATTGTTAAGAAATTCCCATTATCTATGAATCTTTCTATCACTAAGTGACAGATTCTAAAGAATCAAAATTTTGAATGGAAACATTGAACATCTGACGAAAAATTCTGCTTTCTAGTATCTTTCTACATAAATGTATTTATAAACAATTTTCAAAAAAAAAAATAAAAAAAAAGGTAATATAAATAATAAGAAATAAATAAAATAAATGATTGGAAAAAGTGGCAGGTTGTTTATATAATTTAAGTCGCCTACTGGTATCTCACCACCTCGCTGGTGGAGAATGGTTATTGTCAGTTCTAGCTACCACATACGTAAAACTATTAATTTTCATCGATATTTATTTGCAATCAGTTTGCTTATGAAGATAGAATTTCTTGTTCAATTAAGAAGCTCTACTCTAATATTAAACTTAAACTGCGTTGATCCGAATATTAAAATATTTAGTTGACTAGACCCGAATCGGTAAAAAATTACATTTTTAGAAATATCTTAAAATTAACCAAATTTAAGCAATTATTATTCTGCAAAAGAATAAATGTTTCGAAAATGCCAATTAATTTACAAATTATAAACTAAAAAACATATTAGTAGTTAAAATCGCTTAAAAATGAGTAAAATTAACCTTTTATTTAAAAAAATAATTCCCATAGAAGATTAATTAAAAAATTTTTGAACTCTGGTAGTATTATTTATCAATTATAATAAAATTAAATAAATTATAAGGTTAATTTTGTATTACCGAGGGAAAGAATTTTTTAAATTACCAACTTACTTAAATAAGCTCTTAGTATTTTAACTCTCAATATTTTTAAAAATACCTTTCAATTATACAAGTATTGCCTATTATTTGTAATATAAATTTTATAATATCAGTTTGATGATATCAATGGCGAGAACTCTTTTTTTTATTTATAAAACAACTTAAACAACAACTTAATTGGTATAATTACTTATACCAATTAAGTAATTATACCAATTAAGTTGTTGTGAAAACAACTTAATTGATATAATTACTAACTTAATTGAAATAATTTATTGGCATTCCCTTTCAACTAAAAAATATTTGTCTAATAATCATTTTATATTATCGATGGATAGAATTTTTCAAGCCGCTAACTTCATTGAAATAAGCTAACAGTATTTCCTTTTAGCTAACAGTATTATATAATAATGTATATTGATATTTTTAATATTATTTTTATATTATCAATGGAGAAAATTCTTTAAACCACTAACTTAATTGAAATAAGCTATTGGTATTATCTTCCAATTATAATAGTATTACCCCATATTTATAATATCAATTTTATAGTATCAGTAGTTAATAATTAATCAGTAAATAATTAGAATTATTAGAGAGATGATTGAGAATAATTAATTTATTGAGAGTTATGGCTATTGCATCTGTTTTTTGTTTTAACAAAATTAGCCAGTTTTGTTAGCCAGTTAGGTTTCTGATTTTAACTAACAAATGGGCAGTTGCATGCAGGCATGTGACCAGCAAGATGTTTAATCTATTCAATGGTTTGCAAAGCTACATTTCTTGTTTGTCATTGCAATGACTATAATTTCTTATGCATCTGTTCCCTAACTGTAGCTCTTTGGATCGCATGGTTGATAGATTCAGATAAAGTTGTTCTTTTTTTTTTTATCACTTATCATTCTTACTTTAAATTGTTTATCTGCAAAAACTTTTCTTGCACAATTTCTGCACAAGTAAGTTTTTTTTTAAAACTCTTTTGGGGGAACGAATATGTTTATGAACCTTCAAATTCACTTTTTTCAGTGACAGTTTTATTAAGATTATACAATGACAATTTCAATAAAATAGTTTGCATGAACTTTATGAAGAAGAAAGGGAAGAGAGCCATGTTAAGACCAAACTGTATTGTAAAATCTCAGAAGATATGTTAAATCCAACTCATGCTCGCGGATAATCTTCAGGAATGTTTCTCACACTGTCGCCAATAGCCTATTGTGCAGCTCTAGTACGAAGTATTTAAAATATTATTATCGAATCGTGCTCATAACAATCGAGTTTAACAAATGTTTTTTAACTGTCCAAAAATCTTTTTTGAAAACTCTCACATTAAACGAGAACAACGCATTTCCAAAATCCACTGTTGCTATAGCAACCGGAAAAGCGTCTGCGCATGACCGTTTTCCCAATGATACCTTGCTGCAAATGACGTCAAAAGATCAGAATTATGGCTGCCTGCTTGGCTATTGTTTGGATAGCTGCTCTGATATCCCTTTCGCTTGCGTCTGTTGCTCCTAACATTGAAGAATACCAGCTCGATCGGGTAAATATCGATAGAACAGTATTAAATCTTTTTTTAATTCGTAATTTATTTTGAAAAATAAACAATACTTTAATTTTATCACCATTGACAGCTGTTCGATATCAGGAAAAATGTTCTAGAATTCATTGTCTAAAAACTATTGAATGCAGAACAATCATTTAAATAAAAAGAAATATTATATTAAGAATCATAAAAAATATTCTAAAAAAAATATGTCATGTGTTTATTATATTTCATAATAATGTTTCATTAATAATCAAAAAAATGTGAAACATTTTATAATTTTCACAACTTGTTTTTTTATCTAAATAAAAATTAATTTCATTTTTATCATATATCCGATTTAGCATATATTCTGTCTTTTCATCATATTTCTTTTTATTATATTTCTTAATATCATAATTCATTAATCCTAGATAATATGTAACAGATCGGTGTATAATTTGAACAATTTGTTCCTCTTTTTATAAATAAACAATAATTTTCTTTCTTTTCATAAATCAGTTTTATCTTATCTGTTGTCTTTTCAAGCTACATAATTTACATTTCTTCTTCTAATTTTAACATTACTAATATATTTATATTTTAACATAACTAATTTTAACTTAATTTACATTTCCTCTTCTTTATTTCTTCTCCTACATTCTATCTTCTCATTGCTACTTCTTCACATTTCCTTGAAAATATGAATTAGTATAAGAAATTTTCAACTTTTTTTCATTAACGATTTATTTATTTTCAATTTAATAATGATAATAATAAAAGCAAAATTAGTTATCTTTAAATAAATTCTATACGGCAAAAATAGTTTATGCGAGTAAAATATTACTTAATAAATTAAAGAGAATTTTTTTTAATGTTTTAATATTTTTTTCCAGTACAAATTAAGTTTTAACAACTTGTTATTTAATTTCTAAATAAACACTAATTTTCTTTTATCTTCATTGACAATTTTTCACATTCTACTTAATAAGGATGATTTTATGTGTAACAAAATTTAATTTATATTTTTTATAAAATTAAAATATTAATTTAGAAATTATTTAATAACATTATTTTCTTTAATAACAAAAATATAAAATGGTGTTCTACGACACGGAGGTTCAACTTTTATAAAACTTATTCAGTTTTTTAAAAGTTGAGTTAAGAAACTAACGTTAAGTTTATCGTTTGACGGTTAACGGTTGTTAATCATTAAACGGTTGATTTTTCGATTGATTCAATTCTTAATCTTCCCGCGAATCAAATTTTTAAACACTTCTTCAGGAAATTAAACAACAGTAAAAAGTTAAAATCTTAAAGAATAATAAAATACAATTTACGATTTTTACAAACTTAAGGAACATTCCTAGTGAATGTTGTTTGATCTTTCTACTTTAAGTGCAGCAAATTCTCAATTTCTAACTAATTGTTATTTAGATGAAAAAGTAACAAACTTTTATTTAGATTTGAACTTTGATTTAGATGAAAAAGTAACAAAAAAATTACTGTCGTTGCAGTGTCGTAAAATATTTTGCATTAAAAAAAAAAGTTTGTTTTTGAAACATTTTTATTCTAAACGAAATCGTTTATTTATAATAAAAAGAGAAGGAAAGAATATCTCCACTCTTCTCCAAATTTGATTGTTCTCTTTGTTTGACTGTTTTCTATGATTGCTAGTTACTTTTTAATTTGTTTTCGAATGGCACCGTCAGAACAGTTTACAAAGGTCTCAAAGCTTCGTATGTGGGAACTGACCAAGTTTTTCATTTTTGTAACTCGTTCCTTAGTTTACAAGCAAATGTCGAATTTATTTAATATTTTTAAATAATTGTAATGTACTATGAAAAATAAATTAAGTGCTTTTGTTTGAAAACCACACCACTCATCAAATATAATTTATATGAATAAAATATAATAAAATTTAGTTACCGGGGGAAAACATTCCTTACAAATTATGTTACCCATTCATTTTTAAATATATTGTTTCTCAAATAAAAAGTACGGTTTTAAAGGCATGGCTATTTTATTTTTTAGGCTGATGTTCGGAATATTTTTATTATAATTATAATTCTTTAATCATTTTACCATAAAGTAACAGATAATTTGGATTTTTTTTCTCCGACCGCAGTGTTTTCATTATAGGAAAAAAAAAAAAAAAAATGGGAGAGAATTTCTCACCCTTTCTCAAAAACTGAGTGAGATATCAAAAAGTTAAGTGAGATTTCTAAAAATTAAAAAAACACGAATAGGCTTGGAAAAAAATTATTTCTTTAATTCATCTTTAACATCTTCTAATTTCTAAACCATTGAATATTTTTGCTGCATCATGCTATAAAAATGTTCTATATTTACTTTTTCATCAGCTATTCTCATTAGGTTGCTCAAATGCTCATCAGTCAATTTCTTACGATATTTTGTTTTAATTTGGTTTTGGGTGCTAAATGACATTGCAACAGATGCTGAACTATTCGGAATCACTAAGGAAATTTGTAGCATTGAGCACACACTTTCCTATCCTCTACATCTGCCAGCATAGGCTTTTCAATTACTTCTGCTATAGAATAGTGAAGTTCGTTGAAGTTATTTCCATGTTCATACTTAGGTCTTCCAGCATAGTTTTCACAGACTTCAACTTTTACAAATTTCTGAAAATTGTCGAAGAGGGAGTTTGGAAATTCATTAACAGATAAAAATATAGCTAACTTTAAACAACTTATTATAAGGGACTCATTTTTTTTTCTCAACACTTGTCGTAGTTGTTTTCATGTCTTCTTCAAAATGGCGGATTTTATTCAAAATGGCGTAAGACGAAATTTTTTCCAAAATTCGAGAGATTCGTGCATTTTAAAATTGATTAATAGAGTGCACGAACTTCTCGCTTTAATAATTTTTTAATGCGAGGAAAAAAAAAAAAAAAATGCGAGATTCTCATGTTCTCGCGTTGTAGCGAAAACACTGGACCGTGTTCTGACTATCTACAAATATCAATTCCCTGGGTCACAGCATTTACATATTTCTAAGTAGATTTAAAGTAAAGTTACAATAAAAATTATTATTGGCTAGCCAATTAAGCTGCCCTGAAAGAAAAATCTAATATCAAGTCAGTTTTATCTAGAAGAAATGTGATCTTCCATTAGTTTTTGGAAAACATACATTGAAGACTTATCAAGAACATTAAACTCATCATAGTACTTAATCTCAAAAACTTTTGTTATAAAACCGGCTGTTTTTTGAACTTTTATTTTTGTAGATCGATGTGTCGCCGAGAGTAGAAGAAGACGTCACATGGCCAGGTTTTCCAAATTTAGGCCAAGTGTCAGCTGTTGGCGTCGATGGTGACGGAAACCTCCACGTCTTTCATCGAGGAGACAGAATCTGGGATGCACAGTAATGCATTTTATAAATAAATATTTTTAACCATGTTTCCAATTAACTTTTTCAATTATTTAGGGTCTATCGAACCCTGCTCGCTATAACTCGCCAGTCCCCACAACTCCGTTTGCAGTTCCTTTTGGATAGCCTGGCGATCCTTTCTTACTTCGTTCGTTCCCCATATTCTAAAACAATATAGTTGAGTTGAGTGGTTCCCAATTTTTTCGGCTATGAGACCTTAAATGATCGAGATTTTGGAGTCCCGGCTCAAAATAAGAAATTTCAGTTGCAGCTGTAAATATTTTAACCAATAAAATAAAATAAAACTAATAAGACTACGTGCTGCACTATATTCGTTAAAATAAATAAAACTTATATTGGAAATATTTAATGTGAAGAATGAATTATTGAAAATAATGAATATTTCCTTGGTGTTGCTTATGATAAAAATGAATAAAATAAGTTCAATTATATTTTTCAAAAAAGTACTGTTATTAACGCTAAGAATAGTTTCGGGAGAAACGTAATACTTAATTGTTGCATTTAATAACGTATTCTTTTTGAATTGGATATATGCAAGTGACGTCATCCTTGGAAAATCATGACATTTGTTAATTCAGAAGCCAATCAGATAAGACACACTCTTGACGTTGCTTACAGGTATCGAATTAAACGCGATTTAAATCACATGGTTAAGTATAATAACTTCACCTCTCGAGTTCCAAGTAGCCAATTGAAAGTCTACATGAAAAATACTTCTTGAATTTTTTTATGAATGTTACATAATACTTAAAAATGTACATTATTAAGTATATATTATACATTACATTATATGTTATTAACATTATAAGTATACATTATGTATTACATTATAAGTATACATTACATTATAAATCAAGGCTGTCCAACTGCAAAGAGCCCACGGGCCGCAGTTTGAAAAAGTTAAACAATACCCTTTTACCTCTTATACAAAAACAATTAATAGTTGTATTATTAATTATAAAACAATGGAACAGAAGGATTATAAAAGAATTTGCTTACATTTTAATGAGAAAACTGAGGCCGATCAGCCTGAATAAGAAGTTGGCGGGCCACACAATATGTGTTGGCGGGCCGCCAGTTGGACAGCCCTGTTATAAATAATACTTAATGTCTTTACATAACTTTTTAATATATAGTGATTGAATTTTTTTAAAGGAATTTGTTACTTTTTTCTCATTAGCATTTTACATAAACAGCCAAAATATTAAACAAATTACAGATTATTGATTTAATATAAATATACTTTTTACTGTTAAAAAAAAATCTGGATCCCCTGTAATTTTTTCAGCGGAATCCTAGGAGTCCGTAGAATACCTGTTGGTAAACGCTGGTTAAGTATTTTCTTTTTAAATTAGTCGAAATCAAACTTTTGTAGCTAATGTTGTTAAGAAATTAAACAAGTTTGGCTACAAATCGGATTGGGTTTATGTGAAATGTGGAACATAGAAAACACGTCGAGAATGTGGTATCATAAATGCCTCTCTCGACTGCAATTTAGTCCTTAATTATTATTTTTAGTAGAATATTATTTTAATTCTATGTATAATAACATTTTAGTATTTTCTTCTAGAACTTTTGATTTGAGCTTTAGGTTAAGAGACATTTTGCAAGGAGCCATACCAAACGATACAGTAGTAGTAATTGATCCGAGTAATGGCAAAGTCTTATATTCTTGGGGAGCTAACACGTAAGTCCCTTTTTTAAGAGTGTTGACTGTTAGTTTGACATTTATTGTATTTTAAAGGTTAAAAAAATACTGAATCAATACACTAAAAATAACAAATAACTTTACTAATAAAAATTCTTACTAATAAAACTACTAATTTTTACTAATAAATTACTAATAAAAATTCTTATGATTTTAACAAATCAATATTATTTTATATTATTATATTTTATTACCGTCGTTGAATAGTCAACCGAAATTTGAGTTAACAGCTACCAATGTTCAACTCTGTCGTCTTGTAATTTTTGACCCAATCTAGAAGATAAGGACTTTGTGACCCGATAGATTTAACGTACACTAGTCCTAATTTACTACACAGGGAGTCTTCGGTCGGCGGGAATCGAACCCACGATCTATAAGACATGGGCCCGGTGCTCTACCAACCAATCAATATGATTTTATATTATATTTTATAACCGGCATTGAACAGCCAACCTAGATTTGGGCTTACAACTACTAATGTTCAATTCCGTAACCTTGTAATTTTGAACCCAATACAGAAGACAAGAGAACTCTTTGATCATGTAAAGGGAGAAATTTGCCTTCGTGGAGGACTTTTTGATGAATTTAACTAGCATTTGCGTTACATGGAGAGGAAAATCACGAAAACTTCTCTACGATTAGCCTAACGGCAAGGGGACTCTAACCCATGATCCGTCTACCACTGAGGATATTTCACGTCAGCACTGTCGTCAGTGCAAGCCGGATGTGGGATTCGTATCGACCAGCCGTCACTGGGATTTGTACCCGGTTCACTTCATTGCAAGGCGAACGCTCTATCCTTTGAGCCATCGCGGCTCGATCAAGATGCTTTTTAAAAAATCAGCACATCTGTAAATCAATCTGAAAGATAAATTGAGGTAATTTTTCTGAAAAATCGGAATCTGCAATAAAAAAGGGCAGTCGTATTTAAAATTTTAAAGTTGATTCTTGCCCCAAACCTTGAAGGGGAAATAGGGCTCAAGTTTTTCACCATATGGCATGCATTTTTTAAAAATATAGCACTCGTGTATTTCTAAATTATAGTTGTGATTCATATTTCTTGAAATACTTAACTGTTTTAATACTTCTTGGATACCCTATATGAGCATAAACATACATTACTCT
Organism: Parasteatoda lunata; assembly: GCA_949128135.1. Taxonomy (NCBI): domain Eukaryota; kingdom Metazoa; phylum Arthropoda; class Arachnida; order Araneae; family Theridiidae; genus Parasteatoda; species Parasteatoda lunata. Next base: position 78,108,116 of record OX421978.1, read on the forward strand.
AAAAGCATAGTATATGATAACAGTATCATTTAGATGTGGCTTCGGGTCCCGTATGTAAAAAAAATTAATAGAATCACCTCAAGCAGTTTTTAGTAATTTTTATTTAATAATTTTATCTTTTTTTGTTAATTTTTTACCTATGAAAAGAAGTCAGTGAATACTGCCCTGCTAAATATTAACTATTTACGGCAATCATCAATCATATTTCGCGCGATTTTTTTCTCCACAGTTCTTGTTAGGCAGTGTTATTATTATGGTTTTATAAACCACAAACATTTAATTTTAAAAACACTATGCATATAAATACATTATATCGAGAACTAAAAAACATTTAAAAAATAATTAAGTTTTAAAATTTATTTAAAATGTTTCTGGGTGGAATTTTGAGCTCTTTTTACTAGACTTGTTTTATGGTGCAACAAAAGAAAATAGTTGAAAAATTTCATGCATTTTTTAACCCCTTAATGGTTGCATAATTTTGAAGAAACGGTCATTAAAGTGCCCATTTTTATTCATAAAATTGTATGAAAGTAAGTGAATATACAATGTATGTACGAATTTTTAATTTTTATGTCAATGTGTTTGATGATTGTTGACAAATAGTCTGGCTTTGCCATCTGGTGCACGGATTGAGAAATAAGCATGATTCTGATCATAAGAAATAGATTGCTTTAATATTTTTGGCGCGTTACTTTTGAACACACCAGCCCGGAAATATCACGGGCATGATAAACAGGGGGGGGGGGGGGCGAAACTTCACTCCGTCATTTTGAATGAAGGCAGACAAAACTTTCTTAATGAAATATTTCTTTCCTTTGTAACAAATTTATGAAAAAAATAAAAACAAATTAAATAAAAATTTAAAAAAAATAAAAACTGAAAATGATTTTTTTTTCTTCTTAGGTTTTTTATGCCACATGGGTTGACAGTTGATCGGTTTGGAAACACATGGTTAACAGACGTAGGTTTGCATCAAGTGAGTATTTTTGTTCACACTGAGAATTTCAAATTTATGAAGAAGAAAAAAAATGGATAATTATTTTTAAATCATCCCGTTCGGAACTAGTTTTTCTTTTCTTTTTTGGTATCTCAGTGATAGGTAGGTAGACTTTTTATTTATGTCGTACTGGAGCTGCCCAATGAGCTATTGGTGATGGTTTGGGAAACATTCCTGAGGATGATCCGAGGATAGGCCATCACAATTATGAACCTCTGCAGAGGGGATGGCTCTCCTGATTTGATAGTCCGACGACCTGCACACGAAGTTGAGCATTTTACGATGGAACAGTTGAACCATATTCAGTAGGAATGTCCGCTAAGCCCGGAGGACCGCCCGGTGGCTGAGTGGTAGCGCTTTGCGCTCCTGTGCCACAGGTCCTGGGTTCGATCCTCGGGCCGGGAAAGGTTAACTCAGCCTTTCATTCCTTCAGTGGGTCGATAAATGAGTACCAAGCATGCTTGGGAACTAAACACTGGGGGTTCCGCGTTCGGCTGATCACCTGACCGGAACATCTGCTACTGCACCTCAGAGCCCAAGGTCAAGAAAACTGTGATGGGCACAGTACGCCCTCTATGCCTTGGCCTTGTACGCCTTGGCCCTCTGTGGGCTGTCGCTCCGCTGAGTTTAGAGTTTCTTTAAGATTTTAACTTTTTATTATAGTTTAATTTTCTGAAAGAAATATTCAAAATATTGATCCATGTGAAAATTATGAATTTAACCAATCGAAAAATTAGCTGTTAAATGATTAACAACCGTTAATCATCAAATGATAAACTTCTCAAAAGTTGAAGAAATTTGGAGTAAGTTCGTGGAACAGACCCAATAAATCAATCGAGTCCGTGGAACAGATCCAATGGGATCCCAGACCCAGACATCTTGCAAATGTCTGTCGATGTTTACAACTGGTGTAGAAATTAGCGAGATAACATAGTCCGTTATATCCATATTTGCAAGATATCTAAAGTTTAATTTAAAATATTAATTCAATTTTTAGGATTGAATACTGACCAGTTTGGTCAGATCGATAGCTCACAATAAATGGACTGTAATTAATTTAATACTCATTTATTTTGTACCAGCATTACAGACTCGCTCGTGAGCCCGTTACACATACACTGCTGATTCCAGCACTCAGTTCAACAATTAAAATTCAATTCGCGCTTGCAGCGCCATCTATATGTTAGATGGGAATTAACAAATATTATTGGTATTCATTCATTAACATCTTAGATAGGTAAGACTTCTAATTATACTATATCGACTGCCAGATACAGATATCGATCTCTTTGGTGATTCTTGCTCTGAATAATTTATTTTGTCGTACTCTCTGAGTACTTTTTCTACATACCTCCGAAATTTAAGATTTCTAAGTTTTATAGATTTTAAGCACTAAAACAAAATGTATCATAAAATAGAATTATTATTAAACGACTTTATTATTCTCATGATGTCTCTGTTTCTACATTGTCAAAGATTTTTGATGTTCCATCAGTAGAATATTGTAAAAATATGTCTTATTCATATTTTTATTATAAAATTCTAAATCATAGGTTTGATTGCTCTAATATTTTTTAGTATGATTCAGTTTTGTGTAAGTTCCGCAGTGAACTGATCGTTAAGACACGATTCCCAGCAGATCACCGAAGAAAAGCATTACTGGCTTTGGTCAGTGTGCGGTTGGGTTACCACTTGGATCAGTGTGCGTAGGGACCGAGGGCGTGCGGTATTGGTCCTCCATATACTGTTCTACCGTAAAGTGCTCGACTTCGCGTGCAGGTCGTCGGGCTACCAAAGCGGGAGTGCCATCTTATCTTCAGAGGATCAAAATTGTGATGACAAGTCTTCGGATCATCCTCAAGGATGTTTACCAGACCGTCGCCAATGGCCCATTGTGCAGCTCTAGTGCGACGTAAATGAAATACAACAACAGTTTTGTTTAAAAAGTCCCGCCATCCAAAATGAATAATTATTTGCAAGATCATTGAGCTTGAAATAATTATTCATTTCGGATGCCGGGACTTAATATATAAATTTAATAAAAATAATTTAAAATTGTATAAATTTAATAAAAATAATTTAAAATTGTATACATTTAATAAAAATAATTTAAAATTGTATAAATTTAATAAAAATAATTTAAAATTGTATAAATTTAATAAAAATTTAATAATAAATTTAATAAAAATAAATTTAATAAAATAATAAAAAAAAAGGGGCAGGGTCTCATGATTTTTTAACGTAGAACTATACACTTAAAAATATTCTGGATCAATTTACTGTATAAAGTAACATCACTTAGGGTACATCATCCGTAAAAACCGTTTTATCGTAAAGCCCATTTTCAGTGTACAGTCAGCAAAAAAAAAAAGATATCACCCTGAATAATTTTCGTTCTATTGATCGGATTTTCACGAACTAAGTGTCAATCTTAATGGTTCCTGGGGGTGACCTCAAATATGCTAATTAGTTAGTGCTAACTATTAATTAAGTTACGAAATCAGACACAAAAACGTACTTTCTCTGAATAAACATATTTTTTTTTTTTTACATATTTGGAATCCAGATACTTGAATTAGGGGGGGTAGACAAAATTTTGAAAAAAATGGGTGGTAAATAGGGTCGCAACAAAGGCTTATATATTTGGCGATAGTCCAGAAAACCGCCAAAAAAAGTCGCCAGCGCAAATGAATATTTTAAGATAACCCATTGACTAATTCAAAAGAAGAATGCTTAATTTTACTAGGTTGCTAAGCAACCAAGCTCTGACTGGAAAAAAAATTGAAATAATGTTCTGTGATTACTCAGAGAGGTTCAATTAATAGTTAATAGAAAATATCTCGAAGTTTCTAGGCAATTGACAATTTTTAAGCTGATTTCTGTCCAAAAAGCAAAGTTTTTTTTATTTTAATCTCCCTTGAAAAGAAAATTTGAAACGATTATAAATTATTTATGATTTTCTAAGTTTTAGAATTTAAATACATGAACATTTTATCTGATATTATTTAGATTATGTTGTTTCTACTATATTTATTCGAGGATTTCATACTAAAATCAAATTAACATAACTTATTATGGCTAAATACGTACGTATGGCTAAATACGTATATTTAGGGATAATCACTTCTACAGCTTTAATCAAGTCTTCTAGGCAAGAAAGTTTGAAGAAAAAAAAGTGCTTGAAAAATAAAATTTATATTGTATAGTAATTCTAATGCGCATTCACAAGTTTTTCTATAATTTACGATATTTCTTTTTCCCATAACTCAAGGAATTGCTGAATGTTTAGTGGTATTTTAAAAGCATTGAAATAGGTTATGCTTAAGAATAAAATATTGAAATAATATGTTGCATATAGTATGATTCATTGTTTTAAAAATCGTTTCATTCTGCTAGATATTTAGATTACAAGGTTTTCTTTGGATAAAGATGATTAGCAAATAGCATCCTTATGCTTCGATACATTTAGAAACTTACGTTCGCAAATTCACCATAAAATATCGCACAGCATATTCTTCAATTACGATAAGCTACATTTACCACCAAATACTGATACTATGATTATTTTTGTTTTCTTATATATATCTGATATGATACTCTCTTTTTAAACAGAGCTCGTAAGGTCCTTAAGATACTGAAAGGGGGGCACGAAAACTTAAAAGATAAAATATTTAATTTCATTAACTCAAAATATCTGGTCTCAAAATTTTATTTTTAAACCAAGTTAAATATAACTTTTACAATATTGATGCTCTTATGTTTTTAAACACCACATAAATCCTGTTGAAATATGAAAATGCATATTTTTACTTTAACGAGTGTAAAATCAAATAATGATCAAGACCCAAATGTAAAACAGTATAATTGATGATAAAAACTCAACTGGCTTCAAAAAATATGAAGAGGGAAGTAAAAGTCGACATGTTTCGAGCGTTCAAATATATTCACCCATTCTCAAAACTTGTCAAGCTTGAATGACTTGAGACTTTTATTATTGTGCTCAAAACATGTCTATTTTTATCATCATCTACTAATTTTTAAATCAATGAAGTTTTTATATTTTCAATTCAATTTCTTGGGATTATCTATTTAGTTACACAATATATTAAATTATTTCACTCGATATTAAAATAAGTTTTACTTAAGTTATAGGCACAGGTTCTTAGATTAAAAAAATATTAATTCGTTATTTTGTAAAAAAATCAATGCAGTACAATTTTTTTTGCTGCAGGCCTCAACATTTTAATTTAAGGACATAAAAAAATTCCGTTTACAATTTAAATTTCAAAAGTCGAATGTGAAAATGGAATGTCCCCTAGCACCAGAAATCGAAATTAAATAGTTACAAGCACAACTATTTTAAACAAGTTAGCGTTTCCGTCCTACTCGAAGTTGTTTGAAAAGGTATTTTGTATATATAGATTCCAAAGTTTATTCTACAAATATTTTAGGGTATACTTTCGGAGTATTTCGATCGAGTTTATTTTTACACTCTTATTTGCTTAAAATTATTAAATAATAAGCTTAAAATAAATTATTCAAGCAAGATGATTTAACGCATTTATAGTATAATAGTAAACGGGGCTTCCATCGCATATCCTTAACCTTGATACCGCTATCATTAAATTAATGGAATAAGCTTAGATAAATAATAAAAGTTAATTTTTTCCCCGTTTTTATTTTCAAGAAAATATGTTTCTATCAAACAGATTTCATTCTGGAAATAGCGAAATTATTGAATAAGTCCCTTGGAGCAATATCATTCTTATCCTCTTTTGACGAAATATAGGAAAAACTGGTTTTCACAGTTCTGTAAAAAGTATGTTAGCCTTCTTGCCACGTTTTTTATTATTTTTTTATTTTTCATCAAAATAAGTTCGGAAATGTACGTATTTTTTATTGCATTTTTTTAAATCAGATGATTTTAAAATTCGCACGGCTTCGGAAACTTCTTACAAATTTCAATTTTTAGTGTTTCCTGCTAAACAAAATAAGGCATTGTTCCTGATAACAAATTATACTACAATAATATCTTGGGAATCGTGCTAAAGTAAAAAATTAAGCAAAATAGTTAAGTATATTATCTGGAAAAAAATCTACATGGAATCATAAAGAAAGAATCATTTAAGATACTGAGATATTTTAAGACGCTTAAAAGTTTTGGCTACGTATTTGACAGCTTTTTATGTTCGGTATCTTTATACTCTTTGTAGTGACTTATAAAACATGGACACTATTTTAGATGGTCACAAGAAACAAAACAAAAAAGACAATCAATGATTTATATTCTTTTTTCGAAAAAAAATAGTATGCTTAGTAAATAATCAACTGTTTTGCATTAAATAATTTTAAACAGCGGAGTGTTTTTAATTTCTTAACAAGGCTTTATTCTTAGCTAGCAGACAATAATTCTTTTAAAAAAAACTTGACTATAATGTAAAAAGGAACTTTACTTTAAAGAAAATCTAAATTAAAGTACTAAAAACATTGATTAGTATATTAATGAAGAAATAATAAATGTAATAGGGTAAAGAATAAAATTTTTAAAAATGCTAAAATTTAATTAAATAGTTGGTAAAATAGTTCTGCGAAACACTTCCGGACAGGTGATTAAAAAATTACTTTTAAGATTAACACGATATATAAGATGTTGAGAAATTTGCGATGATGTGAGATATGCTTAAATATGTTTACTACGTATTTTTATTAATATTCATAAAAAATATATACAAGAAACTGATAAATATTTTATTCCAAATCTATTCATACGTATGTATATTATTGTAATTGTATCAGTTATTGAGAAAAAAAAACTAAAAAATAATCTCATTAAATAAGCACAATCTGGTGTATAATCATATTCTATCAAAAGCATGCTTTTATAAAACTCGACATTCGTTGAATAAAATGTTTTTTATTCAATAAAATGTTTATTCAACTTTCTTTACTTAATTTCAAATAGATTTTTAGAGGACTAAAAAAGAAACATTGTGTTTTATAGTTTAAAAAAAATAAAAATAAAAAGATTAGCAAACGATTATTAGCGAAAAAAATATGAATGAAATTTTACGCCACGCGCGCTAAATCAAGTTCTTCGTAAGTTTATCACATTTTAATATTAATCGCCCCATTTAATAATTTTTTCATTGTCGCCAAATCATTGCTTTTAAATAATTAATTTTAATTTTTCTCATCTTCTAATAAATAAAAACAGTTGAAACTTTAGATTTTTCAATTGAAAAGCATGTAGATTAATATGATATAAAAAAATCCATACCTTAGAATTCAAAATTTTTTCATCCTCTCTTTAATTAAATAATAAAAAATAATTAATAATTATTAAAAATTATTTTTTTCGTGAAATTATCTTTGGGTAAATGCGTTTTATGAGTTGGTGCAATATTTTTTTGAATTGCTTCATTAGTTTTTAAAATATGACTGAAAACGCAAAAAGTGAAATTAACATTAAGAGGTCCAAACTTTGAATCGCTCTCCTGACCAAACTATGAGGACCACATTTCCCAGATTGCGGCTACCCCCTATATTTTGAAGATAAGGAATCCAAATATGTAAAAAAAAATATATGTTTATTCAGAGAAAGTACGTTTTTGTGTCTGATTTTGTAACTTAATTAATAGTTAGCACTAACTAATTAGCATATTTGAGGTCACCCCCAGGAACCATTAAGATTGACACTTAGTTGGTGAAAATCCGATCATTAGAACGAAAATTATTCAGGGTGATATCTTTTTTTTTGCTGACTGTACAATATTATAGCGTTATGTTTACAGTAATGTTTATTTAATTAGAGTGATTAGGTAATTTTAAGGTAATTATAATTGTAAAAATTACGGTATATTAGATTTTTTATTACGTTACAAGTTCGGGTATAAATGAATTTTACAGTAAAAAGTACCGGCTTCCTGAATGTTTATGAAAGTACTGAGTAAAAAAAACATCCCCGGTGCTTTTTTACCGTAATTTGATTCGGATTGTTTTTTTAAGTGTACTTTATAAATTAGTAAAAAAATCACATATTTATTTAAAAACCTGTGTTTTCTATCAAAAATTATTTCTTGCTTGAATTTTTGGAAATTTCGAATTTCAGGTGTTCAAGTTCCCAGCGAGGGAAAACAAACCAGAGATGGTATTGGGTGAAGCTTTTATGCCAGGAGCAGGTAAAAGTCATCTATGCCAGCCTTCTGATGTGGCAGTCACACCTTCTGGAACTTTCTTTGTCAGCGACGGATATTGCAATTCAAGAATTCTAATGTTTTCCAAGAATGGCCGATTACTGAAGGAGTTCGGATCCAAAGGTATCTATCTATCTTCGTTGCTCTGTCTGTCTATTTGTTTTGCTAAAGTTTGAACGTCTCAAATTTTATAAGGAAAACGCATTTGTTCGAAATGAATTAAACCTTTTCTAAACAGTCTTGTTTTAATTTTTCTTGTGTACTCTAAAAAAATGGCTTTAGTAAACTATAATATTGCTATCTTGAGCAATAATATTGTTCAAATTTACTGCTCTTTAAGCAGAATTTACAGAATCAATATGCAGCAAAATCTTCTTTAATTCAAATTTGCCGACAACCCTAACAAAGTAAGACAGAGACTCTTCTTATAAAAATGAGGCTTAATACAACATGCATTTAGGCTTAATATAATATGGATTGAACTTGGTCTAAAGATTCCTGTTGTGATTTTCTTGGTGTATTCTCAATAAAATCATCTCAGTAAACTATAACATCGCCAGCTTGAATAAAAATATTTTTTAAATATACTGCCCTTTAAGCAGAATTTGCAGAGTCAATCTGTAATTTAACCTTCATAAATTTAAATTTGTATTAGTGTCTTAATTTAACACATACACACAATACACATACAAATCATAGCCTATTTATATAGCATAAATTTTCGGAATTAAGGATATCAAATTTGTAAATTTTTCTTGTATTTTGAAATCCTTATTTTACAAAGTTCAAGTTTGATTAAAGAAATTTAATTGAAATTTTTGTAAATCCTCTATTTTCTTTGGTTTCTGCAGATATATCTGCAGATTTGCAAACGATTTTTTATTAAGGAATTGAGACAAACTGTTGTTGCGTAAATGTATGAATAAACAATGATTCTTATCTCAGCAATTTTTTTAAAACTGTTTTTTTCCATTAGAAAAAAAGAAAAAAATATGGAAAGAAAATAATCTTCAGATGCTGTGATATTCTTCAACGCTCGCGACCGTTCTGGAGGGTTTCTGCTGTAAGAGCTGCAACTATTAATAACTATAATAAAGTGATAAATTGAACTAACATTCACAGAAAAAACAGTTCAACATTAAGCCATAGTATCGGTTCCTTTAACAATAATAGTGTATAAATTTGCACTTCAACAATAACGAGATGATAATTTTAACATTGTTTTATTTCAAGTTGAACCCATACTATAGTGTGGTCAATATTGAGAAGAATTTATATGGTTTAAATGGGCTATAGGTACTCCAATTTTTGTCTAGCTAGAACGCTTAAATCTTTACTAGAGCTTTGTGTCTGATGACAATGCAGACCTCACAAAGGAAAACTTATCCCAATTTTATAGACAAAAGGTATAAATCATCAATCTAAAAATTCGACCACTGTCAGTACTTTAACTTTGAATGGAGTAAGATGGTAATGTACGTTTTAATAGTTTCCTCTCCCCTAAAAGCTTAATTTATTATCACATTGTCGGCAAATGGGATTTGCATCAATCAAAATTTTATCACTCTCTAACCAGCTGGAGTGATCAGATTTCAACTGCAGCTTTGGGGCTTGATGATGATGGGCCATTTATTTCATAAATTAAATGATGCAACCAAAACTTATAACTTTTTTTCATCGCCCAAAAGACTTTTCAACCCAAGCAAAGAGAAGCAAATTTGAAAAAAGAGAGAAATCAATAAAATAAAATTATAATTCTTAAATTTTCGTGTAGACTAAAAATAATAATAATAATAATAATAATAATAATACTTTTATTTTGTCAAACCAGAAACAAAAAACGTAGGATGCATAGCTTTTGAATAAAACTTCCCCCCCCCCCAAAAAAAAAAATTCCCATCATGTTTGGCGAAATTGTTTTTACCTACGTTTTACTGAAAAAAATTAAATAATATTCTCCTTTTTAATCTACTTGAAAGCGTAATTTAAAAATTTTTCATTTTATTCCTCTTCATTTTTATTCTAAAAATATATATTAAGAGCGGTCTTTACGGAACACCTCTTATCAAGCGTTAGCAAATAATTCTACATTTTTCTTTATTATTTCAGATGGCATGCATGTGCCACACAGTCTTGCACTAGTGCCTGAACACGATGCAGTATGTGTTGCTGACAGAGAGAATGGCAGAGTTCTCTGCTATGCAACAGGAACTGATGGCACTACACCCGGAACTCGATTGGCCAGTATTGAAGGCCAAGGACTCGGAAGGGTGTTTGCTATAGACACCAGGGGTGAGACCATGTGATTTGTTTTTTCTTTCAGAATTTATTTGCATGACTCAGGGCGTTCGGCCAAATAGCTCACAATTGCTTGGACCTCACCTACTGTCGTGATCGATGTCGCGGCGACGAATCAGAATATTAAGGTAGAGCGGTGATTTTCTGTACTTAATGACCAAATGCTTTATTAAAGAATTTATTATATAATTTTCATTGAACTTCCTATTAGTTTGCTCTGACGTCACATGAAATAACACTTTTTAACAAATAATTTGCTATGTTTAAAATTGTGAATTTGTAACAAGCGTTATAAAACTATTTTGAGCTCGTAACAAGTGTTATGAAACTGTTGTGAGTTTGTTACAAGCGTTATGACACTGCTTTAAGTTTGTAACAAGAGTTATGAAACTTTTGCGAGTTTGTTACAAGCGTTATGACACTGCTTTAAGTTTGTAGCAAGTGTTATGAAACTGTTGCGAGTTTGTTACAAGCGTTATGACACTGCTTTAAGTTTGTAACAAGTGTTATGAAACTGTTGTGAGTTTGTTACAAGCGTTATGACACTGCTTTAAGTTTGTAACAAGAGTTATGAAACTTTTGCGAGTTTGTTACAAGCGTTATGACACTGCTTTAAGTTTGTAACAAGTGTTATGAAACTGTTGTGAGTTTGTTACAAGCGTTATGACACTGCTTTAAGTTTGTAACAAGAGTTATGAAACTTTTGTGAGTTTGTTACAAGCGTTATGACACTGCTTTAAGTTTGTAACAAGAGTTATGAAACTTTTGCGAGTTTGTTACAAGCGTTATGACACTGCTTTAAGTTTGTAACAAGTGTTATGAAACTGTTGTGAGTTTGTTACAAGCGTTATGACACTGCTTTAAGTTTGTAACAAGTGTTATGAAACTGTTGTGAGTTTGTTACAAGCGTTATGACACTGCTTTAAGTTTGTAACAAGTGTTATGAAACTGTTGTGAGTTTGTTACAAGCGTTATGACACTGCTTTAAGTTTGTAACAAGAGTTATGAAACTTTTGCGAGTTTGTTACAAGCGTTATGACACTGCTTTAAGTTTGTAACAAGTGTTATGAAACTGTTGTGAGTTTGTTACAAGCGTTATGACACTGCTTTAAGTTTGTAACAAGAGTTATGAAACTTTTGTGAGTTTGTTACAAGCGTTATGACACTGCTTTAAGTTTGTAACAAGAGTTATGAAACTTTTGCGAGTTTGTTACAAGCGTTATGACACTGCTTTAAGTTTGTAACAAGTGTTATGAAACTGTTGTGAGTTTGTTACAAGCGTTATGACACTGCTTTAAGTTTGTAACAAGAGTTATGAAACTTTTGTGAGTTTGTAACAAGGATTATAATACTTTTTTTGTTTGTAAAGAGCTTTATGAAAATATAGTAAGTTAGTGACAAGTGTTATGAAACTATTTTGAGTTTGTAACAAGGGTTATAAAACTGCTTTAAGTTTGTAAAGAGAGTTATGAAAATATAGTGATTTTTTGACAAGCATTACAAAACTATTTTGATTTCGTAACGAGCGTTATGAAACTATTGGGAGCTCTTAACAAGTGTAATGAAACTCTTGTGAGTTTGTAACAAGCGTTATATAAAATTGTTATGAGTTTGTAACAGTAATGCATAACCGTTTGGTTAAATTTGGTCAAGAAATAACAAAAACTGATGATATGATTAACGTATTATATCCTCCTGAAGATTGAACTATAAATAATGGTTGAAATAATTGTTATAATTTTTAAAATTTTTTTTTTATAATTATTACCTAAACAAAAGATTTACATTTTTAACATTTAAAAAAAAAAAAAAATGTACGATATTTTTTATCGCATATTTCCCGACATTTGGTAATAAAACAAAATCTAGTGGACTCAAATAATAATAAATATTTGTAAGTGATAAAACTGTTCAAAAGTTTACTTAAACTGAATTTCTTACATTTTTGATAAAAATTCCAAGCTACGAGGAAAAATTTACTTGTTACTTTACAAAGAAAATTTCTTTGCAATGACAGAAGCTAGAAATCAAAGAACAGTTTTAACTCTTAATTTCCTAATTTTTTTTTTTTTAACTCTTTAATGCTCACTTTACTTTTTTCTGACGCTTTAATTACCAGCAAAAATATATTTTTGTATATATATTTTTAATTATGTATAAAAAACAACTAATTGTTACTAAAAAAACTGTTTTATATGGTCATCAGAATTGTACTAAAATACAAAAAAAAAAAAAAATAAATAAATAAAAAAATAGAAAGTATTTCGTAAAAAAAAAACCTTTTTCGTTCATATTCAAAAATTTATCAATAACTGATTTTGTAAATTAAAGAAATTCCAACGAAGAACAACTGTTTCTCTCTGATCTAAACAACAGCAAATAAGAGAAAATCTGAAAATTTTTTGCTTGGTTGGAAGAATTTACCTGTAGCGTAGAAAACCACAACGCATCGTTGTTTCATTTTGTATTCAATAACCATAAATTATTTAAATGTTAAGTATAGTATTTTTCACTTATTTTGGCCTAAATTAATACAGAATAATGAGAAAATTATTAAAAATATATGGTTAATAAAAATTGTGCGTCTAAGGACGAAGTAAAAAAAAAATTGTATGAAATGTGGCCCACATATATTGAACGCTAGTTCTTAGTAGGGTATAATTAACTGAACTATCGGGATACTTTAAAAAATAATGCGTCAGTTGTGATGATTCAAGGGATAGAGAGCTCACCTCCCAATGAGATGACCCGAGTTCGAATCCCAGCGATATCTGGTCGATACGAATTTTGCACCCGGCTCGCTCCAACCACAGTGACGACGTAAAATATCCCCATCGGTAGTAAGATCATTGGTTAGAGTCAGGCTTATCGTGGGAGGTTTTCGGGGTTTCCTTTTTCATGTAACGCAAATGCGGGTTAATTCCTTCAAAAAATCCTCCACGAAAGCAAAAAATTTCTCTCTATACATGATCATGGAGTTCCCTTGTCTTCTTGGTTCAAAATCACATGACTACGGAGTTGAACATTGGTAGTCATAAGCTCAAAATTTGATTGGGTTGTTCAACGACGGTTATAAAATAAAATTTTTTGTAAAACTAAATCATAAGGTTAGTATGAAGAAAAGCATATTGTTGTTAAAATTGTTTGAAAATAAAAAGCGTTAGTGATAGAAGTTACGGTCACACTGCATTCTTTGTTCTCTTAAAAGTTTGCAAAAAGTTAAATTTAGGAAATGAGAAAAAACACTGACATCCCCCCCCCCAAAAAAAAATGCCCAAAGGATCAGAATGTTTTTTTTATTTTTTATTATTATTTTTTAAAGAGAGCCAACGTTCTTAGAGCCTTGTCATCAGTACATGCTTACTCGGGACTTTGAAAATTCAATACGAGTCTGTACTGAATGCCGGCATTTGCCTGTGAAATGAGATGTAATTATTAAATTTTTTTTATTTAACATTCACCATCAGTATTTCAAAAGATTGAAATCTCCCAGTGTTAATTAGAAAAAAAAGGATATTTAAAAATATTTTTGGAACATGTGACCATAGACATTTTCCCCACATCGGTCAATGTCTATTTGCTAGACCAGGGTATATAAAAAATTTACCCCATTTTAAGGAACAAAAACGCCACGATTTCCATGATAATAATAATGCTGTTTATAAACTATAATAATGACGATAATTTATATAAAAAGCACATTTTTGTTATTAGGATAATAATAATGCTGCTATCTTGAGAAAATTTTCAACAAAAAAAAAAAAAAAAAAAAAAAAAAAATCATTAAGTTACTATCTGGAAGCAATACTAAGGAACAGATTGATGTAAAAATTTAACTTTTTAGAACTAATGTAACTTATTACTTATATTGTCCCAGGCTTTTCGTGTATGTATATTTATTGTATTAAGGCATCTTATATACGTTTTCGTATCAATAATATATTTTACATATAAGTATTAATAGTATAATATGTAAGTATTAATACTAAACATCGATTGATAATATCGATACATATCGATTGATAACTAAACATCGATTGAAAATTGATAATATCGATCATATCTGTTTATTCTAAGTTCACAAATGTGTACCTATATTTTTGTAATAATAACTGGTTGTGTCAATTACACAATTGCGAATGAGAAGTATCACTTTTGTTTCTTCTAAACAAGTCTAAGAAACTGACGACTATTTTTGAGGGTTTGAAACATGTCGACTGTTATTTCCAATTTGTATATTTTTGAATGAAGGTTTTAATCAAGTAATATCTTACCGCTTCACTTTCATGGGATTATTTAATTAATATGTCTAAGTTATTTTAAATAAATAAAAGTACAGGCTTGCGAACAATGTGTTTATAGTAAGAAAGCGCCCCTAGTAGCGTATGATGACATTTCCGGTCATGAGTTACCTTAACTTGAAGTTCGTACCATTATTGATGGGATACCTTGTATGTCATTTCTTTTAAAACTCTGACATGAATTTGAGGCATGTTTTTAAAATAAATTCATATTGCAGGTAAACAATTGTTTGCAGTAAATGGACCTGATTTATGGGAAAATAGCCTATCTGTGTCATCTGACCATGGACTAGTGTTTGATATTGAATCTGGCTCACCTTTAACTCTCTGGGGGCCAGAAAGAGTAAGTCATTCTAGTGGTAACAAATTTCTTGTTGTATTAATGCTGATACTTTTGCTTGGGGTGATTCCAAGTTTTGCTCCTAAAGTTTTAAATTTTATTTTCATTTTAAGTGTATTTTTTGTCGAAATCAACCAGTTTTAAAACGTTATTATGACAGGGGTCGCATAAATTTTGCAGCATACTTCTGGTGGTGTTAGGGCATATCAGGATTAAAATTGGATAGATACCTATGCCCGGCAAAGTCGTCGTACGTGGCTAGGGGCGCATTTCTATTATGACCTGTTCAGAAGCACACATAGAAGCGTCCTTAGTGGTGCATGGCGAAATTTCCAGGAAGGAGTTCCTATGTAATTTTAATCCTGATGATGCGCCCTAACTTTCTTTGAAGTTTATCGCAACACTTTTACGCCCCTTGTTACATAAATCGTTTTTAAATTTGTATATTTCGACAAAAATAAAATGAAATTGTTATTCTTTTTAAAAATAAATAATAAACAAACTGTAGCTTGGTTAGAGAAAGTAAACGCACATTTGTAATCTAGCCTTTTAAAAAAAAATTTCTTGATACAACCCCCCCCCCCCCCCAAAAAAAAAAAAAAACTCCACTGTTTCTCAGTGTAAATTAAGTCTACTGTTACCATGTTTAATTTAAACACTATTTTGTAAATTTTAATTTATTTATTTAAACATTTCTTTATTTGTGAAAAATATATTTAAAGTTTCTTTGCTCAACCTAATCACTTCTTTATTATTAGTCAATATTAAGCTTAAAGTTGCTGGATTAGATCTAATATTTACTTCATTTCTGAAAATTAAATTCTTTAATATTTTTTTATTAATGAAAGTTAAATTTTTTTTATTTTATATATACTTCCTTTATTAAAACTTTAGCTGCTTTGCATTTTATCAGTTAAATTTAAATTTTCTATATTTTATTAACTATTTGAGCTTTGAAAACTTTAACTGCACTGTTTAATTTAATCATTAATTAATCGTTACATAAATTTAACGCTGTTCGATTTTAATTATTGACTGTTTTATTTGTGAAAGATATATGATAATATAATCAGGGTATCTGCGCACCTGGAAAATCATGAGAAATCATGGAAATTTAGGAATTTCGGTATTGAACAAAATTTGTCATGAAATGTCATGATTTTAACTAATTTAAAAAAAAAAAAAAAAAATCATGGAAAGTCATGGATTTGGGTCGCCAAAAAATCTAATTTTTAAAATGGGTTTTACCCCCTCCCCCTATTTGAGGGTGTTTCGAATATCTGCATTTGTAACAAAATCCCCACTAACAGTCATATTTTATTAAAATATAAAATGTTTTATCATGTTCTTTAAAAATTATGGTGTTCTTTCGAAAAAATGGAAGAAAAAACATCATTTCTAGAGCGAATTATCTTTTAAACTTCTGTGATTTCAGAATTTTTGTTATTATTTATTTTTTTCATTTTACCAATTTCGAATTCTAGCTGAAGCAAGCCAGTCATTGGCAAATTTTTTTTATTCCGCAATGAGAACAGAAAAATCATGAGTATTTCTTTCCTTTCCAATGAACAAGAAAAGTATCTTTAGAATATAATTCTGCAGAAAAAAAGAAAGAAAAAAGTATTTGCTTTTGTATTTTTTTCAGCTATTTTATTGCTTTAACTCTTTCTTTACTCAGTTTTTCAAATTTAAAATCCATTAATAAGAAGATACAGAGTATAACAGTTTTGGTTATATACCTATCATTTAAATTAGTGTTATTGTAATGTTTTTTAAATTTATTGTTGTGTTTTTGTCGGAGAAAATAGTAACTTCGTTAAGTCATAAAAAAAATTCTTGGAATTAGTCATGAAAAGTCATGGATTTGAAAATCTAAAATGTAGCAGATACCCCGTATAATGAATGAATAATGATAATATAATGAATATACAATGATAATATAATGAATTGCAATGTTTTTTCATTTAATCACTACTTTTTTGTGAAAGTTTCTTTTAAAATAACTCTCCTCTTTTTTAACCATTACTCTATTTTTGAAAAATAATTTAATGTTACTGTAGTTTATTTATAGATTAAAAACTTAATTCGCTTCAAAAATATACAAATTGGAAATAACAGTCGACATGTGTCAAGCACTCAAAAAACAGCCGTCCAGTTTCAAAGGTTGCCAGATGTAAATGAGAAGAATCAAAAGTGATTTGAAATATAAAACTTTAAGTTGCCAACGAAAAATGGAAAAATAAAGGGGAGAGAAACAAAACTACCATAGGTAAAATGCAACCCTGCTAGGATTTTATCCAGATTCGCCCCTCTCGGCTATTGTGATATTTCTAGTTTTGTTTCTCACCTTTATTTTTCCCTTTTCCGTTTTATATTTTGAAGTTTTATATTTCAAAATACTTTTGTTTCTTCTCTCTCAAGTCTGGGAGGTCTTGGAAATAGGCGCCTGTTTTTGAGCGCTTGAAACATGCCAACTGTTGTTAATCTAGTAACATCTTAATGCTTCAGTTTCTTCCGATTATTTATTAAATAATCTACTTTAATTAAAAAATAAATTAATTAATCGAAAATTTAAATTAATAAAAGATTTAAATTAACTAAATATTATTTTTTAATACAGGGTTTTCAGCTTCCTCATGATCTAGCCGTATCACCCGATGGAAAATTTGTATATGTATCTGAAATAGATCCTTCTGCTCCTAAAAGAGTTTACAAGTTCAGTATCGTGGACTAAACAGCCGAAACTAAAAATTGTACAGTGTTGTATATTTGTCTTAGATATTTTAAATTTAAACACAACGTGACTTAACATTTCTTTGTAGTATTTTTTATCTTAACTATTCTCCCAAATGATTATTGTCTATTTTAACTGTTGTCCAAAATATTATTAGAAATCAAAGTTTTTATTATATATATATATATTGTTGTTATGCATCGCAATAAGCCATTATAATCTTCGCTAAGTAAATGTTTCAAGCCTAAGAATGTTCTCTTTCTATTTTTTTTCCGTTTTGAATGTGTTTCATAGCGTTGAACAGCTGATCTGTATTGGATTTGCAGTTACCAATGCTATATCCTATAACCTTGTATTTTCAAGCCCAACCCAAAAGACAAAGTAACTCTTGAATAAACATTGAGACAAATTTGTTTTCATTTAGGACTGTTTGTGCTAAACCTGGCACTACCGGGAGAGATAAGTCTAGCATTTACTCAACATGGTGAATAAAACCACGAAAATAATCCACAGTTAGCCCAACGTCAAGTGAACTAGGATCAGTTTACTTGTTTATGATCATCTGATCATGATAATCTGAGCAAATATACAGGGTGGTTCGTAATGAGCACCCTTAATGTATAATTTTAAAATACTTCACGAAAATTATGTCAAAAATATGTAGATCAGGTGATGCAAATTAATTAGGCGCAGGGAAAAAATACTTGCGCAGTATAACGAATGAGTAAGGTGACTGAAAAAATCAAAATCTGTTTGATTACCGAATAGAAAACAGAAAAGATCAAAAGCAATTAGTAGAAACATCCTGAAATTTTAGTAGGCGATGAATCTGGTTTTCGTATCATTCTGAAAATCCATATTTAAGGCAGTCATTATGGGTCAAGCTGCATGTAATTATTTTTAAATTCTTAATAAAAAAAATAATATTTTAAGCTTGAAACATTTAAAAATTGTTTTACATATTATGAACAGTTGGTTATTGTTTTTCTCACCTTGTTAGCTGTAATCAGATTTTGAGCCATTTTCTTTATTAGTTTGTTACATTTACTGCTGTTCTTTTGATAATTATGTTTTCCGCTCTCTTAATAGTCTGAAACTGTTTTAAGAATTAGTAATTGCAAAAATTTTAATTAGCAGAAAAAGGGAAAACACGCATAAACATTATTTTTTATTCATTCTACGGAAATTCGCTGCATAATTTGAAGGCTTTATTTAAATAGCAGTCCAACTCGATTACATTATTTTATATTTTTTAATGTGGAGTGTAAAGTGTAATGAATGCAATGATTTTCGCGTCTTGATTGATTTTTTAAACCCACTTTTTTCTCTTAGTAGATTAAAACTGGAGATACACTATTTTGAAAATATAAAATAGAAATTACTTGTATAAACATGAAAGTTAGACTAACAAATGGAGTTGGACTACTATTCAAATAAAACCTTTTATTTATTTCATAAGTGAGACGCTATTATTCCTACTTTTTAATTTTAGCTTTGTTCATAAATCCTATAAAATTATATTTTTCAAAAAATGTGTGCTATGTTTTAACAATTTACCTACTATCTGTATCATATTTACTGTTCAATATTAATTTAGGGAAAAACGTATCATTCTGTTTAATTTCAAATTTTGTGACTAATTTTGTGAACTGAAAATTATAGCTTAGCTTTTAAATATAACTACAGTTGACATACCGGATAATGAAGATTTCAACTATTAAAATATTAAATTCGATCATTAGATTAAAAGTTATCAATGGTGGCCCATTTTGTTTGCTGAGATTTTATTTATTTATTAATATATTCAATTCGTGAATATTTAATTTATTTTTTAAACATTTATTTTGTATGAAAAAACAAATTGATGATATATGAATGGTTAATTCAAATTATACTTTGTTTTCTTTTATAATAATAGAAACCTGTGCGTATATTAATTTGTATTAAATAAAAGTTACTGTTATTGTCATATGTCATTTTTTATTTATTTAAAACATCTTCCTTTTGCATAAAATTTTAAAAATATGCTACCATAAACTATGTACAGTTGTATAGAATTTGTAGAATTACACGATCACTGCAGTGTTGGCAAGCTAGAATAGTGAGATAAGGAAAAATCTGGGCCAGGTCATCAAACTTTATGGAACAAACATGACATTCAACTAAGAGTTCACGAGTATCAATTTTAAAATTAACCAACCTCTGGACCAAAATCTTTATACGTCACAAGCTATTATAACTTTTTAAACTTAAATGATAAACTTTTTCGATAGAATAGTGAGGATTATTTTTACAATCAAACTTCATGGACGCAATCTATTGTGGAGTTCATATTTAAAAAAGTGACTCAATTCATGAGGTTTAAAATGGCACAAACATCGCGTTTTTAAAATTAAACGATGCTTGATCTTATAGAAATTCGAGAACCATTTATGATTTCTAACTCCACGGATACGATCGACTAAAAAAAATAAATATAATAAAATTCACTTCTGAATAAGGTTCAAAATCACACAAATTTTACACTTTATAGCTTAAACGGTAACGTTTCCATCTGGAGACCAGTGGAATTTGTGCTTGTGGCGATGCTGATGAAGATGCTGAACATATTCTTCTTCATTGCGATTTGTATGCGAGTGCCCGAATGAAATTAAAGACTGATTTGAGGCGTCTTTCTATTTGTTGGCCTCCTGTCTTATCAGAACTGGTCAAAAGTATTGAAAGTCTTGCTGCCTTGCGGAATTTTGTTTTTAATTTAAATTTGTAAATTTTTCTTCTTTTGTTTTCTACTTACAACTGTAAGCCTCATGTTATACTTTGTGGTGCATGAGGAGTTTTAAGTCGTTTAATAATAAAAAAAAAAAAACGGTAACGATGACTCACATAGAGTTGAGTTAATGAATAAATTTAAAATTTTTTGATTTAACTAATTTTAATGTATAATTGGAGGAAATGTGGAGTGGGGCTAGAAATATTTATCCACTTACTACTGGGCGGTGACAAAAATAAAAGTAGTAGCCAATTGTTCTGTTATAAATTAATTTATTCGCAGGTGGTATACGTAGAACAACAGAACGAAATTATGTTTTTTTTACGAATTTGTTTAATGTGTAATAGAAGTGTTTAGCAGAATAGTTCCCGAGAAATCGAATATTCAATTTCTCAGAAACTATTCAACCGAGTTTGCTCAAATTTTGTATTTCCCCATGCAAAATTACATTCTTTAAAATGATGTAAAAATGTTATATGTCTTACAATTCAAAATTCTATTGAATAAGGTATTAAAAAATAATAAATATATGCCGAAAGCTATTTTTTGCATGGAATTATCTTTGGATAAGCCAATTTTCATAAGTGTGTGCAAAATGGTCTCAATTCACTTAAAAATTTCACGAGATATTGGCGAAATACGCCAAAAAATAAAATCAACATTAAGGGGTCCAAACTTTGGACATCTCATCTGACCATATTTCCTGAATTACGGATACCCCTTATATTTTGGGAGTCAAACGTCAAAATCCCTCGTAAAAAAAAATCATGTTTATTCAGAGAGAGTACATTTTTGTGTGTAATTTACTGAATTAAAATATTGTTTACACTAATTAATTTTATTTTATTTTATAACCGTCGTTGAACAGCTTACCCGATTTTTGGGTTTACGACTACCAATGTTCAACTCCGTAGCCTTGTAATTTTGAGCCCAACCCAGAAGACAAGGAAACTCCTGGATCAAGTATTAGGAGAAATTGGCCTTCGTGGAGTACTTTTTGATGGAACTAAGCCGCATTTGCGTTGGAGAGGAAGACCTCGAGAACCTCTCACAAGGCAAGGGGACTCTAACCCATGATCCGTCTACCACTGAGGATATTTCACGTTAGCACTGTGGTCGATGCAAGCCGAATGCGGATTCATATCTACTAGCCATGACCGGGATTCGAACCCGGTCCACCTCATTGGAAGGCGAACGCTCTATCCCCAGAGCCATCGCGGCTCAAGACTAATTATTTTTATTTTATAACCGTCGTTGAACAGCCGACTCAATTTTTGGGCTTACGACTACTAATTTTCAACTCCGTAGCCTTGTAATTTTGAATCAATCCAGAAGACAAGGAAACTCCTGGATCAGTACCCCAGAGGTATTGATTTGTTATGGGAACATGGAGGACGTTGCGGCTCGACAGATTTAACATGTATCAGTCACCGTTTACTACACGGGGAGTCTTCGGTGGGATCGAACCCACGAACTATTGGACATGGGCCCAGTGCCCTACCAACCAGGCTATCCCGGCCTACACTAATTAAGTAGCATATTCGATATTAAGATCGAGTCCTAAAACGTGAAGATCATTAGATCAAAAGCTATTCAGGGGTGGTCCGTTTTTTTATTTATTTTGCGCACTGTACGTAGAAAATTGTACTGGGTTAAAAGAAAGTAACGTTTGATAATTAGTTCGAGAATTACTAAGTGTTAAATTTGTAGGAAAAAATAACCAATCAGCCACCGGTTACCCTGGAACAATAAATAATAATCCATCGTTGTAGAAAATTTTAATGATCTCTCTCGAATACCTTATAAGTTTAAGTTGGAGTTGAAAGTGACAATAAAGTGGTAGAGATATTACGTATCGCAACATATAATATTTTAATATGTATACTGAAATTTTTAAAACTACAAAAAAATTAATTCAATAGATAATTGAAACCGTTTCCAATTTGATTTAATATAATGACATAAAGTTATCGCTAAATTGTAAACGAGTAAAATTACTTCGCTTTTATTTCTTATTGTGTCGTTCATTTTTAAATTATAAATTAAATGTTTTTTTTTTCAATTAAAGGTTGATTTTTTTTCTTCCAAATCCATCCGGTAATCATTCTGTTTGCTAACTAACAAAACATGCTTAAATAAAATTCCAATTGCGCATTCTATTGACAAAACTATTTTTTTTTTTTTTTTTTTTTTTTTTTTTTGACAGTACGAATTTAAAAAGAAACAAAAATAATGATGTATGGGAATTAATTAGAAATAACATTCATGTTTCCGCAAAATTAAAGAAATGTACTGACGAATGAGATTATGTTTTAATTTTAAGAGTAAATAAAATACCAATCTTATTCACTGTGAATAAGGAATGCCTAACTTGTCTGCTTGCTTTACTACGGAACCTTGTAATTTAAAACCTAATTCAGTAGACAAAGGAACTCATGAAACAAGCATTAACGACAATAATTAGCCTCTGTTGAGGACTTTTTGACTGGCATTCGCGTTATATATAGAAAGGAAAACCGAGAAAACTTACCACGGTGAGTCAGACAAAAAGGTAGTTTTAACGCATAACCCTGTTCTACTGGGAATATTTTTCATCACAATGAGCTGGTGTGAGCCTGAAACAGAATTCGAATCAACAATCCATTCAAAACTGACCCGGCGCATTCGGAGGTGAGCGTTTTATTCCCTTGAGCTATCGCGGCTCTGACTGCTTGTTTTATATTTTATAATATTATTTTTTTATAATATTATTTTTTATAATACTATTTTTGCCATTTGAAACAATTATATAATATTATTTATTTTATAATATTGTTATTTTTTATATTATAAAACTGCCGACCCAATTTTTGGCCAAGAAGCGACAGAAAACACCACAAAGACTAAACTTTTCGCAGATCTAAGACACAAGGCCCCAGAGTCATGCACGAGATGAGCAATAGAAATTGAGTTATGCAAAGAAGGTACGTGAACGAGACTAAGCTTCGAATCAAACGCAACAAGTTGGCAAAGCTTCATGCCAGCAGACGACTGTCAAGGACCAGGCCAACTGCTGAGAGACAATTGCGAACCAAGAGCAGTCCTCCGTCTCGAAAACCTTTCCTAACCAATCAGCTAATTTTTATTACAATTGCTCAAATAAGTAAGCCAATAATTTAGCTATTTAAATTTCGAGCTTTGTTTATTTTCGTAAACATGCGATTCGTACGTGTCCATTTTTTGTAAACACGCATTTTGAGCTGTGTCCATTTTCGTAAACACGTCATTCGAGCTGTGTCCATTTTCGTAAACACTTCATTCACACAGCTGCGTCCAGGTTTAAAAACTCGCCGATGAACTTAAGTTTTTCAGTTCTATAATTTTTTTCCACTCAGATCAGGTCCTTTAGCAACGCTGTGTTTGGTTTAAGTAACATTGGAAAGCCTGCTATAGTAAACTAAAAGCAGGTTTTCTAATTATATCGCTGGTTCAAAATTAAAAAGACACATCTGCAAGCATAATACGTTTGCAGATGTGTCGTTTTAGTTTTGAACCAGCGATATGCTCTAATTTAAAGTGAGCAAGTTTTTTAAGACTTAGATAAATATCCAATATATTGTATCAATATAGTCATTTGGGAGGTTTAAATTAATGTAAATTAATACTAATTACAATTAATTCAAAATAGCACTTATCTCTTTAAAATTAGGGGTATTAAGATGGAGTTTTCGTGTTCTTTGGACTTATTGCGTTATTAAATCTATCTGTTATCCAAGAGAATTACTCCTAAAGTATCTAAACTCATTTCATAGTACTTATTTCCAAGCGTCTATGAGAAAAGCTTTCGCAAAATTTTAAGTGTCATAAAGAATATTTTGAAAATTTTTATTACAAAACAATTTAAATATCATGGCTGAAAGTCAATTTTAATTTGTTCCCTTGTTCTAAATTATAAAAACAACACCTGGATAAGATAATTTAATATCGTTTGCTTAGTTCTATCCTCGATTTAACCTTGAATGTCCTTGAAATCAAAATTGAAATTTGGAGTTTGATTTTAAGATCGCGTTAGGTTGCCACATTATCAACATTATCTCAGAACGTAACTTGGCGCGTTTCTTGTTAATTTAAATGCGTAGGTTAAAATTTCAATTTGTTCATTTGATCAATTTACAATAACTGGATTTTCTTAGGAGCTTTTGCTCTTTTCCATATATGTATGCACTTTATCTCTGTTAGAACATTTAAATATTTTTTTTTTAAATGTTGGCACAGTTATAACCACATCTACAACTTTCTGTTACCTAAACACTTTAATTTGTTTATTAATTTGTATTTTCCACTATGGGTTCATTTCTAAAACTCTCAAAAGAAAATAAATTCTTAATAAAATCTGTAAATGTACTTAAAGCGTTTATTTTGCAGAAAATTTTCGGACCTCATTTTGAAGAATTTCAACAAATTTTCTCCGCAAAATAAAATCGGTAGATAATTTAAAATCTGCATAATCAACGTAGGTAGGCATTCAAATTTTTTTTTTTAATGAAAATCAATGATTATTTTTCTCATACCAGAGTGAGGGGCTGACGTTGAAAAAACTTTTTCACTGCTTATGTGATGGTAATATAGTTCCAACGCAAGTTTTTATTAATAATTAAGGTTAATATGAGGTTTTCGTTGTTTTCCTCCCCATGTAGCGCTAATGCTGGTCAGTTCCATCAAAAAAGTCCTCCACAAAGGTGAACTTTTCCCTATACTTAGTGTAGTCTTCTGGGTTGGGTTCAAAATTATGAAGCTACAAAGTTGAACATAGATAGTCGTTAACTCAAAATTGGGTCGGCTGTTCAAGGACGGTTATAAAAAAAAAAAGGAAATCCTTATCGAGTTTAAAAAAGTTTTAATTTGTGAAGATCTACTATATATTAATATGCAGTTCTCGTTGACAAAGTTGCTATTCTTTGTTACAGAATTTTTCTATGTTTTCGCAACTTTGAAATGTTCCTTGCGCCTCGTTTTGTTTCATTGTTCTGAAAAAAGTTTCAGCTACTCTTTGACTTATTACATTTTTAGTGCATTTGCTTAATTCAATACTTTAATTTACTTCTTTAATAATTGAACAAATAAGTTAGGTTTATTTTTGAAGAAATTGAAAAAATAAAACTGTTACACTTAGCTATATTATAGGTTAGGTTAGGTTAGGTATGTTAACCTTGGCATTTTAGGCGGCGTATCTTCCCCCCAGTTTCCCTATTTTACTTTACTTTTTATGTCATCCGTAATTTATAGCATCATTTCATCTCATTACACTGAATATTCGTGAAAACATATGTGTTTGGCGCAGCATAGCTGCAACTGATAATTATGACAACTAGCTGTGTAACAGGAGCATTTGAATCGGAAAATTAAATTATTTGGTATTTGAATTGTTTGCTTCAAATATCACAAGAATTATATAAGAATTCGTAGCTAAACATTAAAAAGCATACTACCGCCATATCAATAAAGCTACTCTTCATCTGTGATTATACAGGATTTTCGGTAAAGACTAATTTACATAAAAATTCTTAGAATTTTGTAAAAAATGACTTCAAATTAGGGGTTTAAAATTAGTATATAAACGAAGAACTAATAAATACGTTATCGAAATCTTAAGAATCACTAGTGATGAAGACGAGACGGAAAACATCAAGACTTGTTAGATTGCCTAACTATTAGGTGTTTCCAATAATCATTTATTAACTCCTCTCTGTTTCCACCGACATTCGAACAAGTTTTGACTTTTTAATCTCGCCTTCCTCATTTTTGATTCGTTAGATTTCAATGATTATTTTGTTTTCATCTAGCTTCAATATTTAAAACCTCCAATATGTTTACCTTTTCACAATTTAGACTAGGTTTCTAAAAATGTACATTAAGGGCGGTATATGCCGTGAAACTTGCATAAAAGGATTATTCTCTAAATTATTTCATTCGTTCAAAATATTTCGTTCATCATAACGTTTGTTTTAGGTTAACCGTTACGCCAACGTTCATTTCGATCACTTCGCGATATTGCGATTTGTACTGATTGAATTGCGTTAATAATAGTACTATTTGATTGTGGTTTTTCAAACTTTTTGAATTTGTAACAAACTTTAGTTTAAATTTTTTGTCTTCGAAATAAATTGTAAATCGAAATTCAAATAGTTTAGAAAGTTTATCACAAAAATTGCCCCTATTATGCAATTAATTTTATTCAACTTTCTTAACCGTCTATGTATCATATGAAATTATTATGTTTTATTAAAATATAAACTCTCAAGGTTGAAATAAGAATTAAAAATACTTGATGCTTTTTAAAAAAAAAAATTGGCTTCTTTAAAAAGTAGCCAACGATCGTCAGATATAATATAACAACCATATACGAAATTAGCATTATTTTCAAGTAGTTGTAGTCAACAAAATTTGTTATAAATTTTTAATTGGTCGGTTCAATACATGTGATCTCGATTGTTGCTTTCCCCCCGCGTTAGTTGCACCGAAGAAGTTAAATCTCAGTTTTCAAGAATAACCATTTCATTGTTTTGTGCTCTGAAGATTTGCGAAAAATTTTATATTTTCTTCCTGAATTAAGAATTCAAGATTTTTAACTCAATAAGTGCAGGTAACTATAATTTTTTTTGTAGTTCCATGTTTATTTTTAAGTTTTTTTTTTTTTTTTTTTAAACGTCAAATTCTTTGTCGATAAATTTCTGGATTTTTTTTTTTTCAAATTTATTTTTTCATTAACAGATGCAAGTTAAGAAATTTTTTTTTAACTATAAGACTGAAGTTAATTTAAAATAAATTAAAACTATCGAATATTTGTTTTAAAAAAAGTGAATTAAGTAATACTTAATTCACTCAAGTAGCGTGAAATAATAAGTAATGTGAATTAGTGGATTCTAAAGGAATATGAATAAATGCATTTAAAGATATTAGTTGGTAAAAAAAGTGTTAAAATGAAGTATGAATTTAATTATATGTTTCATTTTATTAAAATTAAACTTCATTTGTTAAAATGTATGCTTTTTTAACCTCTGTATAAAGGTAAAGTGGCTTAAAAATTAAACAAAAATCTGGTATCTGTTCTAACTTTTTTAAAAGTAGTATGAATTAAATAATTTGTTTTAAAGAATATATTTGGCTCAGCATAAAAGTAAAACGGTTTGAAAATTTTTGCTATATTTATCTTTAGTTCTTAAATATCGTTGCGGTTTAGTCCTTTAAAAATATATAGTTTGTTAATGAAATATGAACTTTTGAATTTCTTCAAAATATTATCTTTTGACTTTATATGTAAAAGGGAATGTGGTTTGAAAGTTAAAAATACTTAATAAAAAAGCTGTAATTTTCTTTTTTTTTTTTTCTTTTAAATAACATTTCACTGCCTTTAAATTACTCTATACATGCTATAAATCTAAGTAAGTTTATTTATTGACAGATAGTGTGGTTTGTAATTTATGACAATGAAAATATATATTCCTATATTTTAGCCTAGCCAATGTTAGGAATTATTGGGTAATATGATATATTTATAAATATATGAGCAAGTAACTTATCACTTGACAAGTGACATGATGTAAATAATCTTTATTACTTAAGGTATTTAAGAACAGGTATTTTAGACACAAGTTTTATTTTTACACTCCTAATCATATAATTATGTTAATTATAATTTATTTAATAAACTTAATTCAATCACTTAATTAAATACTTTCTTGTCATTTTCGAACCAATTGTTAATTTTACAAAATTTTCATGTTCAAAATTTCATGGATGTAAACGAATTTAGTTTTGTCTTCGGCAGACGATTCTTCCATCATTCGTCCGAAATGAATATTCTGCGTTCAGCAGTATAGGCTAAATACCAAATATTTGCATGTTGCATCTCTAATTTAGAGGCAGCAATTGCTGTTTATTTTTGAAAATTTAATTTTTTTATTATAATTTTACAGTTCCGAGCATAATCTTGTATCTATTTAGAATTTAAAAACGCCTTGAAAAAGTTTTTTTGCAATAACCAGACCCTATTTGCACAAATTCATAAAAGCGGACCCTGCTTGAAAGAATGTGAGTGATTTTTTCACAATTTCACGAAAAATGGACCTTTCACAAAATGTCTGGACAGACCATGATAACGATATTTTTAAAGTTCTTGTAAAATAGTTGCTTACAGTGTTTTACATAACGTTAAATTTTTTATATTACATATATTTTAATATTTTATTACATATATTTTTATATTACGTTACATATTAATATTACATAATATATTACATTTATTTTACATATTACATTTTTTATATCAGGGTGGGCAAGATTTTGCCGCAGGTGGAAAAAACCATGGTAAAAACCGTCCTGGCAAAAACAGGTTTTTGCCAAGCAAAGTGGCAAAAACCTATATTTTCCAAAAGGAGAGGACAAAAACACATTTTTGATACAAAGTTATTCCTAAATTTGAAATATATACTATAAATATATATAATTTAAAAAAAAATTAACAAAATTATTATTCTATAATTAAATCATAATGTATTAATATATCATTTTAGTAGTTTAAAACATTATTGATCGGAAAATTAGTGATTCTCTTTTTTCCAGTGAAATGAACTTATTTTAAATTAATATAACTATAATTTAAAACATAAAATATCTATCAACATGTGTAGTTAATTAAAATATACAAGTATCAATGCAATTTTTTAAATTTGCCCAAATTCAATACTTTATTAATCATCACAATACAATTTGTGCTGTCTCAACATAGCGTAACAGTAGACTAGTTTTGAAACATTATTTAGAGTCAACTTATTCCGAATTTTAGAATGTACAAATGAAAAATTCAAAAACACTCTTTCAATGGCAGTACTACTAGAAGGAAATGAGTGTAAATGAGACATTAATTCCCAAAATTCACTGGAAATTTTACAAGAATTTAAATTGTGTGGTTTTGTTTGCATTTTGAAGTAATATTGAGAAATGAGGTGATTATCAAAATCTATCTAATAAAACATCCATCTTAGCTTTCTTATGTCTCTCTTTAAATATAGTGTAAGAGTGATATGTAAAATAATACATATCAAAAGTTATTATGAAGAAGTAAAAAAAAAAAAACAATTTGTTAAAAAACATTTATTTAAGGATTCTAAAATGAAAACAGGTCAAAAACTTTCAATCCTTTAAAAATTATTACCCTTATATTCATTATTAATATTTTGAAAATCATTTTTTCATGTAATGTATCAAAATAATTATTCCTTATGATTGATTTAAATTTGCTTCAAGTATTTTGTAATAATATTTAATCAGCAATTTAAATAATTTGGTTTTTGCCGGTTTTTACCAGGTTTTTGCCACTGTCCTGGCAAAAACCCCTTTTTGCCGGCAAAAACTCCAAACCTGTTATATTATATTACACAAAGTTACATTTTTTTATATTTTCAAATTTCTTTAAATAAAAAAAGTTTTGATGTTTTACTAGAAGTAAAATTTCTAAAGAAATTAAATAAAAATATTTTTCTCCCAAAATTTTGCTTTTATTCTTTGACTGCAGTTATAAACAGTTTAAAATTTTAATTAACTTGATATTTTTTTTATTAGAGAGAAAATTTTTATTTTCTTCGATATGGGTCGGAAGAAGCCTATTTCTTCCTGGACCAGAGTGCGTAGCG
The DNA here is from genome assembly GCA_949128135.1 of Parasteatoda lunata. Classification (NCBI taxonomy): domain Eukaryota; kingdom Metazoa; phylum Arthropoda; class Arachnida; order Araneae; family Theridiidae; genus Parasteatoda; species Parasteatoda lunata. The sequence continues at coordinate 78,138,420 of OX421978.1, forward strand.
TTTTTAAGAAGTGCTTAAAGGTGCTTATTTTTGATTTACATCTTTTAAAAGCCCTTAAAGGTGCTCTTTTTTATTCCGTGTTTGTAAAAAGTGCTTTTTTATTCTGTCTTTTTAAAAAGATATTTTTTTTCTTTGCTGTGTCGATTGTCGTTCTAAATTATAGAAAATGCATGATTTTCAGAATTTTTTCTGCAATATTTATCACAAAATTATCACTTCCATGTGAAGTTTTTGAAAATGTTTATGAATTTTATTGATTTTATATTTATAAATTAAGAACTTCGGACGATAGAAAAAAATAATATTTATTACTTCACAGATCCTAATTATTATTATTATTATATATATATATTTTTAAGTGGTTAAAAATGTTTTTGAGTGCTTAAAAAGTAGTTAAAAGCAGCTTATTTTTTGGTTGAAAAATCTGGCTACCCTGCAGGGCAGTTTTTACCACAGAGGACGAATATAGATTACAGTACTGCCTTAAATTTACGTTTTTTAAGACGTTCTTAGAAATGGCAGAAGCACTAAGAATTTTTTCTGAAAATTTTTGAAACCATGGGAAAAACCAATTTTTTAAAAACGAAAAATTATGGAAAGTACAAATTTTCCTCAAAGGGATTAAAATCATGGTAAAACAATAACCTAGTCTGCCTTTATCATGCAAGTCAAGTATTTATATATTTTTAAAATATCGATATATCAGGGTAGGAAAAAAACTCAAAACCAGATTTTTTTTTGGGTTTAAACCGGGTAATTTAGATTATTTAAAATAAAAGGTCAAATAATATTTTATGCCCTAAAATAAAAGTAACCGAACATTAAAGTATTTAAGTTTTTTTTTTTTTTAACTACTTATTAACATTTTGTATAAAGAATTAAATTTTTTTTTTTTTACTTTAGCTCATTAATATGATAAAACAGTATAATGACTTAAAATAATAATATTTTGCAATAACGTGCTTATTTTGAAATTATTAAGCTTACATTGAAATTTTACTCCATTTAGCATGCAAACAAGCATTTAATATTTAATAATATTTCATACCTAAATATTGTTTTAAAAGTGCGTGTTAAGCAGGGTTAGCAAGTGTTTGACAATCGGTAATTTTATCCGCTTATAACCATGGTTTTAACATTTATATCAAAAACCATTTTTTGACGTAATTTTTGACAATTATCAAAACTCCGAAATTTTGGTGTAAGAATACTTACTAGCTGTTTTCTCCCTAAGCGTTTTTAGAAGGGCGCTCCGCCCCCGCATGTCCTTTGATCCCTATAAGTGCACCCTTCTTGCCCTTTTTGTAAAAATTGGCTGACAACACTGCGTCTTCATTTTTTCAGGAAAAAGTTGTTTTCTTAGCCACTTGTTTTAATGAAAATTCCACTTCTGATTCATTTAGTAACTGATAATTATTTTATTTTTAATTTCATTCCTTCATTTTAATAAGATTTATCTTATTTTGTCTAGTTATATAGTTTCAATTCGCATGATATAACGACCCCCGACCCCCGAGAGTTTCACTTCTTTTATTTGGAGATGGTGTATATCAATCAATTTTTTTGTTTTTAAATTTTCTCATTATTTTTATTAAAAAAATATTTTTTTATTTAAAAATACACTTTTAAATATTTATTTTCTCATAATTGTTAGTTGAAAATAGAAAAAAAAAAAGCTTTTAAGTTTATAAATGACACCGTTTTTTAGTAAACTTTTTTTTTATGAAAATTTATATTGAGAGATGTCTTTTAGCTTGCCTTAAATTATTTTTCAAACGCTTCAAATTTTTCTATTATTTTAATAATGAGTGATAATTACTTAGTGGAATATGTATATAAAAGGGTAGTTTAAAAATTGAGGATCAAATTTAGTTATTACATAAATTTGGTACATTTTGTGCGAAAACTATTTGTCAGGGCCTGATTCCTCCCCCACGCATTTTTATTGACCCCTTACCTGAGGGTCAGAGGGTAAAGGACACGGGAAGTGTCGAGCAATCAAACATTTTTTAGGAAATTTTTTAGACAAAAAATTTTTTCAGAGCTCCCTGAATTTCTCAGAAAACCTTCGTTCTTGCTCTCACATTCTGTTCTCCTGCGTATCTGAATTAGTTCAATTTATTATGGAAGAAATTGAAGTACGCAAATCTTCTACATCATTCCATGAAAACATTAAGAAAAATAAACACTAATTCTTATAATTCCAGGGAAGTAATAAATAACTATAAAAAAAAGTTCAGGTCGATTATTCCCACAGCTTCAGCATCAGCAGCTACTCGCGTAAAATTTAATTGCATATTTCCTTAATCAGAACATGATTTATTTATTTGTGAAAAAATAATAAAATAAAAGAGATGTTTCGGATAAAAGAGATGTTAATACGCAAAGGTTTCTGCTTTAAATGTTTCCTTTAGGCACATATAAGTTCACTATGTCAAAGTAAAATTAGCCTTTCTAAAAAAATGATTTAAATTTCATCACGAAATACTTTTTGGAATTTCGAAAATTCGCAAGAAAGCACAGAGAAAAATTCGGTCGGCGAATTTCTCTTGTCAAAGGGGGTGGAAAGGGGGAGTTCAATCGGCGTTTTTACAAACATGTGTCGCCAATTTGCTTTCGGCAGACAAGAAACAAGAGATAAATATCTAATTTGACTCCGCATCCATCATTCATGAGGTATTCATTACTAGAGAATTAATTAGCTCAAATGCTTATCCGTCTGTTAGTAAAAAATGAAAATTTATTAGTTAATACTTTTGGAACCTCATGAAAAAACATTTGATATCATGAAGGCGTGAATAATCAATAAAACATCGGTAACGAGCGTGGCCACCCACCTGGAAAACCTGGAATTATCAGGGAATTTTTTTTATACAGGAAAAGTTAAGGGATTTTGGTTAAAAACCTGGAAAAATCAGGGAATTTCAAAGAAAAGCTGGAATTTTTCTCTTAATTTAAATTATTTTACCATCCGTTATATCCACTTTTATTTAGATCTAAATTTATCGTAAAAAGTTGAAATATCATCAACTCAGCAATACTTTTCTTGCATTAAAATTCTCTTCATTATTACCCTGCTAAACTAGAATGCCATTTCAAACTCTTTTATCTCGGGAAGTGAAAGGAGAAATCTTTGACCTCTTGGGAGATTATGAGACTATGCAGTTTAGGAAAGGCAAAAATGTGGTGGATGTGAAAGAAAGGATTAGGATATTTGCTTCTGTTTATAAAAGTAGAGTTTTTTTTTAATTTTTTTAATCTTTTAGTCTGGGCTGAATTCATTACTTGTTCAAGTTTGTTCCGATGTTTTGGGGGTATTTTTTTCTTTTAACAAAATTATTCAAAATATTTTAGTATTTTTGACTTTATAAAATTCTCCAAAAAATAATTAGTTATAATTTAATTAGAGATTTTATATTTCACTCTTTTTTCTGAAAGCTTTACATTTTGTCCAATGAATTATTTTTTCTCAGCAAAGCCAACTAATCGCTAATAGCAAAATTGTTGCATTGATGATGATTTTCTGGATTTCATGATAACTTTTATTTATTCCTACTAATATCCAGTTTGTTGCCTGCAATGCTATTGTCTGGGGAGACGATGAAAAGTTCACTGGGTGATGTGCGATGGTGTCCCACCTCGGTGGAGGTAGGGAGGCCCAGTGATACTTTCAAAGTATCAGGCAGTACAAATCTCTCTCTTATCATTTAAGCTCTAACGTTTCCTCATTTTTTTAAAATAGTTTTTTTTTCTAATATGTATGTTATACCTTATTTGTTTCTCCCTTTCTCACCTCTTTTTAATTTTTATTTTTAATGTGTTTTTTTTCTTTCCTACTGATATCCAGTTTGTTGCCTGCAATGCTTTTGTCTGGGGAGATGATGAAAAGTTCACTGGGTGATGTGCGATGGTGTCCCACCTCGGTGGAGGTAGGGAGGCCCAGTGATACTTTCAAAGTATCAGGCAGTACAAATCTCTCTCTTATCATTTAAGCTCTAACGTTTCCTCATTTTTTTAAAATAGTTTTTTTTTCTAATATGTATGTTATACCTTATTTGTTTCTCCCTTTCTCACCTCTTTTTAATTTTTATTTTTAATGTGTTTTTTTTCTTTCCTACTGATATCCAGTTTGTTGCCTGCAATGCTTCTGTCTGGGGAGATGATGAAAAGTTCACTGGGTGATGTGCGATGGTGTCCCACCTCGGTGGAGGTAGGGAGTCCCAGTGATACTTTCAAAGTATCAGGCAGTACAAATCTCTCTCTTATCATTTAAGCTCTAACGTTTCCTCATTTTTTTAAAATAGTTTTTTTTTCTAATATGTATGTTATACCTTATTTGTTTCTCCCTTTCTCACCTCTTTTTAATTTTTATTTTTAATGTTTTTTTTTTCTTTCCTACTAATATCCAGTTTGTTGAATGCAATTCTTTTGTCTGGGGAGATGATGAAAAGTTCACTGGGTGATGTGCGAGGGTGTCCCACCTCGGTGGAGGTAGGGAGGCCCAGTGATACTTTCAAAGTATCAGGCAGTACTAATCTCTCTCTTCTTATCATTAAAGCCCTAACGTTTCCTTATTTTTTTTAAATAGTTTTTTTTTTTCTAATATGTAGGTTATACCTTATTTGTTTCTCCCTTTCTCACCTCTTTTTAATTTTTATTTTTAATGTTTTTTTTCTTTCCTACTAATATCCAGTTTGTTGCCTGCAATGCTTTTGTCTGGGGAGATGATGAAAAGTTCACTGGGTGATGTGCGATGGTGTCCCTCCTCGGTGGAGGTAGGGAGGCCCAGTGATACTTTCAAAGTATCAGGCAGTACTAATCTCTCTCTTCTTATCATTTAAGCTCTAACGTTTCCTCATTTTTTAAAAATTTTTTTTTTTTCTAATATATATGTTATACCTTATTTGTTTCTCCCTTTCTCACCTCTTTTTAATTTTTATTTTTAATGTTTTTTTTTCTTTCCTACTAATATCCAGTTTGTTGCCTGCAATGCTTTTGTCTGGTGATGTGCGATAGTGTCCCACCTCGGTGGAGGTAGGGAGGCCCAGTGATACTTTCAAAGTATCAGGCAGTACTAATCTCTCTCTTCTTATCATTTAAGCTCTAACGTTTCCTCATTTTTTTTAAATAGTTTTTTTTTCTAATATGTATGTTATACCTTATTTGTTTCTCCCTTTCTCACCTCTTTTTAATTTTTATTTTTAATGTTTTTTTTTCTTTCCTACTAATATCCAGTTTGTTGCCTGCAATGCTTTTGTCTGGGGAGACGATGAAAAGTTCACTGGGTGATGTGCGATGGTGTCCCACCTCGGTGGAGGTAGGGAGGCCCAGTGATACTATCAAAGTATCAGGCAGCACAAATCTCTCTCTTATCATTTAAGCTCTAACGTTTCCTCATTTTTTTAAAATAGATTTTTTTTCTAATATGTATGTTATACCTTATTTGTTTCTCCCTTTCTCACCTCTTTTTAATTTTTATTTTTAATGTTTTTTTTTCTTTCCTACTAATATCCAGTTTGTTGCCTGCAATGCTTTTGTCTGGGGAGACGATGAAAAGTTCACTGGGTGATGTGCGATGGTGTCCCATCTCGGTGGAGGTAGGGAGGCCCAGTGATACTTTCAAAGTATCAGGCAGTACTAATGTCTCTCTTCTTATCATTTAAGCTCTAACGTTTCCTCATTTTTTTAAAATAGTTTTTTTTTCCTAATATGTATGTTATACCTTATTTGTTTCTCCCTTTCTCACCTCTTTTTAATTTTTATTTTTAATGTTTTTTCTTTCCTACTGATATCCAGTTTGTTGCCTGCAATGCTTTTGTCTGGGGAGACGAGGAAAAGTTCACTGAGTGATGTGCGATGGTGTCCCACCTCGGTGGAGGTAGGGAGGCCCAGTGATACTTTCAAAGTATCAGGCAGTACAAATCTCTCTCTTCTTATCATTTAAGCTCTAACGTTTCCTCATTTTTTTAAAATAGATTTTTTTTCTAATATGTATGTTGTACCTTATTTGTTTCTCCCTTTCTCACCTCTTTTTAATTTTTATTTTTAATGTTTTTTTTTCTTTCCTACTAATATCCAGTTTGTTGAATGCAATGCTTTTATCTGGGGAGATGATGAAAAGTTCACTGGGTGATGTGCGATGGTGTCCCACCTCGTTGGAGGTAGGGAGGCCCAGTGATACTTTCAAAGTATCAGGCAGTACAAATCTCTCTCTTATCATTTAAGCTCTAACGTTTCCTCATTTTTTTAAAATAGTTTTTTTTTCTAATATGTATGTTATACCTTATTTGTTTCTCCCTTTCTCACCTCTTTTTAATTTTTATTTTTAATGTTTTTTTTTCTTTCCTACTAATATCCAGTTTGTTGCCTGCAATGCTTTTGTCTGGGGAGACGATGAAAAGTTCACTGGGTGATGTGCGATGGTGTCCCACCTCGGTGGAAATAGGGAGGCCCAGTTATACTTTCAAAGTATCAGGCAGTACTAATCTCTCTATTCTTATCATTAAAGCTCTAACGTTTCCTCATTTTTTTTCTAATAGGTATGTTATACCTTATTTGTTCCTCCCTTTCTCTCCTCTTTCTTTAATTTTTATTTTTAATGTTTGTTTTTCTTTCCTACTAATATCCAGTTTGTTGCCTGCAATGCTTTTGTCTGGGGAGACGATGAAAAGTTCACTGGGTGATGTGCGATGGTGTCCCACCTCGGTGGAGGTAGGGAGGCCCAGTGATACTTTCAAAGTATCAGGCAGTACAAATCACTCTCTTCTTATCATTTAAGCTCTAACGTTTCCTCATTTTTTTTAAATAGTTTTTTTTTCTAACATGTGTGTTATACCTTATTTGTTCCTCCCTTTCTTACCTCTTTTTAATTTTTATTTTTAATGTTTTTTTTTCTTTCCTACTAATATCCAGTTTGTTGCCTACAATGCTTTTGTCAGGGGAGACGATTTAAAGTTCCCTGGGTGATGTGCGATGGTGTCCTACCTCGGTGGAGGTAGGGAGGCCCAGTGACACTTTCAAAGTATCAGGCAATGCAAATCTCTCTCTTCTTATCATTTAAGATCTAACGTTTCCTCATTTTTTTTAAATAGTTTTTTTTCTAATGTGTTTGTTATACCTTATTTGTTTCTCCTTTTCTCACCTCTTTTTAATTTTTATTTTTAATGTTTTTTTTTCTTTCCTACTAATATCCAGTTTGTTGAATGCAATGCTTTTGTCTGGGGAGACGATGAAAAGTTCACTGGGTGATGTGCGATGGTGTCCCACCTCGGTGGAGGGAAGGAGGCCCAGTGATACTTTCAAAGTATCACACAGTACAAATCTCTCTCTTCTTATCATTTAAGCTCTAACGTTACCTCATTTTTTTAAAATAGTTTTTTTCTAATATGTATGTTATACCTTATTTGTTTCTCTCTTTCTCACCTCTTTTTAATTTTTATTTTTAATGTTTTTTTTTTCTTTCCTACTAATATCCAGTTTGTTGAATGCAATTCTTTTGTCTGGGGAGATGATGAAAAGTTCACTGGGTGATGTGCGAGGGTGTCCCACCTCGGTGGACGTAGGGAGGCCCAGTGATACTTTCAAAGTATCAGGCAGTGCAAATCACTCTCTTATCATTTAAGCTCTAACGTTTCCTCATTTCTTTTTCTAATAGGTATGTTATACCTTATTTGTTCCTCCCTTTCTCACCTCTTTTTAATTTTTATTTTTAATGTTTTTTTTTTCTTTCCTACTAATATCCAGTTTGTTGCCTGCAATGCTTTTGTCTGGGGAGACTATGAAAAGTTCACTGGGTGATGTGCGATGGTGTCCCACCTCGGTGGAGGTAGGGAGGCCCAGTGATACTTTCAAAGTATCAGGCAGTACAAATCTCTCTCTTATCATTTAAGCTCTAACGTTTTCTCATTTTTTTTAAAATAGTTTTTTTTTCTAATATGTATGTTATACATTATTTGTTTCTCCCTTTCTCACCTCTTTTTAATTTTTATTTTTAATGTGTTTTTTTTCTTTCCTACTGATATCCAGTTTGTTGCCTGCAATGCTTTTGTCTGGGGAGATGATGAAAAGTTCACTGGGTGATGTGCGATGGTGTCCCACCTCGGTGGAGGTAGGGAGGCCCAGTGATACTATCAAAGTATCAGGCAGTACAAATCTCTCTCTTATCATTTAAGCTCTAACGTTTCCTCATTTTTTTAAAATAGTTTTTTTTTCTAATATGTATGTTATACCTTATTTGTTTCTCCCTTTCTCACCTCTTTTTAATTTTTATTTTTAATGTATTTTTTTTCTTTCCTACTGATATCCAGTTTGTTGCCTGCAATGCTTTTGTCTGGGGAGATGATGAAAAGTTCACTGGGTGATGTGTGATGGTGTCCCAACTCGGTGGAGGTAGGGAGGCCCAGTGATACTTTCAAAGTATCAGGCAGTACAAATCTCTCTCTTATCATTTAAGCTCTAACGTTTCCTCATTTTTTTTAAATAGTTTTTTTTTGTAATATGTATGTTATACCTTATTTGTTTCTCCCTTTCTCACCTCTTTTTAATTTTTATTTTTAATGTTTTTTTTTTTCTTTCCTACTAATATCCAGTTTGTTGAAGCAATGCTTTTGTCTGGGGAGACGATGAAAAGTTCACTGGGTGATGTGCGATGGTGTCCCACCTCGGTGGAGGTAGGGAGGCCCAGTGATACTATCAAAGTATCAGGCAGCACAAATCTCTCTCTTATCATTTAAGCTCTAACGTTTCCTCATTTTTTTAAAATAGTTTTTTTTTTCTAATATGTATGTTATACCTTATTTGTTTCTCCCTTTCTCACCTCTTTTTAATTTTTATTTTTAATGTATTTTTTTTTCTTTCCTACTAATATCCAGTTTGTTGAATGCAATTCTTTTGTCTGGGGAGATGATGAAAAGTTCACTGGGTGATGTGCGAGGGTGTCCCACCTCGGTGGACGTAGGGAGGCCCAGTGATACTTTCAAAGTATCAGGCAGTGCAAATCTCTCTCTTATCATTTAAGCTCTAACGTTTCCTCATTTCTTTTTCTAATAGGTATGTTATACCTTATTTGTTCCTCCCTTTCTCACCTCTTTTTAATTTTTATTTTTAATGTTTTTTTTTTCTTTCCTACTAATATCCAGTTTGTTGCCTGCAATGCTTTTGTCTGGGGAGACTATGAAAAGTTCACTGGGTGATGTGCGATGGTGTCCCACCTCGGTGGAGGTAGGGAGGCCCAGTGATACTTTCAAAGTATCAGGCAGTACAAATCTCTCTCTTATCATTTAAGCTCTAACGTTTCCTCATTTTTTTTAAAATAGTTTTTTTTTCTAATATGTATGTTATACATTATTTGTTTCTCCCTTTCTCACCTCTTTTTAATTTTTATTTTTAATGTGTTTTTTTTCTTTCCTACTGATATCCAGTTTGTTGCCTGCAATGCTTTTGTCTGGGGAGACGAGGAAAAGTTCACTGAGTGATGTGCGATGGTGTCCCACCTCGGTGGAGGTAGGGAGGCCCAGTGATACTTTCAAAGTATCAGGCAGTACAAATCTCTCTCTTCTTATCATTTAAGATCTAACGTTTCCTCATTTTTTTTAAATAGTTTTTTTTCTAATGTGTTTGTTATACCTTATTTGTTTCTCCTTTTCTCACCTCTTTTTAATTTTTATTTTTAATGTTTTTTTTTCTTTCCTACTAATATCCAGTTTGTTGAATGCAATGCTTTTGTCTGGGGAGACGATGAAAAGTTCACTGGGTGATGTGCGATGGTGTCCCACCTCGGTGGAGGGAAGGAGGCCCAATGATACTTTCAAAGTATCACACAGTACAAATCTCTCTCTTCTTATCATTTAAGCTCTAACGTTACCTCATTTTTTTAAAATAGTTTTTTTCTAATATGTATGTTATACCTTATTTGTTTCTCTCTTTCTCACCTCTTTTTAATTTTTATTTTTAATGTTTTTTTTTTCTTTCCTACTAATATCCAGTTTGTTGAATGCAATTCTTTTGTCTGGGGAGATGATGAAAAGTTCACTGGGTGATGTGCGAGGGTGTCCCACCTCGGTGGACGTAGGGAGGCCCAGTGATACTTTCAAAGTATCAGGCAGTGCAAATCTCTCTCTTATCATTTAAGCTCTAACGTTTCCTCATTTCTTTTTCTAATAGGTATGTTATACCTTATTTGTTCCTCCCTTTCTCACCTCTTTTTAATTTTTATTTTTAATGTTTTTTTTTTCTTTCCTACTAATATCCAGTTTGTTGCCTGCAATGCTTTTGTCTGGGGAGACTATGAAAAGTTCACTGGGTGATGTGCGATGGTGTCCCACCTCGGTGGAGGTAGGGAGGCCCAGTGATACTTTCAAAGTATCAGGCAGTACAAATCTCTCTCTTATCATTTAAGCTCTAACGTTTCCTCATTTTTTTTAAATAGTTTTTTTTTTCTAATATGTATGTTATACCTTATTTGTTTCTCCCTTTCTCACCTCTTTTTAATTTTTATTTTTAATGTTTTTTTTTCTTTCCTACTAATATCCAGTTTGTTGCCTGCAATGCTTTTGTCTGGGGAGACGATGAAAAGTTCACTGGGTGATGTGCGATGGTGTCCCACCTCGGTGGAGGTAGGGAGGCCCAGTGATACTATCAAAGTATCAGGCAGTACAAATCTCTCTCTTATCATTTAAGCTCTAACGTTTCCTCATTTTTTTAAAATAGTTTTTTTTTCTAATATGTATGTTATACCTTATTTGTTTCTCCCTTTCTCACCTCTTTTTAATTTTTATTTTTAATGTATTTTTTTTCTTTCCTACTGATATCCAGTTTGTTGCCTGCAATGCTTTTGTCTGGGGAGATGATGAAAAGTTCACTGGGTGATGTGTGATGGTGTCCCACCTCGGTGGAGGTAGGGAGGCCCAGTGATACTTTCAAAGTATCAGGCAGTACAAATCTCTCTCTTATCATTTAAGCTCTAACGTTTCCTCATTTTTTTAAAATAGTTTTTTTTTGTAATATGTATGTTATACCTTATTTGTTTCTCCCTTTCTCACCTCTTTTTAATTTTTATTTTTAATGTTTTTTTTTTTCTTTCCTACTAATATCCAGTTTGTTGAAGCAATGCTTTTGTCTGGGGAGACGATGAAAAGTTCACTGGGTGATGTGCGATGGTGTCCCACCTCGGTGGAGGTAGGGAGGCCCAGTGATACTATCAAAGTATCAGGCAGCACAAATCTCTCTCTTATCATTTAAGCTCTAACGTTTCCTCATTTTTTTAAAATAGTTTTTTTTTCTAATATGTATGTTATACCTTATTTGTTTCTCCCTTTCTCACCTCTTTTTAATTTTTATTTTTAATGTTTTTTTTTCTTTCCTACTAATATCCAGTTTGTTGCCTGCAATGCTTTTGTCTGGGGAGACGATGAAAAGTTCACTGGGTGATGTGCGATGGTGTCCCATCTCGGTGGAGGTAGGGAGGCCCAGTGATACTTTCAAAGTATCAGGCAGTACTAATCTCTCTCTTCTTATCATTTAAGCTCTAACGTTTCCTCATTTTTTTAAAATAGTTTTTTTTCCTAATATGTATGTTATACCTTATTTGTTTCTCCCTTTCTCACCTCTTTTTAATTTTTATTTTTAATGTTTTTTCTTTCCTACTGATATCCAGTTTGTTGCCTGCAATGCTTTTGTCTGGGGAGACGAGGAAAAGTTCACTGAGTGATGTGCGATGGTGTCCCACCTCGGTGGAGGTAGGGAGGCCCAGTGATACTTTCAAAGTATCAGGCAGTACAAATCTCTCTCTTCTTATCATTTAAGCTCTAACGTTTCCTCATTTTTTTAAAATAGATTTTTTTTCTAATATGTATGTTGTACCTTATTTGTTTCTCCCTTTCTCACCTCTTTTTAATTTTTATTTTTAATGTTTTTTTTTCTTTCCTACTAATATCCAGTTTGTTGAATGCAATGCTTTTGTCTGGGGAGATGATGAAAAGTTCACTGGGTGATGTGCGATGGTGTCCCACCTCGTTGGAGGTAGGGAGGCCCAGTGATACTTTCAAAGTATCAGGCAGTACAAATCTCTCTCTTATCATTTAAGCTCTAACGTTTCCTCATTTTTTTAAAATAGTTTTTTTTTTCTAATATGTATGTTATACCTTATTTGTTTCTCCCTTTCTCACCTCTTTTTAATTTTTATTTTTAATGTATTTTTTTTCTTTCCTACTGATATCCAGTTTGTTGCCTGCAATGCTTTTGTCTGGGGAGATGATGAAAAGTTCACTGGGTGATGTGTGATGGTGTCCCACCTCGGTGGAGGTAGGGAGGCCCAGTGATACTTTCAAAGTATCAGGCAGTACAAATCTCTCTCTTATCATTTAAGCTCTAACGTTTCCTCATTTTTTTAAAATAGTTTTTTTTTGTAATATGTATGTTATACCTTATTTGTTTCTCCCTTTCTCACCTCTTTTTAATTTTTATTTTTAATGTTTTTTTTTTTCTTTCCTACTAATATCCAGTTTGTTGAAGCAATGCTTTTGTCTGGGGAGACGATGAAAAGTTCACTGGGTGATGTGCGATGGTGTCCCACCTCGGTGGAGGTAGGGAGGCCCAGTGATACTATCAAAGTATCAGGCAGCACAAATCTCTCTCTTATCATTTAAGCTCTAACGTTTCCTCATTTTTTTAAAATAGTTTTTTTTTCTAATATGTATGTTATACCTTATTTGTTTCTCCCTTTCTCACCTCTTTTTAATTTTTATTTTTAATGTTTTTTTTTCTTTCCTACTAATATCCAGTTTGTTGCCTGCAATGCTTTTGTCTGGGGAGACGATGAAAAGTTCACTGGGTGATGTGCGATGGTGTCCCATCTCGGTGGAGGTAGGGAGGCCCAGTGATACTTTCAAAGTATCAGGCAGTACTAATCTCTCTCTTCTTATCATTTAAGCTCTAACGTTTCCTCATTTTTTTAAAATAGTTTTTTTTCCTAATATGTATGTTATACCTTATTTGTTTCTCCCTTTCTCACCTCTTTTTAATTTTTATTTTTAATGTTTTTTCTTTCCTACTGATATCCAGTTTGTTGCCTGCAATGCTTTTGTCTGGGGAGACGAGGAAAAGTTCACTGAGTGATGTGCGATGGTGTCCCACCTCGGTGGAGGTAGGGAGGCCCAGTGATACTTTCAAAGTATCAGGCAGTACAAATCTCTCTCTTCTTATCATTTAAGCTCTAACGTTTCCTCATTTTTTTTAAAATAGATTTTTTTTCTAATATGTATGTTGTACCTTATTTGTTTCTCCCTTTCTCACCTCTTTTTAATTTTTATTTTTAATGTTTTTTTTTCTTTCCTACTAATATCCAGTTTGTTGAATGCAATGCTTTTGTCTGGGGAGATGATGAAAAGTTCACTGGGTGATGTGCGATGGTGTCCCACCTCGTTGGAGGTAGGGAGGCCCAGTGATACTTTCAAAGTATCAGGCAGTACAAATCTCTCTCTTATCATTTAAGCTCTAACGTTTCCTCATTTTTTTAAAATAGTTTTTTTTTTCTAATATGTATGTTATACCTTATTTGTTTCTCCCTTTCTCACCTCTTTTTAATTTTTATTTTTAATGTATTTTTTTTCTTTCCTACTGATATCCAGTTTGTTGCCTGCAATGCTTTTGTCTGGGGAGATGATGAAAAGTTCACTGGGTGATGTGTGATGGTGTCCCACCTCGGTGGAGGTAGGGAGGCCCAGTGATACTTTCAAAGTATCAGGCAGTACAAATCTCTCTCTTATCATTTAAGCTCTAACGTTTCCTCATTTTTTTAAAATAGTTTTTTTTTGTAATATGTATGTTATACCTTATTTGTTTCTCCCTTTCTCACCTCTTTTTAATTTTTATTTTTAATGTTTTTTTTTCTTTCCTACTAATATCCAGTTTGTTGAAGCAATGCTTTTGTCAGGGGAGACGATGAAAAGTTCACTGGGTGATGTGCGATGGTGTCCCACCTCGGTGGAGGTAGGGAGGCCCAGTGATACTATCAAAGTATCAGGCAGCACAAATCTCTCTCTTATCATTTAAGCTCTAACGTTTCCTCATTTTTTTAAAATAGTTTTTTTTCCTAATATGTATGTTATACCTTATTTGTTTCTCCCTTTCTCACCTCTTTTTAATTTTTATTTTTAATGTTTTTTCTTTCCTACTGATATCCAGTTTGTTGCCTGCAATGCTTTTGTCTGGGGAGACGAGGAAAAGTTCACTGAGTGATGTGCGATGGTGTCCCACCTCGGTGGAGGTAGGGAGGCCCAGTGATACTTTCAAAGTATCAGGCAGTACAAATCTCTCTCTTATCATTTAAGCTCTAACGTTTCCTCATTTTTTTAAAATAGATTTTTTTTCTAATATGTATGTTGTACCTTATTTGTTTCTCCCTTTCTCACCTCTTTTTAATTTTTATTTTTAATGTTTTTTTTTCTTTCCTACTAATATCCAGTTTGTTGCCTGCAATGCTTTTGTCTGGGGAGACGATGAAAAGTTCACTGGGTGATGTGCGATGGTGTCCCCACCTCGGTGGAGGTAGGGAGGCCCAGTGATACTTTCAAAGTATCAGGCAGTACAAATCTCTGTCTTATCATTTAAGCTCTAACGTTTCCTCATTTTTTTAAAATAGTTTTTTTTTTCTAATATGTATGTTATACCTTATTTGTTTCTCCCTTTCTCACCTCTTTTTAATTTTTATTTTTAATGTATTTTTTTTCTTTCCTACTGATATCCAGTTTGTTGCCTGCAACGCTTTTGTCTGGGGAGATGATGAAAAGTTCACTGGGTGATGTGCGATGGTGTCCCACCTCGGTGGAGGTAGGGAGGCCCAGTGATACTTTCAAAGTATCAGGCAGTACAAATCTCTCTCTTATCATTTAAGCTCTAACGTTTCCTCATTTTTTTAAAATAGTTTTTTTTTCTAATATGTATGTTATACCTTATTTGTTTCTCCCTTTCTCACCTCTTTTTAATTTTTATTTTTAATGTTTTTTTTTCTTTCCTACTAATATCCAGTTTGTTGCCTGCAATGCTTTTGTCTGGGGAGACGATGAAAAGTTCACTGGGTGATGTGCGATGGTGTCCCATCTCGGTGGAGGTAGGGAGGCCCAGTGATACTTTCAAAGTATCAGGCAGTACTAATCTCTCTCTTCTTATCATTTAAGCTCTAACGTTTCCTCATTTTTTTAAAATAGTTTTTTTTCCTAATATGTATGTTATACCTTATTTGTTTCTCCCTTTCTCACCTCTTTTTAATTTTTATTTTTAATGTTTTTTCTTTCCTACTGATATCCAGTTTGTTGCCTGCAATGCTTTTGTCTGGGGAGACGAGGAAAAGTTCACTGAGTGATGTGCGATGGTGTCCCACCTCGGTGGAGGTAGGGAGGCCCAGTGATACTTTCAAAGTATCAGGCAGTACAAATCTCTCTCTTCTTATCATTTAAGCTCTAACGTTTCCTCATTTTTTTAAAATAGATTTTTTTTCTAATATGTATGTTGTACCTTATTTGTTTCTCCCTTTCTCACCTCTTTTTAATTTTTATTTTTAATGTTTTTTTTTCTTTCCTACTAATATCCAGTTTGTTGAATGCAATGCTTTTGTCTGGGGAGATGATGAAAAGTTCACTGGGTGATGTGCGATGGTGTCCCACCTCGTTGGAGGTAGGGAGGCCCAGTGATACTTTCAAAGTATCAGGCAGTACAAATCTCTCTCTTATCATTTAAGCTCTAACGTTTCCTCATTTTTTTAAAATAGTTTTTTTTTTCTAATATGTATGTTATACCTTATTTGTTTCTCCCTTTCTCACCTCTTTTTAATTTTTATTTTTAATGTATTTTTTTTCTTTCCTACTGATATCCAGTTTGTTGCCTGCAATGCTTTTGTCTGGGGAGATGATGAAAAGTTCACTGGGTGATGTGTGATGGTGTCCCACCTCGGTGGAGGTAGGGAGGCCCAGTGATACTTTCAAAGTATCAGGCAGTACAAATCTCTCTCTTATCATTTAAGCTCTAACGTTTCCTCATTTTTTTAAAATAGTTTTTTTTTGTAATATGTATGTTATACCTTATTTGTTTATCCCTTTCTCACCTCTTTTTAATTTTTATTTTTAATGTTTTTTTTTCTTTCCTACTAATATCCAGTTTGTTGAAGCAATGCTTTTGTCTGGGGAGACGATGAAAAGTTCACTGGGTGATGTGCGATGGTGTCCCACCTCGGTGGAGGTAGGGAGGCCCAGTGATACTATCAAAGTATCAGGCAGCACAAATCTCTCTCTTATCATTTAAGCTCTAACGTTTCCTCATTTTTTTAAAATAGTTTTTTTTCCTAATATGTATGTTATACCTTATTTGTTTCTCCCTTTCTCACCTCTTTTTAATTTTTATTTTTAATGTTTTTTCTTTCCTACTGATATCCAGTTTGTTGCCTGCAATGCTTTTGTCTGGGGAGACGAGGAAAAGTTCACTGAGTGATGTGCGATGGTGTCCCACCTCGGTGGAGGTAGGGAGGCCCAGTGATACTTTCAAAGTATCAGGCAGTACAAATCTCTCTCTTATCATTTAAGCTCTAACGTTTCCTCATTTTTTTAAAATAGATTTTTTTTCTAATATGTATGTTGTACCTTATTTGTTTCTCCCTTTCTCACCTCTTTTTAATTTTTATTTTTAATGTTTTTTTTTCTTTCCTACTAATATCCAGTTTGTTGCCTGCAATGCTTTTGTCTGGGGAGACGATGAAAAGTTCACTGGGTGATGTGCGATGGTGTCCCACCTCGGTGGAGGTAGGGAGGCCCAGTGATACTTTCAAAGTATCAGGCAGTACAAATCTCTGTCTTATCATTTAAGCTCTAACGTTTCCTCATTTTTTTAAAATAGTTTTTTTTTTCTAATATGTATGTTATACCTTATTTGTTTCTCCCTTTCTCACCTCTTTTTAATTTTTATTTTTAATGTATTTTTTTTCTTTCCTACTGATATCCAGTTTGTTGCCTGCAACGCTTTTGTCTGGGGAGATGATGAAAAGTTCACTGGGTGATGTGCGATGGTGTCCCACCTCGGTGGAGGTAGGGAGGCCCAGTGATACTTTCAAAGTATCAGGCAGTACAAATCTCTCTCTTATCATTTAAGCTCTAACGTTTCCTCATTTTTTTAAAATAGTTTTTTTTTCTAATATGTATGTTATACCTTATTTGTTTCTCCCTTTCTCACCTCTTTTTAATTTTTATTTTTAATGTTTTTTTTTCTTTCCTACTAATATCCAGTTTGTTGCCTGCAATGCTTTTGTCTGGGGAGACGATGAAAAGTTCACTGGGTGATGTGCGATGGTGTCCCATCTCGGTGGAGGTAGGGAGGCCCAGTGATACTTTCAAAGTATCAGGCAGTACTAATCTCTCTCTTCTTATCATTTAAGCTCTAACGTTTCCTCATTTTTTTAAAATAGTTTTTTTTCCTAATATGTATGTTATACCTTATTTGTTTCTCCCTTTCTCACCTCTTTTTAATTTTTATTTTTAATGTTTTTTCTTTCCTACTGATATCCAGTTTGTTGCCTGCAATGCTTTTGTCTGGGGAGACGAGGAAAAGTTCACTGAGTGATGTGCGATGGTGTCCCACCTCGGTGGAGGTAGGGAGGCCCAGTGATACTTTCAAAGTATCAGGCAGTACAAATCTCTCTCTTCTTATCATTTAAGCTCTAACGTTTCCTCATTTTTTTAAAATAGATTTTTTTTCTAATATGTATGTTGTACCTTATTTGTTTCTCCCTTTCTCACCTCTTTTTAATTTTTATTTTTAATGTTTTTTTTTCTTTCCTACTAATATCCAGTTTGTTGAATGCAATGCTTTTGTCTGGGGAGATGATGAAAAGTTCACTGGGTGATGTGCGATGGTGTCCCACCTCGTTGGAGGTAGGGAGGCCCAGTGATACTTTCAAAGTATCAGGCAGTACAAATCTCTCTCTTATCATTTAAGCTCTAACGTTTCCTCATTTTTTTTAAAATAGTTTTTTTTTTCTAATATGTATGTTATACCTTATTTGTTTCTCCCTTTCTCACCTCTTTTTAATTTTTATTTTTGATGTTTGTTTTTCTTTCCTACTAATATCCAGTTTGTTGCCTGCAATGCTTTTGTCTGGGGAGACGATGAAAAGTTCACTGGGTGATGTGCGATGGTGTCCCACCTCGGTGGAGGTAGGGAGGCCCAGTGATACTTTCAAAGTATCAGGCAGTA
This sequence comes from Parasteatoda lunata, assembly GCA_949128135.1. Lineage (NCBI taxonomy): Eukaryota > Metazoa > Arthropoda > Arachnida > Araneae > Theridiidae > Parasteatoda > Parasteatoda lunata. The sequence continues at coordinate 78,156,654 of OX421978.1, forward strand.
CAAATCTCTGTCTTATCATTTAAGCTCTAACGTTTCCTCATTTTTTTAAAATAGTTTTTTTTTTCTAATATGTATGTTATACCTTATTTGTTTCTCCCTTTCTCACCTCTTTTTAATTTTTATTTTTAATGTATTTTTTTTCTTTCCTACTGATATCCAGTTTGTTGCCTGCAATGCTTTTGTCCGGGGAGATGATGAAAAGTTCACTGGGTGATGTGTGATGGTGTCCCACCTCGGTGGAGGTAGGGAGGCCCAGTGATACTTTCAAAGTATCAGGCAGTACAAATCTCTCTCTTATCATTTAAGCTCTAACGTTTCCTCATTTTTTTAAAATAGTTTTTTTTTGTAATATGTATGTTATACCTTATTTGTTTCTCCCTTTCTCACCTCTTTTTAATTTTTATTTTTAATGTTTTTTTTTCTTTCCTACTAATATCCAGTTTGTTGAAGCAATGCTTTTGTCTGGGGAGACGATGAAAAGTTCACTGGGTGATGTGCGATGGTGTCCCACCTCGGTGGAGGTAGGGAGGCCCAGTGATACTATCAAAGTATCAGGCAGCACAAATCTCTCTCTTATCATTTAAGCTCTAACGTTTCCTCATTTTTTTAAAATAGTTTTTTTTTCTAATATGTATGTTATACCTTATTTGTTTCTCCCTTTCTCACCTCTTTTTAATTTTAATGTTTTTTTTTCTTTCCTACTAATATCCAGTTTGTTGAAGCAATGCTTTTGTCTGGGGAGACGATGAAAAGTTCACTGGGTGATGTGCGATGGTGTCCCACCTCGGTGGAGGTAGGGAGGCCCAGTGATACTATCAAAGTATCAGGCAGCACAAATCTCTCTCTTATCATTTAAGCTCTAACGTTTCCTCATTTTTTTAAAATAGTTTTTTTTTCTAATATGTATGTTATACCTTATTTGTTTCTCCCTTTCTCACCTCTTTTTAATTTTTATTTTTAATGTATTTTTTTTCTTTCCTACTGATATCCAGTTTGTTGCCTGCAACGCTTTTGTCTGGGGAGATGATGAAAAGTTCACTGGGTGATGTGCGATGGTGTCCCACCTCGGTGGAGGTAGGGAGGCCCAGTGATACTTTCAAAGTATCAGGCAGTACAAATCTCTCTCTTATCATTTAAGCTCTAACGTTTCCTCATTTTTTTAAAATAGTTTTTTTTTCTAATATGTATGTTATACCTTATTTGTTTCTCCCTTTCTCACCTCTTTTTAATTTTTATTTTTAATGTTTTTTCTTTCCTACTGATATCCAGTTTGTTGCCTGCAATGCTTTTGTCTGGGGAGACGAGGAAAAGTTCACTGAGTGATGTGCGATGGTGTCCCACCTCGGTGGAGGTAGGGAGGCCCAGTGATACTTTCAAAGTATCAGGCAGTACAAATCTCTCTCTTCTTATCATTTAAGCTCTAACGTTTCCTCATTTTTTTAAAATAGTTTTTTTTTTCTAATATGTATGTTATACCTTATTTGTTTCTCCCTTTCTCACCTCTTTTTAATTTTTATTTTTAATGTATTTTTTTTCTTTCCTACTGATATCCAGTTTGTTGCCTGCAACGCTTTTGTCTGGGGAGATGATGAAAAGTTCACTGGGTGATGTGCGATGGTGTCCCACCTCGGTGGAGGTAGGGAGGCCCAGTGATACTTTCAAAGTATCAGGCAGTACAAATCTCTCTCTTATCATTTAAGCTCTAACGTTTCCTCATTTTTTTAAAATAGTTTTTTTTTCTAATATGTATGTTATACCTTATTTGTTTCTCCCTTTCTCACCTCTTTTTAATTTTTATTTTTGATGTTTGTTTTTCTTTCCTACTAATATCCAGTTTGTTGCCTGCAATGCTTTTGTCTGGGGAGACGATGAAAAGTTCACAGGGTGATGTGCGATGGTGTCCCACCTCGGTGGAGGTAGGGAGGCCCAGTGATACTTTCAAAGTATCAGGCAGTACAAATCTCTGTCTTATCATTTAAGCTCTAACGTTTCCTCATTTTTTTAAAATAGTTTTTTTTTTTCTAATATGTATGTTATACCTTATTTGTTTCTCCCTTTCTCACCTCTTTTTAATTTTTATTTTTAATGTATTTTTTTTCTTTCCTACTGATATCCAGTTTGTTGCCTGCAATGCTTTTGTCTGGGGAGATGATGAAAAGTTCACTGGGTGATGTGTGATGGTGTCCCACCTCGGTGGAGGTAGGGAGGCCCAGTGATACTTTCAAAGTATCAGGCAGTACAAATCTCTCTCTTATCATTTAAGCTCTAACGTTTCCTCATTTTTTTTAAATAGTTTTTTTTGTAATATGTATGTTATACCTTATTTGTTTCTCCCTTTCTCACCTCTTTTTAATTTTTATTTTTAATGTTTTTTTTTCTTTCCTACTAATATCCAGTTTGTTGAAGCAATGCTTTTGTCTGGGGAGACGATGAAAAGTTCACTGGGTGATGTGCGATGGTGTCCCACCTCGGTGGAGGTAGGGAGGCCCAGTGATACTATCAAAGTATCAGGCAGCACAAATCTCTCTCTTATCATTTAAGCTCTAACGTTTCCTCATTTTTTTAAAATAGTTTTTTTTTTTCTAATATGTATGTTATACCTTATTTGTTTCTCCCTTTCTCACCTCTTTTTAATTTTTATTTTTAATGTATTTTTTTTCTTTCCTACTGATATCCAGTTTGTTGCCTGCAACGCTTTTGTCTGGGGAGATGATGAAAAGTTCACTGGGTGATGTGCGATGGTGTCCCACCTCGGTGGAGGTAGGGAGGCCCAGTGATACTTTCAAAGTATCAGGCAGTACAAATCTCTCTCTTATCATTTAAGCTCTAACGTTTCCTCATTTTTTTAAAATAGTTTTTTTTTCTAATATGTATGTTATACCTTATTTGTTTCTCCCTTTCTCACCTCTTTTTAATTTTTATTTTTAATGTTTTTTTTTCTTTCCTACTAATATCCAGTTTGTTGCCTGCAATGCTTTTGTCTGGGGAGACGATGAAAAGTTCACTGGGTGATGTGCGATGGTGTCCCATCTCGGTGGAGGTAGGGAGGCCCAGTGATACTTTCAAAGTATCAGGCAGTACTAATCTCTCTCTTCTTATCATTTAAGCTCTAACGTTTCCTCATTTTTTTAAAATAGTTTTTTTTCCTAATATGTATGTTATACCTTATTTGTTTCTCCCTTTCTCACCTCTTTTTAATTTTTATTTTTAATGTTTTTTCTTTCCTACTGATATCCAGTTTGTTGCCTGCAATGCTTTTGTCTGGGGAGACGAGGAAAAGTTCACTGAGTGATGTGCGATGGTGTCCCACCTCGGTGGAGGTAGGGAGGCCCAGTGATACTTTCAAAGTATCAGGCAGTACAAATCTCTCTCTTCTTATCATTTAAGCTCTAACGTTTCCTCATTTTTTTAAAATAGATTTTTTTTCTAATATGTATGTTGTACCTTATTTGTTTCTCCATTTCTCACCTCTTTTTAATTTTTATTTTTAATGTTTTTTTTTCTTTCCTACTAATATCCAGTTTGTTGAATGCAATGCTTTTGTCTGGGGAGATGATGAAAAGTTCACTGGGTGATGTGCGATGGTGTCCCACCTCGTTGGAGGTAGGGAGGCCCAGTGATACTTTCAAAGTATCAGGCAGTACAAATCTCTCTCTTATCATTTAAGCTCTAACGTTTCCTCATTTTTTTAAAATAGTTTTTTTTTCTAATATGTATGTTATACCTTATTTGTTTCTCCCTTTCTCACCTCTTTTTAATTTTTATTTTTAATGTATTTTTTTTCTTTCCTACTGATATCCAGTTTGTTGCCTGCAATGCTTTTGTCTGGGGAGATGATGAAAAGTTCACTGGGTGATGTGCGATGGTGTCCCACCTCGTTGGAGGTAGGGAGGCCCAGTGATACTTTCAAAGTATCAGGCAGTACAAATCTCTCTCTTATCATTTAAGCTCTAACGTTTCCTCATTTTTTTTAAAATAGTTTTTTTTTTCTAATATGTATGTTATACCTTATTTGTTTCTCCCTTTCTCACCTCTTTTTAATTTTTATTTTTGATGTTTGTTTTTCTTTCCTACTAATATCCAGTTTGTTGCCTGCAATGCTTTTGTCTGGGGAGACGATGAAAAGTTCACTGGGTGATGTGCGATGGTGTCCCACCTCGGTGGAGGTAGGGAGGCCCAGTGATACTTTCAAAGTATCAGGCAGTACAAATCTCTGTCTTATCATTTAAGCTCTAACGTTTCCTCATTTTTTTAAAATAGTTTTTTTTTTCTAATATGTATGTTATACCTTATTTGTTTCTCCCTTTCTCACCTCTTTTTAATTTTTATTTTTAATGTATTTTTTTTCTTTCCTACTGATATCCAGTTTGTTGCCTGCAATGCTTTTGTCCGGGGAGATGATGAAAAGTTCACTGGGTGATGTGTGATGGTGTCCCACCTCGGTGGAGGTAGGGAGGCCCAGTGATACTTTCAAAGTATCAGGCAGTACAAATCTCTCTCTTATCATTTAAGCTCTAACGTTTCCTCATTTTTTTAAAATAGTTTTTTTTTGTAATATGTATGTTATACCTTATTTGTTTCTCCCTTTCTCACCTCTTTTTAATTTTTATTTTTAATGTTTTTTTTTCTTTCCTACTAATATCCAGTTTGTTGAAGCAATGCTTTTGTCTGGGGAGACGATGAAAAGTTCACTGGGTGATGTGCGATGGTGTCCCACCTCGGTGGAGGTAGGGAGGCCCAGTGATACTATCAAAGTATCAGGCAGCACAAATCTCTCTCTTATCATTTAAGCTCTAACGTTTCCTCATTTTTTTAAAATAGTTTTTTTTTCTAATATGTATGTTATACCTTATTTGTTTCTCCCTTTCTCACCTCTTTTTAATTTTAATGTTTTTTTTTCTTTCCTACTAATATCCAGTTTGTTGAAGCAATGCTTTTGTCTGGGGAGACGATGAAAAGTTCACTGGGTGATGTGCGATGGTGTCCCACCTCGGTGGAGGTAGGGAGGCCCAGTGATACTATCAAAGTATCAGGCAGCACAAATCTCTCTCTTATCATTTAAGCTCTAACGTTTCCTCATTTTTTTAAAATAGTTTTTTTTTCTAATATGTATGTTATACCTTATTTGTTTCTCCCTTTCTCACCTCTTTTTAATTTTTATTTTTAATGTATTTTTTTTCTTTCCTACTGATATCCAGTTTGTTGCCTGCAACGCTTTTGTCTGGGGAGATGATGAAAAGTTCACTGGGTGATGTGCGATGGTGTCCCACCTCGGTGGAGGTAGGGAGGCCCAGTGATACTTTCAAAGTATCAGGCAGTACAAATCTCTCTCTTATCATTTAAGCTCTAACGTTTCCTCATTTTTTTAAAATAGTTTTTTTTTCTAATATGTATGTTATACCTTATTTGTTTCTCCCTTTCTCACCTCTTTTTAATTTTTATTTTTAATGTTTTTTCTTTCCTACTGATATCCAGTTTGTTGCCTGCAATGCTTTTGTCTGGGGAGACGAGGAAAAGTTCACTGAGTGATGTGCGATGGTGTCCCACCTCGGTGGAGGTAGGGAGGCCCAGTGATACTTTCAAAGTATCAGGCAGTACAAATCTCTCTCTTCTTATCATTTAAGCTCTAACGTTTCCTCATTTTTTTAAAATAGTTTTTTTTTCTAATATGTATGTTATACCTTATTTGTTTCTCCCTTTCTCACCTCTTTTTAATTTTTATTTTTAATGTATTTTTTTTCTTTCCTACTGATATCCAGTTTGTTGCCTGCAACGCTTTTGTCTGGGGAGATGATGAAAAGTTCACAGGGTGATGTGCGATGGTGTCCCACCTCGGTGGAGGTAGGGAGGCCCAGTGATACTTTCAAAGTATCAGGCAGTACAAATCTCTGTCTTATCATTTAAGCTCTAACGTTTCCTCATTTTTTTAAAATAGTTTTTTTTTTTCTAATATGTATGTTATACCTTATTTGTTTCTCCCTTTCTCACCTCTTTTTAATTTTTATTTTTAATGTATTTTTTTTCTTTCCTACTGATATCCAGTTCGTTGCCTGCAATGCTTTTGTCTGGGGAGATGATGAAAAGTTCACTGGGTGATGTGTGATGGTGTCCCACCTCGGTGGAGGTAGGGAGGCCCAGTGATACTTTCAAAGTATCAGGCAGTACAAATCTCTCTCTTATCATTTAAGCTCTAACGTTTCCTCATTTTTTTAAAATAGTTTTTTTTGTAATATGTATGTTATACCTTATTTGTTTCTCCCTTTCTCACCTCTTTTTAATTTTTATTTTTAATGTTTTTTTTTCTTTCCTACTAATATCCAGTTTGTTGAAGCAATGCTTTTGTCTGGGGAGACGATGAAAAGTTCACTGGGTGATGTGCGATGGTGTCCCACCTCGGTGGAGGTAGGGAGGCCCAGTGATACTATCAAAGTATCAGGCAGCACAAATCTCTCTCTTATCATTTAAGCTCTAACGTTTCCTCATTTTTTTAAAATAGTTTTTTTTTTCTAATATGTATGTTATACCTTATTTGTTTCTCCCTTTCTCACCTCTTTTTAATTTTTATTTTTAATGTATTTTTTTTCTTTCCTACTGATATCCAGTTTGTTGCCTGCAACGCTTTTGTCTGGGGAGATGATGAAAAGTTCACTGGGTGATGTGCGATGGTGTCCCACCTCGGTGGAGGTAGGGAGGCCCAGTGATACTTTCAAAGTATCAGGCAGTACAAATCTCTCTCTTATCATTTAAGCTCTAACGTTTCCTCATTTTTTTAAAATAGTTTTTTTTTCTAATATGTATGTTATACCTTATTTGTTTCTCCCTTTCTCACCTCTTTTTAATTTTTATTTTTAATGTTTTTTTTTCTTTCCTACTAATATCCAGTTTGTTGCTTGCAATGCTTTTGTCTGGGGAGACGATGAAAAGTTCACTGGGTGATGTGCGATGGTGTCCCATCTCGGTGGAGGTAGGGAGGCCCAGTGATACTTTCAAAGTATCAGGCAGTACTAATCTCTCTCTTCTTATCATTTAAGCTCTAACGTTTCCTCATTTTTTTAAAATAGTTTTTTTTCCTAATATGTATGTTATACCTTATTTGTTTCTCCCTTTCTCACCTCTTTTTAATTTTTATTTTTAATGTTTTTTCTTTCCTACTGATATCCAGTTTGTTGCCTGCAATGCTTTTGTCTGGGGAGACGAGGAAAAGTTCACTGAGTGATGTGCGATGGTGTCCCACCTCGGTGGAGGTAGGGAGGCCCAGTGATACTTTCAAAGTATCAGGCAGTACAAATCTCTCTCTTCTTATCATTTAAGCTCTAACGTTTCCTCATTTTTTTAAAATAGATTTTTTTTTCTAATATGTATGTTGTACCTTATTTGTTTCTCCATTTCTCACCTCTTTTTAATTTTTATTTTTAATGTTTTTTTTTCTTTCCTACTAATATACAGTTTGTTGAATGCAATGCTTTTGTCTGGGGAGATGATGAAAAGTTCACTGGGTGATGTGCGATGGTGTCCCACCTCGTTGGAGGTAGGGAGGCCCAGTGATACTTTCAAAGTATCAGGCAGTACAAATCTCTCTCTTATCATTTAAGCTCTAACGTTTCCTCATTTTTTTAAAATAGTTTTTTTTTCTAATATGTATGTTATACCTTATTTGTTTCTCCCTTTCTCACCTCTTTTTAATTTTTATTTTTAATGTATTTTTTTTCTTTCCTACTGATATCCAGTTTGTTGCCTGCAATGCTTTTGTCTGGGGAGATGATGAAAAGTTCACTGGGTGATGTGCGATGGTGTCCCACCTCGGTGGAGGTAGGGAGGCCCAGTGATACTTTCAAAGTATCAGGCAGTACAAATCTCTCTCTTATCATTTAAGCTCTAACGTTTCCTCATTTTTTTTAAAATAGTTTTTTTTTTCTAATATGTATGTTATACCTTATTTGTTTCTCCCTTTCTCACCTCTTTTTAATTTTTATTTTTGATGTTTGTTTTTCTTTCCTACTAATATCCAGTTTGTTGCCTGCAATGCTTTTGTCTGGGGAGACGATGAAAAGTTCACTGGGTGATGTGCGATGGTGTCCCACCTCGGTGGAGGTAGGGAGGCCCAGTGATACTTTCAAAGTATCAGGCAGTACAAATCTCTGTCTTATCATTTAAGCTCTAACGTTTCCTCATTTTTTTAAAATAGTTTTTTTTTTCTAATATGTATGTTATACCTTATTTGTTTCTCCCTTTCTCACCTCTTTTTAATTTTTATTTTTAATGTATTTTTTTTCTTTCCTACTGATATCCAGTTTGTTGCCTGCAATGCTTTTGTCCGGGGAGATGATGAAAAGTTCACTGGGTGATGTGTGATGGTGTCCCACCTCGGTGGAGGTAGGGAGGCCCAGTGATACTTTCAAAGTATCAGGCAGTACAAATCTCTCTCTTATCATTTAAGCTCTAACGTTTCCTCATTTTTTTAAAATAGTTTTTTTTTGTAATATGTATGTTATACCTTATTTGTTTCTCCCTTTCTCACCTCTTTTTAATTTTTATTTTTAATGTTTTTTTTTCTTTCCTACTAATATCCAGTTTGTTGAAGCAATGCTTTTGTCTGGGGAGACGATGAAAAGTTCACTGGGTGATGTGCGATGGTGTCCCACCTCGGTGGAGGTAGGGAGGCCCAGTGATACTATCAAAGTATCAGGCAGCACAAATCTCTCTCTTATCATTTAAGCTCTAACGTTTCCTCATTTTTTTAAAATAGTTTTTTTTTCTAATATGTATGTTATACCTTATTTGTTTCTCCCTTTCTCACCTCTTTTTAATTTTAATGTTTTTTTTTCTTTCCTACTAATATCCAGTTTGTTGAAGCAATGCTTTTGTCTGGGGAGACGATGAAAAGTTCACTGGGTGATGTGCGATGGTGTCCCACCTCGGTGGAGGTAGGGAGGCCCAGTGATACTATCAAAGTATCAGGCAGCACAAATCTCTCTCTTATCATTTAAGCTCTAACGTTTCCTCATTTTTTTAAAATAGTTTTTTTTTCTAATATGTATGTTATACCTTATTTGTTTCTCCCTTTCTCACCTCTTTTTAATTTTTATTTTTAATGTATTTTTTTTCTTTCCTACTGATATCCAGTTTGTTGCCTGCAACGCTTTTGTCTGGGGAGATGATGAAAAGTTCACTGGGTGATGTGCGATGGTGTCCCACCTCGGTGGAGGTAGGGAGGCCCAGTGATACTTTCAAAGTATCAGGCAGTACAAATCTCTCTCTTATCATTTAAGCTCTAACGTTTCCTCATTTTTTTAAAATAGTTTTTTTTTCTAATATGTATGTTATACCTTATTTGTTTCTCCCTTTCTCACCTCTTTTTAATTTTTATTTTTAATGTTTTTTCTTTCCTACTGATATCCAGTTTGTTGCCTGCAATGCTTTTGTCTGGGGAGACGAGGAAAAGTTCACTGAGTGATGTGCGATGGTGTCCCACCTCGGTGGAGGTAGGGAGGCCCAGTGATACTTTCAAAGTATCAGGCAGTACAAATCTCTCTCTTCTTATCATTTAAGCTCTAACGTTTCCTCATTTTTTTAAAATAGTTTTTTTTTTCTAATATGTATGTTATACCTTATTTGTTTCTCCCTTTCTCACCTCTTTTTAATTTTTATTTTTTATGTATTTTTTTTCTTTCCTACTGATATCCAGTTTGTTGCCTGCAACGCTTTTGTCTGGGGAGATGATGAAAAGTTCACAGGGTGATGTGCGATGGTGTCCCACCTCGGTGGAGGTAGGGAGGCCCAGTGATACTTTCAAAGTATCAGGCAGTACAAATCTCTGTCTTATCATTTAAGCTCTAACGTTTCCTCATTTTTTTAAAATAGTTTTTTTTTTCTAATATGTATGTTATACCTTATTTGTTTCTCCCTTTCTCACCTCTTTTTAATTTTTATTTTTAATGTATTTTTTTTCTTTCCTACTGATATCCAGTTCGTTGCCTGCAATGCTTTTGTCTGGGGAGATGATGAAAAGTTCACTGGGTGATGTGTGATGGTGTCCCACCTCGGTGGAGGTAGGGAGGCCCAGTGATACTTTCAAAGTATCAGGCAGTACAAATCTCTCTCTTATCATTTAAGCTCTAACGTTTCCTCATTTTTTTAAAATAGTTTTTTTTGTAATATGTATGTTATACCTTATTTGTTTCTCCCTTTCTCACCTCTTTTTAATTTTTATTTTTAATGTTTTTTTTCTTTCCTACTAATATCCAGTTTGTTGAAGCAATGCTTTTGTCTGGGGAGACGATGAAAAGTTCACTGGGTGATGTGCGATGGTGTCCCACCTCGGTGGAGGTAGGGAGGCCCAGTGATACTATCAAAGTATCAGGCAGCACAAATCTCTCTCTTATCATTTAAGCTCTAACGTTTCCTCATTTTTTTAAAATAGTTTTTTTTTTCTAATATGTATGTTATACCTTATTTGTTTCTCCCTTTCTCACCTCTTTTTAATTTTTATTTTTAATGTATTTTTTTTCTTTCCTACTGATATCCAGTTTGTTGCCTGCAACGCTTTTGTCTGGGGAGATGATGAAAAGTTCACTGGGTGATGTGCGATGGTGTCCCACCTCGGTGGAGGTAGGGAGGCCCAGTGATACTTTCAAAGTATCAGGCAGTACAAATCTCTCTCTTATCATTTAAGCTCTAACGTTTCCTCATTTTTTTAAAATAGTTTTTTTTTCTAATATGTATGTTATACCTTATTTGTTTCTCCCTTTCTCACCTCTTTTTAATTTTTATTTTTAATGTTTTTTTTTCTTTCCTACTAATATCCAGTTTGTTGCTTGCAATGCTTTTGTCTGGGGAGACGATGAAAAGTTCACTGGGTGATGTGCGATGGTGTCCCATCTCGGTGGAGGTAGGGAGGCCCAGTGATACTTTCAAAGTATCAGGCAGTACTAATCTCTCTCTTCTTATCATTTAAGCTCTAACGTTTCCTCATTTTTTTAAAATAGTTTTTTTTCCTAATATGTATGTTATACCTTATTTGTTTCTCCCTTTCTCACCTCTTTTTAATTTTTATTTTTAATGTTTTTTCTTTCCTACTGATATCCAGTTTGTTGCCTGCAATGCTTTTGTCTGGGGAGACGAGGAAAAGTTCACTGAGTGATGTGCGATGGTGTCCCACCTCGGTGGAGGTAGGGAGGCCCAGTGATACTTTCAAAGTATCAGGCAGTACAAATCTCTCTCTTCTTATCATTTAAGCTCTAACGTTTCCTCATTTTTTTAAAATAGATTTTTTTTTCTAATATGTATGTTGTACCTTATTTGTTTCTCCCTTTCTCACCTCTTTTTAATTTTTATTTTTAATGTTTTTTCTTTCCTACTGAAATCCAGTTTGTTGCCTGCAATGCTTTTGTCTGGGGAGACGAGGAAAAGTTCACTGGGTGATGTGCGATGGTGTCCCACCTCGGTGGAGGTAGGGAGGCCCAGTGATACTTTCAAAGTATCAGGCAGTACTAATCTCTCTCTTCTTATCATTTAAGCTCTAACGTTTCCTCATTTTTTTTAAATAGTTTTTTTTTCTAATATGTATGTTATACCTTATTTGTTTCTCCCTTTCTCACCTCTTTTTAATTTTTATTTTTAATGTTTTTTTTTCTTTCCTACTAATATCCAGTTTGTTGGCTGCAATGCTTTTGTCTGGGGAGACGATGAAAAGTTCACTGGGTGATGTGCGATGGTGTCCCACCTCGGTGGAGGTAGGGAGGCCCAGTGATACTATCAAAGTATCAGGCAGTACAAATCTCTCTCTTATCATTTAAGCTCTAACGTTTCCTCATTTTTTTTAAATAGTTTTTTTTTCTAATATGTATGTTATACCTTATTTGTTTCTCCCTTTCTCACCTCTTTTTAATTTTTATTTTTAATGTATTTTTTTTCTTTCCTACTGATATTCAGTTTGTTGCCTGCAATGCTTTTGTCTGGGGAGATGATGAAAAATTCTCTGGGTGATGTGTGATGGTGTCCCACCTCGGTGGAGGTAGGGAGGTCCAGTGATACTTTCAAAGTATCAGGCAGTACAAATCTCTCTCTTATCATTTAAGCTCTAACGTTTCCTCATTTTTTTAAAATAGTTTTTTTTTCTAATATGTATGTTATACCTTATTTGTTTCTCCCTTTCTCACCTCTTTTTAATTTTTATTTTTAATGTTTTTTTTTCTTTCCTACTAATATCCAGTTTGTTGCCTGCAATGCTTTTGTCTGGGGAGACGATGAAAAGTTCACTGGGTGATGTGCGATGGTGTCCCATCTCGGTGGAGGTAGGGAGGCCCAGTGATACTTTCAAAGTATCAGGCAGTACTAATCTCTCTCTTCTTATCATTTAAGCTCTAACGTTTCCTCATTTTTTTAAAATAGTTTTTTTTCCTAATATGTATGTTATACCTTATTTGTTTCTCCCTTTCTCACCTCTTTTTAATTTTTATTTTTAATGTTTTTTCTTTCCTACTGATATCCAGTTTGTTGCCTGCAATGCTTTTGTCTGGGGAGACGAGGAAAAGTTCACTGGGTGATGTGCGATGGTGTCCCACCTCGTTGGAGGTAGGGAGGCCCAGTGATACTTTCAAAGTATCAGGCAGTACAAATCTCTCTCTTATCATTTAAGCTCTAACGTTTCCTCATTTTTTTTAAAATAGTTTTTTTTTTCTAATATGTATGTTATACCTTATTTGTTTCTCCCTTTCTCACCTCTTTTTAATTTTTATTTTTGATGTTTGTTTTTCTTTCCTACTAATATCCAGTTTGTTGCCTGCAATGCTTTTGTCTGGGGAGACGATGAAAAGTTCACTGGGTGATGTGCGATGGTGTCCCACCTCGGTGGAGGTAGGGAGGCCCAGTGATACTTTCAAAGTATCAGGCAGTACAAATCTCTGTCTTATCATTTAAGCTCTAACGTTTCCTCATTTTTTTAAAATAGTTTTTTTTTTCTAATATGTATGTTATACCTTATTTGTTTCTCCCTTTCTCACCTCTTTTTAATTTTTATTTTTAATGTATTTTTTTTCTTTCCTACTGATATCCAGTTTGTTGCCTGCAATGCTTTTGTCTGGGGAGATGATGAAAAGTTCACTGGGTGATGTGTGATGGTGTCCCACCTCGGTGGAGGTAGGGAGGCCCAGTGATACTTTCAAAGTATCAGGCAGTACAAATCTCTCTCTTATCATTTAAGCTCTAACGTTTCCTCATTTTTTTAAAATAGTTTTTTTTTGTAATATGTATGTTATACCTTATTTGTTTCTCCCTTTCACACCTCTTTTTAATTTTTATTTTTAATGTTTTTTTTTCTTTCCTACTAATATCCAGTTTGTTGAAGCAATGCTTTTGTCTGGGGAGACGATGAAAAGTTCACTGGGTGATGTGCGATGGTGTCCCACCTCGGTGGAGGTAGGGAGGCCCAGTGATACTATCAAAGTATCAGGCAGCACAAATCTCTCTCTTATCATTTAAGCTCTAACGTTTCCTCATTTTTTTAAAATAGTTTTTTTTTCTAATATGTATGTTATACCTTATTTGTTTCTCCCTTTCTCACCTCTTTTTAATTTTTATTTTTAATGTTTTTTTTTCTTTCCTACTAATATCCAGTTTGTTGCCTGCAATGCTTTTGTCTGGGGAGATGATGAAAAGTTCACTGGGTGATGTGTGATGGTGTCCCACCTCGGTGGAGGTAGGGAGGCCCAGTGATACTTTCAAAGTATCAGGCAGTACAAATCTCTCTCTTATCATTTAAGCTCTAACGTTTCCTCATTTTTTTAAAATAGTTTTTTTTTGTAATATGTATGTTATACCTTATTTGTTTCTCCCTTTCACACCTCTTTTTAATTTTTATTTTTAATGTTTTTTTTTCTTTCCTACTAATATCCAGTTTGTTGAAGCAATGCTTTTGTCTGGGGAGACGATGAAAAGTTCACTGGGTGATGTGCGATGGTGTCCCACCTCGGTGGAGGTAGGGAGGCCCAGTGATACTATCAAAGTATCAGGCAGCACAAATCTCTCTCTTATCATTTAAGCTCTAACGTTTCCTCATTTTTTTAAAATAGTTTTTTTTTCTAATATGTATGTTATACCTTATTTGTTTCTCCCTTTCTCACCTCTTTTTAATTTTTATTTTTAATGTTTTTTTTTCTTTCCTACTAATATCCAGTTTGTTGCCTGCAATGCTTTTGTCTGGGGAGACGATGAAAAGTTCACTGGGTGATGTGCGATGGTGTCCCATCTCGGTGGAGGTAGGGAGCCCCAGTGATACTTTCAAAGTATCAGGCAGTACTAATCTCTCTCTTCTTATCATTTAAGCTCTAACGTTTCCTCATTTTTTTAAAATAGTTTTTTTTCCTAATATGTATGTTATACCTTATTTGTTTCTCCCTTTCTCACCTCTTTTTAATTTTTATTTTTAATGTTTTTTCTTTCCTACTGATATCCAGTTTGTTGCCTGCAATGCTTTTGTCTGGGGAGACGAGGAAAAGTTCACTGGGTGATGTGCGATGGTGTCCTACCTCGTTGGAGGTAGGGAGGCCCAGTGATACTTTCAAAGTATCAGGCAGTACAAATCTCTCTCTTATCATTTAAGCTCTAACGTTTCCTCATTTTTTTTAAAATAGTTTTTTTTTTCTAATATGTATGTTATACCTTATTTGTTTCTCCCTTTCTCACCTCTTTTTAATTTTTATTTTTGATGTTTGTTTTTCTTTCCTACTAATATCCAGTTTGTTGCCTGCAATGCTTTTGTCTGGGGAGACGATGAAAAGTTCACTGGGTGATGTGCGATGGTGTCCCACCTCGGTGGAGGTAGGGAGGCCCAGTGATACTTTCAAAGTATCAGGCAGTACAAATCTCTGTCTTATCATTTAAGCTCTAACGTTTCCTCATTTTTTTAAAATAGTTTTTTTTTTCTAATATGTATGTTATACCTTATTTGTTTCTCCCTTTCTCACCTCTTTTTAATTTTTATTTTTAATGTATTTTTTTTCTTTCCTACTGATATCCAGTTTGTTGCCTGCAATGCTTTTGTCTGGGGAGACGATGAAAAGTTCACTGGGTGATGTGCGATGGTGTCCCATCTCGGTGGAGGTAGGGAGGCCCAGTGATACTTTCAAAGTATCAGGCAGTACTAATCTCTCTCTTCTTATCATTTAAGCTCTAACGTTTCCTCATTTTTTTAAAATAGTTTTTTTTCCTAATATGTATGTTATACCTTATTTGTTTCTCCCTTTCTCACCTCTTTTTAATTTTTATTTTTAATGTTTTTTCTTTCCTACTGATATCCAGTTTGTTGCCTGCAATGCTTTTGTCTGGGGAGACGAGGAAAAGTTCACAGAGTGATGTGCGATGGTGTCCCACCTCGGTGGAGGTAGGGAGGCCCAGTGATACTTTCAAAGTATCAGGCAGTACAAATCTCTCTCTTCTTATCATTTAAGCTCTAACGTTTCCTCATTTTTTTAAAATAGATTTTTTTTCTAATATGTATGTTGTACCTTATTTGTTTCTCCCTTTCTCACCTCTTTTTAATTTTTATTTTTAATGTTTTTTTTTCTTTCCTACTAATATCCAGTTTGTTGAATGCAATGCTTTTGTCTGGGGAGATGATGAAAAGTTCACTGGGTGATGTGCGATGGTGTCCCACCTCGTTGGAGGTAGGGAGGCCCAGTGATACTTTCAAAGTATCAGGCAGTACAAATCTCTCTCTTATCATTTAAGCTCTAACGTTTCCTCATTTTTTTAAAATAGTTTTTTTTTTCTAATATGTATGTTATACCTTATTTGTTTCTCCCTTTCTCACCTCTTTTTAATTTTTATTTTTGATGTTTGTTTTTCTTTCCTACTAATATCCAGTTTGTTGCCTGCAATGCTTTTGTCTGGGGAGACGATGAAAAGTTCACTGGGTGATGTGCGATGGTGTCCCACCTCGGTGGAGGTAGGGAGGCCCAGTGATACTTTCAAAGTATCAGGCAGTACAAATCTCTGTCTTATCATTTAAGCTCTAACGTTTCCTCATTTTTTTAAAATAGTTTTTTTTTTCTAATATGTATGTTATACCTTATTTGTTTCTCCCTTTCTCACCTCTTTTTAATTTTTATTTTTAATGTATTTTTTTTCTTTCCTACTGATATCCAGTTTGTTGCCTGCAATGCTTTTGTCTGGGGAGATGATGAAAAGTTCACTGGGTGATGTGTGATGGTGTCCCACCTCGGTGGAGGTAGGGAGGCCCAGTGATACTTTCAAAGTATCTGGCAGTACAAATCTCTCTCTTATCATTTAAGCTCTAACGTTTCCTCATTTTTTTAAAATAGTTTTTTTTTGTAATATGTATGTTATACCTTATTTGTTTCTCCCTTTCTCACCTCTTTTTAATTTTTATTTTTAATGTTTTTTTTTCTTTCCTACTAATATCCAGTTTGTTGAAGCAATGCTTTTGTCTGGGGAGACGATGAAAAGTTCACTGGGTGATGTGCGATGGTGTCCCACCTCGGTGGAGGTAGGGAGGCCCAGTGATACTATCAAAGTATCAGGCAGCACAAATCTCTCTCTTATCATTTAAGCTCTAACGTTTCCTCATTTTTTTAAAATAGTTTTTTTTTTCTAATATGTATGTTATACCTTATTTGTTTCTCCCTTTCTCACCTCTTTTTAATTTTTATTTTTAATGTATTTTTTTTCTTTCCTACTGATATCCAGTTTGTTGCCTGCAGCGCTTTTGTCTGGGGAGATGATGAAAAGTTCACTGGGTGATGTGCGATGGTGTCCCACCTCGGTGGAGGTAGGGAGGCCCAGTGATACTTTCAAAGTATCAGGCAGTACAAATCTCTCTCTTATCATTTAAGCTCTAACGTTTCCTCATTTTTTTAAAATAGTTTTTTTTTCTAATATGTATGTTATACCTTATTTGTTTCTCCCTTTCTCACCTCTTTTTAATTTTTATTTTTAATGTTTTTTTTTCTTTCCTACTAATATCCAGTTTGTTGCCTGCAATGCTTTTGTCTGGGGAGACGATGAAAAGTTCACTGGGTGATGTGCGATGGTGTCCCATCTCGGTGGAGGTAGGGAGGCCCAGTGATACTTTCAAAGTATCAGGCAGTACTAATCTCTCTCTTCTTATCATTTAAGCTCTAACGTTTCCTCATTTTTTTAAAATAGTTTTTTTTCCTAATATGTATGTTATACCTTATTTGTTTCTCCCTTTCTCACCTCTTTTTAATTTTTATTTTTAATGTTTTTTCTTTCCTACTGATATCCAGTTTGTTGCCTGCAATGCTTTTGTCTGGGGAGACGAGGAAAAGTTCACTGAGTGATGTGCAATGGTGTCCCACCTCGGTGGAGGTAGGGAGGCCCAGTGATACTTTCAAAGTATCAGGCAGTACAAATCTCTCTCTTCTTATCATTTAAGCTCTAACGTTTCCTCATTTTTTTAAAATAGATTTTTTTTCTAATATGTATGTTGTACCTTATTTGTTTCTCCATTTCTCACCTCTTTTTAATTTTTATTTTTAATGTTTTTTTTTCTTTCCTACTAATATCCAGTTTGTTGAATGCAATGCTTTTGTCTGGGGAGATGATGAAAAGTTCACTGGGTGATGTGCGATGGTGTCCCACCTCGTTGGAGGTAGGGAGGCCCAGTGATACTTTCAAAGTATCAGGCAGTACAAATCTCTCTCATCATTTAAGCTCTAACGTTTCCTCATTTTTTTAAAATAGTTTTTTTTTCTAATATGTATGTTATACCTTATTTGTTTCTCCCTTTCTCACCTCTTTTTAATTTTTATTTTTGATGTTTGTTTTTCTTTCCTACTAATATCCAGTTTGTTGCCTGCAATGCTTTTGTCTGGGGAGACGATGAAAAGTTCACTGGGTGATGTGCGATGGTGTCCCACCTCGGTGGAGGTAGGGAGGCCCAGTGATACTATCAAAGTATCAGGCAGCACAAATCTCTCTCTTATCATTTAAGCTCTAACGTTTCCTCATTTTTTTAAAATAGTTTTTTTTTCTAATATGTATGTTATACCTTATTTGTTTCTCCCTTTCTCACCTCTTTTTAATTTTTATTTTTAATGTTTTTTTTTCTTTCCTACTAATATCCAGTTTGTTGCCTGCAATGCTTTTGTCTGGGGAGACGATGAAAAGTTCACTGGGTGATGTGCGATGGTGTCCCATCTCGGTGGAGGTAGGGAGGCCCAGTGATTCTTTCAAAGTATCTGGCAGTACTAATCTCTCTTCTTATCATTTAAGCTCTAACGTTTCCTCATTTTTTCAAAATAGTTTTTTTTCCTAATATGTATGTTATACCTTAATTGTTTCTCCCTTTCTCACCTCTTTTTAATTTTTATTTTTAATGTTTTTTCTTTCCTACTGATATCCAGTTTGTTGCCTGCAATGCTTTTGTCTGGGGAGACGAGGAAAAGTTCACTGGGTGATGTGCGATGGTGTCCCACCTCGGTGGAGGTAGGGAGGCCCAGTGATACTTTCAAAGTATCAGGCAGTACTAATCTCTCTCTTCTTATCATTTAAGCTCTAACGTTTCCTCATTTTTTTTAAATAGTTTTTTTTTCTAATATGTATGTTATACCTTATTTGTTTCTCCCTTTCTCACCTCTTTTTAATTTTTATTTTTAATGTTTTTTTTTCTTTCCTACTAATATCCAGTTTGTTGGCTGCAATGCTTTTGTCTGGGGAGACGATGAAAAGTTCACTGGGTGATGTGCGATGGTGTCCCACCTCGGTGGAGGTAGGGAGGCCCAGTGATACTATCAAAGTATCAGGCAGTACAAATCTCTCTCTTATCATTTAAGCTCTAACGTTTCCTCATTTTTTTTAAATAGTTTTTTTTTTTCTAATATGTATGTTATACCTTATTTGTTTCTCCCTTTCTCACCTCTTTTTAATTTTTATTTTTAATGTATTTTTTTTCTTTCCTACTGATATCCAGTTTGTTGCCTGCAATGCTTTTGTCTGGGGAGATGATGAAAAATTCTCTGGGTGATGTGTGATGGTGTCCCACCTCGGTGGAGGTAGGGAGGTCCAGTGATACTTTCAAAGTATCAGGCAGTACAAATCTCTCTCTTCTTATCATTTAAGCTCTAACGTTTCCTCATTTTTTTAAAATAGTTTTTTTTTCTAATGTGTATGTTATACCTTATTTGTTTCTCCCTTTCTCACCTCTTTTTAATTTTTATTTTTAATGTTTTTTTTTTCTTTCCTACTAATATCCAGTTTGTTGAATGCAATGCTTTTGTCTGGGGAGACGATGAAAAGTTCACTGGGTGATGTGCGATGGTGTCCCACCTCGGTGGAGGTAGGGAGGTCCAGTGATACTATCAAAGTATCAGGCAGCACAAATCTCTCTCTTATCATTTAAGCTCTAACGTTTCCTCATTTTTTTAAAATAGTTTTTTTTTTCTAATATGTATGTTATACCTTATTTGTTTCTCCCTTTCTCACCTCTTTTTAATTTTTATTTTTAATGTATTTTTTTTCTTTCCTACTGATATCCAGTTTGTTGCCTGCAGCGCTTTTGTCTGGGGAGATGATGAAAAGTTCACTGGGTGATGTGCGATGGTGTCCCACCTCGGTGGAGGTAGGGAGGCCCAGTGATACTTTCAAAGTATCAGGCAGTACAAATCTCTCTCTTATCATTTAAGCTCTAACGTTTCCTCATTTTTTTAAAATAGTTTTTTTTTCTAATATGTATGTTATACCTTATTTGTTTCTCCCTTTCTCACCTCTTTTTAATTTTTATTTTTAATGTTTTTTTTTCTTTCCTACTAATATCCAGTTTGTTGCCTGCAATGCTTTTGTCTGGGGAGACGATGAAAAGTTCACTGGGTGATGTGCGATGGTGTCCCATCTCGGTGGAGGTAGGGAGGCCCAGTGATACTTTCAAAGTATCAGGCAGTACTAATCTCTCTCTTCTTATCATTTAAGCTCTAACGTTTCCTCATTTTTTTAAAATAGTTTTTTTTCCTAATATGTATGTTATACCTTATTTGTTTCTCCCTTTCTCACCTCTTTTTAATTTTTATTTTTAATGTTTTTTCTTTCCTACTGATATCCAGTTTGTTGCCTGCAATGCTTTTGTCTGGGGAGACGAGGAAAAGTTCACTGAGTGATGTGCAATGGTGTCCCACCTCGGTGGAGGTAGGGAGGCCCAGTGATACTTTCAAAGTATCAGGCAGTACAAATCTCTCTCTTCTTATCATTTAAGCTCTAACGTTTCCTCATTTTTTTAAAATAGATTTTTTTTCTAATATGTATGTTGTACCTTATTTGTTTCTCCCTTTCTCACCTCTTTTTAATTTTTATTTTTAATGTTTTTTTTTCTTTCCTACTAATATCCAGTTTGTTGGCTGCAATGCTTTTGTCTGGGGAGACGATGAAAAGTTCACTGGGTGATGTGCGATGGTGTCCCACCTCGGTGGAGGTAGGGAGGCCCAGTGATACTATCAAAGTATCAGGCAGTACAAATCTCTCTCTTATCATTTAAGCTCTAACGTTTCCTCATTTTTTTTAAATAGTTTTTTTTTTCTAATATGTATGTTATACCTTATTTGTTTCTCCCTTTCTCACCTCTTTTTAATTTTTATTTTTAATGTATTTTTTTTCTTTCCTACTGATATCCAGTTTGTTGCCTGCAATGCTTTTGTCTGGGGAGATGATGAAAAATTCTCTGGGTGATGTGTGATGGTGTCCCACCTCGGTGGAGGTAGGGAGGTCCAGTGATACTTTCAAAGTATCAGGCAGTACAAATCTCTCTCTTCTTATCATTTAAGCTCTAACGTTTCCTCATTTTTTTAAAATAGTTTTTTTTTCTAATGTGTATGTTATACCTTATTTGTTTCTCCCTTTCTCACCTCTTTTTAATTTTTATTTTTAATGTTTTTTTTTTCTTTCCTACTAATATCCAGTTTGTTGAATGCAATGCTTTTGTCTGGGGAGACGATGAAAAGTTCACTGGGTGATGTGCGATGGTGTCCCACCTCGGTGGAGGTAGGGAGGTCCAGTGATACTATCAAAGTATCAGGCAGCACAAATCTCTCTCTTATCATTTAAGCTCTAACGTTTCCTCATTTTTTTAAAATAGTTTTTTTTTTCTAATATGTATGTTATACCTTATTTGTTTCTCCCTTTCTCACCTCTTTTTAATTTTTATTTTTAATGTATTTTTTTTCTTTCCTACTGATATCCAGTTTGTTGCCTGCAGCGCTTTTGTCTGGGGAGATGATGAAAAGTTCACTGGGTGATGTGCGATGGTGTCCCACCTCGGTGGAGGTAGGGAGGCCCAGTGATACTTTCAAAGTATCAGGCAGTACAAATCTCTCTCTTATCATTTAAGCTCTAACGTTTCCTCATTTTTTTAAAATAGTTTTTTTTTCTAATATGTATGTTATACCTTATTTGTTTCTCCCTTTCTCACCTCTTTTTAATTTTTATTTTTAATGTTTTTTTTTCTTTCCTACTAATATCCAGTTTGTTGCCTGCAATGCTTTTGTCTGGGGAGACGATGAAAAGTTCACTGGGTGATGTGCGATGGTGTCCCATCTCGGTGGAGGTAGGGAGGCCCAGTGATACTTTCAAAGTATCAGGCAGTACTAATCTCTCTCTTCTTATCATTTAAGCTCTAACGTTTCCTCATTTTTTTAAAATAGTTTTTTTTCCTAATATGTATGTTATACCTTATTTGTTTCTCCCTTTCTCACCTCTTTTTAATTTTTATTTTTAATGTTTTTTCTTTCCTACTGATATCCAGTTTGTTGCCTGCAATGCTTTTGTCTGGGGAGACGAGGAAAAGTTCACTGAGTGATGTGCAATGGTGTCCCACCTCGGTGGAGGTAGGGAGGCCCAGTGATACTTTCAAAGTATCAGGCAGTACAAATCTCTCTCTTCTTATCATTTAAGCTCTAACGTTTCCTCATTTTTTTAAAATAGATTTTTTTTCTAATATGTATGTTGTACCTTATTTGTTTCTCCATTTCTCACCTCTTTTTAATTTTTATTTTTAATGTTTTTTTTTCTTTCCTACTAATATCCAGTTTGTTGAATGCAATGCTTTTGTCTGGGGAGATGATGAAAAGTTCACTGGGTGATGTGCGATGGTGTCCCACCTCGTTGGAGGTAGGGAGGCCCAGTGATACTTTCAAAGTATCAGGCAGTACAAATCTCTCTCATCATTTAAGCTCTAACGTTTCCTCATTTTTTTAAAATAGTTTTTTTTTCTAATATGTATGTTATACCTTATTTGTTTCTCCCTTTCTCACCTCTTTTTAATTTTTATTTTTGATGTTTGTTTTTCTTTCCTACTAATATCCAGTTTGTTGCCTGCAATGCTTTTGTCTGGGGAGACGATGAAAAGTTCACTGGGTGATGTGCGATGGTGTCCCACCTCGGTGGAGGTAGGGAGGCCCAGTGATACTATCAAAGTATCAGGCAGCACAAATCTCTCTCTTATCATTTAAGCTCTAACGTTTCCTCATTTTTTTAAAATAGTTTTTTTTTCTAATATGTATGTTATACCTTATTTGTTTCTCCCTTTCTCACCTCTTTTTAATTTTTATTTTTAATGTTTTTTTTTCTTTCCTACTAATATCCAGTTTGTTGCCTGCAATGCTTTTGTCTGGGGAGACGATGAAAAGTTCACTGGGTGATGTGCGATGGTGTCCCATCTCGGTGGAGGTAGGGAGGCCCAGTGATTCTTTCAAAGTATCTGGCAGTACTAATCTCTCTTCTTATCATTTAAGCTCTAACGTTTCCTCATTTTTTCAAAATAGTTTTTTTTCCTAATATGTATGTTATACCTTAATTGTTTCTCCCTTTCTCACCTCTTTTTAATTTTTATTTTTAATGTTTTTTCTTTCCTACTGATATCCAGTTTGTTGCCTGCAATGCTTTTGTCTGGGGAGACGAGGAAAAGTTCACTGGGTGATGTGCGATGGTGTCCCACCTCGGTGGAGGTAGGGAGGCCCAGTGATACTTTCAAAGTATCAGGCAGTACTAATCTCTCTCTTCTTATCATTTAAGCTCTAACGTTTCCTCATTTTTTTTAAATAGTTTTTTTTTCTAATATGTATGTTATACCTTATTTGTTTCTCCCTTTCTCACCTCTTTTTAATTTTTATTTTTAATGTTTTTTTTTCTTTCCTACTAATATCCAGTTTGTTGGCTGCAATGCTTTTGTCTGGGGAGACGATGAAAAGTTCACTGGGTGATGTGCGATGGTGTCCCACCTCGGTGGAGGTAGGGAGGCCCAGTGATACTATCAAAGTATCAGGCAGTACAAATCTCTCTCTTATCATTTAAGCTCTAACGTTTCCTCATTTTTTTTAAATAGTTTTTTTTTTCTAATATGTATGTTATACCTTATTTGTTTCTCCCTTTCTCACCTCTTTTTAATTTTTATTTTTAATGTATTTTTTTTCTTTCCTACTGATATCCAGTTTGTTGCCTGCAATGCTTTTGTCTGGGGAGATGATGAAAAATTCTCTGGGTGATGTGTGATGGTGTCCCACCTCGGTGGAGGTAGGGAGGTCCAGTGATACTTTCAAAGTATCAGGCAGTACAAATCTCTCTATCATTTAAGCTCTAACGTTTCCTCATTTTTTTAAAATAGTTTTTTTTTCTAATATGTATGTTATACCTTATTTGTTTCTCCCTTTCTCACCTCTTTTTAATTTTTATTTTTAATGTTTTTTTTTCTTTCCTACTAATATCCAGTTTGTTGCCTGCAATGCTTTTGTCTGGGGAGACGATGAAAAGTTCACTGGGTGATGTGCGATGGTGTCCCACCTCGGTGGAGGTAGGGAGGCCCAGTGATACTTTCAAAGTATCAGGCAGTACTAATCTCTCTCTTCTTATCATTTAAGCTCTAACGTTTCCTCATTTTTTTAAAATAGTTTTTTTTTCTAATGTGTATGTTATACCTTATTTGTTTCTCCCTTTCTCACCTCTTTTTAATTTTTATTTTTAATGTTTTTTTTTCTTTCCTACTAATATCCAGTTTGTTGAATGCAATGCTTTTGTCTGGGGAGACGATGAAAAGTTCACTGGGTGATGTGCGATGGTGTCCCACCTCGGTGGAGGTAGGGAGGTCCAGTGATACTATCAAAGTATCAGGCAGCACAAATCTCTCTCTTATCATTTAAGCTCTAACGTTTCCTCATTTTTTTAAAATAGTTTTTTTTTCTAATATGTATGTTATACCTTATTTGTTTCTCCCTTTCTCACCTCTTTTTAATTTTTATTTTTAATGTATTTTTTTTCTTTCCTACTGATATCCAGTTTGTTGCCTGCAATGCTTTTGTCTGGGGAGATGATGAAAAGTTCACTGGGTGATGTGCGATGGTGTCCCACCTCGGTGGAGGTAGGGAGGCCCAGTGATACTTTCAAAGTATCAGGCAGTACAAATCTCTCTCTTATCATTTAAGCTCTAACGTTTCCTCATTTTTTTAAAATAGTTTTTTTTTCTAATATGTATGTTATACTTTATTTGTTTCTCCCTTTCTCACCTCTTTTTAATTTTTATTTTTAATGTTTTTTTTTCTTTCCTACTAATATCCAGTTTGTTGAATGCAATGCTTTTGTCTGGGGAGACGATGAAAAGTTCACTGGGTGATGTGCGATGGTGTCCCACCTCGGTGGAGGTAGGGAGGCCCAGTGATACTATCAAAGTATCAGGCAGCACAAATCTCTCTCTTATCATTTAAGCTCTAACGTTTCCTCATTTTTTTAAAATAGTTTTTTTTTCTAATATGTATGTTATACCTTATTTGTTTCTCCCTTTCTCACCTCTTTTTAATTTTTATTTTTAATGTTTTTTTTTCTTTCCTACTAATATCCAGTTTGTTGCCTGCAATGCTTTTGTCTGGGGAGACGATGAAAAGTTCACTGGGTGATGTGCGATGGTGTACCATCTCGGTGGAGGTAGGGAGGCCCAGTGATTCTTTCAAAGTATCTGGCAGTACTAATCTCTCTTCTTATCATTTAAGCTCTAACGTTTCCTCATTTTTTCAAAATAGTTTTTTTTCCTAATATGTATGTTATACCTTATTTGTTTCTCCCTTTCTCACCTCTTTTTAATTTTTATTTTTAATGTTTTTTCTTTCCTACTGATATCCAGTTTGTTGCCTGCAATGCTTTTGTCTGGGGAGACGAGGAAAAGTTCACTGGGTGATGTGCGATGGTGTCCCACCTCGGTGGAGGTAGGGAGGCCCAGTGATACTTTCAAAGTATCAGACAGTACTAATCTCTCTCTTCTTATCATTTAAGCTCTAACGTTTCCTCATTTTTTTTAATAGTTTTTTTTTCTAATATGTATGTTATACCTTATTTGTTTCTCCCTTTCTCACCTCTTTTTAATTTTTATTTTTAATGTTTTTTTTTCTTTCCTACTAATATCCAGTTTGTTGGCTGCAATGCTTTTGTCTGGGGAGACGATGAAAAGTTCACTGGGTGATGTGCGATGGTGTCCCACCTCGGTGGAGGTAGGGAGGCCCAGTGATACTATCAAAGTATCAGGCAGTACAAATCTCTCTCTTATCATTTAAGCTCTAACGTTTCCTCATTTTTTTTAAATAGTTTTTTTTTCTAATATGTATGTTATACCTTATTTGTTTCTCCCTTTCTCACCTCTTTTTAATTTTTATTTTTAATGTATTTTTTTTCTTTCCTACTGATATCCAGTTTGTTGCCTGCAATGCTTTTGTCTGGGGAGATGATGAAAAATTCTCTGGGTGATGTGTGATGGTGTCCCACCTCGGTGGAGGTAGGGAGGTCCAGTGATACTTTCAAAGTATCAGGCAGTACAAATCTCTCTATCATTTAAGCTGTAACGTTTCCTCATTTTTTTAAAATAGTTTTTTTTTCTAATATGTATGTTATACCTTATTTGTTTCTCCCTTTCTCACCTCTTTTTAATTTTTATTTTTAATGTTTTTTTTTCTTTCCTACTAATATCCAGTTTGTTGCCTGCAATGCTTTTGTCTGGGGAGACGATGAAAAGTTCACTGGGTGATGTGCGATGGTGTCCCACCTCGGTGGAGGTAGGGAGGCCCAGTGATACTTTCAAAGTATCAGGCAGTACTAATCTCTCTCTTCTTATCATTTAAGCTCTAACGTTTCCTCATTTTTTTTAAATAGTTTTTTTTTTCTAATATGTATGTTATACCTTATTTGTTTCTCCCTTTCTCACCTCTTTTTAATTTTTATTTTTGATGTTTGTTTTTCTTTCCTACTAATATCCAGTTTGTTGCCTGCAATGCTTTTGTCTGGGGAGACGATGAAAAGTTCACTGGGTGATGTGCGATGGTGTCCCACCTCGGTGGAGGTAGGGAGGCCCAGTGATACTTTCAAAGTAGCAGGCAGTACTAATCTCTCTCTTCTTATCATTTAAGCTCTAACGTTTCCTCATTTTTTTTAAATAGTTTTTTTTTCTAATATGTATGTTATACCTTATTTGTTTCTCCCTTTCTCACCTCTTTTTAATTTTTATTTTTAATGTTTTTTTTTCTTTCCTACTAATATCCAGTTTGTTGCCTGTAATGCTTTTGTCTGGGGAGACGATGAAAAGTTCACTGGGTGATGTGCGATGGTGTCCCACCTCGGTGGAGGTAGGGAGGCCCAGTAATACTTTCAAAGTATCAGGCAGTACAAATCTCTCTCTTATCATTTAAGCTCTAACGTTTCCTCATTTTTTTAAAATAGTTTTTTTTCTAATATGTATGTTATACCTTATTTGTTTCTCCCTTTCTCACCTCTTCTTAATTTTTATTTTTAATGTTTTTTTTTCTTTCCTACTAATATCCAGTTTGTTGCCTGCAATGCTTTTGTCTGGGGAGACGATGAAAAGTTCACTGGGTGATGTGCGATGGTGTCCCACCTCGGTGGAGGTAGGGAGGCCCAGTGATACTTTCAAAGTATCAGGCAGTACAAATCTCTCCCTTATCATTTAAGCTCTAACGTTTCCTCATTTTTTTAAAATAGTTTTTTTTTCTAATGTGTATGTTATACCTTATTTGTTTCTCCCTTTCTCACCTCTTTTTAATTTTTATTTTTAATGTTTTTTTTTCTTTCCTACTAATATCCAGTTTGTTGAATGCAATGCTTTTGTCTGGGGAGACGATGAAAAGTTCACTGGGTGATGTGCGATGGTGTCCCACCTCGGTGGAGGTAGGGAGGTCCAGTGATACTATCAAAGTATCAGGCAGCACAAATCTCTCTCTTATCATTTAAGCTCTAACGTTTCCTCATTTTTTTAAAATAGTTTTTTTTTCTAATATGTATGTTATACCTTATTTGTTTCTCCCTTTCTCACCTCTTTTTAATTTTTATTTTTAATGTATTTTTTTTCTTTCCTACTGATATCCAGTTTGTTGCCTGCAATGCTTTTGTCTGGGGAGATGATGAAAAGTTCACTGGGTGATGTGCGATGGTGTCCCACCTCGGTGGAGGTAGGGAGGCCCAGTGATACTTTCAAAGTATCAGGCAGTACAAATCTCTCTCTTATCATTTAAGCTCTAACGTTTACTCATTTTTTTAAAATAGTTTTTTTTTCTAATATGTATGTTATACTTTATTTGTTTCTCCCTTTCTCACCTCTTTTTAATTTTTATTTTTAATGTTTTTTTTTCTTTCCTACTAATATCCAGTTTGTTGAATGCAATGCTTTTGTCTGGGGAGACGATGAAAAGTTCACTGGGTGATGTGCGATGGTGTCCCACCTCGGTGGAGGTAGGGAGGCCCAGTGATACTATCAAAGTATCAGGCAGCACAAATCTCTCTCTTATCATTTAAGCTCTAACGTTTCCTCATTTTTTTAAAATAGTTTTTTTTTCTAATATGTATGTTATACCTTATTTGTTTCTCCCTTTCTCACCTCTTTTTAATTTTTATTTTTAATGTATTTTTTTTCTTTCCTACTGATATCCAGTTTGTTGCCTGCAATGCTTTTGTCTGGGGAGATGATGAAAAGTTCACTGGGTGATGTGCGATGGTGTCCCACCTCGGTGGAGGTAGGGAGGCCCAGTGATACTTTCAAAGTATCAGGCAGTACAAATCTCTCTCTTATCATTTAAGCTCTAACGTTTCCTCATTTTTTTAAAATAGTTTTTTTTTCTAATATGTATGTTATACTTTATTTGTTTCTCCCTTTCTCACCTCTTTTTAATTTTTATTTTTAATGTTTTTTTTTCTTTCCTACTAATATCCAGTTTGTTGAATGCAATGCTTTTGTCTGGGGAGATGATGAAAAGTTCACTGGGTGATGTGCGATGGTGTCCCACCTCGGTGGAGGTAGGGAGGCCCAGTGATACTATCAAAGTATCAGGCAGTACAAATCTCTCTCTTATCATTTAAGCTCTAACGTTTCCTCATTTTTTTTAAATAGTTTTTTTTTCTAATATGTATGTTATACCTTATTTGTTTCTCCCTTTCTCACCTCTTTTTAATTTTTATTTTTAATGTATTTTTTTTCTTTCCTACTGATATCCAGTTTGTTGCCTGCAATGCTTTTGTCTGGGGAGATGATGAAAAGTTCACTGGGTGATGTGCGATGGTGTCCCACCTCGGTGGAGGTAGGGAGGCCCAGTGATACTATCAAAGTATCAGGCAGTACAAATCTCTCTCTTATCATTTAAGCTCTAACGTTTCCTCATTTTTTTTAAATAGTTTTTTTTTCTAATATGTATGTTATACCTTATTTGTTTCTCCCTTTCTCACCTCTTTTTAATTTTTATTTTTAATGTATTTTTTTTCTTTCCTACTGATATCCAGTTTGTTGCCTGCAATGCTTTTGTCTGGGGAGATGATGAAAAATTCTCTGGGTGATGTGTGATGGTGTCCCACCTCGGTGGAGGTAGGGAGGTCCAGTGATACTTTCAAAGTATCAGGCAGTACAAATCTCTCTATCATTTAAGCTGTAACGTTTCCTCATTTTTTTAAAATAGTTTTTTTTTCTAATATGTATGTTATACCTTATTTGTTTCTCCCTTTCTCACCTCTTTTTAATTTTTATTTTTAATGTTTTTTTTTCTTTCCTACTAATATCCAGTTTGTTGCCTGCAATGCTTTTGTCTGGGGAGACGATGAAAAGTTCACTGGGTGATGTGCGATGGTGTCCCACCTCGGTGGAGGTAGGGAGGCCCAGTGATACTTTCAAAGTATCAGGCAGTACTAATCTCTCTCTTCTTATCATTTAAGCTCTAACGTTTCCTCATTTTTTTTAAATAGTTTTTTTTTTCTAATATGTATGTTATACCTTATTTGTTTCTCCCTTTCTCACCTCTTTTTAATTTTTATTTTTGATGTTTGTTTTTCTTTCCTACTAATATCCAGTTTGTTGCCTGCAATGCTTTTGTCTGGGGAGACGATGAAAAGTTCACTGGGTGATGTGCGATGGTGTCCCACCTCGGTGGAGGTAGGGAGGCCCAGTGATACTTTCAAAGTAGCAGGCAGTACTAATCTCTCTCTTCTTATCATTTAAGCTCTAACGTTTCCTCATTTTTTTTAAATAGTTTTTTTTTCTAATATGTATGTTATACCTTATTTGTTTCTCCCTTTCTCACCTCTTTTTAATTTTTATTTTTAATGTTTTTTTTTCTTTCCTACTAATATCCAGTTTGTTGAATGCAATGCTTTTGTCTGGGGAGACGATGAAAAGTTCACTGGGTGATGTGCGATGGTGTCCCACCTCGGTGGAGGTAGGGAGGCCCAGTGATACTTTCAAAGTATCAGGCAGTACAAATCTCTCTCTTATCATTTAAGCTCTAACGTTTACTCATTTTTTTAAAATAGTTTTTTTTTCTAATATGTATGTTATACTTTATTTGTTTCTCCCTTTCTCACCTCTTTTTAATTTTTATTTTTAATGTTTTTTTTTCTTTCCTACTAATATCCAGTTTGTTGAATGCAATGCTTTTGTCTGGGGAGACGATGAAAAGTTCACTGGGTGATGTGCGATGGTGTCCCACCTCGGTGGAGGTAGGGAGGCCCAGTGATACTATCAAAGTATCAGGCAGCACAAATCTCTCTCTTATCATTTAAGCTCTAACGTTTCCTCATTTTTTTAAAATAGTTTTTTTTTCTAATATGTATGTTATACCTTATTTGTTTCTCCCTTTCTCACCTCTTTTTAATTTTTATTTTTAATGTATTTTTTTTCTTTCCTACTGATATCCAGTTTGTTGCCTGCAATGCTTTTGTCTGGGGAGATGATGAAAAGTTCACTGGGTGATGTGCGATGGTGTCCCACCTCGGTGGAGGTAGGGAGGCCCAGTGATACTTTCAAAGTATCAGGCAGTACAAATCTCTCTCTTATCATTTAAGCTCTAACGTTTCCTCATTTTTTTAAAATAGTTTTTTTTTCTAATATGTATGTTATACTTTATTTGTTTCTCCCTTTCTCACCTCTTTTTAATTTTTATTTTTAATGTTTTTTTTTCTTTCCTACTAATATCCAGTTTGTTGAATGCAATGCTTTTGTCTGGGGAGATGATGAAAAGTTCACTGGGTGATGTGCGATGGTGTCCCACCTCGGTGGAGGTAGGGAGGCCCAGTGATACTATCAAAGTATCAGGCAGTACAAATCTCTCTCTTATCATTTAAGCTCTAACGTTTCCTCATTTTTTTTAAATAGTTTTTTTTTCTAATATGTATGTTATACCTTATTTGTTTCTCCCTTTCTCACCTCTTTTTAATTTTTATTTTTAATGTATTTTTTTTCTTTCCTACTGATATCCAGTTTGTTGCCTGCAATGCTTTTGTCTGGGGAGATGATGAAAAGTTCACTGGGTGATGTGCGATGGTGTCCCACCTCGGTGGAGGTAGGGAGGCCCAGTGATACTATCAAAGTATCAGGCAGTACAAATCTCTCTCTTATCATTTAAGCTCTAACGTTTCCTCATTTTTTTTAAATAGTTTTTTTTTCTAATATGTATGTTATACCTTATTTGTTTCTCCCTTTCTCACCTCTTTTTAATTTTTATTTTTAATGTATTTTTTTTCTTTCCTACTGATATCCAGTTTGTTGCCTGCAATGCTTTTGTCTGGGGAGATGATGAAAAATTCTCTGGGTGATGTGTGATGGTGTCCCACCTCGGTGGAGGTAGGGAGGTCCAGTGATACTTTCAAAGTATCAGGCAGTACAAATCTCTCTATCATTTAAGCTGTAACGTTTCCTCATTTTTTTAAAATAGTTTTTTTTTCTAATATGTATGTTATACCTTATTTGTTTCTCCCTTTCTCACCTCTTTTTAATTTTTATTTTTAATGTTTTTTTTTCTTTCCTACTAATATCCAGTTTGTTGCCTGCAATGCTTTTGTCTGGGGAGACGATGAAAAGTTCACTGGGTGATGTGCGATGGTGTCCCACCTCGGTGGAGGTAGGGAGGCCCAGTGATACTTTCAAAGTATCAGGCAGTACTAATCTCTCTCTTCTTATCATTTAAGCTCTAACGTTTCCTCATTTTTTTTAAATAGTTTTTTTTTTCTAATATGTATGTTATACCTTATTTGTTTCTCCCTTTCTCACCTCTTTTTAATTTTTATTTTTGATGTTTGTTTTTCTTTCCTACTAATATCCAGTTTGTTGCCTGCAATGCTTTTGTCTGGGGAGACGATGAAAAGTTCACTGGGTGATGTGCGATGGTGTCCCACCTCGGTGGAGGTAGGGAGGCCCAGTGATACTTTCAAAGTAGCAGGCAGTACTAATCTCTCTCTTCTTATCATTTAAGCTCTAACGTTTCCTCATTTTTTTTAAATAGTTTTTTTTTCTAATATGTATGTTATACCTTATTTGTTTCTCCCTTTCTCACCTCTTTTTAATTTTTATTTTTAATGTTTTTTTTTCTTTCCTACTAATATCCAGTTTGTTGCCTGTAATGCTTTTGTCTGGGGAGACGATGAAAAGTTCACTGGGTGATGTGCGATGGTGTCCCACCTCGGTGGAGGTAGGGAGGCCCAGTAATACTTTCAAAGTATCAGGCAGTACAAATCTCTCTCTTATCATTTAAGCTCTAACGTTTCCTCATTTTTTTAAAATAGTTTTTTTTCTAATATGTATGTTATACCTTATTTGTTTCTCCCTTTCTCACCTCTTCTTAATTTTTATTTTTAATGTTTTTTTTTCTTTCCTACTAATATCCAGTTTGTTGCCTGCAATGCTTTTGTCTGGGGAGACGATGAAAAGTTCACTGGGTGATGTGCGATGGTGTCCCACCTCGGTGGAGGTAGGGAGGCCCAGTGATACTTTCAAAGTATCAGGCAGTACAAATCTCTCCCTTATCATTTAAGCTCTAACGTTTCCTCATTTTTTTAAAATAGTTTTTTTTTCTAATGTGTATGTTATACCTTATTTGTTTCTCCCTTTCTCACCTCTTTTTAATTTTTATTTTTAATGTTTTTTTTTCTTTCCTACTAATATCCAGTTTGTTGAATGCAATGCTTTTGTCTGGGGAGACGATGAAAAGTTCACTGGGTGATGTGCGATGGTGTCCCACCTCGGTGGAGGTAGGGAGGTCCAGTGATACTATCAAAGTATCAGGCAGCACAAATCTCTCTCTTATCATTTAAGCTCTAACGTTTCCTCATTTTTTTAAAATAGTTTTTTTTTCTAATATGTATGTTATACCTTATTTGTTTCTCCCTTTCTCACCTCTTTTTAATTTTTATTTTTAATGTATTTTTTTTCTTTCCTACTGATATCCAGTTTGTTGCCTGCAATGCTTTTGTCTGGGGAGATGATGAAAAGTTCACTGGGTGATGTGCGATGGTGTCCCACCTCGGTGGAGGTAGGGAGGCCCAGTGATACTTTCAAAGTATCAGGCAGTACAAATCTCTCTCTTATCATTTAAGCTCTAACGTTTACTCATTTTTTTAAAATAGTTTTTTTTTCTAATATGTATGTTATACTTTATTTGTTTCTCCCTTTCTCACCTCTTTTTAATTTTTATTTTTAATGTTTTTTTTTCTTTCCTACTAATATCCAGTTTGTTGAATGCAATGCTTTTGTCTGGGGAGACGATGAAAAGTTCACTGGGTGATGTGCGATGGTGTCCCACCTCGGTGGAGGTAGGGAGGCCCAGTGATACTATCAAAGTATCAGGCAGCACAAATCTCTCTCTTATCATTTAAGCTCTAACGTTTCCTCATTTTTTTAAAATAGTTTTTTTTTCTAATATGTATGTTATACCTTATTTGTTTCTCCCTTTCTCACCTCTTTTTAATTTTTATTTTTAATGTTTTTTTTTCTTTCCTACTAATATCCAGTTTGTTGCCTGCAATGCTTTTGTCTGGGGAGACGATGAAAAGTTCACTGGGTGATGTGCGATGGTGTACCATCTCGGTGGAGGTAGGGAGGCCCAGTGATTCTTTCAAAGTATCTGGCAGTACTAATCTCTCTTCTTATCATTTAAGCTCTAACGTTTCCTCATTTTTTCAAAATAGTTTTTTTTCCTAATATGTATGTTATACCTTATTTGTTTCTCCCTTTCTCACCTCTTTTTAATTTTTATTTTTAATGTTTTTTCTTTCCTACTGATATCCAGTTTGTTGCCTGCAATGCTTTTGTCTGGGGAGACGAGGATAAGTTCACTGGGTGATGTGCGATGGTGTCCCACCTCGGTGGAGGTAGGGAGGCCCAGTGATACTTTCAAAGTATCAGGCAGTACTAATCTCTCTCTTCTTATCATTTAAGCTCTAACGTTTCCTCATTTTTTTTAAATAGTTTTTTTTTCTAATATGTATGTTATACCTTATTTGTTTCTCCCTTTCTCACCTCTTTTTAATTTTTATTTTTAATGTTTTTTTTTCTTTCCTACTAATATCCAGTTTGTTGGCTGCAATGCTTTTGTCTGGGGAGACGATGAAAAGTTCACTGGGTGATGTGCGATGGTGTCCCACCTCGGTGGAGGTAGGGAGGCCCAGTGATACTATCAAAGTATCAGGCAGTACAAATCTCTCTCTTATCATTTAAGCTCTAACGTTTCCTCATTTTTTTTAAATAGTTTTTTTTTCTAATATGTATGTTATACCTTATTTGTTTCTCCCTTTCTCACCTCTTTTTAATTTTTATTTTTAATGTATTTTTTTTCTTTCCTACTGATATCCAGTTTGTTGCCTGCAATGCTTTTGTCTGGGGAGATGATGAAAAATTCTCTGGGTGATGTGTGATGGTGTCCCACCTCGGTGGAGGTAGGGAGGTCCAGTGATACTTTCAAAGTATCAGGCAGTACAAATCTCTCTATCATTTAAGCTGTAACGTTTCCTCATTTTTTTAAAATAGTTTTTTTTTCTAATATGTATGTTATACCTTATTTGTTTCTCCCTTTCTCACCTCTTTTTAATTTTTATTTTTAATGTTTTTTTTTCTTTCCTACTAATATCCAGTTTGTTGCCTGCAATGCTTTTGTCTGGGGAGACGATGAAAAGTTCACTGGGTGATGTGCGATGGTGTCCCACCTCGGTGGAGGTAGGGAGGCCCAGTGATACTTTCAAAGTATCAGGCAGTACTAATCTCTCTCTTCTTATCATTTAAGCTCTAACGTTTCCTCATTTTTTTTAAATAGTTTTTTTTTCTAATATGTATGTTATACCTTATTTGTTTCTCCCTTTCTCACCTCTTTTTAATTTTTATTTTTGATGTTTGTTTTTCTTTCCTACTAATATCCAGTTTGTTGCCTGCAATGCTTTTGTCTGGGGAGACGATGAAAAGTTCACTGGGTGATGTGCGATGGTGTCCCACCTCGGTGGAGGTAGGGAGGCCCAGTGATACTTTCAAAGTAGCAGGCAGTACTAATCTCTCTCTTCTTATCATTTAAGCTCTAACGTTTCCTCATTTTTTTTAAATAGTTTTTTTTTCTAATATATATGTTATACCTTATTTGTTTCTCCCTTTCTCACCTCTTTTTAATTTTTATTTTTAATGTTTTTTTTTCTTTCCTACTAATATCCAGTTTGTTGCCTGTAATGCTTTTGTCTGGGGAGACGATGAAAAGTTCACTGGGTGATGTGCGATGGTGTCCCACCTCGGTGGAGGTAGGGAGGCCCAGTAATACTTTCAAAGTATCAGGCAGTACAAATCTCTCTCTTATCATTTAAGCTCTAACGTTTCCTCATTTTTTTAAAATAGTTTTTTTTTCTAATATGTATGTTATACCTTATTTGTTTCTCCCTTTCTCACCTCTTCTTAATTTTTATTTTTAATGTTTTTTTTTCTTTCCTACTAATATCCAGTTTGTTGCCTGCAATGCTTTTGTCTGGGGAGACGATGAAAAGTTCACTGGGTGATGTGCGATGGTGTCCCACCTCGGTGGAGGTAGGGAGGCCCAGTGATACTATCAAAGTATCAGGCAGTACAAATCTCTCTCTTATCATTTAAGCTCTAACGTTTCCTCATTTTCTTAAAATAGTTTTTTTTTCTAATATGTATGTTATACCTTATTTGTTTCTCCCTTTCTCACCTCTTTTTAATTTTTATTTTTAATGTATTTTTTTTCTTTCCTACTGATATCCAGTTTGTTGCCTGCAATGCTTTTGTCTGGGGAGATGATGAAAAGTTCACTGGGTGATGTGCGATGGTGTCCCACCTCGGTGGAGGTAGGGAGGCCCAGTGATACTTTCAAAGTATCAGGCAGTACAAATCTCTCCCTTATCATTTAAGCTCTAACGTTTCCTCATTTTTTTAAAATAGTTTTTTTTTTCTAATATGTATGTTATACCTTATTTGTTTCTCCCTTTCTCACCTCTTTTTAATTTTTATTTTTAATGTTTTTTTTTCTTTCCTACTAACATCCAGTTTGTTGCCTGCAATGCTTTTGTCTGGGGAGACGATGAAAAGTTCACTGGGTGATGTGCGATGGTGTCCCATCTCGGTGGAGGTAGGGAGGCCCAGTGATACTTTCAAAGTATCAGGCAGTACTAATCTCTCTCTTCTTATCATTTAAGCTCTAACGGTTCCTCATTTTTTTAAAATAGTTTTTTTTTCTAATATGTATGTTATACCTTATTTGTTTCTCCCTTTCTCACCTCTTTTTAATTTTTATTTTTAATGTTTTTTTTTTCTTTCCTACTAATATCCAGTTTGTTGCCTGCAATGCTTTTGTCTGGGGAGACGATGAAAAGTTCACTGGGTGATGTGCGATGGTGTCCCACCTCGGTGGAGGTAGGGAGGCCCAGTGATACTTTCAAAGTATCAGGCAGTACTAATCTCTCTCTTCTTATCTTTAAGCTCTAACGTTTCCTCATTTTTTTTAAATAGTTTTTTTTTTCTAATATGTATGTTATACCTTATTTGTTTCTCCCTTTCTCACCTCTTTTTAATTTTTATTTTTGATGTTTGTTTTTCTTTCCTACTAATATCCAGTTTGTTGCCTGCAATGCTTTTGTCTGGGGAGACGATGAAAAGTTCACTGGGTGATGTGCGATGGTGTCCCACCTCGGTGGAGGTAGGGAGGCCCAGTGATACTTTCAAAGTAGCAGGCAGTACTAATCTCTCTCTTCTTATCATTTAAGCTCTAACGTTTCCTCATTTTTTTTAAATAGTTTTTTTTTCTAATATGTATGTTATACCTTATTTGTTTCTCCCTTTCTCACCTCTTTTTAATTTTTATTTTTAATGTTTTTTTTTCTTTCCTACTAATATCCAGTTTGTTGCCTGCAATGCTTTTGTCTGGGGAGACGATGAAAAGTTCACTGGGTGATGTGCGATGGTGTCCCACCTCGGTGGAGGTAGGGAGGCCCAGTGATACTTTCAAAGTATCAGGCAGTACAAATCTCTCTCTTATCATTTAAGCTCTAACGTTTCCTCATTTTTTTAAAATAGTTTTTTTTTTCTAATATGTATGTTATACCTTATTTGTTTCTCCCTTTCTCACCTCTTCTTAATTTTTATTTTTAATGTTTTTTTTTCTTTCCTACTAATATCCAGTTTGTTGCCTGCAATGCTTTTGTCTGGGGAGACGATGAAAAGTTCACTGGGTGATGTGCGATGGTGTCCCATCTCGGTGAAGGTAGGGAGGCCCAGTGATACTATCAAAGTATCAGGCAGTACAAATCTCTCTCTTATCATTTAAGCTCTAACGTTTCCTCATTTTCTTAAAATAGTTTTTTTTTCTAATATGTATGTTATACCTTATTTGTTTCTCCCTTTCTCACCTCTTTTTAATTTTTATTTTTAATGTATTTTTTTTCTTTCCTACTGATATCCAGTTTGTTGCCTGCAATGCTTTTGTCTGGGGAGATGATGAAAAGTTCACTGGGTGATGTGCGATGGTGTCCCACCTCGGTGGAGGTAGGGAGGCCCAGTGATACTTTCAAAGTATCAGGCAGTACAAATCTCTCCCTTATCATTTAAGCTCTAACGTTTCCTCATTTTTTTAAAATAGTTTTTTTTTTCTAATATGTATGTTATACCTTATTTGTTTCTCCCTTTCTCACCTCTTTTTAATTTTTATTTTTAATGTTTTTTTTTCTTTCCTACTAACATCCAGTTTGTTGCCTGCAATGCTTTTGTCTGGGGAGACGATGAAAAGTTCACTGGGTGATGTGCGATGGTGTCCCATCTCGGTGGAGGTAGGGAGGCCCCGTGATACTTTCAAAGTATCAGGCAGTACTAATCTCTCTCTTCTTATCATTTAAGCTCTAACGTTTCCTCATTTTTTTAAAATAGTTTTTTTTTTCTAATATGTATGTTATACCTTATTTGTTTCTCCCTTTCTCACCTCTTTTTAATTTTTATTTTTAATGTTTTTTCTTTCCTACTGATATCCAGTTTGTTGCCTGCAATGCTTTTGTCTGGGGAGACGAGGAAAAGTTCACTGAGTGATGTGCGATGGTGTCCCACCTCGGTGGAGGTAGGGAGGCCCAGTGATACTTTCAAAGTATCAGGCAGTACAAATCTCTCTCTTCTTATCATTTAAGCTCTAACGTTTCCTCATTTTTTTAAAATAGATTTTTTTTCTAATATGTATGTTGTACCTTATTTGTTTCTCCCTTTCTCACCTCTTTTTAATTTTTATTTTTAATGTTTTTTTTTCTTTCCTACTAATATCCAGTTTGTTTAATGCAATGCTTTTGTCTGGGGAGATGATGAAAAGTTCACTGGGTGATGTGCGATGGTGTCCCACCTCGTTGGAGGTAGGGAGGCCCAGTGATACTTTCAAAGTATCAGGCTGTACAAATCTCTCTCTTATCATTTAAGCTCTAACGTTTCCTCATTTATTTTAAATAGTTTTTTTTTGTAATATGTATGTAATACCTTATTTGTTTCTCCCTTTCTCACCTCTTTTTAATTTTTATTTTTAATGTTTTT
This sequence comes from Parasteatoda lunata, assembly GCA_949128135.1. Lineage (NCBI taxonomy): Eukaryota > Metazoa > Arthropoda > Arachnida > Araneae > Theridiidae > Parasteatoda > Parasteatoda lunata. The sequence goes on from OX421978.1 coordinate 78,194,965, forward strand.
TTTTCTTTCCTACTAATATCCAGTTTGTTGCCTGCAATGCTTTTGTCTGGGGAGACGATGAAAAGTTCACTGGGTGATGTGCGATGGTGTCCCACCTCGGTGGAGGTAGGGAGGCCCAGTTATACTTTCAAAGTATCATGCAGTACTAATCTCTCTATTCTTATCATTTAAGCTCTAACGTTTCTTCATTTTTTTTAAATAGTTTTTTTTTCTAATATGTATGTTATACCTTATTTGTTTCTCCCTTTCTCACCTCTTTTTAATTTTTATTTTTAATGTTTTTTTTTCTTTCCTACTAATATCCAGTTTGTTGCCTGCAATGCTTTTGTCTGGGGAGACGATGAAAAGTTCACTGGGTGATGTGCGATGGTGTCCCACCTCGGTGGAGGTAGGGAGGCCCAGTGATACTTTCAAAGTATCAGGCAGTGCAAATCTCTCTCTTATCATTTAAGCTCTAACGTTTCCTCATTTTTTTTCTAATAGGTATGTTATACCTTATTTGTTCCTCCCTTTCTCTCATCTTTCTTTAATTTTTATTTTTAATGTTAGTTTTTCTTTCCTACTAATATCCAGTTTGTTGCCTGCAATGCTTTTGTCTGGGGAGACGATGAAAAGTTCACTGGGTGATGTGCGATGGTGTCCCACCTCGGTGGAGGTAGGGAGGCCCAGTGATACTTTCAAAGTATCAGGCGGTACAAATCACTCTCTTCTTATCATTTAAGCTCTAACGTTTCCTCATTTTTTTAAATAGTTTTTTTTTCTAACATGTGTGTTATACCTTATTTGTTCCTCCCTTTCTTACCTCTTTTTAATTTTTATTTTTAATGTTTTTTTTTCTTTCCTACTAATATCCAGTTTGTTGCCTGCAATGCTTTTGTCAGGGGAGACGATTTAAAGTTCCCTGGGTGATGTGCGATGGTGTCCCACCTCGGTGGAGGTAGGGAGGCCCAGTGATACTTTCAAAGTATCAGGCAATGCGAATCTCTCTCTTCTTATCATTTAAGCTCTAACGTTTCCTCATTTTTTTTAATGGTTTTCTTTCTAATGTGTATGTTATAGCTTATTTGATCCTCCCTTTCTCTCCTTTTTCTTTAATTTTTATGTTTAATGTTTTTTTTTTCTTTCCTACCAATAGCCAGTTTGTTGCCTGCAATGCTTTTGTCTGGGGAGACGATGAAAAGTTCATTGGGTGATGTGCGATGGTGTCCCACCTCGGTGGAGGTAGGGAGGCCCAGTGATACTTTCAAAGTATCAGGCAGTACAAATCTCTCTGTTCTTATCATTTAAGCTCAAACGTTTCCTCATCTTTTTAAAATAGTTTTTTTTTTCTAATATGTATGTTATACCTTTTTTGTTTCTCCCTTTTATACCCCTTTTTAATTTTTATTTTTATTGTTTTTTTTTTCTTTCCTACTAATATCTAGTTTGTTGCCTGCAATGCTTTTGTCTGGGGAGACGATAAAAAGTTCACTGGGTGATGTGCGATGGTGTCCCACCTCGGTGGAGGTAGGGAGGCCCAGTGATACTTTCAAAGTATCAGGCAATGCGAATCTCTCTCTTCTTATCATTTAAGCTCTAACGTTTTCTCATTTTTTTTAAATGGTTTTCTTTCTAATGTGTATGTTATAGCTTATTTGATCCTCCCTTTCTCTCCTTTTTCTTTAATTTTTATGTTTAATGTTTTTTTTTCTTTCCTACCAATATCCAGTTTGTTGCCTGCAATGCTTTTGTCTGGGGAGACGATGAAAAGTTCACTGGGTGATGTGCGATGGTGTCCCACCTCGGTGGAGGTAGGGAGGCCCAGTGATACTTTCAAAGTATCAGGCAGTACAAATCTCTCTCTTATAATTTAAGCTCTAACGTTTCCTCATTTTTTTAAAATAGTTTTTTTTTTCTAATATGTATGTTGTACCTTATTTGTTTCTCCATTTCTCACCTCTTTTTAATTTTTATTTTTAATGTTTTTTTTTCTTTCCTACTAATATCCAGTTTGTTGAATGCAATGCTTTTGTCTGGGGAGATGATGAAAAGTTCACTGGGTGATGTGCGATGGTGTCCCACCTCGTTGGAGGTAGGGAGGCCCAGTGATACTTTCAAAGTATCAGGCAGTACAAATCTCTCTCATCATTTAAGCTCTAACGTTTCCTCATTTTTTTAAAATAGTTTTTTTTTCTAATATGTATGTTATACCTTATTTGTTTCTCCCTTTCTCACCTCTTTTTAATTTTTATTTTTGATGTTTGTTTTTCTTTCCTACTAATATCCAGTTTGTTGCCTGCAATGCTTTTGTCTGGGGAGACGATGAAAAGTTCACTGGGTGATGTGCGATGGTGTCCCACCTCGGTGGAGGTAGGGAGGCCCAGTGATACTATCAAAGTATCAGGCAGCACAAATCTCTCTCTTATCATTTAAGCTCTAACGTTTCCTCATTTTTTTAAAATAGTTTTTTTTTCTAATATGTATGTTATACCTTATTTGTTTCTCCCTTTCTCACCTCTTTTTAATTTTTATTTTTAATGTTTTTTTTTCTTTCCTACTAATATCCAGTTTGTTGCCTGCAATGCTTTTGTCTGGGGAGACGATGAAAAGTTCACTGGGTGATGTGCGATGGTGTCCCATCTCGGTGGAGGTAGGGAGGCCCAGTGATTCTTTCAAAGTATCTGGCAGTACTAATCTCTCTTCTTATCATTTAAGCTCTAACGTTTCCTCATTTTTTCAAAATAGTTTTTTTTCCTAATATGTATGTTATACCTTAATTGTTTCTCCCTTTCTCACCTCTTTTTAATTTTTATTTTTAATGTTTTTTCTTTCCTACTGATATCCAGTTTGTTGCCTGCAATGCTTTTGTCTGGGGAGACGAGGAAAAGTTCACTGGGTGATGTGCGATGGTGTCCCACCTCGGTGGAGGTAGGGAGGCCCAGTGATACTTTCAAAGTATCAGGCAGTACTAATCTCTCTCTTCTTATCATTTAAGCTCTAACGTTTCCTCATTTTTTTTAAATAGTTTTTTTTTCTAATATGTATGTTATACCTTATTTGTTTCTCCCTTTCTCACCTCTTTTTAATTTTTATTTTTAATGTTTTTTTTTCTTTCCTACTAATATCCAGTTTGTTGGCTGCAATGCTTTTGTCTGGGGAGACGATGAAAAGTTCACTGGGTGATGTGCGATGGTGTCCCACCTCGGTGGAGGTAGGGAGGCCCAGTGATACTATCAAAGTATCAGGCAGTACAAATCTCTCTCTTATCATTTAAGCTCTAACGTTTCCTCATTTTTTTTAAATAGTTTTTTTTTTCTAATATGTATGTTATACCTTATTTGTTTCTCCCTTTCTCACCTCTTTTTAATTTTTATTTTTAATGTATTTTTTTTCTTTCCTACTGATATCCAGTTTGTTGCCTGCAATGCTTTTGTCTGGGGAGATGATGAAAAATTCTCTGGGTGATGTGTGATGGTGTCCCACCTCGGTGGAGGTAGGGAGGTCCAGTGATACTTTCAAAGTATCAGGCAGTACAAATCTCTCTATCATTTAAGCTCTAACGTTTCCTCATTTTTTTAAAATAGTTTTTTTTTCTAATATGTATGTTATACCTTATTTGTTTCTCCCTTTCTCACCTCTTTTTAATTTTTATTTTTAATGTTTTTTTTTCTTTCCTACTAATATCCAGTTTGTTGCCTGCAATGCTTTTGTCTGGGGAGACGATGAAAAGTTCACTGGGTGATGTGCGATGGTGTCCCACCTCGGTGGAGGTAGGGAGGCCCAGTGATACTTTCAAAGTATCAGGCAGTACTAATCTCTCTCTTCTTATCATTTAAGCTCTAACGTTTCCTCATTTTTTTAAAATAGTTTTTTTTTCTAATGTGTATGTTATACCTTATTTGTTTCTCCCTTTCTCACCTCTTTTTAATTTTTATTTTTAATGTTTTTTTTTCTTTCCTACTAATATCCAGTTTGTTGAATGCAATGCTTTTGTCTGGGGAGACGATGAAAAGTTCACTGGGTGATGTGCGATGGTGTCCCACCTCGGTGGAGGTAGGGAGGTCCAGTGATACTATCAAAGTATCAGGCAGCACAAATCTCTCTCTTATCATTTAAGCTCTAACGTTTCCTCATTTTTTTAAAATAGTTTTTTTTTTCTAATATGTATGTTATACCTTATTTGTTTCTCCCTTTCTCACCTCTTTTTAATTTTTATTTTTAATGTATTTTTTTTCTTTCCTACTGATATCCAGTTTGTTGCCTGCAGCGCTTTTGTCTGGGGAGATGATGAAAAGTTCACTGGGTGATGTGCGATGGTGTCCCACCTCGGTGGAGGTAGGGAGGCCCAGTGATACTTTCAAAGTATCAGGCAGTACAAATCTCTCTCTTATCATTTAAGCTCTAACGTTTCCTCATTTTTTTAAAATAGTTTTTTTTTCTAATATGTATGTTATACCTTATTTGTTTCTCCCTTTCTCACCTCTTTTTAATTTTTATTTTTAATGTTTTTTTTTCTTTCCTACTAATATCCAGTTTGTTGCCTGCAATGCTTTTGTCTGGGGAGACGATGAAAAGTTCACTGGGTGATGTGCGATGGTGTCCCATCTCGGTGGAGGTAGGGAGGCCCAGTGATACTTTCAAAGTATCAGGCAGTACTAATCTCTCTCTTCTTATCATTTAAGCTCTAACGTTTCCTCATTTTTTTAAAATAGTTTTTTTTCCTAATATGTATGTTATACCTTATTTGTTTCTCCCTTTCTCACCTCTTTTTAATTTTTATTTTTAATGTTTTTTCTTTCCTACTGATATCCAGTTTGTTGCCTGCAATGCTTTTGTCTGGGGAGACGAGGAAAAGTTCACTGAGTGATGTGCAATGGTGTCCCACCTCGGTGGAGGTAGGGAGGCCCAGTGATACTTTCAAAGTATCAGGCAGTACAAATCTCTCTCTTCTTATCATTTAAGCTCTAACGTTTCCTCATTTTTTTAAAATAGATTTTTTTTCTAATATGTATGTTGTACCTTATTTGTTTCTCCATTTCTCACCTCTTTTTAATTTTTATTTTTAATGTTTTTTTTTCTTTCCTACTAATATCCAGTTTGTTGAATGCAATGCTTTTGTCTGGGGAGATGATGAAAAGTTCACTGGGTGATGTGCGATGGTGTCCCACCTCGTTGGAGGTAGGGAGGCCCAGTGATACTTTCAAAGTATCAGGCAGTACAAATCTCTCTCATCATTTAAGCTCTAACGTTTCCTCATTTTTTTAAAATAGTTTTTTTTTCTAATATGTATGTTATACCTTATTTGTTTCTCCCTTTCTCACCTCTTTTTAATTTTTATTTTTGATGTTTGTTTTTCTTTCCTACTAATATCCAGTTTGTTGCCTGCAATGCTTTTGTCTGGGGAGACGATGAAAAGTTCACTGGGTGATGTGCGATGGTGTCCCACCTCGGTGGAGGTAGGGAGGCCCAGTGATACTATCAAAGTATCAGGCAGCACAAATCTCTCTCTTATCATTTAAGCTCTAACGTTTCCTCATTTTTTTAAAATAGTTTTTTTTTCTAATATGTATGTTATACCTTATTTGTTTCTCCCTTTCTCACCTCTTTTTAATTTTTATTTTTAATGTTTTTTTTTCTTTCCTACTAATATCCAGTTTGTTGCCTGCAATGCTTTTGTCTGGGGAGACGATGAAAAGTTCACTGGGTGATGTGCGATGGTGTCCCATCTCGGTGGAGGTAGGGAGGCCCAGTGATTCTTTCAAAGTATCTGGCAGTACTAATCTCTCTTCTTATCATTTAAGCTCTAACGTTTCCTCATTTTTTCAAAATAGTTTTTTTTCCTAATATGTATGTTATACCTTAATTGTTTCTCCCTTTCTCACCTCTTTTTAATTTTTATTTTTAATGTTTTTTCTTTCCTACTGATATCCAGTTTGTTGCCTGCAATGCTTTTGTCTGGGGAGACGAGGAAAAGTTCACTGGGTGATGTGCGATGGTGTCCCACCTCGGTGGAGGTAGGGAGGCCCAGTGATACTTTCAAAGTATCAGGCAGTACTAATCTCTCTCTTCTTATCATTTAAGCTCTAACGTTTCCTCATTTTTTTTAAATAGTTTTTTTTTCTAATATGTATGTTATACCTTATTTGTTTCTCCCTTTCTCACCTCTTTTTAATTTTTATTTTTAATGTTTTTTTTTCTTTCCTACTAATATCCAGTTTGTTGGCTGCAATGCTTTTGTCTGGGGAGACGATGAAAAGTTCACTGGGTGATGTGCGATGGTGTCCCACCTCGGTGGAGGTAGGGAGGCCCAGTGATACTATCAAAGTATCAGGCAGTACAAATCTCTCTCTTATCATTTAAGCTCTAACGTTTCCTCATTTTTTTTAAATAGTTTTTTTTTTCTAATATGTATGTTATACCTTATTTGTTTCTCCCTTTCTCACCTCTTTTTAATTTTTATTTTTAATGTATTTTTTTTCTTTCCTACTGATATCCAGTTTGTTGCCTGCAATGCTTTTGTCTGGGGAGATGATGAAAAATTCTCTGGGTGATGTGTGATGGTGTCCCACCTCGGTGGAGGTAGGGAGGTCCAGTGATACTTTCAAAGTATCAGGCAGTACAAATCTCTCTATCATTTAAGCTCTAACGTTTCCTCATTTTTTTAAAATAGTTTTTTTTTCTAATATGTATGTTATACCTTATTTGTTTCTCCCTTTCTCACCTCTTTTTAATTTTTATTTTTAATGTTTTTTTTTCTTTCCTACTAATATCCAGTTTGTTGCCTGCAATGCTTTTGTCTGGGGAGACGATGAAAAGTTCACTGGGTGATGTGCGATGGTGTCCCACCTCGGTGGAGGTAGGGAGGCCCAGTGATACTTTCAAAGTATCAGGCAGTACTAATCTCTCTCTTCTTATCATTTAAGCTCTAACGTTTCCTCATTTTTTTAAAATAGTTTTTTTTTCTAATGTGTATGTTATACCTTATTTGTTTCTCCCTTTCTCACCTCTTTTTAATTTTTATTTTTAATGTTTTTTTTTCTTTCCTACTAATATCCAGTTTGTTGAATGCAATGCTTTTGTCTGGGGAGACGATGAAAAGTTCACTGGGTGATGTGCGATGGTGTCCCACCTCGGTGGAGGTAGGGAGGTCCAGTGATACTATCAAAGTATCAGGCAGCACAAATCTCTCTCTTATCATTTAAGCTCTAACGTTTCCTCATTTTTTTAAAATAGTTTTTTTTTCTAATATGTATGTTATACCTTATTTGTTTCTCCCTTTCTCACCTCTTTTTAATTTTTATTTTTAATGTATTTTTTTTCTTTCCTACTGATATCCAGTTTGTTGCCTGCAATGCTTTTGTCTGGGGAGATGATGAAAAGTTCACTGGGTGATGTGCGATGGTGTCCCACCTCGGTGGAGGTAGGGAGGCCCAGTGATACTTTCAAAGTATCAGGCAGTACAAATCTCTCTCTTATCATTTAAGCTCTAACGTTTCCTCATTTTTTTAAAATAGTTTTTTTTTCTAATATGTATGTTATACTTTATTTGTTTCTCCCTTTCTCACCTCTTTTTAATTTTTATTTTTAATGTTTTTTTTTCTTTCCTACTAATATCCAGTTTGTTGAATGCAATGCTTTTGTCTGGGGAGACGATGAAAAGTTCACTGGGTGATGTGCGATGGTGTCTCACCTCGGTGGAGGTAGGGAGGCCCAGTGATACTATCAAAGTATCAGGCAGCACAAATCTCTCTCTTATCATTTAAGCTCTAACGTTTCCTCATTTTTTTAAAATAGTTTTTTTTTCTAATATGTATGTTATACCTTATTTGTTTCTCCCTTTCTCACCTCTTTTTAATTTTTATTTTTAATGTTTTTTTTTCTTTCCTACTAATATCCAGTTTGTTGCCTGCAATGCTTTTGTCTGGGGAGACGATGAAAAGTTCACTGGGTGATGTGCGATGGTGTACCATCTCGGTGGAGGTAGGGAGGCCCAGTGATTCTTTCAAAGTATCTGGCAGTACTAATCTCTCTTCTTATCATTTAAGCTCTAACGTTTCCTCATTTTTTCAAAATAGTTTTTTTTCCTAATATGTATGTTATACCTTATTTGTTTCTCCCTTTCTCACCTCTTTTTAATTTTTATTTTTAATGTTTTTTCTTTCCTACTGATATCCAGTTTGTTGCCTGCAATGCTTTTGTCTGGGGAGACGAGGAAAAGTTCACTGGGTGATGTGCGATGGTGTCCCACCTCGGTGGAGGTAGGGAGGCCCAGTGATACTTTCAAAGTATCAGACAGTACTAATCTCTCTCTTCTTATCATTTAAGCTCTAACGTTTCCTCATTTTTTTTAATAGTTTTTTTTTCTAATATGTATGTTATACCTTATTTGTTTCTCCCTTTCTCACCTCTTTTTAATTTTTATTTTTAATGTTTTTTTTTCTTTCCTACTAATATCCAGTTTGTTGGCTGCAATGCTTTTGTCTGGGGAGACGATGAAAAGTTCACTGGGTGATGTGCGATGGTGTCCCACCTCGGTGGAGGTAGGGAGGCCCAGTGATACTATCAAAGTATCAGGCAGTACAAATCTCTCTCTTATCATTTAAGCTCTAACGTTTCCTCATTTTTTTTAAATAGTTTTTTTTTCTAATATGTATGTTATACCTTATTTGTTTCTCCCTTTCTCACCTCTTTTTAATTTTTATTTTTAATGTATTTTTTTTCTTTCCTACTGATATCCAGTTTGTTGCCTGCAATGCTTTTGTCTGGGGAGATGATGAAAAATTCTCTGGGTGATGTGTGATGGTGTCCCACCTCGGTGGAGGTAGGGAGGTCCAGTGATACTTTCAAAGTATCAGGCAGTACAAATCTCTCTATCATTTAAGCTGTAACGTTTCCTCATTTTTTTAAAATAGTTTTTTTTTCTAATATGTATGTTATACCTTATTTGTTTCTCCCTTTCTCACCTCTTTTTAATTTTTATTTTTAATGTTTTTTTTTCTTTCCTACTAATATCCAGTTTGTTGCCTGCAATGCTTTTGTCTGGGGAGACGATGAAAAGTTCACTGGGTGATGTGCGATGGTGTCCCACCTCGGTGGAGGTAGGGAGGCCCAGTGATACTTTCAAAGTATCAGGCAGTACTAATCTCTCTCTTCTTATCATTTAAGCTCTAACGTTTCCTCATTTTTTTTAAATAGTTTTTTTTTTCTAATATGTATGTTATACCTTATTTGTTTCTCCCTTTCTCACCTCTTTTTAATTTTTATTTTTGATGTTTGTTTTTCTTTCTTACTAATATCCAGTTTGTTGCCTGCAATGCTTTTGTCTGGGGAGACGATGAAAAGTTCACTGGGTGATGTGCGATGGTGTCCCACCTCGGTGGAGGTAGGGAGGTCCAGTGATACTATCAAAGTATCAGGCAGCACAAATCTCTCTCTTATCATTTAAGCTCTAACGTTTCCTCATTTTTTTAAAATAGTTTTTTTTTCTAATATGTATGTTATACCTTATTTGTTTCTCCCTTTCTCACCTCTTTTTAATTTTTATTTTTAATGTATTTTTTTTCTTTCCTACTGATATCCAGTTTGTTGCCTGCAATGCTTTTGTCTGGGGAGATGATGAAAAGTTCACTGGGTGATGTGCGATGGTGTCCCACCTCGGTGGAGGTAGGGAGGCCCAGTGATACTTTCAAAGTATCAGGCAGTACAAATCTCTCTCTTATCATTTAAGCTCTAACGTTTACTCATTTTTTTAAAATAGTTTTTTTTTCTAATATGTATGTTATACTTTATTTGTTTCTCCCTTTCTCACCTCTTTTTAATTTTTATTTTTAATGTTTTTTTTTCTTTCCTACTAATATCCAGTTTGTTGAATGCAATGCTTTTGTCTGGGGAGACGATGAAAAGTTCACTGGGTGATGTGCGATGGTGTCCCACCTCGGTGGAGGTAGGGAGGCCCAGTGATACTATCAAAGTATCAGGCAGCACAAATCTCTCTCTTATCATTTAAGCTCTAACGTTTCCTCATTTTTTTAAAATAGTTTTTTTTTCTAATATGTATGTTATACCTTATTTGTTTCTCCCTTTCTCACCTCTTTTTAATTTTTATTTTTAATGTTTTTTTTTCTTTCCTACTAATATCCAGTTTGTTGCCTGCAATGCTTTTGTCTGGGGAGACGATGAAAAGTTCACTGGGTGATGTGCGATGGTGTACCATCTCGGTGGAGGTAGGGAGGCCCAGTGATTCTTTCAAAGTATCTGGCAGTACTAATCTCTCTTCTTATCATTTAAGCTCTAACGTTTCCTCATTTTTTCAAAATAGTTTTTTTTCCTAATATGTATGTTATACCTTATTTGTTTCTCCCTTTCTCACCTCTTTTTAATTTTTATTTTTAATGTTTTTTCTTTCCTACTGATATCCAGTTTGTTGCCTGCAATGCTTTTGTCTGGGGAGACGAGGAAAAGTTCACTGGGTGATGTGCGATGGTGTCCCACCTCGGTGGAGGTAGGGAGGCCCAGTGATACTTTCAAAGTATCAGGCAGTACTAATCTCTCTCTTCTTATCATTTAAGCTCTAACGTTTCCTCATTTTTTTTAAATAGTTTTTTTTTCTAATATGTATGTTATACCTTATTTGTTTCTCCCTTTCTCACCTCTTTTTAATTTTTATTTTTAATGTTTTTTTTTCTTTCCTACTAATATCCAGTTTGTTGGCTGCAATGCTTTTGTCTGGGGAGACGATGAAAAGTTCACTGGGTGATGTGCGATGGTGTCCCACCTCGGTGGAGGTAGGGAGGCCCAGTGATACTATCAAAGTATCAGGCAGTACAAATCTCTCTCTTATCATTTAAGCTCTAACGTTTCCTCATTTTTTTTAAATAGTTTTTTTTTCTAATATGTATGTTATACCTTATTTGTTTCTCCCTTTCTCACCTCTTTTTAATTTTTATTTTTAATGTATTTTTTTTCTTTCCTACTGATATCCAGTTTGTTGCCTGCAATGCTTTTGTCTGGGGAGATGATGAAAAATTCTCTGGGTGATGTGTGATGGTGTCCCACCTCGGTGGAGGTAGGGAGGTCCAGTGATACTTTCAAAGTATCAGGCAGTACAAATCTCTCTATCATTTAAGCTGTAACGTTTCCTCATTTTTTTAAAATAGTTTTTTTTTCTAATATGTATGTTATACCTTATTTGTTTCTCCCTTTCTCACCTCTTTTTAATTTTTATTTTTAATGTTTTTTTTTCTTTCCTACTAATATCCAGTTTGTTGCCTGCAATGCTTTTGTCTGGGGAGACGATGAAAAGTTCACTGGGTGATGTGCGATGGTGTCCCACCTCGGTGGAGGTAGGGAGGCCCAGTGATACTTTCAAAGTATCAGGCAGTACTAATCTCTCTCTTCTTATCATTTAAGCTCTAACGTTTCCTCATTTTTTTTAAATAGTTTTTTTTTCTAATATGTATGTTATACCTTATTTGTTTCTCCCTTTCTCACCTCTTTTTAATTTTTATTTTTGATGTTTGTTTTTCTTTCCTACTAATATCCAGTTTGTTGCCTGCAATGCTTTTGTCTGGGGAGACGATGAAAAGTTCACTGGGTGATGTGCGATGGTGTCCCACCTCGGTGGAGGTAGGGAGGCCCAGTGATACTTTCAAAGTAGCAGGCAGTACTAATCTCTCTCTTCTTATCATTTAAGCTCTAACGTTTCCTCATTTTTTTTAAATAGTTTTTTTTTTCTAATATGTATGTTATACCTTATTTGTTTCTCCCTTTCTCACCTCTTTTTAATTTTTATTTTTAATGTTTTTTTTTCTTTCCTACTAATATCCAGTTTGTTGCCTGTAATGCTTTTGTCTGGGGAGACGATGAAAAGTTCACTGGGTGATGTGCGATGGTGTCCCACCTCGGTGGAGGTAGGGAGGCCCAGTAATACTTTCAAAGTATCAGGCAGTACAAATCTCTCTCTTATCATTTAAGCTCTAACGTTTCCTCATTTTTTTAAAATAGTTTTTTTTTCTAATATGTATGTTATACCTTATTTGTTTCTCCCTTTCTCACCTCTTCTTAATTTTTATTTTTAATGTTTTTTTTTCTTTCCTACTAATATCCAGTTTGTTGCCTGCAATGCTTTTGTCTGGGGAGACGATGAAAAGTTCACTGGGTGATGTGCGATGGTGTCCCACCTCGGTGGAGGTAGGGAGGCCCAGTGATACTATCAAAGTATCAGGCAGTACAAATCTCTCTCTTATCATTTAAGCTCTAACGTTTCCTCATTTTCTTAAAATAGTTTTTTTTTCTAATATGTATGTTATACCTTATTTGTTTCTCCCTTTCTCACCTCTTTTTAATTTTTATTTTTAATGTATTTTTTTTCTTTCCTACTGATATCCAGTTTGTTGCCTGCAATGCTTTTGTCTGGGGAGATGATGAAAAGTTCACTGGGTGATGTGCGATGGTGTCCCACCTCGGTGGAGGTAGGGAGGCCCAGAGATACTTTCAAAGTATCAGGCAGTACAAATCTCTCCCTTATCATTTAAGCTCTAACGTTTCCTCATTTTTTTAAAATAGTTTTTTTTTTCTAATATGTATGTTATACCTTATTTGTTTCTCCCTTTCTCACCTCTTTTTAATTTTTATTTTTAATGTTTTTTTTTCTTTCCTACTAACATCCAGTTTGTTGCCTGCAATGCTTTTGTCTGGGGAGACGATGAAAAGTTTACTGGGTGATGTGCGATGGTGTCCCATCTCGGTGGAGGTAGGGAGGCCCAGTGATACTTTCAAAGTATCAGGCAGTACTAATCTCTCTCTTCTTATCATTTAAGCTCTAACGGTTCCTCATTTTTTTAAAATAGTTTTTTTTTCTAATATGTATGTTATACCTTATTTGTTTCTCCCTTTCTCACCTCTTTTTAATTTTTATTTTTAATGTTTTTTTTTTCTTTCCTACTAATATCCAGTTTGTTGCCTGCAATGCTTTTGTCTGGGGAGACGATGAAAAGTTCACTGGGTGATGTGCGATGGTGTCCCACCTCGGTGGAGGTAGGGAGGCCCAGTGATACTTTCAAAGTATCAGGCAGTACTAATCTCTCTCTTCTTATCTTTAAGCTCTAACGTTTCCTCATTTTTTTTAAATAGTTTTTTTTTTCTAATATGTATGTTATACCTTATTTGTTTCTCCCTTTCTCACCTCTTTTTAATTTTTATTTTTGATGTTTGTTTTTCTTTCCTACTAATATCCAGTTTGTTGCCTGCAATGCTTTTGTCTGGGGAGACGATGAAAAGTTCACTGGGTGATGTGCGATGGTGTCCCACCTCGGTGGAGGTAGGGAGGCCCAGTGATACTTTCAAAGTAGCAGGCAGTACTAATCTCTCTCTTCTTATCATTTAAGCTCTAACGTTTCCTCATTTTTTTTAAATAGTTTTTTTTTCTAATATGTATGTTATACCTTATTTGTTTCTCCCTTTCTCACCTCTTTTTAATTTTTATTTTTAATGTTTTTTTTTCTTTCCTACTAATATCCAGTTTGTTGCCTGCAATGCTTTTGTCTGGGGAGACGATGAAAAGTTCACTGGGTGATGTGCGATGGTGTCCCACCTCGGTGGAGGTAGGGAGGCCCAGTGATACTTTCAAAGTATCAGGCAGTACAAATCTCTCTCTTATCATTTAAGCTCTAACGTTTCCTCATTTTTTTAAAATAGTTTTTTTTTTCTAATATGTATGTTATACCTTATTTGTTTCTCCCTTTCTCACCTCTTCTTAATTTTTATTTTTAATGTTTTTTTTTCTTTCCTACTAATATCCAGTTTGTTGCCTGCAATGCTTTTGTCTGGGGAGACGATGAAAAGTTCACTGGGTGATGTGCGATGGTGTCCCATCTCGGTGAAGGTAGGGAGGCCCAGTGATACTATCAAAGTATCAGGCAGTACAAATCTCTCTCTTATCATTTAAGCTCTAACGTTTCCTCATTTTCTTAAAATAGTTTTTTTTTCTAATATGTATGTTATACCTTATTTGTTTCTCCCTTTCTCACCTCTTTTTAATTTTTATTTTTGATGTATTTTTTTTCTTTCCTACTAACATCCAGTTTGTTGCCTGCAATGCTTTTGTCTGGGGAGACGATGAAAAGTTCACTGGGTGATGTGCGATGGTGTCCCATCTCGGTGGAGGTAGGGAGGCCCCGTGATACTTTCAAAGTATCAGGCAGTACTAATCTCTCTCTTCTTATCATTTAAGCTCTAACGTTTCCTCATTTTTTTAAAATAGTTTTTTTTTTCTAATATGTATGTTATACCTTATTTGTTTCTCCCTTTCTCACCTCTTTTTAATTTTTATTTTTAATGTTTTTTCTTTCCTACTGATATCCAGTTTGTTGCCTGCAATGCTTTTGTCTGGGGAGACGAGGAAAAGTTCACTGAGTGATGTGCGATGGTGTCCCACCTCGGTGGAGGTAGGGAGGCCCAGTGATACTTTCAAAGTATCAGGCAGTACAAATCTCTCTCTTCTTATCATTTAAGCTCTAACGTTTCCTCATTTTTTTAAAATAGATTTTTTTTCTAATATGTATGTTGTACCTTATTTGTTTCTCCCTTTCTCACCTCTTTTTAATTTTTATTTTTAATGTTTTTTTTTCTTTCCTACTAATATCCAGTTTGTTTAATGCAATGCTTTTGTCTGGGGAGATGATGAAAAGTTCACTGGGTGATGTGCGATGGTGTCCCACCTCGTTGGAGGTAGGGAGGCCCAGTGATACTTTCAAAGTATCAGGCTGTACAAATCTCTCTCTTATCATTTAAGCTCTAACGTTTCCTCATTTATTTTAAATAGTTTTTTTTTGTAATATGTATGTAATACCTTATTTGTTTCTCCCTTTCTCACCTCTTTTTAATTTTTATTTTTAATGTTTTTTTTTCTTTCCTACTAATATCCAGTTTGTTGCCTGCAATGCTTTTGTCTGGGGAGACGATGAAAAGTTCACTGGGTGATGTGCGATGGTGTCCCACCTCGGTGGAGGTAGGGAGGCCCAGTTATACTTTCAAAGTATCATGCAGTACTAATCTCTCTATTCTTATCATTTAAGCTCTAACGTTTCTTCATTTTTTTTAAATAGTTTTTTTTTCTAATATGTATGTTATACCTTATTTGTTTCTCCCTTTCTCACCTCTTTTTAATTTTTATTTTTAATGTTTTTTTTTCTTTCCTACTAATATCCAGTTTGTTGCCTGCAATGCTTTTGTCTGGGGAGACGATGAAAAGTTCACTGGGTGATGTGCGATGGTGTCCCACCTCGGTGGAGGTAGGGAGGCCCAGTGATACTTTCAAAGTATCAGGCAGTGCAAATCTCTCTCTTATCATTTAAGCTCTAACGTTTCCTCATTTTTTTTCTAATAGGTATGTTATACCTTATTTGTTCCTCCCTTTCTCTCATCTTTCTTTAATTTTTATTTTTAATGTTAGTTTTTCTTTCCTACTAATATCCAGTTTGTTGCCTGCAATGCTTTTGTCTGGGGAGACGATGAAAAGTTCACTGGGTGATGTGCGATGGTGTCCCACCTCGGTGGAGGTAGGGAGGCCCAGTGATACTTTCAAAGTATCAGGCGGTACAAATCACTCTCTTCTTATCATTTAAGCTCTAACGTTTCCTCATTTTTTTAAATAGTTTTTTTTTCTAACATGTGTGTTATACCTTATTTGTTCCTCCCTTTCTTACCTCTTTTTAATTTTTATTTTTAATGTTTTTTTTTCTTTCCTACTAATATCCAGTTTGTTGCCTGCAATGCTTTTGTCAGGGGAGACGATTTAAAGTTCCCTGGGTGATGTGCGATGGTGTCCCACCTCGGTGGAGGTAGGGAGGCCCAGTGATACTTTCAAAGTATCAGGCAATGCGAATCTCTCTCTTCTTATCATTTAAGCTCTAACGTTTCCTCATTTTTTTTAATGGTTTTCTTTCTAATGTGTATGTTATAGCTTATTTGATCCTCCCTTTCTCTCCTTTTTCTTTAATTTTTATGTTTAATGTTTTTTTTTTCTTTCCTACCAATAGCCAGTTTGTTGCCTGCAATGCTTTTGTCTGGGGAGACGATGAAAAGTTCATTGGGTGATGTGCGATGGTGTCCCACCTCGGTGGAGGTAGGGAGGCCCAGTGATACTTTCAAAGTATCAGGCAGTACAAATCTCTCTGTTCTTATCATTTAAGCTCAAACGTTTCCTCATCTTTTTAAAATAGTTTTTTTTTTCTAATATGTATGTTATACCTTTTTTGTTTCTCCCTTTTATACCCCTTTTTAATTTTTATTTTTATTGTTTTTTTTTTCTTTCCTACTAATATCTAGTTTGTTGCCTGCAATGCTTTTGTCTGGGGAGACGATAAAAAGTTCACTGGGTGATGTGCGATGGTGTCCCACCTCGGTGGAGGTAGGGAGGCCCAGTGATACTTTCAAAGTATCAGGCAATGCGAATCTCTCTCTTCTTATCATTTAAGCTCTAACGTTTCCTCATTTTTTTTAAATGGTTTTCTTTCTAATGTGTATGTTATAGCTTATTTGATCCTCCCTTTCTCTCCTTTTTCTTTAATTTTTATGTTTAATGTTTTTTTTTCTTTCCTACCAATATCCAGTTTGTTGCCTGCAATGCTTTTGTCTGGGGAGACGATGAGAAGTTCACTGGGTGATGTGCGATGGTGTCCCACCTCGGTGGAGGTAGGGAGGCCCAGTGATACTTTCAAAGTATCAGGCAGTACAAATCTCTCTCTTATAATTTAAGCTCTAACGTTTCCTCATTTTTTTAAAATAGTTTTTTTTTTCTAATATGTATGTTATACCTTATTTGTTTCTCCCTTTCTCATCTCTTTTTAATTTTTATTTTTAATGTATTTTTTTTCTTTCCTACTGATATCCAGTTTGTTGCCTGCAATGCTTTTGTCTGGGGAGATGATGAAAAGTTCACTGGGTGATGTGCGATGGTGTCCCACCTCGGTGGAGGTAGGGAGGCCCAGTGATACTTTCAAAGTATCAGGCAGTACAAATCTCTCTCTTATCATTTAAGCTCTAACGTTTCCTCATTTTTTTAAAATAGTTTTTTTTTCTAATATGTATGTTATACCTTATTTGTTTCTCCCTTTCTCACCTCTTTTTAATTTTTATTTTTAATGTGTTTTTTTTCTTTCCTACTGATATCCAGTTTGTTGCCTGCAATGCTTTTGTCTGGGGAGATGATGAAAAGTTCACTGGGTGATGTGCGATGGTGTCCCACCTCGGTGGAGGTAGGGAGGCCCAGTGATACTTTCAAAGTATCAGGCAGTACAAATCTCTCTCTTATCATTTAAGCTCTAACGTTTCCTCATTTTTTTAAAATAGTTTTTTTTTCTAATATGTATGTTATACCTTATTTGTTTCTCCCTTTCTCACCTCTTTTTAATTTTTATTTTTAATGTTTTTTTTTCTTTCCTACTAATATCCAGTTTGTTGCCTGCAATGCTTTTGTCTGGGGAGACGAAGAAAAGTTCACTGGGTGATGTGCGATGGTGTCCCACCTCGGTGGAGGTAGGGAGGCCCAGTGATACTTTCAAAGTATCAGGCAGTACTAATCTCTCTCTTCTTATCATTTAAGCTCTAACGTTTCCTCATTTTTTTTAAATAGTTTTTTTTTTCTAATATGTATGTTATACCTTATTTGTTTCTCCCTTTCTCACCTCTTTTTAATTTTTATTTTTAATGTTTTTTTTTCTTTCCTACTAATATCCAGTTTGTTGCCTGCAATGCTTTTGTCTGGGGAGACGATGAAAAGTTCACTGGGTGATGTGCGATGGTGTCCCACCTCGGTGGAGGTAGGGAGGCCCAGTGATACTATCAAAGTATCAGGCAGTACAAATCTCTCTCTTATCATTTAAGCTCTAACGTTTCCTCATTTTTTTAAAATAGTTTTTTTTTCTAATATGTATGTTATACCTTATTTGTTTCTCCCTTTCTCACCTCTTTTTAATTTTTATTTTTAATGTGTTTTTTTTCTTTCCTACTGATATCCAGTTTGTTGCCTGCAATGCTTTTGTCTGGGGAGATGATGAAAAGTTCACTGGGTGATGTGCGATGGTGTCCCACCTCGGTGGAGGTAGGGAGGCCCAGTGATACTTTCAAAGTATCAGGCAGTACAAATCTCTCTCTTATCATTTAAGCTCTAACGTTTCCTCATTTTTTTAAAATAGTTTTTTTTTCTAATATGTATGTTATACCTTATTTGTTTCTCCCTTTCTCACCTCTTTTTAATTTTTATTTTTAATGTTTTTTTTTCTTTCCTACTAATATCCAGTTTGTTGCCTGCAATGCTTTTGTCTGGGGAGACGATGAAAAGTTCACTGGGTGATGTGCGATGATGTCCCACCTCGGTGGAGGTAGGGAGGCCCAGTGATACTTTCAAAGTATCAGGCGGTACAAATCACTCTCTTCTTATCATTTAAGCTCTAACGTTTCCTCATTTTTTTAAATAGTTTTTTTTTCTAACATGTGTGTTATACCTTATTTGTTCCTCCCTTTCTTACCTCTTTTTAATTTTTATTTTTAATGTTTTTTTTTCTTTCCTACTAATATCCAGTTTGTTGCCTGCAATGCTTTTGTCAGGGGAGACGATTTAAAGTTCCCTGGGTGATGTGCGATGGTGTCCCACCTCGGTGGAGGTAGGGAGACCCAGTGATACTTTCAAAGTATCAGGCAATGCGAATCTCTCTCTTCTTATCATTTAAGCTCTAACGTTTCCTCATTTTTTTTAATGGTTTTCTTTCTAATGTGTATGTTATAGCTTATTTGATCCTCCCTTTCTCTCCTTTTTCTTTAATTTTTATGTTTAATGTTTTTTTTTTTCCTACCAATAGCCAGTTTGTTGCCTGCAATGCTTTTGTCTGGGGAGACGATGAAAAGTTCTTTGGGTGATGTGCGATGGTGTCCCACCTCGGTGGAGGTAGGGAGGCCCAGTGATACTTTCAAAGTATCAGGCAGTACAAATCTCTCTCTTCTTATCATTTAAGCTCAAACGTTTCCTCATCTTTTTAAAATAGTTTTTTTTTCTAATATGTATGTTATACCTTTTTTGTTTCTCCCTTTTATACCCCTTTTTAATTTTTATTTTTATTGTTTTTTTTTTCTTTCCTACTAATATCTAGTTTGTTGCCTGCAATGCTTTTGTCTGGGGAGACGATAAAAAGTTCACTGGGTGATGTGCGATGGTGTCCCACCTCGGTGGAGGTAGGGAGGCCCAGTGATACTTTCAAAGTATCAGGCAATGCGAATCTCTCTCTTCTTATCATTTAAGCTCTAACGTTTCCTCATTTTTTTTAAATGGTTTTCTTTCTAATGTGTATGTTATAGCTTATTTGATCCTCCCTTTCTCTCCTTTTTCTTTAATTTTTATTTTTAATGTTTTTTTTTCTTTCCTACTAATATCCAGTTTGTTGCCTGCAATGCTTTTGTCTGGGGAGACGATGAAAAGTTCACTGGGTGATGTGCGATGGTGTCCCACCTCGGTGGAGGTAGGGAGGCCCAGTGATACTTTCAAAGTATCAGGCAGTACAAATCTCTCTCTTATCATTTAAGCTCTAACGTTTCCTCATTTTTTTAAAATAGTTTTTTTTTTCTAATATGTATGTTATACCTTATTTGTTTCTCCCTTTCTCATCTCTTTTTAATTTTTATTTTTAATGTATTTTTTTTCTTTCCTACTGATATCCAGTTTGTTGCCTGCAATGCTTTTGTCTGGGGAGATGATGAAAAGTTCACTGGGTGATGTGCGATGGTGTCCCACCTCGGTGGAGGTAGGGAGGCCCAGTGATACTTTCAAAGTATCAGGCAGTACAAATCTCTCTCTTATCATTTAAGCTCTAACGTTTCCTCATTTTCTTAAAATAGTTTTTTTTTCTAATATGTATGTTATACCTTATTTGTTTCTCCCTTTCTCACCTCTTTTTAATTTTTATTTTTAATGTATTTTTTTTCTTTCCTACTGATATCCAGTTTGTTGCCTGCAATGCTTTTGTCTGGGGAGATGATGAAAAGTTCACTGGGTGATGTGCGATGGTGTCCCACCTCGGTGGAGGTAGGGAGGCCCAGAGATACTTTCAAAGTATCAGGCAGTACAAATCTCTCCCTTATCATTTAAGCTCTAACGTTTCCTCATTTTTTTAAAATAGTTTTTTTTTTCTAATATGTATGTTATACCTTATTTGTTTCTCCCTTTCTCACCTCTTTTTAATTTTTATTTTTAATGTTTTTTTTTCTTTCCTACTAACATCCAGTTTGTTGCCTGCAATGCTTTTGTCTGGGGAGACGATGAAAAGTTTACTGGGTGATGTGCGATGGTGTCCCATCTCGGTGGAGGTAGGGAGGCCCAGTGATACTTTCAAAGTATCGGGCAGTACTAATCTCTCTCTTCTTATCATTTAAGCTCTAACGGTTCCTCATTTTTTTAAAATAGTTTTTTTTTCTAATATGTATGTTATACCTTATTTGTTTCTCCCTTTCTCACCTCTTTTTAATTTTTATTTTTAATGTTTTTTTTTTCTTTCCTACTAATATCCAGTTTGTTGCCTGCAATGCTTTTGTCTGGGGAGACGATGAAAAGTTCACTGGGTGATGTGCGATGGTGTCCCACCTCGGTGGAGGTAGGGAGGCCCAGTGATACTTTCAAAGTATCAGGCAGTACTAATCTCTCTCTTCTTATCTTTAAGCTCTAACGTTTCCTCATTTTTTTTAAATAGTTTTTTTTTTCTAATATGTATGTTATACCTTATTTGTTTCTCCCTTTCTCACCTCTTTTTAATTTTTATTTTTGATGTTTGTTTTTCTTTCCTACTAATATCCAGTTTGTTGCCTGCAATGCTTTTGTCTGGGGAGACGATGAAAAGTTCACTGGGTGATGTGCGATGGTGTCCCACCTCGGTGGAGGTAGGGAGGCCCAGTGATACTTTCAAAGTAGCAGGCAGTACTAATCTCTCTCTTCTTATCATTTAAGCTCTAACGTTTCCTCATTTTTTTTAAATAGTTTTTTTTTCTAATATGTATGTTATACCTTATTTGTTTCTCCCTTTCTCACCTCTTTTTAATTTTTATTTTTAATGTTTTTTTTTCTTTCCTACTAATATCCAGTTTGTTGC
Organism: Parasteatoda lunata; assembly: GCA_949128135.1. NCBI lineage: Eukaryota > Metazoa > Arthropoda > Arachnida > Araneae > Theridiidae > Parasteatoda > Parasteatoda lunata. Next base: position 78,216,075 of record OX421978.1, read on the forward strand.
CTGCAATGCTTTTGTCTGGGGAGACGATGAAAAGTTCACTGGGTGATGTGCGATGGTGTCCCACCTCGGTGGAGGTAGGGAGGCCCAGTGATACTTTCAAAGTATCAGGCAGTACAAATCTCTCTCTTATCATTTAAGCTCTAACGTTTCCTCATTTTTTTAAAATAGTTTTTTTTTCTAATATGTATGTTATACCTTATTTGTTTCTCCCTTTCTCACCTCTTCTTAATTTTTATTTTTAATGTTTTTTTTTCTTTCCTACTAATATCCAGTTTGTTGCCTGCAATGCTTTTGTCTGGGGAGACGATGAAAAGTTCACTGGGTGATGTGCGATGGTGTCCCATCTCGGTGAAGGTAGGGAGGCCCAGTGATACTATCAAAGTATCAGGCAGTACAAATCTCTCTCTTATCATTTAAGCTCTAACGTTTCCTCATTTTCTTAAAATAGTTTTTTTTTCTAATATGTATGTTATACCTTATTTGTTTCTCCCTTTCTCACCTCTTTTTAATTTTTATTTTTGATGTATTTTTTTTCTTTCCTACTAACATCCAGTTTGTTGCCTGCAATGCTTTTGTCTGGGGAGACGATGAAAAGTTCACTGGGTGATGTGCGATGGTGTCCCATCTCGGTGGAGGTAGGGAGGCCCCGTGATACTTTCAAAGTATCAGGCAGTACTAATCTCTCTCTTCTTATCATTTAAGCTCTAACGTTTCCTCATTTTTTTAAAATAGTTTTTTTTTTCTAATATGTATGTTATACCTTATTTGTTTCTCCCTTTCTCACCTCTTTTTAATTTTTATTTTTAATGTTTTTTCTTTCCTACTGATATCCAGTTTGTTGCCTGCAATGCTTTTGTCTGGGGAGACGAGGAAAAGTTCACTGAGTGATGTGCGATGGTGTCCCACCTCGGTGGAGGTAGGGAGGCCCAGTGATACTTTCAAAGTATCAGGCAGTACAAATCTCTCTCTTATCATTTAAGCTCTAACGTTTCCTCATTTTTTTAAAATAGTTTTTTTTTCTAATATGTATGTTATACCTTATTTGTTTCTCCCTTTCTCACCTCTTTTTAATTTTTATTTTTAATGTTTTTTTTTCTTTCCTACTAATATCCAGTTTGTTGCCTGCAATGCTTTTGTCTGGGGAGACGATGAAAAGTTCACTGGGTGATGTGCGATGATGTCCCACCTCGGTGGAGGTAGGGAGGCCCAGTGATACTTTCAAAGTATCAGGCGGTACAAATCACTCTCTTCTTATCATTTAAGCTCTAACGTTTCCTCATTTTTTTAAATAGTTTTTTTTTCTAACATGTGTGTTATACCTTATTTGTTCCTCCCTTTCTTACCTCTTTTTAATTTTTATTTTTAATGTTTTTTTTTCTTTCCTACTAATATCCAGTTTGTTGCCTGCAATGCTTTTGTCAGGGGAGACGATTTAAAGTTCCCTGGGTGATGTGCGATGGTGTCCCACCTCGGTGGAGGTAGGGAGACCCAGTGATACTTTCAAAGTATCAGGCAATGCGAATCTCTCTCTTCTTATCATTTAAGCTCTAACGTTTCCTCATTTTTTTTAATGGTTTTCTTTCTAATGTGTATGTTATAGCTTATTTGATCCTCCCTTTCTCTCCTTTTTCTTTAATTTTTATGTTTAATGTTTTTTTTTTTCCTACCAATAGCCAGTTTGTTGCCTGCAATGCTTTTGTCTGGGGAGACGATGAAAAGTTCTTTGGGTGATGTGCGATGGTGTCCCACCTCGGTGGAGGTAGGGAGGCCCAGTGATACTTTCAAAGTATCAGGCAGTACAAATCTCTCTCTTCTTATCATTTAAGCTCAAACGTTTCCTCATCTTTTTAAAATAGTTTTTTTTTCTAATATGTATGTTATACCTTTTTTGTTTCTCCCTTTTATACCCCTTTTTAATTTTTATTTTTATTGTTTTTTTTTTCTTTCCTACTAATATCTAGTTTGTTGCCTGCAATGCTTTTGTCTGGGGAGACGATAAAAAGTTCACTGGGTGATGTGCGATGGTGTCCCACCTCGGTGGAGGTAGGGAGGCCCAGTGATACTTTCAAAGTATCAGGCAATGCGAATCTCTCTCTTCTTATCATTTAAGCTCTAACGTTTCCTCATTTTTTTTAAATGGTTTTCTTTCTAATGTGTATGTTATAGCTTATTTGATCCTCCCTTTCTCTCCTTTTTCTTTAATTTTTATTTTTAATGTTTTTTTTTCTTTCCTACTAATATCCAGTTTGTTGCCTGCAATGCTTTTGTCTGGGGAGACGATGAAAAGTTCACTGGGTGATGTGCGATGGTGTCCCACCTCGGTGGAGGTAGGGAGGCCCAGTGATACTTTCAAAGTATCAGGCAGTACAAATCTCTCTCTTATCATTTAAGCTCTAACGTTTCCTCATTTTTTTAAAATAGTTTTTTTTTTCTAATATGTATGTTATACCTTATTTGTTTCTCCCTTTCTCATCTCTTTTTAATTTTTATTTTTAATGTATTTTTTTTCTTTCCTACTGATATCCAGTTTGTTGCCTGCAATGCTTTTGTCTGGGGAGATGATGAAAAGTTCACTGGGTGATGTGCGATGGTGTCCCACCTCGGTGGAGGTAGGGAGGCCCAGTGATACTTTCAAAGTATCAGGCAGTACAAATCTCTCTCTTATCATTTAAGCTCTAACGTTTCCTCATTTTCTTAAAATAGTTTTTTTTTCTAATATGTATGTTATACCTTATTTGTTTCTCCCTTTCTCACCTCTTTTTAATTTTTATTTTTAATGTATTTTTTTTCTTTCCTACTGATATCCAGTTTGTTGCCTGCAATGCTTTTGTCTGGGGAGATGATGAAAAGTTCACTGGGTGATGTGCGATGGTGTCCCACCTCGGTGGAGGTAGGGAGGCCCAGAGATACTTTCAAAGTATCAGGCAGTACAAATCTCTCCCTTATCATTTAAGCTCTAACGTTTCCTCATTTTTTTAAAATAGTTTTTTTTTTCTAATATGTATGTTATACCTTATTTGTTTCTCCCTTTCTCACCTCTTTTTAATTTTTATTTTTAATGTTTTTTTTTCTTTCCTACTAACATCCAGTTTGTTGCCTGCAATGCTTTTGTCTGGGGAGACGATGAAAAGTTTACTGGGTGATGTGCGATGGTGTCCCATCTCGGTGGAGGTAGGGAGGCCCAGTGATACTTTCAAAGTATCGGGCAGTACTAATCTCTCTCTTCTTATCATTTAAGCTCTAACGGTTCCTCATTTTTTTAAAATAGTTTTTTTTTCTAATATGTATGTTATACCTTATTTGTTTCTCCCTTTCTCACCTCTTTTTAATTTTTATTTTTAATGTTTTTTTTTTCTTTCCTACTAATATCCAGTTTGTTGCCTGCAATGCTTTTGTCTGGGGAGACGATGAAAAGTTCACTGGGTGATGTGCGATGGTGTCCCACCTCGGTGGAGGTAGGGAGGCCCAGTGATACTTTCAAAGTATCAGGCAGTACTAATCTCTCTCTTCTTATCTTTAAGCTCTAACGTTTCCTCATTTTTTTTAAATAGTTTTTTTTTTCTAATATGTATGTTATACCTTATTTGTTTCTCCCTTTCTCACCTCTTTTTAATTTTTATTTTTGATGTTTGTTTTTCTTTCCTACTAATATCCAGTTTGTTGCCTGCAATGCTTTTGTCTGGGGAGACGATGAAAAGTTCACTGGGTGATGTGCGATGGTGTCCCACCTCGGTGGAGGTAGGGAGGCCCAGTGATACTTTCAAAGTAGCAGGCAGTACTAATCTCTCTCTTCTTATCATTTAAGCTCTAACGTTTCCTCATTTTTTTTAAATAGTTTTTTTTTCTAATATGTATGTTATACCTTATTTGTTTCTCCCTTTCTCACCTCTTTTTAATTTTTATTTTTAATGTTTTTTTTTCTTTCCTACTAATATCCAGTTTGTTGCCTGCAATGCTTTTGTCTGGGGAGACGATGAAAAGTTCACTGGGTGATGTGCGATGGTGTCCCACCTCGGTGGAGGTAGGGAGGCCCAGTGATACTTTCAAAGTATCAGGCAGTACAAATCTCTCTCTTATCATTTAAGCTCTAACGTTTCCTCATTTTTTTAAAATAGTTTTTTTTTTCTAATATGTATGTTATACCTTATTTGTTTCTCCCTTTCTCACCTCTTCTTAATTTTTATTTTTAATGTTTTTTTTTCTTTCCTACTAATATCCAGTTTGTTGCCTGCAATGCTTTTGTCTGGGGAGACGATGAAAAGTTCACTGGGTGATGTGCGATGGTGTCCCATCTCGGTGAAGGTAGGGAGGCCCAGTGATACTATCAAAGTATCAGGCAGTACAAATCTCTCTCTTATCATTTAAGCTCTAACGTTTCCTCATTTTCTTAAAATAGTTTTTTTTTCTAATATGTATGTTATACCTTATTTGTTTCTCCCTTTCTCACCTCTTTTTAATTTTTATTTTTGATGTATTTTTTTTCTTTCCTACTAACATCCAGTTTGTTGCCTGCAATGCTTTTGTCTGGGGAGACGATGAAAAGTTCACTGGGTGATGTGCGATGGTGTCCCATCTCGGTGGAGGTAGGGAGGCCCCGTGATACTTTCAAAGTATCAGGCAGTACTAATCTCTCTCTTCTTATCATTTAAGCTCTAACGTTTCCTCATTTTTTTAAAATAGTTTTTTTTTTCTAATATGTATGTTATACCTTATTTGTTTCTCCCTTTCTCACCTCTTTTTAATTTTTATTTTTAATGTTTTTTCTTTCCTACTGATATCCAGTTTGTTGCCTGCAATGCTTTTGTCTGGGGAGACGAGGAAAAGTTCACTGAGTGATGTGCGATGGTGTCCCACCTCGGTGGAGGTAGGGAGGCCCAGTGATACTTTCAAAGTATCAGGCAGTACAAATCTCTCTCTTCTTATCATTTAAGCTCTAACGTTTCCTCATTTTTTTAAAATAGATTTTTTTTCTAATATGTATGTTGTACCTTATTTGTTTCTCCCTTTCTCACCTCTTTTTAATTTTTATTTTTAATGTTTTTTTTTCTTTCCTACTAATATCCAGTTTGTTTAATGCAATGCTTTTGTCTGGGGAGATGATGAAAAGTTCACTGGGTGATGTGCGATGGTGTCCCACCTCGTTGGAGGTAGGGAGGCCCAGTGATACTTTCAAAGTATCAGGCTGTACAAATCTCTCTCTTATCATTTAAGCTCTAACGTTTCCTCATTTATTTTAAATAGTTTTTTTTTGTAATATGTATGTAATACCTTATTTGTTTCTCCCTTTCTCACCTCTTTTTAATTTTTATTTTTAATGTTTTTTTTTCTTTCCTACTAATATCCAGTTTGTTGCCTGCAATGCTTTTGTCTGGGGAGACGATGAAAAGTTCACTGGGTGATGTGCGATGGTGTCCCACCTCGGTGGAGGTAGGGAGGCCCAGTTATACTTTCAAAGTATCATGCAGTACTAATCTCTCTATTCTTATCATTTAAGCTCTAACGTTTCTTCATTTTTTTTAAATAGTTTTTTTTTCTAATATGTATGTTATACCTTATTTGTTTCTCCCTTTCTCACCTCTTTTTAATTTTTATTTTTAATGTTTTTTTTTCTTTCCTACTAATATCCAGTTTGTTGCCTGCAATGTTTTTGTCTGGGGAGACGATGAAAAGTTCACTGGGTGATGTGCGATGGTGTCCCACCTCGGTGGAGGTAGGGAGGCCCAGTGATACTTTCAAAGTATCAGGCAGTGCAAATCTCTCTCTTATCATTTAAGCTCTAACGTTTCCTCATTTTTTTTCTAATAGGTATGTTATACCTTATTTGTTCCTCCCTTTCTCTCATCTTTCTTTAATTTTTATTTTTAATGTTAGTTTTTCTTTCCTACTAATATCCAGTTTGTTGCCTGCAATGCTTTTGTCTGGGGAGACGATGAAAAGTTCACTGGGTGATGTGCGATGGTGTCCCACCTCGGTGGAGGTAGGGAGGCCCAGTGATACTTTCAAAGTATCAGGCGGTACAAATCACTCTCTTCTTATCATTTAAGCTCTAACGTTTCCTCATTTTTTTAAATAGTTTTTTTTTCTAACATGTGTGTTATACCTTATTTGTTCCTCCCTTTCTTACCTCTTTTTAATTTTTATTTTTAATGTTTTTTTTTCTTTCCTACTAATATCCAGTTTGTTGCCTGCAATGCTTTTGTCAGGGGAGACGATTTAAAGTTCCCTGGGTGATGTGCGATGGTGTCCCACCTCGGTGGAGGTAGGGAGGCCCAGTGATACTTTCAAAGTATCAGGCAATGCGAATCTCTCTCTTCTTATCATTTAAGCTCTAACGTTTCCTCATTTTTTTTAATGGTTTTCTTTCTAATGTGTATGTTATAGCTTATTTGATCCTCCCTTTCTCTCCTTTTTCTTTAATTTTTATGTTTAATGTTTTTTTTTTCTTTCCTACCAATAGCCAGTTTGTTGCCTGCAATGCTTTTGTCTGGGGAGACGATGAAAAGTTCATTGGGTGATGTGCGATGGTGTCCCACCTCGGTGGAGGTAGGGAGGCCCAGTGATACTTTCAAAGTATCAGGCAGTACAAATCTCTCTGTTCTTATCATTTAAGCTCAAACGTTTCCTCATCTTTTTAAAATAGTTTTTTTTTTCTAATATGTATGTTATACCTTTTTTGTTTCTCCCTTTTATACCCCTTTTTAATTTTTATTTTTATTGTTTTTTTTTTCTTTCCTACTAATATCTAGTTTGTTGCCTGCAATGCTTTTGTCTGGGGAGACGATAAAAAGTTCACTGGGTGATGTGCGATGGTGTCCCACCTCGGTGGAGGTAGGGAGGCCCAGTGATACTTTCAAAGTATCAGGCAATGCGAATCTCTCTCTTCTTATCATTTAAGCTCTAACGTTTCCTCATTTTTTTTAAATGGTTTTCTTTCTAATGTGTATGTTATAGCTTATTTGATCCTCCCTTTCTCTCCTTTTTCTTTAATTTTTATGTTTAATGTTTTTTTTTCTTTCCTACCAATATCCAGTTTGTTGCCTGCAATGCTTTTGTCTGGGGAGACGATGAAAAGTTCACTGGGTGATGTGCGATGGTGTCCCACCTCGGTGGAGGTAGGGAGGCCCAGTGATACTTTCAAAGTATCAGACAGTACAAATCTCTCTCTTATAATTTAAGCTCTAACGTTTCCTCATTTTTTTAAAATAGTTTTTTTTTTCTAATATGTATGTTATACCTTATTTGTTTCTCCCTTTCTCATCTCTTTTTAATTTTTATTTTTAATGTATTTTTTTTCTTTCCTACTGATATCCAGTTTGTTGCCTGCAATGCTTTTGTCTGGGGAGATGATGAAAAGTTCACTGGGTGATGTGCGATGGTGTCCCACCTCGGTGGAGGTAGGGAGGCCCAGTGATACTTTCAAAGTATCAGGCAGTACAAATCTCTCTCTTATCATTTAAGCTCTAACGTTTCCTCATTTTTTTAAAATAGTTTTTTTTTCTAATATGTATGTTATACCTTATTTGTTTCTCCCTTTCTCACCTCTTTTTAATTTTTATTTTTAATGTGTTTTTTTTCTTTCCTACTGATATCCAGTTTGTTGCCTGCAATGCTTTTGTCTGGGGAGATGATGAAAAGTTCACTGGGTGATGTGCGATGGTGTCCCACCTCGGTGGAGGTAGGGAGGCCCAGTGATACTTTCAAAGTATCAGGCAGTACAAATCTCTCTCTTATCATTTAAGCTCTAACGTTTCCTCATTTTTTTAAAATAGTTTTTTTTTCTAATATGTATGTTATACCTTATTTGTTTCTCCCTTTCTCACCTCTTTTTAATTTTTATTTTTAATGTTTTTTTTTCTTTCCTACTAATATCCAGTTTGTTGCCTGCAATGCTTTTGTCTGGGGAGACGATGAAAAGTTCACTGGGTGATGTGCGATGGTGTCCCATCTCGGTGAAGGTAGGGAGGCCCAGTGATACTATCAAAGTATCAGGCAGTACAAATCTCTCTCTTATCATTTAAGCTCTAACGTTTCCTCATTTTCTTAAAATAGTTTTTTTTTCTAATATGTATGTTATACCTTATTTGTTTCTCCCTTTCTCACCTCTTTTTAATTTTTATTTTTGATGTATTTTTTTTCTTTCCTACTAACATCCAGTTTGTTGCCTGCAATGCTTTTGTCTGGGGAGACGATGAAAAGTTCACTGGGTGATGTGCGATGGTGTCCCATCTCGGTGGAGGTAGGGAGGCCCCGTGATACTTTCAAAGTATCAGGCAGTACTAATCTCTCTCTTCTTATCATTTAAGCTCTAACGTTTCCTCATTTTTTTAAAATAGTTTTTTTTTTCTAATATGTATGTTATACCTTATTTGTTTCTCCCTTTCTCACCTCTTTTTAATTTTTATTTTTAATGTTTTTTCTTTCCTACTGATATCCAGTTTGTTGCCTGCAATGCTTTTGTCTGGGGAGACGAGGAAAAGTTCACTGAGTGATGTGCGATGGTGTCCCACCTCGTTGGAGGTAGGGAGGCCCAGTGATACTTTCAAAGTATCAGGCAGTACAAATCTCTCTCTTCTTATCATTTAAGCTCTAACGTTTCCTCATTTTTTTAAAATAGATTTTTTTTCTAATATGTATGTTGTACCTTATTTGTTTCTCCCTTTCTCACCTCTTTTTAATTTTTATTTTTAATGTTTTTTTTTCTTTCCTACTAATATCCAGTTTGTTTAATGCAATGCTTTTGTCTGGGGAGATGATGAAAAGTTCACTGGGTGATGTGCGATGGTGTCCCACCTCGTTGGAGGTAGGGAGGCCCAGTGATACTTTCAAAGTATCAGGCTGTACAAATCTCTCTCTTATCATTTAAGCTCTAACGTTTCCTCATTTATTTTAAATAGTTTTTTTTTGTAATATGTATGTAATACCTTATTTGTTTCTCCCTTTCTCACCTCTTTTTAATTTTTATTTTTAATGTTTTTTTTTCTTTCCTACTAATATCCAGTTTGTTGCCTGCAATGCTTTTGTCTGGGGAGACGATGAAAAGTTCACTGGGTGATGTGCGATGGTGTCCCACCTCGGTGGAGGTAGGGAGGCCCAGTTATACTTTCAAAGTATCATGCAGTACTAATCTCTCTATTCTTATCATTTAAGCTCTAACGTTTCTTCATTTTTTTTAAATAGTTTTTTTTTCTAATATGTATGTTATACCTTATTTGTTTCTCCCTTTCTCACCTCTTTTTAATTTTTATTTTTAATGTTTTTTTTTCTTTCCTACTAATATCCAGTTTGTTGCCTGCAATGCTTTTGTCTGGGGAGACGATGAAAAGTTCACTGGGTGATGTGCGATGGTGTCCCACCTCGGTGGAGGTAGGGAGGCCCAGTGATACTTTCAAAGTATCAGGCAGTGCAAATCTCTCTCTTATCATTTAAGCTCTAACGTTTCCTCATTTTTTTTCTAATAGGTATGTTATACCTTATTTGTTCCTCCCTTTCTCTCATCTTTCTTTAATTTTTATTTTTAATGTTAGTTTTTCTTTCCTACTAATATCCAGTTTGTTGCCTGCAATGCTTTTGTCTGGGGAGACGATGAAAAGTTCACTGGGTGATGTGCGATGGTGTCCCACCTCGGTGGAGGTAGGGAGGCCCAGTGATACTTTCAAAGTATCAGGCGGTACAAATCACTCTCTTCTTATCATTTAAGCTCTAACGTTTCCTCATTTTTTTAAATAGTTTTTTTTTCTAACATGTGTGTTATACCTTATTTGTTCCTCCCTTTCTTACCTCTTTTTAATTTTTATTTTTAATGTTTTTTTTTCTTTCCTACTAATATCCAGTTTGTTGCCTGCAATGCTTTTGTCAGGGGAGACGATTTAAAGTTCCCTGGGTGATGTGCGATGGTGTCCCACCTCGGTGGAGGTAGGGAGGCCCAGTGATACTTTCAAAGTATCAGGCAATGCGAATCTCTCTCTTCTTATCATTTAAGCTCTAACGTTTCCTCATTTTTTTTAATGGTTTTCTTTCTAATGTGTATGTTATAGCTTATTTGATCCTCCCTTTCTCTCCTTTTTCTTTAATTTTTATGTTTAATGTTTTTTTTTTCTTTCCTACCAATAGCCAGTTTGTTGCCTGCAATGCTTTTGTCTGGGGAGACGATGAAAAGTTCATTGGGTGATGTGCGATGGTGTCCCACCTCGGTGGAGGTAGGGAGGCCCAGTGATACTTTCAAAGTATCAGGCAGTACAAATCTCTCTGTTCTTATCATTTAAGCTCAAACGTTTCCTCATCTTTTTAAAATAGTTTTTTTTTTCTAATATGTATGTTATACCTTTTTTGTTTCTCCCTTTTATACCCCTTTTTAATTTTTATTTTTATTGTTTTTTTTTTCTTTCCTACTAATATCTAGTTTGTTGCCTGCAATGCTTTTGTCTGGGGAGACGATAAAAAGTTCACTGGGTGATGTGCGATGGTGTCCCACCTCGGTGGAGGTAGGGAGGCCCAGTGATACTTTCAAAGTATCAGGCAATGCGAATCTCTCTCTTCTTATCATTTAAGCTCTAACGTTTCCTCATTTTTTTTAAATGGTTTTCTTTCTAATGTGTATGTTATAGCTTATTTGATCCTCCCTTTCTCTCCTTTTTCTTTAATTTTTATGTTTAATGTTTTTTTTTCTTTCCTACCAATATCCAGTTTGTAGCCTGCAATGCTTTTGTCTGGGGAGACGATGAAAAGTTCACTGGGTGATGTGCGATGGTGTCCCACCTCGGTGGAGGTAGGGAGGCCCAGTGATACTTTCAAAGTATCAGGCAGTACAAATCTCTCTCTTATAATTTAAGCTCTAACGTTTCCTCATTTTTTTAAAATAGTTTTTTTTTTCTAATATGTATGTTATACCTTATTTGTTTCTCCCTTTCTCATCTCTTTTTAATTTTTATTTTTAATGTATTTTTTTTCTTTCCTACTGATATCCAGTTTGTTGCCTGCAATGCTTTTGTCTGGGGAGATGATGAAAAGTTCACTGGGTGATGTGCGATGGTGTCCCACCTCGGTGGAGGTAGGGAGGCCCAGTGATACTTTCAAAGTATCAGGCAGTACAAATCTCTCTCTTATCATTTAAGCTCTAACGTTTCCTCATTTTTTTAAAATAGTTTTTTTTTCTAATATGTATGTTATACCTTATTTGTTTCTCCCTTTCTCACCTCTTTTTAATTTTTATTTTTAATGTGTTTTTTTTCTTTCCTACTGATATCCAGTTTGTTGCCTGCAATGCTTTTGTCTGGGGAGATGATGAAAAGTTCACTGGGTGATGTGCGATGGTGTCCCACCTCGGTGGAGGTAGGGAGGCCCAGTGATACTTTCAAAGTATCAGGCAGTACAAATCTCTCTCTTATCATTTAAGCTCTAACGTTTCCTCATTTTTTTAAAATAGTTTTTTTTTCTAATATGTATGTTATACCTTATTTGTTTCTCCCTTTCTCACCTCTTTTTAATTTTTATTTTTAATGTTTTTTTTTCTTTCCTACTAATATCCAGTTTGTTGCCTGCAATGCTTTTGTCTGGGGAGACGAAGAAAAGTTCACTGGGTGATGTGCGATGGTGTCCCACCTCGGTGGAGGTAGGGAGGCCCAGTGATACTTTCAAAGTATCAGGCAGTACTAATCTCTCTCTTCTTATCATTTAAGCTCTAACGTTACCTCATTTTTTTTAAATAGTTTTTTTTTTCTAATATGTATGTTATACCTTATTTGTTTCTCCCTTTCTCACCTCTTTTTAATTTTTATTTTTAATGTTTTTTTTTCTTTCCTACTAATATCCAGTTTGTTGCCTGCAATGCTTTTGTCTGGGGAGACGATGAAAAGTTCACTGGGTGATGTGCGATGGTGTCCCACCTCGGTGGAGGTAGGGAGGCCCAGTGATACTATCAAAGTATCAGGCAGTACAAATCTCTCTCTTATCATTTAAGCTCTAACGTTTCCTCATTTTTTTAAAATAGTTTTTTTTTCTAATATGTATGTTATACCTTATTTGTTTCTCCCTTTCTCACCTCTTTTTAATTTTTATTTTTAATGTGTTTTTTTTCTTTCCTACTGATATCCAGTTTGTTGCCTGCAATGCTTTTGTCTGGGGAGATGATGAAAAGTTCACTGGGTGATGTGCGATGGTGTCCCACCTCGGTGGAGGTAGGGAGGCCCAGTGATACTTTCAAAGTATCAGGCAGTACAAATCTCTCTCTTATCATTTAAGCTCTAACGTTTCCTCATTTTTTTAAAATAGTTTTTTTTTCTAATATGTATGTTATACCTTATTTGTTTCTCCCTTTCTCACCTCTTTTTAATTTTTATTTTTAATGTGTTTTTTTTCTTTCCTACTGATATCCAGTTTGTTGCCTGCAATGCTTTTGTCTGGGGAGATGATGAAAAGTTCACTGGGTGATGTGCGATGGTGTCCCACCTCGGTGGAGGTAGGGAGGCCCAGTGATACTTTCAAAGTATCAGGCAGTACAAATCTCTCTCTTATCATTTAAGCTCTAACGTTTCCTCATTTTTTTAAAATAGTTTTTTTTTCTAATATGTATGTTATACCTTATTTGTTTCTCCCTTTCTCACCTCTTTTTAATTTTTATTTTTAATGTTTTTTTTTCTTTCCTACTAATATCCAGTTTGTTGCCTGCAATGCTTTTGTCTGGGGAGACGAAGAAAAGTTCACTGGGTGATGTGCGATGGTGTCCCACCTCGGTGGAGGTAGGGAGGCCCAGTGATACTTTCAAAGTATCAGGCAGTACTAATCTCTCTCTTCTTATCATTTAAGCTCTAACGTTACCTCATTTTTTTTAAATAGTTTTTTTTTTCTAATATGTATGTTATACCTTATTTGTTTCTCCCTTTCTCACCTCTTTTTAATTTTTATTTTTAATGTTTTTTTTTCTTTCCTACTAATATCCAGTTTGTTGCCTGCAATGCTTTTGTCTGGGGAGACGATGAAAAGTTCACTGGGTGATGTGCGATGGTGTCCCACCTCGGTGGAGGTAGGGAGGCCCAGTGATACTATCAAAGTATCAGGCAGTACAAATCTCTCTCTTATCATTTAAGCTCTAACGTTTCCTCATTTTTTTAAAATAGTTTTTTTTTCTAATATGTATGTTATACCTTATTTGTTTCTCCCTTTCTCACCTCTTTTTAATTTTTATTTTTAATGTGTTTTTTTTCTTTCCTACTGATATCCAGTTTGTTGCCTGCAATGCTTTTGTCTGGGGAGATGATGAAAAGTTCACTGGGTGATGTGCGATGGTGTCCCACCTCGGTGGAGGTAGGGAGGCCCAGTGATACTTTCAAAGTATCAGGCAGTACAAATCTCTCTCTTATCATTTAAGCTCTAACGTTTCCTCATTTTTTTAAAATAGTTTTTTTTTCTAATATGTATGTTATACCTTATTTGTTTCTCCCTTTCTCACCTCTTTTTAATTTTTATTTTTAATGTTTTTTTTTCTTTCCTACTAATATCCAGTTTGTTGCCTGCAATGCTTTTGTCTGGGGAGACGATGAAAAGTTCACTGGGTGATGTGCGATGATGTCCCACCTCGGTGGAGGTAGGGAGGCCCAGTGATACTTTCAAAGTATCAGGCGGTACAAATCACTCTCTTCTTATCATTTAAGCTCTAACGTTTCCTCATTTTTTTAAATAGTTTTTTTTTCTAACATGTGTGTTATACCTTATTTGTTCCTCCCTTTCTTACCTCTTTTTAATTTTTATTTTTAATGTTTTTTTTTCTTTCCTACTAATATCCAGTTTGTTGCCTGCAATGCTTTTGTCAGGGGAGACGATTTAAAGTTCCCTGGGTGATGTGCGATGGTGTCCCACCTCGGTGGAGGTAGGGAGACCCAGTGATACTTTCAAAGTATCAGGCAATGCGAATCTCTCTCTTCTTATCATTTAAGCTCTAACGTTTCCTCATTTTTTTTAATGGTTTTCTTTCTAATGTGTATGTTATAGCTTATTTGATCCTCCCTTTCTCTCCTTTTTCTTTAATTTTTATGTTTAATGTTTTTTTTTTTCCTACCAATAGCCAGTTTGTTGCCTGCAATGCTTTTGTCTGGGGAGACGATGAAAAGTTCTTTGGGTGATGTGCGATGGTGTCCCACCTCGGTGGAGGTAGGGAGGCCCAGTGATACTTTCAAAGTATCAGGCAGTACAAATCTCTCTCTTCTTATCATTTAAGCTCAAACGTTTCCTCATCTTTTTAAAATAGTTTTTTTTTCTAATATGTATGTTATACCTTTTTTGTTTCTCCCTTTTATACCCCTTTTTAATTTTTATTTTTATTGTTTTTTTTTTCTTTCCTACTAATATCTAGTTTGTTGCCTGCAATGCTTTTGTCTGGGGAGACGATAAAAAGTTCACTGGGTGATGTGCGATGGTGTCCCACCTCGGTGGAGGTAGGGAGGCCCAGTGATACTTTCAAAGTATCAGGCAATGCGAATCTCTCTCTTCTTATCATTTAAGCTCTAACGTTTCCTCATTTTTTTTAAATGGTTTTCTTTCTAATGTGTATGTTATAGCTTATTTGATCCTCCCTTTCTCTCCTTTTTCTTTAATTTTTATTTTTAATGTTTTTTTTTCTTTCCTACTAATATCCAGTTTGTTGCCTGCAATGCTTTTGTCTGGGGAGACGATGAAAAGTTCACTGGGTGATGTGCGATGGTGTCCCACCTCGGTGGAGGTAGGGAGGCCCAGTGATACTTTCAAAGTATCAGGCAGTACAAATCTCTCTCTTATCATTTAAGCTCTAACGTTTCCTCATTTTTTTAAAATAGTTTTTTTTTTCTAATATGTATGTTATACCTTATTTGTTTCTCCCTTTCTCATCTCTTTTTAATTTTTATTTTTAATGTATTTTTTTTCTTTCCTACTGATATCCAGTTTGTTGCCTGCAATGCTTTTGTCTGGGGAGATGATGAAAAGTTCACTGGGTGATGTGCGATGGTGTCCCACCTCGGTGGAGGTAGGGAGGCCCAGTGATACTTTCAAAGTATCAGGCAGTACAAATCTCTCTCTTATCATTTAAGCTCTAACGTTTCCTCATTTTTTTAAAATAGTTTTTTTTTCTAATATGTATGTTATACCTTATTTGTTTCTCCCTTTCTCACCTCTTTTTAATTTTTATTTTTAATGTGTTTTTTTTCTTTCCTACTGATATCCAGTTTGTTGCCTGCAATGCTTTTGTCTGGGGAGATGATGAAAAGTTCACTGGGTGATGTGCGATGGTGTCCCACCTCGGTGGAGGTAGGGAGGCCCAGTGATACTTTCAAAGTATCAGGCAGTACAAATCTCTCTCTTATCATTTAAGCTCTAACGTTTCCTCATTTTTTTAAAATAGTTTTTTTTTCTAATATGTATGTTATACCTTATTTGTTTCTCCCTTTCTCACCTCTTTTTAATTTTTATTTTTAATGTTTTTTTTTCTTTCCTACTAATATCCAGTTTGTTGCCTGCAATGCTTTTGTCTGGGGAGACGAAGAAAAGTTCACTGGGTGATGTGCGATGGTGTCCCACCTCGGTGGAGGTAGGGAGGCCCAGTGATACTTTCAAAGTATCAGGCAGTACTAATCTCTCTCTTCTTATCATTTAAGCTCTAACGTTTCCTCATTTTTTTAAAATAGTTTTTTTTTTCTAATATGTATGTTATACCTTATTTGTTTCTCCCTTTCTCACCTCTTTTTAATTTTTATTTTTAATGTTTTTTTTTCTTTCCTACTAATATCCAGTTTGTTGCCTGCAATGCTTTTGTCTGGGGAGACGATGAAAACTTCACTGGGTGATGTGCGATGGTGTCCCACCTCGGTGGAGGTAGGGAGGCCCAGTGATACTATCAAAGTATCAGGCAGTACAAATCTCTCTCTTATCATTTAAGCTCTAACGTTTCCTCATTTTTTTTAAATAGTTTTTTTTTCTAATATGTATGTTATACCTTATTTGTTTCTCCCTTTCTCACCTCTTTTTAATTTTTATTTTTAATGTATTTTTTTTCTTTCCTACTGATATCCAGTTTGTTGCCTGCAATGCTTTTGTCTGGGGAGATGATGAAAAGTTCACTGGGTGATGTGTGATGGTGTCCCACCTCGGTGGAGGTAGGGAGGTCCAGTGATACTTTCAAAGTATCAGGCAGTACAAATCTCTCTATCATTTAAGCTCTAACGTTTCCTCATTTTTTTAAAATAGTTTTTTTTTCTAATATGTATGTTATACCTTATTTGTTTCTCCCTTTCTCACCTCTTTTTAATTTTTATTTTTAATGTTTTTTTTTCTTTCCTACTAATATCCAGTTTGTTGCCTGCAATGCTTTTGTCTGGGGAGACGATGAAAAGTTCACTGGGTGATGTGCGATGGTGTCCCACCTCGGTGGAGGTAGGGAGGCCCAGTGATACTTTCAAAGTATCAGGCAGTACTAATCTCTCTCTTCTTATCATTTAAGCTCTAACGTTTCCTCATTTTTTTTAAATAGTTTTTTTTTCTAATATGTATGTTATACCTTATTTGTTTCTCCCTTTCTCACCTCTTTTTAATTTTTATTTTTGATGTTTGTTTTTCTTTCCTACTAATATCCAGTTTGTTGCCTGCAATGCTTTTGTCTGGGGAGACGATGAAAAGTTCACTGGGTGATGTGCGATGGTGTCCCACCTCGTTGGAGGTAGGGAGGCCCAGTGATACTTTCAAAGTAGCAGGCAGTACTAATCTCTCTCTTCTTATCATTTAAGCTCTAACGTTTCCTCATTTTTTTTAAATAGTTTTTTTTTTCTAATATGTATGTTATACCTTATTTGTTTCTCCCTTTCTCACCTCTTTTTAATTTTTATTTTTAATGTTTTTTTTTCTTTCCTACTAATATCCAGTTTGTTGCCTGCAATGCTTTTGTCTGGGGAGACGATGAAAAGTTCACTGGGTGATGTGCGATGGTGTCCCACCTCGGTGGAGGTAGGGAGGCCCAGTGATACTTTCAAAGTATCAGGCAGTACAAATCTCTCTCTTATCATTTAAGCTCTAACGTTTCCTCATTTTTTTAAAATAGTTTTTTTTTTCTAATATGTATGTTATACCTTATTTGTTTCTCCCTTTCTCACCTCTTCTTAATTTTTATTTTTAATGTTTTTTTTTCTTTCCTACTAATATCCAGTTTGTTGCCTGCAATGCTTTTGTCTGGGGAGACGATGAAAAGTTCACTGGGTGATGTGCGATGGTGTCCCACCTCGGTGGAGGTAGGGAGGCCCAGTGATACTTTCAAAGTATCAGGCAGTACTAATCTCTCTCTTCTTATCATTTAAGCTCTAACGTTTCCTAATTTTTTTTAAATAGTTTTTTTTTCTAATATGTATGTTATACCTTATTTGTTTCTCCCTTTCTCACCTCTTTTTAATTTTTATTTTTAATGTTTTTTTTTCTTTCCTACTAATATCCAGTTTGTTGCCTGCAATGCTTTGGCTGGGGAGACGATGAAAAGTTCACTGGGTGATGTGCGATGGTGTCCCACCTGGGTGGAGGTAGGGAGGCCCAGTGATACTATCAAAGTATCAGGCAGTACAAATCTCTCTCTTATCATTTAAGCTCTAACGTTTCCTCATTTTCTTAAAATAGTTTTTTTTTCTAATATGTATGTTATACCTTATTTGTTTCTCCCTTTCTCACCTCTTTTTAATTTTTATTTTTAATGTATTTTTTTTCTTTCCTACTGATATCCAGTTTGTAGCCTGCAATGCTTTTGTCTGGGGAGATGATGAAAAGTTCACTGGGTGATGTGCGATGGTGTCCCATCTCGGTGGAGGTAGGGAGGCCCAGTGATACTTTCAAAGTATCAGGCAGTACTAATCTCTCTCTTCTTATCATTTAAGCTCTAACGTTTCCTCATTTTTTTAAAATAGTTTTTTTTTTCTAATATGTATGTTATACCTTATTTGTTTCTCCCTTTCTCACCTCTTTTTAATTTTTATTTTTAATGTTTTTTCTTTCCTACTGATATCCAGTTTGTTGCCTGCAATGCTTTTGTCTGGGGAGACGATGAAAAGTTCACTGGGTGATGTGCGATGGTGTCCCACCTCGGTGGAGGTAGGGAGGCCCAGTGATACTTTCAAAGTATCAGGCAGTACAAATCACTCTCTTCTTATCATTTAAGCTCTAACGTTTCCTCATTTTTTTAAATAGTTTTTTTTTCTAACATGTGTGTTATACCTTATTTGTTCCTCCCTTTCTTACCTCTTTTTAATTTTTATTTTTAATGTTTTTTTTTCTTTCCTACTAATATCCAGTTTGTTGCCTGCAATGCTTTTGTCAGGGGAGACGATTTAAAGTTCCCTGGGTGATATGCGATGGTGTCCCACCTCGGTGGAGGTAGGGAGGCCCAGTGATACTTTCAAAGTATCAGGCAATGCGAATCTCTCTCTTCTTATCATTTAAGCTCTAACGTTTCCTCATTTTTTTTAATGGTTTTCTTTCTAATGTGTATGTTATAGCTTATTTGATCCTCCCTTTCTCTCCTTTTTCTTTAATTTTTATGTTTAATGTTTTTTTTTTCTTTCCTACCAATAGCCAGTTTGTTGCCTGCAATGCTTTTGTCTGGGGAGACGATGAAAAGTTCATTGGGTGATGTGCGATGGTGTCCCACCTCGGTGGAGGTAGGGAGGCCCAGTGATACTTTCAAAGTATCAGGAAGTACAAATCTCTCTCTTCTTATCATTTAAGCTCAAACGTTTCCTCATCTTTTTAAAATAGTTTTTTTTTTCTAATATGTATGTTATACCTTTTTTGTTTCTCCCTTTTATACCGCTTTTTAATTTTTATTTTTATTGTTTTTTTTTTCTTTCCTACTAATATCTAGTTTGTTGCCTGCAATGCTTTTGTCTGGGGAGACGATAAAAAGTTCACTGGGTGATGTGCGATGGTGTCCCACCTCGGTGGAGGTAGGGAGGCCCAGTGATACTTTCAAAGTATCAGGCAATGCGAATCTCTCTCTTCTTATCATTTAAGCTCTAACGTTTCCTCATTTTTTTTAAATGGTTTTCTTTCTAATGTGTATGTTATAGCTTATTTGATCCTCCCTTTCTCTCCTTTTTCTTTAATTTTTATGTTTAATGTTTTTTTTTTCTTTCCTACCAATAGTCAGTTTGTTGCCTGCAATGCTTTTTTCTGGGGAGACGATGAAAAGTTCATTGGGTGATGTGCGATGGTGTCCCACCTCGGTGGAGGTAGGGAGGCCCATTGATACTTTCAAAGTATCAGGCAGTACAAATCTCTCTCTTCTTATCATTTAAGCTCAAACGTTTCCTCATCTTTTTAAAATAGTTTTTTTTTCTAATATGTATGTTATACCTTTTTTGTTTCTCCCTTTTATACCGCTTTTTAATTTTTATTTTTATTGTTTTTTTTTTCTTTCCTACTAATATCTAGTTTGTTGCCTGCAATGCTTTTGTCTGGGGAGACGATGAAAAGTTCACTGGGTGATGTGCGATTATGTCCCACCTCGGTGGAGGTAGGGAGGCCCAGTGATACTTTCAAAGTATCAGGCAATACAAATCTCTCTCTTCTTATCATTTAAGCTCTAACGTTTCCTCATTTTTTTAAATAGTTTTTTTTCTAATGTGTTTGTTATACCTTATTTGTTCCTCTCTTTCACACCTCTTTTTTATTTTTATTTTTAATGTTTTTTTTTCTTTCCTACTAATATCCAGTTAGTTGCCTACAATGCTTTTGCCTGGGGAGACGATGAAAAGTTCAGTGGGTGATGTGCGATGGTGTCCCACCTCGGTGGAGGTAGGGAGACCCAGTGATACTTTCAAAGTATCAGGCAGTACTAATCTCTCTCTTCTTATCATTTAAGCTCTAACGTTTCCAAATTTTTTTTCTAATATGTATGTTATACCTTATTTGTTTCTCCCTTTCTCACCTCTTTTTTATTTTTAATGTTTTTTTTTCTTTCCTACTAATATCCAGTTAGTTGCCTACAATGCTTTTGCCTGGGGAGACGATGAAAAGTTCAGTGGGTGATGTGCGATGATGTCCCACCTCGGTGGAGGTAGGGAGACTCAGTGATACTTTCAAAGTATCAGGCAGTACAAATCTCTCTCTTCTTATCATTTAAGCTCTAACGTTTCCTCATTTTTTTTTAAATAGTTTTTTTTTCTAATATGTATGTTATACCTTATTTGTTCCTCCGTTTCTCACCTCTTTTATTTTTAATGTTTTTTTTTCTTTCCTACTAATATCCAGTTTGTTGCCTGCAATGGTTTTGTCTGGGGAGACGATAAAAAGTTCACTGGGTTATGTGCGATGGTGTCCCACCTTGGTGGAGGTAGGGAGACCCAGTGATACTTTCAAAGTATCAGGCAGTACAAATCTCTCTTCTCTTATTATTTAAGCTCTAACATTTCCTCATTTTTTTTAAATAGTTTTTTTTTCTAATATGTATCTGTGACATCGAGTCACAATCTAATTTAAAAATCCTGATCTTAATTAAAAATACTGATCCATTCCATACATCGCCCCTTAATCGTTAGTGCAATTGGGATACTCTCACCGGAAATTCCACTCTTACCGCTTTTAACCCCTTTTCTAGGAAAACAGCTGATGCGGTTTTCTTTCATCTCCCATGAGGATTATACGGTAGTTAGTTTGTGTTAACCGTACCTGAGTTTTAATAAGATAAACACTATCACTTTAATTTCAGTAACAACTAAACTCTCATAAAATAGGTAATTGTTTTTTGACTTTAAAGCACTAGTATTAATATCTGAGCGCCTAACGCTCATCAGCATTCGAAATTCATATACAGTAAAACCTGTTTTTGTGCTATGGATAGGGACCGCATAAAAGAAATCGCACAAAAAAATATTCGAAAATTTTAGAAGTTCTTACGTATAATAAACAATTTTGTACGATATACTACCTAAAAAAAAGTTGGACTTAGAAAATACATCAATGATTTATGAAATAGATGAGAGAATGCTTTCAATCAAATTAAATTAGACCTAAAGAAATTGTAAAAATATTTAATTCTTCATTGTACATATACATGGAGAAGTTTTCAAATTATACATTAAATAGTTTGCTGCTACTCATCGTAATCCAAAACGCGCATCTTCTTGTGAGGAATTGGTTGAAAATCGCTTTCGTCGCTTGAAGATATGATTTTAATTGATTTGTGTTTTGGTACCATAAAGTCAGTGATCAGTTTTTGTGACCACTGTTGACTGGTCAATTGCTTGTAAACGTCGCGATAGTGAGACATGTACGATCTCGGCTTTTTTTGAAATTTTAAGCGTCTTTCCGCATTTTTATCTATTTTAAGAAAATGCGTTTCCAATTTTTTGGAAATCTGGATCCCTGCATATATTTTATCTGCTGTAATAGATTCCGGTTCCTTTTTCATAATCTATCAAACTATTGATAATGTCACTATCATCGATAGTTTTGTCCTCAATCATCTCGTCCAGGTCATTATCGACGAAAAAATCAAAGCCTTTTCCGCTGATGTTATGTGCGAGAGCACTAATTTCAGATAATAACGTTGACGCGTTTTCGGTAACGATTCCATTAATTACACTTTCAGGCCAGATCGCTTTCCAGCACGAATTCAATGTGTGTTGTTTGATTTGTCCAATTGCTGCAATAATATGGTTTATACAGTCTAGAATTGAGAATTTTTTCCAAACTTCAGTCAGACTTAATTTATCGTTCTCTAGCTTTTTCAAAATGTAG
This sequence comes from Parasteatoda lunata, assembly GCA_949128135.1. Taxonomy (NCBI): domain Eukaryota; kingdom Metazoa; phylum Arthropoda; class Arachnida; order Araneae; family Theridiidae; genus Parasteatoda; species Parasteatoda lunata. The sequence continues at coordinate 78,237,807 of OX421978.1, forward strand.
CTGAGAGTTAATTTGGTATAATGTTTCTTAAAATTTGCGATTATGCCCTGATCCAGTGGTTGTATAAAACTAGTGGTATTTGGTGGTAAAAACACTATTTGTAGATTAGGATGTTCTATACAGGGATGACCGGATGCATTATCTACAATTAGCAACACTTTAAACGGAAGACCCATCTCTTCCATATATTTTTCAACTTCTGGTACAAAAGAATCATTGAACCATGTTGCAAATACAGCTGATGTGACCCATGCTTTCTTTTTTTGGCCATGAAGTGTACTGGATATTCAGATAAATTTACGCCTTCTAGCGCACGTGGGTGTAAAGCTTTATTTATTATAAGTGGTGTTAACATCTTAGCACCAGAGCCATTACAGCAAAGAAGAAGTGTGATTTGATCCGTTGCCGCTTTAAAACCACTTGCAGTTTTCTCCGATTCCGCAATGAATGTTCGGCTGGGCATCTTTTTCCAGAATAACCCAGTCTCATCTGCATTAAATACTTTATCTGGGCAATATCCACCATCATCAATGATTTCTGCTAATACTTTGCAATAATTCATAGCAACTGCTTCATCGGAGGACGCTGCCTCGTCTTGTATCTTAACATTGTGAAGTACGTGCCGTTGTAAAAATCAAGGTCGCAGAAAATGTCACGTTTCGTAAACAGGATGACGAACTTGGTTCTAAGTCCTTCAGTTGGTTGAAATACTGTCTAGCTTTTTCTTGAATTAATTCTGGGTGAACAGGGATTCGTTTTTTAGTTAAATCTTTAACCCACAACACGAGAGCCTTTTCCGTCTTCTCTATTACAATATTTCTCGAATGCGATGCTCTTTTACTACTGCCGTTTGTTGCATTATTAAGAGATTCATATATTTTACTCGCACGGTTGTGTGTAGCTCTGATCGTGGATTCACCTAGTCTAAATTCATTAGCAACAGCTGTGGATCCTTCACCATCTGCTAGTCTATTTAATATTAGAATTTTTGTTTCTAATGGAATTGTCTGTCTCTTTACTTTCTTTTGGCTATAATTATTCATTTTAAGAGAGTACTTATGTCTAAATATAAAATAAAAACTACATATAAATAGAAAACAAAAGTAAATAATTTATTTACCTTTAATCTCACTATGAAATGAATCCTTAATCACATGAATCGTGTATAAAACTCGGAATACGAAGCGTATATTTGAGATACGCGCAGACGAGAATTTACAAAATAAAAATAACAGTTTAATTTTAAAATACAAAGTATTTTAACACAGCAGACGATTTTTTAGACTTACTTCAACTTGTTTAGCGAAGAATAAATTTTAAACAGAAGAGAAAATGGAGATGACGCGAGAACGTTTTCGCGCTATGATTCATATACCGCATAAAAATAAATCGCACAAAAATAAAATCGCACAAAAACAAAACCGCTTAAAAAAGGACCGCACAAAAAAAAGGTTTTACTGTAGTATCATCGTCCACGACGCGCTGTTACGTGTTTTTTTTTTTTTTTTTTTTTTTGTATCCTGTCCTCGTTAGGAGGTAAGGATGCCGTCTCCTTCGCCATTGATGTGTTTCCTTCACCGATGTAATCCCGTAATGATCTTTAAGTTTTAAGCGTTTGGCTTTCTCAAAATCCCAAATACATCCTCAAGAATTGTTCTTTTTCGAAAGACCGTCACTTTATGATTTGTCCGAACTTGATTGCAGCTTTTAGTAAAATCATCGGTATTTTCTGGTGTCATGCCAGACACCATTTCTGTTTGCCGCCTCGATTTTCCCCCAGTGCAGCCTGTGATGTTTATCATCTCTACAATTGCATCAATAGATTGTCATATATATTAATTCTGCGTCTACATAGTATCACCTCGTAAAAGATTCTTCATAGTGTTTCACAAAATTTTATTTGAATTGAAAGCCGATAATTGACCGCCTGCCTACTAAAAGATTCCACTTCTCTTCAAAAGATGATGCTGTGTTAATAGAATTCAAAAATAAATTTTAGTGATCTTCAAGTGGAATTGTGATTTTTGACTACTTCAAACCTTTTCTTTGTGCATCATGGATTAATTTTTAGGTACGACAACCTCCTCATCATTGTTATTTCAAATAGGTATGTTTTTATTGATTTTTTTATGTAATTCTTGACCAGCCCCGAACTATCACTAGTTTTGTATCATGTGCCATAACTTTCTTTTTAAAATGCAAGTTGTAAATTTTTAGTCCTTCACATAAATTAAGCTCTCATATATTTTAATTTTTAATACCCAACCATAAATAGCGCAGTATCTTATACCTTATTTGTTCCTCCCTTTCTCACCTCTTTTTAATTTTTATTTTTAATGTTTTTTTTCTTCCTACTAATATCCAGTTTGTTGCCCGCAATGCTTTTGTCTGGGAGAGACGATAGAAAGTTCATTGGGCGGTGTGCGATGATGTCCCACCTCGGGGGAGGTAGGGTGGCCCAGTGAGACTTTCAAAGTATCAGGCAGTACAAATCTCTCTTCTCTTATTATTTAAGCTCTAACGTTTCCTCATTTTTTTTAAATAGTTTTTTTTTTCTAATTTGTATGTTATACCTTAATTTGTTTCTCCCTTTCTCACCTCTTTTTAATTTTTATTTTTAATGTTTTTTTTCTTTCCTACTAATATCCAGTTTGTTGCCTGCAATGCTTTTGTCTGGGGAGACGATGAAAAGTTCACTGGGTGATGTGCGATGGCGTCCCACCTCGGTGGAGGTAGGGAGGCCCAGTGATACTTTCAAAGTATCAGGCAGTATAAATCTCTTTCTTCTTATCATTTAAGCTCTAACGTTACCTCATTTATTTTTAAATAATTTTTTTCTAGTATGTTTCTTATACCTTATTTGTTCCTTCCTGTCTCACGAAATCAAACACAAAAACGTACTTTTTCTGAATAAAGATAAAAAAAATTTTCACATTTGGTTTCCTGAATTCAATATATAGGGGGTAGATAAAATTTCGGAAAAATTGGGCCACAAATTAAGGTAATGGGAAGCTATATATATATTTGGCGTAGTCCTCCAAAAATAGCCAAACGTTTTTGTCCTAGCAGGAGGTGCAATTTACGATAACCTTTAACGAACTAAGTGATGAGCAAGAGCGAAATACTTTGTGTATCTCTATTGCTAAGCAACCAAGTTGACAAAATAAAAAAATAATGAAAAAAATAATTTTTTATTCATCGTTTTTCAGTTAGCTCCGGAAAGCGCATCTTTTAATAGTTAATAAAAAAAGAAATCTCGCAGTTTCTAAGCAGAGGGTGCGTAGCGTTTTTAAAAAGTGCTTAAAGGTGCTTATTTTCGTTTCTTAAAAGCCCTTAAAGGTGCTTTTTTCATGGTGTGTTTTTAAAGAGTGCCTAATTTTCCTTTTTCAAAAATTAGATTTTTACGTATCCATGTCGATTTTCGCTGCCTGGGCAACAAATTTTTTTTTTTTTTTTTTTTTTTATTTGCGGCTGATTTCTGACCAAAACGTAGATTGTTCTCTTTTTATCTCCTTTGAAAATAGAATTTGAATAGATAGGTTAATAAATTATTTATGATTTTCCAAGATTTTAGAATCTGAATTCAAGAATTTTTTTCGTATGACATTTGTGATTTTTTACGTTTTTAACTTTTTTAAGTATATAAAAACTAAATTTTTAACTAATATAACTATTATTCACATTCACTGAGGTTTATCATATTCATTATATTTCTTTTTTCGATAATTAAAAAAATAGTGAATGTTATTTTTCGTTTTAAAAAAAAACATTGATATACGTATGTTTAAGAATACTGTATGATTCATTATTTAAAGAATCGCTTCATTCTGCCTAATATGTGAGTTTCATGGTTTTCTTTGGGTAATACTTATATTACTTAATTTACTTATACGGGGATCTGTTTAGAAGAAATTTGTGTCCGTTAACGGACCCTTCACAAAATAATTTATCTTTTAATCGGACCCTTTACAAATTTGTTTATCTTCATTATTGTTTTGTTAATTGAATAAACCCTTCCGGATGGGAGGGGGGGGGGGAGAAAGCATAGCCACCGAGAAATCTCGGAGAATGTGACTTAGCGTTTATTTTATATTCACAAAGTACGAGTAATTTTTTCACAATTTTACAAAAAGGGAGCTTTCACAAAATGTCTGGACAGACCCCTGAATGCATATTTTGTGAAAAAAATGCCTTTATTATTTTTTCTTTTGTTAAATATCCCGATTTTTTTGTAAAATATCCTGATTTCTTTTGAAATAAAACCTGTTTTTTTTATGTATATATATTTTTTTTTTTAATCTGTAAAACGTTCTGATTTCTTACGTAAAATGTAACTTCTTTCCGATCCCCTAACACAGTGTTTCCCAAATTTATGACTTTTGTGTATCCTTTCTAAATTTTTCGTAACGCTGTGTACCACTAATAAAAAAAAAATTTACGTATTGTTTTAAAAATATGCTTATTTTTCTTTTTTGGTACAAAGTTTTGTTAATAAGTTTTTTTGCATCAGTGAGAAGGATGATATTGTTTTTGCTGTGATAACACAGTTATAGGGATAAAAATTATATTAAAATAATCAAAATAAGTAGAATTTATTGCAAACCTTAACTATAAAAAATTACTCAAAAGTTAAAAATCACAACTGGCTATTGACACCACTAATTATTAATTGTCAACTCCGCAAAAAATAGCCAATAGAAAAATACCTAATCATTAATTTTCCTCGCTAGCTTTGTTTTTTTAAATAAAATTGTTTGAAATTTTCGTTTGTTGCCAGATGTGAAACTCTGTCCTAACAGTATACATGTTCAAGGAATTTCTTCTTTAAAAGCGGGGCCAAGAAAAAAGCCAGTTATTTATCATAGATTTATTTTTATCATTTAACTTTATATCTACTTAAAACAAAATGCTATTTTTATTATAAAGTTTTTTTTATATAATTTTTCTATACGACGGGCCGATGTTTACAGGAAAGTAATAATAGTTGCTACTTACCTGTTACGTCTCAACGTTCATTAGGACAGAAACAAAGGACGGACACTTGATTATCACCGGTAATATTTATAAAATTTTTTGCAGTGTTGAAAAGATTAAGGAAATAACCCGCACATTTTTAGGGCAATATCTAAGAAAATTTCCAACTGAAAAGAATTGTTAAGTTCTTGTTAATGCATTACCTGTCTTAATTCTAATTGCTTTTACCTGTTTTAACCGCTATTTGCTTGTGTGATATTACGTCAAAAACAGATAACAGGTTACTGTTTCATAACTTAATTCAATAGCTCCGAATTAAGAAGTCCTTGTTGAAGAAATTTCATTTATGTATTAAAAAGTCATCTTACTGGTTATTTTATTCTCTTTCAGGGTCCGTAGCGTTTTTTAAAAGGTGCTTATGTTCGTTTTTTTAAAAGCCCTTAAAGGTGTTTTTAAAATGTGCTTAGTTTTCCCTTTTTCAAAATGGAATTTTTCCTTTTCTATGTTGATTATAGCTTCGATTTATGCAAAAAAAGACACAGTTCACATTGTTCTATTCAACGTTTTCACAATTAATTAAACCCCAATTTATTTCGGCGTATTGTCAGTTCGAAGCCTATGAAAACACAATTCGTTTTACATGCTAGATGAAACACTTGCGGGTATGCATGTGCGTATACTGAGCTGAATAATGTGGGCAAGATTTTTGCTTTTCGCTCTATCATTGCAACGCTGCTCCATTTTGCAAGAGATTCAGGCTTCCTTTTCCGCCCTCTGAAATCGAACCGAAAAATCTCTCGAACTTTCGCTGATTACGAGACAAACTAAACTTACTACTATTATTTTTCCCTGATAGCGATTTAAAATTTAATCTCCCTTGTTAATTTCATCCTTGCTAACGTGCCATCGTCTTTCACTGGCAGGCTAATGGCTTTCTCGAGATATTCTATTTATAGCTCCGTACCATAATCTTTGACTTGGGGATCATTCACTAATTACGTATCTTCATGTGGGTCCCCAGAGCTGTCAAGGATCCCAAAGCTTCATCACTTGAAAATTTCCATCTCCCTATTATTCATTAAATTTAATAATTAATTGTGAAGTTTAAGAGTAATATTTTTACCTTAGTAACCGTCCACCAATACCATAAAAGTTTTGTTAAAATTTTATTGTACTATACTTTGATTATACTTTATTGTACTTTACTTGTACTTTGATTTCTCCCCTCAAACGAACAAAAGGCATTATAACGAGGGTTTTAAAAGTAATCACCTGTTACTAATGATGGTCAAGTTTATGATAAGCTAAAGAGGCTATAGGGTTGTCTTTTTACGTGTGTGTTCGTTTATAAATAAGCCATGAATATTTTAGCTTTTCCCTAGAGCCAGGAAAAAGAGGTTAATATTATATTTTGTCATGTTTTTAAATAATAGAATGATAAAAAAAAACAATACGTACAATATATGCTTTAATCAGGGTATGCAGCTCTTCTGAAAAGTGCTTAAAGGTACTTATTTTTCATTTTTTAAAAGCCCTTAAAGGTGCTTTTTTCATTGGATGTTTTTAAAAAGTGCTTAATTTTCCCTTTTTTAAAATGAGATTTTTCCTTTACTATGTTGATATTCGCTTCGAATTATGCAAAAAGGCACAGTTCACATTGTTCTAGTCAACGTTTTCACAATTAATTCACCCCCAATCTATTTCAGCGTATTGTCAGTCCGTAGCGTAAGAAAACGCCATTTGTTTTACATGATTCAAAATTTCATGATTTTTGACAATTGTAAAAAACAATGCCAAAAGGTTTTTTTTTTTTTTTTTGACATGACGGTTAAAACAAGATAAAACCCTCAATTTTAAGAAACTTTCCAACCCTGCCTAATTATGATATTTTTTTAAATTGCTTAAAAATATTTTTTGAGTGCTTGAAAAGTGCTTAAAAGGAGCTTATTTTTTTGTTGAATAATTATGCTCCGCACCATGTTAATTGTTTTGAGCAATGTATTTATTTCAATTGCTTTTTCAACGGTCATTGCTACGAAATTTTGCTTCGTTGTATAAAAAAAAAACACTATTTAATAACTTTTTAAAACCGTTGTTGAACAGCTGATCGAATTTTTGAGTATACGGTTCCATTGAGCAACGCAGTTTCCTTGAAATTTTGAAACTAACCCTGAAGACAAGAGAACTCCAGGATCTAATATTTGCAGAAATTTCACCTTCGTGGAGTACTTTTTGATGAAACTATCCCGAAATCTATGATGACTAAACATGCCGCGCAAGTGGCCCTCCACTGAAAAAGGTTGTGCACCCCTACTAGGAGCTAAAATTAACATTAAAGCACATAAATAAATAAATAAAAACTGTTTTTAACTACCTAAGTCATAATGAAATGAAGAGTTAAAAGCCTTAAAGCATGAATGAAATGTTAAGTCTTAAAGCATTTTTGATTTTCAAAATAACCGAAAGGCGACTTTTTAACGTTATTAAGTTTAGAGAAATAAGAAAATTGCTTATCTCCTTATTATAAATTCTTATGGTTTTAAAAAAAAATTTTGCTTTTTGTTCACCTCAATATGAAATTGAATTAATTTTTTATTTCTTTTTTATCAAGAATTTTGAAAAATTTATTAACGATAATGAAAATTGAGCGTCATGTACAAGAGTTAATTAAAATAATTATTTGGGGCTTTTTTTTTCCAAAGATTAATTTAAAATATAAATTAATTTTATTGGAAAGAAGAACTATAAAAATTAATAAAAGCCAGCTGACTTATTGAATATTTATTTGAACGTAATTAAAGGAAGTATTTATTGATAAATAATGAAATAAAAAGGTTAAAACAAACATAAAAAGTTATTTATAGAAAGATATAAAAAAAAATCCTTGTAGAAGTTTTAAAAAAAGAATGTAAACTTATTTAATAAATATTTTTGTGTAAAAATTTAAACAAATGTATGTTAGAAAATTTCTGAAAAAAAGAATATATTGATTTATTATAAGTGATATTTTTTTTTTCATAATCTTTTTAATTTTCGAAAAAGCATAATAATCTACAGTCTTATTTTTCCAATCAAAAGTTTTAAATCAATAAGAGAATTTAATCTTTCAAACGTCTGTCCTGAACGATATAACTGAAACTTCTAAACTACTTTTGAGATCGGGGACTAAATTTGCCTTTCTCATCCATTGTCAGAATTTTAGGACTCTGGCCTAAACGATTCTGGAGGTAGAACAAGGACCCCCCACACACAGACGCACAAAGTCTTCATTTTGATACATGAAAATGGAAACACTGAACAGAAAAAAATTTTGAAAATATCTTTAAAGTTTAAGAGTAATTTTTTGTTTCTTGACAAGAAAAATTTGCAATTAATAAAATCTTTCGTGGGACATGACATATACTGTGATGTATATATTGTGAAACTATTGAAAGTCTTAAGTTTCGATGTTTCACATTCTTAAAATTAAAAAGGCTCCGGCAAAATTTCTCATTTTATAAACCCTTCCTATAAAGAGTAAAGACTTCCGATTTGAATAAATGAATATGCAGGGTTATTCATAATTCCCTCCGGGTGGGAGCTGGACTATCGCATTGATATATGCCGTGTGAACAAGGGTTCACACATAGAACACCTGTAATGTATGTAAGTAAAACTTGAATAGTTTCGGAATAATTTCATACGTTTCCTTTTTTTTCACATTCGTCTTTTTTTTACTATAACGCTTCGAAACCTCGGAGGGAATGAATAACCCTGTATAAATGCGTTTTTTTTCTTCCTCGATTTCCATGTGTAGTTTTAATAATTATTAATAAATTTTGTTAGAACATTGACTTTATAAATATTATTGGTTATTAACAGATTTACCTAATATTGACTTCTTTAAGAACAAATTACGAAATTATTCTTATAACGATTTATGCTACAATTTAATTTTCACACATAGTTGGAATCGAAAAATAATGCAAAATCAAATATAATCCTAATACTCACAAATATATTTTTAATAAAATAGTAGTTTAAATGTAAATTAAAGAATAAATAAATTACGACAGTATTGATACAAAAATAAGTTGAAACTATTATTAAAACCTTTGACAGTAAAAAGACTGAAAATCCCCCTAAATTTTTTTTATATAAAATGTTGATAAAAATCACTAATTTAGTAAAATTATATTGCACGTAAATTAAACGAAATAACTAAACTTAAAGGAAATTAGCATTAAAATCATTAAGTTATAAATAAAACAATGAAAAAAAATTATGAGTGATAAGCACATAATTATTTGGCAAAATTATGAAACATTTTCTAAAATTATTAATTTTTATTCAATTCAAAACTAGCTTTTAGAGGTTTTAAAGAATATAACTTTAAAAAAAACTGTAATTTTAAAAACTTACGAGGGAGCTACAGCTAACACTACACTTACTAATGCCAACTGATATAATTTGAGTATCCTAAAATAAAATGATTTGTTGTCGTAAATTAAAATGCGCATAAATTAAACTAAAAGTGTAAACCAACCTTAAAACCATTGAGAACTTATTAGTTAAAAATCATAAGAATGTTAAACACAAGTATTTTATTTAGTTTTTAATTAGACATTTAAAATTTTAGCAAATCAGAATGTAAGCTTAGAGTTCAAAACTAGCACTAAATCATTTAATACTATGAAACAAAAATGAGTTGAAATGATACTAAAAATAATACCAGTTACACACTCTAGAAAAAAATTATAATACTTTAAAAACCATTACACTATGTTTATAAGAAACTAATAATAATTGTTAAGTGCTTAATAACTTAGCATTCATAACATAAATTTAATTAAATAACTATAAAATTATTAACTGAATTAAGTTATAATTTAAAGACATTTATGGGTTTTAAAACACCGTTTCCATTCCATTAAGTGATAAATATAGTTATTTTATTTAAATTTTGATAAATTGTCTGATATTAAATAATTTTTACATAAATCAAGAATAACTTTTTGAAATATTAAGAAAATAACTTGTAAATAAAAAATATTTTACCATAAAAAAAAAACTCTGCGGGGCGATAAGGGACCCTCTCCAAGCTTAATCTTCCTTCCTCCCCCTCACTCCAATTTTGACAGTTGAAGATTGATGAGGATTCAGAGAAAAAAAAGAAGAGGGGCTTGGTTAGCAGGAACATGTTATCTTCTCCCTCTTTATTAACTATTGCATTATTACTTTTAAAATTTTAAGTAGTTTTAAGAGAACTCAATAATATTTAGTGGCAAAATTTAAAAAATGGATGAAGTGAGGGGCTTTTAATATTTTGATTGAGGCAAAAAATCTTATATATAGTTGTCGAAAAAGAATTCAGATTTGTCATTCCTTAAACTTAAGATTCATCTCTTCATAATTTTATTTGAACACAATTGAAATAAAATCAATTATCCCACATTTGTTAAATATTATGAATATAGGGATCATGTCATAATTTACTTTTGACGAAAATGTTTCGCTTCCAATACTCATTATATTAAAATTTAAAAATTATTTAAAATTTTAAATAATTTTTAAATTTTAATATAATGAGTATTGGAAGCGAAACATTTTCGTCAAAAGTAAATTATGACATGATATTTAAAATATTTTAACCATTTCATTAAAGAAATATTGAAATTAGGGTGCGTCGCACTTTTAAAAAGTGCTTAAAGGTGCTTATTTTAGATTTTCGTTTTTTAAAAACCCTTAAAGGTTGTTTTTTTCATGGTGTTTTTAAAAAGTGCTTAATTTTCCTTTTTCGAAAATGAGATTTTTTTTCTTTACCATGTCAATTTTCTTTGCGTATTATGCAAAAACGTGTTTTTCACATTGTTCTATTCAATGTCTGCACAATTCATGAGCCAATCATGTTATATGTTTGATGAAATACTTGGGGGTGACTACTGAGCTGAGTTCGGTGAGATTCTTGCACTCTAATGTGCAACTCTGCTGCATTCTCAATTTCAGATTTCATTTTCCACCCTCTGAAATCGAACCTAAAAGTCTCTCGATCTTTTTATGGTGGCTACTATAATCAAGAATGAGTTCTTTTTCAGAAACAGGTTATTTTAAGATGATCATGCAAGGTGTATAAAAATTATTTTGCATTTTGTTAAGATATATTGTGCCTAAAAATATATTTTGAGGGTTTAAAAATTATTTCGAAGGTGCTTGTTATTTCAATTACAAGAAAACAAATTATAGTAAAAATTATTTCAAAGGTGCTCCAGCAGGGTGCGTAGCGTTTGTCAAAAGTACTTAAAGGTGCTTTTGGGGGGATTTCGTTTTTTAAAAGCTTTTAAAGGTGCTTTTTTCAGCTGGCATTTTTAAAAAGTGCTTTTTTTCACGAATCATTTTTTTTACTTCAGTGATATCTGGTGGATCCCATGCATTTCACAAAAAATGGAGTGTATGCTACAGAATCATTCACGCGAACTTCATGTCATACCCACGTTATGACTTGCGCATGCACGTACACTTGAAACCGAAACCCGAGTGCGCCAATTCGGATAGAGAATATTAGATCCTTATGAAATGTTTTTCATTTAAATTTTATTCTTGTTTATTTTATTTTACTTCTACCACTTTTTTGACGTAGGGGGTAAGGGTACTTTTGTTCTGAGTTCAGGGTCAAGTAAAATTCATTTGGATTGGACCAGTGATGTGGGAAAGTACTGATTGTTTCGATTTACGTCCGTTTCTTTTTGGGTGAAAAATATTGTTTTAACTTTATCTCGGCTGAATCAGAGTGAAGAAAAAGAATGTGACACAATCCTATCGGTATTTTCAGGCTTTCACAAACAAGTGGTCATATTCTGGACGCAAGTGCCTTCAGAAACTTTGACCATAAGAAAACAAGATTAGATGATTTTTACATCCCTTATTTTGAGGGTGATAAATTTCCTAAGTTGTGGGAAATTATTAAGATAATTTTGAGTCTTTCTCATGGACAGACGTCTGTGGAAAGAGGGTTCAGTGTGAACGAGAACATTGAAATTGAGAATTTGAGTGACGATTCCTATATTGCACAGAGATTTATTTACGATAATGTAAAAAAAATGTGGGGGGCTCCATAAAGTTGAAATAACGAGAGAAATGCGTGTTTCATGTAGCAGTGCACATGCTAAGTATAGAGTGTACCTAGAAGGCCAAAAGGCTGAAGAAAAGGAAAGTGAAAACGAAAGAAAGAAGAAGAAGAAATATTATGCATAAAAAAAGAAAAGAATAGATTTAGAGAAAGATATAATAAACCTGAACAATGAAGCAAGCGAGCTGGCTCACCAGGCAGAAAAAAAATGAAGATTTTTCACTTATGAAAAAATCTAATGCTATACGAATTGATATTAATAAAAAGCAGAAAGAACTGTTGGAACTAGAAAACAAATTATCAGATAAAAAATAATGTTCCTGTCTTTTAATTAACTATTTGTTGATAAGAAATAACATAAAAACTATATATGAAACTATATGGAAAATAAATATGCGTTCTGTGTGTTCATATCCTTTTTTGCATTTAAGTGAAATTGTTATTGTTATTATCTTAATAAATCTTTGTTTTATATGATTGAATCAATTGTAATTCATTTTAAGAGTAGAGCTGGCAAACTCCACTTTGCTGAAAAGGTAAATAACCTTCTTTTTTTTTAATTGGAAAGAAAGGGTTTATTGTAGTGTAAGATTGTTAAATGGGTAGAAATTTTTTTATTAAATAAATAAAAAGTATTAATTTTTTTTATGTGTGCTAGATTACTTTTTTATTTCATTGATTGAATGTGAATTTTTTGAGTGCTTGAAAAGTTTTTAAAAAGTGCTTATTTTTGATTCAAGTATTTGGCTACGCACCCTGTCCAGCTAATATCCCCTTTGATGTCTGCATTTTCCCCAGCTCATCTGTAAAGGTAAAAGCATAGGAAAACGCATTGGGCGGTGTAAGATGGTGTCCCCCGTCTCACTTGTGAAGGCTGAGGGGAAGCCCATGTGTGCTGCTGGCAGTGAAGAGGTCTTCTCTTACTATATTTTTAAACCTTTTTTACTATATTAACTTTCACGAAATGAAACCCATGGCCAAAATGATCCATTTCTATGGTAATTTTAGATACATAAAATTAATATATTTTTTTTACGAATCATCTTTCTTAAACAATCTGAATAGTCTACTTGGTTTTTTCTTCTTTTTCGAAGTCATTAAATCAAAACCTTCCTTTTGTAAATTCTCAAAATTAATCGTAGATTTTTCACTAAAAGTGAGCAAATGCTATAATTTTATAATAAAAAAAAAAGTTGTTTTCATAATTAGCTTGTTCCAATTTTAAAATTCAGATATCATCGAAAAAATTGCTTTAGTTGTCGGATTCAAGAGCACTTATTAATATCATCTTGCGGCATAGTCTCATTTCAGGTTCGGTTAGGTGCAATGCATATTGAGGTGCCTCTTTAGACAATCGCAAGTTGGATACCAGGATGAGTAATGTTTCATTTTCGACAACCCGCGCAGAAATCTCTAAATAAGGTAGGTCGATATTATTTGATTAAACTGCTGACATTTTTAAAGCAAAAAAATAGGCACCCGTCTTTGAGATCTTCAAACATGCCGACTGTTATATTCAATTTGTATAATTTAAAAGCTAATGAAAGCGTTCGTTTTTCAATGAGGTGACTCAGGTTCGAATTCCAGTAGTGGCTGTTTGATGCGAATTCGGTTTCCGGTTCACAATGCTGACATAAAATATCCTCCGTGGTAGTTGGATCATGGGTTAGAGTTCTCCAGCCGTCATACTAACTGTGGTAGGTTTTCCTGATTTCATCTCTTTGTAACGCGAATGCGGGTTGGTTCCATCAAAACGTCCTCCATTGAAGCTAGTTTTTTCCTAATCCAGTGATTCCCTTGTCTTCTGTATTGAATTGAAAATTAAAAGGTTACGGACTTGAACGTTAACAGTCGTAAACTCAGTCTTCAGTTCTACATCGGTTATATATATACAGGGTTATTCATAATTCCCTCCGGGGTTTCGAAGCGTTATAGTAAAAAAACGAAGATGAATATGGCAAAAACGAACATATGAAATTGTTCCGAAAGTATTCAAGTTTCAATTTAAGCAGTTGCCAGTAGAGGGCAGTAACATGTACCACTGAAGCCAGTTGTAGTAAAAATAAGGTTGTAGTAAACAGAGGGAATTATGAATGACCCTGATATAACACAAGATTTTGTAAGGAAAAAAAAAAAAAAACATTTATATATTAAGGTTTTTCTAATTTCAAAATTCACGTGTCATGAACAAAATTGTTTTCTCTTACTATCGAAGTTAAATAATTCATCATAGAGCATTTATTAATAGTATTTTGCTATGTAGTCTCATTTCAGATTTGCAAAATAATGATCGCGTACGTCATTCTCTTATGGTATTGGCAACAGGTAAAAGAGCACTTCCGTTTCTCTATTTTTGTTTGTGGTTGAGATGATAACAGCAGATGCCTAGGAAGCCTATAACTTGCTAAAGTAATTACTTTTTTAAGTAAATTATCCAGCGATTGATTGGTATTCAAAATTTTTAGTTGATCTAAGTGTGCCTTATAGTCGCGTAAGTAAAAAAAAAAAGATTTTAGAATTGTGGATAGTGATTTATTTCTACAGCAGAGGGCGCTACACTCTTATCCTTGAGCAAAGCTTTCAGGTTATTGCATCTGGTCAACTTTCTTTGGCTAATTCCTTTTGGCTAACATGTATTCTCTTGTTATTCATTGTTTAAGTCAGCATTAAATTTAATTGGCTGTTGTTTTTTTTAATAGCGAGATTTTGCACTTTTACGTTAGCTTCTGTACGCTCCCGTACGCGAGATTTGAAGCAACTGCGCATGCTCGTGTTTATTTTAGATGTCATTTATTTGTGCGTTAAGCAGGCGAGATTAACATTACAGAGTCAAAGCTACAAGCAACGCTGTTCATAGCTGTTAAATGTTTTCTGTTCAAACAGTGTTATGACGAGCGTTTCATAAAATCTATGCTAGAGGCTATAGCGTTTAGAATAAAAACAATTCAAATTAAAAAATACAAATACTTTATTTCACATAAAACAGTTTCCTAAATACAACATCGAATATTTATTTGGAAACATTTATTTTTCGAAATGCCATGATTGGAATTCAATACATACTGCAAATAAATGAACATTTTAAGAAAACATCAAAGTAGGGTTAACGTCATTGTAAGAAATTAATTGCTTAATGTATAGCATAAATAAATAATGCTTAAGGTGTACCTGTTTAAGTGCTATAAATATTACGGAAAATTTAAAAAAATGATCTACTCCCTAAATTGTGAAAAAATATTTTTAAATTGTTTGCATGCTATTCTAACAATTACAGTTATATATAAAGCTTCGTTGGATGGTGATAGATTAATAAGATAGATTAACTCTGATAATTAATATGTAAATAAAACTTGATTAACTGTGAACAATTTAATAAAACTTAAAATTACTATGAAACTAATTTGTTAAATTAAGCATTAAATTAGATTAAATCTGAATACTTAGATGAAGATTAAACTCAAATGAACTAATAAATAATCGATATTTAGATTGAGCGACGTAATGAATTTGTAATTTCACCCATAATCAGATATACTGGGATAGAGATGGAATAGTAAACTACAATGAATTCATAGATTAACTGTGATAACTAATCTGCAAATAAAATTTCATTAACTGAGAATACTTATATAAAACTTAGAATAACTGCATTAATTTGTTAAATTAATCATAAAACTAAATTAACTACAGCTAGGATAAAACTCAGATGGATGAACAAATAAATTACTTATGGATATTTAGATTAAAATGAAGGGAATAATTTCCGGATTCAATTTCAAGTCAGATTAATTTTGATTGTTTAAAATAAAATCAACTGATGAGTTATTGTGTATTCTTTGATTAAATGGAAAAATTAAATCATAAAAATCAGAGTAATTGTGAATGCTTTGGTAAAAATAATTAAAATAAATTAACGGGGATAACTAATTAGCAATATAAATTCCAAAATTAGAAATGCTCCGAATGTTTAGACAACTATTCTGTAATTTAATCACTGTAAATTAAGTCATGTTTTTATACAATGATAAAGGTTTTAACTAAATTTTAAATTTTTTTTTTTTAACTTCAAGTTATATTTAAATAGCAAATTTTGAAATTAGGAATTGTGAATGTTACATTAAAATGGAATGAAACAATAAATGTGCATCAAAATGAAATTGGATGCAAGCTAAATTCAAGAAAAATAGGTTAATGGTACAATTTATTTTGTTTCAAAAGGCGTTGATAGAGGAATAGTATTAAAGTATCTATTAATATTTCGAAGCATTTACTGATTCGAAATTCATCCAGCAATTTTATTTTTTCGAATCCACCTACGCAAATGTTATTAGCATTAACATAGCAGCCACTTTTTACGCTTATTTAAGTGTATGTGTTTGTCAAATGGCAAAGTTAATTTTTTTCTTTTAATTTAAAACTAAAAAAAAGTTTTTCCTTTTGTAGGGTGCCCCGAAATCGCAAGATGGGTGTTTTGGGCCATAAAATATTGCCCAGTAAAAAAAAAAAAAAAAAAGTGTAGATATTTCAGGGCTATTGTCTAATAAGTACTTCAAAAAAAATGCGTCGCGGTATCCGTAGAACCCGAAGGTTCCGTAGAAGGATTTTTTTTTTCTTAAGTGGTAATTATTTTTATGCCCAATGAATAAAAAGTAACAAAATTTTAAAAAAAATTCAATAGCAATATATTGAGTATATTATAAAAAGGATATGTCTTTATATAAAAAAAAAGTCACTTCTCAAAATCATCAAAAGTATTTCTCATCTAGTTTTTCAATTTAAAATAAAATAACTACTAAATTTAGAATAAATAATTGAGTTTTTCTAAAAAACTATTCTTGACCTTTATAATTATTTTTTTAATTATTATTATTATTATTTTTTTTTTTGAAACCTATAAATTTAACATATTTTATTTATTTTCAACACATCCATATATCAAAAACTAATCTAAAACATTAAATTTTTCATTTTTCACGTTAAATTAATTAAAAAAGAAATCGTTCTTTTCTTTTTGTTCTTTTGCTAGTAAATTCACAACTGCTATGTTTTTCTTCTTTTTATCATGCGGCCGGCTTTCCGCCCTAAAATCTCGGATTCCACTGCCGAAAAAATTAAAATCTGCAGAACATTCGATTTGATGGACTTATTTTTTTGGAGGAGAGAGCTTTTTGAATTCAAAGGATTAAGCCAACCAGTCAGCCCACGGCCGTAACTCGAAAGACATAATAAATTCAGTCAAATTTATAACTAGACCGAGTGTAGGTAGTCTTAAAAAAAAAAAAAAAAAAAAAAAAAAAAAAAAAAAAACCTATAGCTCGATATATTGTTTAAATAAATAGCTATAGTATATGTAGTGTTTGAACCAGAAAACAAAATCGCCATTTTAAATTATAAATTAGAACACCCTATGCAAGTAAAATAAAGTAAAACATTTATAATCGCTGTTTTTACAAAACGTAAGAAATTTTATTTTAAAAAAAAATTTTAACTGATAGTTTAGCATGTTTTAGGTTATATTTTGTTATATATAAGGTTAATTAATGTATTTTGAGATGCCACCAAAAGTTTAGCCAAGTTAGTCGCCAAGACAAGCGTTGTTTCATTTACGTAACCTGTTTTAACCCAACATATTAGATAACATGTATTTCTAGTTTTACTAATTTATTGCTGTAATTTTATTATAATAATAAATGCATTTTATTCGGATTATAATTTTTTTATGTTTTAATTATATTCTATGTGCGGTGTCATTTGATTTGGTCAGTTAACACGATTGGCACTAAAATGAATTGCGAATTTTCGCCAAGTGGCACGTCTAAATATATTTTTAACCGAATTTTATTTTATGAGATTGAAAACTGAATTGCATGTTCACCATAAGTGTAAAAGTTGGCCACTATACATGATACACTTGGCACATAGAATTACAATTTTTTTTAAAAATATAAACATGAATATTTTTTTTCTATTCAGGAATAAAGACATTAAAATTTAATTGAGTTGAAAAGATACAATATAATAGCTTCATTTACATTTATTATAATGATATAAGCCCTCACCAAACACTTTAAAATGTTTTATAAAAGTGTTAGCAACTTTTTCATCGATCACTTAGATATTTTTATTTTATTTTTAAAATATTGTTCGGATAATTTTATGTATTTCGATTTGTTCATCGCCAAATTATATTCTAATAAAGGAAATACAGAAGGACAACGTAGTAAAAATGTCACATGAATGGGAATATGACGGTTCTGAATGGGTATATGATGGTATGATAACGAAGCAACTTCTTCTGCGTCGAAACTAAAAATTTAAAAAAAAAAAATTTACAGAAATTTACCACTAGGATCAAATGTATTAGACAACTGTTTTAGACTTATTTTTCACTATTTTTGAAACTTATTTGTAATTATTTTACCTATTTGTGTTTCTCTCTTCATCATGTGTTACTACACAGAAGATGCTTCGTTATAGTGGAAGTTAACACTTTTTTTTTTATATATAGTATCTGTCTAAAATCTCGTCGATCATTTTTGACAAAACCGGAAAATGGTGCCCAATCGGTGTCTCACGCTGTATTTCATAACTATAAATTATTTAAATGCTAAATATAATATTTTTCATTTATTTTGAACTAAATTAGTGCAGATTATTAAAGAAGTTTGAAAAATATGTTTAACAAAAAGTCTGCTGTTAAAATATAGCGAATTTATGCTACTTTTGTTTTCAGTTATTTTTGCAATTAAAATGTGCGACAATTCTTTTTAATAGTTTGAATTGTTGTTGTTTTGTAGGCCATTAAAGCAAGGAGTGCGATTGTTCTTGTTTTCCAGTGGCGCCATCTATGACCAAGAATTCTACTGCTGTCATGCGCGTTCATAGGTACATACATACAGATTCTAATTTTGACCTGAACCAGAGAACGATCAATCTACAATTCAGTACCCCCAGAGATGTAATTTGCAATGGAAACATGGGGGACTTTGTGGTCTGACAGATTAAACGTAAACTGGTCACCATTTACTACTTGAGGAGTTTTCGGCCGCCTGGATTCGAACCCCCGTTCTCACGAATGTGAGTCTAGCGCCCTGCCAACCAGGCTATCTCAGCCAATCGTATGAACTAAAGTATAAATTTAAACATTTTTTTAAATAAATTTTTTGTTCTAATTCCCAGTAAATATAATTATTCATGGTACGTAACGTTTTTAAAAAGTGCTTAAAGAAGCTTATTTTCAATTTTCGTTTTTTAAAAGCCCTTAAAGGTGCTTTTTGTTAGTGGGTGTTTTTAAAAAGTGCTTACTCTTCCCTTTTTCAAAAGAAGATTTTTCCTTTACCATGTTGATTTTAGCTACGAATTATGCAAAAAGACACAGTTCACATTCTTCTATTCAACGTTTCACGATTAATTCAACCCCAATCTATTTCGACGTATTGTCAGGCCGTACCGTTTGAAAACTCCATTCATTTTGCATGATTCAAACTTCATGATTTTTGACAATTGTCAAAAACAATGCGAAGTTTTTTTTTGACATGACGGTTGAAACAAGATAAAACTGTCAATTGTCAAAAACTTCCCAACCCTGCCTAATTTTGATATTTTTTAAAGTGCTTAAAAGTATTTTTTGAGTTCTTGAAAAGTGCTTAGAAGGTGCTTATGTGTACTTTTTTGTTGAATAATTTAGCTACGCACCCTGTTATTAAATGTCCCGTTAAATATGCACTTTGTCTTAATTCCCATTGAATATGGTCACAATATGGAACGATTTGGTGTCAATTTGCAAAAAAATATTTAATCGCCAAATCAACGAGATTTTAGATAAGTACCGTTTTTTGAGATATGCTTTAATAGTTAACGAAAAAGTTATTTTTTACCTGACAACCTATTTCGAAATGGGAGGGGGGGGGGGTAATAATTTAATTGCTATACATGTGACACTTTTTGAATTCTATACTTTAGAAGAGAATGTTTACTTTAAAAAATACCTAATTTAGATTTATCCCATGTTTTATCCAAATTTTTTTGATAGCACCGATATTTATAAAAAGTGTTAAAAATGAAATTTTTTTAAAAAGTGTTTTAATATATAAGATTTTATATGCTTCTATACTAGAAAAAACATTAAGGTACTTTTTTACCACTTTAAGGAGTTAACAATATGTAAACAGGATTTTAAAAGTGCATTTTGTGTTCAAAATTTTTTTTTTTTTTTGCTGTTTAAAGAGCAGGCAAATGACATAAACATTTATCATATTTAAATATCTTTTCACATATTAACGACACAGCGTAAAGAATAGTAAAATATACAGAAAAAAGAGATAATATTTTAAGATATGGCATTTTGAAGCTTCCCATTAATTTAATCCGTAATCATTTAGTTAAAAGTTAACTCCATTTTTCATGCGACGTAATTTTCTAATAAATAAGAAAATAAAATTACAAATATTGAAAACAAAAGTTATGAGAAAAATTTCTCTAACTTCTGAGACAGGATTTTCAAAACTTAATCGGCCTCGACCGAGCTGACCTGCGAAAGGTATAGAAACGGCAAGGGAAAATTCTTAATATACTTTTAATCCTCTTTATTTCACAAATAAACTGATGGAACCGCAATGGCTCAAGGAATAGAGCGTTTGCCTTCAGATGAGGTAAATCGGGTTCGAATCCCGGCAATTGCTGGTCGATAGGAATTCCGTATTTGACCTGCACCGACCATAGTGCTGACATGAAATATCCGCAGTGGTAGACGGATCATGAGTTACGAGTCCCCTTGCCGTTAGGCTAACCGCGAGAGGTTCTCATGGTCTTCCTCTCCATGTAACGCAAATGCGGGTTAGTTCCATCAAGAAGTGCACCACGAAGACAAAACGTCTACCAATACTTGATCCAGGAGTTCCCTTGTCTTCTGGATTGGATTCAAAATTACAAGGCTACGCAGTGAACCTTACAGTCGTAAATCCAAAAATTGGGTCGGCTGTTCAACGACGGTTAAAAAATAAAATAAAAATTCTTATTACATGTAATAAAGTAGCATAAAGAACGGCTTCAGAGAAGGTTTTTTTTTTATGAATTATACCAACACAATTTTTAAAAGATAGTTAAATAGTATACCTTTGTCTGTTTTTAAATTTTTGACAAATATCTTTGTTTTTATATAATTTACGTTATAGGAATCATCAAAATTGGGTTTCATCAGTTTAAACTGTAATAAAATCAAATTTTTTTAAAAAAAAATTTAATTTCAAATGTGTAGTTTTAAATTGAGGATTCAAAACCACGAATTTTTATTGCTTTAAAATCTTTTGGAAAATTTCATCGACGTTATAAAAAGTATCAAACTTTATTTTTCCTAATCTAATAAAGCGACCCGTTTATCTTCAACCTATTTTTTTTTTTCGAAAGCCCACTTGTGTTACATTTTTTCCCCGTCAATTCAGGCATTTACAGGGCAGTTTTGTATGCCTCTCTTTCAGTGGCACCCACAGTAAGGACAGATAGTACAGAGAAGGAAAGAACATCCATGCCTTGCCCGGGATTCGAACCCAGAACCTTTCTGGTGCAAGGGTAGCTCCCTAACCCCTACACAGGCGCATTTCAAAAGATATTGAGCGACCGAATAATACTATATCATTAAAACTTTAAGTACAAAAATCAAAAAACATCAAGGAAAAGAAAATAATAAAAAAAAATTAACCTAAAATCCAAGATGGCGCCGGTAGAGGCCTTTTAAGTAACAATTAAATTTAAATAAAAATCAGTAATAAATGAGTTTTCAATAATTGTTACGAGTTCTGTAAAAAGAGCAAAAATTTTCTGAAAACAAAAACTGTATACGCTATAGGAAAACTGAAACCGATTCAACCCCATTAGGTCTAATTGCGCAAAACTCGTTAAAAAGTATTCAGTTTTATCAGATTTTCAAAAATAAAAGAATCAGAATTACGTTTTTTGTTATAATGAGCTCTGATACTTTTTTATTAAAATTAGGTTGCTTTTTATTGCTGTTACTTGCACTATGGTGTATTAATTTGCACCTCATTAAATTAGAATTATAGAACTCTTTTTTTTTCAATTGAAATTGTTAATTTTTTCCTCGCTTATTAGTAAAATAAAATGTTCATCAAAGGTAACTAAATAATCAAACTATTTTTGGGAATTTTTTTTTTGTACAGTTACCAAAGCAAAATAAATTGGTAAGTAAGAATAGAAGAGAATAGAAAACCTAATCATAATATATTAACACTCACTGTTAATTACTACATATTATGTTCTTTTTATAACGTCCATTTTGGCAGATATAGAAAGTTCCGTTACCACCGCTTTTAATGTATATTTCAAAAATCTGAGTAAAAAATTGTGATAAAAAAGTACATATTTTAGGAGTCGCAAATCACTAAATAAACTAGGAAGAAATAAAAATGCTTTCTAACGAATTGCTTCTGGGGGAGACTGGACTAAAACCATCAAAACCTGTTTGATTGTTGTATAAAAGGAGGAAAAAGGCAATTTGAAACAACCAAAGTTTACTGGTTTTGATGCTTATCATTTTCTGTTAAGTGATTTCTATTTTGAGATCTTCATCGTGTATACTAATTTGTTTCTTCATTTTTGACCTGGATTCTAAAAATATACAGTAAGAGTGGTGATCATAGAACATTCTTTATAATAATGAGAGTACCATTTTTTACAAATACTAAAATTAAATTAAATAGATCATGACCACCAAAAATGCAATAAAGTGTTGAAAGAATTTCCGTCCCATCTAGTATAATTCCACATTAACAACAATTAAAATTGTTTTAAAGTAATTCAATCCCTACAAAACTATGTATGAAGTTCTCGAAGCACCTTCCTTATAGTACAATTTTAAAATCCTCTTCATTATGAATTAAGTTTTACCCTCCAGTATCTTTATTTCATTAACTTCAAATTGTAAAAATTAGATCAATGAAAATTTTTTTCCAGATAATTTTGACTTTTTTTAATTTTTTGAATGCCTTTAAATCTTCCAGATGTTTTAATAATTGAAGTTAAAATGTAACATGAACTACAGTTCGTTGTATCACAACATCGTGTGTAATATGATATTGAGTCGAACCACAACTGAATTGCACGATACTATGATGCAACTAGAACGGAAACATGGTTCAATTTACCACCATATTAAGGTCAGAGCACCGTACTACTTTTCGAAGCACCGATATTTCTATAATATATGGCATTAAACCTTCAATTCCTTTGTCACATATTTCTTAGACAAAATTTAAATCGATATTTTAATTTGTCGATTTCTTTTCTTTCTTTTTTTTTATTTTTTTATCGTCAGTGACACTGAAAACCCAATTCATATCGGATTCTTTTCTTTTTTCTTCTTTTTTTTAATCGTCAGTGACACTGAAAACCCAATTCACATCGGATTCTTTTCTTTTTTTTAATCATCAGTAAACCCAATTCATATCGGATTCTTTTTTTTATCGTCAGTGACACTGAAAAACCAATTCATATCGGATTTACTGCCTATTGATTCATTGATTGAATGTAGGAATATTTAATGTTAAAAAAATGCTGATAAATTTTGCGAAATAAATATTTTTGCCGCACGATTGCCTCGTCTCATACCACGTGATGAAGGCGGAGCCAAGTGCCAACTCATGGTGAACGAGCTATAAAAAAGTTAACCACTTCGCATTTTCAATAACTATAAAAAAATGGAAATTTAGTTTGTTACGGTCTCAGAATAAGTCTTTCATTGTTTTTATTTACTGTTAAGGACGGTATTTCGAGAAGGTGAGGCGTGTAATGATTTTTCTCTTCTTTTTTTTTGACACACAAATGCATATTTATCGAATTCAAGCTATTGCAATTTTTTTAAAGAATAATTATAATAAGCTCCTAGAATCAATTCATTAATATACATCAATTATAATTCATCACAGTTCAATAATATTTCATTTATTATATAATGCAGCCATCAATGCTTTGGTGGATTGTTATGGGGATCCGCTGTATTGTTGCAACAGTAGTAACCTGAAAAGAATTAGAGGAAATATTAAAAAAAAAAAAAAAAAAAAAAAAATTTCAACAACAAAAAAAAGAAAATTAATAGGGGTCGTTTAAATATTTCATAAGTCAGAAAATTAAATTTGAATTGGTATTTTCCAATTTAAAACTGCTTTTTACGTTCATGAAAAATTTCGACTATTTTCAAATTGTTAACGCGTTGAATGCCATGAAGGTCACCCACCGGTGACCGGCACTGAGTTTGTTCATAAAGCCACTGGGGACACCGTTGACCAGCGAAGCCAAGATTATTAGAAATATAATTCGAGTAAATTTTAAATTTTTTTAAATATTATCGTTACTAAAATGGTTTGAAGACATTAATGCAATATAGAACACACAAAAATAGTTTCATTTATATACACACAGAGATGCCAACCATGGCTGAAAGCCCTTATATAGCAAGACGGAAAAGAGAAAAAACTGGTACGTAAAACATATCATCCCAGCATTTTTTTTCGAAAAAAATAAAATATCTGTAACTATCAAGATTTCTTTTATAATTTTGGCATATATATTAGACTGCTTCTTTTCAAAGATAAAGTAGTTATTGCTGAATAATTTAAAAAAATCATAAGTAAACTCCTCCCCAAAACTAGCTTTAACTGAAAAGGTTTTACTACCAGCCTTTCCTCTTTTTCCGTCCCGCTTTCACCCCTGATGCCAACTTGCTCCAGACAGCGAATAAATATTTTCAAGTGGGAGTTTATCAATTGTGATTCTTTGTTTAATAAATTCAATATAGTAGATTTTTATCCACCTCTATTTCTAAACAATTCGTAAGTTTGTATAATTCACTACTTTTTTCAGATATGTCATGCTAAACCTCTTAAAAAAACTAGCAAAATCTGTCTAATATATGAAAAATTTAGTTAGTATTTATTTACCGTTTGACCAGAGGGGCAAGCCATGTAAAATTAGCGTGACATTCTACATGTTAACAGATGTAGTATGAAGAACTTTTTGGAGACTATAAGAGAAAGTTGGAGCTAAGGCTCTGCTGTCAAATGAAATAATGTTTTTTTTTTTTTTTTTTAAATAATATGATATTTCATAATTGATGTGAGTTTGGAACAGTTATTCATAACTGTTAGGTCAAGTTAAGTTTATCTTTATTCAGAGCCCTTTTTGTTCATTCTGAAAATGGAGAAAAGCCACAGTTTTGAGAAAAGGAAAAATGTCAGTGGTCTAATTTTTTTAATATTTAAAAACTTACACCAATGTTGCATCATCTGCGTTCATAAAGATTCGCAAAAAATGAGAATAAAGCAGTGATTTTGATAATTTTAATCTAAATGAAAAAAAAAAAAAAAAATCACCAAATTGGCAGTTTTTTTTTTTTTTTTTTTTTTTTAAAGTTGAATATATATATATATATTTTAAATATTTTAGTTGTTTGTCCTTCTAAAGTCCAAACTGTGGCCTTTTTTTTATTTTCCTTGACGAAAGAGTTTTTTTAAAAAAAAACGTGTGAAAAAACGAAACATTATTGAAGTATTTATAATAATAAATCAAAATAAGGTTGTGTTAAGATTTTGATGTTGCCAGGAGCAATGGTTTTTATAAGAAAAAATTTATAGTAGTATACTTATCGAATCTTAATAGTAGTACTTTATTTACGTCACACTTGAGCTGAACAATGAGCTATTGGCGACGTTTTTGAAAACTTCCCCGAGGATGATCCGAAACCATGCCATAGGTTTGATCCTCTGTATAGGAGAGGACTTCTTCGCCTTGGTAGGGCGGCAAACTGCGCGCGGAGTAGATGACTTTACGTTGGATAAATTTAACGAGGACTGAGACCCTCTATTCCATTGATGTTTGGATAGTCTAAGACTGTATAGTTAAAATAAAAACTTAACATTTTAAAAGAAAACACTTTTGTGCCATCGTTAAATATTTGATCGGCCACCTAACGTAAGTATTGTTTGTGATTTTTTTTTTTTGATTTTTTTTTTTTATACTTTTCTCTTCCTTGTTATCAAATTTTAAACTTTCCCATCTTACAAGAAATTTTATGATTTAGATATCATAATCTAGTTTTAAGCATTATGATTTGATTATGCAAGCATTAAAATTAATATTTTATTGTTTTTTAATTCTGTTTGGTACAATTTCTTAATCGTGATTATTATACATAGTTAGTATAAAATATTTAAAAAGTTAAGTAGATTCACATTTATTTCGATGGCGAAGGCTGTTAAAGCGTATTCGAAAACTATAGATTCTATGCTGTTCAACTTTCAAATATTCAACTTATTCCTGACAGTGTTTTCTTCTATTGTCGACAGATGGCAGCACAACAATAATAGGTATTTACAACTTAGTCTGGATGATACGATTACATAGATTAACACAAATTAAAGCAGTGAAGTAAAAAAAAAATTTTAACACGATACAAATTTAATACGTAATAAAATTAATCACAGATTTAATCCTATATGTATTCATATATAATTTCATTCTTATGAGAGTACAATGAACTAAAAGAAAATACTTAATGATCCCGAAATTTAATATGCAAATAGGCTTTTTTTTTTTCTCTCTTATTTACCCCAACAGTGTGATTTGTTAGACTTTGATGGTGTTTTTACTTTTTCGGTTAAATATTAATTTGCAATCCTATTGGCTAAACTTTCTAAAAATATACGTTAAAGTAGGGAATTATGGAGCACCTTGTATTTTGTGGAAGTTAAATCTTTCTTAAAACCTAAACATGCTGTTAATTTTCTTATTTTGAAATTCCATAAACTTAATTAAAATTTTAAATTAAAGCAATAAACATAAGTTGATCTATGGAAACATTTATTTCTAGTTAAGAAGTTAAATCTAGAATATTCTTTTTTATATTTTAAATTGCTTATCCATGCAAAATCTTTGATAAATTCAAAATTTTGCACTTTTTATACGCTACAAGTTCTTTTTAAAACTTGAGGAAGACTTGTCACACCGTAATGGGTCGAACTCGTCTAATATTTCATTTAATTTAACAGTGCATGATGGAACAAAATTATTAAAACAATTCAATGACAAAGCCCGAGGTAGATTTTCTCCAATTTCAGTAGTTTCTATTAAAGACCAAACATCTAAATGTCCATGTTTGGCTCGATATGGAATGAGTGAGGTTTCCTGATTTTTCTCGTCAAATGTGTTAAAAACATCTGCATCTAGTTCGTGCAAGTGTTCTTTCACAGTATTGCTTGGCGTTTTTATAATGGTATTAGTTGGATTAAAGTCCAAAGTTATTGCCATCAAATCGTCAAGATAATATCCTTTATTTAAATTACAGTTCGGTACATAGGGAGTAATAGTTTGATTAGATTGTTCATCAAAATTTATTAGCAATTCACTTGAATGATTTATTATTCGAACTTCTTTATATCTTTTAGGTTTCTTGGCGCGCTTTTTAAGTGGTTTTGATCTTTTTTCAGTTGACCTTTTAGGTGGTAGGTTTGATTGAAATAACGGGCAGTAGATCTCTTTCGCATACTTGTTTAAATAGGTAGGCGTGACTTCATTTGGAATAGCTTTTAACGCCATGTCAGCTTTGGCTGTGACAAAAGAACTCATTTTACTGAATTCTCTCTGGTACGGTACAACCGATTGAGAGAAAAGATTGCACCGAGAATACAAGTATAAATCTATTTTTTGTAGTGTCTTCAGTTTGGAATTATAAAACCGACTCTGCAGCTTTCTTATGTGATCCTGAACCTCTTTGAATTTCGTGGCGTGTTGGCCACCTTCCGGATCTAGTTGGCGCGATTCTTCTTTTAACCACATCAAACCGGATCTGTATGAAGTCCTGGCTCGTTCCATCAGAGAAACAGTTTCAAACGCATCTGGAGTAGCATTTTGATGGAAACTGCGAACATTTTGTAGAAGTCTTTCTGTCTTGCTGTGCAAATATTTACGCCGGCGAGAAATTTTTCTGAATGTATTGCCGCAAACTGTCATGGTTATACCTGCTCTTGTTGAGTCTTTGTCGCCCAAATCCTCAAGGATATTGCCAAATGTCTTTTCGGATTTGTGTAAATCTTTAAGAGTGTTACTGTATCGCTGTAAGACAATGATGAAGTTATCTAAACAAATATCCGAATACTGCATTAATTGTATTTTAGAGTCCAGCTGATGATCGTTTGATACGATATAATCATCTTCATCGCCACCAAAGGAGAATCTTTTAAATTCCCAGTAAGCTTGCTTCAGTTTCGACATTGCTTATTTATTTTTCGTTTCACCAAACTTTTTTTTTAAAAATATGTTTAAATACATTTTAAAAAAGAAAAATAAGTTCTATTGTTTTCAAAACATGATCAAATGAAGTATGAAATTTGGGTTTGGTGAACAATTTTGATAAATTATTTAAGGAATATGCTAGCTTAGAGATTGCGTCGACTGATTTTTATTTAAAGACATATTTGATAGTGGTGATGTTAAAATGTTATATGGCATGTCATTATTATTTTTATAAAAATTAATCAGAATTTTTTGAATTTTATCTTTTGTAAGCAAACTACTTACTGAAACTTATAACGGGACATTACTGTTCTTACATTTTTAATTTATTAATTGAAGTTGTTGTTGTTACACATCCCCCTGGAGAAGGAAAGCCTAGACCTGGTCCAGAAGGCCCCGTCGCGTTAGTTCCCCATATATCTGCAGAAAGTTCCGATCAACCAGTAGCTGCTTATAAGAAGCGCCTATGTAAAAAAGGTGATCAGGACTAGCAGGTTGTGAACAGGAACAAGGTTGGAACGTCTTCTCCCCGTTTTGAAACCTTAAACACTTAAGATGGCCACTGCGAAATCTGGCCATGGCGGATTGGAAAGGCCGAGGGCCGCAGCATATTATTTAAAAAATTATTATCAATTGAAGTGATTGTAATATTCTTATTAAGCTTTACTTTTGAGCGAGTGGCAACTTTGTCGAATTCCATGAAAACTAAATATATCGTTTTGTTGTGTTGCTTAACACTGGATTGCCTAAGGAAGTTCATTTTGACTGCTTTTAATTTCAATTAGAAAAACAATGATGTATATAATGACACAATTTCTTAGAATTTCGTACAACATATAATTTTTTTATTGTTAATATTTACTAATTATTTGTTATATAACTGTAAATAATATTAAAGATTAATTTTAAACAAATTCTTTACACACTATTTATTCTTTTACTATCCAATCATTTTGACTGCTTTTGGGCAATATAGGTATATACTAAGTTTCCGTCTTTCTAGTGTTAATAATTGCTTGATTCTTTTAGTTAAGAATATCTACTTTATTAAGAAGAATCTGAGATTAAGATAAAGTGAGTAACTCTAGCAATATTTTGAACTAGATAGCGTGCTTTTATTTTATGTGTAATTATTTAACAACTGTTTTTTATAGTACTTCAAACAGTTACTTCTATTTCACTATTTGTGTAAATTACAACAAACAAATACATTTTGCGGACGCCTTTTAGTATTATTCAAATGAACTACAAGTTCTACAGATGAATATAGAGACGTGAATTAAAACTTAACATTTATTAATTCTAAACCAACTTAAATTCAGCGATATTTATAAAATCCTAATTAATCGAACACTAAATATCCAACATAAAATATTTCATCAACGTTGCCATAAGCGAAACTAAGGTGAAACAAAAAAAAAAATTAAGTGGAAGTAGTAGTAGTTACAATCACATGAATGCCAACAAAACCAGGCATCTTCTGAGCATATCTTGATCTGTTTAGGGCTGGACTGGAACGACATTCATTCCTCTCCCCTTTTGGTTTCGGACTTCCTAAAAGTCAACCGATTTATTGATCAGGTCTGACTCCGTCAGACCAGATGGGAATTAGTAACAACAACACAATCACATGATATTAACTATGACAACATATTACAATCTCTAACAATTTGGTTGAATCAGTATCAATAAAGCAATAACATGTCAAATCTATCAAAATTTAAACAACCAGTTTGGCACATTTTGTTTATAAAACAACAATTTAAAAAAAAAGTTCTTAAGAAAGAAACTTGTTTACCTCTTTCAAAGTCATCGAAATGTGGTGTAAAGTACAGAGTCACTATCACCAGTGATACGGCCAATAGGATGATGGTAGAACTGATGACAACCACGACGCACGTCGCTTTGCTGCGTTCTTCTTCTACCTCTAAGCCTTCGAATCCTTCCTCCAAATCTCTTTTTCGTCGCCTCCTTTTCCTTTTTTCGTGTCCCTCTCCTGAAGAGTGGTGCGACGACTTCTGGGATTCTGTATCTTTGTGGGAATGACGGGATTTGGAACTGGGCGAGTTGTTGCCTTGGTTACGCTTTGATCTGGAATATAAGTGCAATTGTTTTATAGCAAAGTGTATTTAATACTCAAAAAGGAAGACAAATATTAATACTTAGAGGTGCGCATAATGGTCATATTGTTTTGGTGCTGTCCATTACATAGATTAAAAAAAAGCATGTATACAAGGTGTTCTGTAATCACTTCTCTTAATATATATTTAGAATTCAATCCTTGTCCCAAATCACACACGATTAAGGTTTTATATTACTGTTCAAGGCTGGTATAAGCAATAGTGAAATCTAACGAACTACTTATTGAGGAAGAAAGGTGTGAAAACATCAAAAACCCGTTTGATTGTTAGAGGAGTTGTAAGGTGATTGTTGGAAACCAATCAAAGAATCAAACTTTTTTTTTTTTTTTTAGTATTTTTCTTCTAACTAGTGGTTAGGAGAATTTCGAGATCGTTTTTCTTTCCTCTTCGCTTTAATGTTATATCGTGGTTAATTAAATTATAATTTGAACCTAATGTTTGTATATTTTTTACTTTGTTCTTGACACTAAAAAAAAACATAATTATACTTTATAAAACTTATTTAAAATTTAACTTATGATTCAGATTGTTTTTTTTTTTTTTTTTTTTTTTTTTACAATCACCGGCATTATTTAAGTACAAACACTTTTATAAAACAATGCGAAGAACTTTTATAATTTTATTTTCTATAGACACAGTATATAATGTGTAACATTTCTGTTATTCATTTCGATGTGTACGGGATGCAAAATTGGGGCTGAACAGTATTCTTGAAACTCGTGTGTTTTTTAGCGTAAGAGCATTGCCCGGTATTTCCTCCACCGACTTTTATGCTATTCTAAATTGAGTGAAATTCATTGTGAATAAAAAAATCTTAACAACTAAAATTAATACGAAGTATGGATTTGCAGAATTGCTTTTCCATGCATTTTGTTATTAGAAAGGTAATATTTTATGTTAGATTTCTAATTTTGTCGGTTGTCTCGGTTTCAGAAAAAAATGTCTATCTGCGTCCCCCTACATTTGTTCCCTACAAAACGTACCATATAACATTCCACACTTATAGGGAGGCAGATTGGAATTAAACGACCAGTGTTACTCTCTTGTCGTTTCGTAATCTTGCGTACAGGATAAATTAGAAATAAAGTGGTTCCCAATTTATTTATTTTTCAGTTTTGGAACACTAAACGATGAAACTTCTTTTGACGGAACCCCGATATTATAATTGGAACTGACCAACCAAAGAAACAATGCTATTATTTTGAAAATATTCAGTATAAAGAATGAAATATTTTCTTAGTTTCATCATTTGTCTTAAAATTAGGTTTAGGGTCAGATAATTAAATTCACAGGTTTTGTGCGGCATCTGAATTTGTACTTCGAGTGCATCAATAAGCTGAAAATGAATGAAATAAGTTGAATTATGGTTTTTAAAAAATAACCGTTTTTTATTAACATTTAAGTTATTTCAATTTTAATGAAAAATACTTATGTATATATATTTTTTTTTAATTCGAATACTTTTTCATAATTTTTTCAGTATACTGTTATTTAAAAAGAAAGTATCTATTTTCTATATTTTTTTTCACTAGCATTGTATTGGAACAATTTCATAAACAGAAAAAAATTAAACGAAGGACGTGTTATTGATGCGATTATTGTATTGTTACAGCTTTAAAAAATTATTACTGATACAAAAATTGTCTAACTGTCGGAACTTCTTGATCTTAAAACGAAATCCAAGGATTGCACATAATACCTTTCAGAAACCGCTGAATTAAGAGTATAACTTCATTGAGAAGCCTTGCATGACGTAAAGTTATCGCAAAAAAGAAAACATTATGAAGTTTCTGGTTAAAAAAAAAAAAAAAAAAACGGTTGAAAAATTTTGTATTTTCTCAAAATTTAAAATCTACGCGAATATGTATGAATATATACATGTGGTGGTTTGGAGGAATGACAGTTTTTTCAATTAATGAAATATTTAATGATAAAATGATTTTACATATATGACGAAATATTAAATGTTTATGAAAATGTAAATAGGAAAGTTGAAAAATGTGGGCCGTCTGCCCTGTAGATATAATTAATATGGGCTGTCTGCCCCGTTGATATACACAGGAATATGGGCCGTCGGCCCCGTTTTCACAAACATAAGCCCCGGCTGGGCTTTGCAGTTGATTCTTTCAATACCAGACGAAAACTGTTTCTTTAGATTAAAAAGGAATGATGGTGGAGCGGCGGAAGTTGTTCTTTGGTTGTGGCGCTGGAAGGATGGCGGCAGAAGAAGGAATGAGAGATAAAGTTCTTTTATCATCCTTCACATACATATAATAATAAAAAAAAATTTATTTTATATAATTTTAAAATATAAGTAATGCAAAATAGTCTCAAAAAAAGAACAATATTATGTTTCCGATGATGAAATTGTTGCAAAATTTCTTATTTTCACAAAATTTTAGAATATCTGCAAATGTGTATGAAGCAACAGGTATTAAAATGCCTATTTTTAATAAATATTAAAATATATAAGTCTTATAAAAATGCCTTAAAAAGGACAATTTAAAGTTTCGCAAAATTTTGTATTTTCTTAAGATTTTAAAATGTACGCGAATATGTATTTTTATTTATTGTTTTAAAGTATATAAATTATACAAAATTGTCGCAAAAAAGAAGCAATATGAAGTTACCAATAAAAAAAAAATCAAAATTCTAAAATACATGTCAAATAGAGAAAGAGAATTTTTCATTTAAAAAATCTTTGCCAATTTTTTTTTTCTTAACTTAAAATTCATAAGAATAACTATACTAATAAACGACAAATTTCAAAACAATTAAAAAAGCATTGCACATAAATTTTTACGCTAATCCCCAAAACAATTTATTGCAAAATGTATAAAAGGAAATCTATAACGAAATTTATCAATTGTGACGATATTGAGTGTTACGATAATATACAGAGATGATCTAATACATAAATCTGTGACAAAATGAATATAATAAACACCGCTGAATAATCGATTAAGGTAATGCAAATAACCTTCATTTCAACTGTCGTCACTTCCGTTTCAATACCATTTTAATGGAAAATGAATCTCGATTCGTATGTAATATCCTTCCTTGCATTTACGCTGTCCTTTTGTAGATTGCTATGTCCGATTCAATCTGGTCTAAATAAGGATTAAATAGATGCATTTTGAAATAGAAATATCGGATTTTGAAATGGGGTTACAAATCTGTTAATAAGATTTACAAATGTAAAGCGTTAATATTATCGCACGAAGAGTACACGTCAATAACTATTTGTCGAATGGTATGATTTTTACCTACTAGTTTAACCAGGAGAGGGGTCGAAAGTTTAACCTCCTAATGATAAATTCCCTTTTTGCTTATTTCGCCATCTTATAAGTCGTATTTTTAAACTTTCATTTTTCAAAAATAATTTGACCGATTGCTTTCTAATTTGTTATTTTATCATTTAAAATTCGATAGGTTATATGGATGTAAAAAATTGGTCTTCCTTTGAATTGAAACAAAGTTGATAATTGTGTGCAAAAATATTTCGATTCGCTTAAAAAGATCTCGATGTACTAAAAAATACGCATACATTGAAATTAACATAACTTTCGACTGCTTTGCTAAACTAATGAGACCATATTATCCAGATTGCGGTTAGCAATCATGTTTTGAGGACCAAGAATCCAAATCCATCAAAGGAAGAAAAAAATATATGTTGTTGTTGACGTATGCCTGTTAAGGCAGAGGGGGGGGCGATTGTTCTTGTTTTCCAGTGGCGCCATCTATGGCCAAGAACTCGACATCTGCTGCACCTATACGTCAAGCCCGTTTATAGGACGGACTCAATCATTCATCCACAGATCGTGATTTTGACCTGAATCAGAGAACGATTAATCTCCAATTCAAAACCCCCAGAGGTATAGATTTGTTATGGGAACATAAAGAACTTTGCGACTCGACAGATTTAACATGCATCTGCCACCATTTTACTACACGGGAAGTCTTCGGTCGGAGGGGTTCGAACCCACGAACTCTCGGACATGGGCCCAGCGCCCTACCAGGCTATCCCGGCCACACAAAAAATTTTTTTTATTCAGTGAAAATACGTTTCTAGAGGGTGGAAGAATGTTAGCGAGCAGGGATCGGAGTCTCATAGTATATTATATAAAGCTCTAATGCGTATTTTGTTACTATATAAATTAAATATCTTTTCTCGGGTGGACAATAACGAACTGAAGTAAACTGAACTATAATGTTTCATGCAAAAATGACAAGTTCAAAGCGATTAGTTCACACAAACAAACTATCGCATATTTTTGCTTTAATATTGCTGCTTACTTAGGTAGCATAATAATGTAGAGCTAACTTTAGTTTTAATCCCAGATAGCAAAATAAGGTTTATTTTCACCCGGCAAAAACCTTTTAGTGTAAACGTAAAAAGGTTTGTTTTTTGGTTTACGATAAACATTCTAACCTTAAAACGAGATCTATGACAATCTGCTCTATTCTACGCACATTTCCCTGATCCAAAATCTTGGAAAACAGCCTTCTATATAAAAACATTAATTATTGACTTAGGGTGAAAAAATCCTAGAATGAAGCTAGGTGAAAATAATCTTAGATCTAGCAAGGGAAACTAGGGAAGTGTGACTCGCCAATTTTGAAATAAACTAGTGGGATGTATGCCTTATGAGGAATAATTTTATGGGGCAACAATCGTTTCGGCCCATAGAAGGTCCTATGAGAGATAAAAAATAATTCAATATCTAGAAAAATCGGTATTTTATTACTTCAGTGCAGACTATTAGTTATTGTAATTATCTCATACTCCAATTAATTCGCAATTAATTGGTTAATTAATTAATTTTCTAATTAATTAATCAATCAGCAAATTAATTATTTTATTATTAATTAATTATTGATTAATTAATTAATTAATTAATTTGCAATTACGTACTCCAATTACTTTGGAAAATTTTTTGAAAAAAAAAAAAAAAACAAATTTAAAAAAATTTTATGCCAATTTTTTCTTTTTTTAATTAACCTAACAGGTTTTTCTGAAAAACTACAGATATATAAAATTTTCGAAATCAATTTTGACAATAAATATGCATTATACTGTACGTGAGTTTTGTGGTACTTTCACGTACTATATAATGCATATTTGCTGTCCAAATTGATTTCGAAAATTTTATATATCTGTAGTTTTTCAGAAAAACCTGTTAGGTTAATTTAGAAAAAAAAAATTGGCATCAAATTTTATTTTTTTATTTTTTTTTCCAAACAATTTTCCAAATTAATTGGAGTATGTAATTGTAAATTAATTAATCAATTAATAATTAATTAATCAATTTGCTAATTAATTAATCAATTTGCTAATTAATTCATCAATTAGTAAGTTAATTAATTAACCAATTAATTGCAAATTAATTGGAGTATGAGATAAGTACAATAACTAATAGTCTGCATTGAAGTAATAAAATACCGATTTTTCTATATATTGAATTATTTTTTATCTCTCATAGGACCTTCTATGGGCCGAAACGAATGTTGCCCCCTAAAATTATTCCTCATAAGGCATACATCCAACTAATTTATTTCAAAATTGGCGAGTCACACTTCCCTAGTTTCCCTTGTAGGTAATAATGTTTCTTTTTTCGCTAAGTCTTGAATGTTCTGCTAAAATCCACCTTGTCATGAAATTTTAATGGACAATGCAATTGGATCCTCTCGCTAATGTGACGTCATTACGGACCTAAGTGACAATACTTTTTATAAAAGCTTTAGAAAACTAATTTTTATTCTTTTTTTCGGATGAAAGGTCTGATTGCAATATTTTTGCTTTATTGAAAAAAGGTTTCTAGTGCAAACATTTTCGTGACAATGAAAAGAAAATTTCGACACAAGGTTGCAGTAAGGTTACATGCTTTCTGGGAATAATGCTTAATAATTAATTTATTAGAATGATGCATTTTATCAACAGAGATCCGTCGAAAATAGGGCTCTCATTTAATTATTTTAAAAATTCTGGTTTACGATACTCAGTTTTACCTTGGTTGCGATGCTATTTTTATTCTCTAACCCTCTTCATGGGTTCTTATAAATGTTGCGATTTTATGCTGAAATTAAATATTTAAAAATGTTAAATAACCAAACAGTGAATTTATTCATCACTATGAGAATTTTATGAATTATTTGTTCCTGCTATAATTTCATAGTTGCATTGAAATGTATATGTCACGGTGAAACACCAAAACCTGGAGAATGTCGACATTCACCGGTGAATGTCAACATTCACGTAGTCGCTTGGTGTATGTCCGAAATATTTGCTAAATACCCTTATTTTTGACTTTCACCGGTGAATGTTGACAAACACATAGTCACTTTGGTGAATGTCCGAAATATTTATTACATTCGATTTGATATGACTTTATTCGTGGATATAATTACATTTATTCGATATTTTAATACTTACTGACGATAGATCAGAAGAAACATCTGTGTTTGGAGTATCGGGCCATACATTTACATTTGCCCGGTATACCCTACACTGATGTTTTTTTAAGGTTAAGAGCCACTGCCCGGTATACCCTACACTGATGTTTTTTTAAGGTTAAGTGCCACTGCCCGATATACATTTGCCCGGTATACCCTACAGTGATGTTTTTTTATGGTTAAGTGCCA
The DNA here is from genome assembly GCA_949128135.1 of Parasteatoda lunata. Lineage (NCBI taxonomy): Eukaryota > Metazoa > Arthropoda > Arachnida > Araneae > Theridiidae > Parasteatoda > Parasteatoda lunata. The sequence goes on from OX421978.1 coordinate 78,274,968, forward strand.
CTGCCCGGTATACCCTACACTGATGTTTTTTTAAGGTTAAGTGCCACTGCCCGGTATATATTTGCCCGGTATACCCTTCACTGATGTTTTTTTAAGGTTTAGTGCCATTACCCGGTATATATTTGCCCGATACTCCAAACACTGATGTTTCTTTTAATCTATCGTCAGTAAGTATTAAAATATAGAATAAATATAAATATATCAATTAAATATAATAATATCAACGAATAAATTAATATAGAATTGGATATAACAAATATTTCGGACATTCACCAAAGCGACTATGTGATTGTCGACATACACCGATGAGGGTCCGAATGTACAAGAATGTAATGAAATATTCGATCTTTCACCGACGTATTTGGTGTTTATCGACATTCACCGGTGAAAGTCAACAACCACCAATTTCGGTCATTCGCCGTAACATATATAAATCAATTGTAATGTATAAAAATTGAAAAGAGAAATATTTGTCTATTAAGGGTTTCACAACAAGTATGTGTTGCATATTTTAAGAACTTCATTTTAAAAAGAGAACAAAGCTACATAGATTGTAACAAATTAAATTATAATAAATAAGTATCCAATAAGCGAGAGAAACAATCCAAAAATAAATAGGGAAGGAGTATTACCTACTCCTTCCCTATTTATTTTTGCAAGTTGTATGGACCTTACTTCTATAAAATGTAGTATATGTGATAAATTACTTTCAGTTGTCTGTAACTGTAAAAAGAAATAAAATATTTTAACGGTTTAAAAATAGAAAGTAAGCTGCCGCCTGAGTTTAAAGTGAATTTGAATCAAAGAGTCTAGGAGAGAATGTCAATCACCATATATATGGAAAGATGGAATGGAAATATATATGTCAACATCAGATTGGAAAAATGACGGTTTCAAAATGAGTTATTCAAGTTTTGAGCACGTACTTGTCAGCGTTAAAAAAAAATAGATAAAATAAGGTAAGAGTTTTTAAAAACTGCATTTTTCTAAAAAAGTTTATTGCAAAAATGATGAGCTCATCCTTTTGGGTCTCAGAAAATTAACATGTTATAATTTTCTTAATTTTTTTTTTTTTTTGTGTTTGTTTGCGTAGAAAAATGAAAATCTTTTAATTTGCGAAGAATTTTGCTTTCACTATTAAAGAAAAAAAAATTATAAAATTTGTTATGACTAGAAACACAAAAGTTCCAATTGAAATTCGAGCACTCTGTTTGGCCGGAAAAAGTTCGGGATTTTGATTGGCTATAAATTTTGATTTAGCTATTTAAAAAAAGAACTATAACTTGTATTGTTGTTTGACAGAGAACTCCCGTTGAAATTTGAGAACTACAGCAAGTTGGAAAAAGGTGAGATTTCGATTGATGGTACACTATTTGGCGATAAATGCTACTTGTAGCTGTTATAAACTAGGTAATGCTAATCAATTCTGCTGAAAGTTGCAGTCATATATTAAATGCTCTAGGGCATTTTACCAATTCTTGATGGTCCCATAAAAAGATTTTGATGGTTTACGTTTAATTCAGTGCTATTCATGATGATCCGACATCATTTGACGGTCATCATCATCCAACATTCTCCATTAAGCGTTCATGGTTTTTGATATGCCAGTAAACTTCCATCATTCCATGGTAGAAAATGCTACTTTAATACTATGATGGTTAACCATCAAATAAAGTGTGATTCTCATGGACTATCCACGAGGGTCCAACTATACATTTCCATGATAGTTTAATGAGGCCATCATTTCCATGATGGTCTTGTTGGTTCTCTGTAATGTATCATCAACACAATTTGGTTTTGGGTCATCTTAAATCAGTCCAAATTCCTACATTAGGATGATGATTGTTCGTGATCGTTCCAACATTGTATTTCTAAGGTACTGCGATGGAAATTCGTGATGGTCCGTGATGGTCCATAATGGTACAACAATGCATTTCTATGATGATTTAGTAATAATTATTACCATCAAAACAACTTGATTTTTTTTTTATGTTGGCCCATTAAATATCTGTTCCAATTTCTACATTGAGATGATGGTGGATCGTGATCGTTCCAACATTTGATTTCTTAGAAACTATAATGGAAATTTTAGATGGTTCAACATGAACAAACCATCAAAACAAGTTGCTGTTCTTATGTTGGACCATGATAAATCAGTCTGAATTCCTACGTTGGGGTGACGGTTACTTATGTTGGTTGCCATCAAAAATATAGTGGTTTATAATGGAATTATTGATGTTACCATCAAGATTTTGTCGGTCCATCAATGGAAAACCATCAAAAATTTCGACTTGGGTAGCTAGTCAAAAAGTAGTCGAAATTTTGATTCCAAAGTTCTACCTTTACATACATAGGCGAGCAACAACAATTGCTATTCATCAGAGCTAAATGAAACAAACAAAGAAATGCCTTTTTATACAATTGGAAATTGTATACAACTGATAAGGATATGTCCTCTTTTTAAAATATTCACATGAAAGCAATTTATTTAAGTGCTATTATTGTAACTCTCAAATCTTGAGATAACAATATCAAAATATCTTACAAAAAAGATATCTTTAAATATTTTATGAATGACCCGACAACATTAACATATGAATTACCAGAAATGCTTTAATACTTCGTATCTAATACAAACAGTTCTTTCCATTTAATCCAGCATTTAATATGAAATCAATTAATAATGCATTTTCTCCAAAATCATAACATTTTATTACTATTCACTGAAAACTAAGTGGAATCCAAAAATAAAAAAAGTTGTGTATTGATTTCTATTAATGACCCGAGACGGTTTTCCAATTTCGCAGTGCAAACATTCCTACAACTCGGAGAGCCCGTATGCGATATTCTATTTGAATATCGATTCTGCGTTGAAAATAATAAATTCTTCCCTCCCCCATCGCATTTACAAGTGTTTAAAAGCGTTTATTCTCTTGCTAAACGTTCTGTTTTTCTTAGATAATTTGAATACTTCAGCGATTTCTTCCCTTCATTTTAATTATTTATTAAGAAATATAAAAAGATTTTCTTTGTTTGAGGAATACCAAACAAATGCAAATGAAGCTTATTCTCCTAGTGAAAGAGTTAAGCCACTTAAATTAGCTCGTTCTTGCGATTAAAGTGATTATGGGAGAGTTTATGAATATAAATAATAATTTGAGTTCAAGGATGGGTTAATGAAAATGTGATTTAAGGCTGTTTTTATTATTTTCTTTTTGAAGATACTTCGCCAAGTAAACACTTTGTCAAATAAAGACATTACAAGACGAAAGTGCCTTTGTTTGAGTAAACTCAAAATAAAGCTTTTATTTTGTACTTTGCGTTTAACATCCCTTACTCGCTGTCACTCGACAAACGCCGAAACTCGTTTCAATCGTTGAGCGTTTTGAATTTAACACTACCTCTGTACATTTTGCAATTTACAGTATACATTTGAGTACTGTTGAAAGTGCGTGTTAATGGGTCTTTTCTTGGTTCAACCCAAATTTCACAACTAAACCAAGAACCCTTTTGTATTCTATTAAAACAAAATCCTTATTTAAAAAAACTTTTTTTCATTATTTTATTTTATGAACTGTAATAATAAAAAAAAATTATAATTAAATTGAAATAATAAGTAAATTGAAATAAATAAAAAAAAACATGAACTCACATCAGAGGATATCTTGCATGCATTGATTAGGGAAGCTTTTTTATGAATAACTGTTTCAATTATTTACGAACATGGTTAAACAGTGCTGGGTATTCCCTGTTAAATCCTTTATCGCATTTTTCCCCATTCATATTTATTTTTAATTTCTAAATCAATTGAGTTTTAATCTTTTTATAAACTTTTTTTTCCAATGCCCATCTGATTGACACTCTTTAAGCAGCACCATATTAGGTGGGCCAACGTTCTCCCACAGTAAGGACAGAGAGTACAGAGATGAAAGAACATTCATGCCCTTTCTGATGTGAGGTCAACTGCCTGACCCCTATAAAATCCAGTCTGCTCTTTTTACATACCTATTTGAATACAAATTTTGGACTTATGCTGCTTTTGCGCTTTCCCAAATTTGACTTTGCTTCATTATTTTTTCTGTTTCATTTCCAAGCTAGTTTTCTTACAAGAACTTTTAGTTAAGTATATGATTAGACTGATTTTAAGTTTACTCTTTTTTTTTTTTTTCTATTTGAGTAAAATAACAAACAACTTTTAAATTCTCAACGCTAGTTCTTTCTTTTCTATACGATGGAAAAGTTAAACGTCGATCCAATAAAAAAAATGAAATTCATTAATTGTTAGATAAAAATGATAAATTAGAATTTGGATTCATTTTCGCAAAACGCTCAACTTACCTCACACGCATTTTGGATAACTACTAGTTAAACATATTATTAAATAAGATCATTAAGAATCATTTTGTCTTACTCTATTTTATGCGGTTTTATACTCGATTAATGCCTCATAATTTCCATTAATAGATTAAGTAATGATCTTTGCAATCCTCTCCATTCTCTAAGGATTTTATTTATAGTTTTTTTTTCATTTGTGCCAGGGTCATGACATTCGAGCATCGATAACAAGAAGCAATTATAGTCCCCGATCATAAAAAAACGTTTAAAAGTTTTAATTGGTCTGTTTCCCATGGGTTTAAAATTAGCCACTGTTAAGAACAAAACTGTAGACGTTTTTGTTTAGGAGTTTATTGCACGTTCTGTAAGTTTAATTATTTTTACAAGCTCAGTGATCAACTTGTATGGCTTGTGGATCGCTGCTACGTCACTGAATTAGCATTTCTAAAGTTATCTGAAATCACGTTATTATTCTGTCCTAAATTGTGCTTTTAAAACGTGTTTCTTATAGAAGTAAATAATTTAGAACCGTAACATATTATTCTTGACAATTTCAAAAATATTACAAGAGAAGTTTTATTATTGATTTATCGAATAAAATTATACAGAATTGTTTTGTCACCTAGTATCATCTGAATTAAATAAAACAATTTCTATGAATATTGAGAGGCCGGATACATTTATGCCGGATGCATTGCAATATAGGAAGCATCTAAACATTTCGTTATGAAGCTGTGGACCACCTGCCTGCAGAAACATGCAGAATTTATTATTACTTCATCCCCCCGTTGAATTTATCGTCAAAAAATATTCGAATATATCTTCCTACTTAACTAGATTGTTCAATAGTCATCTGCAAGTCTTAGTTTGATAAATTTAAGAAATTTCAATAATTTCTTCTTGCCTACAATGAGAATTTATAATTAATCAAAATACGACCGTTTTCTAACTAGATTGCTCAATATCAAACTATCTGTTTGTGCTCAACTTTTATGGTATGTTAGATTAAGTTGCTCATGAATTTTCTTCCAATATCACTGGCTAAAAAGGAAAAAAAAACTATACCTTTTAGTTCTAACTCTTCGAGGGACATCTACGTAGAAAGTTAAGAAAAATTTTCAAAATTCTACTTAATATGAATTATTTTTTGGGGTGGGGTAAATTAGGTATATGGTTAGGCTTAGCTCAGTATTGTAAGATAGGATTATTATTTTACTTCTGTTTTGACTTTAGTAAACAATGCTTCATATTTTACAGGGTGCGTAGCGTTTTTAAAAAGTGCTTAAAGGTGCTTATTTTCGATTTTTAAAAACCATCAAAGGTGCTTAATTTCGATTTTTAAAAACCATCAAAGGTGCTTTTTTTCATTAGGTGTTTTAAAAAAGTGCTTAATTTCCCCTTTTTCAAAATAAGATTTTTCATTTACTATGTTGATTCTCTCTTCGAATTATGCAAAAAGACACAGCTAATATTGTTCTATTCAAATTTTTCACAATGAATTCACCCCCAATCTATTTCGGCGTATTTGTCAACGTATGAAAACGCCATTCGTTTTACATGATTTAAAATTTCATGATTTTTGACAATTGTCAAAAACAATGCCAAAAGTTTTTTTTTGACGTGACGGTTAAAACAAGATAACACCGTCAATTGCCCAAAACTTTCCAACCATGCCTAATTATGATTTTTTTTTTTTAAAGAGCTTAAAAATAGTGTTTGAAAAGTGCTTAAAATTTGCTTATTTTTTGTTGAATAATTTGGCGACGCACCCTGTTTTATTATAATGAAATAGCTAATAAAAAGTTTACTTATCTGTGGATAACCGTGCTTAGTAATTTTAACACTGATACACAGTTTCTTTTAAATTCTATGTTCTAAAGAAAAATACTATATGGGGAAAACAACAATGTTATAACAGGCATATTATCCAATTAGAACAAAAAAAATCGAAATAGCATAATGGCACAACTAAGTGGGTACTTTTAAAGGCATCGATAAGTTTTTACTCAAAGTTTTGCCTTCAAAAGCATTTTTTTTCTTAGAAAACAAAACAGTTTCTTAAATAGTGGGATTCAATAAAATATGTGTCTGTTATAAATAACAAAAATACTTTAAATGACTACTCTATACATTCATTTTTACATTGTCGTTTATATTTTAAATATGCCAAAAACAACTGGACATCATATTTTTCATCAAATTGTGTAGAGTTCTATAAACTATTACATTGTAAGCGAAACTTTATATTGATAGCCGTGAACGTAAACTCTTTGATTTAATAATATTTAAAAAAATAAGTATTTGCATTTAAATATAAATGAAGTACATTTATCCAAGAGCATTTTTATTTCAAAAACAATATTTACATCAGATTTTAAAGAAGCGTAAGCTAATATTAGAACTATCCCCATCCTCGGAGAAAGTACGTACATCAAAACATGTTCGTCTAAATGCATTACGGTAAGAAGACAGTCGAACAAAATAGAAAAGTTATGCTTCATTTTTATCTATGTGGATTCAATAATGAATATAATATGCATCCAAGTTTCATTAAAATAAATGTCATATTTTTTGGTTTTAGAGCATTCTTTAAAAAAGCTTGATTTTATCCCCACTTTCCCCCCACCTAACTCTACTTATCTGCAAGTTTTGTATTTAATTAAAAAAAAATTCAAAAGTTTCCTGACGTCTTCTAGAAAAATTTTTGATCAATCAAAATTCGACCTTTTTCCGCCTAATTAAATTGCTCCATGCATATCTACAAGTCTAAGTTTGATGATGCAATAAACATCAATAATTTCTTGACGTCTACAAACAGAATTCTTCGTCAATCAAAACTTCCATCACTTCATGCTTAAACTAGATTGCTCAGTAATCATCTGGAGCTTTATATTTAGTTTTATAGTGTGTAGACATGTAAAATTCGACCTCTTTCTGCCTAACTAAATTACTCAATGCTTATCTGCGAGTCAGAGTTTGATGATGCAAAAAATATCAATAATTTTTTGATGTCTACAAACATAATTATTTGTCAATCACTAAATTGCTCAATGCTTATCTGCAGGCCGGGATAGCCTGGTCGGTAGGGTGCTGGGCCCATGTCCAAGAGGTCGTGGGTTCGATCCTCGCCGGCCGAAGACTCCCCGTGTAGTAAATGGTGACTGATGCACGTTAAATCTGTCGAGTCTGCGCTGCAGAGAAGGGAGCGGAAGGGCTACGGCGCCAGGTATCTAGCTGAAGGAGTCATCCAATCGAAGATTAAGAACTTAAATACGTTACTATTTTCATAAAGACCAGACGAAGACTTTCCTTTTAGTAAATGGTGACTGATCCACGTTAAATCTGTCGAGTCTGCGCTGCAGAGAAGGGAGCGGAAGGGCTACGGCGCCAGGTATCTAGCTGAAGGAGTCATCCAATCGAAGATTAAGAACTTAAATACGTTACTATTTTCATAAAGACCAGACGAAGACTTTCCTTTTAGTAAATGGTGACTGATCCACGTTAAATCTGTCGAGTCTGCGCTGCAGAGAAGGGAGCGGAAGGGCTACGGCGCCAGGTATCTAGCTGAAGGAGTCATCCAATCGAAGATTAAGAACTTAAATACGTTACTATTTTCATAAAGACCAGACGAAGACTTTCCTTTTAGTAAATGGTGACTGATCCACGTTAAATCTGTCGAGTCTGCGCTGCAGAGAAGGGAGCGGAAGGGCTACGGCGCCAGGTATCTAGCTGAAGGAGTCATCCAATCGAAGATTAAGAACTTAAATACGTTACTATTTTCATAAAGACCAGACGAAGACTTTCCTTTTAGTAAATGGTGACTGATCCACGTTAAATCTGTCGAGTCTGCGCTGCAGAGAAGGGAGCGGAAGGGCTACGGCGCCAGGTATCTAGCTGAAGGAGTCATCCAATCGAAGATTAAGAACTTAAATACGTTACTATTTTCATAAAGACCAGACGAAGACTTTCCTTTTAGTAAATGGTGACTGATCCACGTTAAATCTGTCGAGTCTGCGCTGCAGAGAAGGGAGCGGAAGGGCTACGGCGCCAGGTATCTAGCTGAAGGAGTCATCCAATCGAAGATTAAGAACTTAAATACGTTACTATTTTCATAAAGACCAGACGAAGACTTTCCTTTTAGTAAATGGTGACTGATCCACGTTAAATCTGTCGAGTCTGCGCTGCAGAGAAGGGAGCGGAAGGGCTACGGCGCCAGGTATCTAGCTGAAGGAGTCATCCAATCGAAGATTAAGAACTTAAATACGTTACTATTTTCATAAAGACCAGACGAAGACTTTCCTTTTAGTAAATGGTGACTGATCCACGTTAAATCTGTCGAGTCTGCGCTGCAGAGAAGGGAGCGGAAGGGCTACGGCGCCAGGTATCTAGCTGAAGGAGTCATCCAATCGAAGATTAAGAACTTAAATACGTTACTATTTTCATAAAGACCAGACGAAGACTTTCCTTTTAGTAAATGGTGACTGATCCACGTTAAATCTGTCGAGTCTGCGCTGCAGAGAAGGGAGCGGAAGGGCTACGGCGCCAGGTATCTAGCTGAAGGAGTCATCCAATCGAAGATTAAGAACTTAAATACGTTACTATTTTCATAAAGACCAGACGAAGACTTTCCTTTTAGTAAATGGTGACTGATCCACGTTAAATCTGTCGAGTCTGCGCTGCAGAGAAGGGAGCGGAAGGGCTACGGCGCCAGGTATCTAGCTGAAGGAGTCATCCAATCGAAGATTAAGAACTTAAATACGTTACTATTTTCATAAAGACCAGACGAAGACTTTCCTTTTAGTAAATGGTGACTGATCCACGTTAAATCTGTCGAGTCTGCGCTGCAGAGAAGGGAGCGGAAGGGCTACGGCGCCAGGTATCTAGCTGAAGGAGTCATCCAATCGAAGATTAAGAACTTAAATACGTTACTATTTTCATAAAGACCAGACGAAGACTTTCCTTTTAGTAAATGGTGACTGATCCACGTTAAATCTGTCGAGTCTGCGCTGCAGAGAAGGGAGCGGAAGGGCTACGGCGCCAGGTATCTAGCTGAAGGAGTCATCCAATCGAAGATTAAGAACTTAAATACGTTACTATTTTCATAAAGACCAGACGAAGACTTTCCTTTTAGTAAATGGTGACTGATCCACGTTAAATCTGTCGAGTCTGCGCTGCAGAGAAGGGAGCGGAAGGGCTACGGCGCCAGGTATCTAGCTGAAGGAGTCATCCAATCGAAGATTAAGAACTTAAATACGTTACTATTTTCATAAAGACCAGACGAAGACTTTCCTTTTAGTAAATGGTGACTGATCCACGTTAAATCTGTCGAGTCTGCGCTGCAGAGAAGGGAGCGGAAGGGCTACGGCGCCAGGTATCTAGCTGAAGGAGTCATCCAATCGAAGATTAAGAACTTAAATACGTTACTATTTTCATAAAGACCAGACGAAGACTTTCCTTTTAGTAAATGGTGACTGATCCACGTTAAATCTGTCGAGTCTGCGCTGCAGAGAAGGGAGCGGAAGGGCTACGGCGCCAGGTATCTAGCTGAAGGAGTCATCCAATCGAAGATTAAGAACTTAAATACGTTACTATTTTCATAAAGACCAGACGAAGACTTTCCTTTTAGTAAATGGTGACTGATCCACGTTAAATCTGTCGAGTCTGCGCTGCAGAGAAGGGAGCGGAAGGGCTACGGCGCCAGGTATCTAGCTGAAGGAGTCATCCAATCGAAGATTAAGAACTTAAATACGTTACTATTTTCATAAAGACCAGACGAAGACTTTCCTTTTAGTAAATGGTGACTGATCCACGTTAAATCTGTCGAGTCTGCGCTGCAGAGAAGGGAGCGGAAGGGCTACGGCGCCAGGTATCTAGCTGAAGGAGTCATCCAATCGAAGATTAAGAACTTAAATACGTTACTATTTTCATAAAGACCAGACGAAGACTTTCCTTTTAGTAAATGGTGACTGATCCACGTTAAATCTGTCGAGTCTGCGCTGCAGAGAAGGGAGCGGAAGGGCTACGGCGCCAGGTATCTAGCTGAAGGAGTCATCCAATCGAAGATTAAGAACTTAAATACGTTACTATTTTCATAAAGACCAGACGAAGACTTTCCTTTTAGTAAATGGTGACTGATCCACGTTAAATCTGTCGAGTCTGCGCTGCAGAGAAGGGAGCGGAAGGGCTACGGCGCCAGGTATCTAGCTGAAGGAGTCATCCAATCGAAGATTAAGAACTTAAATACGTTACTATTTTCATAAAGACCAGACGAAGACTTTCCTTTTAGTAAATGGTGACTGATCCACGTTAAATCTGTCGAGTCTGCGCTGCAGAGAAGGGAGCGGAAGGGCTACGGCGCCAGGTATCTAGCTGAAGGAGTCATCCAATCGAAGATTAAGAACTTAAATACGTTACTATTTTCATAAAGACCAGACGAAGACTTTCCTTTTAGTAAATGGTGACTGATCCACGTTAAATCTGTCGAGTCTGCGCTGCAGAGAAGGGAGCGGAAGGGCTACGGCGCCAGGTATCTAGCTGAAGGAGTCATCCAATCGAAGATTAAGAACTTAAATACGTTACTATTTTCATAAAGACCAGACGAAGACTTTCCTTTTAGTAAATGGTGACTGATCCACGTTAAATCTGTCGAGTCTGCGCTGCAGAGAAGGGAGCGGAAGGGCTACGGCGCCAGGTATCTAGCTGAAGGAGTCATCCAATCGAAGATTAAGAACTTAAATACGTTACTATTTTCATAAAGACCAGACGAAGACTTTCCTTTTAGTAAATGGTGACTGATCCACGTTAAATCTGTCGAGTCTGCGCTGCAGAGAAGGGAGCGGAAGGGCTACGGCGCCAGGTATCTAGCTGAAGGAGTCATCCAATCGAAGATTAAGAACTTAAATACGTTACTATTTTCATAAAGACCAGACGAAGACTTTCCTTTTAGTAAATGGTGACTGATCCACGTTAAATCTGTCGAGTCTGCGCTGCAGAGAAGGGAGCGGAAGGGCTACGGCGCCAGGTATCTAGCTGAAGGAGTCATCCAATCGAAGATTAAGAACTTAAATACGTTACTATTTTCATAAAGACCAGACGAAGACTTTCCTTTTAGTAAATGGTGACTGATCCACGTTAAATCTGTCGAGTCTGCGCTGCAGAGAAGGGAGCGGAAGGGCTACGGCGCCAGGTATCTAGCTGAAGGAGTCATCCAATCGAAGATTAAGAACTTAAATACGTTACTATTTTCATAAAGACCAGACGAAGACTTTCCTTTTAGTAAATGGTGACTGATCCACGTTAAATCTGTCGAGTCTGCGCTGCAGAGAAGGGAGCGGAAGGGCTACGGCGCCAGGTATCTAGCTGAAGGAGTCATCCAATCGAAGATTAAGAACTTAAATACGTTACTATTTTCATAAAGACCAGACGAAGACTTTCCTTTTAGTAAATGGTGACTGATCCACGTTAAATCTGTCGAGTCTGCGCTGCAGAGAAGGGAGCGGAAGGGCTACGGCGCCAGGTATCTAGCTGAAGGAGTCATCCAATCGAAGATTAAGAACTTAAATACGTTACTATTTTCATAAAGACCAGACGAAGACTTTCCTTTTAGTAAATGGTGACTGATCCACGTTAAATCTGTCGAGTCTGCGCTGCAGAGAAGGGAGCGGAAGGGCTACGGCGCCAGGTATCTAGCTGAAGGAGTCATCCAATCGAAGATTAAGAACTTAAATACGTTACTATTTTCATAAAGACCAGACGAAGACTTTCCTTTTAGTAAATGGTGACTGATCCACGTTAAATCTGTCGAGTCTGCGCTGCAGAGAAGGGAGCGGAAGGGCTACGGCGCCAGGTATCTAGCTGAAGGAGTCATCCAATCGAAGATTAAGAACTTAAATACGTTACTATTTTCATAAAGACCAGACGAAGACTTTCCTTTTAGTAAATGGTGACTGATCCACGTTAAATCTGTCGAGTCTGCGCTGCAGAGAAGGGAGCGGAAGGGCTACGGCGCCAGGTATCTAGCTGAAGGAGTCATCCAATCGAAGATTAAGAACTTAAATACGTTACTATTTTCATAAAGACCAGACGAAGACTTTCCTTTTAGTAAATGGTGACTGATCCACGTTAAATCTGTCGAGTCTGCGCTGCAGAGAAGGGAGCGGAAGGGCTACGGCGCCAGGTATCTAGCTGAAGGAGTCATCCAATCGAAGATTAAGAACTTAAATACGTTACTATTTTCATAAAGACCAGACGAAGACTTTCCTTTTAGTAAATGGTGACTGATCCACGTTAAATCTGTCGAGTCTGCGCTGCAGAGAAGGGAGCGGAAGGGCTACGGCGCCAGGTATCTAGCTGAAGGAGTCATCCAATCGAAGATTAAGAACTTAAATACGTTACTATTTTCATAAAGACCAGACGAAGACTTTCCTTTTAGTAAATGGTGACTGATCCACGTTAAATCTGTCGAGTCTGCGCTGCAGAGAAGGGAGCGGAAGGGCTACGGCGCCAGGTATCTAGCTGAAGGAGTCATCCAATCGAAGATTAAGAACTTAAATACGTTACTATTTTCATAAAGACCAGACGAAGACTTTCCTTTTAGTAAATGGTGACTGATCCACGTTAAATCTGTCGAGTCTGCGCTGCAGAGAAGGGAGCGGAAGGGCTACGGCGCCAGGTATCTAGCTGAAGGAGTCATCCAATCGAAGATTAAGAACTTAAATACGTTACTATTTTCATAAAGACCAGACGAAGACTTTCCTTTTAGTAAATGGTGACTGATCCACGTTAAATCTGTCGAGTCTGCGCTGCAGAGAAGGGAGCGGAAGGGCTACGGCGCCAGGTATCTAGCTGAAGGAGTCATCCAATCGAAGATTAAGAACTTAAATACGTTACTATTTTCATAAAGACCAGACGAAGACTTTCCTTTTAGTAAATGGTGACTGATCCACGTTAAATCTGTCGAGTCTGCGCTGCAGAGAAGGGAGCGGAAGGGCTACGGCGCCAGGTATCTAGCTGAAGGAGTCATCCAATCGAAGATTAAGAACTTAAATACGTTACTATTTTCATAAAGACCAGACGAAGACTTTCCTTTTAGTAAATGGTGACTGATCCACGTTAAATCTGTCGAGTCTGCGCTGCAGAGAAGGGAGCGGAAGGGCTACGGCGCCAGGTATCTAGCTGAAGGAGTCATCCAATCGAAGATTAAGAACTTAAATACGTTACTATTTTCATAAAGACCAGACGAAGACTTTCCTTTTAGTAAATGGTGACTGATCCACGTTAAATCTGTCGAGTCTGCGCTGCAGAGAAGGGAGCGGAAGGGCTACGGCGCCAGGTATCTAGCTGAAGGAGTCATCCAATCGAAGATTAAGAACTTAAATACGTTACTATTTTCATAAAGACCAGACGAAGACTTTCCTTTTAGTAAATGGTGACTGATCCACGTTAAATCTGTCGAGTCTGCGCTGCAGAGAAGGGAGCGGAAGGGCTACGGCGCCAGGTATCTAGCTGAAGGAGTCATCCAATCGAAGATTAAGAACTTAAATACGTTACTATTTTCATAAAGACCAGACGAAGACTTTCCTTTTAGTAAATGGTGACTGATCCACGTTAAATCTGTCGAGTCTGCGCTGCAGAGAAGGGAGCGGAAGGGCTACGGCGCCAGGTATCTAGCTGAAGGAGTCATCCAATCGAAGATTAAGAACTTAAATACGTTACTATTTTCATAAAGACCAGACGAAGACTTTCCTTTTAGTAAATGGTGACTGATCCACGTTAAATCTGTCGAGTCTGCGCTGCAGAGAAGGGAGCGGAAGGGCTACGGCGCCAGGTATCTAGCTGAAGGAGTCATCCAATCGAAGATTAAGAACTTAAATACGTTACTATTTTCATAAAGAGCAGACGAAGACTTTCCTTTTAGTAAATGGTGACTGATCCACGTTAAACCAGTCGAGTCGCAAAGTCCTCCATGTTCCCATAACAAATCAATACCTCTGGGGGTACTGATCCAGGAGTTTCCTTGTCTTCTGGATTGGATCAAAATTACAAGGCTACGGAGTTGAACACTAGTAATCGTAAACCCATGAAATTGGGGCGGCTGTTCAACGACGGTTATAAAATTAAAAAAAAATGCGTGCCTTAGGTCTTTCGTATTTTCACGTCATTTTCCAATCGTTATTTCTACAGTTTTTTTCCCCCTGTCATTTCTAATTTTTTTTTTATAATTCTGATAATTATATATATAATTATTTATTATATCATTAATAATTATGTAATTATAATATTCTGATATTATAATATTGCATTAGTTAGATTTCTAATTAAAGTTATATTTTTTAACGTGCTCGATTTGCGATGATTCCGGCAAAACGATAATTTCGTCCCTTTTCTTTTCGGAAGTTATTTATCGTTCATTATTATTTATAATCTAGAATATTATTGTTATTAAATTATATTTAAATTTTATTTACTTCCGATATTTTTGTACGATTCGATTGCTAGATTTAGCACGACTTTTTGATACGACAACAATATTTTTCTAAGTTTCATCTTTTTTTTTTTTTAATTATTCATTAGTTTTCTGAAAAAAAGTTGCTGTTTAGCTGGTTTAAATAAAGAATAGTTGCCTCAGTCGCCTACCCCCGATCTAGGTAGCAAATGGTAATATTTTAGTCGCCATTGAATACCTTGCCGTCAAAAATTAAAAGTATTTTCTCAACTCTAGCCAACTTGAAAACATAGCTAATCTTTTTGTATTATTAT
The DNA here is from genome assembly GCA_949128135.1 of Parasteatoda lunata. Taxonomy (NCBI): domain Eukaryota; kingdom Metazoa; phylum Arthropoda; class Arachnida; order Araneae; family Theridiidae; genus Parasteatoda; species Parasteatoda lunata. The sequence goes on from OX421978.1 coordinate 78,290,061, forward strand.
TGAGTTTTATTTCACTATGTAGTAGCATACCGTCGAATTGAAAAATGCTTAAAATATCTAATTCATAATGAAACTGTTTAAAAGCAATGCATAAGACTGTTTACTATCACGTAAATAAATGCATTCCGAGCTTATCCTGATTAAAAGTGAAGAATTCTGAACTAAAGCGGAATGAACAAAAGTTAAACCTCATAATTTATTCCGAAATATTTACAAAGCAGAAGAGCAAGGTACATCCCAAATGATACGGGATTAACTTAGGAATATGTACTTAGCACTAAAGGCAAACAAGCGGGACATATTATATTCTATGCAAACACAATCTTATTTAATTTTTAATATGCTTTTCTACCTGAATGTATAAACTTATTGAAGATTATCCGCAAAACTTGCGCTAATAAAGATATAATTTATGGAGAAATATGGATTGAATGACAATATTCATGGGCGAAAAGATTTGTTTCCTTCTTCAGTCATTTTATGGTGATAATGAATCAGTTTTAGGGATTAAGGTGATTTTATCGATAAGTAACATCATTCCCAAAAGCTATAAATGCTGCAATAAACTTTTCTGAATATGAGTTGTATATAACCTTCAGAATACCATGCGTATCAACTGAATACAGTAATATGTAATATATATATATATATATATATATATATATATATATATATATATATATATATATATATATATATATATATATATATATATATATATATATATAGTCTTGCAGTGGATTGATTATAAAACACGATAGGTCACTGAAGCCAAGCACTACTGGTAGCGGTCAGTAGGCAGGTGGGTAACCACTCTGATTAACCTGCGAAGGGACCGATGATGCGCGGTATTGGCTATGGTTAACCCGTTCTACCGTTAAGTTCTCGACTTTGCGAGAAGGTTGTCGGGCTACCAAAGAGGAGGAACCATCCCCTCTGCAGAGGATCAAAATTGTGATGACGGATCATCGTCAGGGGGTATTCGCCAGACCGTCGATAATAGCACATTGAAGATCTACTGCGACAGAAATTAAATAATACTGCTAGAACAACTATTTAGAAAATTAAAATAGGACAACCACTTTTTACGAACGTAATCATTGCTACAGGAAACATTAAAATCTATAATATCTAAAGAATGACTTCAATGAGATTTAAGACAAAAATTAAGTATTAATTTTAAAGAATTATAATTTTAAGCATTTTAATTTCAAGTTATTTTAGCAATTTTTAATTCTAGACAGTGTTTTTTAGTTAAATTTTTAGCTGTAAAATGTGAGTACAGCTAGCATTAAAACAATAATAATAATTTTTTACATTTAATCATTATTATTATTAAGCTAACAATTCATTTTAAGTTTGATTTTTGAATTGTAAGAAACGTATAGACAATTCCTGATTGGTATTTAAAAAAATCATTTTAGTTAATTTTTGCTGTTTTATTAATCAATTTAGTTTTACTATTTTTTTATTCAATAAACCGAATAAAGTATTAAGATCATTTTTTAAATGTAAAGAGGAAATAAATGTGTGTAAAAAAAATTTGTGATTTAAAAAAAAAACTGAATTTAAATAATTTCTTGTTTTATGAAAACATTTTTTACATCATGAATCTAGAATGTAAACTATCATGCATATTTTACAGTAGATTACTTTCCAGTCTCATTTTTTATTACTTTCCCAGAATAATAAAAATTCTTAAAAATAAATAATAAAATGCAATCTTTGTGAAAAATTGAGCTACAGGGCAAAGAAGACTAAACAGCCCTTAAACAAAATCTGAAAGTAATTTCATTATAAGAGAGAATTTGAAATTGTATGAATTTTTCTGTTTAATCTTCTTATAAAAAAATAAAAAAATTAACTTAGTTTTGAAAAACTGAAACCAGACGCAATTGCTGCCTTAATATAAGATAGAGGTAATTTTATATAAAAATTTATGTTTTTGGTATTTGTTAAATAATGAATTAATTAATAAAAATGCTCGTTATGCTAATTCATACATTAATTCATTTTGCAATATTTCAACAGCTTTTAGAAAATTAAGCACATAAATAAAATAACTTAATTAATTTTGAATATATACCTTGATCTTTAAGTTGTTTTATTATTTACTTTAAATATTTTATTTCCCGATTAAAAAAAAAAAAAAAAACTGAGATTAGTTAGACTGGGGGCATATTAGGGACAATAGTGTCCCGTCTGCGTCAAATGGTTAAAATTGAACGCTAAAAAATTTCATTTTCATTAATTAAAAAAACATGACAGAATATTCGTAAATTGAAAATACATTAAGGAGTAAGTTTTTGACCACTGTCCTATCTTAACTAACGGCGTCAAATTTTCCGAATTGCAGCTTTTTCTCGTGTTTTTATGGACGCATATTTGAATTCGATCCGCTTTAAGATTAAAATCCCAACTGCTCAATGACGGGTAAAGTTAAAAGAGTTATCTCCTTTCGCTATCTAGTTCATTCAACCGTCAGAGGATAGTAAGGGAGAAAGAAATGTTTTATATACTTTATTCATTTTAATTTTCAAAAATACAATTATCATAATTTATTCATGCACAATAGCATTCCAGAAGATCACTTCCGCTCAATTAAATAGATTTTTTAATTTAAATGTAGAAATATTATTTATTTGTTTCAAGAGATTTTTAATTAAAATTTAAAATACAACAAAACTTTTTTTAACCCTTTGAAGCAGATGAGACACCGTGGTCTCTTACATATATATTTTACTGAAGCTCTAATTACATGCAAATATATATTTTCGTATTTTTTAATTATAAAAAACAATCTAATAATGTTTAAAAAAAATCCGTTAGATTATCGGAATTATATTTGTACTAAAATCTAAAAAAAAGTATTTTTTGTTTATTCATATTCAAAAATTAATAAATAATTAATTTTGTAAATGTAAGAAATTTTATGTTTAAAAAAATCCGTTAGATTATCGGAATTATATATATGTACTAAAATATAAAATCTAAAAAAAGTATTTTTTATTGATTCATATTCAAAAATTAATCAGAAATAAATTTTGTAAATGTAAGAAATTTTAACGAAGAATGATTGTTCCTCTTAGATCTAACTAACTACAAATAAGTGTCAATTTAAAAAAAAAATTATTTCTTGAAAGTTAGTTGTGTTTGGTAGATTTTGACCTCAATAAACACCGGTGTTTGATGCTGTATATCATAACCTTTAATTATTAAAATGCCAAATATAATTAGTTTTCACTTATAAATTAATTATAAATTAATTATAATTATTAATTATAATTATAAAATTAAATTAATTAATTATAATTATAAATTATTAATTATAAAATAAGCATAAATTAATTATAAAAAAATGAAAAATGTGGTTAATAAAAATTCTGCGTTAAAGGGTTTTATAAGGGTATCAGGTTTCATTAAAATCGAGAAATTAAGATGGAAGGCTGCAGCTCGGTTAACATCGAATGACCAAATTACATGGTTCATTTTGAAAGAATAAAATAGGTATTACTATTCATTAATAATTAAACCGCAGTTGGTTAATTAACGAAATAATAATTATTATTTTAAAATATTAAGAGAATGAAATTTTTTCTTAATGTCGTTTTATCGATATTAGTTTTAAAAATTGGTTTTTATGTCAGACAGTTTAATTTACAGGTCTTGAGCGACATCTAATCGAGTTCTTAATTTGATTTTAAGGCATGTATAAACTGAAAATGAATGAGCTGAAATATGGTTTACGTTTACATAAAAACGAAAAAAAAATATATAAACGTTGTGAATGGATAACAGCAAAACATACTTCTTTGTTGAATTCAGATATTTTTATTCGATTTGAAATACTAATGGAATTTTTATTAATAAATATCCTTTTCATAATTCATATACAGTCGAAACCCGCTATAGTGAACCTGGGATATAGTGAACACTCGGATGTAGTGAACTTTTTTAGCGGTCCCGTCCGTACTCCTATTTACATAAAGTTATTTTTAACGCTTATAGTGAACAGCTTAGAACTTGGAAACTCGGTTATAGTGGACTCAAATTTCATTTCTTTAAATATCTTTTTCAGTCCTCCATCTTTAAACTTGTAGGTGTTGTGACTGAAAATGAATGCATTCCTATAAAATAGGTCATATTTCACTCCTTTATGCTTATCACTTTTAACTATACTGTAATAAATGTCAAACAGATCATTTATCTTATACTCCCCCCTCCCTGATGAACCTCGCTTTGTCTCTTTTCCCCAAGCTTGCTCTACAACTAGTTAACTTGGCCACCTGCTGAATTTTCTTATCTGTTCAAACCATATTCTTTACAAATCACGCCTTGACAATCAAGAAGGCGAACAATTTAACTCATTCTACAGCTGCTCTCTTCATATTCTTACATTATCTATTTGAGACAAGATTTTTATTTCAAAAGCAGTGAAAATGGCAAATTCTCTAAAGGGAAAAGCGTTTTCGATAGAGGACAAAGTTAAAATTGTAAAGCGTATTGAGTATGGAACCAATCAATCGGCACTGTGTAAGGAATTTTCCTTGTCAAAATCTACAATTTCAAACATTTGGAAAAATCGGAGTGCAATTCTGCGGCATACGACAAAAACAGGGTTTCATCGAAAAAACTGCGTGGAGCTGAAAGAGAAAACGTAGAAGAAGCTTTGTTAAAATGGTTCAAAATGTAAAAATCCTGCATGGTTGCACATTGTAGATAAGAAAATTGATGAACTAAAATCAAATTGTGTTCAATCAAAAATCACAAATTTTTTTCATAAAAAGTTAAAATAAAACTAATATTTAGTGACGTAATTACATTTTCCATCAATTTTTGTTTTATTATCTGTTAATTAGTTAATAATTTTTTAAATAACTTATGTAAAATTGCAAACCCAATTTTCAATCATTCAACTGTCTTATGCAAAAAATATTCTTCAAAAAATTTGGATATAGTGAACCACCGGTTATAGTGGACACATTACTGAGTCCGCAGACGGTTCACTATAGCGGGGTTCGACTGTATCATTATTGTTATTAGAAAAAATATTCGTTTAAAATTTCGTTCTTCACAACCATTAAATAAATGACGAATTATTAATTGGACATGTAAGTTTAATTACAGGTTTTTAAAAAAAGGCTACTAACAAAAGGGTTATAAAAGGGTTAAAAATAAAATTTAAAAAAATAGAACTTACCGAGTTGGCGACTTTTTAGAACGATTCGGAGACTTAGACCTATGTCCGTGCTTCTTGGATCCAGACGATGAATCCGTGTCTTTGCTTTCAGTAGATGTCCTAGTAACAAGTTCATTACGTTTTCCACCATGGTGATGGTGGTGATGATTCGAGATCTTGTTCAAATGTTGACTTGATCTGTTCAAATTCTGACACGACCGGTTCAAATTTAAATTTTCCGGCGATAACGACAAGAAGTTTTTGTTAGGTTCGAATCTAATGGATGGCTCATCCAATGAATGAGGTTTATTATTCTCTTCTGTTGATAATTTTGATTTTTTTCTATCTAAAGACATCGTATTAAATATTTCTTTTCTCAGAGAAAATGTTACTCAATTATAAATTCGCTTTTCAATGAGTACCTTATAAATTAAAAATCACTTTTTATCTATTTCTTTTCAGTCGTTATCACTTTTCTGTAATTTATTCATCACTATCTGTGCTCATTAGTTCATTACTGTTTATCACAAAATGGTTCAGGATCACCAAAATGTTCACTTCAAATTTTCACTATTCCAATTTATCATCAATGTATTCACTATTAACTGTTATTGTCCTATTTGCGATCCGTTTCTTGCAATTAGTTTGTTACTGCTTGTCTATACTATAACTATTGGCAATGCCCGATTCCAGGTGACTATTATTATTCTATTCCATGTGTTACTACCTTTGTCACTTAATAATTCGCCGTTGACATTCACTGCCAATAATAATTATCATTATTATTCCATCAACAACAAAATAACTAAGCTTAAAGCTTACGAGTAAATTTTTTGTTTTGCTGTTCTAAAAAACTTATTATAGTTTCATCTCGGAAAAACAAATTTAAGTTTGTAAAAAGTAACGCAATGTTAAGAATATGTTTTAAACGTTAATTTTTGTTTCAGTTATTACTAAATACAAAAGATATGTTAAAGGAACGATTATGAGTGATGTTGTTTTATTATTATCAACTAACTAAGAAGAATGCTCATAAAAACTCCACCTGTAATGTTTTGTTACATTTAGGTTGATAGTAAGTTTTATGGAATTTCTTTTATCTCATAAAAATTTTTTAGTTCTATCTCACATCATCAAACATAAAAACGGGCATAAAATAAGTTAACTTTAAATAATAATGTAAACGATTCTTATATAAAAAGCAGAGAAATATCTTTAGATTGTCCTTAAGTATAAGTAATAACGGTCAGAAAAAAATTATTTAGGCTAATAACCTTATTAATGAATAACTTATAATAATTTAAAGAAAAATTATTGACTATAATTAAATTTATCTTATTTTAAATCTTTATAAACAATACTTTTACTTGCTTCATTTTTTTTTAATTCATTCGAATCCTTAAAATAAATAAACAAGTGTTTTAAATTTATAAAACATCCAAAATTCTACCTGAACACAATAAATTAATAACTTTACCCATTTACAACTATATTTAAATCCAGATTTATCTTTTTTTATTTATTTAATAATGTAAATTATTCTATGATAATTTTATCCACGTTTAGTTTGTGAGAGCTAATTAGAAAAATAAAAGCAAGTTTTGATTTTTTCAAACCTTTAGATTAATCTTATTAGACTTAATCGTGTCTAATAAAAATCCAGTTTATAAGATCACATTTTATTTTGAACCATTATTTCATAAGATATTTTTAATGATATTGATTAGTAATTGTATCTAAAATATTTTATAGGAATAAATTCTAATACCTGTTTTTGAATAACGAATATCTAAAATGTACTATGACCAACATTTATTCGCATTATATAAAAATTTTATAGAAATTTAAATATTTTAGAACAGCCTTTAGGCATTATCATAGTCAATAAGCACCCTTCTTCATGAACATTAGCATTTATAATTTAGCACCTTTTTATGATTTATACTTTACATAAAATACCTTTCATCATAAACAGATTTCATCCTTTTTATTAACGATAATAAAATCGTTTGCAGATCTTTCTGTTAATCGTTTGTGTCATATTTTTATGTTCATCGTTTGCATTATATTTTATTGTATATCGTTTGCATTTATAGTTTCATAAAATACTTATCTTTACATAACCATGTATTTAAACTTCTCCTAAATTGAATACATTCACACTATCTATGAAATAACTGAACAATAATGCGATACAATCAGTTATAATATCGTATTTTAGATTTACAGAAGCTAAAACCACACTGATTGATAATAAAAAATAAGTTTGGGATGTCGCGCTTAACTTTTTTTCAGTTATTTAACCACGTGTTACTCCAACACGATCATCACTTCTTGCTTATCGAACGATAATTTTTCCAATTCATTTATGATAAAAGAAATAATCCAACAAGTATTCACACACACAGAAAGGGAAAACAGACGATTTGGGAGAAACAGAAAAGGGAAAATTAATTTTAAGTTTCTTTGATTTCTAGAAAATAAAATAAATCTAGAAAGAGCGTTTTATCCTTTGGTCCGGTATAACCAGCATGTGAGGATGAGTCCTGGACGTTGAAGAAAACTCTTCTGCGTGAGGTTTCTCATTGAAAAGCACGTCGCGCAACTTGCGCGAGCATTGAAGGATGATGGAGCCCTGGATGCTTACCTGTGGGGATTGTTTAGCAATTAAATATTGCTCCATTTAGGTAGATATTTTCCAGATTTTTCTACTTTGAAAATAATATGGCGTTGAAGAAATTTTTTTTCTACGAGAGAAATTTAGAAAGTTAGCTTTTCTTGGGGAAATTTCGTGGGAATTTTTTTCCCTAAAAGGAAAAAATATTAATAAAACGGAAATTTGTAAAACTATTGAGGGAGATTTATAAAAACTATAAAATATTTTTAAAATTACATTCGTTTCTCAACAGAACTAGAAATATATTTTAAAAAATTACTTTTTAGTGAAAAAAAAGAAAAAGGATTTACTTAAAAATAGAATTTCCACTCATTGTTTTATAATATTTGAAGATATTATAAAAATTAATATTTGAAGATAGGTATTTACAAACCTTCAGAATTTCAACTAGTTGTCAGTAAAATGCTCAAAAACGTCTTATCGCTAATATTAAACGAAAAACACTCTTCAAATCAACTTGACAATGTAGGATATAGTTATATTATTCCAAACTATTCTTGTAAAAAAAAAATACATTTATAACAGTATTACAATCGTGGTGTATTATAAAGTATACTTAAGTGAACTATGCACTTCTTCCGTATTAACTAAGTTATATCCTCAAATATAAGGTAATCTTGATAATCAAGATAAAAATAATATAAGGTAATCAAGATAAAAATCTTGTCGTTATAAAAATATTATTAATATTAAAGCTTATATAAAGTGCAGCCTATTTAATGTTAAAGCTGTATAAAAAGCAGTCTAAAATATGAAATGATATTGGTCACTTAAACAGTAAAAAATATATATTTCTAAAAAAAATATATATATATATATATGTGTGTGTTATGTTTGAAATACTTCTTTTTCTTCAAGAATATAAATTCGTTAAATCATTTGATAATCTTTCTACTAATTTCTTCTTTCTCAGATTTATTGATGATCTTTATAGGTTATTAACACTGATTTTGAAATTATAGCTAAGCAAATTTATCCAAGTGATTTATTCTTAACAAAACTAATATTTGATTTCTTTTAGCAAATTTTCTGGAATTATTCCTTAAAATTAATGAAGATAGGAAAACTACATTTAAACGGTTTGACAAAAATAAAACATTTTAATTTTTCAATTAAAAAGAGCATCGATTTTAATTCCATTTTAGCCAATAAGGTTTTTACTAATATCATTCTCAATGAGATTTTTAGGTTTTACAGGAATCACTCTAATTATGAAGAGTGTTTAAAACAGACTGATAAATTTAAAACAGATCTAATTAATAACAATTTTCCTTATTCATTCCTTCAATTTCATTTTAGTAAAATTTTAAAGCATTTAGAACATTAATTTATTTTTTCTGATTATAAGATTAGCTCTGATTTAATTTTTAGGTAGGAATTAATTATTATAACCTATTCCTTAGAGCCACTGGACAGAATAGTTTGGATTTATGACCTTTCATACGGTACTTACAGGATCAATAAATTTATAAAGTAAACTTCTAAATTTTCACCTTCATATAATTATTTTAATTGTCCAGTGTAATAAAGAGTTTTTTTTTTTAATAAGTATGACAGACCTATAAATGGACATTCCCGATGAATACTGGTAATTCGTGTGTACTTTACTATTATGAAAGAATGTATGAAATATTAATTTACTCACGAATATTACCAATTTGAATGGTTTTTTTTTCTTTCTAATGATTTTACAAATACCTTTTTATTGTTTTTATTAACTCCTTTATCTATTATGGTTTTGTTGGTTAAATTTTCTAATTATTATGAAATAGTTTTCTCATAGATGGCAGCACTGAAATGTATTTTGCTTTATATATTTTTTTACCAATTATTTTTGACGATAAAGCTAAAAGCTCTTTCAATATTTTTTTCCTTAACAATTCTTGTTAGCTGTTAAATTAGTATATCTAATTTTAAACGCGTTAATTTTATTTTAGTTCATATTGGTAAGTTTGTTTCTGCTTTTCTCCTTTTACATTAAACTCAATTAAAATTACAGGTTTTAAAATTTTTTAGAGGCATAAAAGCATTTCAAAGACTGATTTTTATCTTAGGATAATTATTCTTTATTTTGAAATATCTCTTTTACTTGCTTTCGTAAAGAAATACGTCCTCGTGAGAACTTTAACGTTTTTCTATCAATTGTTCTATTATTTTTCTAATTATATATATATATATATATATATATATATATATATATATATATATATATATATATATATATGTAATAACAGAGCTTCATCTCTATTATCAGTGGTGTATTTAGCTTTAATAATGCAGTCGTAAGCCATGTTACACACAAAAAATCTTTATTAATGGTAGTAGGCTGGTATCGATAACACTTCACATCCACACTCCGCAAGGGAGGGGGTGGACAAGACTTTGGACAATTCCGGAACAACTTTTCAGGATCACAACATGATGGAAAAGCCATGCGAAAAGCATTGCTCTCGCTTTTATACTAACACAGATTTGAGTAAACAGGCACAGTCGTTGACATTCTTGTATCCTTACGCATTAAGGAAAATCATTTCATGCTTCCTTATATGGAAGTGAAAGGGGGAGAGATTCTATAAATAACTCAATCGTATGTTTATCAGCCTTGACTTCCCAAAATAGAATCTCTCTACGCTTATTCTTTAACAAAGACATTTTATTAAAACGAAAGAGATTTAATTCTTTTATTAATACAAAAGTATTATAATTTTTGTATTACATATATATATATAGCATTTAGACGGTGAAATCGAACTTTAACTGACAAAACACAACGAAAATAACAAATTTCATTAATTTTACCTTTTATTTAAATTTATATAGTTATTAGGTAATACTTAACGAATTATTTATTATACGTCATTGTATTGATATATCTTCCCTACTTCAAGATTAAGGCTTATTTATATAATAGTACTATGAGAACAGGGATGAAGGATGTAGTCTGTGAACAGCTAAGGGTATTTGAATTCAAATCTATATTAAAGCGAAGGAATATATGGTTACAGTTAAATGTAATGCTAGCTAATGAGCAAAGTTGCAATTGCATATATTTTATGTTGCTGTTTCTCTTATTAAAAGATATCCCGAATCTAGTCAAGCCCTAACAAAAGAAAAATATTAAATTATGTATTAAGGAGAAAATTTCTTATAATTCTGAAAAGTATTTTGTTGTAAAAAAATCATGCAGGTTGTTGGTCGCCCTAATTGAATATATATTTCTTGTCAAATATGAATTTTAAATAAAATATTCATATTAGGGATCGCAAATCAAGACTTTTGTGAGAAAAAAACGAAAACGATTTCGAAATTTAAAGGGGATTGATTTTGCCTAAGTAGAAGAAAAAGAGATTTTATCTCCTACGAGGATAAAACATCAAAACCTGTTTAATTGCCTAACGAAAACAGAAAAGTTGGAAGGTGAATATTAGAAACACTTGCAAATTTTACCATGCGTCTAAGCAGATTTTGTGGTTTTCCATCGCTTTCCTCACTAGTTATTTAGCAGATTTAAAAAGCGCTTCTGTTTTTTTTAATTATTTAAGTATTAATTTGCAGTATATCAAGGGTGTGTTTTTTTCCCCAGATTCTTAAAATTTTCATTAACTGCAGTGGTTACTGAAAACCATATGTAGCAGGTTCAACTGGTCCCACAGTGGATTGATAGTTAAGACACGGTTCCCAGCAGATCACCGAAGTCAAGCATCACTGGCTGCGGTCAGTGTGCGGGTGGGTGACCACTTGGATCAGTTTGCGTAGGGACCGAGGGTGTGCGGTATGGGTCCTCGTTATACTGTTCTACCGTAAAGTGCTCGACTTTGTTTGCAGGTTGTCGGGCTTATCGAAACGGGGGTGCCATCCCCTCTGCAGAGGATCACACTTGCGATCGCATGTCTTCGGATCATCCTCAGGGATGCTTCCCAGACCGTCGCCAATAGCTCATTGTGCAGCTCTAGTGCAACGTAAATGAACTACAGCAGCAGCACGTATGTTTGTAAATATGGTATATATCTTTTTCTATTCAATATTTTATTTATTATTATAACATTTTAATTACTTTCTTTTATTATTTAATACCTAGAAATCAAAATTTTAATGGAGAAGTTTTTAAAAATTTTTTTTTAATCATTAACCTTTTATTTAATAATTTACTTTTCAAAATTCATTTATTGTCACTTTCTATGATATATATACTTATAAAAAAAAAATTCTTCTTTAAACAATATTCAAATGAATATTTCTGTATATATGAAAAACAAAACTTTAACCCCCTTTCTTTTGAAATTTTAAATAATTGCCACTGATCATGCACGGGATCGAGTTTGGCTGTATTAGTGGCCAGACGCGGATTTACTAACCTAGGTACGTATCCGCGTCTGGAAGGAAAGAAAAAAAAGAAAGCAGCAGCACGCTCAACTGAGGCTTAAATTTAAAGATTCTAAACAAACAAGCAATTAATCCCATTCCAAATATTGTATTTAAGGTAGGTGCTTATCGCACTAGAGCTGCGCAATGGACTATTCACGATGATCTGGGAAACATACCTGAGGATAATCCGAAGGCATGCCATCTTAATTTTGATAATCTGCAGAGGGGATGACTCCCCTGCTTTGGTAACCCGACGAACTGCGAGCAAAGTCGAGCACTTTACGGCAGAACAGTTTAACGACGACAGATACTGCGCACCCTCGGTCCCTACGCAGATTTATCAAAGTGATCACCCACCCGCTTACTAATCGCAGCCAGTGATGCATGTCTTCGGTGTTCTACTGGGAACCGTGTCTCGCAGTTAAACGTAATTATTAGTACTATTTCGTGAATACATTATTTTAGTGAGTTAAAATTTTAAAAAATACGCATTCTCACACAGTCAAAATCTCGAAAGTGTATCATCTGACACAGTCAAAATCTCGAAAGTGTATCATCTCACACAGTCAAAATCTCGAAAGGGTATCATCTCACACAGTCAAAATCTCGAAAGGGTATCATCTCACACAGTCAAAATCTCGAAAGTGTATCATCTCACACAGTCAAAATCTCGAAAGGGTATCATCTCACACAGTCAAAATCTCGAAAGTGTATCATCTCATACAAAAAAAATCTCACAAATAAACAAATCTCGCCAGCACACTATTTCAAAAAATCTAAATTTTTACAAGTCTATTATTATTTTCGTGTAACGTCAATAAGAAAAGAGCGGATATTTTCTATTTTTGTAATAGTTAATTGTCTTATAAATTAATTTAATCATATATAAATAATTAATTATAATTTTTATTATTTATAAATTATTAATTATCAAAATTATTATTATTTATAAATCATTAATTATCAAAATTATTATTATTTATAAATTTTTAATTGTATATAAATTATTAATTATTTATTAATTAACAAAATTATTATTATTATTATTTATAAATTATTAATTATCAAAATTATTATTATTTATAAATTTTTAAATGTATATAAATTATTAATTATTTATAAATTACTAATTATATATAAATTATTAATAAACTTTATTATTAAATTTTTTTAGTTCTCCTATTTATAACAAAATTTTAGATCACAATAAAATTAATATGCCATTTTTGCATGTCAGTCATTTAGTTTACCGAAATATAACAGCCTCAATTAAATTATTGTTTTTTAAAAAAAAATATTAGTTCAAAAATATTATTTTTTTTTAGAAGAAGTTAAGTTAAATTTGGTATACAAATTAGACTTATTTTTATATATAGGATATTCGTTTCCTGATATGCAACAATTCTCTAAATCCCAAAATAAATATTCGAACTTTAGTCATTTCAGAAATATCTCTTTGTAAAAATTTAGAACTTATTTGAAAAATATTTAAAATATTAAAGATAAATTTTACGGATTATTGTACGGATTATTGGAATAATTATGTTCTAGCTTTATAATTTTAACTAATTTCACGAATAAATTTTACTTTCCATTTTTTTTTTTTTTTTTTCAATCTGCTTTATAATTTAGAGCAGACGTTAAAGTTATTTTCTGTCCAAAAGTGTGAGTGGCGCTGTATTTCTAATTTCAATAGAACTTTTTTTTCGATAAGTCATGAAGTTGACGCGAGCTTCTATGGCGGCTTGGGCAAACCATCAAAATTACGCCCGTTAAAAATTAGTAAGCTTTATCCGTAGTTGAGTCTTTGTGGCACAAAGGTTTAAAAATATGAGTTTCAAAATTTATTCTCATCATTTTACCCCTTATTTTTAGCAGCTAATTACTGGCAAAGACTTTTATAAATAAAAAAATGAAGAGAGTTTCTTTTGAAAAGATCTAGATTTTTAAAAGACCCTATCTATCATTTTCTTCAAGAGGAAAATATCTCTTACAACACGACAATTTCACTTCAAAAAATATCTATTTTTAAGCTCGTCATTCTAAATTAGTCTTAAGTTCTAAACGAAGAAAAAAAATTTTAATTATAAAATAATAATTTCACTCCCTCCAAAACTGTCTTAAAAAATCTTTTTTTTTTCTTCCTGAAATCATTTATTTTTCAGATTTTTGGCAACGTCGCTTACCCATAGGTTCTAAAGTAAAATGCTTATTTTACATGCTTATTTAATGTCCAGAATCTTACATGTTTAATGGTGTTTATTTCATTTTCTCTAAATAATTGCTAATCGCTGTTGATAGTATATTTCGAAATATATACCCACAAGTAGAGTAAAATTAGGCACATTTTTTTGCAAACAGCTAGTGGCCAGTTACAGCATTTTTAAAAGTTGTCACTTTTTTTAAAAAAAATATTTCTCATAATATGGTTAACATACAGGGTTCATTTCTAAGATGAAGAAATTTTCCCTGACCTCTTTATGTAGGTTTATGTAAAATTTTAGTAATGCATATTCACATAACATTTTTAACTAATAAGTAGGGGTATTGGTTATTGTCGTTGCCGTGGTGCAATTGTTCTTGTTTTCTAGTGGCGCCATCTATGGCCAAGAATTTGACTTCAGCCACACCCACACGTCACACCTTTTTATGGTAAGGACCTATTCCTACATCCACAGATTTAGTCATCCACATATTGCAATTTTGACCAGAACTAGAGAACGATCCATCTCCAACTCAGTACCTCCAGAGGTATAATTTGTTAAGGGAGCTTGGAGGACTTTGTGATCCGACAGATTTAACGTGCACCAGTCACCATTTGCTTCACCTGGAATCTTCGGCCGGCTGGATTCGTACTCCCATCCCGTCGGGGCATTATTTAAGATAGGTTTTTGCTTGGACTGGCGAGAGAAAGGGAATCGGGGCAAAAAGAATGCACTATTTTTTATTTCCATAGCAGCAGACGGCTTCAGACTTCGTAGTGAGGGGAGTTCTTTCTATAGAAGAACTATAAACGGATCAATGATCAGAGTCCCCCTGTCATAATGTAATGCCATGAACATAATGTAACAATAATTTGTTATTTACAAAAAAAAAAATTTTTAAGAGTTATTTTAGACTCTATTAAAAGTCCGCATAGTAAATAAAGTAATTTCATAAGATAAAAAAAAATTACTAAAAAAAAATTTTTAAATATTAAATTATTGGTCAGTAATAATTTTCATTAAAACAGCAGTATGATTAGAAGTCTTTTTGAATTGATTAAAAAAGTTTTTAAGGGGACGTAGAAAAAAATTTGTCTTGTAAAGCTGGCAGTGAGTCAAAAAGATTAAAAACCTATGCTATATTTGATCCTGGTGTTCCTTTGTCTTCAGGGTTGGGTTCAAAATTACAAGGCTACGGAGTGGTAACTCAAAAAATTCATAACACAAAAAATTCATAACACAAAAATGTAGTCGACTATTTAACATTAGTTATAAAATAAATTACTTTCAAATATTTTCGGCCATAAATTAAAAAAAAAAAACAGTTCAAACTCGAATAAAATCTGATTAACAAGTTCAGATCCCCTGGAATTTTCAACCAGCGTAATATAACTTACATGTTCTTTGGAAGATTACAGCTTTTTTGTAATAAAAATAATATGCGAAGGAGGCCGATGGCGATCGTAAATTTTGCCCTAAATTCCCACGTTCGCAAAAATACTTTTAATGGTGATGTTATTTCTAATTCTAAATAATAAGTTGAAAAAATAACATACATTAATTAAACTCACTCTTTGCTATTTTTATTCTCCATTAAAAACTGTCAGGTATACTATCCATAAAGTTAATGATATGCAATATATGTGAACAGTAAATAAAAATAATGAAATGAGCGCGGTTAAAAAAATAATGTTTTCTGAAATTTTATTTGAAATAATATGCAAAACCATTTCAGGGCGAAATTACGTACTCGAATGACTATTTCAATAAAAAATAGAGCTTAGTAAAAAAAAAAATCATATTTCAGAGCGAAAATAAAACGATATAAAAAATTAAATGAAGGCATAAAATAATGATAATCTTTTTTCTAGACATACATTCATTAATCTTTCAAAGAAGACGAAGTTGACAAAATTCGTTATAAATTTGCTTTTAACGATTATTACCTAGATTATTTACAACCGTAAATGTAAATCAGGTTGAGTAATTTAAATCGAAATTTCTATTTCCTAAACTAAAAAATTTTTCCGCATTCTTTTTTCCTAAAGAAATGCAATTAAAAAAGAAATGAACAGTGAGCTGATTTATTCAGAAATGATTATAAAATAAAATGGTAGTTAAACTTAAAAATTCATGATAAAAATACATTTTTTTAATGCCGTTTCTTTTAATTAGACAGTTCTCAAAAGGTGGGGGCATAACACTGATCTAAATTTTAAATTCTGACAACAATTAAATTCAAATTTAATTCGCAATAAAAGTTTTACAGCAAATTTATAATTCTGTATAGTGACAGAAATTAAGATTATTTGGGTTCCTACAATTCGAGGCGATATGAAGTGATTATGTGCCAGAACCTTATAATTTAAATCAGATTTAATTGGGTACCTATAAGCGACGTCACGCGTGTGTGTCGAACTTGATTGGTTCCTGAATCGACAAATGCCACGATTCATCTGTGATGGCCTCACTTGCAAATAACGAGTTATAGTAAAAAATTTCGATTGAAACCTTAATTTTTGGACCAAAATTGCGCATTCTAGACGTTTAAAGTGTTTAAAATTGAACCGTGATGGCTCAGAGTGTTCACCTTTCAATGAGGTGAACCGGGTTCGAACCCCAGCGATGAATGGTTGAAACAAATTTCGCATCCGGCTTGCACTGACCATAGTGCTGACGTAAAATATCCTCAGTGGCAGACGGATCATGGGTTGGAGTTCCCTTGCCGTCAGGCTAACCTTGGGAGGTTTTTCTCTCCATGTGAAGCAAATGCGGCTTAGTTTCATCAAAAATTCCTCCTCGAAAGCAAATTTCTCCCAATACTTGATACAGGAGTTTTGTCTTCTGGATTAGGTTCAAAATTACAAGACTACGGAGTTGAACATTAGTAGTCGTGAACCCAAAAAATTGGGTCGTCGGTAATAAAATGCTTAAAATAAGAAAAGGATATAAATTTAAAATAGGACGGTTACTTGATATTAAACTACTGGGGAAAAAATTTTGAAAAAGTAAATTAGTGTTTTGATGCACTCCAAAAAAACGTTTCGAAGGATGCTCTCGATTAGAGTAAATACAGCATCGGTTTATTTGAAGAAATTGAATTAAGATGATTTAAATCATATTTAGGATTTAATCTCTCCGTCGACTCAACACCTTCCGGTAGAGCGAAGGCCTCGTTACGGACGGATCACTTTTGTAGTTTGACGTAACAAAAATAAACTGCGCAGAGGAGGAAAAAAATGTTTTTTTTTAACGTTTGGACCACTAAATTACGCAGTGGGGTAAATAAGAAAGATGTCACCTCATTTGGACCACTTAACTGCGCAGTGGGTGAAAAATAAGATTGGCGTCACATCGTTTGAAGACTAAGCTTTGTTGTGGGGTGAATAAGAAATATCGTTTGGATCCTAAAATACGCGATGAGGGGGAAATAAGAAAGATGTCAGGACGTTTTTAAAAAAAACTTTTTAAAAATGGTTGTCAGGATACTAAACTACGCAGTAGGGAAAATTAAGAACAATGTCACGCCATAATAAATATAAAGTTAGAAAATTTTTTAAACAATCGGAACTTCTAAAAATAAATCTTGAATAATACATGAACTTTTCATTTTAAATTTCAATCAATATGCACACCCAAGTACTATTTATTTTATCGTGGTTTCGGATTCTAATTTCTTACACCTATAGCGTAATTCTTGCACGACTAAGTTATATTAAGGTCTGTTTCAGTGTTATTACTGGATTGGAAATTTTTTTTTTTTCGATATTTAACTCGGGATTATTAATAAACCAATCTCGGTTTTGTAAAGATCGTCGTTAATTTCGCTCCCTAGGTTTCAAGTTATTTGATGTGAGTGTCGTGTCATCTGCTAAACTAATGACTTAAACATTTAATTTTAAGTTAAATATGTCTAATAAATAAAAATAAGAAATACTGGAGGATATTGAAAAATTTAAAGGATTTTCATGTTCTTAATGATTAAATGAATTATTACTATTAATATTCTTATGTATAAAAGGTGTATTTGTTTACTTCTTCTTTCAACAAAATTATATGCAATATTAACACGCGCTATTCTATAGGGGCGAAACGTTACAATTTCATATTCTTAATGATTAAATTTTTCATAATTAGTAATATCCTTATCTATACAAGGTGAAGGTGTATTTGTTTACTTCCTCTTTTAACAAGATTGTAAACAAAATTAACGCAAACTATTCTATAGTGACAGAACGTTACAATTTCGGCGGAATTTCTCGCCATTTTGGCGATTTTAAAAAAGTGGTACATTACTTTTTAAAAATTATAAGCTGTTTTTTAGTTCTAAAACCCGGATGTTTTACGGTAAAATTATAAGATTAAAAATTAAAGCTGTGCATCGAGAGTAACGCACTTTTACAGTGACTTTTTTTCTTTTTTAATTTTGCTTGGCGAAGCAAATACGAGTATCGTTCTAGTATGTGATTAACTTTACGGGTCAATAGATGGCGCCAATAAGATTGTTGTTTTTATACGTTTTTTTTTCCCTTCTGCCATTTTATCACTGGCTCAGAATAAAATCAAGTAAATTTTATCTTGCTGAACTTAGTATTGATCGTATATAAAAAAAAAAGAGTACTTTTCTAACTATGTTACGTGAAATTCGAGAAGCATAGACGCAAATCGTTGATTAAATAAAATAATTGTTTATATTTTATTTTATTAAATTTTTTGTTTTTTAATATAAATTATATTTTTAATATTTAATAATTGTTTAAATTTAATTTTTTACTAAATTGATTATATTATTTAATTCAAATTATGCTATTTCAAAACTTTTTATAAAATTTTAGTGGCGCCACCTATTGATCCGTTGAGTAAGTACAACAAACATTACAAAACATGTCACATTTATTCAGTTGATACCTATAAAATGAATAAATGCTAACTGTACAAATCGATAAGTTTTTTCTTCAAGTGTTCTTCGTCCTCAAAAGGATTCAGACCACATTCCTTCAACAATAGATAACCCTTCAATTTGATATCAAGATTGAGTGATTGTACACCATTAGGCAGCTGAAAATTCATGCCGAGTCTATGGCGAACGGCACACCTGGACAAGTGTCGTAAACTCCTTGGCGAGTCCAAAGGGCTGCCATCTTTTAAAACAATAGCTTTGTACCACTGCCAGGTTTCCTTAGTTGTTTCTGGATTCTCATAGAATGATTTTAAAAGATATTCTTTATATCGTGGGGTAGTTTGGATGAAATTCAGCAAACCATGAATTAAGTTACCAAACACAGCAGCCCTTGGAGGTACCCTGCCAACTAAGGGTATATATTCGTTTAATAAGTTCATAAACTTATTCAAACAGGCGGCCATTTTTTCTTGTGTTTGCAAAGGATCCGGGATGGACGCCCATAATACCTTCAGTGTATATTCTGCTTCCTTTCGAGAATTTTCGTTGTTTTTCGATCTTAGGAACAGACAGAATGTTTGGGTACTTCGTAACATACTCAGTGGGTCGATCTGCTGTTCACATCCTTGTTCTTCCGATTGTCTGAAAATATTAACAACAATAATGTATGAATAAATCTAAATATAATAAATATAACGAATTTTTCCAACCAATTGTCTGAAAATATTAAAGACAATAAATATTAAGATCTAATGAATATTAATTTATAATTAAAAAGTTAACTTAATTCTAACTTAACAAGAAACAAGTAATGCATATATATATATAAAATTAAAGTCAATTCCTATTTAGGTTTGCAAAGAAAAATGTTATTTTAGTTACTTTTTAATTAATAATTAAAAAATTTTCCCCCATATAAAACTATAATTAATTAAATTTTATTTATGAAATTTGATAATAGTTGAAAATATTTGATTTAATATTTGTGTTAACATCAAGTATCATCCACTACAAGTTTTAAAAAATGCATTTGAACTTGAGTGGATGAATAAAAAGCAATTTATAAACGATTGAAAATTTAATTAAGATATATAAATATATATAGGGAGAGTGTGAACTAATAGTAGGAATTGGAAAAAAGAAAAAAAGGGAGAGTGGTATCAGACAACTATAAAAGTATAAATTTGGTGACCTTCCCGCACATGCTATCATATAGGTTCTTCATTGAATTTATCTGACACAGCGAATATAAAGTAATTAAATATTTAAATGTGCGTAATAAATAGAGCCCCGATTTTGATGACCTAAAAAATCTCAACTAATGCCCTTAAAAAGTGCGAAAAATGCCCTTAAAAATGCGAAAATTGCGCTAAAAATGCCTTATGACATACATGACTTAAATAAAGTAAATGTTTTACTCTTTAAAATTATTATGAGGCATTTCAAAAAATATAAATCAATGCAATACTTGTTCTACGTTCATTAAAGTTTGAAAAATATGTTTTATATCCTAAAATAACAAAAAAAGGAAAATGTTTTGACTCCAAAACATTTTCATTTTGTATAGAAACTTTAATGAATATAACCACTTCCTTCTCATAATATTACTAAATATCAGAATTACATTGGATTATTAAATGATTTTTGATATTTTGAAATGTAAACGAGCGTCTCTTGTCTGAAAGTAAATTTTTATGCCTGGAAAAGCTTCTCGCAACGTCTACTGATGTTATTGGTGCGTACTTGAAAAAGACGATCTCACTTACTGACAATTCTTCAATTTGAAAAGATGTTGCTTCACCTGTTTATATCTTAGAGATTTTCTTTATTGTTTGGAAGCCAGTTTTCTTCTCCAAAACTTCGTTCAATTTAGCTGCTACACTTTGTGCTATCTTTCCCCTTGCTTTTTGCAACACTTGACTCACTACGTCAATATAATTTATTGCATCGTAAAGTTCCAATTCTTGTTTCTCCAAGCTTGTAATTGTCGAGGACACAATAGCAAAGTTAGACTTGATAAATGATAAGTTTCCTTCGATTTTATTAGAGGCCAACACGTTTTGCGCTATCTTAATTGATGCAGAATCATGACAAATTATAAGACAAACCTTGCATTTTATGTAATAAAATAATAAAAATTTGAAAAAATTAACAAAAAACTTTAAAAATGCAAAATACGCCCCAAAATTTAAAAAAAATGCCCTATAAATCTAAAAAAATGCTCTAAAGGACAAAAAATGTCCAAAAATGCAAAAAAATGCAAATGTCATCAAAATCCGGGCTTTAGTAATACATAATTTTTTTTGTTCAAATAGAGCTATAAGTTAGAAATTATCACTGATGTTATTTTTAAAATATGTGCAAAACTGAATCGCTTATAGTAAAATTCAAAACAATGACTAACGCTTAACCAATCAGAAAATTCCATCTCGTTTTTCGCTCATCGCTATTTAATTAATATTTGAAAAAACTGTTTTTCCATCAAGGGTCATCCACAGCAAGTTTAAAAAAATGTATTTGAACTTGAGTGGATGAATGAAAATCATTTTATTAACGATTGAAAATTTGAATAAGATATATGGGCAGTGTGAACTAACAGTAGTAATTGAAAAAAAAAAAAAAAAAAAAAAGGTTCGTTTAACAAGTGTATTTTAAATATTTTTTTATTATCTAAATCGAATTTTATTTTCATTTACAAACTATATTTTTGCAAATTAATAGGATACTCAACCCCTCGGGGTAAAATCCGAGTGTGCGTTACACACTTGACAGGATTTTGAAAAATGTTGCTAACGCTGAAATGATGCGTTGACGCTTGTTTCCAAATTCTAAAATGAAAATAAGAAATGGCTAAAAAGCAAAAACCCACCGAATCTCGCCAAATCTATAACTAAAATTCCAAACATCGCCAAAACTACCGTGTAATGTATACTAGGATTAAGCCTGAAACCTTACATTGAATTCAATTCTAAATCAAATTTCTCTTCTTTTCATAAGTACACATCTCTAAATTTCAGTATTCTGACATGCAACAGGTTCAGGTCTTTGAATTTAGAGAAACATAATTTAACTTAAAAGAAAACAAGATTTTACTTAAAATATTGAATAATGAAATAGCGTTTAATTGCTAAGATCTATGCTGATGCTGGAAATGAAATTTCGTTTATTTTATAACAACGTACGCATGAGCGTTTTATATAATATAGATGTTAGTTGAGAAGCAAAAATAGCATTTCGGAAATACCAAATTCCTATTTACAATGAAAGAAATGGAATTTCAGAGGTAATTATTATTTTTAATAATTATTAAAATGAATTAAAATATGAGTTTCTTATGAATTTTCCATTGTACAAGCATTAATAGCATGAAAGTATGGAAATCTCGCCAAACTAGGTTTCTGGAAGATATTTCGGGAAGATAAGTTGCAACCTCACAGAGCGTCTATTTTGATTATTTTTTATTTTGTTTTATTAAAAATACTTTAACAAATATGTAATAATTTGAATTGTTTTTTTAATAATAAAGAAACAATGTTGATTCAAATTATAATCACCAACTTGGCGAGATTTCAAAAAGTCGCCAAGAGGTGGGCTATTCCAGTATTTTACCGCAATACAGTAATATATAGAGATTCTATTAGAATAGCGCGCATAATTTCTTATTCTACATAATTGTTTTAATTTGGGAATTAAAACAATTATGTAGAAATTCATAATAATAATTGCGGAATTGCGATCGAAAACCGCGTAGACTTGCGATGAAATCGGTGCAAAATCGAACTAACGTGGCCAGAAATCGATAGTCATATGCGGGATTTGAGAATCATGTGTCTTAATAGTTTCGTAGTAAAAAATATCGAGATTTTAAAATTAAGTAGCCAAACATAGGTACCGAAATAAAAGTGGTTCGGAAGACAACATGAGTTAATGAGGAAATCGAATAAACAACTTCCTTCTTAGACTCATTGAATGGGGTAGAGTCATCAAAGAACGGAGTAATCAATGAATATGAAAAATCAATAAATTAGCGAATCAATGAAAAGCGATACTGTAAGTTACAACATTGAATGAGAGAATGAATAAATCAACGAGTGAATGAGTGAACCGTGAAATAAGCATGTCAACGAATTACTAAATCAATGAAAGTGTGATTTAATGGATCAATAAATCATCGAACCACTGAAATGGCTTATCAACAAATAAATTATTTTCAGACCTGTTGATTCCCTTATTGTTATTAATTCACTGTTATATTGATGTTTCTTATTCACTGATTCAATTTTATTTATCGATTACTTGCAAATTTGTTTATTCGTTTAATCATTGATTCCCTGATTCACTAAATAATCAATTATTTGAATGCACTGATTAATTGATCCGCTTATAACTAATCACTATTAATCTAAATAAAGCAAAACAAAACCTCTAATTTTCAATTTAACATTTTTAAGACGGGAGTTGTGAGCCTTAGAGTCTGCACTCCTTTTTAGCAAACTTTTTATTAAATCTTCAAATTGCTAATTTATAAATTATTTTAATTGTTCATTTGTTTTTACCTGATTTATTGATTTGTGCATTCACCAATTCGCTTATTTATTAGCTCATTGATCCTTATTCCTTTATTGTAGCTTTCCAATTAAGGAATTAGCGATATATTACTTTTAAATAGCGTCACAATTATAATTATAATTTAATAATTATAATTTTATTATAGTGTCCCAATTTAAGAATTAAAGCAATGTTAGCTTTTATTCCTTACTTCGGAATCTACAGATTTATTGACTAAGGCAGTGTAAATTTGCTCCTTCAGCGATTCATTGATTCGTTCCAATCCGAGTTACTGAATCATTGATTCGCTACTTTATTCATCGATTCGCTTAATTATTTTATTCTTCACCTGAAGAGGGCTTTAGGTGTAGTATGTACGCATTTTCTCTGAAAACTAATTATAAAAAATGCAGAAATAATTTTTTTTAATTTGAGTCTTTCCTAACCACCGTATAAAAAAAAAAAATCGAAAATATAGTTAAGAATGTGAAACTAAGGATGCTCGCAGAAACTAAGGATTTGGATAAAAACGGATTTCGATCATTTACGGGAATATCTCAATTTAGGCAGTTGAGGCGGTAGACAAAAATTATTTTATGGAATACACGTTTCAGGCGGTGATTTCATACAAGGTGATACAAACTTGTTTGATTTTTAAATAAATTTCAAAACACAATTAAAATAAGCTCAAGTGTAATGCACCTTAATATTTTATATTTAAATATTCTTTTAGTATCTTGGAATACGTTTTCCTTTGCTTTAAAAAAGAGTTATTTTTTCCTTACAATAGATTAAGTATAAAGTAGGGAAAGCTTCATCACTGTATGGAATATGAATTATTAATAACAGGGTTATGCACCGTTCGTATTATGCACCACTCATTGTTAATAATAATAATGATAATAATCTCCCATTTACCGTGATAACAAAACACGAAGCGTTCGTCGTGTCAGTGTCCAGTATTTCCTACACAGATGTTTTTTTTTTTTTTTTTTTTTTTCAAGTTTAAGTACCCTTACCCTATACTAAGTACCATTACTCGGTACTCCTTATAGTGATGTTTTTTCAGGTTAAGTATCATTTCTTAGCATTCACTTCGCCGCGATATAGTAAAATTTATTTAAGATAAAGAACCATTACTTGGTATTCTTTACACTGATTTTTTTTATTTTTAAGTAGCATTTCCTGGCTTACACCTGGCCGTGGTATTCACTAAACTGATGTTTTTTGAATGATGGTAAATTGTCTTCACCTGCTATTCCATACACTGATTTCTTTCTTAATGCACCACAGTCAAGCACTGTTATAATAATAACCATCGATTAGTAATAATTACCAAATTAGCTCATAAAAGTTAAATTACTTTGTGTTTCTAGAAAGAAAAAAAAAGAGATATTGAATAAAAACGTTTTTATTGTTCGGTCGTTAACTTTATATAAAAAAAATTTATATTAAAGAGTTCGCGTTTACAGTCTAAGCTATCGACCATCACCGCCTCATTTTCCTGTACGTACCACATTAAATAGGAACGCTTCGAACGGTAGTAAACCACGGAAACATAAGAATCTTAACAATATAAATTGAAAAAACCTAGTAATAAATAAACAGAACAATACGGACAAGATAATTGTAAGAATGTAAAAATATGTCAAACAGAATAATAATAAACAGGAAACCGATTTTTTTTCTCTCGTCATTATACAAATAATTCAAAAAAATTAAAGTAATTACCATATGAATATAAAGTAAAGCATCTAACTTCTACAAAACAAAATGTAACTCTTAAAAAAAATTACTAAAAAAAAAAAAAGAATAAGAATCTTAACAATATAAATTGAAAAAACCTAGTAATAAATAAACAGAACAATACGAACAAGATAATTGTAAGAATGTAAAAATATGTCAAACAGAATAATAATAAACAGGAAATCGATTTTTTTTTCTCTCGTCATTTTACAAATAATTCAAAAAAATTAAAGTAATTACCATATGAATATAAAACTTCTACAAAAAAAATTTAACTCGTAAAAAAAATTACTTGAAAAAAAACAAAAAAAAAACAGTATGTGTGATAAGCAATCTTTTATCCTATATTTCAACATGTTTTACTAACGAACTCGACTTCTAAAAAAAAAGCACATCATTAGTACATATTTCTAGCCAAATTTCTGTTTTTGGCGATCGAAACTTTAATTTCAGTTATATTTTCAGGGTTATCTATTGAGATTTTTTCGAAAAATGACAGTTTACAGTGCCGGTGTAGTGCAAGTATATTTTCTATTCAAAAATATATTTTTATGTTTGTGCTAAGGAGACTTGCTTTGCCTTTGGTAAAAAAAAAAAAAAAAACTTGTTAAATGATTATGATATCATTTGTATGGTTATTTCTACCTTTAAAACAGAAAAAAAAAAAAAAAACAAAAAAAAAAATCTTTCTGTTTAAAATCAAAAGATTTTTTTTTCCTGAGGAAGCACATTTTAATTTTTTTCATCTGCTTTTGAAGAAAACAGATAAATAAAAATAAAAAATTTGCAATACTTAATTAAATTGGGGAAAGAAAACGTTTAATTCAGTTTAATATTCAAGAAGAAAGGGAAAATAATTTTTTTTCCGAACTCTTGTTTTTAAAGAAAAAAATTGTAAATAAGTAAATAAATCATACTATAATGTAATCTCACTCCGCCATTTTTTGATTTTAGGCTAAATTTTTTATATTAGTTTTCTCAATTATTTTTTTTTTAAAATTATGCTGATATTTTTACTCTAAAGTAAAATACTTTTGAAAAATAGGCGATATAAATGCTGCGTTATCTAAGATTGGGAGAAATAGCACCTATTATTTGTTGCACCGTAATCACTGCCCTTAATATGTATTTTTTGAACTCTTGTTTAAAAAAAAAAAAAATTTAAAAAATAAATAAATGTAAAAAAAAAGAAAAAAAAAGAGTTAAAGACGAATACACATTAGAGGTCGAAGCTTGAAAATTAAAATATCATCAAAATCTGAATAGTCTTTTTCAAGGAAAGGAAAATTAAAAGCATCAAAACCTGTTTGATTACCGGGGGGGAAAATCAAGCAGGGCGAAAGCCACTGACGATAACGGCACTACACAGTAACATGTTAGTGCCTACAAGAAAAATAAAATACTGTGTGCCAAAGAAACTAACAAATAAATAAATACGGACCACCCTGATTAACTTTTGATCTAATAATCGGATCTTCACGTTCTAGGATTCATTCTTAATGGTTCGAGAAGATGACCTCAGATGTGCTAAAAATAAGTGCGGACAATATTTTAAATTGTGAAGTCAGACACAAAAGCGTACTTTCTCTGAATAAACATACCTTTTTTTAAACGTTTTCAGATTTCTGACCACCAAAATTTCAATCCTTTTACAGATTTTTTATTTTTTTTGCTCTGTAAACTACAAGTGAAAATATATTTTTGTGTGTTTTTTTTTTTTTTTTAATTAAAAAAAAAGTCTAATAGTTATTTTAAAAAAATCTATTTGATTATCGAAATTATATTTGTACTAAAATATAAAATCCAAAAAAGTAGTTACATTTTGTTTCATTCATATTCAAAAACTTTATTTTATTTTATTTTATAACCGTCGTTGAACAGCCGACCCAATTTCATGGGTTTACGACTGCTAATGTTCAACTCCGTAGCCTTGTAATTTTGAACTAATCCAGAAGACAAGGAAACTCCTGGATCAGTACCCCCAGAGGTTTTGATTTGTTATGGGAACTTGGAGGACTTTGAGACTCAACAGATTTAACGTGCATCAGTCACCATTTACTACACGGGGAGTCTTCGGCCGACGAGGATCGAACCCACGACCTCTTGGACATGGGCCCAATGCCCTACCGACCAGGCTATCCCGGCCACATATTCAAGAATTTATTGTTAATTGATTTTGTAAATTAAAGACATCTCATTGCTGAATAACTATTTCTCTTGATCTGAAAAGTTATTGTTTAGAAGTGAGCCGAATTTTACTTTTAACGCAGAAAAACACGCCGGTGCTTCATGCTCTATTTCATAACCATAAAATTGATAAATAAATATTTTTCACTTGTTTTCGCCTAAATTAATAAAAACAAAATAATGAAAAAAGTATCAAAAGTATGTTTAAGAAAAATTCAAAGAGCTAAATGACAAAATCTGAAGAATGGGTCGAAAATATAAATTCAATTCCGAATTTTTCAAGGTGGCGAAATACAATGACAGGGAAATTAACATTAAAAGCTCCAAGTTTTCAAATAAATTGTAAATTTTAACAGCCATATTTTCAAGGTTGTGGCTTTCCTTATATTTTATGAAAAGGGTAAAAGAACAGTCCGGAAACTATAAGCACTGAAAAAAAAAGTCCCTCTATATTATATGAATTTAATGCTGTATTGGATTCAGGCTTTGAGTTCGAACTTTGTGCAATAATATGCTAACTAACAAAATCTAGATTTTTATTATTTTTTTTTTGAAGAACAATTAGTGTACAAAGATTGATTTAAAATCGACTCTAAATTTTTCTTAACTTCACTAATCACAGTTCAGTTATTGAATTATCATATAATAACATACAAATATTACTTTTTAATTAACACGATTTTTTTTAAACAAATCGTGTTAAAATGAAACACTTTATAATTTTTGAAAAGATTTTTAACGAGATTATGCACCATATTAGCTATTTTTAAATGATACATTATATATAATGCAGTCAAAATCAAATCAGTCATTAAAATTATGTAATTGTTAAATTAGTTTCTTTAATGAGATTTTTTTTTCTAATTATGTAACATAAAATATTGTCTATGATAATTGCTTAGGATGTTAAAGGCTTGACTTTCAAACCATTAAGATTAAGTCATAGAACGTAAAAATCCGATCATTAAATAAAAAGTTTTTATGGTGACGATTTTTTTTTCTTTTTTAAATCCCACTGTATGAACTACAAATTAATATTTTACTGAGAATGATTCATATCTTTCACAAATCATTATTGAGGTTAACAAAAGCAAAGGTGGGATTAAAATCATCTGAAAAAGTTTCTGTGAGGCTTCTAGTAGTAAGATTAAGCTCTCTTTAGGATATAGCTTAACACATTCAGAAGTAGCAAAAATTTACCTTTTTGTATTGATGTTAAATGTATACCGTTATGAAAAAAGTGGCCGAATACTTGTATTAAGAGGATAATTTGCAGTGTTAGCACATCAGTGTTTAAAATTTAGAAGTCAATCATTTCAGATTGTAAATAAAAATATTTTTTAACTTCTTAACATAACTTCTGCCTATCTGAAAAAATTTTTAGGAATTAAAATAATGAAAAAATACTGTCCTAAAACGGGAGATTTAGCGCTTAAAGGTGGTTCCTACGGTAAGGAAACCGTATTCCAGTTTGACTTCATAAATAACCTTTTTTTTTAAAGGATATTAAATCCACCTATGCTTCTTCTAGCCTCAATAATTTTAATATTGATTTACTGTACTCAGTTTGCATTTTCTTTCTTCAAACTAAAAAAAGTACTTAAAGGGTAGTATTTACGGAACACCCTTTATAAGTGTCACTTACCTGTTCAATGGGCATAATTTTCTCCTCTTCGGTGCATCCAATTCTTCTGAATCATTCCAGTCCTTTTCTGAATAGTGACTGATGGCGCCAAATTCAACCAACTCCGCAAATTTTTCATCGAGAAAGAATAAACATCTGTCAACATTCCTTAGCACTCCATATGTAACGTTATTCAATAAATTCGTTTTCAACCTAGTCTTCTGCAATGCTCTCAAAACGTACTTTAAGGTCAGCACATTTTTTAAGAAAACAAAATTTATTTTCACTCTTACGTGAAAAACTTTGAAAGCGGTGGCCACGAGTTCATCGTCCAACCTGTACCTGTGAATCAATTTGCAATAGTACTGAAGACTTTTTGCAACCCCGTACGAACTTATTTTTAAACTATAAAGAGACAACTGCAGGGCTTTTAAGCACAGTTTAACTGCAACATACATGTAAGCTTTACATTCGTCGCCATGATGGTAATTTACCAATAAACTCACAATATATAGTAGTCTCAAAAGTGGATACATTTTCCTTATTGTTACGGCTAGCTGGCAAGGCATCATCTCTAGAAAATCATACAGACAAATAAATCGAGCCAAGAGCATGCGAGGATGGGAACATGGCGGATCATCGTCGAATGATAACCAATATCGTCTCCAGGGCAATTCAGTTTCTTCATCACTATCATCCGAATAACGCCTTCTGTCTTCACCTCGACAATAATTCAAATCGTATTCTAAGGAAAAATACTCAAAACGGTGCAGAGATGAGCAGTCTTGTTGATCTAGGACTTCTGGGAGGTAATGGCGGCTTTGAGAGATGAAGCTGTCTGTTATTCTGTCTGTAGGTGCGAGTATGTCTGCTGCAGTACACAGGGGACCATATTTGTCTATGTGTTGGTTCTGGTGATCAATTCTATGTTGAAATGCTTGTTCGATAATCTCCATATCCTGTTTTGTAATATAATTAGATTTTGGTCCTGCCATTATGACTATTACTTACGAATCTGTTAGCCACTGATTCAACTATCTCAAACGTAATCGTGTATTTTTCACTATCACACCATTACAAACGAACCTAAATCCGCTATTTTACTACTGTTTACTATTGCCACTATTTCCCAAAGTTACAAACAAAATTATATCACCACCCATCAAAAAACTCACTTTCCCTGGATGGGTTTACGCACGGAGAACTTGAATAGAATGACCTTAAACAAAGAAGTTGACATTGAAACCAGTTCTTGTACCTACAACTAGTAGATTAAAGTGGGGGGACTGATGTGATGACGGGGAAGCTTCTTTCATGTTTGGGGGATATTCAGAAAAGGCACATTCCCAGAAATACAACCCACCCCCTGCTACTGCTTTTACGCCCGTATTCACCATTGACCCTGACCCTCGGTCAGAGTTCAAAACAGGTTTTTCGACGGCAACTCTAGGTTAGAGTTAAAAATCTCATTTCACCGTGTACGTAACTGCGAGTTACTCTAACCCAGAGTTAAGTAACCGTAACCTGAAGATATTCCCGGTCAGCGTAACCGCGCATGCGCAGTTAACGAGTTTTTGTTTACTTCGTTTTCCTCGCCGGCGTTAGTATTTCTGTTTTATTTTGTTTTTATATTTTAAGCATTTTTATTCTATAATGGAAGATTATTCTTTAATTGAAGAATTAGAATTCTTAGAAAAGCTTGAGGATCGAAAGCAAAGAAATGTTGATAATATTCGAATCTGCCCATTTGATGAGTTGGACGAGGCGAGTTTCAAAAAAAGATTTCGCCTGGATAAGGAAAGTGTTTCCTCTTTATTGTTAATTATAGGCAAAGAATTAGAACAGCCATCCACATTAAATAATGCCTTATCGCCTCTAGAGCAATTACTTATTGCACTCCGCTATTATGCTACCGGAAGTTTTCAGCTTCTTCTCGGAGATTGTTTTCAAGTTAGCCAGCCTACAATATGTCGAGTGATTCACAGAGTTAGCAGAGTCCTTGCTTCTTTGTGTAAGGAATTCATTTTCTTTCCAAAGACCAAAAGAGAATGTGAAGAGGTAAGTGAAACTTATTTTTTTAACTTGCTTACACATACAACGCAATAATAATATCTATGAAATCTAACAACAATTAATATCTATGAAATGCATTTTATAAATTATTTTTTGTTTATTACTTACATTCAATGTTATACTGTAAGTATGTAAGATATTCTGATTTACTTGATATTCAATTATGTTAAATATTCCAATATACAGTAATATTTCTGAGTTAAAGTGATCACTTTTAATTGAAAAACACAGCAATGTTCTATATTGTAACATCATCAATGCATGAACAATATGGGAATATCTCCTTTTCATGATCTTTCACGCCAACTACAATTGCTAAGGTGCTAATTAGATTTTAAACTTGCAATTTTTTAATAAAAAGATGTTGATATTTGCCCAGTCGTGGATATGATCTATACCTTTTGAGCTGGTCCCTCTCTGTAATTTTTATCAAGGGCCGTTGTCTGGAAATCCAAAGACTTGACGATTATTACGCCATAAATGAGGATACAGAAATCTGTCAGATAATATAGTTTGTGCCTCTGTGGATGCTATTATTTAATGTTCAGTTAACTTTTGTTATTGGCAATTAAAAATAGCTACAGGTGGCATAGTACAGAGCTGTCTATCAATAGGAGCGCTTCACATGCACTCATCATTAGCATGTGGAGGGTCATAAGATAAGGGAGTACATTAGTTTCTACCTTAATTATAAAATGGGTTATAAACTTTTAAGTTAGAAAACTTTTTGCAACTGAAAACAACATAGATCTAAAAAGAAACGTTAAAATTCTAAAAAAATATTTTTACAAGTAAATACGAAAAATATTAAGAAAAAAAATTTCTTAGAACATTGATATTCAACTGAGATGAGGGTATGGAAAGTCCTAGAGGAGGTCAGGGTACACAAAGGGATGTCAAGTCAGTGAAAAAGAATTAAATGTAATTAAACTAAAAAATTGTATTAAATTTGTTTTCAAATAATATCTTTATTTTTAAACAATCACACATTTGTTAGAGGTTTGTATTTTAAAAAAATATCATGTTTATTAACCTCTTCCTTCTCGCTCCCGTGATATTGACGGGCTGGAGTGTTCAGTAGAATGCGCCATTAAGAGTAAAACTAATTCATTTCTTTTGCCCAGAAAACATTTTATTTCTCATTTTACATTCCATATAGCAGTACCAGGATATTTTTAAGGTAATTGTAAACAATTAGTTTATTTTAAACTAGATACTAGCATTAATCAACTACGTGTATTTGGCAAAATAGACACTTTTATGACCGCTTTCTTGAAAATTAACCAATCGTTAAGGAGTTAAAACATGAAGTCTTTATATTTTTCCAACCATTTATAAATTACGAAAAATTAAATCTTTAGAAACTATAAGTTTTAAATTTTTTTTCTTTACACACCATTTATAATTAGAGATAAAAGCTGTTATGAGCGTTCTTTGCATCAACCAAATTCAAAATTTCAGCCATTTCATATATCTGAATAATAGTACAAAAAAGTTCTCAATAACAATTCAGACTTCACGAAAATGTTTAAGCTAAAATGATATTCATTTACATTTATTCCCCATTAGGTTGCTCATAAGTTTTTCAACGTAGCTGGCTTTCCTGGAGTTCTAGGAGCAATAGATTGTTCTCATGTGAGAATTCTCTCTCCTGGTGGAGAAGATGCTGAAAGGTTCCGGTGTCGGAAGGATTTCTTTTCTCTCAACGTACAGACAGTCTGCGATGCAGACTTGTCAATCAGAAATGTTGTGGCTCGGTGGCCTGGATCTGCGCATGACAGCACAATTTTCAGTAACAGTGCTGTCTGTCTAGATCTACAGACGAATCCGATCTATAAAAACTACCATCTCTTGGGCGATAATGGCTATGGCTGCCAGCCGTTTTTAATGACACCTGTGTTGGGAACAAGCTCACCAGCACAAGTGAGGTACGTTATTGCATTTGTAAATTTTAAAATGATTTTTGTATACTTTAAAACATGGTATTATTACATCATAATTATTGGTTATATGTGTTTTGTAATGGGGCAATTTCTTATTAGCCAGCTATTACCTACCATTTTTGGATTAATATGGTAATTATTTAATGGGGGTATTTTTCATTTTAAAAATTAGTTGTTTGTGAAGCCCTTTAGTTCGTTGCATTGCAGATCATAGCTGCTTGTATGATATTAAATATTACATTTATTCAAAATCACCAAATAACCTGCAACAAACAAAAAGCTAAAAAAGAGATAGGAAAACACTAATTTTATGCAGCTGTTAAAACATTAATTTTAATACTTGAAACCATGCATAGGGTTCTGTTTCCTAATTTTCATAAGGTATAGAGAAGTATAAATTTTTACTTTAGAACCTCTCTGTAACAAATACATTGAGCAGGGTTTGAAATAATTTGATTGATATTTTACTGATCCTGGTAGGCTACTGTAGCCAAAAAATTTATTTTTTGCTTGGTATGTCTTTGGAATATTTCTGGCCAGTGTAAACAGCCTTACTTTAAAGTTGAATTTGTAAAGGCACCGCTAAAGGGTCATAAGTTGGTCCTGGATAGGCATCTGATAGTATAGGCAATGTACCAAATTAGACTATATTCATTTAGTATAACCCCAAACTCAAATTAAAATTATTTCAGTAGAAAAGATATAAAAACTGTAAAATAATTAGACTGATTGGTATTTTGTTTCAGATATAACAAGGCACATATCCTGACACGAAATACTGTCGAGCGCAGCTATGGCATTTTAAAGAGAAGATTCCCTTGCCTCAGCCTGGGCATTTCATGCCACATTGATAACGTTTCAGCTATAATAGTTGCATGTTGTGTACTTCATAACATTGCTTTAAATCTAGGTGAGTACCTTACTAAACTTCAATCATTTTAATGATTTTGTGATCAATTTATGTTATAAAAAATTGAGCAACTGTAAAAAAAGAATGAAAAAAAATCATTTGTAGTAATTTTTAAATGAGTTGCAATACTATATTAATTTGTGATTTGATGATATCTAAACAATAATACTTAATATATAAATTTAAATTGGCTGTTAAATTTAGGTTTATATTTACCTATTAATAATTGATTAAAAATTATAAAGCTTAAAATTTCAAAGATTTTCAAAGGGCAAAAATTATATGCGAATGCAAGCCAGCATGCTTAAATATTTTGTAACTTATAATGATAAGTTTAAGCTTGTTATGCTGTGTCTCCTACAAAAAAAAGATATTGCACTTTAAAATTAAATATTTAACTTATTGAATAACTCTATACAAATAGATAAAGTGTTCTTTTCATATTTGATATGTTTTTTTCATTATTTGATCCAGGTATACCCTTGTCTTATGGACTGGGTTTAAAACTACAAAGTTGCAGAGTTGAATATTGTAAACAAAAGAATTGGCCAGCTGTTCAATGACTGTTATAATGTTAAATAAAATGGTCCCTAGTTTCTAATTATAAATTTTTGCTCATAGTTGCCGCAATAGATTTACCAGGAAAATGTGAATCAAAAAGCCGATAGCAAGAAAAATTTTAGTTACTTAACCTTTTTAATTTATTTTGCTGTAGGTGATGAAGAGCCACCTTTGGACCTAGAGATCGAAGAATTGTTAAATCAACTTACGACGCCAGAAAACCAGGAAATAATTACTGGACGTTCTCCTGCTGGATTTGCGAAACGAAATGTCCTCATTTCCACTTATTTTAACTAGAATTTGTCTTTTTTTTAAACTTGATTATATTAAATTATGTTTTATAGTTTGTCAAATTCTCTTCTTTGAAAATACTGGTTCATATCTATTGTTATTAATAATTAACCCTGAAATTCTTAAAACAAAATTTTTACTTAGGGAACATTTCATTTTTCTATTTAATGTTTCATTTACTGTTTAAAGTTATTATTCCAATTTACTAAAATAATATTACAATATCTTTGTATGTGAAGAAAATATTTTCTAAAACTATAAAAATTATGTTTTAAAAATTTTTTTCTGCAATTGTATCAATTATTTTAAGACCAGTAGGCCGATGGCAGAATCGGAAGGACATTGTCGCAGAATATTACGAAGTTAATACAGAAGGAATTTTCTTTTGAAGATTAAAAAAAAAAAAAATTTCAGCTCAACGCTGTTCTTAAATACAGGGTTCATACTCTTTTTAGAAAGTAAAACCTGGAAAATCAGGAAATTTCTAAGAAAAGCTGGAATTTTTCTATTAATTTAAATTACTTTTCCATCCGTTATATCAACTTTTATTTGGATGTAATTTAATCGTAAAAAAGTTGAAATATCATCAACTCAGCAATACTTTTCTTGCATTAAAATTCTCTATTATTACCCTGCTAAACTAGAATGCCATTTCAAACTCTTTTATGTTGGGAAATGAATGGAGAAATCTTTGACCTCTTTGGAGATTATGGGACTCTGCAGTTTAAGAAAGGCAAAAATGTGGAAGAAAGGATTAGGATATTTGCTTCGGTTTATAAAAGTAGAGTTTTTTTTAAAAAAAAATAAAAAATCTAATTAATGATAATCATTATAATGACTGAAAATTACTTTATCTTAAATTTCTATACAATTTGAGAAATTTACGCCTGACACTGAAGTAAAAAATTTCAAATTATGTATCATATTTCACCAACAACTGCATAGAATTTTTTATTCAAATGGCAGCTTCAAAATTCAGTCAAGTTTACATTTAAATTACAAACACATTCACTGAGTTTATACAATTTGTAAATTAGTAATAACTTTTTGCTTTCGGGCGATTCACACCTGACAGCAACAATTTAATTCATTTAACTTGAACTTATAATAATCAGTTTTTATAAAACAAATTGTTTTTTTGATAAGTTATGATATATTTAATATAAAAATTTGATGATTAATAGTTACTTTTACTTAATAAAAATATATTAAATAGTACTTATCCAGGGCTGTTTTGGGTCATTGCTATTTGGTACATTTTGTGCAAAAACTATTTAACACTTTCTTTTTTCATGTATTAAAAGCATAACAAATTGTTTCCTCCACATCTATTTAAGATGATATATTAAAAAAATAACATTTTAAATGAAATACTACTCTATTGACTAATACACTAATATTGACACTTTTCTTGTACTTATACTACACTTTAGCAGAAGGGAAAAAACACGCTGACCTGGAAATTTTAAGATTTTTACTGGAAAATCAGAGAAATTTGAAACCTGATTTGAGTCACTCTGACAAAATTATGTGGGAAATTTCATTATTTAACAATTATAAAACATAGCTTGAATAACATTGATACACAACACACTAAAATAGCAATACAATTATTTATTTATTAAAATGTTTAAGCATTTTGGGTCTTCAACAATAATGCGGTTTAAGTGTTCCTGAAATTCTACTTGTGCAGACAGCAGCCTCATCTTTAGACCGTGCTCCTCAATGTCCCGCTCTTCTTTCCTTCTCATTATTTCCATTTCCAGTTTATTTTTTTCCTCAATGGAACAAGCAGCTTTTTGGGCGGCAGAGGGGGCAGATTTTTTGGCCTGTTTGCGGAACATTGAGAAGCTAGGTTTGAAGGTGGCCCTCGCAGGAGTTTCCTCAGTTGTTGCCGTCTGGGAAGGACATGGTGTTGACTGTTCTTGATCCTGTAATATTCAAAGTAAATTTGACGTAGTGTTACATTGCATGAAAATTTAATGCAGTTACAAAGTTTATTTCTTGATGGTTTGTTAAGATATTTATGAACACATGGTTTATTTCCTTTAGCATGCATAAAAATGCAGAGACTAAAGACTGTTTTTTAACCACTTCCCGGATTATCTCGAGTCCTGAGTTAGCTCGGGTATGTATATATTGCAAATATTTATATAGAATATTTTAGGTCCAGCAGAATTCATCAATATGCTTTGTTTTATCACATTTTTATTTATAACAATCTGCTGAGAGTGGAAATTTGCCAATTTTTGTTTGGGGTTTTGCTATTTTTGGGGCAGAAGACTTTTTTTTTTTTTTGTATAATTGTACATACACTGGTTAATAAATTTATATGGAAAAAAATGGTGTTCAAAAGTGAAGATAATGCAGATAATTTTTCAGATTATGAAGATGTAAACATATACAAAGACTTATATTTAACTTTTTTCATTTGCACGAGATAATTTTGAGATAGCAAACTAATGCTAAATTAAATATAGTAAACACAAAAAAAAATTTCAAGGTAGTACAAAAACTGAGTAGTTAATGAAATTGTTCTTAGATGCTGAAAACCTTAGCTGCACCACTGGATTTCAGCAATACATGTGTAGCATAACAATTATGAGGCAAAGTTATATAATCCAAAATTATTTGCTAACAAAATAAAAATACTTCTTACTTCTGTTTCATCCAAAGTATCACAAGGAAGAATACTTTCAGGTTCAGGTTCATCTAAAAATGAAAAAAGCACACTGATCAGTAATATTCTAAGAGTTAAACAACAAAATCAGAAAGATTCTAGATTAAAAATATTGCTACCTATGATATGTACATATATAGGTTTAATCAAACTTCCCTATTTCATAGGTACACAATACAAAAAGTAATATAATTACATTCTTTAAAAAGGGATATGTAGGGGAAATGAAAGCAAATTTTGAATGCAATTCCCCACACATGTTTAGTATATACTTTTGTTTTATGGCATCCATTAAGCTTATAATATATTTATCATGCTTGTTTTCAACCTGCCTGCTATAGTTAATCATTAACATTATTCAACTAATATAAACATTGTTTAAATTCTAATGAAAAGTTCAATGGTTCTATGCTATATTTCCTTCTCTAAGTTCCCAATTATGACATTGTGGGATTTATCAAGGCATTTGCTGTAACTAAATAATGTGCCTTGATGCTTGTAGTTGATTTAACAAATCACAACATGGAAATATCTCAAACCTTGTGGGAGAATTTGTCGAGCTTTCTACAACAATTATCTCTAATACTAATACTTTTTGAGAGATATTTTTAGTACTAGCAAATATATATGTATGTTACTTATTTAAAGAAAGAGAAGTGCTTTTTGTTTACACAAAGTCTTTAGTGTATGGGGCAAAACAGTAATATATTCTTAAATAATAAATATCCTGTTTCTAAAATCTATAAGATTACATATTCTAAAATAAAAATTCATCTAAAAATATTTATTTAGTTAACCTTTTTAAAATTTTTGCTGTATGGAAATTACTTTCTGATATTAATTTGAAATTTTAGCTAAAACCAGTCATATCAGAACTTTTTTATTCTCAACAGAAAGTATACAAAAATAATCACAAGCTTTTCTTCAAACACTGATATGTGAGAAAAGGATTTTTCAAACATGATTCTGCAGAAAGTAAAAAAAGTTTGGTAGAAAAAAAATATATGTCAAAAGTTTTGCAGATAAAAAATGAAACTTTTTTTGCCTTCCAAATAAAAAATCTGTCTACAGGAATTCTGTAATGTAATGCGACAATATCACCACAATTCTACTCTATGGATATCAACAAAAAATTCAACATAGAATAGTAGTTCATTGTCATAATAAATTCAAATATTATCTTTTGACCACGAGTGAAATTAGTAGGTAACCACTAAATTGAAACACCAAATACTGTCATAGAAACAGAATATTCATTAAACCTTGATGATTTCTTGAGCATAAAATTCTATTAATATCATACACTAACAGAAAAATATTAAAATGATATATAAAAATATGACTCTCACATGATTTTATATATGTATATATTAATATTAGTACAATAGATAAAACAAACACTATAAACAACAGATATAAGGAATTAAATGTGTTGATTTGTTTCACAAGGAAATAAATTAAATTGACCGAAACCTTCAATAGCTAAAGTTTTTAAAAATTATAAAATCAAATGGCACTTTTAACTCATTCGATATATTGCAATAAAATAAACTACATTGATATTTCACAATCAGGTAAAAAGACAGAAACATCTCCCAGCCATGTTTCATAATCAAAATTTACAGACTTTTAATTTTGAACACAAATGTTATAACTCAGAATTATAAAATAATACTTACTTTCTAAAGCCATAAAATCACAGTCATATCTTGATTTCAGCGGATGGGTGAGTAGAGGTAATGTTAGATACCTTTCATCCGTTTCGGTTAACTGAGGGCATGAATTTTCCCCTCCCCCAGTTAACCTCAACTGCTGCCTAACTTTCGCAGATTTTTTGTTCAATTTTTTTTTAATGTTTAAATAACATTGTCGCAATTGCAAGGCAGTTCTTGGATTCACTCCAGCAGTTTTATTAAACTGCCCTGCAATCTCCACGAAAGCTTCGGCTTTTTTTGCAGATGCGACTTTGTTAGTCTCTTTATTCTCAATTATCATGAGCTTAGGTTCAACCAGTTGCATTAGCAATTCTTTTTCTGTCTCTGTAAAATAAAGTTTTTGAGACATTATAATAAATTAAATTTAACGTCGAAAAAATCTTCACAAAAAAATAACGTGACGAGATAAAAACAAACGGCAGGGGAATCATGCAAACAACGCGGTTATCACGTGTTTTTTCTTATCCAATAGGAAGATGCCTGTAACTGCCGGTCAAGTAACCAGCAGTTAAGTAACCGACGGTCAAAAAATAATGGTGAAATCACTTTTTAACTCTCGGTTCAAGTTTCCAAACCTGGGGTTTCGGAACTGGGAGTTTCGTGCTGGGTCAGAGTTAACGGTGAATTCGGGGGTTAGTGATCCCTTGCGTCCGAAATAGGGGATTCTACACATACCCTTTCTTCATGGACTACAAAAACGGAAAAAAAAAAAAAAAAAAAAAATGCGGAGAAGAAATATCTCTTTAACAACTTTATGAGTTAGATTCTATTCGAGTCATTGAGCTAGAATTTAATGTAATTAAACATTGGTTCGGATAAAATTAAGCAATTCTGTTAAAAATTAATAAATATTCTAGGATTTATTTAATGTTTGTGGATTAGAACTTTTCACACTTAATACTTTTTAATGAAATGATGAGGTCTTTTAAGAAGGTTTAATATTTTATTGAATTTTAATGGTTATACTTATTGTAGAGTGATTTAAAAATATAAAAATAATAGTTTTTCAAACAGGGGGGGGGGGGGTCCAAATGTTGCATAAGCACCTTAAGGGGTGAGGGGGTTGATTTGTTTATTTTCGCTGAAAAGGTGGGAGATTGGGTAAGGGCAATGCTAAGTAGGACCCTAAAATCCCCTTCTTTTTCTTTATTATTATTTTTTTTTTTCCTTATAAAAAATTTCATAATAGTCAAATTTAGGAAAAGAAAAAATTATGAATATTTTTTCAACATTTTACAAAATGAGCTAAAACGCAAATTTTGTTTTATGTTTAACGTAAAGTTAGATTTACTTAAATTTAAATCTAATATTCTTATAGAAATAGATTACTACCAAAAAGTCGGAGTTTAAAAACTCTTTAATTCGATTTCCACTTGAAGTAAGTTAATAACCAAACTGCAAATATAGTTGCATGATGCAATTTCATAGTTTTGAAATCAAGGTAGCTATTTAAAGATTATTTTTTTTAAAAAGAAAGATTTCAAGGGGCACGCTAAAGATATGAAAATAATAAGCCGTACTTTAACTGGCACACTTATCGAAGATGATTCATTTTTGATCTATAGCATGCGTTTATTTTTGAAATATAGCAAGCATATGCTTTTATATTAGCTAGCATATGTTTTTAATAATATAGCGTGATATATGTTTTTATAATCGCTAGCATATTTTTTTATAATATTTCATAGCATACGCTTTTTAAAATAGCCGTAATATTTTTTTTATAATGTAGCGTAACATATGTTTTTATAATAGCTATCGTATGTTTTTATAATATTGCATGACTTATGCTATTAAAATAGCTAGCGTATTTTTTATAATATAGTGTAAAATGCGCCGGGATAGCTTGGTTGGTAGGGCCCATGTCCAAGAGGTCGTGGGTTCGATCCCCGACGGCCGAAGACTCCCCGTGCAGTAACTGGTGACTGGTGCACGTTATATTTGTCGAGTCACAAAATCTTCCATATTCCCATAACAAATCATACCTCTGGGGGTACTGATGCAGGAGTTTCCTTGTCTTCTGGATTAGGTTCAAAATTACAAGGCTACGGAGTTGAACATTAGTCGTAAACCCATAAAATTGGGTCGGCTGTTCAACGACGGTAATAAAATAAAATAAAATTGAGATATCCCCGTAAATGACCGAAATCCGTTTATATGCAAATCCTCTCCATGTAATGCAAATGCGGGTTAGCTCCATCAAAAAGTCCTCCACGAAGGCAAATTTCTCCCAATACTCGATCCAGAAGTTTCCTTGTCTTCTGGATTATGTTCAAAATTAGAATACTACGGAGTTGAACATAACATTAATAGTCGTAAACCCAAAATTGGGTCGGCTGTTCAACGATTGCTATAAAATAATATAGAATAAAATATTGTGTAACATATGTTTTTATAACAGCTAACGTAATTTTTTTTTTAGCGTGACATGTTTTCCTAATAGCTAGCATATGTTTTTTTTTTTTTTTTTTTTTTTATAATATAGCGAGACATATGTTTTTGTAATAACTAGAATATGTTTCATATAATAAATACACAAGTGGGCGACCTTTGTGCTAAAATACAAACTAAGGCAAACAACGTTAAAAAGCGCAAAAATATTTATAATATACAGGCAGCTGTTTCGGATGCTCAAAAGGGCAACCTTCATCAGTGCAACAGGACTGTTGCAGGATCAGTGCAACAGTTAAATCAAAAAGTCTTCCATGAAGGCAAATTTTACCCAATATTTGATGCAAGGGCCGGGATAGCCTGGTCGGTAGGGCGCTGGGCCCATGTCCAAGAGGTCGTGGGTTCGATCCTCGCCGGCCGAAGACTCCCCGTGTAGTAAATGGTGACTGATGCACGTTAAATCTGTCGAGTCTCAAAGTCCTCCGTGCTCCCATAACAAATCAATACCTCTGGGGGTACTGATTCAGGAGTTTCCTTGTCTTCTGGATTGGTTCAAAATTACAAGGCTACGGAGTTGAACATCAGTAGTCGTAAACCCATGAAATTGGGTCGGCTGTTCAACGACGGTTATAAAATAAAATAAAATATTTGATGCAGGAGTTTCCTTTTCTCTATTAGGTTCAAAATTACAAGGCTACGGAGTTGAACATAACATTAATAGTCGTAAACCCAAAATTGGGTCGGCTGTTCAACGACGGTTAAAAAAAAAAAAAAAAAAAAAAAAAAAAAAAAAATTACTTATTTTAGAAATTAAAAAAAGAATTAAAAATTTCTTCACTGGTGTGCTTAAAAATATTTCCGTAAACGTAATTTAAATATTAAAATTACTATGATAAAAAGTTTTGCATTCTTGCCATGCATTTTTTTTACTCAATATTTAAATTAAATAATAATAAAAAAATGCTTATCGTAAAGCAAATGATAAATGCGTGTCATTATTAAAGTAAATAATAAATACGCAAAAAACGAGAAGTAAGCTTTTAAGTGTCCACATTTCGAACGGTATAGAACACTTCCAAACAACTAACAAAAATTAGGCTAGGATTTCTCAGGGCGATTCGTGTTCGAATATTACTATGGCTGATATTTGTAAACTTCCCCTTTTGGCTGTCACTACTTTATCCCCTGATGTAAAATGTTTTTAGCAGTATACGGATCATAGGTATAGTTTGTCTATTGAAGAAACTCCCCTAGTCTTTTGTCTAGAGCAGTAGCGGTGACTATGGTTACGAAGTTTACTATTTCAAGTTGGGTTAAAATTGAAGACAATTTTTGTCTCACGTCGGCAGGAGAAAGAGAATCAAGGGTTTAGGGAAGCTCTCATTTTTTCAAATGCGCCATTTCTTTTAGGCAAACTATAGGAATATTCTTGTCGTCGAGCTGAACGCGAGAGGGTTAATTCCTCTTGAGGTAACACAAATTCGACGCGTTTTAATTCAAAAATGTATTATATGGGTGCGTGTTTGTTTCAATGCTTTACCCGTTGTATTCTAACCAAGTTTCTTGCTTATCGTAATTTAAATTAAGATTTAAGAGAAAAGTCTAAAGATTAGCATTTTGAGCCGCGATGGCTCAGAGGATAGAGCGTTCGCCTTCCAATGAAACCAACCGGGTTCGAATCACAGTCGATACGAATTCCGCTTCCGGCTTGCACCGACCACAGTGCTGACGTGAAATATCCTCACAGTGGTAGATGGATCACGGGTTAGAGTCCCTTTGCCGTCAGGCTAACCTTGGGAGTTTCTCGTGGTCTTCCGCTCCATGTAACGCAAATGTGGGTTAGTTTCATTACAAAGTCCTTCACAAAGGCAAAATTTTTCCCAACACTTGATCCAGGAGTTCCCTTGTCTTCTGGATTGGGTTCAAAATTACAAGGCTATGGAGTTGAACATTAGAAGTCGTAAACCCAAAAGTTGGGTCGGCTGTTCAACGACGGTTATATAATTAAAAAATAGCGTTTCATAATGGTATATCAGAACTGCAGTGGGAAATCTTCAGAGTGCTTAGCGCTCTTTAAAGGTGCTTATTTTCGATTTTCGTTTTTTAAAAGCCCTTAAAGGTGGGTGCTTTTTTCATTGGGTGTTTTTAA
Source organism: Parasteatoda lunata (assembly GCA_949128135.1). Classification (NCBI taxonomy): domain Eukaryota; kingdom Metazoa; phylum Arthropoda; class Arachnida; order Araneae; family Theridiidae; genus Parasteatoda; species Parasteatoda lunata. Next base: position 78,334,204 of record OX421978.1, read on the forward strand.
AAAGTGCTTAATTTTCCCTTTTTCAAAATGAGATTTTTCCTTTACTATGTTGATTTTCGCTTCGAATTATGCAAAAAGAGTTCACATTGTTTCTATTCAACGTTTTCATAATTAATTCAACCCCAATCTATTTCGGCGTATAGTCTGTGCGAGTGTATGAAAACGCCATTCGTTTTACATGATTCAAAATTTCATGATTTTTGACTATTGTCAAAAACAATGCCAAAAGTTTTTTTTTTTTTTTTTTTTTACACATGACGGTTAAAACAAGATAAAACTGTCGGTTGTCAAAAACTTTCAAACCCTGCCTAATTTATGATATTTTTTTAAAGTGCTTAAAAATATTTTTTGAGTGCTTGAAAAATGCGTAAAGGGTGCTTATTTTTTGTTGAATAATTTGGCTACGCACCCTGATCTCCATTAGTAAACAGTAATCTAAATACGGATGAAGGAGTTTAATTGAACAATTAGGATGGAATTCTTATAATATCACTCGCGATTAATTTAACTCGTGATCTATAACTTAAGCTTTTCTTAAATTTGCATTATTTTTTTTACTTGGGCAAATAAGTCTATATGCATAATAATCAGATCTAAATAATTACCGATCTCCATAGTTAACAATCGCATATTATAAACCAGTTTTTTTTTTTACTTATTTTTTGATCATCATTATAAATAATATAGTCATGAAGATATTGCTTAACCAGCAAAAATGCAATATTTCAGACAAAAGAAGAAAATTTTTTGAATTTATCGATTTAAGCTCATGAAGCGTAAAATCAATAAAGGAGCTGTTCAAATATAACGCAAGAACATAACGGAGTTGATGATTTTTCTTATTTGTGCTGATAAGGGGAAAAGGGGTTAAAGCAATGCTTATGTATTAAAATTCCCTTATTTTCAAAATTTCTCTAAAAATCAAAATAAGAAAAGTAATAAAAAAATTGCTCGTTTGAAAAATTTTCATCGAGGAAAAAAAAAAACATATATGTAATAACAGAGCTTAAATATTGCAGTCGTAAGCCATGTTACACACAAAAAATCTTTATTAATGGTAGTAGGCTGGTATCGATAACAGTCCACATCCGCTCTCCCCAAGGGAGAGGGTGGACAAGACTTCGGACAATTCTGTAACAAATTACCAGGATCACAACATGATGGAAAAGCAATGCGAAAAGCATTGCTCTCGCTTTTATACTAACTCAGATTTGAGTAAACAGGCACAGTCGTCGGCATTCTTGTATCCTTACGCATTAAGGAAAATCATTTCGTGCTTCCTTATATGGAAGTGAAAGGGGGAGAGATTCTAAAAATAACTCAGTCGTATGTTATTAGCCTTGACTTCCCAAAATAGAATCTCTCTACGCTTATTCTTTAACAAAGACATTTTATTAAAACGAAAGAGATTTAATTCTTTTATTAATACAAAAGTATTATACTTTTTGTATTACATCCCCCCCAAAAAAGATTTTTGGCAAGCCAAAAAGAAATCATAATAAAATTTAGAATTCTCTGAACTTTTAAAATTTATGTTGGTACGACTGTTCCTTTTCACTACTACAAATAACATTTTTTCAATTATCTGTAAAAAAAACAACAACTATATACAATGACAATAACAAAAACATGATAATATACTTTATCTGTTTAGGCAACTAAACAGAAAGAAAAATGAAACATATTTTTATAACTAATCTACTAAATATTTCAAAAATTTTTCACACAAATATATACATAATTTGTATGGATTTTTATCCAAATATCACTTCTTCCCTTGAAGAAATAAAAAATTTTCTTTTGTTTTGGACACTATTCATGATTTAATTTCAACATTTGTGGGTTGTTATATTTCCTAAGATTTGATACATGAACTATTTCAAAATTTTGTTTACTTCAATTTTTCTTTTTATTTCCTATTTTTTCGTCGATGTTAACCTGATAATGTATGCACCCATTACCTAGTTCTATTTTCGAATCATTTGAAATGTTTGGCCTTTCTTTCTTTTTCCTGTACTTTTTGTTATTAACTTCTTGGTCATTCTTTCTTTATCCTATTTTTCCTGTTCTTTTTATTTTTGTTACCCCTCACATTATTTTTTTTTCAAAATGTTTACTTTTATTGAAACATCTTAAACTTCCATTTTTCAAAATGTTTACTTTTATTGAAACATCTTAAACTTTCATTTTTTTCCACAATTTTTGACCTTAACATTATGAGAATTCTGTTGTCTAATGTGCAAGGATAAGTTGTCATTGTTAGATTTAGCAGAGATGATCAGTCTCTTACCAAATTGAGTAACAACTGGCCCGACACAATCAAAAAACAAACAAAAATCTTTGCAAGTCTGCAACCCTACTAAAGCATACAGTAACTCAGTATCAAGTATAAAAACTTAGCTGAATTAACAATTTCGCCTATCGTAATAAGGGGAAACTCACACAATTTGTTAAGTGTGAAATGTCCTTTTGTTTGGGTAACATTTGATTTTTCACATTTTTAATAGGAATATTTAGTTTTGACCAAGTCCGAAAAAGAAAAAGCATTACAAATTTCTTTTAGTTTTGTTTTTGTTTGAAAAGCTGAAAAATTTTGAATTTTGTTTGCCGTCACAAATTTAATTGACGTTTGAAACACATTTATTTCCCTCAAAAACATTTTAAATGCACTAAAAAGAACAATATTATATTATATTTTAAAGAAAAGCAATATAAATACAAGAAATACAATTTAACTCTTAATAAAATATACTCAGTTATTCATAATGAAAATTTTAAAACACTACTCATCTCCGATATCGATAAACTATTCAATCATGCTAGTGAGAAAGAAACATAAGAGGATAAAAAAAAAAATATATATATCTACAGTACTTTCTTTCCATTTTCCTTGACCTTCATGATTGTGAAGAGAAGAAGTAAACAATTTTGTTATTGCACTTCATGAATATTCATGATTAAGATTCGCGCACATTCACTTTTGTTTTCTTTTTTCACTTGCCAAATTTTTCTCCGACTTTCATGAGAAAGGAACTTTTAATAAAGAAGCAAAAAGCTTCTCTAATTTACTAAAAATCGCGCACATTCACTTTTGTTTTCACAATTTGAGCACTACGGAATTGTAGGGTCATCGGTCATTTCCAGATTGGACACTGTAGGGTCATCTCGATCAGCACTATGGGTTTCAGAGAGGCATGTGACGAGCTCGAGCCAACGTCAGCATTCTCCCAGCGATGAAGGTACGGGTAGTTAATGATGGAGTGGTGAAAACAGACCTGCTTCCTTCATTTGTTTTTCACCGCGGACTAGGCACTTCTTTCTTTCGTCCTTCGTCCCCCGGGATGAGGTTTTATCAACGTTGTAGTCAGCCGGAAAATAGATAACAATGGTTTCCTCAGCAAGTAAACATCCTGGCGTCTTGTAATAACAGAGCTTAAATATTGCAGTCGTAAGCCATGTTACACACAAAAAATCTTTATTAATGGTAGTAGGCTGGTATCGATAACAGTCCACATCCGCTCTCCCCAAGGGAGAGGGTGGACAAGACTTCGGACAATTCTGTAACAAATTACCAGGATCACAACATGATGGAAAAGCAATGCGAAAAGCATTGCTCTCGCTTTTATACTAACTCAGATTTGAGTAAACAGGCACAGTCGTCGGCATTCTTGTATCCTTACGCATTAAGGAAAATCATTTCGTGCTTCCTTATATGGAAGTGAAAGGGGGAGAGATTCTAAAAATAACTCAGTCGTATGTTATTAGCCTTGACTTCCCAAAATAGAATCTCTCTACGCTTATTCTTTAACAAAGACATTTTATTAAAACGAAAGAGATTTAATTCTTTTATTAATACAAAAGTATTATACTTTTTGTATTACATATATATATATATATTTTTTTTTACAAGTTTCATTGGTTAAGAGTGTTGAACAGAAAAGGAAAAAAAAATCCTGAAGAATTTTGAACTCACAATTTTATAAAATGAATCTTATAAAATATGTTTAATGCAAAGTTGCATCTTTATACATGACTTCAATCCTGTAAATCGATAACTATTTTAAAAGTCAAAGTTGAAGCAAAAATTAGGGAGGGAAAAATTGCAACTTTTTCTTTCGTGAATTGCTTATTTTTCCTGACAAAAGGTAAAAAATCTATTTTTAATGATAGTATTATGCGCAGTTTTTAACGAACTTTTTTCAAATTTTAAAACAATAATTTTGAAATTAATTTCAAATTTCTCAAAAAAGTTTATTCAATTTTACTGAATATTTTTAAAGTAAAACATAAACATAAGATTAATAACATAAACATTATAACATAAGATAGAACATAAACATTAAAGTAAAACGTAAACATAAGCAAAAAACATAAGACAAAAAAAGTAGTTTTTTTTTTTTATAAAAATGTCCATATAAATACCATTATTTAAACTAGATTTACGAAATTTTATGCAAATTTTTTTTTATAACTTCCAAAGTATTCGATATAAGCTACAGCCTATAGCTCGGTTTTCTAACATAGTGTGTTAAAAAAATACTTGTTTTATTTCGTCATTTACTGCCAGCCCCTCAAGCCTCAGTTTTTTGAACCATATTGTTAAGTATAAAAAATTGCAGAAACTTAACATATCTAAAATTACAAAAACTGAAAATGTCTCTTCTATTATTTTAGGACAGTGTATATATATCTAAAGAAGTACTATTTAGAGTAATAATATATTATAGGTGAAAAAACGTTGGAAGATAGAATTTCGAGCAGCTTAAATAATAGAGGCCTTAGATTTTAACAGCAAAACCTAAACATAATACAGCAAATTAGACAGGAATATCATATCTTTTAACTCGAAAATAACTAACACTAGGGTACTAACTTTTAACAAAAAGAGTGAATGAAACTTTCAAATAAGAAAAGTATGATTGATTTGTACCCTTTGGATAGAAATTTTCAAGGATAGTGAATACTTATTTTTAATGCGATGAATACAGACGGGACGTCATACTGATTTCTGCATGAAGTTTGAGTGTCAGTGAGAAGACATCTATATATTCTACCATAAATCATGACCACCTGTCATAACCCAGGTGGCCGGTACCAGGTTCTTATCTACGGTAACATCAAAAGAATTGTATACATTTTTTAAAATTTTTACTAAATCGAACGATTTATTACGAATGGAAGCATTTTGTTTTTAAAAGCACGAAAATGTTATGCACGAAAATGTTATAAAAAAAAAAAAAAAAAAAAAAATTTTACTCGTTGTGTTTGGAATAACAGGATGAGCGAGGAAGGAATTTAAAATAATAGGTTTACAGTACGTGGACCACACTGAATAAATTTTGATTTAGTGATCGCATCTTCACGTTTTAGGACTCTTATCTAAATGGTTCAAGGGGATGACTTCAAATAAGCTTATTAATTAGTACAAACAATACTTTAAGTAACGAAATCAGGCACAAAAACACGTTTTCTCTTAATAAACATACTCTTTTTTTTCTACCGGGTTCGGATTTACGACCCGTACGACCAAAATACTGAGGGTAACCACAATCTGGGAAATATGGTCCCAACAGTTTGGTAAGGAAAGCAGTCCAAATTTTTTAACCCTTTAGTGCTTATTTTACTTTTTGCGTATTTCGCAATGTATCGAGAACTTTTTAAGCCAATTAAAAAATATTTTGCACGTAATTATAAAAAAAAAATTTTCAATCCGAAGATTCCATGCAAAAAAAAAGGCTTTTATTAAATATTTATTATATTTAAATACAGTCGGAAAAAAATTTGAATTGTAAGGTATACAATATTTCTTATAAGGTATAAAATCTTGACCAAAATCTGTTGATTAATGCCTAGAAATCAAATTTTGAAAAAGTTGTGTTTTTAAAATTTGATTTCTCTGGAGCTATTCGACCTTACAACTCCAAATGTTTTCGACTTTTAGTAAATAAAGTAATAAAAAATAAATAATATTTATTAAAAGTTATATTTTGCATGGAATTTTCTTTGGATAAACGAATTTAATAATTGTTTGCAATTTTTTTAAAATTTCGATTAAAGTTTTCGAGATATGATTAAATACGCAAAAAGTAAAATTAACATTAAGGGGTCCAAACTCTGAACTGGGCCGCTTCCCTGATCAAACTATTGGGACAGTGTTTCCCAGATTCCGGCTACCCCTTATATTCGCTCTCCAAGTTATTTAATTTCCAATTCTAAACATGACGCATAGCCGTGTTTTTGAATAATTTTTGCTTTTCATATTCCTTTTTATTCCCATCAAAAATTCACAAATAATAAATTTGCATCTAAAATAAAAATGTTTCAAAGCAATGCCTTATCGTCTGCTGTTCCAAATTTTAATTAAGTGTTATAATTGTAAAATTTAATTATAGGAACACTTTTTAGAAAACATAGAATTTATACGTTTATAAAAGTTTAAAAATATACCTGAAACAAAAATGTGTCTTTTTTTGTTGAGTAAGATCTCCTACATCCTGGGAAATCCGAAAAGAAAAATGTTCTAACATTTTGTTTGACGAAATGTCGTAAATATTTTGGACATATGCTGTTTGAAGTCCGGTTTCAATTCCAGAAATAGTTTTTCGTTTCATCAATTCAGAAAAGAACACCAGATCGTGTTGAAAACTTTAGAAATAACACGTGTTATAGATAGCAAACGATTTTTCCGCAAAACAATAGAACTTTTTATAAAGACTTCTGTCAAGAGTAAAATAAATTCTCGTTTGGAATATTTTTAGAATATATTTTTATTGCCAGATTCACTAAAATGGAAAGAACAGTCGTAGTCAACGATATTTCTTTTGTCCCTAACGCAAAACTATTTCTTGTTTTCTACCTTTTTTTTGGCAACATCATTAGTGAAGTTTTCAGTGTTTGTTTCGCAAGATGAAAATTTTGGTTTTAAATCCAGATTTGGGAAATATTTTACTTTTCTAAGCATCGAGAGCAGCTTTTGTTGTACATATTAGGGGTAATACTGAAGTTAAAATTTTGAGATAGGATAGGATTTTGTGTTAGGCTGTTAGGTACGAAAAACAATTTTGTGATAGGATTCTAATATTATGTTTTGTTACAACTGAAAACGATAATATTTTATCAAGAATTCAAACGATAACATTCATGACTTTATATAAGCTTACGGCTCTGTGTAAACAAAATTGAGTTCCATACAGGGAGTTACTTGAATCCCTACAAGTGATATCACACGTGGGTTAATCGTGGCATTTGTTTATGCCATGATTCATCAATCAAACACGTTGAACAACCACGCGTGACGTTTTTTTTTTTCATGTTTAAATTGAATCCAGAAATGAATTCGGCGTGATAATGAGCCAAGCCTAGTCACTGTACCATTAACATGCCATGCACAACCATGTGATTTATGTGGTCCTTTTCTCTATTTGCCGGTATTCACTTGCATGCTCTTACTATAAATTAATCTTTGATTACTTATCTCAGGTAAGTACAAGTAAATTCTTATCTTAAGCCAATAGCTTACATTACATATGGGGTGGCAAAACATATGGGTCAGCAAAATATAATTATTTATTTAATTTGTTTGTTTTGAATATGATGTGAAACGACTTTTTTTTTAAAAAAACAATACTTTTGAAAATTATTTTTATACGACTAAATATGTGAAGTTACAGAGAAATAAAAAATAATCAAAGTTGCGCAATTAAGTACCATTTCATCGGGAAAATTCAACTGGATGTAGTAAGTTTCGACCATTATGGGTTAGCCTAGTACCATTCATAATACTAAAGAAAGAACTTGTGTGCCATAAACCTGAGCCTATTGTGCCAGGATACTGAAATTTGGACATCATCTGGAAAATACAATTTCAACCCACGATACTAAAAAGTTTTCGAAATTCTTTTGTTTCTTTCTGTATTATAAAATGTTGAACCAATAAATCTCATTGCATTCAAATGAAGCGTTATAGAATTAACTATTTTTTTAATCGTTTTTAATTCCGAAATTTTTATATTTAGGCTCCGTTTCGGTGCCGACTAAATTAACTATTCTTTCGATGAGTTGGACTTTTAAAAGCATTATTTTGCTTCGTCTAATAACGAAAAGTCACCGGTAAGAGAAAGAAATAATAATAACGAAATGCAATTATTAAAATTTTTTAAGCTGTATCAGCTATATATTTTTCAATTCTGTGCATAATTGCGTTGTGTTAATTGTTCATTGATTAACAAAGCTTTTTTTTATTTATTTATCTAGTATGAAGAAAAGATATTCAACTAGCAAATTTATTAAACTACTTTACACTCAGCTAGTAAGATATATATTTTCATAATTATTGTCAAAAATAAAGTGCTAAAGCATTTGGAATCGCAAATTAATATTTAAGCGTGGAAAAAGCAAAAATGCTAATGAAATCTAAGGAATTACAACTGTGGAAAGCGGAACTTAAAGCACCAAAATAATTCGATTACCTGATGAAACTTATAGTTCTTTCTAATAATCACCTTGCAATTCTTTGTTTCCTCCTGCATTTTGATCTATGCAATACCGATTTCATCAAGCAGTGATTCATAAAATTTTATGAATCATTTCGTTTTTTCTTCATTCAAATATTATTTCGCAAATCCCAATGTTTATATATTTTTTATTTCATTTTTGACCAGAATTCTAAAAATATACATTAAGGGCGTTCATTACGTAATACCATGTATGTTTTAACGTTTCACTAGCTCTCGGTCTTATTTAAATTGTATTATGTCCAAGCGAGACTGTTGTAGATTTTGGCGATATAATTTTAACTGAATATTAGTATACACGCCTAATCATTATATTACCATTAAGCTATTTAATCTGATAAATATTTAATTTTAAAACTTCGTCTTAAAGTCCCAGATTCGAATCCCAGTGATGGCAAATAGATTCGTATACTGCAACCCGGAACAACAGTACCGATTCCAAATATCCTAATTGAAAACACTTAAAAAAATAAGTCTTTGCAGTACTATTCAGCTTTTAGAGTAAATTATGCTAAAAAAATAGTCCAGATTAGTGTCTAGAAAGAACAATTGTAGTTCTTGCTCATTCTTCGTGACGTCACAACTGCTTTTCCAAAGTAATTTTATCTGATTTCAAAATCATCTACGAAGGGATGAGGCCGGAGTAAGTGCATTGGATTTTTACAGTGAGTATTAAAAGATGATGGAAAGTATCGGTACCCTTAGTGTTGGTGCTTTTAACACGATAAGTATTCTTTTTTTAAGGTGATATAGTTTTTTTTTTATTTTTTTTTTACGTAAGTTAGACGGTGCTAATTAACCAGTTTTGTTCTTCAAACCCGAAAAATTTAAAATCCAGTTTCCGTGAAGAACTAGATTAGCATCCGCTTGACGTTGGGCAAACAGTGAGAGGGTTTCCTGGCTTTTCTCTGTATATAACAAATATGTAGAATGGTTTAACTCACTAAGTTCTCTTCAAATGAGAAGTTTAATTACCTCACTGCTTTAAAGGTTCATCCAAAAGCTTCGTAGTCTTGTGATTGGGTTTCAAAATTGCTAGAATATGGATTTGAATCCACAGTGCTGGCGGGAAATATCCTCAGTGGTAGAAGGATCATGGGTTAGAATCTTCCTGTCATCTGACTAACCGTGGGTGGTTTTTGTAGTTTTTTCTCTCCATGTAACGCAAATGTTGGTCAATTTCAACAAAAAGTCCTCCACGTAGGTTTTCTGCCCAATTCTTTATCCAGGAGTTTCCTTGTCTTTTGGGTTGGGTTCAAAATGAAAAGGCTAAGGAGTTGAACATTGATAGTCGTTAACTCAGAGTTGGGTCGGCTGATCAGTGCCGGTTATATAATAAAATTTTTATCCACTGTAACGCCAGTTATAAAATGAAATATATATCGGCTAGAACGCTGGTTATATAAGATAAAAATGTAAGTCTACTCCCACGCAATAGCGAAACGATCCCTTCCGGATATTTTCTTCGCCGCAAATCGATAGTTTCTACCTGCAAGGTGCACTCGGCGCGAAAATTGCTGACTGTTCCAGACAAAAGGGATGAAATTTGTAAGTCTTATGTTCTTTCCATAAAATTGCTTCAAGCTAGCTCTCTTACAAATCATACAGCACCGTCTACAACACGCTCATTTCAAACTATTAGGCACAGCATTCACTCAGAATGTTAATTGTGCTGGTCTGACGTCAACTGCTTGGCGGGGCGCAAAGTAGCCAAATTGCTGCTGTTTAAATGGCAACTTGTTGCGTGTTCTCTTGGCGCCAGAGAATGGCCAAAGGAGCCCGTTTCATCCTTGTAATTGCGAACAAGTATTAAATTTAATGATTTCTGAATAGATTCGACAGAGAGCAGATTATTTCCTTTCTCTCCTTCATTACATGTTTATTTTGAGGAGCTTTAAATTTGTTATCAAGAATATCGGGAAATTGGAAGTTTGAGTTAAATTGCTAAAGTTTGTTATGGAAAATATAAAAGATACTTTATTTATTTATTTTTTTAAAATTCGTTCCATTCGTTTTTTTTTTTTTTTTTTTTTTTTTTTTTAAGTAAACGTCACGCGATGTAATTCAAGAAAGTATTTTTAATATCGGATATTATGATTCTTTATTTGTGTGCCGCATTAATAAACGGAAAGTTCAAATCGCTATTTTATTTAATAATTTATATTAAAATACGGAATATGGAGAAGAAAAAAAACTGTAGTCATTGAATGTGATTTCAAAGCCTGAGTAATCGGGCAAAACAGATCGAAGTAATTCGAACCAATGTAATCAGTTCACGTAGAAGACTATTCGAATAATAGAATCAAGTTACTTAGTCAATTCGAATCAATAGCACTTAGGTAACTGTTCACTTCAGTAACTCGTCGATTAATAGAAAGAATTCTTTTTCGTTAACACCCTTTTTCTTTTCTTTTTTATCCTTCTTCTTTTTAAAATAAACATTAATCAATTTCCCAAGGAAATTCGTATCAATGGAATCAGTAGAATTAGAGGTTATTTGTTTGATTCGTTCCCAATTTGTTTTTCTTCAATTTTTTAAAAGAATGTACTACGCGGTTCAACTTTAATATAAGAATTTTATTAAAGAATATTACTTTTCTGGAGTTATATTAATAAGGAAATCGCTGAAATTAGCATTTTGTTTACGTCGCTCAACTTAAGTCGAAAAATATAAGCTGGGCAAAACGAATCAAGGTGATTTGAAACAAAAGAATCAGCTAACTTTGCAGATGTCTATCTTTAAGAAAAGCGTGTTTTTTTTGTGTGTTTAAATTGCTTACTCGTAAGCAAAAATTTTTGTAGAAGGTAAATAATGGTCAAGCCCTGGTTTCTGAATTATTTTGAACAATTTAAGAAACTGTTCTAAACGTATTTCTGGCCAATATTTTGACCACCAATGACTATTCTTATAGTTTCTTTTGAGCAATTACAAATTCAATGTTTAATACAAAAAATAAAGTCAAACCTCGTTTTAGTGAAACCTCGTTAAACTGATCTAGCAATAAGTTCACAATAAACGATGGTTCACTATATCTGAATTTTTAAAAATTTATTTTTTAGCGTATGACGAGAATACATAGTTTCCTTTATTAAAATTAGGTCTGTAATTTTTATGTTCTATGGAAGAAATTAGTGATTTATGATTGATTACAATTCGATTTTAAGAAAACTTCGCTAATTTTGGTAATAATGATTAATAAAAATTCTGTATTTTCTTGTACCCATTTTTTGCAGGAATGTTTCACTTTTGCGTCAGGTTGCTAAAATTTCTTACCCCCCCCGCCCCAAAAAAAAAAAATTTTAAGAAGGGTATGCTGCTTTTTGTTTAAAAGAGAAGAAGATTTGAGATTAAGATTTAATACAGTATAAAGAAAGAGAGTTTTTGCAATCGCAAAAGTCCCGCTAATTTAAAATTGGAGGAAAAAAAAAAAAAAAAAAAACGAGTTAAAATTAAAGTCCACTATATATGACCAACCAATTTTTCAGTTGATCTCTAAAATCTTCTAAAATAATGTTAGTTAACGCTGCTTTTCGAAGATTGTCGCCAAAGAAAATAAAAAAAAGTCATGGTTTAAGTGCCTTACACTTGAAGCAATGCGATGATTTTAAACTTTATATATAATCTTGCCGTGAAGAATTATTAGGGCTTTAGAACAGACAAATAACTTTTTAAAAGTTATTAAACTTTTTTAAAAATCGCCAAATTGGCGACATTTTTTCACCTTGATGAAAATTATCAAAATCACTGCCTTCTCAGTTTTTGATAACTTTTATCAGCCCAGGTACTCCATCACCGGACTAAGTTTTCAAATATAAAAAAATTAGACCACAAACGCTTTTCATTTTCACAAAACTGTGGCCTCTCTCGATATTAACGTTTTGCGCTATTTTCAAAATAAACGTAGACAGCGCTGGCTAAACTTGACCTGACAGTCATGAGTAAGAGTTGCAAACTCACAGCAGTTAAAAAATAGCATATTATTCGCAAAAAAACATCATTTCATAATACGACTGAGCCTTCGAAAAATCACTAAAAAAGTTCCCTGTAACTGAGTGTTCATCATAGCATAGTTAGACAGTTGTTGGAAAAAAAAAAAAAAAAAAAAAAAAAAAACGCATTTTTACTTTAATTTTTATAAGTGTTAAGAATTTTTAAACAAAATCGAAGAGTTTTTCTTGTGGTCCAACACTGAAATACAGTCTTCGAATTACATTGATCCGCAAAATTTCATTTTTGGACAGTTTAGTGGGGGAGGGTACCAAAATTGAAAACAGTGTTCTTGCATGTCTGCTTATGCACAGTTCCTGGCTAAATTATTAGACGCACTATAAAATTTTATGTATAATCTTAATTATGAGGTGACAATGTAGAGCTTTATTGTTTTTACGCGGGTGAATCCAGTTTGCACTTGTTTACGTTCATGTATCAGTTGGTTAACATTGTAAGCAATAGGTTAAAAATAAATACAAATAGGAAGTATATAAAAAATCTGAATAAAAACCCATTACATGCATGTTTATATATATAAGTATTGCATATAAAATGTAATTATTAGAAAAACTACAATGCGTCTAATAATTTTATCTAGTTATTATAATAAAATTCTGTAACACTTGATAAAAAGAAAAAAATTCTATATTTATATAATATATCGTCGAATTTTATATTATATATCGTCTAATTTAACCAAGTGATACACGAGAGTAAACAAGTGCAAACCGGTTTCAGTCGCGTCAAAACAAATTAAGCTGTTTAGTATCACCTGATAATAAAGATTTCACATAGAATATTATAGTGCTTCCAATAACTTGGCCAGGGACTGTATGTGTAATAATAAATAAAACTATATGCATTGTTTCTAAGTAGATTTGAATTCAAACTATTCAGTTTATTTAAAATTCTTCAGAGATTGCTTGTTTGATTTCTTAAGAATAAAATATAGAATTTGTGTCTGTCCAAACGGCTTTTTGAGTTATATTTGCATGCGCATATTTCTCAAAAGTATTCACCCAAAAATTCCTCTTCATGATTCTAAAAAAAGATTCTGTGGAAAATATTTTATCGTTTTTTTTAGATTCTAGTCTCTTTTTTTGTAATCCTATTGACTAAACCCTTTTTCCCTTTTCAGAATGTAGCAATTTCTGAAATACTGGAAAATTTCGAGAGGAAAGAACAAAATATTTCAGACCATATCGTCCAATATCCAAGTCGAATATATTGTGCAACTTATTCGAACATAGTTGAATTATTCGTCTAGAAACTACACCACTGTAGACGAATAGAATAAACAGTTTCACTGGTTAAATTGTTTCAAAATGTTTCTCCAAATTGTTGATTTAGAATTCGAAGATATTGTAGAAAACTGAAATGCTCCTTGTGAGAAACTGCATTTTTCTTTTTTGCAAATGAATTATTTTATTCGGGGTCAGGAAACTTTATAAAAAGTTACTAGTCTGATTTTTTATTCTGATAATGCGCTACATATTAATTTTAAAATGGCCGCAGCATGTGGCTGAACTATTCAAACTGATCTTAGTCGTTTAAGTTCGATCAGGGTAATTTTCTCCACTTTTTTATTGTTATTTAGAAACTGTTTGCCACATTTCTCCATTTTTTTAAATTGTATTACATAACTGATATCTTTTGTAACTGATCAATAATTTAAAATAAATCGCTTTATATGTTATAAAAGCTATGTATCACATTTCTCTTCTTTTTTTTTATTGTGTTACATCCCAATATCTCTTTGTGGCTTATTACTTATTCAAATTTAATCACCTTAATTATATAAGTTTTAAAATCTGTGTGCTACATCTCACCATTTTTTTTATTGAGTTACATCATCAATATTTTTTGTAGACAAGTTTCAAATAAAGCGTTGTAACTAAGTTTTAGAAGCTCTTACCACATTTTTCTGCTTTTTTTTATTGCGTTATAGCGCAATATTTTTTTGAGGCTTTTCAGTAATTTACGTTAAAGCACCTTAATTATAAGTTTTAGAAGCTGTGTACCACATTCTTCTGATTTCTTTTATTGTGTTACATCACCTATATATTTTGTAGCTTATTGTAGCCTTATTAAAATTAAGCTCTTTAAGCATAAGTTTTTTTTTTTTTTTTTTTTTTTTGTAGCTTATTACAGTTTACTTTTGTAGCATTAGTTTTAAATAGGCTTTTAAACCATATGTTTAATAAGCTTTCAACTTTTGTTACTTATTGTAGCAATCTTTTGGAGCACTAGTTTATAGCCTTGTAGCTCATTGTACTATAGCTTTGTAGCACTAGTTAAAAATAAAGCTCTTTAACTATACGTTTTAGAAATCTTTATCTTTTGTAGATCATCACTAGTCTAGATAAAAGCTCTTTAACCGTGCGTTTTAGAAGTTGTATACCGCATTTTTCTGCGTTTTTAGTGTGTTATATCACAATATCTTTTAGTAGCTTATCACTTATTCAAATTAAAGCACCTAAATAATAAGTTTTACAGGCTAATTACTAATATTCTTTAAAATTTTAAATGATAAAAATGATAAACGATAATACATTTTTCCAACGTAATACAAAGTGGTCTCAGAATTCATTCATTTGACTGCAATAACTTAATATTAATTATTATTATTAATAATTATAGTATTGCTAATGATGACATATTGTCGCAGGTAAATAAACATTACTAATATGTTATTTTTTTCATTTTATATGTCTCGTAGTGGACTGATCGTTAAGACACGGTTCCCATCAGATCACCGGAGTCAAGCATCACTGGCTGCGGTCAGTGTGCGGGTGGGTGACCACTTGGATCAGTCTGCTTAGGGACCGAGGGTGTGCGGTATGGATCCTCGTTAAACTGTTCTACCGTAAAGTACTCCACTTCGCGTGCAGATCGTCGGGCTACCAAAGCGGAGGGGCCATTTCCTCTGCGGAGGATCAAAATTGCGATGGCATGTCTTCGGATCATCCTCAGGGATGTTTCCCAGACCGTCGCCAATAGCCCATTGTGCAGCTCTAGTGAGACGTAAATGAACTACAACAACAACTACTCATTTTATTTAATTTAAATTTAGAAACAATTCTTAATTCCGAAAACCATTTGGCATCTAATATATAATTATATTCTTTTCAAAAGGCAAATTAATTCCGAGAATGAACTTCAGTGCTTAGAAAGAATAAATAAATGAAGTCACTTTTAGAGATCGGAATTGATATTCCCAAAGTTAAGTTTCGCCAATTATTTAAAATTCTTTCATTTGTTCTCTGACAGTATTCTCTGAAATTAATTAAATAAGCATTTAAGATGAAGGTGAGCGGTTGAATTGATGTGAGCACGTAAATTAACACTTCCAGACGAACAAATTGTATTCGAAGAGAGTAAATAAGTGATGAAGTTATTAGCTCGAATTTTTAGAATAATTGTAATTGGGTAAAGCATTTATATTCCCTGTGTGTCATAACATAATATTTTATTTTCCTTCAGAAATAGTTTTAGAAAATAAAACGAGTGTTTCCCGAAATAACATATATGTGTTCTTTTAACTCTTCCAATTTGGCTTCTAGGTTAAATTTTTGGTTTTAGTTTTTTTTTATTACCATTTGTTCGTTAGTAATTTCTGTATATAAAGTATGATTTTCTGAACTTATTTATGTTGTGGTACTTAAGCAAGATTTAAAATTGGCTCACGGCGCTCCAATCATTTCGCATTTGTAATATTTGCTTTATGTGTATATAAATTTAACATACGTGTTCATACATGTTATGGAAATGGAAGTAACTGGTGAAATTAGAAATATAGTTATGTCAACTGAAAATGGATTGTTAGCGACATTTAGGAAACATCGCCTGATCTCTATATTATTACTGGATTGCTGATATTCGACGGTAGAAGTTAAGTCCCGAAATTTGTTCACTCGTTCTAAAGGCCAGGGATAGCCTGGTTGGTAAGGCACTTGGCCCATGTTCAAGAGGTCTTGGGTTCGATCCCCACCGGCCGCAGACTCCCCGTGTAGAAAATGGTGACTGATGCACGTTAAATCTGCCCAGTCACAAAGTCCTCCATGTTCCATTAAGTTTAAGTGCAATACAAAAAACAAAAACAGTAGTTCGAAGTGATTTCAGGTAACTACTTTTAAATTTTAACTACTTTCAGGTAACTACTTTTAGAAAAAGAACGCGACTAATTTTTCGAATTTGATGGATAAAAATCTTTGAGGGTCCGTCAATGGCTGCAAGGAAAATGACCCTATGGCTGCAGCTGACCGTTAACAGAAATTAAGTATTAAAAATCTCGTATAACTAATATTCAACCTAGTCATTACGAAAAATACAAAATTCATCACTTAAGTCACATTTTCACATGCACACTCGTGAAACGTTGATGTTAATTGAAAGGAAGGGTTAGTTAATTCGTTAATTAAGAAAAGGAAGTTAAAGTAATTTCTGAGAGGAAATAAATGAGCATTAAACAATTAAAGTGAAAGTATTTGACAATTTTGCATTTCTTAAATTTAATAATAGCTGTTTAAAAATATTAAAGTTAAAGGTGTACTTTTTTACATTTTTCTTTTTCTCATCCTTTTGTAAATGTTTTTTTTATTTTTTACTATTTTTTCCTATTATTATTATTTTTTTTTTCTAAATTTTACATATGCCCTTTTAGTATGTATTTCTGTTTTAAAATCCTACACTGTTTGCTACCATACTTACGTCTGTAAGCCTCGTGTTGTACTTTTTCAGTGATACACGAGGAATCATTTTGTTCTTGAAATAAAAATAAAAAAATAATAATAAAAAAAAAAATTGAAGGTTAAGTGAACAAATTCGAAAAAACTGTTTTGGAATTACAAATCAGTTCTTGTTAACATGAATAAATATTTCTCAATGACTTCCTTATATTTAATGTAAGCCAATTCGAATAAAACCATTTTAAACATAGATGTAAATTGAGTTCCCCATCAAGTTCGTCAATTTGAAGTAGTTACTACAAGTCCAAAGTATTTTGTAGTCACTACATTTAAAAAAAAAGTAATTGTAGTTCTAGTAAACTATATTTGTAACAAAGTAGTTGTAGCTAACTACATTTGTAACAAGGTAGCTGTAGCTAACTACATTTGTAACAAGGTAGTTGTAGCTAACTACATTCGTAACAGGGTAGTTGTAGCTAACTACATTTGTAACAAGGTAGTTGTAGCTAACTACATTCGTAACAAGGTAGTTGTAGCTAACTACATTTGTAACAAAGTAGTTGTAGCTAACTACATTTGTAACAAAGTAGTTGTAGCTAACTACATTTGTAACAAGGTAGTTGTAGCTAACTATATTTGTAACAAGGTAGTTGTAGCTAACTACATTTGTAACAAAGTAGTTGTAGCTAAATACATTTGTAACAAAGTAGTTGTAGCTAACTACATTTGTAACAAGGTAGTTGTAGCTAACTACATTCGTAACAAAGTAGTTGTAGCTAACTACATTTGTAACAAAGTAGTTGTAGCTAACTACATTTGTAACAAGGTAGTTGTAGCTAACTTCATTTGTAACAAGGTAGTTGTAGATAACTACATTTGTAACAAGGTAGTTGTAGCTAACTACATTTGTAACAAAGTAGTTGCAGCTAACTACATTTGTAACAAGGTAGTTGTAGCAAACTACAAAAATAATGTTTTTCGACCACTGGGCGTGATTGTTCTTTTAAAAAAAATATTTAAAAATTATCAACTCGTTTGAGTTAAAAAAAAGCAATTCTTTTTTATGGAATACTTACACTCACAAAAGAAATCATTGTTTATTTTTATTCATTACAAGAAATATATTTCGGCTTTCTTCATTCTCACTAAGAATCAAGAGATGATCAGGAAACATACTACTGCCTGGGATGAGAAAAAAGTTAAATTCATGGAATTGATTGAACAAATATATCTTTCTCTTTCGGATTGAAAAAAGATATATTTCTCTTTGGAATGAACAAACATTTATTTATTTTCTTTACATTTCGCTTCACTTAAAATTTTACTTTATAATTTAATACTATACGCTTTACCTCAGACCTAACATTTTACTTTACACTTTACTTCTATTTACGCCTTACTTTTATTTTATTGTTGTTGTTTTTTCTTTCGAAATTTTAAATGACGGCTTTTGCAATGGCCGTCGGTTGCTTGACGCTCTCCACATACTTTGAACCCGTTAATAGGGAAATAAACTTAGGTTCAAATCCTTCACCAATGGGAACTTTTTTCTTCATAGTTATAAAGTACTAATATCATTACGTCTCTAGTGTGTTCTAATAACATCTAATTTCCTTGACGAAAAAAGTCGTTATGCCCATTACAGCAATTCGTGTATGACAAAATATTTCGTCATACTTAGTTAACAGGAAATCCCCGTCAGGCCACGAGTGCTGCTTAGAGGCTTTCGTAACATTACGAAGCGCTCAACTGACAGACTGAAATCAATAAAAATTTGGTACTATTAAAAAATAAGTAAATTTTATATTAATTTTCAAGTAATGTAAATTGTTTAGTTTATATGCTATTTTATACCGATGTAGATCGCGTATATATAGGTATATAGGTCCCGTCAGTCACAAATGACTGACGCGACCTATAGTTTAATATCAGTCACCGATAGCTCACCTCAATAATATAAAATAACAGTTTTGCTGGAGAGAATAGAGCGCTTGCTTTTTAAGGACCCCGATTCGAATAACAGCGGCGTTCGGTGTAAACAAATTCTGCTCCCGTCTAGCACTGATAATATTATTGACGTAAAAATAGCCTTAATGTTTGCCGGATCATAACTTAGGATTTGCCGGTGGGCGAACCATGGAAAATTTTCGTGGTTTTCCTCTGCAGGCAATGCAAATGTGGGTTAGTTCCACCAAAAAGCCTTTCACAAAGGCTATTTTGACAAAGGCTATCGAAGAATGTCATTTTCTTCTGGATTGTGTTGAAAATTACTTGTCTACGGAGTTGAACATTGGTGGTCGTTAACTCAAAGATGGATCGGCTGTTTAATGATGGTTATAAAATAAAATTACCGTTTTTTACCGTTTTGCAAAAATAGAGCAAAGTTTCTTTAATACAAAGCTCAATTTCCACTTATGTGCGTTCGCAAGTTGTAAGCATGCTGAAATAAAGCATTGAATTAAAAGATTCAAAAAGAAAGAGTTTTTGACGTTAAATCTCATGGTCTGGGAGGTCAAATCTGATTAAAGTAACAGTAAATTACGTCATCAGGAAATGACTCAAAAAATGTCTTAATGAAAACGCTTGTCTTGTCAAGTGGGGCTCCATATTGAATGATCCTAAAACTTGCGTTTTTTTTTTTTTTTTTTCATTTTATTGTACAAATGAGAAAAAATTCAAATCTAGCTTGAGTTTTGTAAGACCCTCTAGGAAAAAAAAAAAAAAAATTGTTTTCTTCCTTTTTCTGCGTTTTTTTTTTTTTTTTTTCTTTTTAAAAAAGTTGGGATTAATTATCTAGAAACTGAATGATAAATGCATTCTGAGAATTTGTTTTGTACTTCAAAAAAGGATTCCACAACCATAAGCAATATGCTTTACATTTTGCATGTTGAGAAATATGCTAATTTAGACGCCTGAATACAGAACTTCAAAAATAGAAAAAATAAAATTTACCTGATGCTGTAACTTTTATCTTAAGAGTATTTCTAGCTGCAAAATATTTTGAATTGAAGAAATTTTTAGGTATGCATAAAATAATATTTTACGCTTTAAATATAAAATTTGAAACTAGAATATTTAAGAACAAATTTAATATTTATAGAAATATTCTGTTAGCAAGCATTTTTGAATCAGATTTTAGGAGATATGTCCGTTTTAATAAAATATTTCATCAATACTTTCAATACGTTTGATATATGAGAAAAATTTACAAACAATTACGTAACCTCCACTAACAAATATATATTATTGCTCTGATTATATATAACAGCATCCAATATTATATATTATAACCAACTGTAAAAATAATTTTAGCTTAGAAATCTACACTTTAATTTCGTACAATTTATTATTATTAATAATTTATTATCTAATTTATTTTTGTTTATTAGTCCACAACCATTTAATATAAAACTCATGTGTGCATGTATAAACAGTATAAATTTTAGATGGAGTTATTATTGAAAACTGTTACTGAAATTCATATATAGTTGACACTAACAATTTCTCAAATTGAAATTGTGTTCCAAATAGAAATTCCCCGTGTATATAATTTTCGCAATTCCCATCAATTTTCTTGTGTCATATTTTCATTTTTCCTACATTATCTTATGCAATGTATTTGTTTATTCAGATTTGTTTTCTGAATTTGTAATGTTTAGCCAAGTTCCTTCTGTTTAGTTGCTGACTATTATTTAACGTTTAGCTTCCCTGACTATTATCTACCGTTTAGCTCCTGGGTCTTAAATGTCAATAAGTTGTAAAACTAAGCACAGATGGCGCTAGGGGTTAAAATTCCTCGTAAGGCTTCCGGGTTACTACTTCCGATTGATTTTTAGACCCAAGCTTGAAAAAGCACGTCATCCAATATTATTATACCTGTAGCGTTTACGATAAAACACTTTTTTTTTCAATTTAAATTTCAACGAAATAAACAACAAATGAAGTTCGAAAGACGCCTAATGTATAGTTTACGCAAATATTGCCAGATAAGGGACAACATTCAAAAACATGAGCAAACCTTGCACTTTATTTATACTAGGGATATTAATTTTATTGTATTTTTTTATGCTCACAGCCAGTTAGAATTTATAAATTACAGAAAACTCTTATGAATGATAAATTTACACGTAAATTTAAACATCACGATAATAAAACGTTCTAGAATATTAAGTTTGTTCACACATGGCCTCGTAACAGTACCTCCTCAGCACGGGTTACCATAAACAAGAAATTCGAACCTTTAGTAGTTCAAACGTAATGACATCTTCCGTATTTTCTTCCACTGCGCAGCTGAGTAGACCGAACGTAGTGACATCTTTCTTATTTTTTCTCCACTGCGCATGTTCGTTACGCCGGACTACTGAATTGATCCGTGCTGAGGCCTTCTCTTTTTCTTGAAGGTGTTTGCTCATAAGCATAACATAAGCTGAGTGATACACCGAAAATTTTCTAGATTTCTCACTGTTTTAGGAAGCTTTATATTGTTTACATTCAGCCAACCATCCACAGTCAATGTTTTACAATAGCTTCACTGTGTCTGAAACTATCTGTATCCCTTAATAATAAACAATAAAATAGGATCCTGGAGTTAGGGGAGGCCAGACGTCGAGCCTAGCTCTGGTGACGCTGTTGGCACTATTGGGGTGGACCCATAGTTGGGAACTCACCGGGGGAGACGTTTTGTGTTGCTTGGCGTATAGTTTGTCTACGGTAAGAACTCCCCACACCCCAAAGTCTGAGGCTGTCTGCTGCAATAGAAACAAGAATAGCGCATATCAGGGTGAGTAGCATCTTTTCACTGTAGGGCTAATATAATAGACCGGAGAAAAAGAATACCTAATAAAGAAGATCCCGGACCCCACACCCCTACTTGAAATAGTTATACCTCGTTACCATAGTTACCGCCACGGGTCCAGGTGAATGGCTTGGGGAGTTTTTACTTTAGATAAACTATATCTGTTAGTTTTCGTTGCCCTCAATATTTTTCTGATAAATGCCCTCTAGGTATCCAACCTATATTTCTGAAACAAAAATAGAAAAAAAAAATCGCAAGATTGCAAAACACATACCAGTTGTATTAAATTAATTGGTGGAAAACAAACTGTGAAGAAAAATAAACAAAATGAACTTCATTCTCGCTGAAGCGAAGGATTGAGCTTTCCCTTGAAAGGTCACATGACCAACTGAAGAACCGCGTACGAAGCAACTCACCTGTAAGTTGCTTCGTAGGTATAACCATCCATGTAAAAGATTTTTAAATTTACTTTGTTTATGTATGAGTTACAAATAAAACTTACCTGCATGGGTGTAACGATCATAAAAATGGCTCCAAGGCAAATAACATCAACTGTCTTCGCCCCATGTGGATGAAGATGTGAGTCAGAACCATAAAGAGAGCAATTCCATGACAGTTATCATCAACTATCACTGTCCACGGATAGCTCTCTTCGTCGTCAAAACTCTTTAACAGCTGGGTGTGGGCATTTATTGACAAGATCTTAACAAATACATACGGAATTTCTCAGTAACAGTATTGAATAAGAAATACAAAAGAAAAAAAATTGCACATTAAAAAAATAAATAAAGCAATAATTTAATCAAATACTAAAAAAATAATTAATTAAAAAATAATTAATTAAAAAAATAATTAATTAAAAAATAATTAATTAAAAAAATAATTAATTAAAAAAATAATTAATTAAAAAAATAATTAATTAAAAAATAATTAATTAAAAAAATAATTAATTAAAAACTAATTAATTAAAAAAAGAACTTAGATAGCTTTAAAAAATTTTCTGTAGTATCATGCAAAAAAGGGGAGCCTTATTGCCTTCCATCGCAGTAAGCTAAATCAGAATTTATCTAGGGTGTACCTGCAGCAGCTTAAAGTCAGAATCCCGTAGATTGGCATTTAATACTAGGATTAAAGAATGATCCGTGGTGGTACAGCTGATTGAGCGCTCGTCTCCCAATGATGTGACCGAATTCCGCCTGATGTAAAATATCCTCAGTGGTAGACAGATCATAGCTTAGAATCCCCTTTGCCGTTAGGCTAAACGTGGGAGGTTCTCGTGTTCTTCTTCTCCTTGTAACGCAAATACGGGTTAGTTCCATCAAAAAGTCCTCCAAGAAGGCAAATTTCTCCCAATACTTGATCCAAGAGTTCCCATATCTTCTGGATTGGGTTCAAAATTACAAGGCCACATAGTTGAACATTAGTAGTTGTAAACCCAAAAATTGGGTCGGCTGTTCAACGACAGTTATAAAATATGAAATTATGAATATTTTATTATATTCTGAATGTTACTTTATTTCACCCTTGTTTCTTAAAATTTTTCCCCATTTTATAAATTAATCTTTTAATGCTTACCATATTTTGAGAAGTGCTTCAAAGGAAATGCCTCATATAATTATTATTAACAGTTTTTCTAAAAAAAAAAAAAATTTAAATTTTTGATTTATGAAAAAATTGCGACATTTTTTAAAAAGTGGCCACTGGCCCATGTTCAAGAAGTTGTGGGTACGATCTCCGCCGGCCGAAGACTCTCCGTGTAGTAAATGGTGACTGATGCATGTTGAATCTGTCGGGTCACAAAGTCCTTCATGTTCCATTGACAAATCATACCGCTGGGGGTACTGATCCACGAGTTTCCTTGTCTTCTGGATTGGGTTCAAAATTACATGACTACGGAGTTGAATATTAGTAGTCGTAAACCCAAAATTGGGTCAGCTTTCAACGACGGTTATAAAATAAAATATGGTATTCACGACGTAACGTGAAAATCTTTTCTAAATATCGATATTTCATCTTGAATATATGGCTTAGTTCTAGTTAACATATTCCCGCATTCTTGCGCATACGTTTTAATTAGTCCAAAAGTTTAATTAAAAAAAACAGAATACGCATTTATAAATATCAAATATTTCAATTTAAAACAAAGCATTTTTTTTTTACATTTTACTATCACGCATTTTTGGAATCGCTTAAATATATTTTTTAGAAACAAATACATTTCATTAAATACAGTGAAGGAACATTTTTTTTTTTTTTTATGAAATGTTTTCCGTGTACTTTGCGAAATAAGCTACTTCATAGCTGAATTTATTTATTTTTTTCTAAGAAAGTATGAGAAATTTGAAATAAGTGAATCTATTTCGAAGAAGATGAAAAATAATTCAATTTCTTTTCTTTCAGTTAAAAAAAATGATTCAATTTGAGTTTTAATAACTTCTTTGCTAGATTTGAGAAAGATAAAAGATGTAAATCAATTTAAATATGAAATGAAAAAGAAAAATTGCTCTATATATATTAAAAATGTAATTTCAAAAAGATTTGTGATAAATTAATCTGAACAAAATTATAAAAGAATAATATTTTTTTGGTAATATAATTTTTAGTACTTTACTTATATAAAAAAAAAAGTATAGACGGCCAAAACTTTATAAGATAGCTGTATTCAATTAAAATGGAGAGATAGCGTGATTCAAATATTTTTTACATTAAAGAAGAATTTAAGAGTATTTTGCTAAAAAATAAAACAAAATTACCATCGAAAATTTTTCACTGGAATTTATTTATTCATAAATTGAGTTAAAAATCTAAATTTAAATTTTTATAAAAGTTTTTCATCCAATGTTTATTTTTAATTAAGTTTTATTTATTTATTTTTTATTCTTGTTAAAACACTCATCTTTTTATTGTCGAACAAAAATGCAGCTGTCAAACCAGCTGTCAGGAAACTCTATTTTAAAATGTATTGTTACGAATTTGTAAATATGTGTATAATTTGATAAATATTTTTTTTTAATAGACTAACTATCTTAGACGAACCATAAACAAAGAGTTTAATTTGAAAAGTTGCAAGAAATGGCATAATTCTAACGTAATTTAAAGAGAAAATAAAGCCTAATGTATTTCTTATATATATATTTTAAAAAAAACTCGGTTTGGCGACATTTTCATCGACTTGGCAAAAAATTTCGGGACTTGGCAATACTTGGCGACAATTTCGGCAACTAAATTAAAGATCTGGAAAATTCGATTTCCGAAGCTATGGCACTAATATTGACGGAGTTAAGGGATAATTGTATAGAATCATGTCTAAACTTACGGTCCTAACCTGTACGACCTTGGATACATCGGTAAAACTACACGCAATTTAAAATGTAGACTTAGGAAGGAACGCAATAAATATGTCCTGTATCAAGAATTTGAAAAATCATCAATTGCTGCACATTGTTGGAACCTTGGGCATAAATTTTATTTAGATAATTTGCTTTTCATCTTTAGTTTTCCATTTTTCGTTAGAAACATAACGTTTTATATTTTAAATCCCTTTTGTTTCTTGTCACGTCTTTCAAGTCTTGGAAATGGACGCCTGTTTTTGAGAGCTTGAAACATATCGACTGTTATTTCCAATTTATATATTTTTGAAACGATTAAACTATTTAATCAAGTAATAGTCCTCGTTGTATTTTTATCATCCTGCATTTGAACCATTAAAAGATTTTGCTTTTTTTTTCGCATTTGAGTTCCTGTTTTTTTGCTTCTCTATATGGAGAGAAAATTAAGTTTCAGAATAGCTTGTTAAAAAGTTTGCTTTTGAATTTGCAAATATTTTTTGTTGTTGTTTTATTATTGTTAAAATAGTAGAAAAAAGTTTTCGTAGATCAGTTGAAAACACCAAGATGTCATAACTGTATGTAAGAGGAAAATAAATTATTTTTAGCAGGTTATCGCGGAAAATCTCAAAAATCGCAAATTTATTACTCAACCATAAGACTGTAAGACTGACAAGGAAAACACAATATTGCGGAGAAATCGTAATAGATTGTACCGCTGGGCATGCAATCGTGCAGTTTCCGTCAAGTTTCCACCCACTTCCGCACGCCCCCATGATTTCGGGCGTTTAAAGGTCAATTATAAATATTATAAATTTTTGGTTACTGATATCTTAATCTGTTAAAGAGTTAACTCTAAATAATTGACCGCGGTGGCTCACGGGTTAAAAAGTTTGCATCCATGTAAGGTGACCCAGGTTCGAATGTCAGCGATGGCCGTTTGATACGAATTCTACTCCTGGCTCACACTGACCACAGTGCTACATAAACCGTGGTAGACGGATCATGGGTTAGAATCCTCTTGCCGTAAGGCTAACCTCGTGGTGTTTCCGTGGTTTCCCTCTCCAATGTAACGCAATTATGAGTTAGTTCCGTCAAAAAGTCTTTCATTAAGGCTAGCTTGTCCCAATGCTTGATCCAGGAGTTCCCTTGTCTTCTGGGTTGTGCTCTAAATTTCAAGGCTACGGAGTTGAACATAGATAGTCGCAAATTCAGAATAGGGTCAATTGTTCTACTCCGGTTATGAAATAAAGTTAGTTAGCATATTTGAAGCGATGTTCTCGAAGCATTAGTAAATTACAACTAAAATTTATTCAGTTTAAAATTAAAATAGTTTCATGTTTTCCCCAGCTTTCTCTCATTTTACTGTAGAAAATAAATAAAACTATTAAAAAAAACGAACATCATAAAAAACACAAAATATGATTATCATTGAACATTTTGATTTTATTTTCATGCACTGTGATGCAGACTTAATGGTTCGAAGTAAATGGTAAAATTAGAAAATTTAACTACTGCCCAGTGGCCACTGTTTAAAAAATTTTGAAATTTTTTTCATAAATCAAAAATTTTAAATGATTTTTTTTAAAAAAAAAAAACTGTTAATAATAATTATATGAGGCATTTTTTTTTTTTTTTGAAGCAATTCTCAAAATATGGTAAACGTTAAAAGATTAATTTATAAAATAGGGAAAAATTTTAAGAAACAAGGGTGAAATAAAGTAATATTCAGAATGTAATAAAATATTCATAATTTCATATTTTATATTTTATAACCGTCGTTGAACAGCCGACCCAATTTTTGGGTTTACAACTACTAATGTTCAACTATGTGGCCTTGTGATTTTGAACCCAATCCAGAAGACAAGGGAACTCTTGGATCAAGTATTGGGAGAAATTTGTCTTCTTGGAGGACTTTTTGATGGAACTAACCCGTATTTGCGTTACAAGGAGAAGAAGATCACGAAAACCTCCCACAGGTCCTCCTAGCCTAACGGCAAGAGGACTCTAACCTACGATCCATCTGCCACTGAATGTATTTCACTTCAGCACTGTGGTCGGTGCAAGCCGGATGCGGTATTCATATCGACGAGCTATTGCCGGGATTCGAACCCGGTTCACCTCATTGGAAGGCGAACGCTCTATTCCCTGAACCATCGCGGCGCATAATTTCAATAATAATAATAATTTGCACACGGAGTGCCTTTTTGCGAAAACATTGGCGACTGGTTGAAAATTTTTCAATCGCCGTACATTATATTTAGTCGCCCAGTGGCCGGTGGAGAGCGTTAATTTTGTCCTATTGTTCTTGGGTTTCACCTTAGGGGTCGTTCATAAATGATGTCAAGTTTGGAGAGAAAAGAGGCGGTCATGGGCAGGGCCTGATTTAGAAATGTGAGAGCCCAGAGCTCCTGAACTGTCAGGTGCCCCCTGGTGGTTGCTTTAACAAAATTTAACTGTTGTTTAATAGTGAGTTATATCTAAATTATTTACCACATAAGTAAATTACGATATATTATTAATTGACAATTCTCGAAGAAAAAAAACCAAAGAGAAACTATTTGTCACATTCAGGGGCACCCCAGAAATTAGGGGACCTTAGGCCTGGGCTTCTCAGGCCTTATGATAAATCAGGCACTGGTCATGAGGTTGTGACAATTCGTGACGAGCGGGAGAGAGGGGGTAACCAGAAGTGTGATATCCCTCATTTTAGTTAAAATAAAAACCTTTAATTTAATTTTCATGTAGAAAATCAAATATTTTTAATAAAAAAAAAAATGCATGCCCATAACATAATTTTTTCTGAACTATAACTATATGTTTATGTAATATAACGAATACGTGACAAGAGTGGAGTAAGATTAAATGGGATAAAAGGGAGGAGACATTGAAAACATTTTGTGACACCACTTTTGGGCGGCCCCTTTAATGAGCAAGTCAATTAGTGCAGGCGATATTTTAAGTTACGAAATAAGACACTAAATACAAAACAAAAAAGACAAAATTTGAGCGAAATAGTTCGAATAAGTCTATAAAAAAAAAAAAAAATTTGAGAATTTTTTTTTTTTTACTTTTCATTTCTTAAATATTATTTGAATGATTCTGACTAAATTTTGAAAATACAAAAAAATTTTTAAATAACTAACTTTTGACCACTCTTCGGACTAAATTATTTGAACCATATTTTATAAATTACCGGTAATCCCATATTTATAAGGGTCAAAAATGTAAATCCTTCGAAAGAAAGGTATGTTTTATTTACAGAAAGTACGTTTTTGTGTCGGACTTGTTAATTTAAAATATCGTCTTCACAAATTAATGAGCATATTGAAGAATTATCCCTTTCATTGTTAAAATTATATCAGAGTACTTAATTACCCAAGGTGCTCAATACTTCTCTTGTACACATATTGTGTATAATTTAAAATAAAAAAAAACTTTATTTTGGAAGGTTCCTTGGGTTATTCATCCACTTTTCCTTCGGGGTTAATATCTTCCTTACCTGTACTATGCATGATTCTTTATCGCCTTACGAGATCATCGCCAACCAAACCAATTATTTTTATTTTTTGAAATGCCGGATGCTATTTAGGCAAAGTATGAAATAATCGTCCTCATGACGTTATTATGTAAATGATAGGCATGTTAATGTGAATGACCGAAATCGGTGGTTGTTGACTTTCACCGGTGAATGTTGACAATCAAATTAGTCGCTTTGGTGAATGTCCGAAATATTTATTACATCCGATTTGATATTAATTTATTCGTGGATATAATTACATTTATTCGATATTTTAATACTTACTGACGATAGATTCGAACAAACATCAGTGTTTGGAGTATCGGGCAAATATATACCGGGCAATGGCACTTGACTTTAAAAAAATATCAGTGTAGGGTATACCGGGCAAATGTATACCGGGCAGTGGCACTTGATCTTAAAAAAACATCAGTGTAGGGTATACCGGGCAAATGTATACCGGGCAGTGGCACTGAACCTTAAAAAAACATCAGTGTAGGGTATACCGGGCAATGGCACTTGACCTTAAAAAAACATCAGTGTAGGATATACCGGGCAAATGTATACCGGGCAATGGCACTTAACCAGACCTAGTATGACTTGACCTTTGGTAAATGTCCGAAATATATACTAGGTGTAGTGCCACTTTTGCTATAGCTTAAATATTTTTAAAAAATTAAACAAAGCGTTTGAATCAATTTTAAACTGATAACGAAATTATTGCTTTAAAATCAAAAAAATAATAATAAAAACTGCGCCAGATAAGAGTAAGTGAAGTAATTGCTTTATACAGCGCATGTGCGGAAATTTTTTTTTTTAAAAATTATCCAGGCGCATCTAAAAGTGGATGAAAATCCCAAGACACCATTTTGTAACTTTTTCAAAGTGTTTTTTAATTTCCTGAGGGAAAAAAAAAGGATATTGTCTGTCTTTATCCTGGTTTAATATTCAGTGGAATAATTTTATTCGCGATCAGTGTCCTCACATTTTATTTTGAAAATGGAATGTTTAACTAATGCAGAAATAATGATTATAACATTTTGTATGAAAAAAAATGTTCTACATATTTTTCATTTATTTCCCCTCCAAAATCGTTCATTTCAAAGAAAACTATTACAATTATCTGATACTGAACAGAAAACCTAAGTTTGTAAGAAAGAAAAAAAAAAGTTGACTTCCTCCGAACATTTTTATTTTATTCCAAACCTAAAAAAACCTAAAAAAAAAAGAGGAATCCTTACGCATACTTATACGATATTATTAAAAAAGAGAAAAGCTTGTTCCATCGCTCTTTTGAAGTGGAAAATTATTAGAAGCAAATAAATTCTTCGCGAACATGAAAAGCACCCCTCATATCGCTTGTGAGAATCCACACAATTGGAATAATTTCAGAATCGTTTGCAAAGCCAAAAACATTTTTTTCGCTTCATAAGATTCTTATGAGCTTGTGACGCAAGTACAAATTTTTCAGACCCAATCCGTAAGGAGACTAGGTAACCATAGAAACCAAGCCGGCTATTTCAAATTTCGGCGTCTCATTACTTAAAATGGAACGGCGAAGAGTTAAGTTATGAAAGGCATAGATGCATAATGCTTGAGCAGCAAATTGATGTCTGAATTAATTTACAGTTAACTTCTCTCATTCGTGAAATGTTTCACGTTATTGGGTATTTAGTACATGTGTATTTATTTTCAAATTAATATATTCTTTTGAATATTTTTTCATTTAATGTTCTTCCATCCCTTCGGTGATATTTTTATGCACGATAAAATGTTATCGAATTTAATCTAATGACTATAACTTTTAAAATAAAATAGTGTACTTAGTGGCGATTTAATTTTAATGAAAATAATTTATATGCATAAGAAATAAATGTGTTGCCATTTGATTCCCGTATTCTAGGACGTTCTAGGACTCAATCTTAATGGTTCAAGGGGGTTCATACTAGCCGAAAAAAATTTGAATTTTAAGGTTTAGAGTTTTTTTTTGCATTATTTTAAAGAATGACAAAGTACAAAATACGTACAAAGTCGTTCTTGAGCAATTCTACATGACAAAGTACAAAATTTGTGCGAAATCAGTCGTTCGTGAAATCGAATTTTAAAATAGTCCTATACTTGAAATTCGATTTCTAAGGAACTATTCGACCGATTTTGTGAGACCGATTTAAAATAGTCGTACAATTAAAATTAAATTGCTCAAGAACGATTTGACCAATTTTTGTCTCAAAGTTTGTATTTCGTCATGCAAAATTACATTCTTTAAAATTATGTAAAAAATTGTACACCTTACAATTCAAAAAATTTTTCGTTTATTACAAATAAAATAATAAAAAATAATAAATATTTACTAAAAAATATTGTTATGCATAAAATTATCTAAACGAATTTTATAAATGTTTGAAATTTTTTTTTTTTTAAATTTGCTTGAACATTTCTTGAGATATGGTGACATACGTAAAAAGTAAAATTAACATTAAAAGGTATAAACTTTGGACTGCTGTCTTTATCAAACCATTGGTGCTATTGGGACCATATTTCTCAGATTGCGGTTACCCCTTATATTTCGGGGTCAAAAACCCGAATCCGTCGAGAAAAATGTATGTTTATTCAGAGAAAGTACGTTTTCGTGCTTGATTTCGTAACTTAAAATATCGTTTACATTCATGAGATCGCCCCCTCGAACCATTAAGAATTAGTCTTAAAACGTGAAGATTCGATTATTAGATCAAAAGTCATTCAGGGTGGTCCGTTTTTTATCATACGCACTGATAAATACTAAAATAACATTTATATAACAAATATTTAGTTAGATCTTAAATAGAACTGTAAAGCAACGCATGAACTTATTTAAAACCTTTAGTTTCTATATTGTTTTTTATTGTATTTGCATATTCATGTTACAATAGTGAATGTTTTTGAATTCTTTATTCTAAATATTAATCAATAGTAAAAAAAAAAAACATTTCTGTGAAAAGCTATTTAATAATTTAGATACTTTTAATTTCAGTCTTTAAATATTATTTAAACTCTTGTAATGAATTAAACCCGATTTAAACTAAAAATCGAAGAGTAAAAATTTTTTTTTTGTCGGTTTTATATTTTTAGACCTGATTCGTAGTGTAAACATAAATTACAATCGTTTTCGAATTAGTACAAAGTTTGTAGCCAATCAAAATTTTCGACAATTTACTGCCATAAATAAATTAATTGACAAAATACTTTAAAAAATATGACAAAATAAAAATAAAAAAATTATAAAATTTTTAATAACAATTTCAAAGATTTAATAAACAATTTTATAAACATAATAAAAAGGAGAAAATAATTTCATTTTTGTCAAACCTAATAACGAAAACCATGAATTTCCATTCAAGTGACGCTTTCTCCTTTTATAATCTTCGTCTAACAAAAATTAAAATTGTTTATACGTATTCCTAAAGTTTAAGTCCACCAGAAAGACTAAGTTTTTATTTTATATTATTTTAATTTTATTTTTATTCTTTTTTAATATATTCACATGTTTCTTATGGAAAATATAAGTACAAATTTTTTTCTTCCTTCAATATATTAAAAACATATGATATGTATAAAAAAAAAGAAGAAAGAAATTACCATACCTCAGTATTTTAAAATTCCTTCCTCTGTTTTCCAAACTTTCTCGCACATAAAGTCATATAATTTTAAAAAATGGAAATAACTGTGAACTGCATTATAATTCATAGAATGTGGCTTACGATTGTTGCCATGGCAATCATATTTCTATTTATCCCTTTTATCAAACTAGTCATAAAACACGGGAAGTGATTAGAGTTTGTTGGCTTAGAACAATAATGCGACATCTTAGATACCACGAGAAATTTTTGTTTTTTTATTAATGGTCGAAACTTTTACGTGGGTGTAAATTTAAGGAGTAGAGATAATTTACTCAATTGACATCATTTTTTTTAAATTTTGATAAATTAACTTAATTATTTAATAATTTTATTTTTTTAATTCTATTACTTTTATACTTATTTCATTCTTAAAAATATATAAAATAAATCACTTACGAGGAAACTTAGAAACTTATATAGACCAATTGTAATTTGAGTTATTGTATTTGAGTATGATAGCGATCAAAGTTTTGATAAACGATAAAATCGTTTTGTCCATTTTACAACGATGAATTCTGCTTGTGGAAACAATTTAAACTTTTATTGCCATTTAGCACAATTTAACATTTCCGCACTCTAGTTGGTAAGTGGTCAAAATTTTCACGGCTATTAAAGTTATAAGTTCTGCTTGAAAGCGATTGAAACGTGTTTTGTAGCACAAAGCTCCAGTTATGTTTTAAGTTAACTAGCTATTTTTAAAACGTTCAGTATTTTAAAGGACGGTAAATTTAAATTCTTTTTGCCGATAATAGAACTATCCTGTTAGTGGCCCTCAGGAAGCGGTTAAGCTTGAATTATTATAAGACAAAGATATTTGAGTTCGCTAGTTAGTCAGGGAGTGGTTAGTATGATTGACGATAAATTCAGCTTGTAACTGTCAGTATTTTGAACAAATAAACTTGTGAAGAAAAAATTAGTTTTTTTAAAAATATTTTTCCTATAGACAATGTTTAGAATTATTTTTGAACAAAATAAAATACAATAATATTGTGAACATATAAAGGTTGCAGATTTTAAGTTTAGTTAAAATCAATCTTTTTAAATCTGGTAGTTTGAGCCATAGAAAGTTTTACTTACAGTTATTTAGAACAGTTATAATAATACCGATTAGAGAATATTCTGAATTGGTCAGTTTTTAAAAGCATAAATAAAATCAAACTCTTTAATAACAAAAATTGAGATGAATCGGTCTTAAAACTATGGTGCTCGTCAAACTAGAGTCGACATAAAATATCAAAAATAAATGTTATATTATTTAAAATTAAAAAAAAATATTTAAAAACAATTTACCTTTCAATATTTTTTCTTTGCAGTTTAAGAAAATAAACTTCCGAAACACAACCAACAAGATGATTTTCATCCGCGACAGATTTCACGCGCACCTTGCTGCGACCACCAGGATCGAACTCATTACCCACAGCTCTTCACCTAGCGATATGAGCGACGCCTTAACCAGCTGCATCATCGGAGCGTTCAAATTAGGCTCCAGTGCCACCATAAAAGCGACGTGGACTGGGTACTGGTATAATGCTGCATAAATGGCGGCAAAAAAAATTTACCACTCTCATTGTTGGTACCTTTACAATTAATTTAACTAAAACTATTTATGTAATTATAATTTATCATGTCATTTTAATTAATATTATGTAATTTATAGTAGGCAACTAATATCGTAATTAAATGTTATAATTAATAATTATAATTATACCTTTAGTTACATTTTAATTACTTCTGGACAGTTAAGAATTGATTTCGAAAAAGCTTGAACCATCATCTTAATTTTTGATGTGGAAGGTGGTTTAATTGTTTTTTCCCTCTTACTGTCGTATTCTGCATTTTTCATGGTTTGGATCATATATACAGACACATAGGCAATAGAAACAGCAAGCGGCATTAGAATCTATTGAATGGATGCATCTTCTGTTAGATGTTGCATTACCACCCACAATGTATTACAATTTACCACAATTAGAAAACCACGAGAAACCTCACACTGTTGCTATTTCTCACTTATAAAAGTTTTGAGAAGCTTGAACTGAAGAGGATTTTTTTAGACCCTTTAGAAAGTTTTTAAATTTCCAGAAACAGTCATAAACCTTTTTAATGGCAGCTTCCTTAAGATAATTTTCAAGAAGTTTATAAAAAATTCCTCGTTAAATCCAAGTTTGGCTAATAACAACAGAGTTTTATCTGGGCTTCTTAACATTAACCGTTTGTTACATCTGGGATTCGGCTGTATTCAGGTACACAGAATGCATTGCATTCCTTGGTCTTAACACTACTAATAATCGTTGTGATAGGTTTCAAAAATCTGCCATCTACTTCAATTCCAGAGCTTCTATCTAGTTCAATGCCTTGCCTCATGACCCAACCAGTTGGATTATCTTGGATTGTCAACTATCCACAAGAAAGCCATATATATATATATATATATATATATATATATATATATATATATATATATATATATATATATATATATATATATATATATATATAATATAATATTATATATATATATACACACCGAAGATCTGTTACATTATGACCACCCTCCATCTATAACAGCGTATAACAATGTATGGTGTGGGCAATGTTTTCATGGGGCACATTAGGACCCATAATCCTCATAGAACAATCCCTGACGTCTGTAAGCTGCTTGAACATAGTTGTAGACCTTGTTCACTCATTCATGGCAACAGTTTTTCTGCGGAGGGTGGTGTTTACCAACATGATAATGCACCTTGTCATAAGGGTCAAATTGTCATAGATTGGTTCGAGGAACATTCCAGTGACTTTCAAGTCATGTCTTGGCCCCCAAATTCACCTGACCTTAATCCAATAGAGCATTCGTGGTCCTACTTGGAAAACCAAATTCATGCTGCCACGCTACCCCCTCGCAATGTGAGGGAATTACGGGACCAGTTGGTGAGCGCTTGGTACCAGATACCTCAGACTACCTATCAGCACCTTGTGGAATCAATGCCACGGCGGGTGCTAGCAGTTTTGAGGGCTGAAGGTGGTCCTACATATTATTAGCAGGGTGGTCATAATGTAATTGCTCTTCGGTGTATGTATATATTCCTTTAAAAATAAAATTGTTCCTACATATTTTCATTTTTTGTATTCAACGACTCATGTTTGAAAGCCATTGACTTTTAAATTTAATGAGATTAAGATATAATGAATATTGTACAGTGATTGAATGTCTATTGCCGAAGTGAATAAAACTTCGAACTTACTTCACTTTAAACAATTTCTAATATTAAAAAATTCTCCTTCATTCACACAAAAGTAAGAAAAATCGCCTGCCTTTTAAATGAAACATATCGCTTTATTTAAGTTTCTTTAGACAATGCTGAACGTTCTAGAGGATTTTTTTCTTCTTTTGAAATCTCCTAGGAATCTCTGAAACTTTTCTCCTTGTATTAGAAGTGAATTATTGCTGGTGAGATTGAATTCCCGATTGTCGTAAATGAACCTTATTATTCGATGTAACTTGAATCGAATTTTTTCTTATATCTAAGGACGTTTTCTTTTATTTTGTGATTCCTGTTCCCTAAATTTTATTTCTGAAGTTTAAGTTAAATATGATCAGGCTTTTGATCTTGGTATTAAAATGTTCATTTCTGATTACATTAAACCTATATTAAGTTACATTTGCAGCAAAAACAAAAATAATTTTTAAAAACCTATTATTTTGACACATATCGTTTGCTGTTTCAACGAAGCGGAAATTTTGTATCAAGCATCGCCTTCTACAACAGCAAAAATAATTTTCCTTCGATATAAAATCTCTCTCTCAGAAAATTCGGTAACTACTTTTTTTGGAATAAATGATTTAGATCTCAAATTTCTTTCAATAAAAGAATAGGATGTTTAAGCCTTTAGATTTCACTAAATGTTGACAAAATTTTATTTAACGCAAACAGTAAAGATACGTTTGAAAGCAAAATTATAATAAGAATAAAAAATAGAATTGATTCTGATCGTCTGCCATTTTGGGTAAATGGTGTAATACAATTTCCTTCATATTAAATCGTCTGCCATTTAGATGACTTGTGATACAGTGATAAAAAAATTTTTGCGAGATAGGTTACGTGTATCAGCATTTGAAACCGAATTGATTCGTCAAAGACAAAAAGTTGAAGTTAATTTAAAATTTAACTTTAATAAAATTTAAACGACATAATTGTAATTTACATCATACAGGATCCAGGACGTCAAACAAAAAGAATGATGGAAAAACGTAAAACGAAAGAACTGTTGAATTGAGTGATGATGAAGAGGATCTGTGCAACTTGCCTCTATACTTTGAGAGAGTTGAGTTGAGTTGACGTTGTAAGGCTGGGTTAAGCTGATGATGATGAAGAAATGAAGTTACAAGATGATCGTGTTTTTGTTGTTGTAATTTATTTACGTCGCTTCACAGCTGCTCAATGAGCTGTTTGGCGACTGTATGGAAAGTATCCCTGAGGATGATCCGAGGACATCCCAACACAAATTTTGATCCTCTGCAGAGGGGATGGCACACCTGCTTCGGTAACCCGGCAACTTGCGCGTGAAGTCGAGCACTTTGCAATAGAACAGTTTAACGAGTACCAATACCGCACACACTCGGTACAATCTAAGGCTGATCATAGTGGTCAACGACCAGCAGCACACTGACAGCAGCCAGTGATGCTGGACTTTAGTGATCCGCTGAGGACCGTGTCTTAACGATCAATCCACTGTGGGAGCAAGATTACCGTGAAAAGGGAACATAAAACTTTTTCGATGCATAGTTTGCAGTTTTCAAAGAATTCAAAAGGCTCAAAAACAAACTTTTGCTATAGTATATATACACATTTCATTGATTTGAATTCAGTTTAGTTCGTTACAAGTTACACGTCTGGTTTCGTATAGAAGCTTACGGATTCGATAGGTACGCAGGAACTTCGGTACTTCAGCCTAGTTTTGCAGTTGATTCCACCACAATTTCTTTCACATTTCAGTTTAACCGAAACTCTTTCTTCCCGAACGACATTTTTATTTTGAATTGTGAGATTATGACAAAATAATTATTAAATATTATTAAAAAAATTTTTTTTTATTTCATTTAGATCAGCTTTATTTTTATAGCACTAAAAAATAAACTTTTTAAATATCAGTAAGTATCTTAATTTCATTTATTTTCCTTTATGCATTTTTTTGAAAATGCAAACAATATTCATATTTATGTAGAGATATTTGTCACGGAAATGGAACTTTTTTCATATGGTCATTAGCATAAAAATTCGATCACGTGACTTTTTTCTTTAAAGTAGTCTGTTTAATAGTTCCCAAAGAATAGTTTCAAATTCGTTTAGCTAATTGAAAGAAAGAGATGAGACGGAGAAGGTAATTTTCCAAAATAATGTAATGTAATAATCTATAATGTAATAATATGTAATAATATAATGTATGTGTATAATGTTGCTAATCAGTTCTTTACTCAGTTCTTGAAAATCGCCACGTACTCCCTTATTAAAATAATTTCTAGGCAAACGCTGTTCTAATATAACGTAAGCAACTAACTAGGGAAAGGGTTTGTGATTTGCATATTTATCATTATTATCTAACTAGGAGGAAAGAAGGGTATGAGATATGCTTAAAAAAAAATATTAAAATCACGTTATTTTCAATTTGTTTTAAATTTCTAACAAAAAATTTGGAAAAATGTTAAAAAGTAAAAGTTAAGTTTAGGGAAAGAGAAAAAATTGAAAAAAAAACCCTTTTATTGGAGTTTCAGAAGTTTTAACTGCAGAAGAAAAACACAATAGATTCCAAAATATTCTACTCAAAATTTTAGAAAATGATATGAAGCGTGCATTTTATTTCACAGAGAAATGCATCGTTTTTTTTTTTATTGCATGATCTTAAAATTGGGTTGCAGCAAAAGTCAAAGAAATAAGGGAAATAAAGCTGTGATTTATTTATCGAAGCAAGGAACTCGGTAGCCCCGAATCTCTCTGTTTGTTGTGGTTGTGGAGAAGAAGGTTGTAGCTTGCTTATTTTTTTGATGAGAAGGTTGAGGGAGTGTCCAATATGGATGCTGTTTTCAATATAAACATAAACGACAACAATCTCGAGCACTTGACCTGCTCTACTTCGGGATAAAAGGTATACAGCTGCTTATTCTGCGAGGCTATATTTTCAAACAGATAATTTTCTTTCTAATAAAAGAAATAAATTATATAATTTCTGAGTTCAAATCTGCTGTACTATTTCATAAGATATTAATGATCTTAAGTAATTCTGGTGATTTTGAAGTGAAAATGTTTTAAATTATTTAGAAATGTATTGTTAAAAAAGGTGACATGGTTGCTAGATTTAGTAAAAACTTTCTTTTTTGGTAGTTCTGATTTGGCCTCTTTTTGTTTGTTAATTATTGTTTGTACTTGGTGCAAGCTGTGTACCATCATACGTACGTGTTAGCATATTTTTCGAGCAGCGAGATTATGTTAGTTTTACAAATTATCATTTAGGCTTAAATTTCAAAATTGTTCACAAGATAAGAAGTGATTTATAACGATTCTTTTTACAAATTACAATTCTTTCGTCTTGAAATGACAAATCTTCAAAGGATGATTCTTATAACGATTCTTCTTTTAAACATAAATAATAAAACAAGTAAAAAAAAACGCAAGTATACAAGAAATATTACTCCTGAAAGTCTCAAAACACAATGATCATGTTGTTAACCAAATGACGGCAAAACACACCAAAACAGTAACCAATAACCCGGAAGTATAGGCATTTAAGAGCTTGCAGCGCTCCCTAGTGTGGAAAACGCCATCCATTGGAAAAACATGCTAACGTAATATTTGAGCGGTCCCACAATGCACTTTCTAGACAATTTGAAAATCATCGATATGTTTAATTGAGTTTAAATGAATAAAATTATTTCAAAATTCTATATACTCATAAACTAATTTGATAAATTCCCCATCTAGTTTTCTATTAAACAAAATAACTTGTAAACTAATAAAATTTAATGTAGTTTTACAATTTTTATTTTCTAAAATGTTGAAGGGGATGAGTGCTTAAACGAACTCTCTGATAACAAATTAAATTTCAACAGAATAAATTCTAAGCATAAGATTACTTTACAAGAAGCAAATTACTTCAATCTGCATTTTACATTCAAGAGATTGTGAAACTCCCAAATATTTATTTCTTTCGAATTTCCTTTCAAAAGTTCAAAATAGAATTTAACTTTATTTATGAAGAAATTATTCGAGAAACAATTTCTTCTTGTTTCGAATGAAGTTAGTTTGCTCCGAAATCATGAAAACATTTATAGTTACTAAGGATATCCCTTGAATTGTATTTTTGGCTTGTTTTGGATTTTTGCTTTCAAAAATTAATGTTACCTGCGTAAGTGCGTAACCATAGGGTTATTTAAAATTGTATTTAATTTGTTACTTGTTTTTTGAATTTTTGCTTTAAAAAATAGATCTTACCTGCGCATTTATAGCAAAATCTTATTTTTTTACCTGTGTCGGAATTTTGCTTTCAGAAATAGATGTTATCCGCGCGATTTCAGGATTATTTAGAACTGTATTTTTAACTTGTCTCATGGTTTTTATTCCAAATATAGATGTTACTCACGCAATTGTAAGAATATTTAAAATTAAATTTTTTACTTGTTTTGGGGTTTTACTTTCAAAATAGATGTTACATGCGCAATAGTAGGGTTATTTGGCTATCAAATCAAATATACTGTTTTTCTTTTCGATACAAATAAAGAAAGTACAGGTAAAGAGCATATATACACGTATTTTTACGAGTACTTGTGGCGTAACTACCACTACAAATATTAAATATCAAAACACTAGTATATAAGACATGTTAACTTGATTCCATCTTGAGGTACCTTTTGAAAGATGAAGATTGACATAGTCGATTATTTAATCCTTTCATACTCGATTACTTTCCTCATTTTGTACTTATACCAGTAATTTCGTTAATTTTGGAGTTATGAGCTTTTACTTATATTTCGTTATGTCAGAAGTTGACCGCGTTGGCTACTTGACTAAATATTTTTTATTTCCTATGAGCTGCACAATCAGTCTTCCCGATGAGCAGACCTATAGTGCGTTCTCCAGAAGTGGTATCCACTATTACAGTGGCCACCACAATGGGTGAGATACCGTTGGCCATGTTAATTTGGACGTCTAGTTTCTGCCACACTAGATGGCAGCACCTAGAATCTATTTGGATGCTAAAGTGCACTTGACTAAATATTGCTGTATAAAAAATTACTGCCTATCAACTTTTTTGATCTGCAAAATTTTACGGTAGAAGATAATGATACCTAAAGTGCCGGTACTTAACTATATTCCGAACTATATTGAAAGAAATTGAAATTTAAAGATTGGGTAATTTTTGAAGAAAACTTTGAAAACTTTTGAAGAAAAAATTTGGCCAATAAAACTAAGCCGACCTACATCCTCTAAAAATTTAAAAACTCACTTCTTTACTGTTCCAATGTAATATGTTCAAATGTAAAACAAAAATCCCTCGCACAGATTCTTTTAACTGAGATATTTGTTTTTGGAAAGGTCAAAAAGATGAATTTTCGATGTTCGTTTAGAAAGTTTGCGAGAATTTATTTTAGTTTTGGCAGGATGCTAGTCCTCTTAAATAAAACTAATTCATGAAAATAAAGTATTGATTTTAAAATAAAAATGCATGTAAAATATCTAAAAATTTCCTTATTTTGCTTTTATTATCTGGAAGGTACCATGACATAAATACGCAAATATTACATGAATATTTGGCACCCTATTACATAAATCAAAAACGACTAATAACCTCATATTTCTCACTTCAACAAATAAAGCTTAAAGCGCTGTATATATTTTTTCCCCAAACAAACTCCCATAAAAATCCGTATCTTTAAAGAACCAGCGAGGTTATTTACCAAGGAACCGTAAAACTGTTCATTCTGCAATGATAACTCACTCCTTATCGCTGACAGACTTCAAAGGAAAATAAAACTTTCAAGCACAGTTACAGTTAGATTTTGTTTCATAAAGCACACATGTGTAGTCACATTTCCTGAAACTTCGATTTATGACGCCCATTCTTACACGAGGAGTTATTTATGATTAATTGTCCCATAATGCCTTAGATTTGTAGTTGTAGATAAGGAATGATATTTGTTAAATTCGTTCTTTCTTGCCGCGGGGGGATTAGGGTGTTACTGAC
Organism: Parasteatoda lunata; assembly: GCA_949128135.1. Lineage (NCBI taxonomy): Eukaryota > Metazoa > Arthropoda > Arachnida > Araneae > Theridiidae > Parasteatoda > Parasteatoda lunata. The sequence continues at coordinate 78,375,927 of OX421978.1, forward strand.
GTGATTGAGGAAACAAACATGCTGTTCACTCGTTGGAAATTTTTTTTTTTTAAGAAAGGAAGAAAATGTGCATTTTAATAGTCGTGAAAAAATAACTATTCGCCATCTGGTGAATCGAAAAAAAAAAAATTAAATAAATAAAAATGGCGATTTTAAGTGAACACTTTATTAAAAAAGTCATTAAATGATAAAAGTACATCAATTCAGAAAGATTCTAATAAACATAAACAATTTATGATGAAAAAACTTCATGTTTAAAGAGAGTTCTTTAAGAATTCATATATTCTAAAGTTATAATGTATTTGTTACCGTGAATAACCGAAATCAAGAAAATGTCGACTTTCACCGGTGAATGTCAACAATCACATAGTCGCATTGGAGAATGACCGAAATATTTATTTATATCCGATTTGATATTAATTTATTCGATGATATTATTATATTTATTCGATATTTTAATATCTGTTGAGGATAGATTAGGAGAAACATCAGTGTTCGGAGTACCGTCCAAATGTATACTGGTCAGTGGCAGTGGACCTTAAAAAAAAAAAAAATCAGTGTATGGTATACCGTTCAAATGTATACCGGGCTGTGGCACTTTACTAGACCTAGTATATATTGCGGACTTATACAAAGTGTTTATGTGATTGTCAACATTCACCTGTGGAAGTCAACAACCACCAATCTCGGTCATTCACAGTAACATATTAAATATACATCACCTTCCGAAATATTTAAAAATATCTCGGTATGTTTCAGTCATATATTTATGTTATTTTTTATTGTTAAATCAATTTTTTTTATAGCCGTAGATTATTTCTAATATGAATGTTTGAAAACATATAATGCAATCGAAGCAAAAGGAAAATTGCAAAAAGCGGTTTTTAAATTAAAAGGACCAATCTATACCGGTCACTGACTCATTTGGCTTGAGAGGGGGAAAAAAAAGTGGCTTCTAAGTTATTAAGTGGAGTTTACCGGCCACTGTCCACCTCCTGGAAATTCGAATTTTCAGGTCTACAACCTCGAATATCTGACACAATACCTTTGACTTCCCTTTAGAGTCTCGGTGCTGCCATCTAGTGTGGCAGAAACTAGACGTCCTAATTAACATGGCCAACGGTATCTCACCCATTGTGGTGGCCACTGAATAAGTAGATACCACTTCTTGAGAACGCAAATAATAATTAAATAACTAATCAATTATTATTATTTAATTAATTGATTATTAATTAATTAAATAATTTAAATAAAATAAAAATTTAAAAAAAAACAGAATGATTAAATTTTCATTAATTTTTTACAACGTTTAAGCAAACGTTTTGCTTCGTTATTAAGTATAAAAAATGTGACATTTATGAGGTATAAACATTTCAACGATCTAGCTTTCTTTGTTCGGTGATTTTGCTTAGTGAGGTCAAATGATAGTGCCTTTTAAATTAGCCTTTCTCCAACATATATCTCGAGCGGTCTCGGGCTCTTAAGTAATTGTAAGTATCTCGGACTCGGGTTCCACGTAATCCTATGTATCTCGGGCTCTAAGTAATCCTATATATCTCGGACTAATTTTCTAAGTAATCCTATGACTCGGGTACTTACTAATGATATGTATAACGGATTCGAGGGGATCGAATTAAAATTATTTGGGTTCGAAACTTCAAAATTGAGTCCGAGCTCATCTCTAATGTAACTTCATACTAAACATATTTGAAGGGTTAATTTTTGAACACGAATGCTAATTTATAGAATGCCCCGTAATGAAAACCATTAAAATGCATTTCAGAATTCTTCAGAAGATATAATTCCAAAAGTATTCACATTTAAAGTTACTAACGCTTTCGAAATCTGTCGAATCATTAGTGAGGAGGGTGAGATGAAAAACATCAATAGCAGTTTGATTGCCTGGTGGAACATGTAGGCGTTTCTATTGGTCTACCAATTCCGTTTTGCTTCTTCTGGCAATCAAAAGGGGTTTTCAATACTCCCTTTCTTAAGCATCAATTTGCGATCCGAATATAGTTTCATATTTTTCATCTTAATGTCAGCCCTAGTATACGATATAGTCAAAAAAGTATTTGAGTATAATATCTTAAGGAGGTTTCAAAATTGAATTATCAATTTAATTTGAATTGATGATTTTGTCAAGGTTTAAAAAAAAATCTTCATAAAAAAAGGCAGTTAATACGAAACATCCAGTAGTACATCGTGGTTTTCGATTTATAAATATTAATGCGCAAGTCTTCAATCACGTGACTTAGTATTTTGCGATGTGCAATTCATAATTATGAAAACTCGAATCGTTGTATAGTTGAAAAGCAAGACTTAAATCCAAAATCTTATAAATAGAAAAATTTCATAGCATCACAAAATGAAATAAAATCGGACACTTTCCCATTCCTTCTTTTACAATGACCTTCATTGCAATTTTTTATTTTATTATTTTTTCCCCCTGCTTTTTTGAGCACTTAAGCATATTTTACTGCAGCCTTAATACTGTTCCCATTGAGCCATAGGATCGTGAAAAGTTAACCATCTTAAACTTGATGCTCCTATATTGTATTCAGTCCACACCCGCCTGATATTTGTTTTCCAGCGTGAAGAAAACGATATTTTAATTTTTAAAATTCGAATCACATTTTAAACTAAAATATTTAGAGTAGCTTTAAATCAAGCTAACCTTATAGAAAATCAAAGAACTTAATAAATAAAACTTCAAACGATTTTATTTACTTTTCCTGGAACATACCTTTACTGATCAATAAAACGATATTTCCCATGAAAACGATTTTTACTAAATGCTGACTTAATCAGAAGGAACTTCTAAAGAATCTTCTGGAGGGCTCAATAGAAACATTGTTAACTTTCTCTTGCTTGGAGCTATCACAATTCAAGAGCCCCTCTTGTCTTTTCATTCAAGGAGCTCGAGGGTGGGAATTCTCTGGAGTCATTGATCAAAATCTTCATCGTTAAGAGAAATCTCTTCCCGGAAAGGAAGGAAGGATGAGAGCAATTATTGATCTTGATTTTCTCACCCTCTCGTTATTTTGTTCGTTTTACCGTTTGATTTTATTTTATCTTATCACCAACTCTAAACAGAAGATCTGTGGTGTAACTACCATTATAAATATTAAATATCAATTCACTAGTATATAAGACATGTTAACATAATTCTATCAAGAGGTAGCTTTTGATAGATGAAGGTTGACATAGTCTAGAATTAATTACCTTCAGATCCATATCGATTTTGCTATGTAACCGCTAAAGTGAATAAGTTATGGGGCAGAGTATGTAAGTGATATGCAGATGAATTTGGATAATCCGTCAACCTTTTGACGCATAATTTTTATTAAACATATTTTTCATACATTTTTTTGTATTACTTTCGGACAAAATAAGTAAAAAATATTATATTTAGCATTTTAATTATTTATGGGATAGCCTGGTTGGCAAGGCGCTGGACTCGCATTCGAGAGAATGGGAGCTCGAATCAACCCGGCCGAAAACTCCTCGCGTAGCAAATAGTGACTGGTACACGTTAAATCTTCCGGGTCACAAAGTCGTCCATGTTCCCTTAAAAAATTATACCTCTGGGGATACTGAATGGGAGATTGATCGTTCTCTAGTTCAGGCCAAAATTACGATCTGTTTATGGATGCATGAATGGGTCCATAAAGTAACGGGTGTGGCGGAAGTCGAATTCTTGGCCATAGATGGCTCCACTATAAAGGAACAATCTCACCCCTTGTCTTAATGGCCAACGACAACAACAACAATTATTTATGGTGAAGGCCGGGATAGCCTGGTCGGTAGGGCGCTGGCCCCATATCCTAGAGGTCGTGGGTTCGCTCCTCGCCGGCCGAAGACTCCCCGTGTAGTAAATGGTGACTGATGCACGTTAAATCTGTCGAGTCTCAAAGTCCTCCATGTTCCCATAACAAATCAATACCTCTGGGGGTACTGATCCAGGAGTTTCCTTGTCTTCTGGATTGGTTCAAAATTACAAGGCTACGGAGTTGAACATTAGTAGTCGTGAACCAATGAAATTGGGTCGGCTGTTCAACGACGGTTATAAAATAAAATAAAATTATTTATGGTTATGAAATACAGCGTGAAACGCCGCTGTTTTTTTTCTGGGTTAATGGTAAAATCTTCCAAACATGGCCTCACTACCAAATAATTATTTTTCAAATTTGCACTTGTTTAGAACTAAGAGAAACAGTTATTCATCAGCATTGAAATTTCTTTAATTTGCAAAATCAAATATTGATTAATTTTTGAATACGAGTGAGAAAAAAAAAATTCTAACTACTTTTTTTTGGATTTTATATTTTAGTTCTAATATAATTCCGGTAATCTGTCAGATTTTTTTTTAGAAACTATCGAACTGTTTTTTATAATTAAAAAATATCAAAATATATTTTGCTTGTAATTAGAGAGCCAGAAAAAAAAAAAATACATAAAAGGGACACAGCTGCCTTATCTTCGTCGAAGGCATAAAGTACCAAAACATTGTTTCCTTTCTTAAACTGCTTAGGTAATCTGCAAACTACTCAGATAATAAGCACTTTACCAGGACCAGATTACCGTCTAGAGACTAAATAGGCAGGGGCCTAGGGCCCACAATTTCAGAGGGGCCTCAAAAATTTCTAAAAAGTCAAATGAAAGCTAGGCTAGCTTTGTGTTGGTTTAGGTACTAAATAAAAAAATAATTACAGCTTACAATAATAAATAATTCAACTAATCAGTGACTTTCAGCAAAAAAAACTGATTTCAATTGTTTGTGTTCGCCAAACTATTTTTACCTTGATATTACATTGTTTTGTGGTTGTTTTAAATTTTGCTTTAATTTAAAGATACATAAACTTTATGCTAGAAGAAGCCGACCGGCCTGTGTAGGGGGCAGGGAACTGTCCTTGCGTCTGAAAGGTTCTGGGTTCGAATCCCGGGCAAGGCATGGATGTTTCTTTCTCTCTATCTGTGTTCTATGTCCTTTCTCCTTTGTGTGCGAATGTGACCCGCCCTATAAACGGGTTGTGGTAGTGTGACGTGGGCGACGCTGCTCCACCGCCGTGGCTTCGCCACAGGTGTCCACTGGGTAACGAAAAGAGAGTTAGCAGTTCTGGCACTTTCTGTGGCGAATGGACAATAGTTCCAAGTGCCCGCCATTGAAAAAAAAAAAAAAAAAAAAAAAAATATTAGAAAAATAATCTTCAATTGTCTGTTTCCAAAATTTCTTAGAATGTTTCTCTTGAATCATGCAGTTCAATAGATTCTTTTTTATTGCTGGGACTACTCTTCAGTAAATTAACGTCAAAATATTTTGTTAGGGGCCTGGAAAATTTGGTGGGCCCTGGGCCGGAATTTATCTTGAACGGTCCCTGCATTTTACCCGCTTGACTTTCGATAGAGTGAAAAGATCTTTGCTGGAACATTAGTAATGTTTCTGTACGTTTTAATTAACATAATATTTATTTTATATATATGTTATCAATCACTTTAAAAATATATATTACCAAGTATCAACCGGTTTAAAGTATTATTACAAGCAAGGAAATGATTATAATATCATCTATCCATTTTTTAATATTTATAAAGAACCAAATCAATATAATCCACAAACTACTTGCTAGAATAAGATAAACGAACTTTAACGATACGGGGACCATTAATGCGCATATTACCTTGGAAAACTCTTGATTCCACACTTTGATGGATCACCTTAGTTAATTGGAAGATTTGCTAAGTAATGCGCATATCAATGCCATTCTGGCTTTTTTTTCTTATAATGAAAAATTTAGATCAGAAAAAGGCACCAAATTTTTTTTTTTTTTTTTCTTGGTATTTTTGTCACTAAAATAACTGTGATGGTATGGTAGGGAATATCATTGGAAAAAACATTAAAAAGGTTTAAATCAAAGCTTCATAAATTGCAATTCTGGTAAGTTCTTTCCTTAAAATGAAAAGATTTGCGACTTGATTGTATAAAATTCAAATTAATTTTAAACAACATAAGATTTTTGTGTACAGCTTTATCATATTTAATATTTGCAAATTGAGCTAAATATATATATTAGATTAAGCTTAATAATCTCTGCTTGATTACGCTAAAGTCGCAAACAAGTTTGAATTTTTAAAGATAGCACTTCAGAACTTAGTAAACTCTGTTACGTTGCTTGATTATAACACCTTAAATGAATTATATTTAAACACTGTACTTTTAACAATTAATAAGTATAATCATAAAACTTAAAATAAATACTATAATATTATTCAACTACAATTATAACACTTATTTTACGGTTTAAAATTATCATATTTATTATGACAGTAAAAATGATTTATGTAATTTAACTATGGGTGGTGTTTTCAATATAAATGTAAACAACAACAAGTTTGAGCTCTTGACCTGCTCATCTTCAGGTTAGAAAGTATGCAGCTGCTTACGACAGCTTATTCTGCAAGGCGATATTTTCAAACCGATAATTTTGTATTTAATATGTTATATTTATAAGTTATATGTTGTATTTAATAAGTTGTATGGTTTCTCAGCACAAATATGCTGTAATTCATAAGATATTAATGATCTTAGGTAGTTCTGGTGAGTTTAAAGTGAAAATTGATTTAGTTATTTAGAAATATATTGTTAAAAAAGCTGACATGGTTGCTACATTAAGTAAAAAAATTCGTTCTTTTTTTTTTTTTAATTTTTTTTTAATTTTTTTTTTTTAAACAATTCTGATTTGGCCTCTTTTTGTTTGTTTATATCTGTTTGTTCTTAGTACAAGCCGTGAACCATCATACATTTGTGCTGGCATATTGTTCGAGCAGCGAGATTAAGTTCGTTTTACAAACTATCATTTATGTTTAAATTTCGAAGTTAGTATATTGTTAACGAGGTAAAAAGTGTTTTTATAACAATTCTTTTTTCAAATGACAATTCCTATTTCTTGAAATGACAGGTCTTCAAATGACGATTCTTCTTTTAAACATAAATAATAAATCAAGTAAAAAATACACGCATCCAAAAAATATTACTCAAGAAAGTCTCAAAACACAATGATCACGTTGTGAGCCAAATGGCTTCAAAACACAGTAAAAAAGGTAACCCGGAAGAAAAGGCAGTCGAGCTTGCAGCGCTCCCTAGTGTAGAAAACGTCATCTATACTTATTAACTTTAATGGCTTAAATAAATTACATAAATTAACTATGTTCAAAACACATATTAATTTAATCTTTTCTGTTCTGAGATAAATAAAAATAATGATAATAATGGCAACAACTATATTTTATAGTAAATGCAACCAATATGACCTCAAAATATTTATTTTCTTCATCAGAATACATTCCATAATTTAACATTTTTTGAATCATATAGTTTCTTGCTCGTTATTTTCTTTAGGGTGCACAAATTTCAAAATTAATATTAAGTCTCAATATTCAGTTATTATGTATTTTTTTCTATCATTTATATTTCTTAAGTGTTTCATTAACAGTTAATCTGATAGACCACGTGATAAATGTTTGTATTTTTCAAGATCTTCAGGTTTCATAATTCTAACCCACTGCGTAACAAAGGAAATAAAATGATTACTTTGAGCATGTTGATGCTGTGGCGTCCGCTTCTCTCCAAATCCTCGTTTCTCGCCAAATCCCCTTTTTTCGCCAAATCCTCGTTTTTCACCAAAACCTCTCTTCTCACCGAATCCTCTCTTTTCACCAAAACCTCTCTTCTCACCAAATCCTCTTTTTTCACCAAAACCGCGTTTTTCACCGAATCCTCTTTTCTCGCCGAATCCGCGTTTTTCGCCAAATCCCCTTTTTTCAGTCTCTTCATCGTTCCGCATATCGTCCGAGCTAATATTTTCTTCGTCCGGAGAATTGTGATTTCGCCAACTGTATTCTGGCTGTTGATTATTGGCGCCTTTCAGATAAACCGCCGTGGAGGGATAGAGTCCTTCTCGAACTTCCTGTAGTTCCGATTCTTCAGCGCCGCAACAAATGAGTTGTATCTCAAGGACTGCTATCACAGTTAATATGAGGTCTCTTAATTTATTCATTCTGAAATAAAAGGAAAAAAAGTATATTCCAGGTGTTAATAATATCCACCCTTAATATATATTTCACGTACAACAACTAATAAACTAATGTATACATTTTTTTTGTTTTTATTTTTGAAAAAGCGTTCTAAAAAAGTGTGTGTTAAGGACAGTGATTATAGCACACCCTATAGTTTATTTAACAGATTAGCTCGTCATACTCAACCGCATTTTTAAAGTAAAACTTTTTAATACGAGTTCGACAAGATTTTTGCTGAACCAAATCGATACGTACACTAACGTCCTGTCTTTGTATGACGCATATCTTCCGATTCGTAAGAAAACTTGGAGAGAGATGGGTCACATCATAAGGGTTGAGAATCGTATAAGCAACCCATGTTAAGAAATTTCATCCTACGTCGCTAGAGGGCGCTTCCTTCTTATAAATTCTTTGTTATGTTAGCGACTTTGAACTGATTCCATTATTTATCTGAATTGTCCTAAATTTATACTTCCAAATTTACCATTTTCTAAAATTGCATTCAAATATGCTCAAAAATGCTGTTTGTCCACGTTAGATTTATCATAATCTAATTTATTCATTATTATTTTATTAATTCATTATTATTAATTCATTATTATTAGTTCATTATTTATCATAATTTAATTATCATTATAATTATTATAATTTAATTATCATAATAATTATCATAATTTAATTATCATAATTTAATTAACATAATTTAATTATCATTATAATTATCATAATTTAATTATCATTATTTATCAAATTCACTTGTCGAGCTAATCAAATTAGTCACCAAATCATTAACGTACCTTAAAACAACTGTTTCTAAGCCCTTTTGCAAAAAAATTTTGACAATAATTATCAGAGAACAAAATTAAAATTACGGTAAATTAAATTCACAGTAACCGAACATAAATTTACGGCAATTTGGATAAATGAAACACCGGTTCAAAAGCGCATGAACAGCCAACTCATAATGAGCTCCTCTAGGGGCTAACAATGACATTTTAGACCATGGGTTGATATGCATTTATCGATTTTTATTATGTGTAATTTTTCTCCAAGTTTGTAAACTCATTACTTAATCATTCTTTAAATACTTTTACAATCTTTGTTATAAATCAAACAAAAAGTATGTATGTTAGAAGAAACAAATTAATAATATGAAAAAAATGAATACTTTATCAAAATTTGACAGATTATTATTGAGAATAACCCCCGCTAAGGTAATCTTAAAAACAAAAATGCAAGTTGGATTGTTGGTTGAAAGAGACTGGTGAGGGAAAGCGCAAACAGTTTTCTCAAACAATTAAACTGATTTTCTTTAACCGTGCTCCACGAAGAATCAATTCGATAATCATTTGATCAATCAGACTGCGATTCTCTATTCAAATGTTAATTTAATACGCCTAATTATTAAAATGTTTTCACTTCCATTTCTGACACCAATAATTATTAAAATATGTAAAATGCGCAAAAAAGAGCTGCTCTAAAAAATCAATGTTTTTTTAAAAACAAAAATTTGCTCTCTCTGTGTGTAAAAAGTTTTCAGTTCGCGTAAAAAGTTCTCTAGATGTAGCGAAACACACAAATAGTAAACATAACAAATAGTAAACCTGACTAAAACTGATGGAATGAATTATATTTCCCAGATTACGACCCCTGTATTTTAAAGAAAAGAATCCAAATCAGTCTGGAAAAATGTAAGTTTAATCAGAGAAAGTGCATTTTTGTAACTGATTGGGACAAATAAATATCGCCTGCACTAACCAATAAGCAGATGATTTTAGAGTCTGATTGTGAAAGTTAAAATAACGTCTGCATTAATGCGGATCTGAGGTCACCCTCTCGAACCATTAAATTTGAAACCAAGTACGTAAAATCTAAATCATTAGATCAAATGTTATCCGGGATGTTTCATTAATTTATTTATTTTGCGTAGGTAACAGCATGATGGCTAATACATATTCTATAAAAGGAAGTACGGTAATCTAAAAGTTTTATTAAATTTAACTTTCAAATAAAATAAAAAAAATATATAATTGTAAGACTCATTAAAAAAAAAAATTGCGCCGTTTATAATACAAGTAATTTTACTAAGAAAAAGAAACGAATTGGAGAAACGGCGCTAAAACTCTCCCTAAGCGATAATTACTTCAATTAGATTTTCATTCTAGCTTTAATTAATTTTCCCTAATGATGGGGATTTCATTACAAAAAAGGGAAAATATGTTAAGTTTTATCAATTAGAGAATGTAATTACTGAATTATTTTTTAAATATCTTTAAAGATAATAGGCAGGACATTTTTTTTACGTAAAAATATACATGAAGGAGTTACGAGATGAGATTACTTCTATAGTAGAAGAAATTTGGATTTTTATTTTTTTTTAAAATTTTGTTTGAATTTGTTTTAAAAAGTTTGAGCCTTTGCTAATTTTAAAAACTGCTTTGTAAGTTGAAAAGTTTGATTATATATTTTATTGAATTATAAATTAATTTTGTTTAAATTTTTTATAATAAACTCTCTATTAATTAAATCTATGTACAATTAATTAGAATTTTATTAAATATTATTTATTAGTTACAACTAATTTACAACATAAAAAACTTCAGATTTTTTTCAGAATTTTTTTACAAAAATCATTTAAAATCAATTTTTAAATCGCTGTAAAAAATTTTTAAAAAAATCTCTTTCCTTATTTTTTTGAAAAAATTATTTTTTCTTGTTTTTCTTCAGTTTATTTTGTCTCATGGACTACAAATGTATAGAGTGTCCCGCAAAGACCGTCCTTTATATGTATTTTTAAAATCCTTTATAAAAAAAAAATGGAAGCAAAGTACCCATTGGGATAGCGAATTAATATTAAATCGGGGAAAAAAACAAAAACGCTCTTGAAATCTGACAAATCACCGTACAGGAGGGTTGATCGAATAAACAACAAGATAGGTTTGATTGCGGAAGGAAACGGTGAGGCGCTAAAAGATGATTGTTAGTTTTAATGTTTATTACATTCGCCTTTCTTTACTGTTTGTCACATTTCGATATCTTTTTTTCCCTCCTCTAAATAATAATTTATGACTCTAATGTTTATGCTTTTTTTGTTTCCCTTTTTTAGATGGATTCTAAAAATATATATTAACGGTTAATATACATTAATAATATATAACTATATATATAAATTTCGAAATAGCCTGTGCGTGGTTTACCGCTCTGATTGCGAAGCTATTTATTTTCTATTTATTTTCAAAAGCGATTTATTTTCTATAAACATGGAGCTCGCTTCTTTCCAAACACGTATACTGAAATTCCAATGCATGAAGGAAAGCTTAGTTAATAGCAGGGCTCGAAAAACCGCCCGTCCTCGGCGGTCAAAAATTCCCCGCTGACAGCAAATTTCTCGAATCCGACGTCCGCGCGGACGGCCATTTTCCCGTTAAAGTTCGTGATATATTTTCAATTTTTGTTATCTGACAAGAGTCTATCGCCTCACTTCTAAAATGACCCTCTAATCTAGAAATACAGCAACATACTGCTCTTGGTGGAATTGATGTATTCTCTGTCTGGGAGTACTGCAGCGGTTGAAAGTAGCTTTTCGGTAATGAACTTACAAAAAAACACATTACGTACTGGTCTTAAGAAGAAGCGTTAAACGCAATTATGAACATCTACCTAAATGGAAAACCCCTTTCAGACTTCTGAGGTTCTGAGCACAAACCTCTGTAAATCATTAGATTGATTGTGGAACTGGCAAACGTCCTATTTGATTCACTTAAAAAACGCAGTACCCTCGGATAAATTGACATTCCAGATAACTTGACCTTTGTCATTTAAATTATTTCATATAAGAAATAAATTATTTCATAAAATAAATAATTTCATAAAATAAATACTTGGTTACTATTAGTAACCTAGTATATCTTTTATAACTGTATAATGTTATCCTAGTATTTGTAATCCTAATAACTACTAATTCATTGTGCAATTTATATGATAAATGTTTATAATAAATAAGAGAAAATTATATTTTATTTATTTAGAAGTGACGGGTTAGTTTAAAAGGAGGACGGGTACATTGTTGGACAAGATGTCCTCAGGGACGGTTAAAATTTCCGAGTTTTTTCGAGCCCTGGTTAATAGTACATTTATTTTTTGTCCTTTCATTAAGTTTATAAATAGTTCAAAAAATTTTTTTATTTTATTTTATAACTTGCTAATTAAATCACGTAATAGAATGTAACTGCATTAACTGAAATGAAAGCTAAAGACATGTCTACCTACTATTTTAAAATTAATTAATGAGCAGATTGGGAAAAGCTTCTAAGGAAGGTCAGACCCACAAGGTATTGAAAGTACTAAGGGTTTTGGAAAGCTAATGAACTGTTCATTAGCTTTCCAAAACCATAATACTACATAATCATTACTTTGTGGTTAAATTGTATACCTCATTTATAAGAGAGCTTAAAACGTATAAATTTGGATTCTAGAATGAATTCTATACAATAATCGAAATTAATAGGTTATTTAAAGCAAAGAATCATGTGCCAGAACTTCATGTGCAAAGTAAATAATGCAATTGTAATTCCAGAAATAGATAATATTACCCATGAAATGTATATGGTCCTTCTTTAACAAAGATGTTTTTACATCCAAATGCATCACAGTAAAAGACCATATTTTAGGATTTTCTTATATTGAAATAATAAAGAGCAACGGAAGGTAAAAAATTTTCCCCTCGAATAGTTCACCAGTTATGAGATTTTATTATTGGGGCAAAACTCATCTAACCGCACTCACTCTCCTTATATTACAGCTCTATGATTAAAATAAATTTTTCTTCTCCCTATTTATTCACTGTTATTACTGTTACACTGTTGTATCACAAAAATAAATATAAAAAGAAACAGTTAGAATAAAAGAATCGACATTTCAGTGGTGTCTTCTTATAGGAAGCCCTACTGTAAGCTCCATTATACACACATATATATAAAGAGAGAGTTACATGGTTATAATGTAAGCTTTTTTTTTAATGAATGCAATTTTTATAACAAATTATGGTAAATTATTTTTTTACATTTTAAACAAACTGCAATTGTTGTAAAGTAATTTTTTTTTATTAGTTTCAATAAAATTTTTTATATAAAAAAATTTCTTACCCTTATAAATTATGACATATTACTATTTTTGTGGTTATCACCTAATTCACTTATCACGAAACAACTTGGAAAATTCATACAATTTTAAGAAAGTTCTAGAAGTGCCGCGATTGAAATTTTAAACCTTTATTCTTTCATGAAATTTGAAATTCTAGAAAAATTTTATAGGTCATAAATTATTGTAAATCAATATTTTGTAAATTCTCATCTAAAACGCAAATAATTTGTCATGCAAATGTTGAAAGAAAAAAAAAATACAGTAAAGAACATAAAAGTTAAAGCAAACGATTTTACAAAAAACGTAATTTCAATTTTAATAATTATTCAATTTATTCTTCTATAAAATTTGAGAAACCAATAAATTTTTTTGGTAATAAATTAATCAAAATCAATATTTGCAAGTAATCAATATTTGCCTATATATCTATAAATTTATAAAGAAAATATCTAAGTGATTTTAAAAAGGGCGTTATTAAAAATTCTAAACTTTTATTTTTGATGAAATTTTGATACACTAATAAATTTTATTAATAAACTGTTGCATACCAATATTTTTCAAGCTCTTTACTAATTAAACATTAATTTATCATAAAAATATTATTAAAAAAAAAGAAAAGATAAATCAAGGTAAAATATTCTGTCTAGACTTACTTGTTATATGAGCGGTCTTTTAATTCTTATAAAACTAATGCGACTTTATTCAACATTGACAGTTGCTTTTATAGTAAACCCGAAAAACCACCATGACATAATACTTAAAGCAAAATACCCCTAGAGAAATAGATATTCTGTCTGAATTCAATCAAATTTATTTATTTTTAACAGACAGAAATCAAATATAGTAAAATATTCCTTTGATAGTTCCAAAGATAAATTGAACTTTTTTAAGGATTATTTCAGGTGAACCTTTTAATAAAGATCCAATTCCCCTTTGAGTTAGAACTGAATAGAGCTTATTATATATCAGCTGTATCCAACTTGAAATAAAGTTTCAATCCTATTGAAATAAATGTTGAATTTGAGTGTAAGAATACATTGATATTTTGTTACTGCTGTTATTATAGGGATTACCTTTAAAGTTTTAAATTAAATATTGAATTAAAGATTGGGGGAGAGAGCTATTTTTAGATGATGGATTATGATATTTCTCGTGCTTATTCCTGCGGTAGAAAATCAAATTAATATACAGTGTTTGTAATTTGTTGATGTAAAATACAATGTTTAAGTTTTATTAGTTGTTAGTTTAAAAGGGTTGATTATTAAAACTTTCACTTTAAAAAAAGATTAATTATGAGACTTAGAACTAAATCATTATGATTATATTAGTAATTTTTTTTATTAAGTGCGTTAAAATTTTTAAACGATTTGTCATAATTTGTAATTAAAATTAAATTTGTAATGCGATTTGTAATTTGTGATGCTGTAATTTTTTGCGTAATCTGTATCATTAGTAAAACGTAACTTAATTCGTAAAAAAATTATAAGTCAAGCGTATTTAAATTTTTAAATAGTTTGTTACCGATTGCAAAGTGTAATTAAATTCCTAATTAATCCGTAATCACTAGTATACTGCAATTAAATTTGAATGTAATTTGTAATCATTAGTAAACTGTAAATAAATTCATCAATAATTTGTAATTTTTAATAGAGTGTAATTCAATTCTTAATTAATTTTTAATCATTAGTAGAGCACAAATAAATTCATCAAAAAATTTAAAATAATGAGTAAAGTGTAATTAAACTCATAAATAACTTGTAATTTTTGGCAAATTATGATTAAAATCGTAAGCATTTTCTAACTATTAAAGTGTAAATAAATGTGTCATTAATTTATAATAATTGGCAAAATGTAATCAAATTCATAAATAATTTATAATTTTTAGTAAAGTATGATTGAATTCGTAAGCATTTTCTAACCATTAAAGTGTAAATAAATGTGTCATTAATTTATAATAATTGGCAAAATGTAATCAAATTCATAAATAATTTGTAATTTTTAGTAAAGTATGATTGAATTCGTAAGTATTTTCTAACCATTAAAGTGTAAATAAATGTGTCATTAATTTATAATAATTGGCAAAATGTAATCAAATTCATAAATAATTTATAATTTTTAGTAAAGTATGATTAAAATCGTAAGCATTTTCTAACCATTAAAGTGTAAATAAATATGTCATTAATTTATAATAATTGGCAAAATGTAATCAAATTCATAAATAATTTATAATTTTTAGTAAAGTATGATTGAATTCGTAAGCATTTTCTAACCATTAAAGTGTAAATAAATGTGTCATTAATTTATAATAATTGGCAAAATGTAATCAAATTCATAAATAATTTATAATTTTTAGTAAAGTATGATTAAAATCGTAAGCATTTTCTAACCATTAAAGTGTAAATAAATGTGTCATTAATTTATAATAATTGGCAAAATGTAATCAAATTCATAAATAATTTATAATTTTTAGTAAAGTATGATTAAAATCGTAAGCATTTTCTAACCATTAAAGTGTAAATAAATGTGTCATTAATTTATAATAATTGGCAAAATGTAATCAAATTCATAAATAATTTATAATTTTTAGTAAAGTATGATTGAATTCGTAAGCATTTTCTAACCATTAAAGTGTAAATAAATGTGTCATTAATTTATAATAATTGGCAAAATGTAATCAAATTCATAAATGATTTATAATTTTTAGTAAAGTATGATTGAATTCGTAAGCATTTTCTAACCATTAAAGTGTAAATAAATGTGTCATTAATTTATAATAATTGGCAAAATGTAATCAAATTCATAAATAATTTATAATTTTTAGTAAAGTATGATTGAATTCGTAAGCATTTTCTAACCATTAAAGTGTAAATAAATGTGTCATTAATTTATAATAATTGGCAAAATGTAATCAAATTCATGAATAATTTATAATTTTTAGTAAAGTATGATTGAATTCGTAAGCATTTTGTTACCATTAAAGTGTAAATAAATGTGTCATTAATTTATAATAATTGGCAAAATATATCAATCAAATTATCAATCAATGTAATCAAATTCATAAATAATTTATAATTTTTAGTAAAGTATGATTGAATTCGTAAGCATTTTCTAACCATTAAAGTGTAAATGAATGTGTCATTAATTTATAATAATTAGCAAAACGTAATTAAATTTATTATTAATTTGTAATCATTAGTAGAGTGTAATTAGATTTTAAAATTTTGTGTAAACTACTGTAAAGTTAAATTAATTAAGTAAGCAAATTGCAAATTAAATTCGTAAGTGATTTGTAACCAATATCGATTTATACGGATTTTTTTAAAAATAAGAATAATTCGCTATTAACAGTTAGAATGTAAAGAAATGCCAATGTAAAAAGTATAATAATGAAACTTCAATAACATATTATTAGAAAAAATATTTAATAAATACTTCTTAAAATAATAAATTGTTGAGATCTTGAAATTGAAGCATCTTATTTTAAAACCCAGTTATAAACTTGTAGTCATTCTTTATTAGTATTTGATGTGATGATTCACGTTTAACTTAAAAATTCTATCTGCTGTTATTGACATCATTTTGAGAAACTTAGATACAATTATTTATCTTTTCACTCAATTGGAGTAAAGTAAATAAGAACTAATTTTATTTTTCCGCTGAAAATGACAGAGAAAAATAAAATAAGTTATCATATTTCCTACAATCAATATCAAACTATTTCGTGTGAAAAGAAAAGTAATGAGGCATGCTTTTCAGAACATAAATGTCGAAGAAGTGCTTCTAATTTGTTACATTATTTTATAGATAAAAAAATTTCTTTAAGTCTTAACTAACAGAAAAAAAAAAGGTTTGTTCGTATCACTAAATTGAATAAATTTAGATAAAGAATTATAGATAATTGAAATCATATTGCTAAGATTTTATCCACATTTTTACTGACCCTATTTAAATATTAGGAGCATATAAATGATTTGGAAAAATGAATGAATTATATTCTATATAATTACAAATCACAATAATATATTTTGAAACCTTGAATGCTAGATATATTTTATTTTATAACCGGCGTTGAACAGCCTACCCAATTCTGAGCTAAATACTCCGTTGCCTTGTTATTCTGAACCTAATCCAGAAGACAAGGGAACTCCTGGATCAAGCATTGATACAAACTAGTCTTCTGTTAAGACATTTTTATGGAACTCACCCACGTTTGCGTTACATGGAGGTAAACAATACAAAACTCCCACTGTTAACCTGACGGCTAATGACTACTAATGTTCAACTCCGTAGCCTTGTTATTTTGAACACAATCCAGAAGACAATGGAACTCTTGGATCAAGAATTATTGGATCATTGGGAGAAATTCGCCTTCGTGGAGGACTTTTCGATGGAACTAACCCGCATTTGCGTTACATGGAGAAGAGGACCACGAGAACATCCTATGGTTAGCCTGACGGCAAGGGGACTCTAACCCATGATCTGTCTACCACTGAGGATATTTCACGTCAGCACTGTGGTCGGTGCAAGCCGGATGCGGAATTCGTATCGACCAGCTATCGCCGGGATCGAACCCCGGTTCACCTCATTGGATGCGATTCACCTCATCTTCATAATGGACTCAACTCTGGGGGAGAACCAATTTGTCATATTATTTATTTGCCAAATCTTTGTAATTCTCAAAATACAAAATATGGCAAACTAATCTTACATTTTATAAATAAAGGATATAAACCGTCGCATAAACGCATAAATACAAATTGCAATTTATTTTATAACGCTTTAAAAAAAAAAATAATAAATAAAATAAAAAAAAAATTATGCGTTTGAAAAATTTTAAGGACATTACTTTTCATTTTAAAGCCATTTTTGATAGTTTTTAGATGGTTTTCATGATTCATATTTTTTTATAAGAATTTTTAGGACATCAATATCCTAGGCCTGGTTATTACACTCCTTTTTTCAGAGGCACCTTAAAGGGGAGTATTCTACGCACCTATGCAATCCACTGCCGAAAGGTGGTCGAATTCTCTCTCAATTACAGGATTCCACACCCACTCATACGAAAAAGTTAATAAAAGCGTGACCAATTAAACCTTATTTTAAAAAAACAAAACTTTGCTTTAAACTAAAATGACTACCAAATTACTTAATAAAAAAAAATATCGATTTTTCTTAATTGAAGAAAAAGAAGAATAAAAACTTCGATTTACTAGAATCTGTAGCAATATGTTTTGAATATACTGTTTAAAAAAAAAATCATAAATGTTTTTCTTTATTTAACTGTAAATTTTTTTTAGAATTTTTATATCATTAACTTTTTTTAATAAGTTGTTTTGCAGACGAGTCTTAAAAAAAATTGAAACTATTATATTATCTTCAAAGATTGCAAATGATTTCTTTTCTTTTTATTTGAAAAATAACAACCCCGCTTCGTCATTTAAATAAAGATGCAAGTAAATTATGCTAGTTAAATAGCACTCCAAAACTTAAAAGAAAAATCTTCTCTTAGCTAAGATCATTATCACTAAAAAAAAAGAAAGAAAGAAAAGGTAAGAAATACATAAAAATGCGACAAAAGCTTTATTCAGCAATCTGCTGAAGGAAAAAAAAAAAAAAAAACATTCATAACCGAGGAAAAAACTTCAAATAAAATAAAACATCTGCCGTGAAGAGAAAGGTAATTCTGGTGGCAACAAAGCGATCTGTTTTGATTATGGCATAAACAAAGGCGAAATTGTTTTTCCTCTTTTTAATTTTTTCAATCTACAAGATTTTTTTATACATATTTATTTTAATGATTTGTGTAGACATATTTTTCATACCGCTAGTTTCTGTCAACAAAGCAAAGTTGAATCTTAGAAAATCTTATGACTTTCGTAACTATTTTGTAAGAAAATAGAACAAATAATTCACTCGGAATAATGCAAAAAGAGTGCAGTTTTGTGCAATGATTATACGCAGTACTGTTGGCATGTGCATAAAATTTTTGCGCATTCCAACTGCAACTGCAAAAAGTAAGAATTTCGAGTAATCTTTTGGGAGCCCCAAAACCTTTTCGGAACTTTTAGGATCCTAATATCTACTGTGTAAATTAGCTTTCAAGTTATATTTTGTATAAAATATAAGCCGACATTTTTTGGGTCGTTGAAGTATTACGTAAGTTTCAAATCGAGAGGGGGTTTGAGATTTGCTTAGTTTCGCTGAAAAGATGGGAGGTGGGGTATGTGGCATGCAATTAAAATTCCCTTATTTTCAATTTTTTAAAAAAAAATCAAAATAAGAAATGTAACAAAAATATAACACATGAGAAAATTGCAAGCTTGGAATAGAATTTGAATTGGGGGGGGGGGGATTGAAAAAGAATTCTTTCACCCTTGGACGCAAAACTTTAATTAAACACATTTTCCATACTTTTTTTCAT
Organism: Parasteatoda lunata; assembly: GCA_949128135.1. Lineage (NCBI taxonomy): Eukaryota > Metazoa > Arthropoda > Arachnida > Araneae > Theridiidae > Parasteatoda > Parasteatoda lunata. The sequence continues at coordinate 78,395,566 of OX421978.1, forward strand.
TATTTTGACTTGCTTTAGACCAAACTAAGTGAAAAATTTTAAATTTAGAATTTTAATAATTGATGCTTATTAAATAGGGATAGATAGGCGCAGATAACGTGAAATGTGTTCCTTGGCAAGTATGAACTGATGGCTCACTTCCAAACAATGATTTTTCAAATTTGTAGTTATTCAGATCCAAGAGAAATAGTAATTCAAGTTTGGAATTTCTGTAATTTAATCTGTTCGTCTTCTTAATTATTGATAAATTTTTGAATATGAATGAAAAAAAAGTTTTTTTGAACTACTTTTTTAAATTTTAGTATAAATATAATTCCAATAATCTCACAATTTTTTTATTAACTATTAGACTGTATTTTTTTGTTTTGTTTATATCCGTCGTTGAACAGCCGACACAGTTTTGGGTTTACGACTACTAATGTTCAACTCAGTAGCCTCGTAATTTTGAACCAATCTAGAAGACAAGGAAACTCCTGGGTCAGTACCCCCAGAGGTATTGATTTGTTATGGGAACTTGGAGGACTTTGAGACTCGACAGATTAAATGTGAATCAGTTACCTTTTAACAGTTACCTTTGGCCGGCGGAGATCGAACCCTCGAACACTTGGACATGAGCCTAGTGCCCTAGATTAAACTATGTAAGGGGCAAAGGTGTCCCAACTGCGCCAAAGAGTTTCTGAAGTCGACATTTTTGAACATAAAAAGAAAACACAAAAGAAAAACCGAAAAACACAAAGGAATCGAAAAACACAAAAGAATAACCTTTTTTTAACACCTAGAAGTGTTGATAACCTAACAGCTAAAAGAATTGAAATGAAAATTTTGTTATCGCAACAATTTACATTGTTTATTTTAATTTAATCATTAAATCATATTACAGCAATAAAAGTCAAACCCGTAAAGCAAAACCAGAGGAACCACTTTCTCGCAGTAGCAAGGGAGAGGGGATGTGATTTGCTGACAAGGGAGTGGTTGATTCCAGAATTGCCAAAAAATATGCTTATTTAATATTTAAACAGCCCCTTATTGAAGTAGAAGACAATTCCCTGAAAATGTGGAACAACGTTTATAAACTCATACCAAATATTATTCTAAAATAATTGTGGAAGATACGAAAATTCAATCTTTTATTTCACCTTTAACATTTTTCCGGTCTAAAATATATGTTATTTACATTTTAATCCTTTTATAAAGTACAGGAAATACAGAAGCGTCTTGCATTCCTTTGATAGAGGAAGCTTCTGCAATGTTCGGAGCTAGCTATTTTTATCCCATTTAGGAAACTTTTATCCCTTTTGTACTATTGCGTCTAAAAGGGATTCCGTATAAGTTCGAAAGGCGAAAATTCTATTATCTCCAATGCTTTCGACAATAGAGCACTTTAGATTAAAAACAATTCCCTACATAAAGAATATCTGGAAAATGCAAGAGAACTTAAATAAAATAGAATATTCTGTTTCGTTCATCAAATATGGGATTTAAATGACAGTTCGAGTTAAGTTGCTACTGTAGAACTAACAATATATATTTATTTACAGTTATTTAAAATTCAAAATAAGTTCTCACTCACACTTTCATTTGTATTAAAAGAGACTAGAGTTTCTAATTAAGTATAAATTTTATTATATTTTTCCCTATAGTACTTACCGTATTCTATTAAGTTTTTCACACGTTTGGCAGAAAATGAAAGTATAGGATTTTTCTAAACTTTAAAAAATGGATGGCAATTCTTTTTCATTACAATGATAAATTCATACAAATTGTTGTTCTATAAGGATACCGCAATTAATAACTACATCGGAAGTACATCGGAACTAAGTAAGGAAATTCACTTCTTATGCAGCAATCTTTGAATTCAACCAAAAATTTTCCTGCTTTAAAATATTTGCATTTTAATCCCTTTATGAAACAGAAAATAAAAAAGTGCCTTGCATTTCTTTGATAAGGGGAGGGTTTTGCAAAGTTCATAAATATTTTATCCCATTAAGAAACTTTTTTTCCTTTTTGTGTTCTTAAAGGGATTCTATGGAAGTTCGAAAGAACGAACAATTCAACTATCTTCAATGTTATCAACAAATGCCAGTCATTAAAAATAAGAACATAAACATAAAGAACTGGCAGACGATATGATAAATGTAAGTGAACTAACTTTAATTAAAATAGAATATTCTGTTTCTTTTCTCAAATATACAATTGAAATTACGGCCAGAGTTTCTTTTATCACTCTAGACATAACATATCTATTTATTTGCAGTTATTTAACTGTTAGAACCAATTTTTTCATTTGTATTTAAACTTTATTGAACAAATCTTTTCATTAAACTATTTCTAATTAAGTATAAATTTTATTTTTTTTCTTCGTAATACTGTATACTTTTGTGTATTTTTCTACACGTCTGGTAGAAAATTAAAACTTAGGATTTTTCTAAACTTCAAAAATGAAAGGCAATATTTTTGTTCTACAACAATAAATTCTTACAAAATGTTTTTTAATAAGAATACAGTAATTGATAACATTCATTGTGGTGGACAAGCAAATTCATTTGTAGTTATCTTTGAATCCAACCTCAGAATTTTTTTATTTTTCAAATATTTGTTATTTACATTTTAATCCTTTTATAAAACACAGGAAATGAAAAAAGTGTCTTGCATTTCTCTGATAAGAGGAACCTTTTGCAAAGTTCATAGCTATTTTATCCCATTCATACTTTTTATCCTTTTTGTGTTATTGCACCTAAGAGTGGTTTTTCTGATTCAATTCGATTATCGACAAAGACCAGCCATTAAAACAATTAACTACTTAGAGAACTGGCAGACGATCTGGAAAATGCAAGTGAACTAACTGTAAATAAAATAGAATATTTTATTTCTTTCCTCAAATATGGAATTTAAATCAGGGCCCGAGTTTTTGCTACTGTAGCACTAGCAACATCTATTTATTTACTATTTTTCAACAATTATTAGAACCAAATTTTTTTTCTTTGTATTAGAACTTTATCAAACAAATCTTCAAAAGACTAGAATTTCTAATTAATAGTATATTTTCTTATTTTTTCCCCATTGACTGTATAGAGTTTCTATAGCACTGTATTTACTGTTAATTTTTTCTAATCAAGTTCTGGTACGTTTTGCGGAACTGGAAGGTTGTTCTTTAACTTTTGATTGCTAGTTTAGGCAAGTCTGGTAAAAAATTAAAGCACAGAAATTTTCACGCTTTAAAAATGAGTGGCAATAGTCTTAGAAGATAGAGCAACAACGACAATACAGAATATAATCCCATGAATACACAGCATTTGATAAAATTTATTATAAAAGATAAGAAAATTCGATCGCAGTAATCATCTATTTCCTTACTTAGAAATTTCCCGCATTTGTTATTTATATTTTAATCCTTTAATAAAACGCAGGAAATCCAAAAGCGTCTTGCATTCCTTTGATAAAAGAAGTATCACAAGGTTCTAAGCTATTTTATCCCATTTAGGAAACTTTTATACCTTTTGTGATATTGCTTCTAAAAGGAATTCTCTGGAAGCTCGAAAGAGCGAACAATTCTATTATCTTCAATGCTATACACTATAGAGTACTTTCCATTAAAACAATTCACTACAAGCAGACGATCTGGAAAATACAAGAGAACTAGAAATAGAAGATTTTAATTTATATTAATATATTTCAGGGATAGTAATTAATATAATTAAATAAATAATAATGTTTGTGTTAATAATAATTTAATTAATAATTTAAACATATTAATTAAATAGGACATAAATTAAAGTATAGTATTTATATTTTAAAATTCTATTTCTTGAACACTACGTAATCATTTTCGTTCAAATTTTGGGTTTCGGCAGGGATTTGAAGGGGCTAATGGTCTTTAGCATCCAGCGAAATGGAACATCCCGGTCACCGCCTAAAAAGTATAAAAGGAAAGAAACAAAAATTGTAAGTTAAAAAGAGCTGAAAATTCCAACTATTGCTTCTTCTTCCCTTTTTTTTTCCTTTTGTTACGGGAAATTAATTTTTTTACTGTTGAACATTACACAGAAAAGGCAAAATGGTAGACATTTATACTACAATAAAAAACGAACTTCATTTTACCTTCATGTTTGATTTATGCTTTTAATAAAGTTATGTGTGATCGACTACCGGCGAAGTTATTTTTTTTCTCATTACAAAAGCGCCTTTTCTTGAAAACCTACTATTGAAATCAATATTCAGTGTTTATCCATGACGTCAAAATTTATTATACTTCATTTCATCCCCCCCCCCCTTAAATAAGGAGCAAGCAGTGTGCACGTGTCGTCATTGCTTGCGCTGCTATGGCGGTGATGCTTTATAATTTGAAAACGATATATTTTTTTAGAATTCTTTTTTTCATAAGGTTTACAATGCATTCGAAAAAAAATATCGTTTTTTAATTATTTAACAGCGTGGTAGTCATAGTAATTGCTCTTGAACACCTTGCATCTCGCAAAAACTCCCAGTCTTTGGAGTCTACATTCTGTAGACAAAAGCAATTTATTCTAAATAAGAATTTTTGAAATTAAAATAGTTCCGAATATAAAAGGAAAAGAAGTAAATCTGTCTATTTCCCTAGTCTAGTGCTAGTCTTTATGCGATGCCTAGTCTAGTGCTAGTCTTTTAACGATAATCTCATTTTAACAACAATAACTGATATAGTGAATTGTCGATTTAATGAACTAACTGCAATTAAGGACTGACATTACGAACCGATCTAAGTTTCGCGCAGAAGTATAACTAAATTATCTCCTTACTGACGCAAATACTAGAATAAATAAGAATTCACTTATGCATAATAGAAATCAACAAAAGAATCTTAAATGTCTTTTTAAAACCTTAAGATTAGAAAACTGGAGTTAAAAACCGATTTCAGAACAGACGAATTATTAATTACTTCAGTGCCTGCTTGAATAATCCCCTTCGCAAAATTGTTCGATGTCACGTCTCAGAGCTGGAAATTGGTTTATCTGAGTTTAAGAAATAGAAAAAAGTCATTTCATAACCTTTTAACGCCAGTTCTTATAAAAACATTTAGAAAACTTTTATTTTTCGTAATCCAATTTTCTCTGATGTTTCGCAAAATGTCTGTTCATTCTTTTTTCTTCTATTCTTTGATTTTAGTTAAATAATTTATCGACTATGAATCGACTGTTTCACGTAACATTCTTTTTTAAGATTATTTTCTAAAAATATTTTTTAATTAAAATAGAAATATTAATTACGTTACCGCGGTATAACTCAAAAGTTTTTAAAGTGCATGATGCCCAACTAATCTGTAGATTAACTCACTTGCTTCGTTAAAGTAACGAACCAAGAGTTTTTCATATTTTGTGTAGTTAATGTGTATTAATGTAATGTACAGAAAAAAAATCGGATTGTTTTGAATGACTTTTAATCCCAATGATCGAATCTTCATGTTCTAGGACTCAATCTTAATGGTTTTCGAGGGGGTGATCTCAAATATGCTAATTAAATAGTGCAGACGATATTTGAAATCGGACACAAAAACATACTTTCTCTGAATAAACATACCTTTGTTTCAAAGGATTCAGGTTTCTAACTCCAAAAATATAGAGGTTTGCCGCAATCTGGGATATATGGTCCTCTTAGTTTGATCAGGAAAGTGATCCAAAGTATGGGCCCAATAAAGTTAATTTTGCTTTTTGAGTATGTTTAATGTCTCGAGAACTTTTGAAGCAAATAGAAAAATTTTTGCACACAATTATAAAATTCTTCTATCCAAAGATGATTCTATGCAAAAAAATAAATTTTAGTAAATATTTACTATTTTTATTTAATAATAGTCGAAAAAATTTTGATTTGTAAGATATACAGTTTTTACTTCATTTTAAAGTATGTATTTTTACACAACAGAATAACAAAATCGGTCATATAGTTCCTGAGAAATCGAATTTTAAATATACTTTTTTAAAATTCGATTTCTCGGGAACTATTCAACCGGGTTCCTGGTTCTCTCGAAATAAAAAAATAAGCTTACTATCGCTTTGGAAGTTAAACCTAGACTGGTCTGTGAAGGGAATAGCCCTCCAGTGGACATGTTGCTGCGTCCACCTCAAACATTCTCTTCTATGGTGTGACAAGAATGGATTCTATGCCAAACCTGGTTAGAAATTGTTACCAAAGTATATAAACCACAGAAGGACTCACATTTAGCCATCTCGCCACTTCTGACTTTCCCTGAATCATCCAATAGATGCAATTCTTTGGATATAATTACAAATTGGCTATCTCAAATTTCTAATTTCAGAAACACAGCGAAATTCGCAGGCTTATGATCAAACACACAATATCATGCTTATTTCAGATGACATTATTCCATTACAGCGCCACTATCATGACAGTTTTACTTAGCAACTCCTATTTGAAAACATATTTAAATATCATTGGAATTGGCTCATTTTAGGGAGTTAATCACTATTTTTGTAATCTTACTATATTTTATGATGACCGGGTGAATATATATAGTGTCAATAGACATATTTTTTAAACAATTTGCAGCTAATATCGCAAGACATTCAGCAAAAGCAGTTAGACATTATTTTAAATTTAGAAGTAAAAGATAAAATAATAGTTTTAACAGTTAGTGTCTTCTATTCTCTATATAGGAAGAGAACATTTGTGCAAATTTTCAAGCAAATGGCAATATCAGAATTCAAGATGTTGCATTTAACACGTTGAATGCTACGCTAATTTTACATGGCTTGCTCGTCTGGCCAAAATGATTTTCTCAGTATGCATTGCATTAATTTCTTCAAACCATTTTAGTAACGTTAATATAAAAAAATTAAAAGCATTAAAAATTTACTCGAATTATGTGTATCTAATAACCTTGGCTTCGCCCGTCACTGCTGACCCCCTAGGCGCTACGAACAAACTCAGTGCCGGTCACCGATGACCCCCTTGGCATTCAACGTGTTAAAAATAAAAGAAACATGTGATCTATATATAAACGACCAAGGTATAAATGAGCCAAGGTAAATGCATATATTTTTGTAAGTACTACAACTTCAGTTCTAAGAGATAAAAGTATGATTCAAATGTTTTTGGAGAGATAAAGCTTTGATGATTTTTTCAAAAAAAAGGCAGTTGGGTACCTTTAACTGGCTAGTCTAACCTAACTGTACTTTTCACCATAAAGAAAAATTTCATAACAAAATAATCACAATATTTATCATAATACTTTTTATTTTAACTTCAAAAAAGGAATATAATACATTCTGCTTTTGATAAAGAAAAGCTTACATTTAGAATATATAAAATGAAATAATATTTTTTTTTAAAGAGCTAAAAATTGTTTGACTGGCAGTGAGTACAAAACAGCAGCTCATCAATGTACAGGGAGTCAGTTACAATCAATCAATCATAATTTAACTATACATAGCCAGTTGATTAAACTGGTAAACATTCACAAAGGAAAAAGCATTTAAGTATTGACCTTTGATTTTGATCTATAGAATTTACATATGTAAGCCATTATTTTTGAAAGTGGAAAAAATAGCTATTAGCACATTTACTAAGATATAGATATGATCTTTTTATATTTATACATTCAATGAAACAGGACTTGCTAAAGTAATCCAAAAGAGTTTCAGCTAACAATGCTATAACAAAAACATTTTATTTTTGCATTAAATATTTCATTTCAGTAAAGTCAATGAGTTCAAACACATGGACTTAACTTTGCTCTGGTTTTTATTTCTAATAAAATATAATTGAAAGTGGAAGCATTTGAAGCTAAATAATAGTTTTTCTCTATTGTGATTTTAATAACTATTATTATATTTTAATATTCAATTATAAGTGCTAAAAACATCAATTAAATTAATTAACCTTTGCCAATATTTTTAAATTCATCCAAATATTAAAGATCTCCATTTTTGAAAACAAAGGATTTTTTTAACTTTAAAAAATAATGACTCTTTCTTAGTTAAACTAAATATTTTTGTTAAAGAAATGCAAAAACAGAAAAATAGCAAAAGTAAAAATGAAGCACATTTTATTCGAAGGTCATGGCTTAAAAATGATAAACACATTCAAAAGATTAAAAAAAATGCTTTCTTTCTGAAAATAATTTAATTTCACCGGTAATATTTTAAGAAATAATGAGACCTGACAAGTGAAAGAATTTTCACTGAAATAATGAAATTAAGAAATTGAACAGTTACTTCCACACATCTATAATATGAAAATTTAAAGGTGAAGCTACGTTCATAATAAATTAAATAGATAACAATTTTAAGTAATTGTGATTAGATATAAAATTTAACTGACAAATTAGAAGGTAAAAAAAAACCTTTTGATTAAGTAAACAGATAATACAGAAAAGAAATTCTTTACTTACAAATTGAAAATGATACAATCAAAAATTTAACTCAAATAAAACTATACAGACATCTTATTAAAAAAAAAATGTTGTACAACTGTACAGCTTTTAGCACCAAAATTCAGGCAAAATCTTAATAAATTGAACAAATAAATGAAAAATATTTAAATAAAGCTACTTAAAAGAACAATTAGAAGAATTCATTCATAAATATGTAAGCTAACATAGTCTGGTACATTATGTTGCTTTTTTAATACGCATTTAAAAGAAAAATAATATGGCATAATCCTGCATGATTCATTAAAATTCAGCTTATCTTTTTATTTTTAAATGTAAAATACTTTTCCTATATTTTGCAATAATAAAAAAGACTATAATGTAAAAAGACTGGTAATTCTTAATATAAAAATTAGAATTTTAAAACATAATTCCAACTTAATTATTAAAATTATTTTATAAGTATTAAAGTTATCTAATTATTGTTAATTTTAAAAATCATCAGTGGTTGAATAATTTTTCTAAAAAAAAAGTAAGTTTAAATTATATCACTCATTTCAGAGGTTTAATTAAAAGTTAGAGAAAAAAAATACAATTAAATTCTATGAAGAATTTTTATAAATAAAAATTGAGTCTTAACTCCTTGCATTTTGTTTTAGATTTTCCAGCAATTAATACTAAAATAAGCGTTTGATTAAAATGAAGATTTAATTACAACATACCCACATAATCATATATCAGGTAAAACATTGACATAAAAAGACATGGGAAAAAAAACACACGCATCTTCAATATACACATCTATGCAATATTTAAGCTTGCATTAAATGTAATAGAGTTAGGCAAAATCAGTTATTTAAATCACCATCCAAGGTAATTAGTGATTTGAATCCAACACTTTGGCGATTAAAATCACTAATTCAATAAATAAACTAAGGTGACATAAATCACTCAAGTGATTTACATCAAACAAACGTTCCCTCTGGTCATTCAAATCAAACAGATTTTGAACATTCTAATCATGTGTTTGAATTAAAAGAATACAGATTCAGAACTTTATTACCAATCAAGTAACTCAAATCGCAAAATAAGAATCACCAATTATTAAAATAAAAATTCATGTCACTTTGTGGTGATTCGAATCACAGATTCGGGATCCTAGTTAGTAATATTTGAGATTGACGAAAAAATAGGTTTAGAAGAAATTTCTTTTCATGAAAGACAAATTCTTACAAAAAATAGAAATATTCACAATGTATGAAGGAACACGCAAACAGGAGTTCATAAAACCAAATATCAATTCATTGGCGACAAGCTACTGCACTAAAGTGACGAAAAACGGATATAAAAGCAGGCTTGTTTATAGAGTGGGTTCTAATTCTAAAAGATTTCCATTATTGTCATATATTGTGTTTTGCATTATGGTCTTAAGGCTCCATTCCGATTCTTCGCAAGCGAACTAAAATAGAAATTTTAATTAACAACAGGAAAATCTGCACATGATAAAATACAAACTTAATAATATACAATGTATTTTAAATTATGAAAAAAATATTTTAGATAAAGTGTGTAAAGAAATAAACAGTCCACCTTAAATAACTTTTGATCTAACTATTGTATCTTCAAGTTCTAGGAGGTATAATTTACTAATTAGAAAAAGTCTAAAAAAATATGTATGACGAACTTTTCCCCCACTATTACAGTGCCATCTGAACAGGTAGTAGATGCTCAGACTTTGGACAGAATGTACCTTCTTCTCTTAATTATTCAAATTTATGTTTGTCATTGTGTTATTTGTTATTAATAAAAATATTTAGCATTAAGCCTTTCTTTATTTAACCCCCCCCCCCCCCCCGAGATCTAGCTAGGGCCACATATGCTAAATTGAAAAAGTCTTATTTTAAAAATTTGATTGCTCAGGAACTATTTTTGTTAAATTTCGCTCTTTGTATTTTGCTTTTTAAAAGCGTTTTCTTTAAAATTATGTAAAAAATTTGTATACCCAATAATTTAAAATTTTTTTGACTATAATTAAATATATTATTAAAAAATATTTACTAAAAGCTATATTTTGCATGGATAAACTAATTTTATTCCAAATTAATTCTGTGCGCAAATTTTTTTCAATTCACTTAAAAAAACTCTCAAGAGATGGTGTAATATGCAAAAAGTAAAATTAACGTCAAGGGGTCCAAACATAGGACCGTTCTTCTGACCAAACTATTGGGACCATATTTTCCAGATTGTGGCTAACCCCCCTGTTTTGAGGATCAAAAATTCGAATCCATTTAAAAAAAAAAAAGGTATGTCTATTTAAAGAAAGTACGTTTTTGTAACTTAAAATATCGTCTGCACTAATTATTTAGCACATTTAAAGTCACCCCTTGAAAACCATTAAGATTGAGTCCCAGAACATTTAGACACAATCATTAGATCAAAATATTTTTAGGGTGGTTAATTAATTTTTTTATGTACTGTACAAGAGACAACACACACCAAAAAAAGTAAAAAAAAAAAAATTAAAAAAAAAGAGGATGTGAAACGTAGGGTATAAAAAGGGAATTTCAGAGCTGGCTCGTGGTTAGTTGAAACGTTTTTATCGATACCACTTTTTAAAAAATTGAAAATGTTAAACGATTAAACAAGCTTATGATATTAATAATGTAAAGCATTTTTCTTAATATGGTAATTGATACAAGGCTCAATTCTTAAATGTAGAAAAATATTAAGAAACAAGCATGAAATAAAGAAATTTTAAGAATATTTTTAAAGTATAATTCATGTATAAAAAAAAATAAAATGCACATTGGGAGCATTTTCAGTGAAAAAAATAGCGATCAGTGGCAACAGCCAGACAATTTTTTAATTGCCATTTGTTAGATTTAGTCGCCCTGTGACTGATGGCAACCATTAATTTTGCCCTAATGATAAAAATTAAGTAACATTACATATATATTAATGAATTTGAAAAATAATAAGATTATTTATTTATAACACCTAATTTACATTAAGATTTTTTAACTTTAAATAAGAGGATGGAATTACTATATCCATCATCAACTTATAACAGCACCTTGATATAATAAAATGTTAGTCATTAAATTTTATTTAAATAAAATTAAATGACTAATGTAAAAAGAAATAAAGTAATTTTAAAAAAAATTAAAAACACTATTTTCTATGGTTCTGTCTGAAAAAGTGAGGAAGAAAATACTTATAGGAAAATACTGTAACTTATAGGAAATGAGTTGATATAGAATCCGTTAATTTTCGAGATATTATGATCATTATATCTTTAAATGCATTGCAAGAATTTCGAATAAAATTTTTATAGAAAGCAGATGAAAAGTGTGGTTTTTGAATAACAATAACATCAAATAACCTACAACTAATAACTTTATATCAACTTTTTTAAACTTTTAATAAAAGGATTTACTTTTTACCAATAGATGAACAGGTTAGAAAAAATCAATGAAATAATCAGTGAAATAATGTAATTCTAGTTGCATTACATTTAAATTAATTATGATTATAATTACTGGAGAAAAAAAACTATTACTATAAACATGAAAGACTTAGGAAAACTGAACAATGAAACTTCAGTTTTATTCGATACAACATATAAATTTACAAAAATTAGTAAATAACTCCACAGTAACTCTTTTGTATGCCATTTATTTTACTTTTGTTTTATTTCGCTTTCATATGCCATTCTCCGAGTTTTTTTTAAAATATTTTATTAACAATTAAATAATAGTATTTAAGGAAATCTATTTTATTTTGCTCAATTTTATGTTTGCGTTTAAATTTCAAGGATGCGAAGTTTACTTTCCAAGGATCCATTTACAGTCATAAAGAAAATTTAATTTAGTGGTGATTATTTATATTGATCAGATCATTTTGCACTTCTTTAGTAACTGTAACCATTCTTTACAACATTCAACATTTTTATCAACAGAGACATAAACATGACGTTTGAAGCCTTTTCTTTAAACAGTAACAAATCCTTACTTTCTTTTTCATCATCAGCATTAGAAGTTAGTGTTATCTTTTCAAAATAAAGAAACACATTTTTTAAATTAGAGTAGAACTTCTGAATGGAAGACGTAGAAATCTGCTAGCTTTATAAACTCTCTACATTGGCATTATTAACAAAAGAAGAGCATTTGCGATGGGACCATTAAAACTAGACGTTACATAGAGAAAACAAAAGATGAAGGAATGATGGATCGAGTATAATATATTTTGTGATGAAACCTATCAATTAATTTTTTTATTATTAACTTACTTCGATCATTGTTCTTTTGTAGGTGATCAGTAATTCTAACTCGAGCATCAGGGACATCGAAGCACAATCCAAGTCTCAACAATGTCTTGTTCTCCTCAATGAGCTTTGTGATCTCCATTTCTATTTTATTGCCAAGTGTAACTGGGCTCTATAATATAAAATAATTATTTGCACTAAGGTTTCAACAATGTCAGTGGTTTTTGAAAGGAAAATATTTCTTACTAAATTCTATCATTTTAATTGGGTGACCAGTTTTTTTTTTTTTAAATCTTAATTGTTGAACCAGTTTTGAACAAAAAATCCCTCAAGTAAAAAAGCAGTTTCTGAATAAGAAATCAATTGTAAACCTGATAAATGCTTTAAATTTTAAAATATTTATCAGCATTTCAAATCATAGTTTGTCTGCAATCTCTGTAGCAAGACTCAGATTGCAAGAAAATAGAATTTGCAAAGTTTCGGCCATTTTGCCTAGAACTCTTCAGACCAAAGTTAGATTATTTAGAAGTCTCATTTAAATCAATGCAAAAATATTGAGATATTTGCAATAGTGTATAATAATATGTCACTGATGTAGCTAAACAAATATCGATCTGAATCTTGTTTATCTTTTCATCCTTGTCAAGGATCATAGACCAACAATACTTCGTTGCAGAAAATATATCAAAAATATTAAATGTAGCTATCTTACAATCATATTATTATCATGTTTCTAATTAGCACTGCAATTTGATTGTTAAAAAGAAATTTAGTTCAAAATCTACAGTTAAATTTAACAGTTTGAGTGCTGAAGAGTTTTCTTATATATATGTTAATAGTGCGGAATGAAATGCATACAACACTACTAACCAACCTATACTAACAAATAGCAGCGCCTTCGCATTTCCGGTACAAAACAAGAGAAGACCTATAACGCTTCTCCGCATTTTCGGCACATAACAAGCGAAGCGCGACAGCGCTTCGCCGCACTCAAACGGTTAATGGTGGCATAAAATTCTAATGCAGTTATATTGCATGGAAAACAAGATTTAAAACATTTACAATACCAAGTATTTGAAGTAATAAGATTAAACAGTGGTATAAATCATACCTGATGTATAAATAAATTATGAAAAAATGATAAAGTGAAAAAATTAACTTTATGAAACCAATATTTATCCAAAGATGATAACATCCCGAGAGAATGTTAGTGAGAATTTTTTTATAAGTAAACTAATCAATAATAATAAATTTAAAAGTAGAAAGTAGCATATTTGTGGCTGTATAAAGACATAATTTCACAGTTTTCAAGAGAGAATTTATTAAGAGCTATTTTGGAGAAAATCATCTTTTCAAGTAATAAAACGTGTATTATGAGGTAATGTAGTAAAAGTTCAGGAAACATACAAAGTATCTTTATAGAAATAATACTAAAGAACAAGTTGACATAAAAATGTAAATCGAGAAATTGTGGCTTATGGGTACAAATAAACCTTTAAAATTATATATTTTTTAAAAATTATGGTTGAAAAAAAACTTACCTGATTTGATGCTCGGAATTCTAAAACAGTCTGATTTGTCAATATGGCATCGAGCAGATCCCGAATCATACTGCCAGATAAATAATTTGATTCCACATTCAAAGATATTAAGTTTTTGTTTTGTTTTAATGCCTCAACCAACACCTACAAATAAAGTATAACAACATTAAAACACTTTTTGTCTGATACCTCAAAAGATAAACAGAAAATAAAAGTTAAATGTATAAATAAAAAACTATACATTAAATAATAAAGTTTGAAATCAACATAATGTTTCAACACAAATTGTTTACGTGAATTTAAAGATTTTTAGTAAATTTCTAAATCTTGTAAAAGAATTAGAGACAGCTGGTACCTACGATATAGATAGAAACATAATACTAATTGCGAAGTGCAATCCACTAATCACTAATGTTGAATCATGATGTGGGATTTGCAAATGTAGAAATCATGATACATAATTTATTATTTAGGAAAACTAAAAACAGAACAATCCTAAATATGTATTTCTGAATATATGGTTAAATTTATGAACTTTTAATGATTAACAGTAAAAGTGAGAGGTATCTTTAGTTGTGAATGATTATTCAGCAGAATCCAATAAGCCTTTTATGTGTAATATTCCCGTAAAATTTATATGTCCCATTTCCATTTTCGGTTTAAATAAATATAACGATTTATCACTATGACGAACCGGACTGTGTAGGGGTCAGAGAACCGGCCTTACAAGGCATGGATGGCCCCTGGCAAGGCATGGATGGTCTTTCATTCTCTGTACTATCTGTCATTACTGTGGAAGCAACGTTGGCCCATCTACTATGGTGGCCCTAAAAGAGTGGCTAATGAATCTGCCTAGTAAATGCTTGAACTGACGAAATGTTAACACAGGAGGGCATTGGAAATTAAAAAAATCATTATGACGATGAATAAGAAATTGTAACAGGTTATATATGTTTGAATTTTTGACCTAATTTAATGGAATAGACTATCACACCTGCCAACTTTTAATCCTTTTGAGGATGATTTTCCCTAGTGGTAGTAAAATGTAATTCAAATTACAATTTTAGGCAGAAACATACGCTGTATTTTCGAGAAGCTTATGTGGACTACAACAATAAATTGCATATTAATATATATGTTTAATTTTTTTAAAAATAGTGGTGGTCAAAAAGATTATAAATTAAGTTTATAAATGCAAGGAATATATTGAAAGCATACATTTTACTACCACTTAAAATGTAGAAATAAAATCTTCCGCCAAATGCGGAAGAGTTGGCAGGTATGGACTATTATAAATAAATTTCATAATAACATAATAAATAAATCAACAACAGGGTATAATAGAAATGTTTAAATAAAAAAAAATATTACTTCAGCAGAAGCATCATATAAATCAACATTGGCTAAGCTTAAATACTCCAAGTGTGTATTGGTTTTCAAGCCTTCAAAGAGCCTTCTCATTTTTTCTCTGGATATGTTCTGAAAATAAATCAAAAAAATTAATTAAAAAAATAATAATGATATACACAATTTGATCAAAATAAACCTAGCTTACCCTTATATTATTCCAGTTGAGAGTTTTTAAAGAGGAGGCATTATCAATAACCTGCTGAAGAGTTTTATCAACATCAGTATCATTGTCGGGTTCCAGTGGCAACACCTTTGGTTTAGTGGCATGCACAATACCTTAAAACAAGTTAAAACATAGTTATTTAAGAAGGGATTAATAGTCTAAGTTTTCTAGAGAGTTAATGTTTGGAGACTAATTAAAAATTTTTTTAAATATCAGGCAGATTGATAATGTAACAAATAATTTATGAGGACTTTTACAAAAAATTAAAACTACATTTCTGCGAAGTGAAGATGCAAGATCGAGTAAACACAAAAATGTCCAGTTTCATAAGAAAATTACAATGCAACAATGAGAAAATACAAACGTGTCAAGCAATAAAAAAACAATTGTAAAACATAAACTTAATAAGCATTCATAAATTGGAAAGAATTTTAGTATTTGTTTCAAATTAGTTATGTAACCAAACTTGTAATTTAATATTTTAAACAAGTTCTATGTTTCAGACTAATTAAATGGCAAGTATAATTTAAATGATAAAACTGTGGCATAACTACCACTATGATTATTAAACATCAATTCACTGGTATATAAGACATGCTAACTTGATTCAATCATGAGGTACCTTTTGATAGATGAAGGTTGGCATTGTCGATAACTTACCCCCCCCCCCCCACACACAAAACTAATTTCCATATCAAGCAAATACAAAGTCTATAGATAAAAATATAAAAAAATACAAACTGAAAATTGACAACCAATTCAAAGTTAATTATTAATTAAACAATACTTTTAAAATATTGTTCAGTGAAAATTGCATTAATGTCATAATTAAACAAACAAATTAAATTTACAAGAAAGTTTCAAAGCACTCAAAAATATATTACAATGCTGAATAGGCTAATGCACACTTGTATAACACCAATTAAATAATTGATTTGCAAGCACACAAGAAAAAATAAAAAAAAAATTTCCATGGACTTAATGTTTCAGATTAAGTGAATGACAGTTTTTAAACATTAAGCGGACTTATATTGTAATTAGAAATCTAAACAATTAAATTTATGAAGTTGCAAAGCAATATGAAGCTGGCACAAAAATGTGCATAGATAAACAAAAAGTTATTATACTGGTACATTTTTAAATTATCCACTAATTTAATGTAGTCATTCAAATTGATTAAAAAAATTTAAAATACAGTATAATTAAAATGCATTGATTTAAGAATTCAAAACAAATAAAATTTATTATAAAGTTACTTATTACTTGAAGTTTATATTATTATTATTATTAATTTTTATTACATGCTAAAACAGATTAATGCATACTTTCAAATCGATCACCAATTTTCTGTCCTTTGTTCAAGATGGAAGAATGAAACTGATCTTGATTCAGCATACTGTGCAATCCCAAAATAGCTATTAAAAAAAAAAGAGAAGAAATGAGAAATACAGTTGGTCAATTATTAGGGTCAAGTAAAGAGGTCATAAAAAAAAAAATTTTTCTTGTTGTAAATTTACATTTTTTTAAAATGTAAATTTACAGAATAGAGAAAAAAAAAATATTGTGACTGAAAAAAAATATATAAGTGAGAAATATATTTGTTCAATGATCCGAGGAATGAAGTGGAGAAAAACAGTATAAATTGCAATTACAAAAAAATTCTTACAAAACTTAATAAATTTTTTTTTTTTCTTGTTGCAAATTTACTTTCTTTGAAAATGCATTTTAGGAGATTAAGAATTTTTTATTAACCTAACTATGTAGTAGCAACTTTTTAGAAAGTCTTTCTGAATTTTTTAAAAAAATAATTAAAATAAAATGGAAAATAAAAGATTATGAGCAAAAACCTTAACAAGTATAAATTATCAATTACACTTTTGTAAAAGAAATTAGACACACTGGTGTTCACAATTACAAAATTTTATAGAATACATAGATTATTTCTAAAGCCACTTTGGAGGCAGTGATCGCCAATTAGTGGTTGTTGAAATATTTGTCTCCAGGAAAATTAGTATAATTGTTTACGTAAGAAAATTATTTATTAAAGTAATAATCAGTAATTTTAAAATGCACAAATTATAAAGAAAAGAAAATCCCCAAAGGGACCAATACTATACACTCTCCCACATCAAGAGTTTTAGTTCGCATGAATGAATATTTTAGGGTTAAGACTGGGAGCCTAGTTGCCACAAATTTGAATTTGAAAGTAAATGCATTTGTTCCCAACGGACACAGGAGAAGCATGGATAGGAGATCCAAAATTGGTGAATTATCAAATCATTACATAGCAAACCCAACATATCAATATTTAGTTTGAAAATATTTTGGCAACCACGAGTCGCCAACAAAACTGTGGGAATTATAATAACCATGTAACTAAAACATATTTGAGGTAAGAAATTAATAACGAAGAATTATAAATAGATTTTTGTTTTCGATTAGATGCAGCAGTGAATTAATGAGTCCACATTAGTATTGAAATAAAAAGTTAGCCATTACATTGATCGATAAGAAAAGAATAGAATACTTTATGCTTGATTTTATAAAGATTAACTCATTGATTTAATTTAAATATAATTGAATTAATAATGATTTGAAAGAAAAAAAAAGTTTAAGTAATTAAAGATAATTTTAAAAGTTTGGAAATATGTAATGCCAATTGTGGCATCACAGCCACTGAACCAATTTGAATGAAATTTGGTTCAAATTGTGTAGCACTCGTTAGAGTTTGGCAAAGGGTTTAATAATCATAAAGGGTTTGTCAAAGGGTTTAACTCAATTTAACCTTTTGCTTACACATGACACAACAGGCGGAAAGGGCTTCACAATGCTAAGAAAGTGCCGTAAGAAAAAGGTTAATTTAGCATTATATAATGCTCAAGTAACATCAGTCTTGAAAAATATTATTTACATAATTATAAAATATCCAAAAATGATAAGTCTAAGGATTATTAACTACTTCGCATTTTACTTTAAATTTTTATAAAATGTTACTTAGAAATAATGATTATTAGATGTTGATGAAAATGCATTCGAAGTTAATGATAATACATATGCATTGAACTATCTGTATTATCATTCTATTTTGTGAAACATAACATGGATTTTTTTTAATAAAAAAGAGTAACACTGAAATTTTACGAGGTGTTATGTGAAACTGATGCACAAACAGAGAAGTCTTTTCTTTTACTAATATGTTGCCATTAAATGCTTATTTTGAATTATAACAATTAAAATCAAGAATTAAAATTCACATCATAAAACTAAAATATTAAAAAATGAATTAAAATGTTAAAGCTGTTAATTTTAAGATTGCTTTACTTTAAGGTCCCATGAATTATGATAATAAATTGTATTTGAAAAGAATTTAGCATTCTAGTATGAGATATAATAACATAACAATGCAACACAATAATAATATGGAACAGGTGAGTAAAATATAGTTTCATCACTCAATGTTGAACGATTCAAGATCATGAGTATCATAATGTAATGTTATTGAATAAATTGAGAATTTCTAATATATTCACGATTCATGAGTCAGGGGTCTGTCTAGGCCAAATTTACTACCGTTTAGCGGTACCTTCACAAATTCAACTTTAAGAAAAACGGTAGTTTCACAAATTCAACTTTAGGAAAAACGGTAGTTTCACAAAAGACTTTTTCTTAAAATTTTATTTTTGTATCCCTTAAGAAATGCTAAATCCATGTTTTTGTGTTAATTTTTTAATATAATTTTTAATTTTTCACAAATTATGTCTAAATTTTCACAAAATAGGTACCTCTCAGAAAAACCTAGACAAACCCCTGTGAGTATAGTATCATAATGTAATGTTATTGGGCAAATTGACAATTTCTAATATATTCATGGCTAATTGGAACAGAAATGATTTTAAAGATATTAATTTTAAAATTGCTTTACTTTAAGGTCCCATAAATTGTGATAAGAATTTTGTGATAATAAATTGTATGTAATAAGAATTTAGCATTCTATTATAAGATATAAAATTAAGATTACGATGCCATACAATAATAATAATTTGAAACCCGCAAGTAAAATATAGTTTCATTATTCAAAATGTTTGAACAATCCATGAGTATAATATAATAACGTAATCTTATAGGACAAACTGAGAATTTCCAATATATTCATTGCTAATTGAAACAGAAATGATTTTGAAGGATTTTGATGAATTTATATTGCATACCAGCTAAATCCACCAATTCAGCTTCATCAGCACCAGTCAATGCTTGTTCATATTCATCATCTAGATCAAGTTCAATTTGCAGATCATCAGATTTTGGTTTCTGTACTTCTTTGGGCTTCCAAATTTTTCCTATTAAAATTAACAGTTTTAAATATCAAAAATATTTTTTTTATTTCAATAAATTGCATTATCAAAATGGAAGGTAAAAAGAAAGTGCCATTAACTTTTTGAATTTCTTATTCAGGTAAAAAATTGATTGAATTGATGTCTAAAATTTTGGCTCAAAACGTTAAAACTTCTAGGGGTTCCACATTTCATTTAAAATGAATCCTCTAAAGTACCCAAATTGCTAGTTAGGTGTATGAGGTGCTATATTCCATGTAGAGATCAATATCCCATTGATTGAGATTAATTCTTAGATGATAGGACCAATAGTTTAGAAGTTATACGGATTTTAAATAAATAAAGTACAATTTATACATCTGACACTATTATCTAAAGAAATAAAGTATTGTTTCATATGTATTTATTTATTTTTTTTTTTTTGAAGCTGAATCCATTGAGGCAAAACCAGTACAAAACTGTAGTTTTTTTCAAACTTTTATAACATTTGAACAAGATTTCATTCAATTCAAGGTGAAAAAAATTATATCCGAAACAATTACTTATTTGTCTACATAACCACTAGATAGCATTATAAAAAGTATATGATAGTACATGTCAAAAGTAGTACTTATTTGTCTACATAACCACTAGATAGCATTATAAAAAGTATATGATAGTACATGTCAAAAGTAGTACTTATTTGTCTACATAACCACTAGATAGCATTATAAAAAGTATATGATAGTACATGTCAAAAGTAGTACTTATTTGTCTACATAACCACTAGATAGCATTATAAAAAGTATATGATATTACATGTCAAAAGTAGTACTTTTTACACATAAAATTCCTTGCAACTTGTGAACTATTTATTCTACTAACTCTCTCTCTCTCTCTGTTTATTCTCTTTCAATTCTGTATGAAGTAAAATTGCAATGTCTCACTTTTTTTAAATAGCAGAGTTAGATGCTGAATAGGTACAAATTCAAAATTTTACTTCTTATTCATAAAATCTTTTTAACTTTTTAATTATTAGAATTATCACTTAGAGATTGATTTGGATCAATTCAGTGTAAAAAAGATATAGACATAATACCTCATACACCTAAATAGCAATGTGGGTATTTTTACAGGTTTATTTATGGTGGAAATTTTAAATTGGATGCGGAATTTAAAAATAATTTAGTTTCTGATCCAAATTTTTGGAGAATAGTGAATATTTATAAGCTTTAAAGTTGGAGTAACAAAGGGGGAATAATAATTCTTTAAAAGGAGAGATATAAGAAGGGAGAAAAATAATTCTTTAAAAAGAGAGCTATAAGAAGGGGGAGTAAATAATCTTAATTGGGGAGCCAAAGAAAAGTACAATTCTAACAATTTTAATCATGGATATTAAGAACAATCAAACTAATTAAGACAAAATCTGATTACTAGCAATTATAATAATATAGTTGAAAAAACTGAATTGTTCAAACAATTATATTTTTCTTCAATATTATTTCTTCAAAATGTGATCAAATGCCATAAGAAATATGAAAAAAAAAGCATTAAAAATATAATGCATTAATGGGTTCACATTAAGCATTAAAGAATAGCATAAATTGAGAGATTCATTTATTACCTCGTTTCATTCCAGCTTCATAAGGCTTTGCTTCGGGCCAATCTTCTTGTTCTCTAGCTGTTCTTTCGAGAAATTCTAGGAGCTTTTTCCGATTAAGGGGTCCAGTGGGTGCTTTCTTGGTTTGATCTTTACATCTTTGAGATGGTGGGAGCAATGAGTCCTGAAAACATTGTATATGAATAGCATATAGATTAAATTTTTTAGATAGGTACAATACATTAAAGCTTTGATAATTTATATTAAAACAGCAACAGATAGTAAAAAAAAAAAAATATCGAGAACTTTACAAGAACAAATTTAAAACAATATGATGAATATTTTTTAATAAATATTATTATTATTTTCTTTTTTTACCAGAACAATCGACATTATTTTACATTAGCAGCACACACGAAGAGTTAAAACAAATCTATTCTGCTGCTATTTTATAATAGGGTTTCGTTTACTTGAAATATAAAAAAAATACAGCAATTTTTTTTTTTTTACTTTGATTAAAATTGGCAGATTTGGGCATCTTTTTTAACTCTGTAAAACATTAAAAGCCCAGAATGAAAATTTTGCAAAATAAGTTTAACAAAAGATTTAACAATATAAACATAAAAAATAGAATAAAAATATTTGTATTGAATAAAATTAAGTAGTCGTTTAAAATAATTGCAACATAAGGAACCACAGAAGCAGATTTATACCTAATATTTGGCAACAAGAATTTTGATTATAAATGTTTTGTGAAACATGGACAAACAAGTCTCATAATTACTATTTTTTTAGTATACAAGTAATTTTATTTAGCAAGCTAAAATTATGCAACTATTAACCTTAATTAGTTTAATATCTGATTATGTATAGACGGTGGAATAAAATTTATTAACAGCATGCGAAATTTTCCTTGTGACTTGGAAATAAATTGTTCTTTAAGGAGGTCTGTGGTAATTGAATATTTTGTGAAAGGTCAGCTATTTGCTTTCTGAAAGCACAATGCATTGTGAAGGGTCCGTTTTAAGGATAAGCTACTTTCTGAAAAGTCTGCATTAACCAGGGTTCACCAAAACTTGGGCTTTTAATAAAAAGAATCCAATCCACATAGGATTTAGATGAAATTTTTTCTTTACTCAGGGATAAATGGGTTTTTTAAACATTTAATCAACATGCATAGTACCTATATAAATATAAACATTATTCTTCGATTTTTACCAAAGGAAGATACAAGAAATAGTTCAGAGAATTACTATATTAGACATATATCTGACATCTAAATGTATTCATCATCTATCCTATGCGATTAAATTTGTATCACTTTTTAACTAGAAAAGTAAAAAAGTTCAGTTTTGCTTTTGAAACTGACTTGTACAAATAAGCAGAAGAATCTTAGTTTCGAAGAATATTAGTTTAGTCTATTAGTATGTATTATAATAAATCATAAAATTAATATTTTAGTTGGTCTTTCAAAGTCTCACATAAAGATAGAAATTTTACAGAATTTCCTTAAAAAATATTTTCGTTTTTAGACAAAACGGTTTAGGGATTATGTTAACATGACTTTCCCTCTCATCTTTATTTGCATTTTTTAATCAATTTTTTCTTAATAAAATATTATCTACAACTTCCCATTCATAAGAACTTCTGTTTTGAAATAAAAATGTATAAAATTAACTTCACACTTTGTTAGATAAGTTTAAATCTGTATTATCGTCCAGAGGATGTTATAAAGGCCTATTATTGTGCTGCCATCTGCTGATAGTAGAAAGAAGCATGAATAATGAAGTGCATAAAATTTCTGAAATGATTCTTTATGAAATATGGTAAGCATAAATGATCAGTTAATAGTTTTAAAGAACAAATCAGTTTAATAATTTCTAAGCAAATGAATTTAAAATTTAAATTGAATTCGAAAATTTTATAACTTTGTTTTATCACCGGGTTTGAACAGCTGAGTTTAGGACTATCAACGTTCAACTCTATAGCCTTGTAATTCTGAGTCCTATCCAGAAGACAAGGGAAGCTCCTGGATCAAGAATTGCGACAAACTAGCCTTCGTGGAGGACTTTTTGATGAAACTAACCCACATTTGTAAGTTAAATGGGGAGGAAAACAACGAAGACCTCCCATGGTTAATATAATGGACAGGGCATTCTAACCCATGATCCATCTTACCACTGAAGACATTTTATGTCAGCACTGTGGTTGGTGCGAGCCAGGAGTAGAATTCATATGAACTCTCCACTGCTGGGATTAAAACCTCTATCACCTCTGGGTTAACCTACTAGCTCTATCTGCTGAGTCACCATGCCTCAAATTTAGAATTTTGAAAAAAACAAACTGGGTTTTTCTTTGTTAGGCCCACTTTGGTTAACTCTGGTATTAACACTAAAAAAGTTTGGATACAAATTTCTCCTAAGATGATACCTGGATTATCTGTAAAGTTTTACTCCAAACATAAATTGTTCTGCAGTGTGTGAAAAGATTTGCCAGGGAAACAAAACAAAACTACATTCAAATGAAAGTTGAAATACCCAAAAACAAATAATAAAAAAATTATAACATCTTAATATTTTTTTCTTTCATTAAAACCTTCATTTGAAATAAAATATAACATGGCCACCTCGCACAAATCTTGCGTAAAGAAAAGTGAAATCATGAACAAAATCACAGAATAATGTAAGAAAAATATATACATCAGGATCCACTTCATTACTCAGCTGTTCTAATTCTTCAGCAGTGAGAGATGCCAGCAAATCATCTATGTCATTGTCATCCAGCTCTTTCACCTCCTTCCCCATAAGTTTTGATGTAATAAATGCCATTTTCGCCTATTGATCTAGAAGGAAAAAAAAAAGAATTATTTCAGTTAATAAAGTAAGCAGTATCTCTAAAGATGATTTTGAATAATATAAGGTAGGTCCTTTATTTACATCACACTAGAGCTGCAGAATCGGCTATTGGCGGCAGACAGAGAAACATCCCCGAGGATGATCTGAAGACACGCCACCCCCTCTGCTTTGGTAACCCAACGACCTGAGCGTGAAGTCTAGCATTGCACGGTAGAATAGTTTAAATTGGTCCGATACCGCCTACCCTCGGTCCATATGCAGACTGATTAAAGTGATCACCTAACCGCTTACTGACCGTAGCCAGTGTCTTTACGATCAGTTCACTGCGGGACAGCTACTCAATGGGCTATTGGCAATGGTTTGGGAAACATCCCTGAGAATAATCCGAAGACATGCCATTGCAATTTTGATTCTCTGCAGCAGGGATGGCTCCATTGCTTTGACAGCCTAATGACCTGCATGTGAAGCTGAGCATTTTAGGATAGAACAGTTAACGAGGACCAATACCGCACACCCTTGGTCCATGTGCAGACTGATCAAAGTAGTCATCCACCCTCTTGCTAACCCCAGCCAGTAATGTTTGACTTTGGTGTTCTACTTGTCTCTACAATCAGTCCACTGAGGGACTAATAATAGAGGAAGATATAGTGGAATATCAGTTATTGAAAAGAAATAGCATTTCTAAATAAGTGAGATATTATAGAAATATTTGAATAACTGGGATTCTATTTCTAATCAAGAGGGAAAATGAAAGGGGGAAATTAATGCATAAATAACTAGCATAGAAATAAAAATCAAAAGAAAATAGATACCTCATAATGAACATATTTTTGAAGCATGGTGTAAACTAGCGAGAGGTAACGTTTATTTATGCTATATTTGGGACATTTTACAGCCAGATTTTGAAATGTGTTTTTATTAATTACATAACAGTTTCACTATCAAAGCACATAAATAAAATGTGACAGATACAGAAAAATATAATAATGAGGGGGGAAATTGAAATACCTGAATTATACAATAAAATGTTCATGCTTTAAATAACAGTTTTTCTAAAAACAAATTAATTTTATTTCACCCTTGAAAGTGGGAGGTTAAGTTTTAAATTAAATCAATAGTTTTCCTTTTAAAAATAAAATCATTTTAAATTACATACTAGATGTAAGACAAGATTAAGTATCTACAGTGTCAGTTTATTAAACATTAAAATTTTATCTAGAAATGTCAAATAAATTTTTTTGAAAAAAAGTTTTTATCAATTAAATACTTGCTTTACCAAAAATATAACATAAGAAAAAAACCACAATCAAGGGAAAACTTAAAATGAAATTGACTGCATGTTATCTTATGTCTTTTAAAGCCATTTTTTGATAATAAAGACTGAAAATATCTTGATATACCTACATGCCCCGTGGCAGAAACAGGGCGACACGGCGACATTTTCGCAGAAAGCGACAGAGTTCTTGCAGAAAGATTTTTTTTATTTGGGAAAAAATTTTTTTTGGTTTGGCAGAAATAAAAGTTCTCAAAAAAGATTCTGCAGAAACAGAAGCTGTTTTACAAAAAAATAATTTTTACACAGAAACTTCTGCAGAAGCAATAATGGTTCTGCAAATTTTTTTTCTTACTGAATAGTTTTCAAATAATTGTTTTTCTAGTGTACCGCGGAAGGGGAAAGCGCTCGTGATCTTCCGTTAATCTCCAACACAAACAGTTACTGGATAAAAAGGGGAGAAATTTTTTCCCCTGTATTAAGCTATTTTTGGAAATTTGCCAACTTCGGCCTCTATCGCTGGCGCAGTAATTTGCTTTGAGTTTTCTTTTTGCACTTATGTGGAAAATTTCATGCGCAAAAAGATTCTTTTATCTTTTTTTAAAAAAAATCATGTCTAGCGAAAAGGTTATTTGTTGCTCTTGTGAAGCAATAATAATTAAAAAAAATTTGAAAACTCATTTTTCAAGACGGCATTCCGAAGAACAAATAAGATGGAAGTCGACAACATCTAGCGATGTCAGAGATATTTTTTCTGGAAAGCGACAGGAAAAAAGAAGAGAAGCTTCCCCCGCTACTAATATTAAAAAAAAAAAAAAAAAAAAAAAAAAAAAAAAAAAAAAAAAAAAAAAAAAAGTTCTAGATTCGAACCAAATATTCTTACTAGTAGCGATGTCGATAGTAAGGATGAAACAGCATCTCCAACAAATCAAGAAATTTTAGAAGCAGTCAAAGGTAAAAAATAATTATATATATATTTTTTAAAGATAAAATGCCTATATCCTTTGAATTAAGTCGTCGATATAAAAATACACTCGCAATCTGACGATAAATGAAATAAAGCCTGATAGATATCTCACTATCTACGATTTTTTGGCATGCGAATGAAAACCAGATTGGTGGAAAATATTTACAGACGAATCAAACAGGTTTCCATACGCATTCGAAAAAATCGCATCCAATGAGTATGGCTCTAATACCGATGTTTCAGTACTGATGAAGACGATTTCGTTTCGAAATGTTGAATAGACTTGAGCGTATTAAGGCGTAAACCGCGTCTGCGTACTTCGTGGGAAATCAATGCTATATATGTACACAATACAGTGCGACTTCTGTTACAAATCACAAGCGCTGTGTATTTTTTTCGTTCTGAACTTAATCTGATCACGAAAAAAGTTTAATTTACCTCCTTTTTTTAAAATAAAAAAAATCTTTCAATAAGTCAGCACAATATTAATCGAATCTAATTAATTTGTAATTGTTTTCATATAGAAAAAATTGAAACAAAGATTGCGTTAATTTCTTTGCTTTTAGAATTCGGATATAGTCAATCCTATTTTATTATTTTGATTACTCAACTTCAATATTGATTTTTTCACCTGATTTGTTTCTGTACCTGATATAACTACTATAATGAAACTGTTAAATCATACTGTTTTAAAATGATACTTCAAATTCAGTTATCTTGCTTTATAAATTTAATCTTTTTGTCCATTCTTAGCTATTTTTATAAGTTTCATCTTATTACAGGTTCTGGGTAATCTTAATTTATGCTCTAGTAAGCATTTTTGTCTGCAGATCTATACATTTATAATTTTTCTTTATTACCAAAGATTATGCAAATTTAAACTTAAATAATTTAAACTTATTAAGAAATTTAAACTTATATTATGAAATTAAGAAAATAAAATCTACACAGTTTTATTCTATGCATGTAGGCTTTTTTTATAAACACGAAGTGTATCTATTATTATAAATTCATTACACATATATTTATAACGATAAAAATATTTTGCAGAAAGATATATTTATAACTACCTTGTAGAAAGATATTGGTTCCAGTTAGGTTTGTCGCAGAAAGCCAGAAAAAATTCTGCCACAGGGCCTACATGTTGAGTCCACAATTAATATTTTGCTTAAGCATTGTTTAGAACTTATATAAAAAATCAATTTCCATTATTTAGAAAACAAATAATTCTCTTAGAAAAACTTAACAGCTAACCAAACTTTTAAACAGCTAAAATCAAATAAATAAAATAAATTTCTTAATTGGGGTTACTCAGGACTACAATCCAGTAATTTAAATACATCTCTACATTAAACACAAATCACATCCACATTAAAATATAAATAAATCCATAATATAAATTGTTATTCGCATTAATTAATAATTAAAGCAAATTTTTATAATTACTTAATAACAAGACAGAGAAAAAAAAGTTAAAAAAAGGAAAAATATAATGGCAGAGAAAAAAAAAAAAACTATTTTTTACACTAAGATTTGTTTAATGTATGTTAAGAGTACAATTTATTGCATAGATGTATTTAAAAAAATTTTACCACACTAATTCCTGCATTTTTGAAAACCTTCTGTGATGAAAATAAATAACAAACACTTGAAACAGAGATTTAAAAGTGAACTTTTGGATCATGTCCAAATATAAGCTATCATAGAATGTTCTGAAACCTAAGAGTTACACAAAAGAAAGAATTGTTAGAAGTTGATGATGCAATGTCACTTGAGGGGAAAAAGAAACAGATTTCCCCACCAATGGTTTATTTCACTTCTCAAAGTTCTTAAAAAATCAAAATATTGCCAAAGAACATAATGATTCAATGTTCCAAGAAAGCACTGTATTTTGACAATAAACAGTCTGCATAAACACTACAGAAAAGCTTTAGACACACAAAAACATAATGAATAACGGTCAGAATAGACGTACCTATATTTAATATTAAGAATACAGAAATCAATTGTAAACTTTATGTGATTTTTTATTAAAATTGCTTTTTTTTTTAAATAAAAAAAAAAAAAACTATGATAATGCTTTAGTAAATTTCTTTATGTATATTTGGTAAATAATTTTTAGTATAAATCATAGTTTTCAAAATAATTTCCCATTTGGTACAGATTTTTAACAATTAGAAATAAATATCATCAGTGCTATCCCTAAGTGTTTTTAGAATGGGGGGGGGGGTGGCAACCCTGCCTGTCCTTTCCAAAAGGCAGAGCTAATTCTAGGCAGGGTAAACAGGGTGCAGCACCCTGCTGCCCTTTTAGTCAAAAGAATCCACCCTGTTGCCCCTGAAGTAAATTAGTGCCTTGATGTAATAGACTCCATACCTTTTTTGCCCTTTCTTTCCTCAACCCTTATTTATTTTTTCCCCAAACTCTACAATGGATTTCTTAAACTTTTGTTATTTTCAACTCTTTTTATTTAGTTTGTCATTGCTGTCAATACATAGATTTATATGGGAAAGGAAAAATAGCCATCACACCCCCTTGTTGCACTTGTCTTTGAAAGCTTGCAGTTACTTCCACTATCATTAAATCATAACTAAAGACACTTAAAAACGTACATTTATTATTTTATTTTATTAATAAGTAAAAATGGATTTCAAATAAATTACTAAGCTAATTAGCTCATTAACTCAATATATATGTTAATTTATTAATACAAATTAGTAATTAATATGATTGTTTTGCTACTTTTAGTGAAGTAAAAAAAATAAATTTTCTTTCACTAATTGGCAATGTAATAGAACGTGTAAAGCCTATAGGAAGAAATTATTGCCTTTTTAGAATAATAATGCCCTTTTTTTAAACTTTTACACCCTGCCCTTTTTTCTGCCTAGAATGAGCTCTGCAAAAGGTAAATGTAAACTCCTCACCTTTTTTTTAAAAAAAACTGTCCTCTTTTTATTCAGATTTGTCCTCTTCTTATTTATTTTTTAAGAAAAGAGATTCAGTAGCAGAAACCAGGAAGTTAAGATTACTATAATTACTGCAAATTATTTTTAGGCTCTATAATTATAAAATATTATTTTTCATATTTATCCGAGTGTTTTCAACTCCGTTTTTAAAGGCACTAATTTAACTAGATATAATTAGCAAGCTTAGTGCCCTTTAAAACTGAAGGTGGTTTTGTTTTTGGTAAATCATCCTTCTCTTATTTACTTTTAGGGAGCTCTCTGCATCAATAAGTAAATGTAGTAGAAAATGTTTGAAGAATCAGGTTAAAAAAACCTTGCCTTTTCCATTGAGGAATAAATTTATTATTCACAAATTTACTCATTAAGATTTTAGATTTACTAATGTCTAGAGTTCGATGACATTTGAAATTCATTTTCTTCTAAGACACTCTTCGAAATTTTAGTGAATTTTTTTTCTCCATTGATTTAAATTACATTTTGTAGAATTAATTTAATTTTCTCTCAATGTTAAAAATTTGTAAGGGTTGTTCCTGTTTTGGGTGACCACTTAACGTTGCATTTTGCTTTTCTGAGCAAAAACTATGGGACTTAGAATCTTGAAATTACTAAGTTGTGTATAAAATTGTACAGAGATTACGATGAAAAATAAAAAATTGGATTTGGTAGTTTGTTAAAAAATTAGTGACTTTAAAACTTGTTAGTGCAAAATATCATATGGGCCATTCTACAGGCCGCAGGAATGTAACTAATTTGAAATTTAGCATGCTGAAAAAGTCACATTTGTTTATGAACTTACAAATTAACTTGAAATATGTAAGGAGTTAAAAGAAATAAGAAAAAATTATGATTCAATTATTAATTTGAGAATCATTAACTATTAAAATTACAGTAAAAAAAAAAATTGGTAAATTTACTGTCTGCTGAAGTGTAACTACAAAGTTGAAATCTGACATGCTGATAGGACCATTTCGTAATATAATTTGAATGAGAGGTATTCCAAAATTAAGTCATTTTTCATGATTTTATTAGCTTTATAGCATTAAATATTGACTATTTATCCATTGTTGAAGAAATTTTTTTTTCTCTCTCAAGATTCTTCATTTTATAAGCTCACGAATTTTTTATAAGCTCTAAAATTTTTCTTTCTTTAAATCTGACTTATTTCAAAATTTTTTATTTCTAATTTAATCTAAATTTTTTGTTCCTTTTTTAGACACTTTTTAATTAAAGAATTCTGCTATTCTTGAAAAAAAAAGTTTTAATTACAAGTGTTTTTTTATGCTTGTATTATTATTCATAAATATTTAAATAAAAGATGCAACTTTATGCAAAACAGAATTTGCATATTATTTTATTTTATAAAATTTTGAAACTCTTTTAAACTAAATTTTCTCCAAACTTTTTCAAATCATAAATTTTAAATATAAAAGTTATAATTCTTGATCACCATTGTCATTTTGAGAGATTTAGATTCAGTCAATTTGTATAAAATATATTTTTTTGCTTTGGTTCGAATATATTCAAATTTAAAAAAAAAAAAAAAAATATGCGCTTTCTTTTGTTAAAGAAATTTTTTTTTTTGGTTTGTTAAACCCTTATGTTTTTTTTTTTTTTTTATAAAATTATTTTAATATTTGAGGATTGCAACTGTTTTTTTTTTTTTTTTTTCATAGTTAAAGAATGCTTTACTTTATGTACTGAGTTTTTAAGTTAATCAAAATGTGTTTAAATTTGATAAAATTCTTGCATTCTTTAAAAATGCTTTATTTTGGGGTTGCATTGTGTTGTATTTATTTTAGTTCGATTTTAAATATTATGACATGTATATATTTTATATGGCACGAAACATTTTTCTGCCAGGGGGCCCTGTATGTTACACAATCCTGTACATGAACACAATCTATATTCCTTAAATTGGCCAAAATTACAATTAAAATTTACAGAAATTTCAATATAGTAACTCAAAAGGCATAAAGTAGGAATTTTCTTCACTGACTATTTTCAAGGCATCTTGACAATTATCAGCTATTATTTTTAATGCATCTTTAAAACGTTATTCCGCAACCTATTTAATAGATAAATGCATTACTTCCATCAAATTTAAACTTCCCGTCATATTTAAAAATAGTAAATAGGTCATTAAACTTTGATAACATATCAATCAATAACTGTGGGTGATAAATAATGGAAAGAAATAAAACATTTTGTTGTAATATTAGAAGTAGAAAGTTAGTATATAGTAGTAAAATTAACTGAAGTTTACACAAAAGAGTACAAAAATGTGTTTTCTTTCTTCGTGTAAATACATTTTGATAGATTAGTAATAATGACCATATATAAACATGTTAAAAACTTCATATAACAAAACTTTACACTTTCGCAAGAGCTAGTTAAATTAAATATCCTGTAATGATCAAAATGAATTTAATTAGAGAAATTCCAATCATTACCTTAACCCCCGGATAGAACAGTTCTTTATTGACAAAAATAGCAAGATAAGTATAAAAATAAAATTTACTTAAATGCAAAACTAGCAAAATTTACGGGAGGGGTTGCAGAAAGCAGGCAGAGTTGAGATGTTCTACAAGAACAACAAATAAATCATGTTTTTTTTTAAATATTTAGAACTGATATTTATTCTTCAAACTTAACTTTGGTATTTTCAAACAATATCAAATTTACATACAGAATTTGATATTATATGAATTTTAAAAATGTAAAGTAAATCTGATGTAAGCATGACAAATATCAAAGACCTAAGTCAACATCTGGTAAGTGAAGAGGAAGAGAAGAAGTAATACGGTCGCGGTCAAAGTAATCTTTCATCTAGCTCTTGCGTGTTTTCATTTTTAAACATGGTGAGTACGTCAGTTTATTAATTACAATCTGTTATAATCTATTAAAATTTTGATTATTAATCATTTGTATTTACTTTCTTCGCTTTTGTTGCTATGTATATTAGCTGTTAATAGTAATATTTTCGCTTCTTGTGATATTTATTTACCTTTTGACTTATCGATAGTTTTTGAGGATTACACTTTTTTACACTTAAAAAATGGTTAAGTCCTGCCTTTTCTAATATTGTTTTTTAAATTACTATAGTAGTTAATTGCTAATTTTTATTCTTCAGATAATACTTTACTTAATCTGATGTCCGTTACTAAATCGGAGCAACAGTAATTTTTGCTATTTTCAGTTTTAATGCTCCTTTCCTTGTATATCATTTTCTTGTTTCATGATCTAAGTTTATATGTTTGATTAACAGTATACTGATTCTATATTTCAGGCTCGAGGTCCAAAGAAACATTTAAAACGGCTTCAAGCCCCAAAATCATGGATGTTAGACAAATTAGGAGGTGTATTTGTGAGTACATTTTGATTTATTACATTATGTATCTTAATTTAGGCATGGCTGAAATGTTCTTAACGTAGTAAAACACAGTAAGAAATATCCATGATATTAATTATGAGAATGATGCCTGCATAAATAAGTATTTCGTTTTTACACGTTTTCGTTATTGCCTAGATGACATAGTTTTGTTTATATATGTCTGTTTATAGTATACCTTTTGGGATTATTTAACAGTTGTTGAATTTTGTTAAAATGAAGCAGATTTTCTGGCGTGTAGTTGTCTTGACTAACATTTAACATATAAACCATGTTCTGACACTGAGTAATCTCTGAGGCACTGATGTCAATTTGTTTTGGAGAAAAGATTCTAGTTTTTGTTTTGTTTTAAGTGAGATATATATTTTGATTTATTTAAAACTGTATAGTACCTTTTCCTCTAAATCAAAAGTAAGATATTTTCAAGTATGACTGAAAATTCTAGTTAGTATCATCAATTAACAATTTGTCCATTTTTTAGCTAAATGATATAATATCAAATGTTATTCTGTATGTAAAAGATTTATTTATTAAACTTAAGCATTACTTAGCAGTGTTTTCATTACAGAAAAAAAAAAATGGGCGAGATTTTCTAATTTCTAAACCATTGAATTTTTGCTGCATCATCATATGGAAAATGTTCTATATCTACTTTTTCATCAGCTATTCTGATTAGGTTGCTCAAATGCTCATCAGTCAATCTGTTACGATATTTTGTGTTAATTCGGTTTTGGGTGCTCAATGACCTTGCAACAGGTGCTGAACTATTCAGAATCACTAATTAAATTTGTTACATTGTGCACACACTTTCCTATCCTCCACACCTGCCAGTATAGACTTTTCAATTATTTCTGTTATAGAATAGTGAAGTTATTTCCATGTCCATATATATTGAGTTAATGAACTAATTAGCTTAGTAATTTATTTAAAATGCATGCATTTATTAATTAAGTAATAAATGTATGTTTTTAAGTGTCTGTAGTAATGATTTAATAATTAATATGATTAACAATAATTATGATTTAATGATAGTGGAAGTAATTGCAAACTTTCTAAGACAGGTGCAACAAAGGGGTGGGATGGCTATTTTTCCTCTCCCATATAAATCTATGTATTGACAGCAATGACAAACTAAATAAAAAGAGTTGAAAATAATAAAAGTTTAAGAAATACATTGCAGAGTTTGGAAAAAATTAAGAAGGGTTAAGGGGGAAAAGGGTATGAAGTCTATTAGATCAGGGCCCTAATTACTTCAGGGGCAACAGGGTGCTGCACCCTGTTTACCCTGCCTAGAATGAGCTTTGTTATAGATTGACTATCGTGAATCGACCTCTTCAAAGTGATAGCTCAAGTTTGGGATGTGATTGTCACAAATTTATGTATTCATTAAGATTAGAAACACCATAACGAAACAGTTAAAAAAAAAAACAGTTTATCAAATTTAATTTTTTTATTATAATTTAACTGTGTTTAGCATAATCTTGTATGTCTTTACAATTTAAAAATTCCTTGAAAAAGTTTTTGCAATAACAGGACCCTGTTTGCCCAAATTCACAAAAGTCAGACCCTGGTTGAAAGAATGTGGCTTAACGTTTATTTTATATTCCAGGGATCTGTCCAGGCCGAATTTACTACCGTTTAGCAGTACCTTCCCAATTTTAATTTTAGGTAAAACGGTAGTTTCACAAAATACTTTTTCTTTAAAAAAAATTTTTATCCCTTAAGAAACGATAAATTTATATTTTTAATTTTTCACAAATTATGTCTAAATTTTCACAAAATAGGTACCTTTTAGAAAAACCTAGGCAGGCCCCTGTATTCACAAATTACGGGTAATTTTTGCATAATTTTACAAAAACGGACCCTTCACAAAATGTCTGGGCAGACCTTGGTCATAAACCTTGCCTAGAGTAAACCTTGTATTATGTGTCTGGTATACTAATATATGACCATACCAGGCTTTGTTGAGTAATTTTTTTTGATTGGTTAGTTTTTTTTCCCCCTTCTTTTGAATACTCATAATCATTATTGTTTGTTTAAATTTCCTCTTTGTTTATTGTTTGTTTTTAAATTTTAGGCACCTCGTCCCAGCACAGGACCTCACAAACTAAGGGAATCTCTGCCCTTGATAATTATGATTAGAAATAGATTAAAGTATGCTCTTACAAATGCAGAAGTAACAAAGATTGTGATGCAAAGATTAATAAAAGTAGATGGTAGAGTAAGGACGGACAAAAATTTTCCAGCTGGGTTTATGGGTAAATATGTTTTTTTTTTTTTTTAATATTTTTTTTTATGAATTTTATATTAATTGATTTAATAAATGATTGGTTGTTTGTTATTTTAAAATAGCTTTGCGGTGTCAATTATAATGGAAGAGATTCAAGTTGTAGAAAGATTAGTTCAGGGCCCGAGCTAAGGACTTAATTATTAATTAAATATGTTATAATTAATATGTTATTATAATGAGCCAATTATCATAAGTATTAGCTAAATTTCAAAAGTTTTTGCTAAAGGCAGATCTTGTTTTTATGATTTATCTCTTTCGTAAAAAGCTTAAAATCAAAATGTTAATATGCTTGTTTGTATAATGCAAATATATTTTATAAATATATTTTATAAATTATAATTTAAGGAGTAAATGAGAGAGAAAAGGCAAAACGATGATTTTTCATTGTCTTTGAGGAAGAGAAATAATTCATTGTCTGTTCTAAATAAGTAGATATTCGTTTTAAATGTAACGAAGTTATTTGATAGATTTAATTCTGGTTTACTAGTTTTTTGGATTTCAGCAAGGATTTAAGGCTTAAAGTATTAGCATTTATAGCAAAATGCAGAGGGGGTTATACTATTTTATGGTACTCTGTAAAGGTAATATCAAAGTAAATTTCTAATTTTATCAACCATTTTGCAGTGTTATAGTCATGAGAAGGCATGTTTTCTGCAAAGATTGTTTGATAATGTGCACCTAGACTATTTTGACACAAACAGTAGGGGAGAGTTATGTCATATATCAGTGTTTTCATTACAGAAAAAAAAAATGGGTGAGAATTTCTCACCCTTTCTCAAAAATCAGATTGAGTTTTCAAATAATTCCGTGAGATTTCTAAAAATTAAAAAAAATATATTTCTTTAATTATAAAACATTTTTAAAATTTTCTAATTTTTAAAGCATTAAATATTTTTGCTGCATCATCGTATGAAAAATGTTCTATACCTACTTTTTCATCAACTATTCTCATTAGGTTGCTCAAATGCTCATCAGTCAATCTGTTACGATATTTTGTCTTAATCCGGTATTGGGTAATAAATTACCTTGCAAGAAATGCTGACCTTTCCTTCCTCTACATCAGCCAGCACAGGCTTTTAAATTATTTCTGCTATAAAATCGCGAAGTATGTTGAAGTTATTTCCAAGTTCATACTTCATGCTAGTATTTGATCCATGTTTCGTTTCTACATTTGTCTTAACAATGTATTTGTCCATCTTACATTAAGGCACAAAAAATTTAAACGTTTTACATGAACAAACCTTACCTACGGTGAACACGTGGTTGCAGAAAAATGTGTTCTGAAAGAGGTTTGAGGGGGATGTTCTGGTTCTGAACAATACTGGTAAATAGAGAAGCTAGATAACAAGGACCGATATTGAAAATAATGAAAGATCAGAGATGAAAAACGAAGGCGATTACATTAGCAATGCGGAAGACTAAGTTTTTTGCAAAACAACAAGAGATTCACGCATTTTGAAGTTCATTAATGGGGTGCTCGAACTTCTCACATTAATAATTTTTTAATGCTAGGAAGGAAAAAATAAGCAAAGTTCTCGCGCTGTAGTGAAAACACTGTATATCACACGATCCAGCATCGAACGTTTTAGTTGCGTATATTATCGATACTTACTCTATCTCTACTTAGTTATGCATAATATCAGGGCTCGAAAAACCGCCCGTCACAGCGCTCAAAAATTCCCAGCGGGCAGTGAATTTCTCGAATGCGCCGTCCGCTCGAACGGCCATTTTCCTGTTTATGTTCGTGATACATTTTACTTTTTTGTTATTTTACAGCCTCGCTTCTAAATTGATGTTTTCTCTGTCTGGGAGTACGGCAACGGTTTAAAGGGTCTTTTCAGCAATGAACTTACAAAAAAAACAAAACACATTACGTACTGGTCTTAAACAAGAAGCGTTATACACAATGATGCGCATCTATCTAAATGGAAAACCCCTTTCAGATTTCTGTGCAGAAACTTCTGCAAATCATTGGCCTGATTGTAGAATTGTAAAATGTTATCCTAGTATTTGTAATAAATAAGAGAAAAAAAATTTTTTTTTTTATTTACTTAGAAGAGACGGGCTAGTTTGAAAGGAGGGCGGGTACATTGTTGGACAAGCCGTCCTCGGAGACAAGTAAAATTTCTGAGTTTTTTCTAGCCCTGCATTATATATTGCAGATAAATTTATACTGGCCTAATTTTCTGTTTTAAGAGGAATTAATATTTTTCTTTTGGGTAGATAATCATTTGTCAATGCTTTTGCCAAATTTACGATTTTATCGCATTTGGTGAGGTGTCAAATGCTTAGCTTGGGTTCTGTGTGTTGCTGTATTAGATGAATGCTTTTTTCTCAATTTTAAAAAGTTAACATTAGTAAAACATCTTGTGATCAAACTTAATACTCTTTCATTTGTATTAATTTAAAAATTAGTTTTGGAATAAGCTGTGACATGGTAGTTGATATGGATTGGATTTTGTTTCTTCACTGGCAGTTAAATGAGTATCATTAAAGAATTTGCTGTTTTAGTTTAATTGTATTTTGATAATTTTTGTATTCAACTTCCAAAAGTATGAAGGAATTTCCTCAGACTTTTTTTTATAAAATTTATTTCTAACAGAATGTATTTTTACTACATAAACTTCATTTGAACTCCCTAAATATTTTTATTGGTTTAATTTTTTAATCTAATTAGATTATCGTAACTAATTCAAAGCTTTTTGCTAAGTATTAGCC
Organism: Parasteatoda lunata; assembly: GCA_949128135.1. Classification (NCBI taxonomy): domain Eukaryota; kingdom Metazoa; phylum Arthropoda; class Arachnida; order Araneae; family Theridiidae; genus Parasteatoda; species Parasteatoda lunata. The sequence continues at coordinate 78,433,673 of OX421978.1, forward strand.
GGGATTGGGGTTTTGGACGTCCTAAACTGGTTTTGGACAGGACACGTGGGATTTACTGGGTTAAACTGTCCTAAACTGGGTAGAACTGTCTCAAAGTGTCCAAAACCTTGAACTTTGAAAGAAAAAAATTCTATAGGTGTAACCAACACATAATAACATCATGTATCAATAAATATTTGATATTGTTTATAAAATTTACTTTAACTTATTAAAGGAAAATAATACAATATAATAGGGAAAGGTTTATAATTTTTGAAGCTCCACAATTCATTGAACAACAAGAGTGAACACCTCATCCTTTAAATATAAATATGCTTTTAATACTGATAAGTAATGTTTTTGCATAATGATAAATAATGCAATATTAAAAAATAATAATAATGATTTTTAAAAAAAAAATTATAATTTCTGCACGATAAAAAAAGACATCTATTTTTAAAAAAATTGTTTTAAATATAAATATATTAGATTAAATTGGAAATACAAAATTACTGAGAAATGTATTAACAGTTTTGAAGGGCATAACATCAGTTTCAGTTACTGACACTGGCGATGTATCACTACTACGCTAAAAGAATTGAACACGAATGAAATAAAAGTATTCTTGAATAGTACCGAAGATAAATAAACCAGTTTATGACTAACCAAATTAGTTCCTAATAGCTTAACCTGTATGGCTAGGTCAAACTTCAGTTAATGTACTATTGAATGAGAGGATCGATTGAAATTGATTACTGATCAATCTTCCTTTGTTTAATGTTTAAATTGAAGAGTCAAACAATATTAATGAAACAATATACTTTTAAAAACAAATATTTTCTGGTAGATTTAATTATTGTGTTATTAGTTCTATGTTTATTTTACCCTTTAAATATTGTTCAGATAAAATTTGAGTAAAATTGTTTTGGACAGGATGGTTTAAACCGTGGATTAATCCATTCTGTCCTGAACCTTTCCAACCCTGGTATTAGCATTTAGTTTATTTCTCTATCAATTAATGGTTGTTTATACTGATAGCTGTAAGTTATCAGACATTAGTAACACTGGTTTAAACCGTGGATTAATCCATTCTGTCCTAAACCTTTCCAACCCTGGTATTAGCATTTAGTTTATTTCTCTATCAATTAATGGTTTATACTGATAGCTGTAAGTTATCAGACATTAGTAACACTGTTAGTTACTGTGAATTATTTTACTCAACTGTGTAATATATGTAACATAAAGTGTACTTTTTTATTTGAGAGCTGTGAAAATTATTTCTAAAACTACATGCTTAATTAAATATTTAATATATTCTAGATACCATTACAATTGAGAAGACTGGTGAATACTTCAGGTTGTTGTATGATGTCAAAGGAAGATTTCTTCTTCATAGAATAACAGCTGAAGAAGCTAAGGTTTCTATACTTTTTTGTTAAATATTTTCATTTGATAAGATTCTTTTTAATTTCATAGTTGTAGTACATGGTTCCCACGGTCCTTAAAACTGATTAATATTTATTTTACAAGTAAGGGCCCTTAAGAGTACATCGTTTTGGTACAAGGTTTTATGTCCTTAATTTTCAGCATCACTATAGTCGATAGCATAAAAGAAATTAAAACACTTTTATCATCTAGAATTAGACCATGCATCGAGGGTAAAGTACTTTAGAGAAAAAGGATGGGGATTTGTGTATGGTTTCTTTTTTTAAAAAGGTAAATAATTGTCACTGGTGGCATATGTCTATTCGATGCTAAACAATCCTGCTATTCTGAAGGTTCTTCATTTTTGCTTTGTTTAAAGAGTGGGAACCGTGTAGTAAGACTGCCCAAGATAATTTCTGTATTTTCTAAACATCATAGATAAAAAAATTCTTAAAAAGGGAAATGCTAGTATAATATTGCATTTTCTAGTGTAACTATGATATATTTATTAAATATTGTTTTATATATTATTAAATATTGTTTTATATATTATTAAATATTGTTTTAAATATTTAGTAATCTGTTAGCTACTTAATTTTCCTACATAATTTGGGCTGGATGCTACTCCATATTTAACCAATTCTTTCCTTTTAAATGTGTATTTATTTAATAATATTTTAAGTCATTTCATGCTCTTTTTTTTTTCACAGTATAAATTGTGCAGAGTTAAGAGAGTTCAAGTTGGTCCCAAAGGTATTCCTTTCTTAGTAACACATGATGGCAGAACAATCAGGTATCCTGATCCTCTCATAAAAGTGCATGACACTATTCAGCTTGATATTGCCACTGGTAAAATTATGGACTTCATCAAATTTGACGTTGGTAAGTTATATTTTTGTTCTTGTGTTTGTATTTTTTAAGTAGAAAAAATTGTAAAGAAAGCTGCCTGATAAATCAATCAGAGATAAATTTCTGTATTTATTGCTATTCAACCCACTCAGTGTTTTGATTATGATATTAGGGGAGACTTGTAGTACTGTAACTACCAGTTATATTAATCCGGGGTGATTGGACCCCTGATTATTAGACCAGTGCAGGGGAGTTTTCTGGGAATTCTACATTTCCCAAGACCACTGTTTCTCTTATAACTGGGTGCGTAACCTTTTTATAAAGGTGCTTATTTTCAATGTTCGTTTTTTAAAAGCCTTTAAAGGTGCTTTAAGTGCTTAATTTTCCCTTTTTCAAAATGAGATTTTCTCTTTACCATGTTGATTTTAGATGCAAAAAGACACAGTTCACATTATTCCATTCAACGTTTCACAATTCAAATCCAATCTATTTCTACCTCTTGTCAGTCCGTAGCGTATGAAAACGCCATTCGTTTTGCGTGATTCTAAGTTTCAAAAACAATGCGCAAAAGTTGTTTTTTTTTTTTTTGTTTTTTTCATGGCTGTTAAAACAAAATGAAACCGTCAATTGTCGAGAACTTTCCAACCATGTCTAATTGTGATTCTAAGTGCTTGAAATTTTTTTTTTTTTTTTTTTGAAAAACTTGAATACGCCCCTGTATAATTCTCTGAAATTTTCATTGAATTTCTCTGTCTTGGATTTCAAAGGTTTGGCTTTTCAGATTTTTGCTGTTTTAAATGGTTAAACTGTGTCAGTATCCGCTAATATTTACACTGTTTTAATGCATGATTTGTGTTTATGCATTTTTAAAATCCAGTAGCAAGTTTCATGTTCACACAAATTTAAAATCCCATGTCACACTTCTGACCATCAGATTTTTGATGTCTATATGATTTGCGTTCACGAGTTTGTAATTCAAACATCGATTTTTGTATTTTGGCGCAATTTAAAAGCTCGTATTTACATGTCTTTTACATCTGAAATTGCAATTTATATTTGAATTCAACATCACGAATCTTGTAAGGTCTAAGATTTTCTTAAATTAGTTGTTATGGAAAGGAACTGTGAAACTTTTATGATATATAAATTGAAATTGATTTTTTTGTATGTAAAATGTTCCAAGGTTTTTCACCTTTTGTCAGTCACCCCTGATTAGTTCCCCCATACCTTTTGTCTGATTTGTTGAAAACAAATTTTGTAAAAGAATGATTTTAAAAAAAAATATGAGGAATGGATGGTAATTTTGTGTCTAAATCTTTTTAACTCTCAGTCTTGCTGGCAACAGAACATTGATCAGTTAGGCGTCAATGTGTACATTGATGCCATTAGTCTTCAGTAGTGAAGATTTTTGTTGAAAAAGTTAATTTAGTTACTCTAAACAAGGAACCAAGCATTTAAAAGTTATGAAGTTAGTTATAATGAAGTCTTTGGCAAAGTTATAAAGCTGTGGCTAATATGGATTAAATATTTTTTTTATGTTGACATTTTTATTACTGCGAGTATCTTCCTAGGTTCCTTCATCTAATTGAACTCTTAAAGACTCCTGATCGTTCATTTTTAATATATAATTGATTGGATATTTTTATTTAAGTTTTAATGCCTTCCAAGAATTGCAACTGCTTCCAGAGAGTATCAAATTGATTTTCAAGTTGTATTAAAGTTGAAATATGTGCATTGCAGTCTTTAGTTTTATGTAATAGTACTGGCTTTTGTCTAAACCTTTGTTTGCTCTTCTTAAAACTAAGGTAAAGGTTGTAGCCAAAAATTAATATTCTTTGTCTTGGTCGCATGAGCTCCTTTAATAAGGTTTGTGCATAAATCAATAAGTGACATTTAAATAATTGCTGATAATTTATTGCATTCAATTTTCAAAAAATTAAGTGTAAATTTATAGCAGTTATTATAGTATTTATATTAAAGCAGTGTAAATTTATCATAGTAAGTTACCAGTTCGTTATTAAAATTGTTAACAATATCTGTTCCTACAGTAGGATTGGGGTAAAGATAGAGTACTTAAAACTGAGTGATTCAGACTGTCGAACCTTCCAGCTTTTTGTAATCATTGACATTTACAGATTGAATACAATAATCTCAGTTTTTCTTTATTAATAATAAAAACTCCACTATCTTAGTGGCGTTTTTATTATTAACTCTATCATTTAATTTAAAATAATTATGAGAAAGCGTATAAGACAATATTCGTTGCTCAATTTTTGAAAAGAAATCATTAAAAGAGAGATGCAGCATGCGAGGAAGTATTTAGTGCTGTCACTAAGACACACACACACTCAGTTCAAGTTTCAATTATCAGATGAAAAATTCGAGAGTTAGACTGTTTAAAAATGAGATCTTTTGAGCAAAACTAGTGATGTGTTCTTAAGAAAACTGAAATATTGCAGTTAAGATTTTCTTCATTTCAAATTTTTATGTCCTTTAATTGGAATTTTTCTGGGTGCATTATGAAATATGTTTTGTTATTATTGGTATTAATTATATTTGTTGAGAATAAAAAAAAATTCAGGAATATACTATAAATACACCTGATGATTAATATAGGTTGTATTGTCTTTTTTATTTTGATTTAAAACTTTCAGTTAGCATTGTGTTGTTTGGGAATATGTCTACTGCTTTTTTTTTTCTTTCTGGTATGGTTAGACTTGTCTTGGAATTTTAAATAATTGCCGTTTTCATTTTGACCAGAGAGAAATTATTGGATTGTATTTAAGTTAATGCTAGCAAGAATTTATTATTAGCTTTTAAAAATGTTGCAATATGCTCTCTAGGTGCGTAATGCTTACTATTAAAGGAAAATTCTTGTTTTAGTGAGTCTGATTTTTTTTTTTTTTATAAATAAAATCTTTGATTTTTTATGTCTAATGTTTTTGTTTTAATAATGTCTAGTGTTGTCTTTTTTTCTTTTTTTTTTCTTTTTAATGTTCTGTTTTTGTTACAGGAAACTTGGTCATGGTTACTGGAGGGCATAACTTGGGACGAGTAGGAACAATAACATCTCGAGAACGCCATCCTGGTTCCTTCGACATAGTCCACGTTAAAGATTCATTAGGTCATAGTTTTGCAACTAGGTGAGAAATTGATTCCTCTCAGTATTATTTTTTTCTTTATTTTAATATTTAAACAAACAGAAATTGCATTTATAATAAATTTTAGAATATTGTAGAAAAGCAAGGGATTGCCGTGTAAGTTTTTTCGAGTTAGATGTAAAATGTTCAGAACTTTAGTACGTTTTTGGAAGATTTTATACATTTTTCATTATTTAAAATAGCGAATAAATAAGGATTATCTATAGAAGACTGGAGAAACTTGTAATTTTCTGTTCACTTGTAGTTTCTTCTTGGTAGCCTGTGGTTTATAGGCCAAAAAGAAATAAAGTTCAGATTTATCAAAGCATATATAGTTATCTTGTTAATTTTTTTGTCTAAAATAAATGTGCTATTTATTGACATGCAATGATGAAATTGGTTAGAAAATGACACTGGTGGTATGATCTATGAATTTATCTGAGAATGTCAATTTGTTAACTTTTATGCACATTACTCTAATTTATATGATTCATACCTTGCCTTTTGTGTTTAAATTCTTAGATTATGATGACAATTCTGCGACTTAATGATAGTAATGATTTTATCGATGAGTCTTTCTGAAAGTGTTTTAATTTATGGTAGTAGACTATATTATGTTAAGTAAGTTTTTCTGTATATGTTTTGTAGCCTTAAATAGACCTTGATTGATCATCAGTTTAAATATGTTGCTAAGGTCGAAGCCATTTTTTCATATGGTAAAGTTGGCCAGGGTTTAGAAAAAATTATAGGCTTTTCGTTGGTCGCGTTTTTTTTTTTTTTTTATTTTTTTTTTATTATCTTTTTTATTAATTTGATTGATGCATCACCCAGGAAAGGAATATCTTTTTTTTTTTAATTTTTTTTTTCTTCTGTGGTGAGCTGAAATATTTAGTAAGACTGAAATTATGTATTTTCTTTTTTTTTATTGCTTATGGTTAGTTCAAGCTATTTATTTCCAGTATAAGCATTGTTTCTTTATCTGTAAATTTTTGGCATACATTGTTTGAAACATAAATATGTATTCATGAAAATTAATTTAAGATAGAAAATATTTCGTTTCACTTAATATTCTTGAACCTTTCAGAAATTATTATTTTTCTCTTGTTTAATTGCTGTTGATATTAAAGATGTATGGTTTGTTTTGCTAGCAAACATAGTTTAAAATGTTTTTAGTCCAAACTACAAACTATTTTCATTGTATGCTTACTGCCAGGGTTATTCATTGGTCTAGTTATTTATTTAGCCCGTTGTTTACCCAGCTAACCGTATTGCATTTTTTTATCAATCTGATTTTTGTATATGTATAATTTTATTTACTCTTTCTTTTCATAAAAAAAAATTGGATTTAAAGCTGAATAGTTCGTGATGCTTTACTTACATTGTCAAAAAGAAATAAAGATCAGATTTATCAAAGCATATATAGTTATCTTGTTAATTTTTTTGTCTAAAATAAATGTGCTATTTATTGACATGCAATGATGAAATTGGTTAGAAAATGACACTGGTGGTATGATCTATGAATTTATCTGAGAATTTCAATTTGTTAACTTTTATGCACATTACTCTAGTTTATATGATTCATACCTTGCCTTTTGTTTAAATTCTTAGATTATGATGACAATTCTGCGACTTAATGATAATAATGATTTTATCGATGAGTCTTTCTGAAAGTGTTTTAATTTATAATAGTCTGTCTATATTATGTTAAGTAAGTTTTTCTGTATGTGTTTTGTAGCCTTAAATAGACCTTGATAATCAGTTTAATTATGTTGCTAAGGTCGAAGCCTCTTTTTGTGATTTTTTTATTTTTATTTCCTTCTGTTGTGAGCTGAAATATTTAGTAAGGCTGAAATTATGTATTTTCTTTTTTTATTGCTTATGGTTAGTTCAAGCTATTTATTTCCAGTATAAGCATTGTTTCTTTATCTGTAAAATCTAGTTTTTTGACATACATTGTTTGAAACATAAAAATATGTATTGCTTCTGATTACCCTTTTCTTTTTGAAGGATATTATTCCTATCTTCTTCCAGTATTTAGTATAATTTCGGCTGAACTATATTTTACCAACTTTGGTTTACTTTGTCGTGAAAATTAATTCTAAGATAGAAAATATTTTGTTTCACTTAATATTCTTGAACCTTTCAAAAATTTATTTGAATTTATTTTTCTCTTGTTTCTTAATTGCTATGGATATTAAAGATGTGTGGTTTGTTTTGCTAACAAACATAGGTTTTATTTGAATTTATTTTTCTCTTGTTTCTTAATTGCTGTGGATATTAAAGATGTGTGGTTTGTTTTGCTAACAAACATAGGTTAAAATGTTTTTAGTTCAAACTATTTTCATGGTATGCTTACTGCCAGAGTTATTCATTGGTCTCGTTATTTATTTAGCCCGTTGTTTACCCAGCCAACCGTATTGCATTTTTTTTTTTTTTTTATCAATCTGTTTTATATATATAATTTTATTTACTCACTTTTTCTTTTTATGAGAAGAAAATTGGATTTAAAGCTGAATAGTTCATGATGCTTTACCTACATTGTTTGATGCCTTATGATATCAACATTTTTCTGATATTCAGCTTTATGTAGTATTCAGATGTCCGCAACTATCAAAATTTATTTCATATTTTACAAGGATAATTTTACTATAAAATAATTTGAGTTTTTTTAATTTTTTTTTTTTTTTTTAACAAAATGGCGGAATAAACTGAAAGTCTAATGCTTTGTTCATAATTGTTTTGTTCTGAATGTGTTTCTCTTGGGTGTTATGGGCTAAATGATGTTTATTTACCTACATTGCTTGATGTTTAATGATATGCAAAAAATTTCTGAAGTTCATAATGCTTTTCTAAATAGACATTTTCTGCTGGAATATGTTTTAGGTTTATCTGCATTACTCTCTGTTGGACATTTTTGCGTTGTGAATTCAGTGGGTACATTTACTTGTGCTCGAAATATTGACTTTCCTGTTATACAATTTATGTTGCTCTTGGTGTGGTCTCTTAAGTTTTTAGAATGCAATGTTCATAATTTATAATGATATTTATAGACTTTTTTTTAGCATTTTCTGAACTGAGTGATGTTTTTTATTTTTATACTGGCATTTCATTCTTATGGTGTAAGCATTTTTTTCCCCCACATAATATTTGTCTGGAAGGTCTAAATCGGTTACATTGTGTTCCATTTAACTGGATGATGTTTATTTACCTACATTGTTTGATGTTATGTGATATCAAATTTTTTCTGATATACAGTTTGATTTAATCGAATATTGTATTTATTTTTGGTTTTCTATTTTCTAGAAATATATTCCCTAGATTCTAGATATATTTATAATAATACCAAAAATATCTGGTGCTAAATTAACTTCAAGAGATCTTCTAAAAAATTTTTTTTTACATTTATGTAATTATAAATAAGGTTTTATCAATTTTAAAAATATATTTCTTATAATATTTGTTTAGAATTTATTGGGGGTTTGTAAAGACTTTCGAGAGTTATTATTACTGTTCTCTTTGCTGCTATTTGCCTAAATCTTTCAGTTTTTTGTAAATAACAGAAACTATTTAAGATTCTGGATATGAGAGAGTGGTTTCTTAAATTTGTTTGCTTTTTAAATTGCTATAATCGAAGCCATGAATTCTATGTGGTAGTTGTGGTCAAAATGTAGCAAATACTAATAGTTTTTCATTGGTCGCACATTTTATTTCATTTAAATTGTGCATTACCCAGAAGAACAACATTAAAATTCCATTTTTCAAATTAAATGATGTTTATTTACCTGCATTGTTTGAAATTATGATTAAAAAAACACTTTTCTGAACCTTACGGTTTTGCAGTCTTAACTTCGAAGCCACTTAAGGTGAAAGCAGCCACCGTTACTATTACTGTTCCCTTTGCTGCTATTTGCCTGAATTTTTGGTAAATAGGAGAAACTATTTTAGATTTTTTTTAAGGATTTGAGAGATTCTGAAAAAGTGAAAATAGTTAAGTTGCAAAAATCAGCCTGAAAATGTGTTTTTAGCAGACACCACTAGAAATGGAATCTGGTCAAAGTTAACTTTTGTTGTTGCAATTTCTCGCTATAATCGAAGCCATGAATTCCGTGTGGAAGTTGTGGTCAAAATATAGCAAATACTAATAGTTTTTCATTGGTCGCACATTTTATTTCATTTAAATTGTGCATTACCCAGAGGAACGACATTAAGGTGCCATTTTTCAAATTAAATGATGTTTATTTACCTACATTGTTTGAAATTATGATAAGAACACTTTTTTGAACTTCATTAAAGCGCAGAACATTAGAATGCCATTTTTTAAATTAAATGATGTTTATTTACCTACATTGTTTGAAATTATGATAAAAGTGCTTTACTGAACTTTAAAAGTTTGGCAGTCTTAAGTTTCGAAGCCTTTCTATTGTTAGCCAATGTGTTCAAATATGTTAAATGCACTGCTGTAATCGAAGCCATGTGACCTGTTTTAGGTTGTGTGGTCAATCTATAGCAGAAAGCAATTGTTTTTTATTGGTCGCACATCTCAATTCATTTTGCTTGTGCATTACCCAAGGAAACTACATTTTTTGCTCTGTTTTATGAAGATATAGGTGATGTGTTTAGTTGCAAGCCTAATTGACATTTAATGATGACATCTAACCCTTTAATGATAATAATGATTTTATCGATGAGTCTTTCTGAAAGAATGTCGTTCTATGTTTGTAGTCCTGCGTTTGTTATTGCACTCCCAAATGCCTTTTTTTTTTTTTTTAAATTTATTATTTATTATTATTTTTTTTTACCTAAAATGTTTATACTATTTGATTGCTAATGAATTTCTTGTGATGAATTGTCTGTCGCAATGATAAAAATGATTTTGTCTATCGATGAGTCTTTCTGAGAGATTGATCATTGTTGCACTACCAAGTGCCAGTTGTTTCATTCTAGGCAGTTTTTTCGTTTTGGCAATTTTTACCTAAAATTTTTATACCATTTTATTGCTAATGAATTTCTTGTGATGAATAGTCGCTCGCAATGATATAAATGATTTTATCTATCGATGAGTCTTTCTGATAGATTTCAACTTTTAAATAGGTAAAACTATAGCTTACTTTATTTCCTAGAAGAATCTTCTGGTTCGGTGAAAAGTTCTATTCTTTTTTGTTGATAAAGCAAGAAAAAAGTATCTATGAGATCAAATTAAGAAGTTAAATCCTTAATTGTAGTGATTAGGAAGTTGTCATTCACGTAGTTATTTCCTAACTTGATTAGGTTTTACCAATTTTCAAACACTTACGTCTGAAAATAATTTTGTAGTGTGTTTTATTAAAAGTGGTGATGTGGGACAATTTAGCTACTCCAAATTTTCGTATTCTTTGTTGAAAGATGGAAGTTAGTAACTGCAAAAAGTGATCTTTCGACTTGTTTTTGTGAAAAGTGTGTTGAATCCAGTGCTGCTTTTTTCATAAGTCTGACCTGTTAAAGCTAAAAGGGTTTTATTTATTTTTTAAATTTCATGTGATTTAGCCACTAATAAAAATAAGAATACAGATTAAAGAAATGTTCAGCTAATTTCTAGAGTATTTATGTACTGAGACTGGTTTCAATTAAACAACATTTAACACTCGTTCATTACATGAATTTGGCTCAATTTAAATCACTTTTTGAAGTCATCTGGAAGTTGTATGAACTGCATGTTTAGCGTGTGTGTTTAGTTGTAGTTTTATAAGGATTTGAACTATGCTTTCCTCTAGTAAGCTTTTCTATATTAAGGGTGTTGTGGATGGTAGATTTATTTCCTAATAGAAGATTATTTTTTTTTATTTTTTATTTTTTTTTTGTATTTGCTGCTATTGGAATGCTGAGGAATCTTCTGATGTTGTATTTTTTATTTTATTTTCTAGGTTGAGCTACATCTTTGTGATTGGCAAAGGAAACAAGCCCTTTATCTCTCTGCCCAGAGGCAAGGGTGTGAGACTTTCTGTGGCTGAAGAGAGAGACAGGCGTTTGGCAGCAAAGACTCAGCATTAAATGTGAATTAAATAAAAGTGAAAAAAAAATAGACACAATGTGTTTTCTTTGTTGTGTTTGCTTACTGAATACAGTCAAATCTTATGCAGTGGAACCTATTTAGAATAAGGACTGGTATAATGGATATTTTTTAAAACAACTTATAACTTTTAAAGACTTTAAATAATCATTGTTTGTTTGACATTCAGTGTACATGCGGAATTTATTTTATACTTTTAAAGACCTATTTGTTGCAAAAAAAATCCTTGATTGTTGTTTGAGGCCCTAACAAGAATAGAACAGAAATGGATTTTAACTTTTACTACAAACTTATGAACTAATGGGTTTAAACTAAATAATAAATTTTCAACAAAAAAGAAATACATAATATACAATTACTTAGGCAGAGAAAGAATATATCAGAAAGTCAGCAGTAGAAATAGAGAGATTTTATTGGCATACCCATTTTTGTGGATACTAACCATCCATATTCTATGTTAAGGATAAATATTAAATTTTATAAAAAAAAATACTAAGTGGAATTTATAAAAAAAACTTACCAAAAAAAATTTCTCAAATGTTAAGGATCACAACTGGCTGTTGACACCACTAGTTATTAACTGTTAAATCTTCAAAAAATATCCAATAGAAAAGTACATAACCGTAAATTTTCATGACTAGTTTTGTTTTTAAATAAAATGTTATGAAATCTTCGTTTGCTGGAAGTTATTTCGCATAAGAACGCGTGCCACATTTTAGGAAACACTGGTTTAAGGTGCCAGGCTTACTATGTATTCTCTTAAAGTAACCTCAGCAATTGTTGATTTGCTTTTCATTCTAAAACTATCTTCTGCAACCATCCAAGATTGAAATTATTTGTTACAAGAATTTCACAATTTAGTAAATGTTTCCATCCTTATTCAATATTTTATTTTTTTTGCTCGCAAAATTTGGCATTCCAGAAGCAGGGTTTAAATAAATTGCTGCGTTAATTAATTTTAGTTTGCAAAATTACTTTTTTCTTGATGTGTGTTAAATTCCAACACATTTGAAATTACATTTTTAAAAATCTTGATTTTTGAGATTGAAAGTACAGATTAAAGTAAACATTTAATGCAGTCTTAATATAGACTGGCATAGCTGTTAAAAATAATTAATAAACATGAATTCTTTTTTTTTAAAAAAAGGCAAATAATGTTAATTAAAACTCAACGTTTTGATTGAAAAAGCATGGAATTAAAATCTACATTATATTTTATTGGTGGAAAATTTATATTTCTAAAACTTGGGGTTATATTAAAAAGACATTACTCTAATATGCCAAAAACTATAATCCATATGCCTTTAAAACTCTTTCAAAGTCTATTTGAAGCAGTGGGATTATTAACTGGTATTTTTTTCTCATAATATGTTTACAGTATCTTTGACATTATTAGGTTTTCTATAAGGGAATTTTGTGAAAATAAAGAATTAGTCGGAAGTCTGTCCAAGCCAACTTTTAACACCGTTTAGCAATACCTTCATAATTCAACTTCAGGAAAAACTGTAGTTTCACAAAATACTTTTTCTTAAAATTTTATTTTTGAGTCTCGTAAGATAAGATAAATTTGTATTTTTACCATGTTTTTGTGTTAATTTTTTAATATAATTAATTTTCACAAAATAGGTACCTCTCAGAAAAACCTAGACAAACCCCTGAAGTATTCTTTAAATTCTCTATTTAGTCTTTTTCATTCATGCATTTATTTCAAAATGATTGCTATGCATTCAAAGCTATATATCATAATGAAAAATTATTTTACTAAGTTAGAGCTTCTAAAATATTGTTATAATATAGTTTTAATTTTGATTTAACATTTATAATGTATTTGAATTATAATCTGATTTAAATCAAAAAAATCACAAACCCTGTGCCCGTTTTATGGCTCTTGGGTTCATTGAAGTACCTGTTACGTCGTGTTTTAATAAAAAATATTCTATTTTATAAAATCAAGAAACTATTAGCCATTTAATAATTGGTCTAGTAACTGCAGCGTAATTCTAATTTCGTTGAAATGATAAAGCGTGATATATATTTCGTTTATTTTTGATGATTTTAATTAAGAAAAAAAATCTTATTTTAAATCGAAGATGAATAAATGCTAATCCTATAATTCTTTTGCGCATAAAAACTGTTAGGAAAACTAATTTGTGAATATAAGAAATTTAAGAAAATTTTTTTGCAACAAGAATTTTCGACTTAAAATTAATGACACACAACAAAAACGTTTTCCATAATTTGATAAGCAGTTAATTGTTTAAAATAAAATCATTAATGATTTTTGCAAAAGGCACTAGACATAGATATTATAATTTTTTTTTTTTAAATAAAATATATATAATTTTATGAGGTAATGAAAACTGACAGCGGGAAATCGAATAAGTTCAACTAAAGAAGCCTCAAATCGAAAGATTTTAAGTTTTTATTACAGCAAAATTTGTTTCAAATTTCTGTATTACTACAAAATAATAATAAATCACTAAGTTAGCGATGTACGTGTACTGAATGAGCACTTTTTAAAAATTGTCTTTTAAGATTTCGTGGTATATGTGAAGAATGACGCTCAATTTTTTAAGATTAAACTAATTTCACAAGAATTCCGCTCTGCGGAAAAATAATAATTTATGCAGAATATAAATTTATATTCTCTTATGTTGGCGATATATATGTTTTGAATTTCGCTCGTTTTGGACTGAAAGTATAATAAAAAATGTCTCGAATGCTTCGTGATATTTCTCACTAACGTTCACTTTTTAAGATAAAACAAAATTCTAAATGTTATCGATGTATACGTTTTGGACTGAATAAGCTATATTTAAAAATTTTCTTTAAATATTTCGTGACACGTACGGGTATTTTCTAACCAACTGACGCTTTTTTTTTTTTTAAGTAAAACAAGTTTCAAGTTACTTTAACATTGCAAAAAATTCAACTGTCTTCTCTTATGTCAGCGATATGCTCAGAATTTCGCAAGTTTTGTACTAAATAAGTTATTCGGGGAACTGAAATGCACAGTAAGAGTGGCCCAGTGAGGAGACTGGCTTGAAACCATGCTATGCTACGGATTCTGTTACCAAATCGCACTAACCACAGCTATGACTTAAAATATACTCAATGGTTGATCATAAAAGACTAATTTGTCCCTATGCTTAACCTATGAGTTACCTCGTCTTCTTCATCGGTTTCAAATTTGTAAGACCACAGAACTGAACATTTTGGCTGCAAGCTCAAAAATTGGTCGACACCGTTAATGAAATGAAAAGAAATAATTTTTATTTGAAACGTATAAATAAATCGAATGCTCGGGTAACGATTGTATAGAGCCTGCAATTGATAGACATTTTTCATTATGATTAGATATAATGACGAAAAAAATACAGCAAAAATAGAAATGATTTAAAACATCTTCATTTAAGTAACTGCTTAATTAAATAATGCAGCCCTTTTAAACTGCCAAACAAAAGAGTCAAGTGGACCACAAGGGCTCAACGTTAACTGCAACCCTTTTATTTTCTTCAGTTATATTCAGCATTGAACTGTTCTTTTCAGGGGGGTGTAGAGCATTATGACGATTTTTTATAATATTATTCACTGGAAAGTTGTGTTCTTTCATTTTGATAATAGCTTAAGTAGGTCCACTTGGTCAGCTCCCATTTATTAAATAATCTTCAATGTAGAATTTAGATAAAATATATTCTGCTGAATCATTTAAAAAATGGGAGCCTTAAACCCCTCCACCACGATAAGGTGGGACCTATTGGAGGGGACCCCTACCCGTCCAGGTTGCTTCCCATGAATATATCTATGGTTGTAATGAAAGCAACTTAAAATTATTTGTCTGTTTTCTTATAACTAAAAGTTTTTAGGAAAAAATACTATTTTTGCTAGTTTCTTGATAACCACTTCTACGTATCAACTGTGATTTTAACGATAACCAAACCCTTATTAATAAAGAAATCTTCGTGTTTAGTAATATATTTTATACATTACTGACGTAAGCACACACTTTTGTTAAAAGTTATACAAATTAGAGGTTTGAAAATGGTTTCTATGATTTCTTCCAATTAAGGTATTATGAATATGAAATTAAGAAACTGTGAACTTAACCCGCAGCAACCTGGAAGTCCGCCTTAAGCACCAAGTTTTTTTTTCTATGGATAACATATTGGATATTGGTTCATGCGATAACCTTTGTTAAGTCATTGAGTATGGGTCTCTTGTGGTTCCCAAGCCTTGGTGAAGTGATGTAATGCGGGTATCTTACGGTTCCCAAGCCTATGTGACGTGATTTATTGTGGGTATCTTATGGTTCCCAAGCCTTTGTGAAATGATGTACAGTGGGTAGCTTATGGTTCCCAAGCCTTTGTGAAGTGATGTACAGTGGGTATCTTATGGTTCCCAAGCCTTTGTGAAGTGATGTATAAAGGGTATCTTTTGGTTCCCAAGCCTTTGTGAGGTCATTGGTTGTTTTCTCAAGTGATGCCTAATAAGAAATCAATCATCATCGAAATAAGAATCAAACTCACGTAGCAATAGAAAAGTATTGTTTTGTATACTTAAACAACTAAATACTAATAACTATTCTTCATATACTCAATTTTGAAAATTCAAAGAAAGCCAGAATAACTTAAAACATTTATTGTTATAAAAAGCATCAGATTTACTTCTCTCTCGATAAACACATCAATTTAGTATAAACCATTAGCCAGAAACATTTTTATAAGGAATAAATATAATAATTATGTAAGGAATAAATGATGAATGAATGATTGGTTGTATTATAATTTTGAAAGGAGGTGTGACCTGGATGTAACCTTTCTATTGAAAGGAATTTGAATTCATTATTTCTTTGACCATGATTCCGATTGAAGTGTGAAATCCCCGATGTTTTTAATTCTCCTCTGTGGTACTTTATACTTGGCAATACTTTATGGCCTCAAGTATTTCTTTCCTATTTATGTCATAATTTTTTAAAATACTCATTTTTTGACTTTATTGTTAATTTATTTACTTTATAAATAACCAAAAAAGATGTTATACTTTTTTTATTGTCATTTTTTAATTTTTAAAGAAAAAATTTAATACTTTATTTACAGGGATTCAATATAAGCCTATAGCTTTTGTTTTTTGCTAAAATTAAGACAATTTTTTTTAAAGACACATTAACGTAGGCCTCGCACGGCACCAATTTTTGTGGGGGTGAAATTAAATTAAATAGTCACAATAGTTCCCTTAATTTTTTAGTTTTAACTTTAAAAGGTTCAAACTGATGTTAATTCACGAAAGTATTCTTTATTTGTCCTAAATATTTACATTGACTTATGACATATATCCATTGTTCGCATCTCGCCAACGACGCCCATGCCCAGTAACTTACAAAGAATTTTATCTATGAATCCTAATGCTGTAAATTGAATATTGATTGAAAATATGCTATGTGATTTATAGAAGGATATTAATTCTGTTAAAACGAATTCTTGACAATTTATTTAAAAATTGTGGAAAACTCATGTTTTGCGATCAAAAAACTGACTAGCAATCATAGTTCTAAAACTGAACCAAAAAAAATTAATAAATAGATAAAAAAAATTTAATTGTTAGAGAATCTGTTTTATAGCAATTTTGTTAATTGTATAGTACATATAGTGTTTAGTAACTTGTATACTGAATAATATTTTGTATAGTGAATAGTGTTTAGTAAATAGCATAGTGAAGTGTATTATTACAAATTCGCAGTGAATTTTTTTTTTCTGTTTTCTTTTTTTTTTTTTTTAAAGCTTTGAATCTAGAGCTTAAAACTGTTTGTGGTTATGTATGTCTTTTAAAAATATTAGAAGGGTTCGGGCCTGATCTTGGAAAGCACCTAGGCACAGAACTTTCAGGAGCACCCTAGTTTTCACTTTAAACCAAATTTAATATTGCTCAAATATGAAAAGTTTTTAAATTATATTTATAACATAAGTAATTTTCGATATATAAGCAAATTTAAGGCTATACTTATTTCACTTTTTGTTAACTCTTATTCCTAATAGACAATTCTTGAAGAAAAATATAAATTTGTAACATTTAGCGCCCCCCCCCCCTCCCCAGATATTTAGGGGCCCTAGGCCTGGGTCTCTCAGGCTTTATGATAAATCAGGCCCTGAGAAGGGTACAGAGTAAAAACGACGTCAGTCCCATGGCGTGCAGAGCATAGGAAAAAAGGCAACTCCAGGCATCCACGCACCTTGGCCCGCCACTGATATTTGTCTGATCATTTTGTCTTCTGCATAATAATAATTGAAATTATTAGCACTTTGTGGCAATGCTTCATCAAGGGTATAAAAGATTTCCGAAAAGTACATAACAATGGTCAAAACAAACAAAGGGCTTGGAAAGATCACTTTAGTACCAAAAAAAAAAAAAAATAATAATATTTTAGTCAAATTTTTCAATTTTTTTCTGAAATTATCTCATTTGATTTTGCAGATTTTAGATTTTTTTTTCTACCATCTATTTTATGTCTATCCAGTTAATATAAATGAGGATTTAGTTAGCTGATACTTTATTGTCCTAGAATTTATCTTTTCTTATAACTTTATCACATGGACTGATGCCGCATTCCTTCTGTACCTTTCATACATTTAAAGCTTTTTAGTGTCATTTTTGACAAGTTCTTCAAGTTGTTTTTTCCCATTTTTATATTTCTTTTAAATGTTTAAAAATTTTAGAGGGGTTTTATAATTTAGATAGATTTAAAAAATATATATATATTTCATGTTATTGTGAAACAGCTTGTTTGGAACAAAAAATATTAGTTTTTAAGGTATAATTTGTTTTGTGAATTATTACTTTGGTTGTATATCATCACCCAAACAACTCAGTGCAAAATGCTTTTAACCCTTGCTTATTTTTTTATTAGTTTAACTTTGATATCAGTACCTAATTTCATCTCAAGCAAAGGAGAAAAAGAATATGAACATTTTAATGTTTCCAATCTAGAGTTTGTACTTAACAAAGAAAAGAAAAATAAGGTTTTAAAGAAAAAAAATTTATTTTTTATTTTCAATCTGCTCTGCACGTTTCTCAGGAAACTATTTTTCTTTAAATAATAGAAATTAATTCAAGAAATTTTCAAAGAAATAAATGACTTAATTTGCGAGCAACACGAGAGGAATTTCTTGAAGAATTTAATGAGAATGAAATACGGAGAATAAGAAACGAATTTAATATTTGCAACAAATTTAGAGAACCAACTATAGCTAAGGTTATTAAACTACTGCAGATGAGATGTGAAAACTGACGCAACTATTACAGAAAATAAGCTCGCGAGAAAACGGAAGACTATATGGTGTGATAAAATATCTCAGAAGTGAAGTGATGAGTAATGTGTCAAAGTGATGTACCAAATTTAGAGAACCTACAATAGCTAAGGCTTAAGGTTAAGGCTTCAGCAGGTGAGATGTGATATTAGACACAACAACAATAAACCAGTCGTAAGAAAATATGTCTGAAAGAAAATGGAAGAGAAAACATATGATATGGTGAAATAAATTAGTTGAGGTGTGATAGAGGTAAATTAGAAGCTAAGGGTAAAATAGAACAATAGCTAGGTTATTAAACTTCTGCAGGGCAGATGTGATATTAGACACAACAACAATAAACCAGTCATAAGAAAATATGTGTGAAAGAAAATGGAAGAGAAAACATATGATATGGTGAAATAAATTAGTTGAGGTGCGATAGAGGTAAAATAGAAGCTAAGGGTAAAATATAACAATAGCTAGGTTATTAAACTTCTGCAGGGGAGATGTGATATTAGACACAACAACAGTAAACTAGTCATAAGAAAATATGTCTGAGAGAAAATAAAAGAGATCACATATGATAAGGGTAAAGATATTAGTTGAGGTGCGATAGGGGTAAAATAGAAGCTAAGGGTAAAATAGAAGAATAGCTAAGGTTATTATACTGCCGCAGGTGAGATGTGATATTAGACACAACAACAATAAACTAGTAATAAGAAAATATGTCTAAGAGAAAACATATGATAAGGTAAAATAAATCAGTTGAGGTGCGATAGGGGTAAAATAGAAGCTAAGGATATTATACTTCCGCAGGTGAGATGTGATATTAGACACAACAACAATAAACTAGTCATAAGAAAATATGTCTAAGAGAAAACATATGATAAGGTAAAATAAATCAGTTGAGGTGCGATAGGGGTAAAATAGAAGCTAAGGGTAAAATAGAAGAATAGCTAAGGTTATTATACTTCCGCAGGTGAGATGTGATATTAGACACAACAACAATAAACTAGTCATAAGAAAATATGTCTAAGAGAAAACATATGATAAGGTAAAATAAGTCAGTTGAGGTGCGATAGGGGTAAAATAGAAGAATAGCTAAGGTTATTATACTTCCGCAGGTGAGATGTGATATTAGACACAACAACAATAAACTAGTCATAAGAAAATATGTCTAAGAGAAAACATATGATAAGGTAAAATAAATCAGTTGAGGTGCGATAGGGATAAAATAGAAGAATAGCTAAGGTTATTATACTTCCGCAGGTGAGATGTGATATTAGACACAACAACAATAAACTAGTCATAAGAAAATATGTCTAAGAGAAAACATATGATAAGGTAAAATAAATCAGTTGAGGTGCGATAGGGGTAAAATAGAAGAATAGCTAAGGTTATTATACTTCCGCAGGTGAGATGTGATATTAGACACAACAACAATAAACTAGTCATAAGAAAATATGTCTAAGAGAAAACATATGATAAGGTAAAATAAATCAGTTGAGGTGCGATAGGGGTAAAATAGAAGAATAGCTAAGGTTATTATACTTCCGCAGGTGAGATGTGATATTAGACGCAACAACAATAAACTAGTCATAAGAAAATATGTCTAAGAGAAAACATATGATAAGGTAAAATAAATCAGTTGAGGTGCGATAGGGGTAAAATAGAAGAATAGCTAAGGTTATTATACTTCCGCAGGTGAGATGTGATATTAGACGCAACAACAATAAACTAGTCATAAGAAAATATGTCTAAGAGAAAACATATGATAAGGTAAAATAAATCAGTTGAGGTGCGATAGGGGTAAAATAGAAGAATAGCTAAGGTTATTATACTTCCGCAGGTGAGATGTGATATTAGACGCAACAACAATAAACTAGTCATAAGAAAATATGTCTAAGAGAAAACATATGATAAGGTAAAATAAATCAGTTGAGGTGCGATAGGGGTAAAATGGAAGAATAGCTAAGGTTATTATACTTCCGCAGGTGAGATGTGATATTAGACGCAACAACAATAAACTAGTCATAAGAAAATATGTCTAAGAGAAAACATATGATAAGGTAAAATAAATCAGTTGAGGTGCGATAGGGGTAAAATAGAAGAATAGCTAAGGTTATTATACTTCCGCAGGTGAGATGTGATATTAGACGCAACAACAATAAACTAGTCATAAGAAAATATGTCTAAGAGAAAACATATGATAAGGTAAAATAAATCAGTTGAGGTGCGATAGGGGTAAAATAGAAGAATAGCTAAGGTTATTATACTTCCGCAGGTGAGATGTGATATTAGACACAACAACAATAAACTAGTCATAAGAAAATATGTCTAAGAGAAAACATATGATAAGGTAAAATAAATCAGTTGAGGTGCGATAGGGGTAAAATAGAAGCTAAGGATATTATACTTCCGCAGGTGAGATGTGATATTAGACACAACAACAATAAACTAGTCATAAGAAAATATGTCTAAGAGAAAACATATGATAAGGTAAAATAAATCAGTTGAGGTGCGATGGGGGTAAAATAGAAGCTAAGGGTATTATACTTCCGCAGGTGAGATGTGATATTAGACACAACAACAATAAACTAGTCATAAGAAAATATGTCTAAGAGAAAACATATGATAAGGTAAAATAAATCAGTTGAGGTGCGATAGGGGTAAAATAGAAGCTAAGGGTAAAATAGAAGAATAGCTAAGGTTATTATACTTCCGCAGGTGAGATGTGATATCAGACGCAACACCAATAAACTAGTCATAAGAAAATATGTCTAAGAGAAAACATATGATAAGGTAAAATAAATCAGTTGAGGTGCGATAGGGGTAAAATAGAAGAATAGCTAAGGTTATTAAACTTCCACAGGTGAGATGTGATATCAGACGAAACACCAATAAACTAGTCATAAGAAAATATGTCTGAGAGAAAATGGAAGAGAAAACATATGATACGGTGAAATAAATTAATTGAGGTGTGATAAGGGTTAAATAGAAGAAGAATATTTTTGTAGGATAGATGGAGATGACCTTAACTACTTGAGGCAGCCAAGGCCGGAAACCAGCTGCAGTGATGAGTAGAAAAAGAAGAAAAATTTTTACTGAACGAGTTATGGATTTAATAATTTAGAGAAAATGTATTGAAAAACTGACTTCTTTGAAACACACAGAGCGGAGAACAAATATGCAGACCACCCTTTTCGACCTCTCCTCTTCCTTTCTGCTTTTGCCAAACGATCTTCTTCATCCTGCAGGTCAAGAGGAAGTGATTCAAAATCCTGAGACCTCAACCAGTCGCACACACGTAAATAAACTTCCTCAGAATAAGAACCTCTGTCCTTCCAATCAAATACATCTCTGTCTGTCCTTGGCATCCAAATTTCTGGTTCTCTCATGAGCAAATACATTTTGCTTAGATCGCTCTCATCTTTCTTCCCGATCCTCTTCGGGGGGCCGAATGTTTTCTTCACCCAAAATCTGTATCCTTTCCTCACAGTTGTAAGCTTTTTCCTTCTTTCCAAACCTATGGAAGAAAAAACGAAAAATATAATTTTTGAGTTCTGATTTTGATAGTAAATGAAATTTAAGCACGAAATTTCTTGCTCAAGTACAAGATAATATTTTATACTTTTAAATAAAGAGATGCATTTGGATAATATATTTATTTGGATCATACGAATAATGATTCTGATATAAAAATTTTAAAAAGAACTAAAAATCAAAATTATATTTAAAAGAGGGAATTAGTAAATCAATAATAACACAATCTCTAAATACAGAAATCAGGTTTAAAAAAATGAATGTAGAAACAGAATGAAGTAAACATAACTTGATGCAGAGAGAGTAATTACTCCAAACATGGCAACCGGAATCTTTAGAACAATTTTGTAGTTGCTTGTCGTAAATATCTAACTATAATTCAATATAAACCAGGTAAAAACAGAATGAAACGAAACATAACTTGATACAGTTAGGGAAATTTCTCCAAACATGGCAACCGAAATCTTAAGGATAATTTTGTAGTTGCTTGCCGTAAATATCCAACTATAATTTAATTCAAAGACCCAGTAAGAACAGAATGAAACATAACTTGATGCAGAGAGAGTAATTACTCCAAACATGGCAACCGGAATCTTTAGAACAATTTTGTAGTTGCTTGTCGTAAATATCTAACTATAATTCAATATAAACCAGGTAAAAACAGAATGAAACGAAACATAACTTGATACAGTTAGGGAAATTTCTCCAAACATGGCAACCGAAATCTTAAGGATAATTTTGTAGTTGCTTGCCGTAAATATCCAACTATAATTTAATTCAAAGACCCAGTAAGAACAGAATGAAACATAACTTGATGCAGAGAGAGTAATTACTCCAAACATGGCAACCGGAATCTTTAGAACAATTTTGTAGTTGCTTGTCGTAAATATCTAACTATAATTCAATATAAACCAGGTAAAAACAGAATGAAACGAAACATAACTTGATACAGTTAGGGAAATTTCTCCGAACATGGCAACCGAAATCTTAAGGATAATTTTGTAGTTGCTTGCCGTAAATATCCAACTATAATTTAATTCAAAGACCCAGTAAGAACAGAATGAAACATAACTTGATGCAGAGAGAGTAATTACTCCAAACATGGCAACCGGAATCTTTAGAACAATTTTGTAGTTGCTTGTCGTAAATATCTAACTATAATTCAATATAAACCAGGTAAAAACAGAATGAAACGAAACATAACTTGATTCAGTTAGAGTAATTTCTCCGAACATGGCAACCGAAATCTTAAGGATAATTTTGTAGTTGCTAGTCGTAAATGTCCAACTATAATTTAATTCAAAGACCCAGTAAAAACAGAATGAAACGAAATATAACTTGATACAGTTAGTGATATTTCTCCAAACATGGAAACTGAACTCTTTGGAATAATTTTTTAGTTGCTAGTCGTAAATATCCAACTATAATTCAATACAAAGACCAGGTAAAAACAGAATGAACGGAACATAACTTGATACTGGCTTTGATACCTTTCGTAGTCTTTATTGGAGATTAAAGTATTTAATAAATGTAAGCATTAATTAATTTATTGGTTTTCAGCAAAACTTGCTGTTTTGACAGTACAGAGCAGTGTTACCAGAAATGTCAATTATTAAATGTTGTTTCATTATTTTTAAATTGAAAAAGCGATAATTTTAAACACCGCTTCATAAAATAATATAAAGAAATATTATATAATAATAATAAATAAATACGATAATAAAATAATAAATAATTTATTAATTATTTATTAATAACTAATTTTAGAATTAATAGTAATATTTATAAAACTTTAAGGTAAGGCAAAACTATTGCCATTATTTTAGCATGTCAGTAAATAAATGCACTAAAAAATTCTTAATTTTGCATTAATGATTAGGTTCACAGAAATATTGGTTAGCGCCAATAAAAAAAGTCAAACCAAGTTCACTTGAAGTATTTGATTAGAAATTAGTCAAAACTTGCACACTAACCTAAGCAGAGTTTATTTATTAACTACATTTTGAATTCGGGAGTACTTTTTACTTGTTTATTATTTAAGGTAAACACAAAAAGCCATTTAACTTAGCAATTTGTGAAATTTTTTTATGTAGAACATGGTAACCTAAACATTATACAAGCTTTATTATAAAATCGCAATTTTACAACGCCATAAAACTGTGTAGTATTAAAAATATCCATCAACTTAATGAATAAAATCTTAATTTTATTTATTCGACAATCATTCATAGGGAAATTTTAAATCTTGAAAACTTAGCTTTTTGGTGAAATATAATAAATGAAAAGAATTTATTTAAAATTAAAGTCGAAAAAATAATAATAATAATGCGAGCAATACGCATTTTACTTTGCAAACAAGATATATTAAATTTTTGCGTTTATGAAATTGACAAATGTTTGATGTGGCTCTATAATAATCTAATAATGATGAAATATCAAGAGGGGAAAATGAATCTTTTTACAAATAGTTTACATAACTCACAACTTTGTAAGGAAATTTCTATTTATATTAAAATTTTAGTTATTTTTAGGGTTTGAAACATAAGCCGTAATGCTATTGAAGATAGGCATTTCAGTTTAAAAAGCATATCTAGTTTAATTTTTTACAGGAATTAGATAATTTATTTATAATTCAATTTCATTTAAAATAAAATCTACGTCATATAAATAAAATAATGCTTCTCAAAGTCATTAAAAAAATTTCCATAAAGCTTAAAAACTAATATTATGAGTTATCATTTTAATTTGAATATTTAAAAGTAAATATAAATAGAGTTAAACTTACACTTTCTGCAGAAGTTTAGCCATCGCTAAATAAGTTTTTTTTAAGATCACAAATGTAATTAATCATACAAGAGCAAAAGCTCCAAAGAAAATGAAAATTAATTTTTAGAACACGATGACGTCATCGGACCATACGATGACGCAACAATGAATAACTTTCCTTTGTTAAAATAATTAATATTCATTGGTTGAAACAAATAACCTTTAAGAGCATTGTTCTGCTTCGCGTCAAAATATATCATTATTATTATTTTTTTTTTTTCCTTTCTAATTTTTAAGGTAAGGCCAATTCTATGAAAAAGGGGAAAAGCATTGGAAAATTCAAATAAGAATAATATTATTATTTTGGATGTTTCCTGAATTAGAAAGGTTTAAAGTTTGATAATTTATAATATTATTATTATTTTTTTTTTTTTTTGAGAATTTAGTTTTTTAGTGTTGGTAGCCCATTGGCATTTGCTTGTTCTGATTTGGGTGAAGAACATGGTCAGATTTTGAAAATCAGTAAGTACATTATTTTCATTTCAAAATGTTCCAAAGAATAAATATTGTTTATTACACTTAATAGAAATATTGTGCAGTGTTAAAATAAGTTTCTGTTGTTAAAATAAGTTTTTGTTGTTAAATTCACTTAATGATATAAATTTCAACTAGACATTAATGCATGTAACGTAAATTACCAAAAACTAGGAAAAGTTTTTTTATGTGTAAAAAATAACAAGTGATACAAAAGTAAGAATAATATTTTTTCCTTCTTAGATGCTAACACTATATAAGCAGCAATAGTTTTCTTTTCAAATGTTACTTATCTTTTGTTTTGTTCACTAGTCAATGTGTGTAACGTAAGTTACTGACATGCTTGCAATGTAAGTTACCAAAGCGAAAAGAGTCTATTTCTATTGAAAATTGGCATATAAACTAAATAAGATTCATCCAGTTACAATACCAAAGTTTAAATAAATTATCACTGCCTTAAGATATTAATTTTAATGAAAATATTTGCATTATGTTATTTAATTGGGTGTTGGCATTAATATGTTTTTAAAATTGGACGAAATCTCTCGACAATCATCAGTAGTTAAGGATGTAGTTATAATTAGCGATGCTAATGGTAGCAAAAAGAAAATACAAGCACGGCATCTTCTTCATTCAGTTCGAGAGATGCACCAAATGTTTATGGAAGAAAATCCAGAATGCAAAATTGGAAAAACTAAATTCTTTGAGCTCCGTCCAAAGCATGTCTTGCTTTGTAGCAAATTTCCAAGAAATGTTTGTCTTTGCAAGTATCATGAAAAGTTCGGACTGACTAAGGAAGCCTTCAGCAAAATCCAGAATGTTCCATCTTTTGAAATTCTTAATAAATTTATTTTATGTTTAGAAAAACAGATGAGTGCGAGTCTCTAGAACAGATGAGCGGAGTGTCTAGTCTATTCTCAAAAGCTCCACAGATTAAAAACATTGAGCAGATCCACCTTAAGAGTATGTAAAGATGTTGGAAAACAAAATGATGAACCCAAGATAAAATCTGGGGGTTGGTATGTGGTTAGATACGAGGACATGTTAACGTTATCTTCAGTATAATTATTGAGTAATCTTTTTCTCACTGAATATCTAAATTAATGAATGCTTGAATAATAGTTATTGTATAGAAAATTAAATATGTATTAGTTTTTTGATACAAAACAAAGAAAAGAAATCAAAATGTATGCTTGATATTTGAACTAATTTTCTTCTGTAAATTGTGCAGGTTCTCTAGAAATGTCCCCTAGAAGTCTCCGTCCTTCCCTGGAGGGTGGTAGCACCCACGTTGCGTTACCAAGAAAACCACCGAATGTTTTAGTATTTAATGTACCGAATGTTTTAGTATTTATTTGAATACTTGATCAGTATCCATCCCTTGTACGGGATGAAAAAAAAAATGAAAAAAAAGAAAGAATCACCAAATTTGTATTGAATAACACAACATCATGTACGAAACCGAAAAGACCGACATAATAGATTTAGTTAAAATAATTTGTTTTTTTTAATTATTAATATTTGTCCGATAGCTTTACGCTATTAATTTAAGCAAAAGACGTGTTTAGAAATTGTTTCCAATAAAATAAAAATTAATTATATTCATTATGCTTTACGCCACAACTCATGATACTCACTATTTATCACAATCAATCAATTTTTTTCCAGTACCTACATCCCTTTCGAGAGACCATAAAAAATTCAAAACCACAATATTTAAATTAGGTACCTTAATACCAATATTAAATACTTTTTCTTGTATATTTAGAACCTGTTAAAATATCACCTAAAAGTACCTATAACCAAATTTTTATTTATTGGCGAACTTTTTATTTATTGGAAAATATTTTTATGAATTGGCAGTTGGATATTCATAATTAATATATTAAAACTCAATAAAACAGGAGAAATATAATTAATATTGTTCAATTGTTTATTGGCGATTATTATTTGGACACGGAAACTGAAATGTAACGTGCCGAAGTATTCCGAAGCTCTAAACGTGAAGATGGAATGATTTTGAAAAATGTCGCCAATTCCGAAATGATGAGTTTAGGCTTGTACTCTATGTACTCTATGTCGCAAACACCGAAATGATGATTTCACGACTATCGCTAAAAATTAGTGTTGGCAAAAACAAAGAAAATCATAACCTGAAAATAGCGAATATACAAACTTGCCATGAAAAAATCATAAATATATCATGAAAACAACAAGTATTTATGAATTTCAAATATTGAAATATTTTACAAATTATTAATTCGAATAACATGATCAGAAACAAATACATATTTCAAAATTTCTAGCTCGACAGCAAAATCACACGGCGAATTGCAAAATGCAAATGCAAAATTGCAAAAGAACAATAACCCACCGAATCCATTGTTTGCAAATTCAATCCTTCTCCCAAACATCGCCAATGTCGTCAAATCCACCGTGTAATGTTTACTAGAATTAAGCAGCTCTAAATCAAATAATTTTAAAATTGTTGTCAGAGTTACTTTTAAGAATACTTAATAAACAAAATTAATTAGAATTAATTTATTAACTTTAAACAAATTTTGCAAATTCAGTAATTTTAAGCCCATAGCCACCACAGTGTTGCCAAAAATATCAGTAACTAATTGTAGTGTCATTAATTTTAAATTTGAAGGCGGCTTTGATTATTAATTTTAGTGTGAAATAGTATTATTTATAAAATTTTAAACTGAGACAAAACTATCGCAATTATTTCAGTTTTTGAGTAAATAAATGAACTAAAAAATTTCTAATTTTGCTTTACTGATTAGGTAAACCGAAATATTTAATGACACCATAAAAAAAAAGGTAACTTGATGTATTTAAAATTTAATCATAACTTGTACCCTAACCTAAGCAGAGTTTATTTATTTAGATTCAGGAGTATTTTTTTCTTGTTTATTATTTAATGTAAACATAAAGAAACATTTAACATTAAAGGCAATTTGTGAAATTTGTTTAGTATAAAAATGGTAACTAAAAAAATAATCAAGCTTTATTATAAAATCGATATTTTCAAATTGCCCAAAACTTCCTCGTACTAAAATTATTCACCAAAATTTTAATTTCATTTATTCGACAATAATTCATCATGAAATTCTAAATATGGAAAACTTTGTTTTCTAATGAAATATTAGATACTTTCCGTCTTATGAATAGTTCACATAACTCAAAAATTAAAATTTTTGTAAGGAAATTCCTATTTATGAATAAATTTGAGTTATTTTTAGGTTTTTGAAACATAATCCATAGTGTACTTGAAAATAGGCATTTAAGTTTAAAAAGCACATGTAATTTAAATTTTTACTAGGAATTAAATAAGTTATTTATAATTCAAATTCTTTAAAGATAAATACTGCATTATATAATTCAGTACGATAGATTTCAAAGTACTATCTCTAGAAACAGGATATCTTAAATATTTAAATTTAATATCATTAGTTATCAGTTTAATTTGAGTATTTAAAAGTAAATTTAAATAGAGTTAAACTCACAATTTCTTTAGAAGCTTCGCCATCTTCAAATAATTTTTTTTTTTTTTTTTAAGATCACAAATGTTTTTATTCATACAAGCGCAAAATCTCAAGAGAAAATGATTTTTAATTTTTAGAACACGGCGACGTCATCGGATCATACGATAACGTAACAATGATTAATTTTCCTTTGCTGAAATTATTAAACGAATAACTTTTATGAGCATTGTTTAAAAAATTCTCTTTTTCGAATCAAATATAACATTATACTTTTTTTAAATAAATTTTTTACTGAACCTAATTCCATTAAAATCTCAAAGATTTTTGAAACAAATATTTTTTTTATTAAGAATTTATAAACTGTTATAAACATTGTTTATTTTTAATTCTTTTAAATATACTTCAAATCTAATTTTTTATTATTTTTTTTTAAAGATTAGATTTTTAATACTTTTTTTTAAGAGAAAATTTTGTCTTTTACTTTCTTTAGAATTTATTTCCCATTTTGTGAAAAAAGTTCCCTTAGAGCTTGTTAGCTTGTAGTAGTGGCCTTGGTGTATATCACAGAACAGTAAATGCAAATTTTAGAAAAATTTTCACTTCAAATTTACAATTAGGCAAGTACATTCCTTTTTATATAACTGAGTATTGTTTCTTTTAAAATTTCTTGTATGATTATGAATTTAATATATCGCCTTTCAACTTTAAATAAATAATCAACTAAATATTATCAATTTAGCTAAACTGTAATTTTTTTTACAAGTTTTGAAAAATTAATCTCATCTTTCAGAGACTTCGGGCGCATAATACAGTACTAGGTGACATATATTTAGCAATTAATTCAGGCAAATTTAATTTTAATTAATAAATTTGAAATTCGTAGAAATAAATGCTAGCGGAGGAAGTTTAAATACATTTAATCCCTTTTAAGAAGAAGAAAAAAATTTTCAGCACGAGCAAATTTTGTTGATTTTTACCTTTATTGTTTTATAATTCTCCAATAATTTTACTAAATAAATCTAAAAATAGATAAAGATATTTGTGTGAGACAAAACTTTTGTCTTGTAACATTATTAGATGGCCGGGATAGCCTGGTTGGCAGGGCGCTGGACTCACGTTTGTGAGAACGGGAGTTCGAATCCAACCTGTCGAAGACTCCCCGCGTAGTAAATGAATCACTGGTGCGCGTTAAATCTGTCGGGTAACAAAGTCCTCCATGTTCCAATACCAAATCAATACATCTAGGGGTAATGAAATGGAGATTGATCGTTCTCTGGTATTGGACAAAATTACGATCTGTTGATAAATGAATGAATGTATTATGGCGTCCGCCCTATAAATGGGTGTGGCGGAAGTCAAATTCTTGGCTATGGATTGCGCCACTGGAAAACAAGAAAAGAAAGAGACATTCTTTCTGTCTAAATAGTCGACGAGAACAACAACAACAATTTGAGCAAAGCGTCAATCAGTGCCGCGGTGGCTCAGGGGATAGGACGTTCGCCTCCCAATGAGGTGAACCGGGTTCGAATCCCGGTGATGGCTGGTGGATACGAATTCCACGTCTGGCTTGACCACAGTGCTAACCTGAAATATCCTCAGTGGTAGACGCATCGTGGGTTAGAATCGTTTTGCAGTCAGGCTAACCGTGGGGAGGTTTTCGTGGTCTTCCTCTCCATGTAACGCAAATGCGGGCTGCTCCATCCAAAAGTCCTTTTCGAAGGCAAATTTCTCTCAATACTTGATCTAGAAGTTCGTTTGTATTCTGGATTGGGTTCAAAATTACAAGGCGACGGTGTTGAACATTAGTAGTCGTAAACCCATAAATGTGGGTCGGCTGTTATAAAATAAAATAAAAAAGTGTCGATCAAATCGAAAAATTATTAAAGAAATGCTACGTCCTGAGGTGTCGACTATTATGCCATTATTTGATAAAAAATTTAAAATAGGAAACCTTTCCCATTCTTACATTGTAAATCATATATTTACCTAATTAATGAATTTATTTTTATTATTGCATACTGACAAGTTTTTTTTATTAATTTAAAATTTTCACATTGTTCCATGTCTTATTCAATTTTAAAATTAATGACCTGAAACTGCAAATAGTATATTGCAATACATGTGAAGAAACTTCACTTATACCTGTGTTGGATTTGCGGAATGTTTAAGGGGTCCTCACACCAAAAAGTTTAAGAAAACCTGATGCAGATGTGATCGTGTGAGTATTAATTACTTTACAAGTACAAATAACTATTTGCTGCGAATAAAATAGTGTAAAATAACTTTTAAACTGGCTATTTTAAAAATCTGAAACTTTCGTAACATTATGCTTATGATGAAATAAAAAATATCAAAATAATTTATTAAAAAGTTTGACGTTCGAAAAAGGAAAATAAAACATCGAAAGTTCTTCTGTATAAATTTTTCAGAGTAAAACGGTAAGAAAACATTAATAATTACTTGAATAACATTTAAGGTACAGAGAGTTACATATGTATTAGTTTTTTAATACAAAACAAACGAATTAATAAACTTTAATTTGCACTCCATTCCTGAAATAACTTTCCTCTGCAAATAGTACAAATTCTGCTGAAAAACTGAACGAACTGTAGAAGTGTCCTACGTCTCCGGGATTGGTAGCGTAACCAAAACCAAATTAACCAAATGTGCTAGCACTTACTAAAATACTTTGTGAATATCCATTCTTTGTACGGATGAAAAAAAAAAGTTAAAAATCTCTAAATCAGTATTGAACAACACTACAACATCACGTACGAAAACTGAAAAGCATATACTGACTTTATAGATCTGTTTAAAATAATTAAATTTTTTTCATTTATTAATATTTGCACTCCTTCTCGGTGACTTTACGCTATTAAATTAATCAAAACATGTTTTTAGAATTCTTTTTCTATCAAAATAATGATTTTTTATATACATTTGTCACAATGCTGTTGTTCGAGCTCTTGCCAACTCAGGATAATCAACATTCCATTGTCAACCAATTTTCCCCTGTATCAATCTCTTTCATCAGGCTATAAAAATGTAGAAGTACAATACCCTTTTTAAATACCTTAGTACCGAGATTCAATATCTTTTTTAGTATATTTGGTAGCAGTTAGAACAGCATCTTGCTGAGCCTTTTATAAAAATTAATTAAACGCCATTGGCGCAGAAATAATGTGGCGAATTCTTACGTTTTCCTAAAACGAAAAATTCCTTTTTCCTGCACTGTTTGTTTAGTGTTAAACTTAAAAAAATATATAGAAAATTCGTTGAAATTTGAATGAAAGTATTATATTATGGGTAAAATCCTTAAGTAAACTACCTCTTGGCGACTTTTTGAAATCTCGCAAAGTTGGCGATTATTACTGGGAACAACGTTACATCTTGATTATTGAAAAAAAAAAAAAAAATTTAAAATTTATTGAAATAATTTTTAATAAAAATTATTAAAAATTAGGAAAAGGAAATAATAACGTTATTTAATGAAATAACGTTTAAAAAATAAAATAATAATGATGATTCTAACAGCAAGAGATCAGAAGCATAAATGGCGAAAAATGAAACTATCTTACATAATAGGAGTATACATATAAATACATATCAAATAATATTTAATCAGGTTTAAGAATTTTGGTGGTGTGATCTTAGGGTGGGTAGCTTGATATGTGATTCTCGTCTTTTGCGTGGTTCCCTTTCGTTTCTGCATTAATCGATCTTTTTCCAAGATAGATTCAATTGAATTAAATTAATTATATTGTTACAAAACAAATTTATTTTGAAACTGCAACTACTTTATTACAAATGTAAACTGCAACTCTTCTTTTTTTTTTTTTTTTAAATGCAACCGACTACAAAATACTTTCGAAATGTACTCACAACTTCATTACTTTTCGACGATAAACTTTACAGGAGAACTTAGTTTTCACTAATATTCAAAATTATTTAGAAAAAAAATTGCCTTGGTTGGAAAAGTTTCAATTCATGTTTACATGTAATAGTTATTCTAAAATACTTTTTAAGAATTTGTTCCTTTAACTTTTAAACTATATGCTTTTCTGGACAGTGGATATTTAATTTAAGAAATGCTAGGAAATTATCAAATATTTGTGATATAAGTGATCAATGCTTTTTTATATATTCTAAGAAATAAAGTAGAGTGCGAAAAACAAAAAATGAACAACCCTCAATAACATTTGGTGTTATGATCGGATCTTCACGTTCTAGGACTAAACCTTAATGATTTGAGAGGGTGAACTAAAATAAGCTAATTATTTAATGCAGAACATATTTTAAATTTTCGAAATGAGACACAAAAAAGTACTTTATAATTCCTGTGAAATCGAATTTTAAAAGAATCAGATATTTAAAATTCTATTTCTCAAGAACAATTCAATCGATTTCGCACCGTTTTTTCCGAGCATCAGAAGTAGATCTTTTTAACGGTCGGCCACAGACCAGGGCCGCCTCGAAAGAAGGAGGTTTCTCCTCCTTCTTTCGAGGCGGTCCTGCACAGACACATTATCATTGCGTGCGTTGTTGGTCTTATGACGGTTGGTCGGCATTAGACCCTATCTAGGGGGCTTTGCATTAGACCAGCAATTAGTTATACTGCACCTGCCTGGGGTGCAATCAACGTTACACAGAAAAGAAAACTGGAGACAATGGAGAATAAAATCCTACACAGAATAACCGGGGCACCATAGTTTATAAATATGAAATGAAAGAACTAAGGAAATATTACTTAATGAATAGATCAGTTGTTCTCTAATGGTGTTCTGCGGAGCCCTAGGGCTCCGCGGAAGAGTTAAAAGGGTTCCGGAAATTAAGACTTTTTTTTAAAATTTTAAATAGCTTTTATTAAAAACATTTTTGAAATCTTTAATTGTATTTAGATCCAAACAATAAACCAACTTATAATTTCTTCTAAATACTTATAATTTCGATTGCCTCTATAAAATTAAATTTAAAGTAAAATATTAAAGAGAGAGAGCAACAACAAATAATATGAAAAATTAATTATAATAAAGACATGCATTTATAAAAAATTGCAACAGTATTTTACACTGCGTTTTTCAAATCAAAATAAAATAATGTTTCTTTAATAATTATGTTGCTTCTAATGCCACTATGACTTCAGCCACACACACGCATAGAGCGAACCCATTCATACATCCATCCACAGAACGATTAATTTCCAATTCCGTACCCCCATAGGTATAATTTGTTATGGATACGGGGAAGACTTTGTGACCAAACAGATTTAACGTGCATCATTTACTACACATGGAGTCTTCGGCTGGCAGGGATCGAACTCCTGGACATGAGCTTAATGCCCTATCAATCAGGCTATCCCGATCCCCAAAAATTATATACAACAGGATAACAAGATAAAAAGCAATTTTTCTGTTAGATTAAATTCAATTCCCAGACTATGTAGTCAACTGTCAAACATAAAACCTAATTTAAGATTAATAATTTAAAAATGATGAAAAATCGTTAAATATAAAAAAGTGTTACATTCAAAATAAAGTAGACTTCTTATGGTTAGTATAATTTCCTTTGTTTACTTAATTAAGCTTGATTATTTAGGCTTTCATAGCTGAAAAAAAAAAATGCTTAACCGCTGGTATAGACAATATTAAGGAACACATCTCCAAACTGAGTACTTTATAAGCAATCGACTGCGACACATGCCATTCTAAAGATATTTTCGACTTAGGGATTATGTGAAAAGGCCTAATATAGACCGACTACTATATTTTCTTCTTTCAGGTGTGGTCCTCAGAAATAAGTTTAGTAAATAGTGTTTATGATTATTAGTATATTTTTTTATTCTCCTACATGGTCTTCTTTCAATTTCATGATGGTCCCCGGGGGAACAACCGAACTGAAGGCCTTGGGAGGATGCAGTCCCTTTACACGAATTTCATATCAGTTTCGATAATTTCAGTTACACACTATGATGAATGTGATAAAGCCCCCACCAATCTGACACACAGTAAATTAATGTATATAGGTATAGATGATACTCGGCGAGAAAAGTTTAAATATTCAGTCTTACGGGTTGGCATTATTGTACTCAGTGTGTGAACAATGAAAATTGCCATAGATGAAGAAATAGATTGTCAAGGATTCTAGTTGTGTCCGAAAACATTTGAGCAGTATTAAAAAATAAATAAATAAAAGCACTTAAGCATAAGTTCGTATTTAATAGATATAAAGTTCTACACGAACACGCATATACTATACTTATTGGTATGGATTGCCTCAAACAATGACACATTCGCTAGAAGGTTTTTACTTCCTGCAAATGTTTCATGATTTAAAAAGATTAAGAAGAATATTTATCAAAACAGTACGGCAGATTGTAACAAAAACAAAATAAATTCATATTTTTAAATAAAGTGGTAGATTAAAATTTTTGTTTAAGAACATTGTGTTTTTGGAAAGTCAAATCTTTTCGCATTTTTCAGACCTTTAATTTAACAAAGGGAAAAAATGTCCACTAGGGGAACATCTCTTTCACCATATTAGATAAAACAGAACTGCTAGATAAGACATAATATTAATTTTTCCAACATGGAGTAAAGAGAATACGTTTTAGCCAGATTCAAAGGAGATGGACTAGAAGTCTTGATTGCAGATTAAAAAAAAATACTTTTCTCCATTTTTATTGAACCCATTAAGAAATCTTTGATTCCAATTTGAATAACGCTTTTTAAAAGAAAGTCATTCACTGGCAAACTTATGTAACGCCTACTTTATGCTAAATGATATACTAAATCTGATGGTCGGTATGGATTTGCTTTCTATGAAAAGTAACGCCTACTCGAAATTTTCTCGGAGATATAAGGTGATAAAAATTATCTTTCAGAAAACGGAGCACGAGTGAATAAATATTCATTTTCGGAAATATTTCCGTATGGTAATCTATTGTGTGCAAGATGTAGCCGCAAAATCAGCAGATGAATTTTAAATTGCAAATTTAAAAAAAGAAAAGAAAAAATGTGTAGTGTAGTAGTTTGCCCGGGGGTGGCTAATCCAGAGATGCCAACTTGCTCCGGACAGCAAATAAATATTTTAAAGTGGTAGTTTATCATTTGCGATTCTTGGTTTAATAAATTCAATTAAGTAAAATCTTATCCACCATATCTTATCATGGTACGTACGTAAAACCTTAGTTGGAGTAAGCACATTGATGATATAATAAAAAGAGGCAGAGGAGCATTTTTTGCTCTCTATGCAATACTTAACAAAAATTCTACACTAAGCTTGAGCAATAAAAGAACAATTTACCTACAGATTATAAGGCCCATATTAACATACGCATGCCCAGCCCTTACGACCATGACTGAAAACTTAAAAAAGAAACTCTCAAATATTGAGGGCAAAATTCTAAGGACCATGCTTGGGGCCCCAAGGGCAATAAGTAATAAACTACTGAAGAAAGACCTGAAAATAGATGATATTGCTAACTATATGGCCACTCTTAATACCAAATTCTATAACAAAGCCCAGGACTGCACTCATGCAAACTTTAATAAGATATTCGACACAGATATTATCAGTGAAAACTCAAATTACAGCCCACTCGCAGCATTTCTCTCATCAGATTGCATTCTATCAAAGTTTTATAACATCCCATGATCCCAATTTCACACTACACACGCAAACAACACATCTACACCTGAACTCTGGTAAACCTGGTGAAGGAGCAACCTTGTTCGCAGGTTCCGATCCAGGGGAGCCAGAGATCTGTAAGCCTAAGAATAGTGAGCAACCCGGCACGAGCGGTGTTTTGCCGGGACGACCGGGTCACTATATTAACAATAACACAAATGGTTATTTGCTACCTAGTTTACCCCATGTATTATAATGTAAATAATTTTGTATCCATTCAAGTATTTTTGTAAATAATTTTGTATATAGTTTATCTTGACTTTAATATATTTTGCTTATTAATGTTATTCATTTTGTAAATAATTAATTAATTAATTGTGCTAGTGCTTGTATATAGTTTTAACTCTTAAATGGAGCCTCTCCAAACCCTTCCTCAATCATATCATTGTACCTTATTCAATTTATGACTACCTAATCTATGCCTATTAAATTTAGATGAATCAGTTAGCGGCGCTTCGCGCCGAATACTGAGGTAAAACACATTTCCAGCTTCCAGGTACGTACGTAATGCTTTATTTCTTAAAAAGCAAGTAAAAACTGTCAATTATTTGCAAAATTTTCTTTGTTGTTATTTACCGTTTTTTTTAATTATTTTGGCGTGACCGGAGCAGTTGGCATCTCTGCTAATCCCGTTTTTTTTTTTTTTTTTTTTTTTTTTTTTTCTGGGATGCTGCTTGGAAGTTGCCAAGACTGGGCGATTATTCTGCCACTAAACTCAATATGGAAAATTTCCCAATTTTCAGAAAATTTAACTCGTTTTCTTCGGAGGTCCTGCTATTTTTTAGAAGTGATATTGTCATGCATTGGTTTGATAATCATATAATACATCCATAAATGGATAATCATACATGGAAGTCATATTTGGATGTTGTCATACATGACGCGATAATCACAACGTGCACTTAAAAAAATATCCTGGAATCATTTATCTTCCAATTTTTTTTTGATGCAGTATAGAAAAACAAAGTCAAAATAGAAATAGTTTAGGAGTACGGAAATAGAATAGAAACCTGAAAGCAAATGGGGTAAAACGCAATAATTTTTTTAAAAAAGTATTATTTAAACCATTCCATGGGCCATTTATTTCGAGTAAGTGTAAATTAAAATATTTTTGGAATTGAAATTGATGTTTTTATGAAACTTTTTATGATAATTATGGTTAAGAAATTACTGAATTTTATTTTCAACTTCTGAATTATTGAATTTAATTTTAATTCCTTTTATAAAATATTTGTTTTAACTCTACAAACTGCCAAAGATATTATTCAATATTATAACTTATTATACGTTTTCTAAGGCTGGCATATGGTCCCTATATTCAAAAATACTTCTTAATTCAAGGGATATAATCTCTTTCCTGGCTTCAAATAGAATATATTTTCAGAGAAAACGAAACATTCAGGAGCTAATCCTGAGGAGTCGATAATGCTCTTAAGACGGGGAAAAGTAACGCCCTCTTGCTACAGAAAACTATACTCGGCATTGAAAGGATGGTTATAGGAAGGAATTTTATCTAAACTGGTGCACCAAGTATGTGAACTTTCATTTTCTTAAAATTTTACTTATAAAGCCGTTAATTTTTATATTTTGTCTAAGTGGAACAAAATGAAAATTATTCAAACTCATTTTTTAATTATGTTCAAATATTTGGAAAAATCTAAGGTCAATTTGTGAAGCTAGTAAGTTTACCACATTTTGGAGCAGCGTTTCTAACGATGTCCTAAAAATGCGATCTATGAACATCGTATCGTGCAGACGCACCACCCAAGAATGACCAAGACCCCGCAGCGTTATTTAGGGCTTTATATTTGAACAGCTGCCGATCGGACTGTGTAGGGGTCAGGGAACTAGCCTTGCATCGAAAGGTTCTGGGTTCGAATCTCGGGCAAGGTAGGGGTGTTCTTTCATTTTCTGTACCATCTGTCCTTACTATGGGAGCAACGTTGATCTACCTAATGTGGGGCCTATTAAAATGAGTAGCTAACGAATCTGTCCTGTAAAATGACTGAATTGTTGAAATGTTACCACAAGTAGGTATAGGAAATAAATAAAAAAAAAATAATAAAAACTAACAGCCATGTCAAGAACACCACGTAAATTTGACACCAGTAATAGCACCAAATGTCGTGGTACTTGACGGGAGCATCACCAAAGTTGGTATTCCCCTCTCCAAACTTCCACACCAGAGGACTTTCAACCGCGACAAATAATAAGAGGACGCAGGGCTGTCTTAATAGCATGCAGGGCCCCCGGGCACAAAAATATTTTAGACCCCTATAATATATAATGTTTAAAAATGAACTAAAAAACTTCACATATATAAAATAAATCATTTTTAAGATGTGATGCAATAATTTTAACAAACACATTTTGATTACCCCAAAAACTCAAAAAAATCATTTTTAAACTATGTATAATTTGAAAAAAAATTTAGATGCTAACCAGCTGTAATCCTCATATAATAAAATAATTTGGAAAATCGTGGAAGTTAATTAAAATAATTAATTTAAATTAAATAAACATAAAGGTATAAGAAATTAAAATAAATTCAAACGGTATGAATTATTTTGTCGAACAGTTATTAAAACATCTTTCAATGCCCGAGTACCTAAAATTTTCATTGGAACGTAGAAAAATAGATTTGGGTTGCCTTTTTTAAGTTTTCGTGTTGATAAACTATTCAAATTATTGGTGATTGCATTATAATCAATCACTATTTGTAAAAAAAAAAAAACCAAACTTTATATAATAGAATATACTTGTTTTAAAAAATATATAAGGCAATGTTGTTTATTCTTTAAACACAACTTATAAAAAGTAAGATTCTCAAGGGCCCCTTGGGTGCCTGGGGGCCCCCGGGCACTGCCCAGGTGTGCCCATGCGTAAAGACGGTCCTGAGAGGACGTCATACCGCGGGAGAAAGTTTTCATCACAAATTTTCTTTCTCCTCCAATAACTAATTTAAAGCAAAGAAAAAGTGAGTTTAGAATAACCTAGAGTAAGTCATTAAGTTTCAAATACTGAAAAAAAAAAAAAAAAGAAAGAAGAAATCAAAATATCAAAATTTAAACAAATTATTGGAAGAGAACTTCTCAATTGCGTAATCGTAAGTTATCTTGTCACAATTTCTTTTCATTTTGATATTTGAAAATTTCTTTTCAGTATTTAAAACTTCATGGCTTACCCTAGGTTTACTTGAACTCAATTTTTCCGTTCTTTAAGTTTTAATTAGTTATTGAGATGAAACAGCATTTGCGATAAAAAGTTTCTCCTGTTGTATGGCGTCCTCTTAAAATGCACTTTGCTTCATGTACAGCCGATCAGTTAGCCTGGATTGAATTCACAAATCTAGTTTTACACAAATGGATGAGTGACGCCTACGTCACCAGATCGCTGCGTTTTAAATACGCATGATGCCTGTGTCCACAGAATAAGATTAATGTTTTGAAAAGCAGATTTTACAAAGTAGTGAAGTAGTTACTACAATTCCAAAGTAGTGAAGTAGTTACTAAATTTCCAAAGTAGTGAAGTAGTTACTACAATTCCAAAGTAGTGAAGTAGTTATTACAATTCCAAAGTAGTGAAGTAGTTACTACAATTCCAAAGTAGTGAAGTAGTTACTACAATTCCAAAGTAGTGAAGTAGTTACTACAATTCCAAAGTAGTTTGCAGTCACTAAATTAAAAAAAAAAGTATTTGTAGTTATAATTAACTTAGTTTGTAACAAATTAGTTGTAGTTCAAATTAGCAAACTACAAAAAAAAAAAAAAAAAAAAACAAAAAAAAAAAAAATATGCGGTTTTACCAATGGCTGGCTACGACGTAACCACAGTGCCGATGATACGAGAGTAAAAAAAAATATGGAAGAAGCAAGTGAAAATAAGGAAGCTGTTTGGAAATATTTAAAAAAATACTTAACTTAAAACAAAAATAAAGGCTCTTTTTACCCGCTATTTCATATTCCTATTATGTTCGTTAATTATTTTGTTCTACTAAAAAATACCGAAAATGTTTTAAGAGGGCCAGTTCTTAAATGATTCGAAATCCATCTCTGTGATAATGGGCGAAATGGTTTACTATAGTAAATCGTTAATAGTTTACCATAATAGCAGAACCGTTTTTATGATTTTAGGGGCCCTGGGCCTGTCGTTATTTGGGAGCACTTTATGAGCAATTTTAGTAGAAAAGAAAGTTTAAATATATGAATTATTTTTTAAAAATTATTTTATTTTAAGGTTGAAAAACAAATACATTATTATAAATACATTATTTGCGCTTTTAAGTTTAAGGTAATGATACTTCTTGTGCTTTTTGAGCATTTTATGCTTTTTGTCACATCATTAAAATCAATTTCCTGCAAGACATCATATTCAATACTCATGATTGACAAATGATTCAATCTTTCTTAAATCAATAAGGAAAAAAAAAAGGAGAAAATGCATAAGGGGACGATTCCTTGAAACTTTTTGTTTTTCAAGCACTGTTAAAGTATTTAGTTGAAGCACTTCTTTCCCATTCGAAATCAAAATTGAAAAGATAATTGTACTACTGAATTTCAAGTTATGTTTTTCAGTTAAAAAGGGGAGAAGCTAGATGATTCTGAAAATATCGTGAGAAAATTAAAAAAAGAATTGAAGAAATCCCAAAACTCCTTAAAATAACATTAAAAAAAATTTCTGAACTAAAATAAAAGAAAAGATACTAAATGAGATCATTAGTGCCGAACTAA
This sequence comes from Parasteatoda lunata, assembly GCA_949128135.1. Taxonomy (NCBI): domain Eukaryota; kingdom Metazoa; phylum Arthropoda; class Arachnida; order Araneae; family Theridiidae; genus Parasteatoda; species Parasteatoda lunata. The sequence continues at coordinate 78,475,144 of OX421978.1, forward strand.
GTTGCTTTAAAGTTTATAGATAATTCCTTTAAATTTCTTTCTCTTATTTTCAAACTACTGATGTTCCTTTAATTTACAATAAAAATTTCTTTTGATAATCTACTAAAAACATAGAAATATTAAATAAACAAACTATTGAAATATAAAAAGTGATTTTGATGACCACAATTAGAATCAAAGTTGAAGATTAAATTACAATAAGGAAAATTTCCTTTAACAATAATAATTCAACAACAGTTATAATATATTTTCTTAGCAAAATATGTCATCATAAAATTAAATTTTTTTTTTAAATAAAATATTTATTAATAGTTATGAATTTTCTTAATTTTATAAATGGATTTAGGCAATATGTATAAAATTATTGTTAATATTTTTTTATTCATTAAAATAGAAAAAGTTTTAGATTGTTACTTACTTGTAATAATTATTTTAACTGTACCAATATTTTTTTTATTGTTTTTATTTTAAAAAATCTACAAAATTTTTTTTTAAAACTGTTGTTTATAATAAATTTATAAAAAAATGTCTTGCAAAAAACCGGTAAGGTTAATACATTAGAGGAAGACTAATATTATTTGAAACACAGAATTCAAATTTTCTGTCAAATAACAATTTTAATTTTTCAAAAATAAAAAGAAACATAAAATATTGTACAATTGCTGTTTACTGGCATACGAAAATCCCCTTTCCCAGAATTGTATAGAATTTGCAGTAAATGAGTAAAACGAACCAACCCTTTGAAAAACAAGTTTCGGGTTATATTTAGAAGTACCCTTCTACAAGAACGTATTATTCCATCATCTGTAACATGTCTTTAGTGATGAGACGTATGGCCGGATCAATCATTTCTTTTAATATTTAATCTCAATCTTTCTCAATCGCTAACAATTTTTTTTAACAAATTAGTTAGGATAACGAATTAGTTAGGATGGAAAAAAAACTTAGTGTGATGAAATTTCCGACTTCTTGGGGTCCCTATTGGAGCTCGGGGCCCTGGTCCAGTGCCCATTGGGCCCATACTTAAAAACGGCTCGGGCCCATCATTATCACAGCAGTTTACGTCCTTATACTTAAAATTTCAATTAATGTAATTTAATTTAGTCACATGATTTCGGCAAATATCATTAAGCTAAACGTTAACTGATCCAAATTTTTTATTATTTATTAAGAAATTAAAAATACAGTAATGTTAAAATCATTTCTTACCATTTTTATTCTTTGAGTAAATAGGAATTATGGTGAAAAATTATTTTTATATGCAATTATAAAATTTTATTTCCGTGTGTCGAATGTAAAACTAAATAAAAACATATGCTTGAGTTCAATATTCTTATAACATATATTAACGCAATTAAAAGAAAGTTAATAAAATCTACAAGTATATATTATTTTGCTCTTTTTTTAAAAATTATATTATTTTTAAAAAGAATTAATTAAACGTTTTGCTGGAAATTTCTTAAAACGCTACTGTTATGCTGAAGAAAATTCCTTGAATTAAATTTAAGCTAAAATGAATAAAATTAAAAAATTAACAACTTAAGCTTTTCTACATTTATATTATCTGAAACTATTAAATATAAAAAATTCATGAAACTTTTTTTTCTCTTAACATGAAAATAATTATATTTATGCCCTAAAACTAAGATAAACATGGTTAAAAAAAAAAATGAAAGAACAAAATTATTTTGTATTTATAACGCATCATTTTACTAAGTAATATCAGGCATCAATAACTCATTCTAACCTCTTTTTTTACTGAACTGAAAAACCTCTAATATTAAGAACATTCTTTATAAATTTTTCAGTGAGTTACGTTACTTTAAGCCACATTTTTAAAAAGCTGCACTAGGGCTTAATTTGTTGTGCTTTTCTTTGTACTCACATGGTTATTTAACATCTAAAACTGTTTGATTTGATCACGAAAATACAAACGAAAGCAAAAATATAATGGCTTTCACAGCACAATAATTGCAAAAGATTAGCAGATGGATTCCACTGATATCGGTTCGCGAATAATCACGTGACTCCTCGTTTGTGTTTTTATCTTAAAAATATTTTAATAATCTTATAAAAGTAATAAATGTTTTCTACTAGTTTTGAAGGATTTTGAATGAATTAAGATTTTTGAAAAAATTTACTATAATTGTTCATTTGGAGATGTGATTGCAAATCTGATTGGTGGAATATATTTACCAGCAGAAAACTCACCAATAAAGTTCTCATTTAGAGGTTTGTATTCGCATCTGCATATTTTTTATGCAGTGTGGGTGGCCCTATCGAAGTAGAAAGTCCCTTAATTTTCGGTCCCGCAGTGGACTGATCGTTAACACACGGTTCCCAGCAGATCACCGAAGTCAAGCATCACTGGTTGCGGTCAGTGTGCGGGTGGTTCACCACTTGGAACAGTCTGCGTAGGGACCGAGGGTGTGCGGTATTGGTCCTCGTTAAACTGTGCTACCGTAAAGTGCTCGACTTCGCGTGCAGGTCGTTGGGATACCGAAGCAGGGGTGCCATCCCGTCTGCAGAGGATCAAAATTGCGATGGCATGTCTTCGGATCATCTTCAGGGATGTTTCCCAGACCGTCGCCAATAGCCCATTGCGCAGCTCTAGTGCGACGTAAATGAACTACAGGAACAAGAACCCTTAATTTTTGTCTTGATTCTCCAACTGGTTAAATTTTTTTAAATTTGGAAACTAAATGGTACTCAAAACTACATTAAACACGATTCTTAAAGTAAGAAAGTGGAAATTAAAAATCAAAAATGGTTTGGTAGTAGTAGTAGTAGTTCATTTTACGTCACACTAGAGCTGCACAATGGGATATTGGTGACGGCCTGGGAAACATCCCTGAGGATGATCCGAAGATCAATGTGGGAGGGGGGTGAGTTATCGACAATACCGACCGTCATCTATCAAAAGGTACCTCATGATTTAATCAAGTTAGCATGTTTTATATACCAAAGAATTGATGTTTAATATTCGTTGTGGTAGTTAAGCCACAATCGACATGCCACAATAGACTCCGAAGACATGCAATCACAATTTTGATCCTCTTCAGAGATAATGGCACCCCGGCTTCGGTAGCCCGGTGACCTGCACGCGAAGTCGAGCACTTTACGGTAGAACAGTTTAACGAGGACCAATACCTCACACCCTTGGTCCCTACGTAGACTTATCCAAGTGGTCATCCACCCGCACACTGACCGCAGAAAGTGATGCTTGACTGCGTTTTAACAATCAGTCCACTGCGGGACGTTTTCGCGGTTAAATATTCGCATGTGTGACATTATTTCCATTGTTTTTTCCCAGATGGCGAATTCAAGCTTTGCATTTGGAGATCGAAATGGGCTGTAGGTAGCGTAGAGCAGAACTCTCTACCTATGGCAACATTTCACATGATTTCCCTATTAGCGTGTGGAAAGTCATAGAGGAAGGAAGTACGCTAGTTTCTCTCTTGAATTTCATATAGATTAAAATCTTTTAAGTTGGGAAGCTATCTGGAACTATATGGAACTGAAAACTTCATTAAACATAGTTCTAAAGAAAAGTATCATGGAAATTTTAAAAAATATTTTTATTAAATAAAAAGGAAAAATATTAAGAAAAGGGAAGATATCTTAGTAGATTCCTATACAACTGAAAAGAGGAGGAGAGGGAAAGGAAAAGAGCTGAAACCGGTCTCTCTCCAGATGGCGTATTCGAGTGTTGCGGTCGCCAATCATGAATCATGAAAGTTGAAGTTTCAAAATTTTGAAACATAACATTAAAGTCTTTCTGAACACTTCTACTTCCACTTTGTGATTGTTGGCATGTCAACGTCATCGTATTTTCCGTATTGATTCACTTTCTTGATTATTGGTGTTGGTGTTCCGAATCTTTTCATCTGACTGCCACGTTCTGTAGATTTAATAATATTTGTGTGAAGAATACAATTCAAAATGGTAAATATGTAAACATATAAGACTTATGAAGTATTTTTTATATAAATTTAAACTTTCTCTATTATTTTACCTTAATTTTAAAGTTTAACAGGCTCAGTAAATCCGCTTTTTGCTATATTTAGTTATAAAAATAATTATACAATATTGCAATGATTATCATAGTTAATTACAATTATACAATATTGCAATGATTATTATAGTTAATTACTTTGCTTTCGTATCATTTTATATTTCAAGAATATTTTATATTTCAAGATTCATTAAGTATTACTCTTTTCACTCGTTATCAAAATTATATTTTAATAAATCGCTAAAAACAAATCTCTTAAATTCAGAATCAGAAAAATTATTCCATCAAATAGTTCTAATCCTGCATTTATTGATGTTCTATCAATTGTAAGGATTTATATTTCTTTATATTTGGTATTACTTTCTGAGGAATATTCTGGCTAAAATTGTAATGTTCTGAAATTTTTTTTAACATAATTATTTTAAATGTTGGAAAAGGGCTGAAAAATAAATATTCAAGAGATATCTCCGTTTCGTGATTTGTCACTCCACCTGCAATCCCCAAGTTGCCAAATACATTTTTAACTTGTAAATTAAAAAAAACAAACAAAATGTTTACCCGGGGGTCGGCTCAGAGTTATGTGTTTCAAGTTGGTCACACGCTCAGCTGCTAAGACTTGGTGATTGTTCTGCCACTAGATCATGATATGGAAGATCACAATACAGAAATCTCACTATTCATGATGTTAGATAGAAATTTAATTAACTACATTGTTTGAATTATTGGCAAAATTATGGGGCTGGTTGCGAGTTATGCATTTCGAATTCGTCCCTTTCTGTGATGTTTTTTTTAAAAGTTTCCCGCGGGCCACTGCCTGGAAGTTTCCAAGACTTGGCGATTATTCTGTCACAGATTAGGATACGGAAATCTCCTCTGTATTTATACCAGAATAGAGGAGATTTCCGTATCGTGATCTGCGGTAGAATAATCGCCAAATCTTGGAAACTTCCGGACAATGGCACACGAGAAACTAAAAAAAAAAACATCATTGAAAGGGACCAATTTGAAAGGTATAACTCCTAGCTATCCCCGGGCAAACATCTACATGTTTTTATTTTTTAAAAAAAAATTGTTAATTTAAAAATCTACCTTGCACCTTGGTGATTGTAGTTGGCGTGCCACGTGCCAGATCATGATACGGAAATATCCCCTTAAAATAAATGCCAATTTTCGATGACCTAAGGGACAGTGGCCTGTAAAAAAAGCTAAAAATATTAAAAAAATCAATGAAAAAGCTCATAATTTTCTACCTCCCCAAAATTAAATTTTTAAAAAAACTTAGTAATATTTTGTTTTTTTGAAAAACCTAGATCTGTTACAATCTTGTTTGAGTTGCCAATAAATATTATTTTCCTATTACCATGATTGCTTCAAATCACAAGTGTCAGTTATAGTTTTGTAATTTTATGATGGTAATGTAAGGTAAAATTTTTAACTTAAACAAATTAGCTTTAGAAATGCTTTTGTTTCACTTATAACTCACATTGTTTACAAATGTGTAAAAATTTCAGAATGTTTTATGAAAAAAAAATCATATTTTATTAAAACTTGTATTTTTTAAATTTTCTATTTATCTTTTATTAATAGTAAGAGTTTATTTTAAGAAAAATCTAATTTTACAAACAACATTTTAACATTTCCATATATTCACATATTTCAATATGTTAAAAAATGAATTTCAAATTTCAGGATGATTTCTGAAAAAAGTAAAGTTAATATTAAATTCTAAACAATAGTTATTAATATGGTATTTAAAGTTATGTTTTTAGACATATTTCAATTTTAAATATTTTTAAGCAGCGTTTTTCAAGATCGCTTGTAAATAATTTTACATTTTTGAATATTTTCAGTTTTGGAACCCGTATCAGAATTAGAAATAAATTTTTTTAAACTTTAACTAATAACTTGGCTACTATATTTAGCATTACATTTTTGTTGTTGCTATAATTGACATTAACTAATAGATTGATACTCAATTAACATGTCTTTGTTTGGATTTTTATTTAAAAGTAATGTGTTACTAAGCAAAACAAATTAACAAAATTTTTATCAACTTATTGAACGATGCACATGAAGCTTTATCTAAATTAAATTTTAATACATTTAATAAATAGATTAAATACCATAGTGTCAACAGATAAATATCATATTTATCATAAAAAGATCATTATATTAAACATTTATACCATATACTTGTAAATAATTTTACATTTTTAAACATTTTCAGTTTTAAAACTTGTATCAGGATTAAAAATTAAATTTTTTTTGTTACTTTAACTAACCACTTGGCTACTATATTTAGCATTACATTTTTGTTCTTGTTGTAATTGACAATAACTAATAGATTAGTACATTAACATGTATTTGTTTGGGTTTTTATTTAAAAGTAAAGTATTACTAAGCAGAACAAATTAATAAAATTTTTATCAACTTATTGAATGATGCACATGAAGCTTTATCTAAATCTGAATTGAAATTTAATAAATTTCATAAATTTATTATAGTTTATTATATTTATTTATTTATTATTTAGATTAAATACCATAGTGTCAACAGATTAATATCATATTTACCATAAAAAGATGATTGCATTAAATATTTATACCATATACCATAATAAAATGAATATAATGACTATACATTACCATACATAAATGACTATATATTACCATGTTATAATGAATAAAAAATTATAAGCACATAAAATTAAATTAAATATAGTTGGAAAAATTTACTGTTTTATGATAAACAGGTCTATGTTTAGACCTAAACATCAGACAAAAAGCCTAATCAATGTACTATTCCTTTACACTTGAATGACAATGATCAATTGCTGCTCTGATCATTATTTTTATGTTGTAAATGTTAGATTTTAGGAGTTCGAACCAATGTTAATGAGTATGCATGTAGGAACTGATTCTGATAAGTATTTTCACTGTTTAGTTCATACATACTAATAAAATATAAATTATGATAAAAGGATATTTTTTGTTATAAAATCGATGTCACTATGCTTAGTCAAACATGTTATTTTTAATGAGTCCAGTATGATATCCACCATGTCTGCATTGTATTAAAAATTTTCGAAGTACAATAATTTTTTTAAATAATGAATATTTTTTAGCCTGCTCCATCTAGTGCTACATCTGTAGGTGCTGGTAGTAGATCGCCAAAGTCAATGGCTCCTAGAGCAGGCTCTGGGTCCACTGTGAAACAAAGGTTTGTTTATTTTTGTACCTGATTAATTAATTTATCACACCTGATCAATTAATTTATAAATTTTTTGCGTTGGACATAATTCTTTTTTATAGGAAGTTTATAATTCATCTGTCAGTCAATTATATTTATAATGTCTAATGTAAGTATTGTTTGTAGGTTTAATATAGTGGATTTTAAATTGTTTTATTATATGGTGCTGATTCATCATTTATTTGTCAGTTTATTTGTAATATTTACATTATATATTTAGCCAAATAAAATTTTTTATTCTTTTATATATATATATATATATATATATATATATATATATATATATATATATATATATAAAATTGTTGGTTTTTTGGTAGAGGCAGTTTTTACATAAACTTGGTGTTCCACACTGAATGTAATTAAATTTTATCAAAAAAAGTTTTTAATTTACTCTTTATACTATTTTATACGTATATTTCAAAAAATAATTCTCTCTCATTATCAAAATAAGAGAAAAATAATGTAGTTCATAAAAATTATTGAAGGTGTCCTTAAAAAGCATATTTAAAAAAAAAAAAAAAGTACTAAAAAAAATAAATTATTTAAACTGAAAATTGTGAGAAAATAAACATTTAAAGATGCTTATTTTTTTTAGAAAAAAGTATTTGTTAAAATAGTTTTAAAATTCAAAATGACTTAAAGAATGTATCAGGGTTGGAATTTTTATGTCAAAAAAGGGTTTTTACCAGGACATTGGTAAAAACCGGCAAAAACCAAATTATCTAAATTGCTGATCAAATATTATTACAAAATAATTGAAACAAGTTTAAATCAATCATAAGGAATAATAATTTCGATACGTTACATGAGAAAATAATTTTTAAAATATTAATAATTAATATAAGGGTGATAATTTTTAAAAGATTGAAAGTTTTTGACCTCTTTTTATTTTAGAATCCTTAAAAAAATGTTTTTTTACAAGTTTTCATTTTTTACTTCATAATAACTTTTGGTAGGTATTATTTTACATTATATCACTCTTACACTATATTTAAAGAGAGACATAAGAAAGCTAAGATGGATGTTTTATAAGTTAGATTTTGATAATCACCTCATTTCTCAATATTTCTTCAAAATGCAATCAAAACCACACAATTTAAATTTTCTTGATCCTTTTCACTCACAAACCAGTTCCCCCTGACTTCTTATTTACACTCATGTCATTTTAGTGGCGGTGCCATTGAAAGAGTGTTTTCGAATTTTTCATTTGTACATTCTAAAATTCGGAATATGTTGATTGTAAGTGTTTCAAAACTAGTGTTCTATTACGCTATGTTGAGACAGCACAAATTGTATTGTGATGATTAATAAAGCACTGAATTTGCGCAAATTTAAAATATTGCATTGATACTTGTATATTTTAATTAACTACACATGTTGATGGATATTTTATGCTTTAAATTATAGTTATATTAATTTAAAATAAGTTCATTTCACTAGAAAAAAGAGCAAATTGCGGCAAATTGCCAACCCTGGAATGTATTAATATACCCCCAAAAAAGGATACTTATAAAAATTTAAGCAGTTGAGAATAATCCTAACAAAGTAAATATTTGTAATAGTAATCAGAAGTAAACCTATAAACAGATATACAACCTCTTATTAAACCTGTTACAGATAATTTTACCAGTGTGCAATTATTATTTAAACAGAGAATTAATTTTTTTCCAAAATGAAATATGAGTAAAAAGGCAGTGTTTTTAAGGGATGGGGGGCTTACTTTTATCAAAAGAGCTAAAAGGGCACATTTATTGGTATCAGAGGGCATGCTGCCCTTAAAAAAAACGCTTAGGTAGAACACTGAGTTTATAAAGATGTATAAAATTTCAGTGTTTATTTTTTTATATTTAGTACCTTGATTTAATCTAAGTGTCTTGTTTTTTATTTAATTGTAAATTTATTCATAGCTTTATTAAGATTATTATTCTCCTATGTAGAATTCAGTTGTATATACACCTTAAAATTATGCTAATTTGAATTTTGTAAACAATTGCTGAATATATTTCTGTCCTTTTTACTGATAATTAGTTTGCTCTGATCTCCAAAACTTTTAAAAGAACATTTTTTTAAATGTTTATTTAAAAATATTATTATGTTATTTTATTTTTCTAGAAACTTACAAGAATACTTTTGAGGGGATTGAATCCCATCACTGATTCTGATTAAATTCTGCAAAGTATTACAAATCTAAATTAATTTTTAGGAAAACTGGTGGTGCTAGCTCTAGTAATAGGACAAGAACAACTGGTGCAAACAGTGGTGGAATGTGGAGATTCTATACAGATGATTCACCTGGAATTAAAGTGTAAGAAATGTATTTTGTTCTTTTCTTCTTTATTCTGTCCTATTATCTTCATTAGATACATAGCGGCCCAATGGAATTCAGGGTCGATTTGCAGTAGAGTCTTCACAAATACAAAATTGTCTGTTTTAACAGCGTAATCACTTAGGCTATTATTGTAATAACTGTGCTTAATCTTGCATGTATGAAACAAAATTTGTATTTGTGAAGTTATTAAAAGTTAAATACAAAAATGTTTATAATGTTTAAAATGGTTTACCTAAAATAAAGTAAAAAAAATATCGAATATACATGCATATGCTTTTTATTTCTTGATGAATTCATTTTTATTATATTCCAGTTGAGGAGAATTATTATGGAATTTTAAAAAAAAAAAAAAAAACCCAATTCTCTTTGCTAAATATCTGCAGACTACTTTTTTAGTTGCAAATTATTAAAAGCTTCTGAACAGTTCAGAAAATTTTTGTATATGCAATGGTAATAATCTAAATTTTCAGCTCTGACAGTTATCATTATGATTTTTTTTGGTCAGATTTCAAATGCTAAAAATTTTCCATTTGACTCGTCTGAAATTAAAAAATGGTAAACATTTTCAATCCCTTATTTTTCATCTATTATAAAAAAAAATTTCTTAATGCTATTTAATTTTTAATTATCCATTTATTCTTTTTTTATTTCCTTCAACAATTAAGCAATTTTTCAAAATTTGATAAAATATGACCTACAGATATTGTGTAATGTGTATCACAACACCTGCTGTCATGCCAGAAGTTTCTGTTTCCAGGCATATGGATTACCTAATTGAGTTGTCTTATGACGTGCAGTTTTAAACATTTGTTTTAACCATTTGTGTTACAAACAACTTATTTGAAACAATCGATATTTGCTTCGAATATTTGTATGTTTTTATTTTTATTTTTTGTGTAGCTTAGGTAGTTTTCGATTTTCCTTTCAATTTTGTAGTTTGAACAAAAAAAGTTGAACATTTAAAAAAACAATAATAAAGAAAACATAATAATTGTAATATAATATTTATAATCTAATCTTTCTATATTAAAAATGTTGTTGATATGCAAATAAAGTCCCATTTTTCCCCACCCTCTCAGGTAAGTTACGCGAGTTGCGTAATTTGATGTGACGACTTCCCGATAGGGGAAATCGAAATATATTAGTTGTAGAAGATGACTTACTTAGTTAGTTAGCTAGTTAGTTGATACAGTTGTATTCTTTTGCATAGCACTGTGTGTGCACGATATTATTTCCGCATTTATATGTTTCAATAAACTCTTTATTTGCCGGCATTTGCTTCTGTGTTATTCAACATAACAACAGTTGGTAGCAGAGCGTGGTTTACGATCATCATGGAAAAAGACTTAGTGTTTGGAATTCCGAAGTTGACTGGAACTAATTATCATCTTTGGGCCATGAAAATGGAAGCAGTTTTGAATCTGAAAAAACTAATGTCGGCATTGACAGAGGCAGCTCCAACTGACCCTAGTAAATTGCAAGTTTGGGAAACTACTAACCAAGATGCCGTATCATACTTGAAGTTATCACTATCAGACGAACAGGCTTTGCAATATGCGGAAGAAAGGAATGCAAAAGCTTTGTGGACAAGAATTAAGACTACCTACACTGGGTTGGAAGAAGATAGAAAGATTGATGCGGGTGCCGAACTCAAGAGCTTAGAAATGCTGGATTCAGAAGCCGTCAATGACTACATAGCTCGAGCTAAAGGATTATCGACTAAGTGTGCATGCTTGGGACTGAAAATATCTGACAGAGAATTGGTGTTTTACACTGTCAGAGGTCTAGCTGGAAAATATGAGCGCATAAAACAAGTTTTGAAAACTCAACGAGAAAAGTCGCTAGAAGATATACTCGAAGTCTTAAGGGAAGAAGAAAAAGATTTACTATAGAAATCGCATGGACAAAGAAATTCGGAATCTGCGTATGCTACTCAGAAGAAGAGGTTACCAAGAAAAATTTGCTACGCCTGTAGACGACCGGGACATATAGCAAGGGATTGTTATTCGAAACATCAAGAAGTGGGAACCGAGAGACGCTACAAACCATCGACAAGCAGAGTAAGAGGTCTTCGAAAACAAAATTTTCAAGAAACATTGGTATCCGATAGTGCTACTCCAGAAAATTTCGCCTTGGTTTCAGTTGAACAGAATGGACAAGTGGACGAATGTTGGATCCTGGATAGCGGAGCCACGTCTCATATGTGCAAGGATGAACGCTGGTTCGAATCTGTAGATGCTTGCGACAGCAAAATATACCAGGCAGGTAAGACTTTTACATTGGATACTAAAGGAATCGGAACTGTTAAAGCGATTTCACTAAGTAATAATGTAAAAATTATAATTAGTAATGTATTGCATGTACCAGAATTACGTCATAACTTACTGTCTCTTACTTGTTTAATGGATAAAGGGTATAAAGTTAAATCACATTCAAACTCAGTTTTAATTATTGCTCCTAATGGACGCATAGTTTTGAAAGCTTTAAATATGAATAAAAAATTAGAAGTTAAGCTAAAACCTAATGTTAATAACGAGGTATGTTTTTCTGGGTGTAACAAAGTTAAAAATAACGCTGAAATGAATATAATTTGGCATAAAAGATTGTGTCATTTAAATGCTGATTATATGCGTAAAATGTCTAAAGTGTTAAATTTAAAAATTGATAGTGAAATGTCTTGTGAATCATGTGATATTTCTAAGATTACCAGAAAACCTCATTTTAGCATTTTAACTTCTCAAAGTTCAACTACTTTAGAATTAATACATGGGGATTTGTGTGGGCCATTCCCAGTAAAGTCTTTAGGTAATTCAAGATATTTTTTAATATTAGTAGATGATTTTTCTGACATGTATTTTACTTATTTTCTTAAGAACAAAACCGAAGTATTTGATAACATTGTAAGTTTTAAGCTGAAATTTGAAAACTTACTAAATAAGAAAATTAAGAAATTTCGTAGTGATAATGGTCTTTAGTTTGTAAATAAAGGTCTGTGCCGTACAACCCTGAAAGTTTGGGTAAAGCTGAACGAGCTAACAGAGTTTTGTTAGATAGAGCTAGAACATTAATCTATGATAGTAAACTTCCTTTAAATTTTTGGGCTGAAGCAATAGCCTATGCAACACATGTTACTAACCTAACTCCTCGGAAAGGTAAAACTGAAGTTCCAAAAGAATTATTCTTTAATAAAAAGCAGAACTATAAATATCTGCGTGTTTTTGGATCTACAGCATACTATCACGTTCCTAAAGCTTTAAGACACAAACTTTCCATTCCAGGTAAAAAGGGTATTATGTTGGGATATTCGAATGAAAGACGAGCTTATCGTATTTACGACTCTGAAAGAAATAAAGTAATCGAAGAGCGTTCAGTAAAATTTAATGAGAAATTATTAGGTAGTAGTAATTTGTTTAGTGAGGATAAATCTAATGACATCGATGAGTTTTTTAATATCCAAACTAACGTAGAAGACCAAAATAAAAGTTTTGAATTTCCACTCTATTTGAAGGATAGCCGAGATTTAAGTGAAACTAAAACTCGTGGTCGTCCAGTAGGTTCAACTAAAGAAAATATTAGGGAATTAAATGAACAACGAATAACTGAAGACGAAAACAGGTTATTAGAGCTAGGTGTACGTCGGTCAGATAGAATAAAGGAAATGGCAAGTTCAAACTTAGTAACTAATATTCCAAGTAATTTTGATGAAGCTAAACGTGATAAAAATTGGTTAAAATGGGAAAAAGCAATGAATGAAGAATTAAATTCTATTCACGAACACGATGTTTGGGATCTAGTTGATAAACCTGAAAATGTAAAAATAGTTAAGAGTAAATGGGTTTTTACTATGAAAGAAAATAAATATAAAGCTAGGTTAGTAGCAGCAGGTTTTAATCAAGTAAAAAATCGTGATTATTTAGAGTCTTATTCACCCGTGTTAAGTACCGAATCTTTGCGTTTGTTGTTAGCATTATCTGCCAAATTAAATTTAGAAGTAAAATTTTTAGATATAAAAACTGCCTATCTTTATAGTGATTTAGAAGAAACTGTATATATGGCTATACCTCCAGGTATTAAACATTTGTATGGTGAAAATAAAGTATGCAAGTTAAAACGTAGTCTTTATGGATTACCCCAATCAGGTCGAAATTGGCATTTACACCTTAAACGGGAATTAGAAAATCTTGGTTTAAAACAGCTAGCTTCAGATAATTGTATTTTCACTAGAATAGAGAATTCTAAGTATTTTTATATTGGAATATACGTAGATGACTTAATAGTTATTTATTCAGACTTGCAAATGTATAATAATATAGTGGGAAAATTATCTCAGATATTTGAAGTGAAAGAAAGTAGAGAGTATAAATTTCTAGGTATTGAAATAAATAAAAGTGAAAAGGGCATAACTTTGTCTCAAACTGAATATATAAACTATTTATTGCAGAAACATGGTATGTTTGATTCTAAATGTGTAAAAACACCAATCGTAAGAGGTGAGGATAGGAGTTTTAATTGTTCAAACGAAATGGTTAATCAAACACAATATCAGGAATTAATAGGAGAACTTTTATATCTCTCGAACAGAACACGACCAGACTTAGCATTTGTAATGAGCTACTTATCTCAATTTAATCATAAACCTGAGAAACGACATTTTAATTTAGCTAAAAGAGTGTTAAAATATCTCAATGGTACAAAAGATAAAAAATTATTTTTTAGTAACAAATCAGGACTTTTGAATGCTCATGCCGATGCAAGTTGGGGAAATGCTGAAAATGGAAAATCATTTTCAGGAGAAATTGTAATGTTAGGTGACTCTTTAATTTTATGGAAGAGCAATAAACAAAAAACAGTTGCTCTATCTACTTGTGAAACGGAACTTGTTTCTTTAGGTGGTGTTTGTAAAGAACTAATGTGGATATTAAATTTATTAGAAGAATTGCATTGTTCTATATTTGTAAAGAAACCTGTGACCATTTCGTCTGACAATCAATCCGCAATTGATTGGTTGAATAGTGCAAAATCATCTTCTAGAACGAGACATATCAATTTGAAACTTCATTACGTAAAGGATATAATTGGCAAAATTATTAAAGTAGGGTATGTGCAAACTGACGAAATGATCGCAGATTTCCTAACTAAAGCTGTAACTTTTGACAAGCTCACTTGGACTTTGTCACAAATAAATTTAATTGATTAATTGTTAATAAGTTTAAGTTGTATGAGAAATTAGTTTATTTATGTTTTTTTTTTGTGTGTGTGGAAAAATGTGTATTTATTCGCAGGGGGAGTGTTGTTGATATGCAAATAAAGTCCCATTTTCCCCCACCCTCTCAGGTAAGTTACGCAAGTTGCGTAATTTGATGTGACGACTTCCCGATAGGGGAAATCGAAATATATTAGTTGTAGAAGATGACTTACTTAGTTAGTTAGTTAGTTAGCTAGTTAGTTGATACAGTTGTATTCTTTTGCATAGCACTGTGTGTGCACGATATTATTTCCGCATTTATATGTTTCAATAAACTCTTTATTTGCCGGCATTTGCTTCTGTGTTATTCAACATAACAACAAAAAAATTATAAGGGCCACTGCCACTATTTTCAGTGTTTAACTGTATTTAATTTTTATTTTGCTGCCCAAATACTATAAGACTTAATTTAGTAAGGTGTATAGAAAAATGTACAGGGATTATGAAGAAATAAAGCAATTTATTGTTTAATTATTTGTTAGAGAATTATTACCCGTTAAATGTTTCGGAAAAAAATATCACACAGGCTACTCTATAGTTATATGATGCAGAAATGCAACATCAGAGTTAAAATTTGCTATGCTGAAAGGCCATATTTGAATATGAATTTAACAGAACTTTCTTCTAACTTTCAATTTGTACGAAGGTTGTTGCAGTTTTAAGTGCTTTTTGCTATTTTTTTCTATTTTTCTTTTCCCTTTATTTTGAAATTCTGCTTTGCTGCTCAAAATCTATGAAACTTAAAGCTAAAAATAAAATTACAAAGGTGTTTAAGAAAAAGTATGGAAAGTTTGACAGAATAAAAAAAAGTTGGATTCAAATAGTTCAAGGATTCTTAACGGTTAAAATTTGTTGTAAAAAAGGGTGATATTGGTCGATCTACTGTCTGCTAAAATGTAACTACAGATTTCAAATTTGACTTGCTGATAGGATCAATATGCCTTATTAAAAGTATTTGTATTATCAAAGGTTTTCAAAATTTCTATTTGTTGCATATTTAAGTGCATTTTCCTAATTTTTTCTTACTCTTTTGCTTAAAATATTGGCTATCTTCCCATCATTATAGAAAATTTATTTTTAACTAACAAGATCTTTATTTTATAAGCTTATGCTCGAGTACAAATTCTAAATGTAGAAGAAGACAATCAAATTAGAAAAAGACAGAGAATACATGTCTCCAGGAATAAATTTGAATATAGTGAAGTTTTTAGAAGTGAAAAAAACTAAATAAATAACAATAAAAACAATTCCCTATTTTAATTGTTATAAGTCTCTTCATAATCTTATTTAGTAATCTTATTTAATTATCTTACAAAGTACGATAATTAAATAAGATTACTATATAAGATTACTAATGAGAAGTAAACTTACTTTGATTTTATTTATTCTTATCGAGTCTCACAATTCATATATTTTAGGTTAATTTTTTTCAAGTGCAGATGATTATTATCTATTTCTTTACGCATCTATTCTGTTTCTTTTATTCTATTTTATTTCATTATGTAATTATCTATTATCTTTACGAATAACCCATTAACAAAATGTTCCTACCAAAATCTTCTTCAAATGAATATTTTGAAATCAAAATGTGTGTTTTTACATTTAAGAAGCAATGATGACTGTATAGCAATTACGTGATTGGAGAGCAGGAGGCAGAGACTCCTAGTTATATGTCTATAATTATTTATATAACTATTAAAAGTAATCATATTCAGAACTTTAAGTAATTAAAAGGTTATATATTTGGTGTTTCTTGAAAGTTATTCCTAATTTATTTTTTATTTTCTTAAGAAGTGTTGTCCTAAAACTCTAAACTTACAAAAGTGCAAAAAAAAAAAAAAAATAAATAAATAAATAAATAAATTCGCCAATTTAAACTATTAACTCTTTAGCATATCATTAAACACAAAAGTAATGTGTCTAGAAATACTATTTATTTATCGGTTGTTATTGGCATTCAAACGTAGCTTTGTATCTTGTTCAAAATACTTTATTTGAATAACATTATTAATAACAAATGAATAACAAATATTTGACTATTTTGCTTGCTTTTTAAAAAGTATAGCATGACATAACTACTGTAAAGTGGTGAATTACACAAGCTTACAAATTATTTAGAAATACTGGTGGATAAAAATCTACTAAATTGAATTTGTTAAACCAAGAATCACAATTGATTAACTATCACTTTAAAGTATTTATTTGCTGTCCGGAGCAAGTTGGCATCTCTGTGTTGAAGATGTCTGAGAGGCGTCAGTTATTGTTTTGACATAAGAAGCAAATGACTGTCTTCCAGATGTCTTCGTATGTCAGGGAGTTAAAAGGTAAAAAGATTGTATGCAATTGTTTTCATGATGAAATTAAAACCACCTGTACCCTTATTTATCAAAGTGTTGCCCTCACAATCAATACTGTTAGCATTAATTACATTCATTGCTATGAGTCTGAAAATTTTCTAAGAAGGGCACATGGCTCTCAAATTTTTTTATTGCATCTGCATTTTGTTCATTTTAGCTTTATTCAGAGTTAAACAGATGAATTCATGTGCAAATTGCCTGCCCCTTAGTTCGTATATGGGCGAATCTCAGGAATCATTAAAATCAAATTCGATCTATTCCCTAGGTTGTCCAGACCGTAACACTGTCAAACCATAACCTCAGGATTAATTAATTGAATTTAACATAATAAGGGCATCAAAATTTTCGATGTTCACGATTATTTTCTGATATTTTATACATTTTCAAACAATTCTGGAGGTGTAAAAATAGTGTGCCTATTATTTATTATTATTTTTTTTTATTATCAAAAGTTAAAGGTTTTAGAAATCTGCATATATATATATATATATATATATATATATATATATATATATATATATATATATATTACTGTAGAGTAGGAAATGTGAAGGAAAAGAACTTGCAGTTTATTTAATTAAACTACACATCTATTTGCATTCAATATATTAAGATGTATACAACAAAAGGTGAGTTTCAAAGGTATTAGGAGCTTATGCCAATATTTTTTTCTTAAAGGAAAAAAAAAGATTTTTGTTCAATATAAAATTGGATTATTATATTTGAGGTGCAAAATACAGAGTTGTATTAAGTCAAAGCGGTAAAAAAGACTTTCATTAGCAAATATTTTAATATTTAAAATTTGTAGTCTATTTTTTATTTTTCATGTATTAGTTAATGAGAAAGTTACATAAAAAACAATTAAACAAGTCTTAATGATTAGTTCATGCTAGTTTAATAGATTTTTGTTTGGAATTAAAGTGAATTTGAAAACCCAATAACTAATTTTTCAAAATTTGTTTAACATAAAGAAAAAAAACAAACAGAATCAATGTAATAAGCACATATAAACAAGACATAAAGTAATTTTCATTTTTGTAAATTAACGTTTATAATTATGAAATTTAATCCCAGAAGTAAATTCTTTTTTTAATAAATTAATTGTTTTCGATGAAGCAATAAAATACTTCATTATTTTATCGTAAACATTTAATGTAAATTGTAGAATATTTAAGAAATTGTCATAATTTTAATTTTGTATTTTTTATATAATACATTTCTTGATGATTAATTTTGTTTGAATGTTAAGTAAACGTAATATTCTTTTTCAGTGGCCCAGTTCCAGTTTTAGTTATGAGCCTTCTTTTCATTGCATCTGTTTTTATGCTACACATTTGGGGAAAATATACCAGAGGTTAAATCTGGTTAAAAAACACTAATCAAAATTTATTCTCAAGTAATATTATTCTCATTCCATTTAAGACTTCACCTATTTTGTGTACACTTTCCTTGTAACTGTAATAAATTTATACCTTCATACAAATTTATTGACCATTTTTTTATGGATAAATTTTGTATTAAAATATTTATTTCCTTTGTTTTTATTTCAAAACTATGCATCTATGATGCCAGATTTTATATTAAAAATTATGCTAAGATGTTATATGTGTACATAAAATAAAAAAGTTGGATTTATTTACTTTGTTTGTTGCTTGTTCAGTTTCTTTGTCTTATAACTATAATTTGATAAAAGTATTTGAGTTGTTACAGTACATGAAATGTTCACAACAATCTAAAAAAAGTTAGAAAAAACATCTTTAAAATTGTCCTTGTCATGATTTTAAAAATAGAGGGAACTGATAGAGAAATCAATTACAAATATGAGCAAAGCTTCCCTGAATTTCTGTGTCAAGCAAGGTACTTTTCCTGTTTATTTTTTTTTTCAGTCAAAAAGTATTTAATAAGACCATAGTTGTATAAACTTATTCAGCTCTTTATTTATAATTTGTTTGAAAAATTTTCAATTAAAAAATTTTGCTGTAAGGATCGGACTTAGAACTTCCAGCTTTCCATCAGATTGTGCAATGAATAATGTCAGATGAATAACTAAGCAAACTTTGTTTTTCAAGCATATTCTGATCTAATTACAGTACTTATTATTTATAGTGAGACAATATGTTCTAACAGAGAAGTCAACTACTATGTGCAAACAATTCATAGTCGATAATGATCACAGTCCATAATATTTACTGAGTTTATTAGATACTGTTAGAGTTTATATGATCCTTAAATTAATTCTTAAATGTTCTGATTATGCTGTGAAGATTAAGTACACAGAATGTTTCTACCACATCATCCTCTCTAACACATGGTGCTTTATATTACTTTTCTAGCTGATTTTTAACTAAAGGAAAAACACTACCTTCTATACTGCTTTAATGTTTTATGTAACTAGCATTGAAATTTATAAAGTTTACTAAAAATTACTAAATTATAAATACTTTAAAAAGTTGAAGCAATTCATTCTAGCTTTCCGACCACGAACAATATGGCGATGTAAACAATTGTGAAGTTACAATTCAACAGTAGGAAAAGTTTTTCCAGTTTTATATATCGTTTGTGAGCAGAATTTACTTCCAGTAATATTTTCTTGCGTTTTCTGGCATAAAATTGCATTGGATAAGAATGATATTTTTTAAGTACTATTTAATTGTTTTCTTTCATAAATAAATCTATATTTATTAATAATATAGGATGCCGTTTCAGAAAAAAAGTGGTGCTGGGCCAAAAGTAATGAAATGGTGATAATTTTAAAAGTTCGAATGTTAGATTGAATACTATTTAATCTTATATAATATTAGCTCTAATGTTAGAAGATACGATTCAGGAGTCTAGCGTTTTCTAGCACGGCAGTATTATATTGCATCTTTCTAATGTTAGATAATATCATTTTGCTACCTGGGTAGACTTGATTATAAACAATCGTAAGTGATCGAATTATTATTTGCATAATTCAAAAATAAGTGGTGTTGGTTGACAATTAAAAAGTTTAAATTTCTGATAACTCTCTGAAATTTTTTGATAAAGGGGTTATTTTAAAAACCTTTTAAAGTTACGTTATAAAAACATTACATCATTAATTCTTTTGAAAATTATTTTTTTGTAGCTGTTTATTCTTATTGAAAAGCACCATAATTAAAACACCATAAGATATCACGCTGAAACAAGATAGTATTTTTTGTCTGGTTCTCAAAAGGTAATTTTTAAGCTAAAATACGGTTTTAAAATGTTTAAAATTTATTTTATACAAACGTTCTTTTCTTGATATTAATCACTTTCTAATCAAAGAGTGAAACTGATTTACACAAATTCATAAAAAGACAAAATAAGTAAACATCAAAAATACTAAATCAAAATGAAAAAGTGCTGAAAGCAGCTAAGACCAAATTTGTCTTATTTTTATAATTTAGAAAGTTTTTTTTTTCTCCAACGCCCACCTGTGTTAACATCCGTCAATTCAGGCATATACAGGGCGATTTTGTTGGCCTCTCTTTCAGGGGCACCATAAGTGGGCCAACGTCGCTCCCACAGTGAGGACAGATAGTACAGAGAAGGAAAGAACATCCGTGCCTTCCCCGGGATTTGAACCCAGAACCTTTCTGATGCAAGGACAGTTCCCTGCCTCCTACACAGGCCGGTCGGATATAATTTAGAAAGTCTGAAGCGTAATTCTAGCAGAAAACGAAGAATATTTTAAGATATGTGTGTTAGCAAAACAGCACTTCATCAGGGGACACACTGTGTGCCACCACACAGGAGCCTTCAGTGTCCTATTTCTCGTGATGGTGATATTTCCGGGCAAGAGAGTTTAAAAGTAATACACGAGAAATACACATAAATATATCAAACTCTTGTGCCCCGACTTTTTATTATTTTACACACTAGATGGCTGCATTAGACTATTTTTATTGTAATTGTATCGCAGCATTTGAGAGAATGATTTTGCGGAGTATCCTTGGTGGTGTAAATGAAAATAATAATTGGAGAAGGAGATTTAACTTTGAATTGTACAAGATTTATAAACAACCTGATATTATTAAATACATGAAAATAAATAGAATGAATTGGATGGCCCACGTGATTTGATGATAAAAGATACTGCTTTTTAGACCCACTGGAACAAGACAACTGGGAAGGCCGCGGTTGAGATGGGTCGACTCAGTGAAGTCTGATTTTCTCGCAATTTATGAAAAGAATTGGAGATCAAAGGTAAATCGGAAGTCGTCATGGAGAAATCTTCAGAGGAAGAAATTGGCTCACATTGGGCTGTCTGGCCAACTATGATGAGATGGCTGCATCAGACTATTTTTATTGTAATTGGGGATAATTAGTTTATTTTAAACTAGATGTCAGCACTGTCCAAATATATTTATTTATGATATGAATTGCCTACTCTTAGCTCAGCTACTTATGCTCTGTGTGAATAAATGTGGTTTAACTTCTGGGATAAAATATTTTTTTATATTGTCTACATTATAGAATCAAAGTTACATGGACATGAGTAGTAGTACAAATTTCAAGCTAAAAAAATTTCAAAAATCAAAATTGAATATATATATATTCTACATATACCTTTTTTATATAATTTTCTTTATTAAAAATAAGCACTTTTATGATCGTTTTCTTGGAAATAAGACCGTCAAAAGTTTAATGAAGTATACGAGCCTTTGTGATAGTCAAATTAAGGTAAGGTAATAATCTTCTCTTATGCATACATTTAGACATTTAGCTTAATGTACTATTATCTTTATTTGAATTGTGTCATATTTTAGAAAATAGCATATTGTACTGTCTAAACTATATAATATAAGTTATTATATTAGTGCACGTTTAGGAAATGCACCAAAATTTTATAGTCTTTTAATAAGAAACTGTTATCTAAAATTTTAGTGGAGCATTATTTGTCAAATTTTAAAATTCATTTTCGATGAAGAGAAAAGGAACATTTTTTGAATTGGTTCATTTATGATTTTATGTATTGTAAAATACAATACTGTTGGAACCAAAAACCCAAATCTATTAATTACCCAACGTAAAGTTTTAAATCAAAGTAGTAGTGAATATATTTTGATTTGGTTCAAATGTACGTCTCATTTTATTTCTAAAATATGTTCAGTGCTAAAAAAAAAGAAAAAGAAAAAAAGAATCATTCTCAATAGCTTTTGATCTAACGATTGGATCTTCGCGTTCTTGGACTCTTATCTTAATGGCTCCAGGGAGTGACTTTAAATATTCTAATTATAAAGTGCAGACGATATTTTAAGTTGCAAAATCCGACGCGAAAACGTACTTTCTCTGAATAAAAGTACCGTTTTTTTGACCAATTTGGATTTTTGACCTTTTTAATGTTTTGCCGCAATCTGTGAAATATGGTCCCACAAGTTTGGTTAGGAGAGCGTTCCAAAGTTTTGGACCCCTTATTGTTAATTTCATTTTTTTCTTATTTCGCTATATCTCAAACTTTTTAAGCGAATTAAAAAAAAAAAAAATTGCATGTAATTATAGAATTTGTTTATCCGAAGATAATACCATGCAAAAAAAAAAAATTTGGTAAATATTTATTTTTTTATTACTTTATTTAATAATAGTTTAAAAAATTTTGAATTGTAAGCATAAAATTTTTTGCATCATTTTAAAGAATATAATTTTACATTACAAAATACAAATTTTGAGCGAAATCGGTCGAATAGTTCCTGAGAAATTGAATTTTCAGTATCTGACTTTTTCGAAATTCAATTTTTTGGAACTTTTTAACCGATTTTGCTAAATTTTGTATTTTGCCATGTAAAATTATCTTCTTTAAAATGATGCAAAAAATTGTATACTTTACAAATCAAAATTTTTCTACCATTATGAAATAAAATAATAAGAAATAACACATAATAAAAAAATATTACATAATAAAAAATAAGATATAATAAAAATAATAAATATAATTCTTTGAATAAATTACTTTTATAGCAGTAAGCAAAAATGTTTTCGATTCGCTTAAAAATTCTCGAAGTTTGATGCGAAAAACGATAAAATCAAATTGATGTTAAGTGCCCTAAACTTTTGGCTGCTCTCTTACCTAAGCTATTGGGACTATATTTTCCACATGGCGGCTATCCTCTATATTTTAGGTGTCAGAAATCCGAATCCGTTAAAAAAAAAGAAAAAAAAAAAATAGTAAAAAGTATATTCATTCAAAGAAAGTATGTCATTGTCTGATTTCATAACTTAAAACATCGTCTGCACTTATTAATTAGCATATTTGAGGTCCAGTCCTAGAACGTGAAGATCCGATCATTAGATCAAAAGTTATTCAGGGCTGTACATTTTTTCTTTCCGTACTATACAAAGGAAAATATTACAGATGAACGGGAGGAATTCTAGGATTTAGTTAAATCGAATAAAGCTATTTATTTCTGCATCACTACAGATAAAGTTTGTAAATTGGATATTTAAGTTATTTTTTTTTTTATATGATTGAAATTTTTTTGAGAGTAATTTATTTTAAATGTAAAATTTCTATAAGAATTGATAGTTTCCAAAGTAAGTGTAAGGAAATTAATGTGGTTAATATAAAAATAATTAACCACAAGGTGAACAAATAATAATAAGTAAAATTTTATTAAACGTGTGGAGAGCTTTTATAGAATTGAAATAACGGAAAGCTTTTTACTAAATATTTCTACATTTAAAAATCTTACAAAATTTTTAGTTGATAGTGAACTATAAGATAGTTTTCATCTTAAGAAAATGAGTGTTTCTAAAAGCCTTTGTTTCCTAGCTCTTACAACACGTGATCCTTGAGTATTTTCCACGCTAACATGCTTTTTTCCGTGTAAATTTTCAAAATTTTATTTATGATGCGTATCTTCTCCGTTTTAAGAAAATGGTGGATCAAAAAAAGCTAAAATAAGAGTGTAATATGACAGTCTATTTATTTCAAATATAAAGAAAGGTAGTTTTTACTGTAGTCAGTTTAAATATTACTTAAAATATTTATTTTGTACGTTCCCAAACATTCTCTTAAGACGTCCAGACATTTTGGTGGTTAAAAGCAAAATACGAGAAATCTCTTAAATACATATATATTTTTTTACTGGGTGGGTCTAGTTTCACTTAGGTTTATTTTCCATTGGCCTCAGAAATTCCAGAATTGCTACTCCCTTATCGTTTATCAGTAGGCATCTGTTGCTAAGCCATGGCAGTGTAGTAGCGTCGCCCACGTCATACAACCACAAACCCGTTTATAGGACGGGTAACAGTCACACAATCATCCAGAAAGAGCCGCGACGGCCCTTGGGGATAGAGCGTTCGCCTTCCGATGAAGTGAACCGGGTTCGAATCCCAGAAATGGCTGGTTGATAAGAATTCGCATTTAGATTGCACTGACGACAGTGCTGACGTGAAATATTCTCACTGGTAGACGGATAATGAGTTAGAGTCCCCTTGCTGTCAGACTAATCGTGGGTGGTTTTCCTCTCCATGTCACGCAAATGCTGGTAAGCTCCATCAAAGAAGTCCCCCACGAAGGCAAATTTCTCCTAATACTTGATCCAGGAGTTCCCTTGTCTTCTGGGTTGGGCTCAAAATTACAAGGCTGCGGAGTCGAATATTAGTTGTCGTAAACCGGAAAATTGGGCCGGCTGTTCAACGATGGTTATATGTAAGAACAAAATCACAAAAATGAAAGGACAGAGAGAGATGGAAAGCTACACCCATGCCTACGGTGGGATTCGAACTCACAACCACTGGCCCCGTACTCCAATACAATAACCACTAGACCAGTGATCTGCTATCTCTAAAATATGACTAAGTTCATAAAGTGGAGATTAAATGAGTTTGAGAATCAGATTTTTATTTTTCTCGTTTTTGCAAACAAAAATGAAAGCATGATTTTTAAAAAAGTTATTCCAGTAATTATTCTTAGTAAATAACTATAAAAATATTAATTTGTCTAAAATTTTAAATTTAGTGTTTATACTAGTTAAAAAAAAAATATGTAAAACAGAATGAATGCAAAGTTGCTTTTGTACTAAAGAATTAAGATTAAGAGCATAATTATTTGTACACTTTTGCATCCCATAGCTATTGGATTTTAAATCCTTAAGTATTTAAGCTGACAAAAAATCCAAAAAATTTCAATTCTGCTTCCTATTTTTATTAAGAAAGTTACTATTTTTTACGCGAATAAATTATTTATAACTGTTGAAATGATATCAATTCAGATTGAATTTTACTGCTTTGATATAAAATGAGTAACTTGGGAATCTGTTGAAGAGCAGTTGTTGAAATATTAAATTATTTGTTTCAATATAGTTATGTATTTTCAAATCAGTTAAAATAAAATAAAAAAAAAACATTTTTTAACACTGCATTTTAAAAGTTAAAAAATTGTTTTTGTAGAAGTTGAACCTTTTACATATATAAAATGACAAAGTTGTGGTGGTAAATTTTACTCTTTAGACGCGTATGAATAAATTCCCAAAAAGGTCAAAGTTCTGTAAATTGATCAAATTTTTATTTTTTTCTTCCACACAATCAATAATTTTGATGAAATATTACTTTTGATAATCTCTGCATTTTGCATATAAATGTACAATATAAAGATTAAACGTTTGAATCTCCTGTATAAATATGTTTTATGTTGAGAATGTATTAGTTTTTAAATACTTTAAAAATGTGCATAGTTTTTTTTTTTTTGAATTAAAATGTTTGTAGGAGGTGGTGTTATTGTTTATCGACCATGTCAACAGTCATCTAAGAAAAGGTACCCCGACATAGTGTTGAGTTAACGTGTCTTATATACTAGTCAATTGTAGTTGTAATTATGTAGTGGTAGATACGCTGCATGTATATGCACCAAATTGTTGTATTCAAATGCTTGAATAAATAACTTTGCATTAACTTTCGGTTTTCTTAAATTTGGAATATCTATTTTTAATGTAAACTGATTCAGTTAAACTAAATAAAACGTTTAATACAGACCCTTCACCATAAGACCATTGAAGGTAAAATTAAGATTCATTCGGTAAAATTGGGGTTACTTAACTGCAACCAAAGGAAGGCAAAAAGAAAAAAAAAAATCCTCAGCATAATGATATTCCCACATCGGAAAGTGAACTCTCTGAAAGTCAGTTTTTCCATGATAGTTGAATAGTATATTGCAACATCGAAACAAGTTTGAAAATGAGCAAGCTCTTATCTTTCAGAATTCAAGGGAAGCCGGACAAGTTGACCACCATTATGTTGAGAACTCGTCTAAGTTCAAATTGATGAAGTACAAAATTGGCAAAAATAATTCAATATTTTGACGAAAATTTAATAACGACTTATTTTGCCAATACATTTAATAATATTAATAATACTAATTAATAATTAAATAAAAATTAATCAATATTAATTAATTAATAATAATTAGCTAATATTATTTAATTGATAATAATAAGTTAATAATAATTAATAAATAATAATTAGTATTTAATATTTGCCAATATAATCAAATTTCTGGAAAAGTTCATAAATTTACCACGTGTCCAATAGAACCATCAAATTGATTTCCCAAATTTACAGATTTCATTGAATTTAAAAATTTATTTCTAACACGACCTTGAAAAACATAACTCTTTTAAAACACTTTCTAAATTGAAACACTTATGTTATAAAAGTGAATTCTCTAGTTTCGGAAAACTCCCGTAAATACCCTATTGCTACTTAAAGAAATTTCAAATTTCATCATTATTCAGTTTTAAAAATTATGTTCCGCAAAATGTGCAAGAAGTAAAATTTGAATTAATGGGTCGATCCTTTCGGCTGGTCATTTGACCCGATATTTTGAGGGTCAAGAACTCAAACCCTTAGAAATCCACTAATCAGTTCAAATTAATTTAATCAAAATTATAAATTCTTTTTTGATGTTTTTGTGTCTAGTTACGTCATTTTAAACATTGCCTGCATTAATTAAATAGTGTGTTTCAGTTTAGGCCCTCAAACCATACTGATTGTGTACTAGCATCTAAAGAAAGATTTGATCAAACGTCAAAAAAAGGTTATCACTCTTTTTCTTTTCTTTCTTTTTTTTTGAACTGTACTTACAATGCTTTCTTAAACACAAGTTACTCCATTTTCGAAATGAGTAATAACAATCTTTGTAAATGGTAAAATTTTTTAAGATTTTCCAATGAAACAGCATAAAAGTAAAATACTGCATTAATAAGAATGTTATAATGAAACAGGTAATTAATTCTTTATTGGATAAAAGAACTTTCCACCAATGCTTTAAAAATTTACTTCAAACACACAATTTTCTCCCATAAAAATTTGCGAAATTTAGAACTGAACCATTATTGTAATATTCTGCTTTCTTAATGTTTATACATATTACGATGGTTTTACATGGCAAATTATTGTTATTTTTTCAAATCTCAAACCAAAGTGTTTACTAACAAGCTTTATATTCTGCAAGTAATGAGGAAAAAACCATTCATTATTTTCCTAGAACAATATTCTTGACCATTATAATTCTGAAATCCATTACTCCAAAACATTAGCATACATGATTAGCCAGATATTCGGCCTAATTTTGTAATTTTCTTAACATGAACATCTATGACTTATTTGCCAAAGCTTTCGTGCCGCACCAGCTTTTTTTACCCGTTGGCGATTCGAATTTTCTTCTTTACTTCAATACTAACAACACTGTGTTTGTAAAAGAATAATTCAATAAAATCCGCCTTCGACATCGTAAAATCGTGCAGTTTTAAATAAATTTTCTCTCATCGCGTGTTGTTTTATATCAATAGAATAAAAAATATCCTATTTAAGAAAGTTGTTTTCCCTAACTCTCGACATTTGTAAGAAAATGATCGATGAATGTTCGTTCGCAGACGATTTCAAAAAATCAACGAACGTTTTTCAACGATTCGTAGTATGATAACAGATGCAATACATGAAATCATTTGTTTTATGTTGGTGTTGCATTTATATAGAAAAGTGCTTTGGTGTTCTAGGCGAAAAGGGACTTTATGAAAATCTTAGAGAGAGGTAAGTAAGGTATAAAATTTAAAAACTTCAATGTAAGCTGAATCTCGTTTTTCATTTTATTTGCGTCGAGCAGACGATTCTCAATAAGCGAACTACTTAGTGAGTGGGCTTTAAAAAAAAAAAAAAAAAAAAAAAAAAAAAAAAAAAAAAAGGCGGTAAAAACTTAACCGGCGTATAAAATATGTTTGTTTCGAATTTTAAAAATAATAAACATTACCGTAATTGGACAAAATCTGTTGTCATGCCTTTAAAAAAGGAGATCCGAAGTAAAATTTCTTTTCGTCTATTTACAGAAATTTTCAGTTGGAACTCGTTCTTACAACTCATATGACAATGGATGGCCGATTTATACAAGCTTCAGAGCAAATTAGCGAATGAGACAATGAACTGATTAGATAATAGACAATGAATAAGTGAAACAATTAGTTTAAAAAATTAAAGAACGAGTGAATTTATTAATCAGCTAATCAAAAGTGAGCATATCAACAGATCAATGAATCAAAGAATAAACTAATTAATGAATAAATGAAATGTGGAATAAAGTACTTAGGTCACCGCATTACTATTATTAGTTATTAAATTGTCACAATCTATAAGATCGAATTAGCTCAAAATTTGTATTCTGTCATACATAATTACATTCTTTAAAATGATATCAATAATTTTATGCATTACAATTTAAAATTTTTTCAGCTATAATTAAACAAAATAATAAATATTCACTAAAAGCAAGAATTTTTCAATTCGATTAAAAAGTTCTCGAGATATGGCGAAATAAGCAAAAAATAAAATTAACTTAAAGAGTTCCATGGTAAATATTCCAAACTTCGAAACGCTCACCAGATCAAACAATTAAGGACAATACTTCCCAGATTGCGGCTTCACCCTACATTTGAAATAAGGCCAGAAATCTGAATCCCCCATAAAAATATTACAATTTTTCAGAAAAAGTACGTTTTTGTGTATGACATCGTAAGTTAAAATATCGTCTGTACTCATGAATTAGTATATTTGAGATCATCCCCTCGAACCATTAGGACTAAGTCCAAGAACGTAAAGATCCGTTCATTGGATCAAAAGTTATTCAGGCTGGTCCTTTTATTTATTTATTTCTTTCGTCCTCTATAAACTCCATCAAGAAAAAAAAGTTTGTAAAGATTTTCCATTAGGTAACTGAAATTTATCCTGAAATCGGTAGCTTATAAATTGTTTTTTTTCCGTAGAACACCTGGCATTGGAAATAATATTCCATTTCTTTTAATGCCACCAAGAAAAATCGCTCAGATATATAACTTTCACAATTCTCAGTAATCATTCCGGTGGTCTTCGGGAAATTTTCAAGTTTTCTGATAAACGTAAAACGACAGAACAAAAAGGCACCCATGTAATTTATTAAATGTATGCCAAAATTTAACCATTTGTAGTTTAAATTTTTCTTCATTTCGGTAACTTTCTTGACAACCTGGTAATAAGTGTTACACTATCGTTTTAATTTTTTAAAATTCTATTTCTTTTATAATTTGTTTATTTTTCTTTACAAACCAAAATTGTTTTTACCAAATTTTAATCTTTACAATCTTTGCAAATCTTTCCAAAATGTAACCAATCTTTGCAAACCAAAATTTAACCAAAATTTTTGTACCAAAAATTAACCAAAATCTGCCAAAATTTAACCAATTTTTTCAAATCTTTCCAAAATTTAATCAATCTTTACCAACATTTAACAAATCTTTGCCAGCTGAAATTTAATCAAATTTTTTTACCAAAATTTAACCAAAATCTACCAAAATTTAACCTTGTGTATTTTCAATTTTTCTTCAAGTTCGGCAACTTTCTTGACAACCCAGTAATAAGTGTTACACGATCTTTTTAATGTTTTTTAATTCTATGTCTTTTATAATTTGTTTGTTTTTTCTTTGCAAACCAAAATTTAGCTAAAATTTTTTTACCTATATTTAACGAATCTTTGCAAATCTTTCCAAAATTTAACCAATCTTTACCAAAATTTAACAAATCTTTGCAAACCGAAATTTAACCAAATTTTTTAACCAAAATCTACCGAAATTTAACCTTGTGTATTTTCAATTTTTCTTCAAATTCGGCAACTTTCTTGACAACCTAGTCATAAGTGTTACACTATCTTTTTAATTTTTTTTTGATTTTATGCCTTTTATAATTTGTTTGTTTTTTCTTTGCTACATAATAAAAGGAGATCGACTGATGAAGAGAACGTAGATGAAGGCCTCGAAGAAGATCATTCTGAAGAAGAGCAACACCATGGAGATCATTCAGAGCTCATAGATTCGCTGTTCGTTCATTATGATTCCAGTTCTTCTCCCACTCATGCAACAAGTGAACATAAGCTTTAATATTATAATGAAACTTAACCCTTTCTATCTGAAGAAAAAACAGTAAAGACACGTATATCTACCACTACGGATTTGTAAAATTTCTGCACTATTTAACTTCGACTACGGAAAAAGAGAAATCTTTTGTAAATTCAATTTCCTGATTTTTTTTTTACTCATTAGCAAAATAGGTCTTGTTTTGAGTTTGATGGCGTGCTCACTTTATTTCGACGTCATCACACTTTTCAACTGTGTTCAAGAGTAATAGTAAACAGTGCGCATGCGTCGTCATTGCAGGCGTTGCTATGGCGACCGCTGCTGTTCGATAATTTTTTTAGAAATATTTTTTTTACATTTAATTTTGTTATGCATTAAGTAGGTGAGTTTATTTTTGAGATATGGGGCCAGAGAGATGCCATAAATACTTCTTGAGTTGTGAATAAAAGAGAATTTCCTCATTAGAACGATATTTTTGTTTTTATTGTTTTAATTAAGAATCAGAAATTCGAAAATACAGTTTTAAACTAGATCGTTTTCAATACAAATTTAGGTGACTATCACTAATAAAGAGGGTGCCAAACTGATTGACGCGGTCCCAACGGTTAGAGTTAAAACAAGAAAAAAAAAAAAAAAAAAAAAAAAAACTGATCAAATTTTTTTTTATTTATTAATTTTTTAAAATTCTCTTCTTATTTTACAGATTCTCTGCGTGCTCTTATTTTTAGCTTAAACAGGAAGAGAGATATAAAAAATACCTTAAACATTTCTATGTAACATTTAAACGTAACATTACGTAACATCTCTTTAAATTTTTTTTATAAAGGGGTTTTGAAACATTCTTTAAGATGTTCCTTTATGATTTAATTTCAGATGAACCTACCATTGTTTATGTTAATTTGCAACTTCTGAGCTTGGATGATATAAATGATGCCAAAATGGTAAATATTGGAAATAATAATAATAGTTATAATAACCATAGGTTTTAGCTTTTCCTTGAAAGTTAAGCCTAATAATTTTAGCAAGGTAATTTTGAAATTACTTTATCAACAACTGATTCCTTGCCGGATACATAGTGAAGAGTATCGAATAAAATTTGGTATAAAGGTAGTTGTAGAGTATGCATTCAGGTACTGAAAATGATCAACCAGCTTTCACTGTTATGATTATGGTGGCAGAGTTTTGAAGTTTCGGAATTGCAACTTTATTTTTTTCCATCGAAACTGATCCTCAGAGTAGAAAAATCAAATGGATATAGAACTATATTTTTGGCATGGAAGTGGTAACAGATATGGGAGGAGTAATACTGCAATACACAAATCACTGTTATTTCTTTTTTTCTCATTGTTAGAGCTCGTTAAGTCAAGCTAAATTGAGAGCATGTCATGACAATGAGGATCACGCTTTTTTTTTTTAAAATTTGTTATTTTAAAACTTAAAAATCTTGCCACTGTAATCGTAAACGGGAGAACTTAAAGGTAATTTTTTTGTAATGCTATTTCTCAGCGTTAACTTATACAAAGTTTTTAAGGTGTCATACATTGTAAAAACTGTGACTTAATATCTTCGAATATGATGTTGAACAACCCAAAAAATTGTGAGTATGAACACTTCATTCCGTGTTAGGACTAAATCGAGCGTTCCTATACGATTTAGAGGGGTTAATTTAAATCTAAACCCTTAGAATCAAATAATTTTTTACCAAGATTTCACGATTTTGCACCACACTAGAACTATTTTCACTTCGAGGAGCACCAAGGCTGGCACTGCACATGGCGAGCTTTGAATAGAAGAAAGTCAAGTATTATAGTGCGAGTAATTTGTTTATAATATGGAATCAGTTGGCAAGAATTTGTTGTAATTTTCAACGCTGATATTCATCAACAAAAACAAAAATTCGCCGTTTAATTAGTAGGTATGCTTTTAGTTGTGTAATAAGGATAATTATATTTTAATTTTTAAATCTCTCACTGTATTAACTACTTGTATAATATATAATTTTTATCCGATTCTGTCCTGTTAAGCCTAGTTTGAATTCGTCTAAAGATTCTCTCAGTTCTACGTGGATGTTTGATTTACAAACTTTTTTTTTCTTAAACAGTTAACGTATGTATTCATTCTAAATTAATGATTCTTACTTTATATTGCATTGTAAAAATAACTTTACGGACTCTTATGTGTATCTTATCTTATCGTAATTATAAATTTTAACGTTATTGAATAACAAAAAGAGCGGCGGTTACCAAATCCAAGAGTTAAGTATGGTGCTCCACTACACTAGTTCGGTGTAAAAGTAGTTAATACCATTTTTTCTGTTGAGATACGCAAACATTTTCCACAGTGAATGTTGGAAAAGTTAATTTATAACCACCCTGCATATGCTTTAATTTGAAGGAATTTGTAATTGATTCTCGAATGACGTTCTACTGGAATGACGGTCGCCTCATGACTCCCGAGTGCCGAGACGAAAAGAAAGGTTGTGACGACAGTTTCGACTTGAAGAAAAGATTCCATGCGCTATGGACACCAGATCTTTACATTCTGAACTCAAGACTGGCAAGACAGCACGATCAGCCTCTAAAAAATGGGATGGTATACTTGCATGCCACAGGAAAAGTTCTTCTCAGCAAAAGGTATCCGCCTCATTTAGTATGACCTTATAACCCATTGGCAAAATGGATGTTGTTTTAAATTTGATGGCGTGCGCACCTTATTTGGACGTTAACACACTTTTCAACTATGTTCAATAGTAATAGTAAACAGTGCGCATGAGTCGTCATTGTATGCGTTGCTATGACGACCGCTGCTGTTTGTTTATTTTTATTTTCACCAGCAGTCATTTTTAATGTATTTACATAATAATAATTTAAAGTGTTTTTATATTCTTTTTATTATTAACTTATAATTACTATCGCTTGATATTTTTGTGTAATAATCCATAGAAGCTCCAAAAATTATCAAGCGTTTATCAAAAATTATCTAAAAATATTCTCATTATATAATAAAGAGATGACCTAATTTTTTTAAAATCTTTACTGAAAGGTATAGTTTTGTCAAATGATAATATATCATCAAAAGTTCGTTAAAAGAAGAAAAATAAGGGATCTAATAGAAAGGAATAATTAGAAAAGTACGAGATTTATCTAAAACCTAAGATGGTAAGGGCAAGGGTCTCTTAATTCGAGAGATCCACACAATTATTGGGTTTTTCAGAAAGTAATATCATTTTTTCCCATCAGAGAACTTGATTATATTTTTTCACAGCCAACTAAACACTAAAACTGTTTAATGATTAGACATTTTGACAAATGTTTCAGCAGTGTTTGCTTCTGAAAAATTGATTCGTTTTTGGTTGGTGCTATTTTAAATTTGAAAAGTGAAAAACAAAACTTACAGCATAATTTACTCATTTTTTATTATCGAAAAAGTAAAAATGCTTTTCAAGCAAGAAAAAATTGATCCAATGTGTATGGTGAAGATGAGTTAGCAAAGCACCAGTGCCAAAACTGGTTTGAAAAATTTCGATTAAGATACACAAAAGTGCATTATACCCGCTTTTGCTGAGGAAGATACTGTAGGGTATCTACCACTAAAAAATTACAATTACAATTCACTAGTATATAAGACATGTTAACTCTATGTCGGGG
Source organism: Parasteatoda lunata (assembly GCA_949128135.1). Taxonomy (NCBI): domain Eukaryota; kingdom Metazoa; phylum Arthropoda; class Arachnida; order Araneae; family Theridiidae; genus Parasteatoda; species Parasteatoda lunata. The sequence goes on from OX421978.1 coordinate 78,509,365, forward strand.
TACCTTTTCATAGATGAAGGGTGACATGTTCATTAACTTACCGCCCCCCACATTGGTGACTTGGACGTGATTTGTACACGCCTACCAAGACAAAAACGCCCACTTCGATGGATGATCCACATTGAACAGTTGACTTGCTACTTGTGACTGCAATCCACCTCCTCGCACTGTTGCTACTCAGTCTCGTCTAGATCACGCACAACGTCGGCTTGCATACACTCGACTGCTAACGGAAACACAGGAGTGACTACGACCGTGAAGTTAATACACCTCTCACATTCAGCAATCAAAAAGTACGGTGATCATAATACAGCCCTCCCGGCTTCTCACAAAACAGCAATGAATCAACTAATGGTATCCGTTCATCGAATTCTATCACATATATAAATCTGGTGGGGAGTACAGTAGGGTATCTACCACTGCAAAATTGCAATTCACTAGTATATAAGACATGTTAACTCGACTCTATGTCGGGGTACCTTTTCATAGATGAAGGTTGACATGGTCGTTCACTGCTCACTCCCCACAATACAATAAAGTCATTAATTGATTAAACCGGCGTATAACAATTCCGCTGGGACATCGAATTTGACCGTTTATGATTATTCGAAAAGCATATGGTTTTCAATTTGAGGCTCGAGATATGGGTTCATTATATTCTTACCGAAAGAAAAAAGAATGCCGTTGCATTGACGTTCGGATTCGCTTTTTAAACATCAAGAAAATTATACATTTTTGAAACGTATCATCGATTGGGGTTACAGATAGGTTGTCTACAACAATGTTCCGGTCTGTACAAAAGTTTTTAGATGGTGAAACCTTTCATTCAAATAAGGAGGTCAAAAATCACATGGATCTAGCAATTAAATAACAAAAATTTTATTCGCATGGAATCATGCTACTGCCAGAAAGTTGGCTGAAGGTATTGGACCAGAATGGACAATACATGAATCAGTAAAATATTTATTTACTCTAACGAAATCATCTTTTATTTTCATAAAAAAGAACGAAATTACTTTCCAAACAACCCAATGGAATATTGCACAATGCACTCAGTGTAGAATATATGGTTAACTATTTTTTTTGTTTTTTAATCTAGATTATCCGTAACTCTGAGGTGTCCTATGAACTTAATTCACTATCCACTGGATACACAAAAGTGTCCCTTATTGATTTGCCCTTGTAAGTATCAATCGCTTAAATATACATTGAACTATTTTAAGTCTGAAATTTCTTATTATTATAAGAACTATAAAAAAAATTCAAAGAAATTCTTGTTGTTGAAAACGAAGAAAAATGTATGATATATACTGTTTAGAAATACTATATAGCTGCACGATAAATTTTAAGACACTCTTCATATATTATCCGTATCTGTATATATTATCCTATATACAAATATAATATATATCTCTGAATTATCCTTGTAAGCATCAGTCACTTGAATGTAGTATATAGAGAATTGCATTTAAAAAAAAAAATATCAAACATATTGTTTGGACACCATTTTACTTACAGCAATAGTTTTTAAGTTATAAAGATAATTCGGAGTTAATTTCAACATGTTATATTGGACACCATTTTACTTACAACAATAGATTTTAAGTTATAAAGATAATTCGGAGTTAATTTTAACATGTTATATTGGACACCATTTTACTTACAGCAATAGATTTTAAGTTATAAAGATAATTCGGAGTTAATTTTAACATGTTATATTGGACACCATTTTACTTACAGCAATAGATTTTAAGTTATAAAGATAATTCGGAGTTATTTTTAACATGTTATATTGGACACCATTTTACTTACAGCAATAGATTTTAAGTTATAAAGATAATTCGGAGTTAATTTTAACATGTTATATTGGACACCATTTTACTTACAGCAATAGATTTTAAGTTATAAAGATAATTCGGAGTTAATTTTAACATGTTATATTGGACACCATTTTACTTACAGCAATAGATTTTAAGTTATAAAGATAATTCGGAGTTAATTTTAACATGTTATTCTTAAGAAATATTAAAAATAATTTATTTTAAATAATAGAACAACACAACAGTTTTAAAGTTAAGTAAATTTATTTACTTTTTTAAAAACAGATTCGCTAACAGCGGAGCAACTTATTTTGCGATGGTCAAAAAATGGCATTGGGATCTTAGATCATGAAGACGATGGTCAACACAAGTTTATTCTGCAACGACCCGTAAGGTTTGGATCTTGGAAACTTTCTTATGATGGACCAGGTAAGCAAGAAAAAGAATTTTTTGTTTTTTTGTTTTTTTTGTTTTTAAGAGTTGTTGTGGACTTCGAATCAACTCTTTGTTGTATGTAGAAGCTAGAATATTTTCAGAATCGTCAGACTAAGGCATATGTTTAGATCAAAAGTATTGTACGTATTTTAAAATAAGTCAAGTGTAAAGACTAAAAGTTACATTCGAATTTGAAACGTTTTATGTTAAGACTAAAAGTGGTTTTCATATTTTAAACTAAGTTAAATGTTTAAACTAAAAGCCAGATTCGTATTTTAGATTAAGTTAAATGCTAAGTCTAAAAGCTTGTATTTTACACTAAGTTACGTGCTTTAGACTAAAGGTTGTATTCCCATTTTAGACAAAGTTACATTGTTAGATAAAAAGTTATATTCGTATTTTAGAATAAGTTAAAAGTTGTATTCGTATTTTAGGCAAGATTAAGTACAAAGACTAAAAACTGTATTCGTATTTTAAACTAAGTTACATGTTTGGGTAAAACGTTACATTCATATTTTAGAATAAGTTAAGTTTGTAGACTAAAAGTTACAGTTGTATTTCAGACAAAGTTAAATGTTTGGATTAAAAGTTATATTTGCATTTTAGACTAAGTTAAATGGGTACCTATCCATTTTGCCTGTACAGGTCATGAAATTGCCTATGAAAAAACAGTAAATTCAACCATTTTTTAAATATTTTATTTTTATTTGATTTAAAAAAAATTAAAACAAAAATAAATAAATGGCTGAATTTTCTTGCACCAGTAAAATAGATAAGTATCATTATATGTTTAGACTGAAGGTTCTATTAGTATTTTAGAACATATGAGCTTATAGTCTAAAATATGAATATAACCTTTATTGTCTCTTTAAACTATGGACTATATATTTTCCTGCGCGGGGAATAAAATTGCCATTGAAAAACAGTAAATTCAACTATTTTTTTTAAAAAAATATGTTATTTTTATTTATAAAAAATATTTTATTTTAAATATAAATTAAATAAAAAATAAATAATTTGAAATATCTGAATTTTCTCACGCCGGTGAAATAATAAAAGTAACATTAAATGTTCAAACTAAAGGTTATATTCGTATTTTAGACTAAGTTACTGGATAAAAAGGGACAGACATTACTTTGTTACATAAGTTTTTTAGCATTGCAATTTTCCATGCCGCAAAATGATACAAATATTTAAAGAACATTGTAAATTAAACCTTTTTTTTCTTTTTGAAAATGACACGCCTTTGTGATAGAATTTTTTAGCATTTGAAAACGTGCTGACGCCATGCTTTTTTCTGAGGGCAGGGGGCATATAAAAATGAGCAAAAAATACTAATCACTCATAGATTTTAAAATTTTTTATCTCAATGGAAAATTTTTCTTGATGGAGAATAGTTCTTTTTTGTACAAAATTTTAAAATTATAAGCCAAATTGGCCATTTTCTTTAAACAGTCGTCATATTTATTCTTTTACTACGCCAAATCATTTTTCAAATTTCACCTTTTTTTTTAAATAATAATAGTTTTTTATAATTAAAATAATTATCCGTTTTAAAATACATTCAAATATTTTTAGCAAAATAGTTTAAAATTAAAATTTTTTGTCAAGTTTAAGGACATCAGACTTTTTTTTCACCTTGGCGAAAGAGCTTTGAAAATAACCAATAAGATAAAAAAAAAAAAAAAAAAACTTAAATCTTCGGCTTAATTTAGCTCAAAGAATATTTTATTTTTTAAATTAAAAATTAGTAATAAAAAATTCAAAATAAAATTCAAAATTTAAAATTTCTTTTCATAATTTTGAAATTTTTGAAAATTTCATTTTATTTGAGTTTTTTTTTATACCAAAAAATGCTTTTTTTAAAATCATTTTTGTTTTATGGTTTATTTACGTGATATAAATCGATACTCGAAAGTAAATCTTATGTGACCTTTAAAAATATTTTTTTAAAAACAACACGCTATGTTTAAACCATTTGTCTAAGCGATTAAACTGTGCCAGTATTTCATTGTACTTTTGTCGTTTCACCAAATTTAATTTGTTTGATGTGATGTAGTCAAGAAAAAGTAATGGAAACAATAAATAAACATGCTAGAGAAAAATCAACATGGCATGAAGTCTGGACGTTAAATTTTTCAATCAAAAAATTTTTTTTAAAAAAAGGATTACTGTAATTATTTATTCGGATTTTATTGGAAATTCCAAACATACGAAAATGGAGCTTGGATTCGTGTACGTATATTTAAACTTAAAAATGTACACTAGGAGAAATACGTTAAAAAATGGGTCAACAATACTTTTATTTAATTCTTGTTTGATATTTAGTTGCATCAATGATTTATATATATTTTTAGTTTACGCTTTTTTTTAGAATGATTATATTGGAATCAAGTAAGCATATTTGTCATAAATTAGACTAAAAAAATTGTTCTGAAGTTAAAATAAGATATTGACATTATGAATGGAAAAATCAATTATTTATAGCAAAATTGCTTTATATTTACATGCAATCGTGAATATTGTATCAAGATCTTTGGAGAGTAAATTGTACGAAGGAAGATATTTTTAGTGTTAAGACAATTTTATTAATAAATGGTAAAGTTTTTTCTTTCAAGTTTAATTTTGCATGATTACTTGCACTTACATTGAGTTTTGTGATTTCTGGATATTATAATTCTTAGTCATCAAATAATTTTATTAAATTAAATAGTAATTCATGCATTTGTAATTTAGTTAAGTGCAAAACGCGATGCTGAAATTAGATTGTCAGGTATTAATTGAACTTTTATCAGAATAAACAAATAATGTTGTTTATTATAATCTTTATGGATCTTACGCAGAATAATGATATAAATAATTAACACATCAATGACTTTTGATCTAATAATTAGATTTTTAATCTTAGTATTCAAGGGATCTCAAGTCGACCGGCCTGTGTAGGGGGCAGGGAACTGTCCCTGCATCAGAAAGGTCCTGGGTTCGAATCCCGGGCAAGGCATGGATGTTTCTTTCTCTCTGTGTGTTCTATGTCCTTTCTCCTTTGTGTGAGAATGCGTGTGAATGAGGCCCACCCTATGAACGGGTTAGTGGCAGTGACTGGAGCAGAAGTGGAATTCTTGCCCATAGATGGCGTCACTGAATAACAAGAACTATATATATATATATATATATTTCATTAAAAAATTCTTCTTTTTTACCGACTTCTACTGTGTCGTGTTCTCCTTTAACATATTTGAAATCAATCTTTTTGAATCATTAAAATTGGTTTTTAGTGAGTGAAAATCCAATCCTTAGTACAAAATCATTAAGGTGATCTCTTTTTTTTTTGTTTTGGACCCTGAAATTGTTGATCTCCAATTAACATTTAATTTCTTGTTATAGTGCTGAAATAAATTAAATTTACGACTTAAATTAAAATTTCTCTCTAATTCAGATGTTTCAGGTTCCTTCTCTTGTGTCAACGCATCGTTTACATTGAAACGCAACAATGGATATCACATAGGATATTCATACTCCATAACAGGCTTCATCGTCATTGTCTCATGGCTTGCTTTCTGGTTACCAGTTAACGCAATTCCGGCTCGTGTGACCCTTGGGGTGACCACCCTTCTTACGTTGCTGACTACAGCGAATTTCGTTCGAACTTCTCTGCCACCCATCCCTTATGTGACTGCCATTGATGTCTGGGTAGGGGTGTGTACCCTGTTTGTTCTTCTGGCTCTCTTACTTTTCCCCATAGCGTATCATTTCTCAACAAAGAATATAGAGAAGACAGAACAGAAAGGAACCAAGATAATGGTGGTAAGTAACTTATGATTGTCTTGTATGGATGGTGTTTTCAATACAAATGTAAACAAAAACAAGCTGCTTGTCTTCACAACTTCCGGCTAGACAGTTTACAGCTGCTTACTACGGCTCACTGAGCACGGTTATATTTTCGAACAGATAATATTGTTTCAATTAAAATAAATAAATAATATAATTTATAAGCTCAAATCTGCTCCATTTCATGGAATTTTAATGATATTAGGTGGCTCAGGGGTTAGAGCACTCGCCTCCCAATCAGGTGACCGGGGTTGGAATCCCAGCTATGACTAATTGATACGAATTTTGTACTCGGCTCTCACCGACCACAGTGCTGATGTAAAATATCTTCAATGGTAGACGGATCATGGGTTAGAGTCAGGTTAACGGTGGGAGGATTTCACGATTTTCCTCTTTATATAAAAGCAAATGTGGGTTAGTTCTATCAAAAAGTCCTCCATGAAGGCTAATTTCTCCCAAAACTTGATCTAGGAGTTTTCTTGTCTTCTGGATTTAATTCTTAGTTACAAGGCTACGGAGTTGAACGATGATAACCATAAACTCGTCGGCTGTTCACCGACGATTATAAAATAAATAATGCTAAGTAATTTTGGTTGGTTTGAAGGGAATGTATTTTAGTTATATAAAGATATATTGTTAAAAAAGGAAACATGATTGATATATTCAGAAAGAACTCACTTTTTTGCAGTCCTGATATAGCGTCTTTTGACTTGTTTATTACTATTTATTCTTGTTTCTAGCAGTGAACAGTTATTACGTTAATAATAGTATTTATATAGATTCGCGAGACAAAACATATTTTGCAAATTATCATTTAGATTTAAATTTTGAAGTAAATTTAGGTTGAGAAGGTAATAAGTTGTTTTATTGCATTTTTTACTTTAATTCTAATTTTAAGTTTTCATTACCTCTTGAACCACATGTTTACAATACAGCATTTATGTTTAATTATGTAAGAACATGTACTGTCTTTTAATTATCTATTGTGTTCACTCTTAACGTATTGTACCCAATAGCTTTAAAATATACCGGATACAGTAATCCGGAAATATGGGTGGTAAAGAGCTTGCAGCGCTCCCTAGTGTAGAATGCGCCATCTATAGGGTATTCTGGAATTAAAGGAACACTGCCCGAAATAAAATACGAAACACTTTCTAACTTTTGATCTAATGATTTGGGTCGAATAATTCTCAAAAATAAAAATTTAACTGTAAAACATATTGAATTTTTGTTTGTTCAGATGGACAGGTAATAGTGTCATTGTGTTTCACTAGCAATAATTTTTAATAACCTCCTCGATTGTATATAAAATTTGGCTACACCCCATAAAATTGCTATTAATGTTCTGGGATGACATGCTGGTTTGATTCTAGTATTACCAAGAAAAAAGGTTTATATATATCCTTAGTATATATACTCTTAGGAAAATCGTTGAATAAATATTTAAGGTTGAATATGAAATGCGTTACAAATTTTCAACAACCTTTATTAAGTGTTAAATTGAAACAGGGTTACGTTCACGTTAAACTACAGTATCGTATTGTAGTTGAGTTGAACTGTATTGAATATTATTGTTCAAATTATCCCCGTTTTAAGGTTTAACAAATTAGAACAATGTTATGCTTCGATACAAAACTTTTTAGACTCGCTATGGCAACAGTTATTATGAGTGATCCATTAAATAAGTAAATAAAAGGAGACGACAACAAGAGAAAATTGAAAGCGAATTAGTGAATCGGCTTTTTCTTGAAGGTGAATAAGTGAATGTTCATATTAGTGAATCCTTGAAATGCCGAATAAGTAAATGTTCGTATTAGTGCATCCATGAATGATTAATAAGAAACGTTTCGTCTTAGTGAATCCTTGAATGAGCGAATGATAGAATTTTTGTGCTATCAGCGAATCCTTAAATGGCCGAAAAATTAAATCTTCGTATTAGTAAATCCTTGAATGGCCGAATAAGTGAATGTTCATATTAGTGAATCTTCGAATGGCCGAATAAGTGAATGTTCGTATTAGTGATTCCTAGAATGACCAATAAGAAACGTTTCGTCTTAGTGAACCTTGAATGAACGGTTGATATAATTTTTGTGCTATTAGTGAATCCTTGAATGGCCGAAGAATTAAATCTTCGTATTAGTGAATCCTTGAATGGTCAATAAGAAACTCTCCATCTTAGTGATTCCTTGAATGAACGAATGATAGAATTTTTGTGCTATTAGTGAATCCTGAAATGGCCGAAAAATTAAATCTTCGTATTAGTAAATGCTTGAATGGCCGAATAAGTGAATGTTCGTATTAGTGAATCCTTGAATGGCCGAATTAGCAAATCTACTCATTAATAAATCCTTGAAAGAGCGAATAATTAAATCTTTGTAGTGTATAGAATAACCGAATCAGTGAATCTGCGTAATAGTGAATCCTTCAACGACTGAATTAGAGATTATACGTATTAGTATATCCTTGAATGAGCGAAGCTTAAAATATTTGTGCTATTAGTGAATCCTGAAATAGTCGAATCAGTATATCTACGTATTAATGAATCTTTGTATACTGAATTTTTGAATGAATGAATAAGTTCGTAAATAAATTTAAAACCTATAACTTATTGTTACGGCAGTTGATTACCACAATTTTCTGTTATTTATTTTATTTTCCTTTTCAGCATAGCCGAGTTGATCCCTTAAATCTCAAGTGTATCAAATGCGGAGGAAATAAAAGTACTTCTAATACTCAAAGTTCCAAAGAAAGTTTAAATGTGGACAAATTGTGTAAACAATTGTTTCCAATTTTATTTTTCGTGTTCAACACAATATACTGGTGGTATTATTTAACACAAAGCTAGATATTTGCTTGGAACCGCTAACCATGCAGTTTTAAAAAAATAGGATCCTTATTAAATTCTATTCTTGGTATAAGAGTTGTTTTAGCTGGCTTTTGTACTTTTAAAGTAAATTGAATTAATGTTATGTAAATAAATAAAAAAGTTTTTTATTTACGTATTCTTTGTCTTATAAATTTTTTAATTACTTCTGTGTGCTAATTGATTTATTTTTCAAATTTTTTTTCTCTACTTGAATAAGTCTGAATTGTTCTGATTGAGACAGAGAAGATAACAAGGTTTGTACCTTAAACACACGTTTTCTTCCTTTTGACTTTTACAATCTCGCTATTTTTTTTCCAAGTAGCAACAACTTTTCAATGACTAAGCGAGTTAAAAGCTAACGCTATCGCTTGAATAATTTCCTAATGACAACTTGTTTAATAAGAATGATTTCGAACTCTCCCTGGCTAAACGATCAATAGTGTAGAGATCCTTCTATAACTATAGTTGTTTTTCAATTTGAAAAGGGTTTTTGAGTCTTGTTTATAATGAAATCCTGTATATTTATTTATTGATTACATTTAAATAAGCCAGCTTGTGTTCTCTATTACGAAAAGGCTTATAGGCCCTTGAGAAGTTGAAAAACAGAGAGTACAAGTTAGAAAGGACAACATAAAATACATCCAAGGTTACTTTAGGATTCGAACCCATCACCTTATGGCATGGAGAAGTTCCCAACAATCTAAACCTTTTGAGTTTATTTGGTTGCTATTAGTTTGCGAACGCGCAGTCGAAGAACGAAGCTTAATTACTCCAATACAAAGAGACACAAGAATTATGCTACTTTAAATGAACAAAAATCACAGTTTCCGTCTGTTTGCGAAAGGGTATTGAAATTTCAGTAAAGATTACATTTAAGTAATGCTTTTGAAATTGGTTCCAATTTAGGACATTTTTGATGGAAAATATTTTAAATTAATAGTGACTATGTGCTTTTAGTGTTAATCTGGTTTTAGTTCAAGTCACGATTTCTCAATGTGAACTTATAATTATGATAAGATAATATGTTGACGCATAAAAGAGTTTAATATGTGTGTATTGAAAAACTATTTTATTTAAGATGCGTTTAACCCATATCTATGCATACGAATTAGTTACGAACTTTTGGTCTGCGGTACAACAAACTAAAGTTTACTGGATAATTATTCAAACTGAAACTTCTGTTGTCACACAGGTAAGGTAATTCTTTAATTTTTGCGTTTTTTTATTCTTTTATTTTCTTTAATTTTTCAATTTAAATTAATACTATATTATTGAACAAAAGAAACGGTTTTAAACACTTAATATAAACTACCTTTTCCGACAATACAACTTTGTAGAGACTCTTACAGATTTTTTTTTGCAGGTATTTTTGAGGTTTATTTGAGGTTGTTTTGAGGTGTCAAAGTATATCTGAGGTTTATTCGAAGTTGATTTTAAAAACTACCTTAAAAGATCAACCTCCCAAGATGTATAATGACGGTGAATGAAGTTGTTTTATTCACACTTGAGGTTGTTTTGAGATTGATGGAAATCTATTTTAGAGCAACCAGCTTAGGGAGGTTGCTTTTGAGGTGTACGGATTATTTTTTTTACACTTCAAAGCAAATACGTATTTGAGGTGTGAATAATTTCACCTGATCAGTACTAAAATTATTTCTGAGTTATAAATGAGGTTGATTTTGTGAGGTGTAAATGAGGTTGAAATTGAAGTTTATTAATGAGGTAATTTTTGGTGCAAAACATAACCTCATTTTCTACCTCAGGTGAATTTTTTTTACATCTGTCAACCTCAAAACAACCTCAAAAACACCTTTTTTCTTTGTAAGGATAGAACGTTGAGTTGGAGATAGGAAAAATGCGTGACATGACCAAATGAATTGAATGGAATATATAGTTTGTCTACGGTAATAACTCCCCTCGCCACAAAATCTGAGGCTGTCTGTTGTTATGGAAACAAAAATGGCGCATTTTAAGAAGGGTAGCTTCTCCTCATTCTAGGGTTAACACAATAGACCGGAGTAAAAGATTACATCTTTCTTGCCGACCCGAACCAAAACTTGTCCTAAACAGTGACCCCACATCCCTATTTGAAATAGTTATACCTTGTTGCCGTAGTCACCGCCATTGGTCCAGACGAATGGCTAGGAGAGTTCTTACTTTAGACAAACTATATGTAGCTTACAAGGAAACTTCCATTACAAAAAGTTACAAACGGAATTTGCATTATGTAATCTATAAAAGTGAGGTACCCGAATTGTCACTGGCAAATCAAGCTGAATTTTCTTTCATACAATTAGATATCTTGCTTATGAAATAATATGTATTTTATTGTTAAAGCTCGAAAACCATTAATTTGCACATTAATAAGTTAATGTGATGATTAACTGATTAGACTAAATTAAAGTGCAAAATCAAGTGTTGTCAGCACTTTACTTCGGTATTGTGCACGTTTACGACTTTCGTATCAAAGTTCAAAAGTTTATTTCTTACATATTATCAACAAGTTTGTTGATTGTATTGACTTGATTCCTTAGATATCTAAAAATTGATAAATAAATGACATTATGTTGATTTCCTTAATTGTAATAGTATTTTAGAATATTTTATTTTTGGTGTTATAGTGGATAATGTCAGTGACAATTGATTTTATGACCTAATGTGCTGATTGGTTGATTGTAGTTACTTTACTTTTTAGACTGCGAAAAGCTAATAAATAATAGTATGTTAATTTAAACGTACAGTAATGTTGCTGTTTGTTTCAGCAAAGATCTTAGTTTTACTTTAACGAGTGCTTAGTAAGTAATGTGCCAATTGTCTAGGTAGTTTACGGATTATCTAGGTAGTTTTAGAAATTAAAATATTTTTGGCCTTTTAACGGATCACCTTAGTTATTCTACACATTAGATAATCTCTAGAATTTATGATTTCAACACATTGGTAGTAACATATTTTATATGAAATGTTTGTCTTTTTAAAAGATACGAATCAGTATCACAATGATTTATTTAATTTTCATAATGTATTATCAGCGAAATTTATTGAATTAACTTATTCATATCCATTTAAATCGACGGCAAAATAAAAAAACATATTTTTTTTTATATCTCTTCCTAATAATCAATTTATAAAAGTCAGTATAATGTCATCAATGATTCGAAATGGTGCTAAATTGGATCAAAGAAATTTATAAACACAAATGTATATATCCCTTCGATTAATATAACGGATTAATTAACGTATTTTAATCACAAATTTAAATTAATGATAAAACATATCTATCGTTTTTTTTCGAATTATCTGACTATAAATTGATTTCTGATTCAAACAAACTGATTAGAATCAGGGTAAAAATGAATTAATACATTTTATTTCAGCTAACAGATTAATAAGTGCACTCATTGCTATAAAAATTAGCACACCTAGAAAGATTGAGACGTTGAGGCGAAAGATTAAAGCTTTCCTATTCGATGAAAGAAAAGAATTAAAGATTAAAGGAACGAGACTGGGACTTTTTTTTTAACTAGCGCATGCTGAATTGAAGAAGGAAATTAATAATTTTTATCTAAAAATCTCACTAAATCTGTGAATATTTTTTTTTTTTTTTTTGATTAAAAAAAAAAAAAAAACAACAAATTATGTTTTAATTAATTAGGTTTTACTTACATATTTATGAATTCTGACTAAAATAAGATCTTCAGATGATTTGTTACGAAAAGATGGTATCCGTGGTTTGAAATTATAGCTTTGCCCAGAGATTTATTTAAACTACGGAGTTTTTATTTGTATTTTTTTAAATTAACGAAAAAGCTTTGAAAAACACCTTCATGTGTTAGCTTGGAACCCTAACGTGTAAACGTTTTGGAGATTTTTTCTTAAAGGATTCTAAACATATATACAGGGTGTCTCGAAACAACCGCATAAACTCTGCACAGCTGGATTCCTCGTTGGAAGTACATAAAAACTGCCCAATGAAGCGTTCCTGTGCGATCCATAGTTTACGAGAAAAATACGAAAAGTATGACGTCACTGCCGGTGCAACAGAAAACACTTTATTGAACATATCAACAGCAGTATACTATGCGCAATTTAAAGCAGAATATGCGCGGCGAACGTTTTAAACATTATCGTCTTGAAAACTATGCAAATACTGTTGTTGATATGTCCAATAAAGTGTTTTTTTTCCCCCTTGCACCGGCAGTGACGTCATACTTTGTTTTTCGTATTTTTCTCGTAAAGTATGGATCGTACAGGAACGCTCCTTTAGGCAGTTTTTATGTACTCCCAACGAGAAATCTAGCTGTGCAGAGTTTATGCGGTCGTTTTGTATTTAGAGAAATCATTACATAACACCTTGTATGTAGTATGTATCTCAATCTTTGCTATGTATCTTATCTAATTAATTTAAATCTTGCTTAAATTCTTCGCCATCTTTTATTTGCTATTTTGAAACCTCGATAATTTCTTCCAGCAAGATGCGGTGTACATGTTTTCTAAATTATAGTTTTACTTCAAATGTAAGGCACTTAAACCCTGACTTCTTAACTATCCTTCGAGAAACAGCTTTACGAACAATACATTTAAAAAAAAAGTACTATTTCGTATCAAATCAAATTTATTTACATTATATGTTACATACATATCTAAACTTAAACTCCAGCGCATTTCAAGCACGGTGGTAGTCCATTCATTTTAATAAACACACCAGATGCACCAATGGTGATTCCAACTAAAACCATTGCAATCGAAACACCGGCCACTGCCCCTGGCTTGTGCAGATTTTTGTTGGGCTCCTTGAGATTCTCTTTTGTTGGTGTAGGTGTAGATCTCCTCTGTTCAGGGGTTGTGGAAGTACTACGGTCAGTGTCTGTAACAGAATCTGTGCTTTGCGTTGGAGGACTCTCGGTGTTGTCATCAGGTTCGGTTATTAAAGAGAAAGGAAATCTCCTTGTGGTACTGCCCATCGTGACTGTTGTAGTGGTCGGTAGCTCATGGGGTACGAAAGAATCGTTTAGTTGAAAATTCACGGTACCTTGTACTGCTCCCAGATTCATTACCTGCAAATTTAATGAAGGAAAGATTAAGGAATCGTATAAATATTACGTAATCATGTATTTTGTCTCTTCCTCTTTCATCATAAACCTCTCTCATATATACGAAATGTTTCATATACAATTCCCGGTCTTATTATTAGACGCGCTATAATATTCTATGTGAAATCTTAGCTATCAGGTGATACTATACAACATTATTGTTTTGACGCAGCTGAAACTGGTTTACACTTGTTTATGTTCGTGTATCAATTAGTTAACATTGTAATGCAATACGTTAAAAATAAATAAAAATAGGAAGTATATAAAAAATCTCCTGAATAAAAACCCATTACATGTAGCTTTAAATATAATAGTATTTGCATATTAGCTCGTGCAAAACATGCTATTAATAAAACACTACAGTGCGTCTAATAATTTGGTCTAATTATTATTATATACTAATATAATACCTGATATAGTCAATATTCTATATTTATATAACATATATAGTCTAATTTATCCAATCGTCGAATTTACATTATATATCGTCTAATTTAAACCATTTGATACACGAACGTAAGCAAGTGCAAACCGGTTTCAGTCGCGTAAAAACAATAATGCTGTATAGTTTCACCGGATAATTAAGATTTTATCTAGAATTTTATAGTGCGTCTAATAATTTGGCCAGGGATTGTATATCTCTACATACAAAAGTCACAGATCCTTTGTTTTTTTGTTGTGACTTTGACTTTTTTATGTTGCAATCGAATTTTTTAAAATTATAGTATTAAATTTAAAAAAGAGAATGTATTTGTTGAATAAAATAAAAGTTTCAATTCATTTTATGAAATTTGGATTTTTCGGAGGAATTTTTTTTCAAACTTCTATTTTCTCTCAAATTTGAAAATTTTTAGAAAGTAATTTTTAAATTTTTTTTTTTTTGCATTAAAAACTGTTAAAAAAATTATTGGGTTTTATGTAGGAATTGTTTCAACCCGTGTCAGCAAAAATAGGCTAACCGCCAACTTAAGCTTGCTTTTTGTGTGAATGACCCTTTATTAGTTAAAAACAACAAAATGATATTTTATATTTTGATTTATAACTGGCGATTCTGATTTTACAACTATCAATGTTCAACTCCATAGCCTTGAAATTTTGAACCCAATCCAAAAGACAAGGTTACTCCTGGATCAAGTATTGGGAGAAATTTGCCTTCGTGTAGGACTTTTTTCAAAGAACTAACCCACACTTGTGTTACATGGAGAGGAAAACTACGAAAACCTTCCACGGTTAAGCCTAACGGCAAGGGGACTCCCATTATCCGCCTCCCTCTGAGGATGTTTTGCGTCAGCACTGTGATTGGTGCAAGCCGAATGCAGAATTCGTATCGACTAGCTCTTGCCTTGAATTCTCTTTTTGTAGCTACCTCATCCGCTAGCGGCAAATGCAATAGCTCATTTCGCGCAAAACTGTCAGGGGCTCATAATAATTTGGCTATTCAGTATATATCCTAGTATACACATTTTATATCACAAATTAACTTTTAAGCAATGAAGAAAAAAAATAATACAGAAGTTTATCGAATCACTAGGGAGGAGGGCGTGAGGAAAACATCAAAACCAGTTTGAATCCCCGATAAAACTTGGAGGCGTTTCCGTCAACCTTTTCCCAACTATTTTTAATTCCTATGCAATCAAATAGTTCTTGATGTTTTTAGTTCTGATTTCTCGTTAGATGGAAGTAATTAGATTTCGATCTTATTTCTTTTTTTTTTTTTTTTCCAGTTTAAACATTAATTTTTGACCCACCGCTAATGTATATATATTTTTTTTAGGTTTCATGCGTGACAAGGATATATGTTTAGAAAATTTACTGTCAACTTTGATAGATTAAAAATTGCTAGCTAGACTAGTGAGGTATTGTTTCCGATGTATTTTTCTACGAAGATTAAAAATAAAACAAAATCCAAATAGTTGGAACTAAAAATTAAAAACTTTTTTAAGTTTGACATTACAACCACAATTGAAATCGGAAACATTCATTAGAGAAAACCATCAAGAAATCATATGAAAAATTTCCGAGATTTTGAAAGAACAAACTGAATGTCTTCTGTTAAAACGGGTAGTTTGTAGTTTGAACTGGGTTACTTCAGAATCAAGAAGTATTGATATAAATTTTACTCTAATTTTAATTTAAGCCAAGCATATTTTATTTAATTTTCAAACATCTTTTTTTTTTTTCTTAGTTAGTGTAACATGTTATTAAATATATTACACAGCGCAGAGGATCATTTTTTTTTTTTGAAAACGAGATGGCGCTTTGATAGCAGAACAGCTAGGTTAAGAAGCATTTTATTTTATTTTATAACCGTCGTTGAACAGCCGACCCAATTTCATGGGTTTACAACTACTAATGTTCAACTCCGTAGCCTTGTAATTTTGAACCAATCCAGAAGACAAGGAAACTCCTGGATCAGTACCCCCAGAGGTATTGATTTTTTATGGGAACATGGAGGACTTTGAGACTCGACAGATTTAACGTGTATCAGTCACCATTTACTACACGGGGAGTCTTCGGCCGGCGAGGATCGAACCCACGACCTCTTGGATATGGGCCCAGCGCCCTACCGACCAGGCTATCCCGGCCTTGGTTAAGAAGCATTGTTCTTAAAAATAGTACTATTTTTTAAATAAAATATTTACAATAAAATGCTTAACACTATATTGCGTCAAGCATTTTATTGTACGCCTTCTCCGTATACTGTGTCAAGCCCCTCTTTAAACAAGCATTGCATAGACAATTTCTCTAAACACATGTATAGCGTTAAGCTCTTCATACACACGTTAAAACGTGTGGCTTATCATTATACAACCTCAAGCTTTTTATATATCGAAAAAATACATAAAAAAGTGAATACGTTATTACCTTCGCTAATTTGGATGGTTTGTAATTCATATATATAGCTTTATTTTTGACATTTTCTCTGAGCTTCTTTTCAGCGTTGAATGCTGTGATTTGTTTATCTTTGATTTCTTGTGGAAGTTTTGGATGTCTGTCTAGAAACGTGAATTTCAAAACAAGTTCTTTTTCTTCTATGACCTGCAATAAATTATTTCATAATTTTAGTAACAAGCAATATTAAACAATTTATATTTGACTGACAGAAAAAATGAATCATAACTTGCTTGTTATACACTTTTTTTTGCAGAGGTTTAAGGGGATTCGAAACCCCCCAGAATTTAGTAAGTTATTATAAAACTTATATATATATATATATATGGGTGATTCTCACGAAATATGACAATTCACGGTCCCTTGCTCCAAGATCTAATACTATAATACTAAAAGAACTTTTTTTTAAAAAAAATTAATAAATAGCATAGCTGTTAGCATTTTAAAATAACTTTGCACTAGCATTGACTGTTTTGTATAGTTAAAAAATTTAATTGAACTGCAAAGTGTCATTTTTCTGGCATGTCCCAAACAATGTTTCCAATAATAACTAGCTTCAAAACTCCTATAAATTTTCAATATCTAATTTTTTTTATCTCAACCGGTGTAAGCATTTCTAGAATATACGCAGAGGGTATTATTTACAAAAACTTCGTTTAAAATAATTTTTGCTGGCAATAATTTGTTTGTCCCAAGAAAATCTGTCATTTTCCTGGCTACTTTTATTTAGTGGTTTATAACCAAAATAGATAGAGCCAGCAATCAATATCTTATGTTAATAGATTGATTAGATACCCTCCTATATAAACATGTCTTGTTGCATGAATAAAGAACCAATTTTCTGATTCAAAATTTATTTCAACAAATTTTTCAAGGTGAGTAGGTTTTTGTGTTGTCATTTTTCTGGCTTCTTGAAATCATTAATAACAAAAACTACATAGATTTATCTGAGTTATTTTAAGAAATCCTGTTGTTTTCTGCAGAATATAAGGCCAAAATATCTTATCGTCTTAGGCCAAAATATAAAATTAAACTAAAGCTTTGAAAAGGCGAATTTGTCATTATTCTGGCTGTCATTTTCCTGGCTTATGAATGCCAGGACATTGAAATGTTACCAGAAATTTTTTTTAACTGCTAATACTGTAAGGAGGAAAAGCAAATATTAACCCAATACCAAGTTTAGGTATGATTGTAATATGCTTGGATCTAATCAAAGTTATTTATTTATTTAATGATTGATTATTATCCACAATTTTATTCTGTACATATCAGCAACAAAATTTTTTTATTCTTTCTACAGTGGATAAAAATAATTAATTTAAGCAATTTATGGTCCATCTAACATAAAGGCTTAAGTTGTGTTAGTTACTATTAACTTAAAATGACTGTTTTTTAAACTTCTAAGCTAATATGTCATTTTCCTGGCATTCAAGATTTGGTGAATTTCTATTTTATTTTTTTTCCCGGGCAAATGTCAGTTAACTACACTGCTGTCTGTAAGATATTAATAAGTGTAACTAAAGAAGTAACTATATATATATATATATATATATATATATATATATATATATATATATACTGTATTATTCAAAATAAAACACGTTCTCACATTTATTATTCAATTATGGTATTTTAATATTTAATTTAAATTAAAGTATGTAACAATTAACATTTTAATGTTTTCCCGTAACCAAGCGGGAGAACCAGACTAATTCCTCGACCTGTTTCATGGACCTATTGTGATTATTAATGTTTCCTTTTTTCTATGAGACGTAATATATGAGCGTGTTACTTTCCCTATGATAAAACTCTAACACCCCGATTTTAGAGTGATGTTTGAATCTCTCCCTCTAAAATGTGAAACAAAGTGCGTTTTCTAACCACCTTGCCGGATTCCTGCGGGTTAGAATAGTCATCCATGACTGTTACAATATACATATAGTCAGAAATTTTATAAAAGCAACTATTTGGAGAATATCAGAAATATTATCACACAGGTACGTGCTTGCCATTTTGTATCCTTATAACATTATTATCCAACTCGTGGCTCGCTAATCTCAAAGGGTTAATGAACTATTCGCGAAAATAGCATCGTATTGATCACAATTTATGCTTGAGAAGGTTTTATTATTGCGCATGTTCTTTGGCTTTGGGAAATCGCCTAAGTGCATATTTAACTTTTTACTTTATTTTATAGGGTCCTAGTCATAATATAATGTTTGTAAAGATTTTGGCACTGCTCATGTTCATTGCCTAAGTGCATATTCAACTTCCTGCTTTTTACTTATAGGGCCCTAGTCATATTATAATGTTTGCGAAGATTTTGTCACTGCTCATCTTCTTTGGCATTGCCTAAGTGCATGTTCAAATGACTGCTTCTACTTATAGGGTCCTTATCGTAACATAATGTTTGGGAAGATTTTGTCACTGCTCATCTTCTTTGGCATTGCCTAAGTGCATGTTCAAATGACTGCTTCTACTTATAGGATCCTAATCGTAACATAATGTTTGGGAAGATTTTGTCACTGCTCATCTTCTTTGGCATTGCCTAAGTGCATGTTCAAATGACTGCTTCTACTTATAGGGTCCTAATCGTAACATAATGTTTGGGAAGATTTCGTCACTGCTCATCTTCTTTGTCATTGCCTAAGTGCATGTTCAAATGACTGCTTCTACTTATAGGGTCCTAATCGTAACATAATGTTTGGGAAGATTTTGTCACTGCTCATCTTCTTTGTCATTGCCTAAGTGCATGTTCAAATGACTGCTTCTACTTATAGGGTCCTAATCGTAAAATAATGTTTGGGAAGATTTTGTCACTGCTCATCTTCTTTGTCATTGCCTAAGTGCATGTTCAAATGACTGCTTCTACTTATAGGGTCCTAATCGTAACATAATGTTTGGGAAGATTTCGTCACTGCTCATCTTCTTTGTCATTGCCTAAGTGCATGTTCAAATGACTGCTTCTACTTATAGGGTCCTAATCGTAACATAATGTTTGGGAAGATTTTGTCACTGCTCATCTTCTTTGTCATTGCCTAAGTGCATGTTCAAATGACTGCTTCTACTTATAGGGTCCTAATCGTAACATAATGTTTGGGAAGATTTTGTCACTGCTCATCTTCTTTGGCATTGCCTAAGTGCATGTTCAAATGACTGCTTCTACTTATAGGGTCCTTATCGTAACATAATGTTTGGGAAGATTTTGTCACTGCTCATCTTCTTTGGCATTGCATAAGTGCATGTTCAAATGACTGCTTCTACTTATAGGGTCCTAATCGTAACATAATGTTTGGGAAGATTTTGTCACTGCTCATCTTCTTTGGCATTGCCTAAGTGCATGTTCAAATGACTGCTTCTACTTATAGGGTCCTAATCGTAACATAATGTTTGGGAAGATTTCGTCACTGCTCATCTTCTTTGTCATTGCCTAAGTGCATGTTCAAATGACTGCTTCTACTTATAGGGTCCTAATCGTAACATAATGTTTGGGAAGATTTTGTCACTGCTCATCTTCTTTGTCATTGCCTAAGTGCATGTTCAAATGACTGCTTCTACTTATAGGGTCCTAATCGTAACATAATGTTTGGGAAGATTTTGTCACTGCTCATCTTCTTTGGCATTGCCTAAGTGCATGTTCAAATGACTGCTTCTACTTATAGGGTCCTTATCGTAACATAATGTTTGGGAAGATTTTGTCACTGCTCATCTTCTTTGGCATTGCCTAAGTGCATGTTCAAATGACTGCTTCTACTTATAGGGTCCTAATCGTAACATAATGTTTGGGAAGATTTTGTCACTGCTCATCTTCTTTGGCATTGCCTAAGTGCATGTTCAAATGACTGCTTCTACTTATAGGGTCCTAATCGTAACATAATGTTTGGGAAGATTTCGTCACTGCTCATCTTCTTTGTCATTGCCTAAGTGCATGTTCAAATGACTGCTTCTACTTATAGGGTCCTAATCGTAACATAATGTTTGGGAAGATTTCGTCACTGCTCATCTTCTTTGTCATTGCCTAAGTGCATGTTCAAATGACTGCTTCTACTTATAGGGTCCTAATCGTAACATAATGTTTGGGAAGATTTCGTCACTGCTCATCTTCTTTGTCATTGCCTAAGTGCATGTTCAAATGACTGCTTCTACTTATAGGGTCCTAATCGTAACATAATGTTTGGGAAGATTTTGTCACTGCTCATCTTCTTTGTCATTGCCTAAGTGCATGTTCAAATGACTGCTTCTACTTATAGGGTCCTAATCGTAACATAATGTTCGGGAAGATTTCGTCACTGCTCATCTTTTTTGTCATTGCCTAAGTGCATGTTCAAATGACTGCTTCTACTTATAGGGTCCTAATCGTAACATAATGTTTGGGAAGATTTTGTCACTGCTCATCTTCTTTGTCATTGCCTAAGTGCATATTTAACTTATTACTTTAACTTATAGGGTCCTAGTCGTAACAATATGTTTGTAAAGGTTTTGTTACTGCGCACGCTATTTGACTTAATGTAAATTCTCTAAGTGCATATTCAACTTACTGCTTTAACTTTTGTTACTCTCAAGCTGTTGGGGTCAATGCCTGAATATTTATATAGTGCTGCTTTCCAGTTTTTCAAGAAGTTTACGTCTGATGTAGCATTTTCAATAACGTAGATACTGTCGTCATTAACTGCCCCTGTAAAATAGGAAATAAAAGTTGGAAATATTAACGATGCATATTATACTGGTTTGTTTACTGGTATGTTTATTATACTGGTAGTAATAAAAAGAGAATTATAAGAAGGGTTATGAAAGAAATTAAATAAGCAAGAGTTAAGTTTGTTATAACTTGATCAATAAATGTGTTTTGTCAATTAAATTTTACTGCCACTTTTGCATTTGTAAGTTTGGTGGTTTTTGTGTTGCTCTAACCAAATATTAAGTTTTTTTTTCGATATAAAATGGAATTGAATCTACATTTTTATATAAAACACTAATGTGCTTATTTTATTTGGGTCACTAATATATTAATTAGTGAAGCACGCCGAAAACATGGATCTGCTGCTTTGGCAATTGATATATTGGTATTTCAGTGTTGTTGTTCTTGTCGTCAGCCATTGCGGCAGAGGGTGTGTGATTATTTTAGTGTTGTTGTTGTTGTTGTCTTGTTAAGAAGTGCAAGAAAAATTAAATTTGTCCAAAAGTATCTAAAACAGTTTTGGCCACATCAATAATCTATGGAATAGAGGAGTTGCGGCGGGGGATCCAGATGGATCCAGAAGAGCTTCGCCAATATGGCAGGGCAATCAAAGATATGGCCTGGAGAGAGTTCTGTAGCTTCGATGGCCATCGGGAGATATTTTCATTCCCTTGAAGTGTTTAGTCCTCAATCTAGCTATGGCTGTGGAAATGGCTCGATCACAGTTTAGGGCAGGGAGGGAGTGCTTCAGAGAGGTAGTAGAAAGTAGTCTGCGGCTGGCTATCGCATCAGCATCAGTTAGGGTCAGGTTGTTGGAAAGTTGGGAGTTATCTCGGGCCTCCTTGGCGAGGATATCAGCTTTCTCATTACCATCGAAATCGACGTGTGCTGGTATCCATTGAAGGATACAAGCTCTTTGGGCAGGGGTTATTTTGTTTAAGAGCAGGATGATATCCTATTTTAGTGTTGTGGCAACCAATTATTAAAGCCAGTTATTATATTTCATTTTTTTTTGATTTTTGAAAAAAGTGTTTTATTTTATTTATTCTATTGCTTTTTACATTTCAATTATTAATTTTATTTTTCTATTTTATTTTTTTAAAATTTCATTTTTCACTTTTTATTTTTTTTTATTTTTTTTTATTTCATTTTATTTATTTTTATTTTTCTTATTCTTCTGTTTGGAAAATAAGTAACAATGATATAGAGCGTCTTGTCACTGTCTTTGGTTTAAAATTCTCTGGCTTATAACAACTTCATAGTTAAGTTTTTCCCAATTTAATTTATTTTACCCTAAGTTATTTTTAAATAAAAAAATTTATACTCTTCAAAAAAAAAAAAAAAAAAAAATTTATACTTTTAAACTTACGCCATTATTTTAAAAAGAAAAGCGTAATTGAGGAATGGATTTAGGAGGATGGCATAGCTTTGCTTTTTCGTTTCAGATCTGCATGTAGCAAAATAGCAGCAGCAAGGACTCTGACTTTAAAGGAACAAGAATAGACAAATTTTACATTTTAGATTTTTTTAAAATTATGAATAAAAATCTAAAATGTCTGAAAAATTGGGACTAAATCGAAATACCAGTTACGTCATGCAGTTTCCTTACATAAACCCCACTACACTCCTGATTTTTAAGATTTTTAGGCTCCGGCTAAAAGTTTTTAATCCCGATTAATGATTCTTGAGTCGCTGAAATTATTTTCTTGGCATTTAACAATTTTATCGCTGCTTTTGGCCCACCCTCTGTGCCTAGAGTTTCCACACAGCATTAAAATTGAAATTAAACGCTAATTCATTTAAAACTCGTGTATTTTACTTTAAAATATAATAATGAATTGTAATCAATAACCATGTTCACTAATACAATAATAGAGCACAACGAGTTTTCCCTGGTTGACGAGTTATCTCGTCCGTCGCGATAAAAGAGTTGAGAGGCATTCATTTTTTTGACAACCCATTAAATGAAAATAGAAAATTGTGGAAAAAACTTACAATCTATTACGAATTGCAGTCGTCTTTTTTCGTCTTCGCCAAAACAAGCATCAATATCAAAACTAGTTGCATCCATCAAAGTTGGATCCATCAAATTGACGTCATAGATATGGTGGAATAGCCTGTATTTCTCTGGAAAATCATATTTTCGCCCACTCTACAAAGTAACGACGGAAAAAAATTAAGGATTCATGCTTAATATATGTAGATATTCTTTGCATTTTCTGAAAACAATAACAATATGAATGAATGAACATACCTTTATTATATTGACTTGCGCACTGACAAGACCATATTCACCATTTCGGAAAATTACAGCATCATCCTAAAAGAGGAAAAAAAAAAAAAAACTCTAATGAAACACGGATTTTTTGTATCAATGTACGTATACAGGGTGTTCTGTGCACAAAATAAAAAAAGAAAATCTTAATAACTTTATATTTAATGATAGGATTTTCACGTGCTAAGATGCAACTTTAGTGAAAAGGCTAACATTCTACACATTAATTGATTTGTTCAAGCAATGTTTTCAGAGACAGAATAAGACACACAGGTGCACCTTCTCTGAATAAACATCTTTTTACTACGGATCTGAATTCAACACAATCGGGAAAATATGCCTACTCTTCCAATATCTTTCTTTAAGGATATTATATATCCGATGAAATGTTCGAAAATCTGGAAAATATGGTGCAAATAGTTTAGGCAGGAATGTAGTTGAGAAAAATTAGGCGTCGCATAAATTAATATTGTAGGGTGGCCCCATTAGAAAAGGGTCAGATGGATTGAGAGCCGATTAACACGGCCATCTGGGATTATACATCCGGGGAAATGTCCTAAATCTGGAAAATATGGTGCCAATAGTTTAGGCAGGAATGTAATCGATGAAAACCAGGCGTCGCAGAAACTAATTTTGTAAGGTGGCCCCATTAGAAAAGGGTCAAGCGGATTGAGACCCGATTAACACGGCCATCAGTGATTATTAGAGCCCGGATTTTGATGACCTAAAAAATCTCAATTAATGCCCTTAAAAAGTGCAAACAATGTCCTTTAAAAGTGCAAACAATGCCCTTTAAAAGTGCAAAAAATGCCCTTAAAAATGCAAAAAATGCCCTTAAAAATGCAAAAAATGTTCTTAAAATGCAAAAATTGCGCTAAAAACGCCTGATGACATGACTTAAATAAAGTAAAAATATTGAACTAAAACAATTTTTTACTCTTTAAAATTATTATGAGTCATTTCAAAAAATATAAAGCAATGCAATACCTGTTCTACGTTCATTAAAGTTTGAAAAATATGTTTTATATCCTAAAATAACGAAAAAAAAAAGGAAAATATATTGACTCCAAAACATTTTCAGTTTGTATAGAAACTTTAATGAATATAACAACTTCCATCTCATAATATTACTAAATATCAGAATTACATTGGATTATTAATTTATTTTTAATATTTTGAAATGTAAACGAGCGTTTCTTGTCTGAAAGTTAATTTTTATACCTGAAGAAGCTTCTTTCAACGTCTACTGATGTTATTGGTGCATACTTGAAAAAGACGGTCTCACTTACTGACAATTCTTCTTCAATTTGAAAAGATGTTGCTTCACCTGTTAATATCCTAGAGATTTTCTTCATTGTTTGGAAGCCAGTGTAATAATGAAAAATGATAAAAAATAATAAAAATTGGAAAAAATTAACAAAAAATTTAAAAAATGCTTTAAAATGCAAAATATGCTCCAAAATTTAAAGAAAAATGCCTTATAAATCTAAAAAAATGCTCTAAAGGACAAAAATTGTCCAAAAATGCAAAAAATGCAAAAAAATGCAAATGTCATCAAAATTCGGGCCTTAGTGATTATACATCCGGGGAAATTCTCGAAATCTGGAAAATATTGTGCCAATAGTTTAGGTAGGAATGTAGTCGATGAAAACTAGGCGTCGCATAAACTAATATTGTAAGGTGGCCCCATTAGAAAAGGGTCAGATGGGTTGAGACCCGATTAACACGGCCATCAGTGATTATACAGCTGGGGAAATGTCCGAAATCTGAAAAATATGGTGCCAATAGTTTAGGCAGGAATGTAGTTGAGGAAAATTAGGTGTCGCCTAAACTATTATCGTAAGGTGGCCCCATTAGAAAAGGGTCAGACGGATTGAGATCCGATTAACACGGCAGATATTCAAAAGATTCTATTCATCCAATCCTTTTCTTTAGGGATATTACATCTAGGTGATTAAACATCCGGGTAAATGTTCGGAGCGAATAACATATAAGTGATTAATTTAGATAGGACAAAGCTCAACTGATCACCTTCTATCTCCTCTAGATTCAGAGCTTGCATGCGTTTTTTTTTTCGATTTTCACCTTCCCGCACCCGTGGTTTATGATCCCATCATCCTTGATGAAAGTTTTCATTCTTTTTATA
Organism: Parasteatoda lunata; assembly: GCA_949128135.1. NCBI lineage: Eukaryota > Metazoa > Arthropoda > Arachnida > Araneae > Theridiidae > Parasteatoda > Parasteatoda lunata. The sequence goes on from OX421978.1 coordinate 78,535,395, forward strand.
CTTTTTATCACCCTTCTCAATTCGTCTGTCGAGTTTTGGAACTGTATATATTACAGTTGTTCAGCATGGAACGTGCGATATCTTAAGGACAATAATTAAGAAACACCTTTGAAAAATTGAAATTTCTTTTCAAATTTTAGCTTTTTTTTAAAAAAAATAAAATTTTTAAAACTTTGAGTTTAGTTAGGCTGTAAAGTTAATTCTGTATGGATTCTTCAAAAACTCTTCCAAATCCCAAAGTGAGGTGCAGGAAGTACCGGAAATTAATTATAATTGAACCTTAAAATTTAAGACGTTTTAATCTGTCAAAACGATTTATATCTGAATAACAATAAATGTAATCAATGATTTGATTTCTTAAACTCTGTAAAGACATTCACAGCAATTATATTTTTTGTAGTTACGTGGCTTACCTTGGTTGTGACATTCGTAGAGAAGCACCATTCCCACAAAGATTCTACTTCCGCAGATGGTTCTGGCCAATCTTTGCGAACTCCTTGGAATAAGTGGCAGGGTATATCTCTTTTTGAAGTCTGAAAATTTTAGATAAATATATTACCAAAAATCCATTATTTAACCCGTTTTATCCCGACTTTTTATATTGATGCCATGCAAAAAATGTTTTTATTGAAAAAGCAGTAATGATATAAAATTTAAAAGCTATTTTTTATAATAAGGCTCAATTTTATTTCAATAAGTCGCTGTTTCTATTGATGGATAACTACCTAAGTCCAAAATCTATTGATAGATAACTACCTAAGTTCGAAATCTATTGATAGATAACTACCTAAGTTCGAGATCTATTGATGGATAACTACCTAAGTTCGAGATCTATTGATGGATAACTACCTAATTTCGAGATCTATTGATGGATAACTACCTAAGTTCGAGATCTATTGATGGATAACTACCTAAGTTCGAGATCCATTGATGGATAACTACCTAAGTTCAAGATCCATTGATGGATAACTACCTAAGTTCGAGATCTATTGATGGATAACTACCTAAGTTCGAGATCCATTGATGGATAACTACCTAAGTTCGAGATCTATTGATGGATAATTACCTAAGTTCGAGATCCATTGATGGATAACTACCTAAGTTCAATATCCATTGATGGATAACTACCTAAGTTCGAGATCTATTGATGGATAACTACCTAAGTTCGAGATCCATTGATGGATAACTACCTAAGTTCGAGATCTATTGATGGATAACTACCTAAATCATTCATAAACTATGGTGGATCAGAATTTTTGATTTTTTAGACAAATAATAATATTGAAGCAATCGTCTACCAAAATGTATGCTTTTGTTCACGATGTTTTGGTATTATCCTACCAAAATACATGTTTTTTGTCCACGAGGTTTTCTTTTGTCCTGCCAAAATACATGTTTTTATCCACGATGTTTTGTTTTCGTACTAACGAAATACACATTTTTGTCCACGATGTTTTGCTTTTGTCCAACCAAAATATATGTTTTTATCCCCGATGTTTTGTTTTTGTTCTAACGAAAAACATATTTTTGTCCAATATTTTTTACCTTTGTCCAACCAAAATATATGTTTTTATCCGTGATGTTTTCTTTTTGCACTACCAAAATATTTTTTCCTCGATGTTTTGTTTTTGTCCTACCAAAATGTATGTTGTGTGCAATGTTCTGTGTTATTGATATGACGCTGGGCACTAGCCTGTTAAACACACCGGATGCTAAGTGAAGTCTGGCTACATGCCAATAGTTTCCCGTAACGACAATTTCATTAATAAAAATATCATTCCCATCTCGAACAGAGCTAACACTAGATTCTGTGTCAATGTGACTATGAACTACTCTACGTAATCACTTACGCCACCTTGCGGTAAATAAAAAGGTTAACTTAATGAAAATTTCACGCGGAATTGTTATTTCACGATGTTACTTTTAAAAATCACGATTATCGTTATCAATATCATTAGGATGATAGTTCACGAATATTAAAATTATAGTTCAGGAGTATTGGAATTATAGTTCGGAAGTATCGGATTAAAAATGTAAGAGTATACGAATAATTAATAGTTCAGTAGCATAAGGATTATAGTTCAGAAATATTGGGATTATAGTCCAGGCATATTGGGATTATAGTTCAGAAATATTGGGATTATAGTCCAGGCATATTGGGATTATAGTTCAGTAATATTGGGACAATAGTTCAGAAGTATTGGTATAATAGTTCAAGAGTAATGAGATAAAAGTTCAGGAACATTAGAATTATAGTTCAGGAAAAATAGTTCAAGATTATTGGGATTATAATTCAAGATTATTGGGATTATAGTTCAAGAATATTGGGATTATCATTCAGAAGTATTGTAATAATTGTTATGATTTTTTATGAGTATTAGGATAATAATTATAGATCACATAATATAATATATCCACCTATTGTGATGATTGTGTGGAATCAACTTATCAAGATGACAAAGAAATCTTACAAATTTTATATATTAGAGAATGTGCAGATATGCATTATAATTTTATTTATTATTTATAAAATAAAATAGTTTTATTTAATTTTTATTTATACCTTATACTCCCGGTAACAGAAGCTACGGAATAAATCTGTAGCTCTATTTTTACAAATCTTCTAAAATCTAAAAAAATCTGCAGCATCCGCTGCCGTGCGGGAGGATTCTTGCTACCTGGCTGCGATTTTCCAATCCAGCGGCATTTAACAACCGACTCTCCTGTTTGGAATCTTCGTAAATAAATAAATAAAAGCATGATTCTTGACTTTTTTTTAAAACTAAAGTAAAAAATTTTAAAAGAAATAGAAGTTTACATTATTATTACAACTGAATACAACCAAGAGGAAAATATTTAAAAAAAAAAAGGCGAGTGAGTCTTTAAAGGCCACTGGATTGTAAATTAGTTACCGGGCCTATACCTTCAGCATATATTTTTCAATAGTTAAAAACGGTAGACTAAGGGATTTAATACTTTGTCACTACAAAACATTTCAAATTCCTATAATAATGTTTCAATCACACAGAACGTAAATATTGACTAACTTTTCATATTAGTTCGAAGGGATTAATGTTGTAAAGCATGTTACCTTTCCAATATAAGTGTATGTGGTTTGATTTATTCCAAACATATTTCCTATGGTCCAGTCCTTCAAATTGGCTTTAAAGTGTATCAAGTTTTGTATATCATATTCATGATCAGGTATGCCTATTACATTACAGGATACTTCACCTTTAAAGTATCTCAGCTGATAAACGACACCTGTTGGAAAGATTATATGAGCTTATTCGTAGAAAAACATTTATTGATTAAAAATGCTTCTTTAACCAGTTTTATACAGGCTGCATAAGACTATATTTATTTTCAGTATCTTCATAAATATGAAGTAAAAAATGAAATTCATTAGCAGTAAAAAAATGATACTGACATTATACAAACTGGGAAAAGACAAAGAAGGACATCGTAATCTGATCATAGTAACGTTTACTTCTCATCTTTCTTTAAAAAAAATATTTTATGCAGTAACAACTTACAACAGACTTGACTTCAAAAGTTTAGGAGTTAAAAAAAGCTGAAAAGAGCTAAAAATAACTTTAAATTCTAAGTGTTATCAATTATTGACGTCTCTATAGACTATATTTAATAAGGATTATATAAAGCACAACTAACTTTGAGTGCACCAAAGTAGAACAAAGATTTAACTATCTCATGCATGTTATTTAAGTATGTCTTTAAAATTTCTAGAAATACTTTTCTTAACATTTCAAGTCAAAACTATGTGAATTTGAATAGAACTCACCCAGTTTTCCTAACACCATTTCTCGACTATATCTAAGATTTTTTTCATAGCCTGCCTCTTGATCTTTCATTCTTTCCATATCCTGGCGCAGAAGCTTGTTTATTGGATCAAACCAAACCTATGAAAGAAAGAATATGAATGTAATAAATATTGCTTAAACTATAATAAGGAACTCTACAAACTAAATAGACACATCCTGTTAATAGTGCTAAGATCAATTTTGCGTAGGGATCAAGTTAAATACTTCTGCAGTATTTCAAAATTAGTAACAAAGACCGCCAACAGGTAACGCATGTAACAGAAAAATTCTAAAACTATGATTCTAAAATATCTATAATTTTCAGCAATTAAATTCTGAGAACAAAATTAACTTATTTTGTTGCAAATGCTACTGATAGAGAATAGTTTGGCATACACAAAACAGTGCTTCCTATTTTTTTCCAACCATCAGAGACATCTGTTGACAAACTTTGAAATTAATTATCAAAGTTGGGGATAATAATTTCATTTATCTTTTTTACATCCAGTAATTCCATTGATAAAATGAGTGTTATCTAATACTTAAATTTACATAGTTATTAAATTATTTAATAAATATTTAGCGTTATTCTCTTTGTACTATGCATAATTAATTAGAGTAGTATTATTAAAATCAAAAATATCGAAAATAAAAAGGAATGTCAAAAATAAAAAGGAAGAAAATTAAATATTAAGAACTTTTAAATGCACGAACTATTGTGATTCGTTATTATTTAGCAAAAGTTTATAACGATAATTAGTTTAAGTTGCTTCATTTTATTAAGGATAAATAAGTTAGATAAGTTAGATATAATAAGCAGAAAAAGTTTTCTTAATATTTGAACTCTCAATGTACATTTACACAGTCTTAAAATAATGCTATATTGGTAAAATTAAGCAATACTGATAAAAATGAGACTTAAAAAACCAAAATAAATTTGATATATAATAAAGAAATATAACAAAGAAAAACACTTACATCAACATAATTAATTTGCTGATAATCTGGAAATATGACCTCAGAATGTAGTGCAACTGCTTGCCAATTGCTTACATCTGGAAATTTCACTGTTTGTTTACGATTGGGGCAGATTATTCCTTGAATTGGCTGAAAATAAATATAAATTGCTTTGAGATAGTTAGAAAATATATATAGATTTAAAAAATCAGTGGATAAGTGATCTAAATGACATTTTTGGTGAATTTGTTCAAATTAATTGGAGTGGGAAATATAACTTCTTATGCCTTCCCTTAATTTTTTGTATTTAAATATCTATTATTATTTATCATTCTACTCAGTCCAAATAATACAATAATAGTACCTCGAATAACTTGCGGTCAATTATGTAGGAATATAATACAATAGATATAATCAAGATGTAATACAATAATTGTACCTCGAATAACTTGTGGTCAATTGTGTAAGAATATAATACAATAGATATAATGAAGATGAAATACAGTAATTGTACCACGAATAACTTGCGGTCATTTGTGAATAAATATAATACAATAGATATAATGAAGATGTAATACCGTATTTGTACCTCAAATAACTTGCGGTCAATTGTGTAAGAATATAATATAATAGATATAATCAAGATGTAATGCAATAATTGTACCTCGAATAACTTGTGGTCAATTGTGTAAGAATATAATATAATAGATATAATGAAGATGTAATACCGTATTTGTACCTCGAATAACTTGCGGTCAATTGTGTAAGAATATAATATAATAGATATAATCAAGATGTGATACAGTAATTGTACCTCGAATAACTTGCGGTCAATTATGTAGGAATATAATACAATAGATATAATCAAGATGTGATACAATAATTGTACCTCGAATAACTTGTGGTCAATTGTGAATAAATATAATACAATAGATATAATGAAGATGTAATACAGTAATTGTACCTCGAATAACTTGTGGTCAATTGTGTAAGAATATAATACAATAGATATAATCAAGATGCAATACAATAATTGTACCTGGAATAACTTGTGTTCAATTGTGTAAGAATAGAATACAATAGATATAATAAGGATGCAATATAATAATTGTACCTCGAATAACTTGTGGTCAATTGCGTTGGGCACAAAACCGAACACATTTATGAACTGTTCATGCAGTTTGACTGTAGCGCTGCCTCGTTTATAAATCATCTTTGACACAACGAATCCGAGTGGCACCTGTTCGTCGCTGGATGTTGTATTCCAGGTTTTATCTAAAAATACAGAAGGATATTTTGAAACAGTTTTTTTTTCTTACCCGTTACTGTCGCTGCAAAATTTTACTCAGTCATGAAAAATGTATAGTTTAAGAGGGAAATAAAATACATTTTACTGTAATTCATTATTATTTTAATTATCTTTGAGTACTAAATAACAATGTACAACATAAAAAATTTCCTTTACGTGAAAATATGCGTTTTTTTGTTTAATTTTGTACTATAAATTCTTAAAATAACGAGTCAAAAAATTTTTTTTTGATTTACCATAAACCATTTTTCCCAGAACCCACATTTTACGTGGACGATTTTGTGTATTTTAACCGAACACTATTACAATTTATATGCAAAATAAAGGCTCTCTCACTGACGACAGGACCATCGCCAACTTGGTAACCGTTTTAGCGAGTTTGGCTACATTTTTGGCGACAAAAGCCTTATCTACCTTCCTGAAGTTTCGTGGCTCTAGAATGCGAGATATCCCAGTGTCGACCAGAACCTTGGCGACTTTTCTTCAACCAAAACGGTCCTTGATGGATTTTTTTTTAGTTATGATACATGAATCGAGTATCTTTTAATTACACGTGTTTACTTATACAATATGGTTAAATATTTTTACACACCCATACTAAGTGTTTATACGTGTATTACTTTGACTTAAAAACAACGCTATTACATGTGCTTTATTTTTCTACTATTTAGTTAGAATGACAAGGATTAAATTGAAGCGTTTGCAACAAAAGAAAAGAAAAATAAACATTCTTTAGATAACGGAATGGTATCATTCTTAAGACAACGAGGCTAGGGCGTTTGTGAGATAACGTAATGAAGGCGTTTATGGGATAGTAAAACAAAAGAGTTCGCGAGATGCAAAAGCATATTCATTATTACGAAACTAATAATAACAGAAACGGTTGTATTCGAATATTCGTTACAATTTCCCTCAAGCAATTTATTTTATATGATTCTAAACTATTGATAAATGTTTTTTTTTGTTTTTGATTTTTCTTCTAACAATTACCAGAGAATTAATTATTCTGTTTATCATATGTTCTAACGTCACATAAAACAACGTTTCTTGCCGAATAATATGCAATTTTTATAACTGCTGCGATTTTTTACCAATTCATAACTGTTAGTCATATTATGTCTATCTTTAGCAATTGCTAATTCTGGTAAATGACGCAAAACGACAATATGAAAAATGTCACAGTTTTGTGAAAACTAAAGGTGCTTGTGATCTAATTTTTGTAACATATTAAAACGGACTCCACCGCTGCATTGTCTGGGTTCATAAAATGAGAGCTGTTAGTTGATATTAATAATTTCCATATAGGTTGAAGAATCTCGTCAAAATGGCGATTTTTTTAAAAAGTTAAATAACTTATCCAGTAATAGTTAAATTATTTATCCAGTCTAAAGGCACAGATAATTTTTCATGGCAAGATGGTATATATAGTTTAAAAATATAGCTTCAACTCCAGTGTAAGGTGCTTAAACCATGGCTCTTTTAATTTTTCTTGGTGAAGGAGCTCGGAAAACACCAGTTTGAACCGTAGGTTAGAACTTCTGATTCTTAATTAAAAACAATAAAAACAAAAATATTATTCACAACTCAAGAAGTATTTATGGGATCTCTCTGGTCCCATATCTCAAAAATAAACTTACCAAATTAATGCATAACAAAAGTAAAAGTGAAAAAAAGAATTATAAAAAAATTATCAAACAGCAGCGGTAGCCATAGCAGCGCATGCATTGACGACGCATACGCACTGTTTACTATTACTCTTGAACACAGTTGAAAAGTGTGATGATGTCCAAATAAGGTGCGCATGCCATCAAACCCAAAACAACACCCATTTTGCCAATGGGTATAAAATGTCACAGTTTTGTGAGATCTAAAAGCGTTTGTGATCTAATTTTTTAACGTATTAAAAGTCACTCCATCGCTGTATTGTCTGGGTTCATAAATTGAGAACTGTTAGTTGATATCAATAATTTTCCTCTAAGATGAAAAATCTCTCCAAAATGGCGATTTTTTTAAAAAAAAATATTAAATAACTTATTAAAAATACAAAATATTAAAAATATATAAATTATTCATTCAGTCTAAAGCTAAGATAATTCTTTACAGCAAGATGGTAAAGATAGTTTAAAATTATAGCTTCAACTCGAGTGTAAGGCACTTAAGTTATGGCTCGTTTCATTTTTCTTGGCGAAAGAGATTCGAAAAACTCCAATATTACAATAATCTGACCAATCAGCATATATTACTTAATTACTTCTAATGATACTATAATATATTACCTGACCAATAAGAGTAGATGCTCAGAACTCTGCGCTGTCCATCTGGCTCTTCACCAACAATCTCGTACATCCATTTTCTGGCACTGATTCCACGAAATTCATCAGGAATGTCCTTCTCTTTGAGGTACTTATCATCCAAAGAGAACAATTGCTTCAATGAAAAACGAACAGTGCCATTTGTATCTTCGTAGTTCATAAGCGATGGAGGGGATTTCGTATTGATCCATTCAGTTACCGTCATCTCAGCACACTCTGAAGAGATATTAGAAAAATGTTGTCAGTTATATTACGAACGCTTAGTGGAGCTTGTTTATGACGAGGCCATAGACTTAGGCTAAAGGTTTTGAGCGTTAGTGACATCGATTTGCAAAAGTGAGAGGTGGAGACTTTTAGGTAAGCTCTAAAAAGATTGATTTGAATAAAAACAGCTTGAATAGAGCACAAAAACGGATATACTATGGGTTCAATTCAATAGAGAAAAACCTTCTTCATTGAAGAAGGTTCTTGTTTATCGAAATGAAGCAGAAGTATAGTAATATTGTACTTTTACTAGTACTTTATTCATATTGTTTTTAGTTTATTCATGCGTTGAACAAAGTGTACCCTATATTTATGTGAAGTTTATGGAATTTAATGTTGGTTCTTTCTCTATTTTGAATTTTTTGTTTGTTTAGCATTTGTTTTTACCAGAACTAATTTTTGCTACACTTTAAATTGCTAATGTAGGGAAAATAATACAGCGTCCTCTGTCCACATTGATTTTTTTCACTAAGTCCCACGAGTAAAAATCTATCCTAAAAAGATGTTATTCATTTGGAAAGGAGTCATCTCTTCTCAAACTTTAGAAAGTGAAGGAAAACTGACAATTTTAATAGTTTTAAGACTATTTTATTTATACGAAAGGCATTATAATCTTCTTTTTTTTTTAAAAAAAAATACCCCCTTTCCGTTAAAGTATATGGGTAACTCATTTTTCCACGAGATTTCCCATCATTTACTGATTTTTTGTTGTTGTTGTTATTTTGTAAACCTTATCTTGTTAATCTTTTTGTTATCTTGTTAATCTTTTGTTATTTTCTAAATTTTACTAGCCTATCAGTTATTTTGTTTGTTCCTCTTGCTATTTTGTAATCGTTAAATTTCGCTATCCTGTCAGTTATTGTGTTTCTTTTGCTCGTTATTTTGTAATCATTACCTAGATTGCAAACTTTACTGGCCCATAAGTTATCGTGCTACTACATTTGTTATTTTGTAATCACTTCCTACATAGTAAATTTTACTATCCCGTCAGTTATTGTGTTTTTTTCCGCTTGTTATCTTTACCTACCTACTTAGCTACATTGCAAATTTTGAAATAAACAAGTAAATTGTATCAGTCCAGGTACTTGATATGTCAGACTTGCTAATACTTGTGATTTTGGATCTACTGATCGTTGTTGGAAGATTTCGTTAGTTGAGTTTTAAAATTATGCTAGGGATTGAAATAAGATACTTTGCATAAATTGATTGATAAATAGAATAACTACCAGCATTATCCGTGTATCTGAACGTTTGTTTAGTTTCATAGTTTTCGATAAATGTTGCATTTTTCCCCATGATCCAGATGTTGAAGGCTGCATTGTTTGTATCAGCATCAAAACTCTCTTCAAAAGCGATTTGAACTAAAATCGCTGATTCATCTTCTAATGTTTCTACCATTTCGCCGGTGGCTCTATAGCTGCCGGTCACTTTGGGGGGACCTGGAAGAAAAAAAAGAAAATAAGACTTTGATGTTAAAATGATATAGTATGCATATGCAATATTTTAAATAAAATTTTATTTGAAACTCAATTAAAGGAAGGGAATATAACGAATATTTTTTTTATAAGAATTCGCATTTTTTTAAATAAAGAATATCAATAAATTCTCCATTTTGATAGTTTTTGTTTAATTGAAGGGCTTTGGAGAACATAATGATAAACTCAACTTTTTTCTAAAGGTGATATTGGTGTTCCAAACTGGTTCTTATTGTTTCCTCACTAGTTCCCGGAATTTCCACTAGATGGCTGCACAATACAAAAAATGTTACATTGCTGACACGGCAATTATTAGGATTTTACTCAAAACGCTCTTGTGAATGAAATGAAATGTGCCTTCTTATTATACGGCTAGAAGCTTTTTAATTTACCCAAATTTTAAAAGCTATTTTAATACCAATGTAGTCCCCGGTTGAAAATAGAGATTTTTTGTTCGAAGAAGTTTTTAATTCATTTTCTGAATATCTCCGAGCTTCAATAAATTGACTGAGAGGATTTCCACCTGCTTGCTATGCTCGTCAATCCTCGAAACTGCTTTCGTAGTCCCTTTCACATTGCGAATTGGTTCAATGTGTATTATTGCATTCTAGACCAGCTTTATATGTATATTGATACACTCCCTATGGCAGAATTTCTTCTGGCTTTCTGCGACAAACCTAACTAGAACCAATGTCTTTCTGCAAGATATTTTTATCGTTATAAATATATGTGTAATGAATTTATAATAATAGATGCACTTCGTGTTTATAAAAAAAGCCTACATGCATATAATAAAACTGTGAAGATTTTTTTTTCTTAATTTCATAATATAAGTTTAAATTTCTTAATAAGTTTAAATTATTTAAGTTCAAATTTGCATAATCTTTGATAATAAAGAAAAATTATAAATGTATAGATCTGCAGACAAAAATGCTTACTAGAGCATAACTAAAGATTACCCAGAACCTGTAATAAGATGGAACTTATAAAAATAGCTAAGAATGGACAAAAAGATTAAATTTATAACACAAGATAAGTGAATTTGAAATATCAGTTTAAAACAGTATGATTTAATGTTTAATTTTAGTAGTTATATCAGGTACAGAAATAAATCAGGTGAAAAAATCAATATTGAAGTTGAGTAATCAAAATCAAAATAATAAAATAGGATTGTCTATATCCGAATTTTAAAAGCAAAAAAATTAACGCAATCTTTATTTCACTTTTTTCTTTATGAAAACAATTACAGATTAATTAGATTCGATTAATATTGTACTGACTTATTGAAAGATTTTTTTTAAAAAAAAAGAAAGTAAATAAACTTTTTTCTTGATCAGATTAAGTTCAGAGCGAAAAAAATACACAGCCCTTGTGATTTGTAACAGAAGTCGCACTGTATTGTGTACATATATAGCATTGATTCCCCACGAAGTACGCAGACGCGGTTTCCGACTCAATACGCTCATGTCTGTTCAACATCTCGAAACGAAATAGTCTTCATCAGTACTGAAACATCGGTATTAGAGCCATACTCATTGGATGCGATTTGTTTCGCATGCGTATGGAAACCTGTTTAAAAGTGTTTCGCCAGTAAATATTTTTCACCAATCTGGTTTCATTCGCATGCCAAAAAATCGTAGATAGTGAGATATCTTTCAGGCTTTATTTCATTTATCGTTAGATTGCGAGTGTTTTTTTTATATCGACGACTTAATTCAAAGGATATAGGCGTTTTATCTTTAAAAAACATATATTATTTCCTCTTTTCCGCTCGCTTTCCAGAAAAAAAAAATTCTCTGACATCGCTAGATGTTGTCGACTTCCATCTTATTTCTTCTTCGGAATGCCTCCCTGAAAAATGAGTTTTCAAATTTTTTTTTAATTATTGTTGCTTTACAAGAGCAACAAATAACATTTTCGCTAGACATGATTTTTTTTAAAAAAAAGAATCTCTTTACGCCTGAAATTTTCCACATAAGTGCAAAAAATATAAAACGCTTTGTTCTTATAAGAAAACACAAAGCAAATTACTGCGCCAGCGATAGAGGCCGAAGTTGGCAAATTTCCAAAAAGAGCTTAATAAAGGGGAAAAAATTTCTCCCCTTTTTATCCAGTAACTGTTTGTGTTGGAGATTAACGGAAGATTACGAGCGCTTTCCCCTTCCGCGGTACGCTAGAAAAACAATTATTTAAAAACTATTCTGTAAGAAAAAAATTTTGCAGAACCATTAATGCTTCTGCAGAAATTATTTTTTTTGTAAAACAGCTTCTTTTTCTGCAGAATCTTTTTTGAGAACTTACTATGTTTCTGCCAAACCAAAAATGTTTATTTCCCAAATAAAAAAATCTTTCTGCAAAACTCAATCGCTTTCTGCGACAATGTCGCTGTGTCGCCGTGTTTCTGCCACGGGGGATACACTTTTCAAAATTTTCTACAAATGGCAACATATAACATCGTTTCAAATCAATAACTTATAAACGTTTAATTTAATTAATATAGTTCATAATTAATGTATACAAAATCATAAATTTCAGTGCTTGGAAACGCAATATTTACTTTATTCTTACTTGACTAATAACACTTTTATTCAAATATGAACTAGTAAAATAAATAAAAACTTAAACTATTAAAAAAACATATTGCTGATCAAACTTTCTTAATCAAACGCATTGTTATGAATCATAAATAAATTTAAGTGTTGATTTAAAATAATATTTAACCTGCGTGAATGTATTAGCATACAAAATTAAGAATGCAAAACACAGTTTTTAGGAAGAATAAGAATACAAAAATCAATTCCAAATAAATATGGGGATAAGTAAGAAATTAGGAAAATATGGTTCTGAAACCTTAATCAAGAGCGCTGACCCCTTAATAATGATTTCATTTTTCGTCATAACCTCCTGAACTATTTTAACAAAAGAAAAAAAAACATACATTATTGTTATAATCGATCATCTAACGATAATTTCATATAAAATGTAATTTAAGACTCATTTTTATCATTATCGTTTAATTTAATAAAGGCCAAAAAGTTTTGAATTGTAAAGGAATACAAACTTTTGCAACATCTTAAACTGTACTTCAAAAACTAAAATTATTTCCTTTCTCAAGATTAATTTGACTGATTCTGATTTAAAATGATGCAAAAATTACTGGACTAAAAAAAATAAATTGTTAAAAAAATTATTTAAAAAAAAAATTAATTTAAAAAAAAAATGCAATTTAAAAAAAAATTATTAGAATTAATTTGCCCAGTTATAAAAACAAATATAAAAGCAAAAATGTATTTTTCAATGAATTATCATTAGACAAATTAATTTTTTAATTGTATGCAATTTTTTTAAATAACTTAAATAGCACTATAGTACACATTTCAGTTACATTTTAAATTTTTTCCAAGCTAAAATAATTATAAATTAACATATAAAAATGATGGCGAAGATGGCAGCTCATGCGGAGCACTGCTGGATGGGCGTAGCTCGATCTCCATATAATCGAAACTGACGAGATGAAAAATTACAGATGATGTATAAGTGTAGTTATGTTTAGAACAAAAAATTGGAAAAATGTCAATTTTTCACAAAATGACAGCCATTTTTAAAAAAAAGATAACAATCAACTTTTCTTTTTGGCGCTTAAACATACATAAAAAAAATCTAAATTTTGGAAAAAGTTCGATTTTTGTTGGTTCCAACCGTAATTAGATAAATTCTTTGCAAATTTCGACATCATTGATTTAGAATTTTATCTGTAATCCAAACTATCCCTCCACACTCCAGAAAAACTTTTTGGGATATTTTGTTTAAATTTTTTAGATTACTCCTCTTCGGCTTTTTGGGACTTACCATCAATCGGCGATGATTTGAACATATTGCACACCTTCTAACATATCGTCGGCGTACTTCCTTCTGGACTGTGGATCTGACTTTTTTTCTGGAGGCAGACGCCTGGTGCACCGAGTCTTCAAGGCGATCTGCGTTGCACCGTTTGCAGAACATGAACAAAACACGACATCCATCATGCTGGCAAACTTAAACCGTCGTTGACGATCGCCATAGGCAAAAAATTAGCAATTTCGACCTTCTTCTTATCGTAATAGATGTGTTCTGGAGATAACATCCAAATAAGCAAATTTAGTGATCAGTTATTGTTTTGACAGTTCGCAACAACTATCATTCCAATAAATTTTATTTTTATTTTATAACCGTCGTTGAACAGGCGACCCCTATAAGGGTTTTACAACTACTTATGTTCAAATCTGTAGCCTTGTAGTTTTGAACTCAATCGAGAAGACAAGGAAACTCCTGGATCAAGTATTGGGAGAAATTTGATTTCGTTGAGTACTTTTTGATGGAACTAACCCGCATTTGGGTTGCACGGAAAGGAAAGACACGAAAACTTCCCATGGTTAGCCTTGACGATAAGGGGAACCTATGATCCGTCTACCACTGAGGATGCTTTGGCCAACTAGTACTCGGTACGACCTGGGTGCGGAATTCTTGTCGACCAGCTAGGAATCGAACCTGTTGGAAGGCGGACGCTCTATCTTCTGAGCCATAACGGCTCAAGAAGAAAATGTTTATAACTGTCATTTCCAGTAAATCGGTAAAGACTGGGTGTTGGATTGTACATCACGTCTTCTGAATTCCACTCTAAAATACAGCCAACAGTTCAAATGCAGTTTTATCAATCTAATTTTTAACTCTTGCTGTCTTGCTCTAATTTTTAACATTTCAATGGAACTACCCCGTATTTGAGTTTCATGGAGTGGAAGACAATGAGAACCTCCCACGGTTAGTCTGACGGCAAAGGGACTCAAACCCATGATCCATCCACCAATGAGGATATTTCACGTCAACACTGTGGTCGGCGCAAGTTGAATGCGGATTTCGTATCGAGCAGCCAACGCTGGGATTCGAACCCGGTTCACCTCATTGGAAGGCGAAAGCTCTATCCCCTATAGACCTGATTGCCGAACGACCTGATCAATTATCGCGTTTTTCAACCACTTCACAAATAGTTTCGCCCACATACACCCCATAGCATGCAATGCAATAAAAAAAAAATCAGTTTTTCGGAATTTTTTGACGAGAAAACCTCCTTAAAACTCTCTTGAGTAAACAAATGAGAATAAAATATTTCCTAGATTGTAGTTAAAAAGCGTTTTAAGTAAAAAAGAAGGAAAAAAACGTGTTGTAAATAAAGTGTGTTTATTCAGAGAAAGTATGTTTTTGTATCTGATTCCGTAGATGTTGTTGCTGACGTATGCCCGTTTAGGCAGAGAGGTGCGACTGTTCGTGTTTACCAGTGGCGCCATCTATGGCCAAGAATTCGACTTCTGCCATACCCATTCGTCGCACCCGTTTATAGGGCGAACCCATTCATACATACATTTATTCATCCACAGATCGCAATTTTTGACCTAAATCAGAGAACGATCGATCTCCAATTCAGTACCCCCAGAGGTGTTGGTTTGTTATGGGAACATGGTGGACTTTGCGACTTGACAGATTTGACGTTCATCAGTCACCATCGACTACACGGGAGTCTTCAACTGGCGGGGTTCGAACCCACAAGGTTCGGCCCAGTGCCCTACCAACAAGGCTATCTCGGCCGATTCCGTAGATAAAAAATAACTAATTAGCATAAAGATCAGCCATTTGAACCATTGAAGTTTTCACCTATAATATCAAAGCTTTCAGTTCGAAATTTAATTTTTTTTCTGTTTCGTACATACACCGTTGAAGTTTCCTCTGCCACGCACCAATCATAATATTGTACTTACAACCATACACTATACAGCACGTTCAGCTTAACTGTGCACATATCATTAAAATGTTTTATTTCCCCAAAATTTAAGGTATTTTAATTGTTATTTTTCCGGTATTTGATTGATTTTTTTTAATTAAAATATTTTTTTGCATTAAAAATTGCTAAGTTTAGATTGTCGTAGAAAATTTCATGCATTACAATTTTGAAAAACTGTTAATCAGCATTTATGAAATAAGAAAAATGATAAATGATTATTAAAGGTTCTTTTTTTAAAAAAAAAATCCTAATTGCGGATAGAAAAGTTTTATAATTTTGTGGAAAATGTTTTTAATTTGTGCAGTTAATTTTAGAGAATTGGCGAAAATTCCACTGGAATTCTAAAATCAAAAATTCCAACCAATCAAAATAAATAAAATTACAGTTAATATGTTTTAAGTTCCTTAAAAAATTTTTAGTCAGATTTCTTTTTCCCGTATAGTAAAAAAAAATTACTGTGTTTTAAGCTCAAATATTTAAAAAAATATAATTCATAAATCATTTTAAAGAGTCGCAAACTTGGCGAGATTTTTTTCAATATCGTGTTTTTTTCTCACATGTTGGTGGCTAATGATTCGAGAATGCTTATTCAGGGAAAGTACGTTTTTGTGGTCGCAGTTTTAATATTTATTTCGAAATTAGCATTAATTAGTTAGTAAATCCTCAAATAGGTAACAAATTAAAATACCTAATATTTCAAAGTTTTCAATTGTAACCTTAATTGCGTGCCGCAATTTCGCAAAAGTTAATAGGTGCTGATCACATTTTTAATAACGAAGTCAGCTCGCTCAGAAATAAATAAATAAATAATAAAAAATTTTATCTTATAAACACTTTTTTTCTTCGATATTTTTTTGGTTTCATATTTTTGAACTTTAAAATGACGGGGTTGTTTTAATCTGGAAATTATGTTTACAATATTCACATGAAGGTTATGCTAAATATGGATAAAGCAAAACCACGCGAATAAAGCACAGATAAAGCAATAGAAATGGACACTATATAGTTTTGGTTTAAAGTAAGAATCTTCTACAGTGTCTAAATACAAATTGATAGAATAAATTACAAAGTAATCGAAATGCGTTAATCCAAAAAATGATTTGTTCCTTTTCCCCTATTGGTCAAACTACTTTCTTCCTTTTTGCTTCTTGCTTGCCTTGTGCTTTATTCAGTCATTTTGTGTTTCAACACTAAAGAAGGTTCTTATTTTTGAACGAGAACTATGATAGTATGACCAATTTTGCGCTTTATTCATGTTCTTCAGCTTTATTCTTATGGTCACAATAATATAGTCTGAAGAAAGAATCAAAGTTAATGTTAATTTAGTTTTTTCCTTTCGTAATTCGTTAGTTCTCCGAAACGATTATGAAATAAGAATTTCCGAGCTTAATTTAAAAGCCTGTTTACGTATAGAAAATTTCTTGTGAATTTTATTTAAAATTATTTACTATTTTTATTATTTAATTTAGAAATGATCGTAAATTTTTTGAAATTATAGGTACAGGAAATTTTATTTTATGTATTTTTCAATTCATTTCTATGTAATTTTAATTATCAAAATTCAACATTTGTGTGAAATTAGTCCGATTTCTGCGTAATAAAACATCAGAGGAGTTGCAATTTTGAATTTAAATTAAAAAAATAGCCATGATTTTTTTCAGGTACAGAAATTGAAATATTATTATTTAAGAAATATCTATTTTTAGCATAAATAAAGTAAATATAACAAAAACTTATTTTGTTAGCTTCGCCATATAATACATTTATTCTATTGAAAAAGAAAAAAAAAAGAGGAATTAAATTACCTTGTGCATTAATTCCTATTAGCGCAATAAAAAGGAAAAATCCTATTAGATGCCAAGGAAACGCCATTGTCTCGCTTTTTTCCAGAAGCGAAACGGGAAATATCCGTTACCGCCCCACAAAAGATCCAATAAATCCAAGACACAAAGCGAAAAACAAATGATTCCTACAAAGCCCCGGCAAACGATAAGTCACTTAGAAAGGGAAGCTTTCAAAACAAAAGGTTCTATTATCTATCGATCATTGTTCCTTCCATTGAATATGAGATGAACAGAAATAGATATGGCGTATCTATAAAGCCTGAATGATGAGTAGATTAGTTGTACTTATTTTAAAAATTTAAACAAAATATGACCTAAAGTAAAATTTATGTTTTATGAGTTTTTTTTAAAGTTTATGTTTTTATTTATGATTTTATATTCTATGTTTATATTTTGTGAAAGAAATATGTTAAAATTATTCTTTAAATCAAAATTTAAAGTATTAATATTAAATATTTTAAGCAAATTTTAGTATGAGCTTTTCAAAGCAAATTTTAGTATGTTAAAATGAAATCTTTAATAAACTTTAGTATGTTAAAATGAGCTTTTTTAATCCAAATTTTAATATATTAAAATGAATTTTTTAAACAAATTGTAGTGAGCTAAAACGATATTTTAAAATTAAATTTTAGAATGTTAGAAATAAATCTTTTAACAAACTTTAGTGCGCTAAAAATCTTTAGTTTGTTAAAATGAAGCTTTCAGAAAAAAATTTAGTAATTTAATATGAAATCTTTTAAAGAAATTTTAGTGTATTAAAATGAGTTTTTTAAATACATTTCAGTATGTTAAAATAAAATCTTTAGCAAACTTTAGTGGGGTAAAATGAGCTTTTTAAGCAAAATTTTGATAAATTAAAATTAAATTTTTAAACAAATTTTAGAGCACTCAAATTAGCTTTTTAGAATAAATTTTAGCATGTTATGGTATCTTTTAACTAATTTTAGTGCCCTAAAATGATGTTTTTTAAATATTATGTTAAAATGAAATCTTTCGACAAACTTTAGTTTGATAAAAGTAGCTTAAAAAATTTTAGTATGATAAAATGAAATATTTTGAAAAATTTTAGTGTGCTAAATTGAGTTTATTAAAAC
The DNA here is from genome assembly GCA_949128135.1 of Parasteatoda lunata. Lineage (NCBI taxonomy): Eukaryota > Metazoa > Arthropoda > Arachnida > Araneae > Theridiidae > Parasteatoda > Parasteatoda lunata. The sequence goes on from OX421978.1 coordinate 78,554,283, forward strand.
AAATTTTAGTATATTAAAATAAAATCTTTTAACAAACTTAGTGTGCTAAAATGATTTTATTAAAACAAATTTTAGTATATTAAAATAAAATTACTTAACTTACTTTAGTGTGCTAAAATGGGTTTATTAAAACAAATTTTAGTATATTAAAATGAAATCTTTCAACAAACTTTAGTGTGCTAAAATGAGTTTATTAAAACAAATTTTAGTTTATTAAAATGAAATCTTTCAACAAACTTTAGTGTGCTAAAATGAGTTTATTAAAACAAATTTTAGTTTATTAAAATGAAATCTTTCAACAAACTTTAGTGTGCTAAAATGAGTTTATTAAAACAAATTTTAGTATATTAAAAGGAAACTTTTTTAACAAAGTTTAGTGCTTTAAAATGAGTTTATTCAAACAAATTTTAGTATATTAAAAAGATTAATATAAATGGGAAACATGAAATTGAAAAGTAATCGACTGTACTCGAAAACAAAATTAAAACTCAGGACTACAGATCGCGCTGCGTAATAAGAAGAAATAAATAAGAAATAATTTATACAATAACGAGACTTATTTCATTATAACTTTTCAAATAGAAAAATGCTTTTATCTCTATTGAATTAGATTTTTCATAATCTCAAAAAAATAAATATAAGTGCTAAGATTTATATTCAGCTGGCAACATCTAATCTCACTCTCTCTTTCTCTTTTGTCTCTCTTTTATGTTAAGTTCGACATCAACTCAAACAAAAACTTATAAAATAATGAATTCTAGAGAGAAAAATAAATTTTCCTACTTCAAAGATACAAAAGATATATTTAAGAGGATGCCATAGCATGGCAAAAACTTTTCGTAACAAGTTCTCTTTAATCTCCATGACTAATTTAAGATTTTAAGTAAAGAAAAAAAGTAAGCACAGACAAATCTAAAAAAAGCTGCGAAGTTTCAAACACTGAAAAGAACTTTTTAAAATATTCAAATGAAAATAAATTATGAGACGGTAACTTAGGTTTACGCTATGGGGAAGTTCTCTTCCGATAATTTTCTTCCATTTTGAAATTCTTTTTCCGCAATTGAAACTTTATGGCATACTCTAGGTTTGACTGAACGCACTTTTTCTTTCTTTTGAATTTTAAATTAGTAGTGGGGGTGAAAGAAAATTGGTAATGGAAAGTTTCTCCCGAGGTATGGTGTCCTTTTAATAATTGTCTAAGATGAAATATTATTTTTTAAACGTCATTTTTCTTTCTTATGTGTCGCTAAATGAGACTGTTTTCTTTACATTTTTTATAATTAGAAAATGTATTTTGTTAAATGAATTCTGTTTCTATATTTATTTTAAGTTAAAAAGTAATTGAAATGCCTATTAGAAATTTTTTTTCACTAAGTTCTAGAATTTTATTTGAATAATAATCTTCAATTCTAGCATGTATTGAATAATTGTGCGTGTGTAAATAAATTTAAAAATAAATACAATAGATGCACAGATTTGAATATTTTTTTTAAATAAAACTAACGTATTGTCCTATTTCTCATTTTTATCACTTGATAAAACACATTTTTGATAAACTAACTGATAACATTCATTTACAAGTATCAAATTATTACAATAACTGCTGTACCTTGTATCAAACATACTCTTATCTGATACCTTCAGAACTGTTATAACCCATGAATTGTTTCCATATTTTTTAAAATATTTACATTGTCAGGCATATACAAAATTAATTATTAGGTTCATTTATTTCGATTACAGTTGCTAAAACTGAAATCGAATGTCATTAAAAAAACCTTCTAAAATATTAGTATATGAGTCTCAATTTTCCTTCTTATTTATTTTTGAGGACGTACAGCAGTGGTAAACTATAATTTGCTGTAGCATGACGAATAATTAAATATAGTGGAAAGATTAATATTTACACTGAAGTTTTATTCGTTAGCATTAATTAATGTGGAATTTTTTAAATTTAGTTATTGCGATACTATTTATTTTCTATTGATTTGGTACACTTTAGTTACAGTTATCGTGTTTCTTGTAGAATACTTTGTTTCTGTTATTGTGATAGTAATGTACTTTCGTTATAGTTAATATAGTTGAGGTATACTTTAGCCTCAGTTAATGTGTTTGTTGTCGAATACTTTGTTTCTGTTATTGGTATTAGTTGGTATTGGGTATTAATGGTTCAGCAAAAATTTTAGAAATGACGAAGTCATTATAAAATGCTTTCTTTAATAGTGCTGAGTACGAAAGAAGAAAATTAGTTTGATGTAACACTATAAATAAGTGCGCAAGGCAATACAATGAAAGTACTCAGTGCAAAAAATATATGTTTAGTACAAAAAATTAAATATACCCGTAATCATTTTTATATGCGTAAACAGGAACCATTGGCGATAATTCATACAACATGCTTTTACTCAACAAAGTTGATCGGTGTTTTATAAATACTGTAACTTAAAACATCCTTTAGTTTCCCAAGTAGAACTTTTCTAAGATTTGCAGTAAAATAATTAATAAGAACAATTTTATCCAATTTGCTTTTAGCTTGTATAAGTGGGACATCAGCAACAATCGTAATTTTCCCTAAGTTAGTCACACTCAAGGCCAGCATACTGGGTATTTTAACCTTAACCGTAGTCGAGATTTTGGCAGCAAGTCTTGTATCATCCACAAGAACAACAATGTTAAAAGCAGATATTGCATTTCCGTTGTGCGATTCAGCACTGTACGAAAACCTCAACTTCTGTTGAAATTCAAGAGGGCAAGTGAATGTTATATTTTTGGATCTCAAAATTGGTTGAGTGCAGTTCTGAGTACGTTTGATTTCGGTCAAATGCTCTAGACAGCCATTGGTAAGTTCCACGTAGTTGTTCTTTTCGTTAGAAATGTGAGCGTTGTCTATACGATCGTTTGGGAGGAAGTATGGTTCCAATTTGATGTAGTGTGCTTCAAAAAGAAATCGGTTTCTCAGAACGGAGTCAATGTAACTGTTGGAAACTTCTTTTGAGTGTACCAACTCCCCTGAAATTAAATATTAAATTCAGGAAATGAGTAACATAAACATAAATAGTAAACAGAAAAGAAAATGAAACTAAATTCCTGAAAAACTTTCAATTTCGCTACAGAGTTTCTCCATTCATTATACTTACGCGAAAAAGTTATAGTTCATCTAGTGATTGAAATTTCATTCACAGTCGTTAAAACTTTAACGCGTTAACCGCGATGGCTCAAGGGATAGAGAGTTTGCCTTCCAATGAGGGGAACCGGGGTCGAATCCTGGCGATGGCTGGTCTATACGAATTCCGTATCCGGCTTGCACCTACCACAGTGCTGACCTAAATCAGGCCAACCGTGGGAGATTCCCGTGGTCTTACTCTCCATGTAACGCAAATGTGGGTTAGTTTCATCAAAGAAGTCCTCCACGAAGGCAAATTTATCCCAATACTTGATTCAGAAGTTGCCTTGTCTTCTGGATTAGGTTTAAAATTACAAGTCTACGTAGTTGAACATTAGCAGTCGTGAACCCCCAAAATATTGGGTCGGCTGTTCAATGACGGTTATAATTATAATATGAATACAAGGTAGCTTTATGCAAATGAACTAATCCGTTGTATTGTAGTTGTTAGAGGGGTAGTGTTCATATAATAAAAAGAGATAAAATTGATTGATGGTTGACATGATTTGGAACCTTTATTTTGTGCGCATGGCAGTCTGAAAACTGTTCGTAAATAGAATAAACGTCTCGAAATTGCGCAATTTTCCCACTCTTCACACTTTTCCTCCTCCATTACCATGATTTCTTCTACTTTTGCTTTTACTCTTTGGACAGTACGTTTTAGTTGGGATATTCTTGCGTGAGGAATAAAAAGCAAGCAATAATAACTGAGTGGGTAAAGATGCTGAGTGTAAGAAAATCGCGTAACCTTGGGATATTTCTTGCAAAATATATAAACATCTTTTATGACCAACGTATCTTGTATTAAGGGATATACTAATGTTGAGGTTTGCTTTTATGACAATAATGTGCTTTGTCACACTGCTGGTATTCTAAAGGAGGGTTTGAGGTTTAACTTTGTGGCGTTGGTCACCACAACCTCAAGAAAACCTAAATATTTTTGAGCATTTTAGGTTTGAAGTTTAACAAATTTTATGACATCGTGATCAACAATCATATAGCCTCTTGCTTTTTGAAAGAGATATTCAGATCCATACTTATCAACATATCGATCCATGTGTATCAACACATCGTATCAAGAAGAATAAAAAATAAAAGCTGTTTTAAAGTTAAAATGTGTGCAAACAAAATTAGGAGTCAAAATAAATTCGACATCAGTTTGGAATAATGAAATGCACAGTGACATAATGCTATTCTTCCAATTTGGATGTGTAACAATTTAGAAAAGAACTAAATAGCTAAAGTTCTGTTTCTCGTTCATGAGTTTGAAATTTAAAACTTTTATCAAGTTTGTGATTTGAATATAAGGCAATTGTGCAAGTCTACCCAGAAAAATATTATGGATTGCTTGCAGTTTTTGTTTTCATACTACAATGAAAAAGTAAGACGTAAATTCATGACTAAATTAGCTCATGTAAATAAAAAGCAAGCAAAGATAAAAGAAAAAATAAAATTTTTCAAATGAAGATAAAAATAGTTTTTTTTTTTACTTTAAATTACTTTTTATTTTATTTTAAGGATTTAAAAATACTTTAATTGATGCCGAAACATGCGTAAGCAAGAGAATATAGATGTTATAGCACATCAAACATGAAAAGATAATTATTAGTCTTTTTTATATTCACTGTTAAAATTCTTAATTTCTGTTAGTTCACAAAGAAAAAGAAAACATCACGCATGAATTCAGTAAATTTTTATTTAATTGCTTTAAAAATACAATTGCATACTTTAAACAATTTTTTTGACTTGAACATTTTCTGTTGGATTGATTTCAAAACTCTTTCCAAGTGTTTTCAATTCTTTAAAGAATATTATCATTCGTTGGTTTTCTTATTTTTAATAAAAAATGGAAAATAGTTTTGTTTTTTTTTAGAATTTTTTTTCTTCAAATCATATTTTTAGAATTTCGTTTAAAATGTGTTTCCCGAATAAGTAACACATTCGAGAGGCAGTTATTCTGTATCATTTCTGAATAAGAAGTGCTTTGTTAAGTCACTTTGTGTATTACATCTATAAAAGTACAAGGATGGCACACTAATTTGCAAAATACACTAACAACGAAATTTCATTCAACAAAATGAATTGGTGTTTTGTAAATACTGTAACCTAAAACATCTTTTAACTTTCCAAGAAGAATTTTTCTAAGTTTCTCGGAAAAGTGTTTTATAAGTTTATTTTTATTAAATGTGCCTTCAGCTTGCATGGATGGACTATCTAATATAACATATGCCGCCTTAACCGTAACTCTCCCCAAGTTATTCACGTTCAAGTCCAGCATACTTGGTATGTTTTCCTTAACCGTAGTCGTGATTTTGACACTGAGCCTTGTAGCATCTACTAGAGCAAGTAAGTCAAAATTAGATATTGTATTTCCGTTACGAGATTCAGTCGGAGACAAGAACTTCAACTCTTGCTGAAAGCCAAGAAAGCAGGTGAAAGTTACATTTGTTGACCTCAAAATAGGTTGAGAGCAGTCCTGAATGCGTTTGAGTTCGCCTAAGTGTAACAAAAAGCCATTTTTGAGTTCTATGTAGTTGTCTTTTTCATTCGAAATGTACACGTTGTCTATGCGATCGTCTGGAAGGAAGTATGGATCCAAATTGCTGTAGTCTGATTCGAAAAGGAATCTTGTGTCAAGAACGCTGTCAATGTAGCTGTTTGAATCTTCTTTGGTGTAAACAGGTTCACCTAGAATCAAAGGCTAAAAATAAGTACCGGATGTCCCAAAATTTGACTAATGATAGGAAAGCAAAGACATATTTCTATATCGGTACCTGTTCACGCCAATTACAATCGCCAAAGAACCAAAAAGTTTTGGAACTTGATTTTTCTTTTTTAAAATGTGTAAAATTATGCCATTCGAATTAATTCCCTCATGCATTGCACTTTTAGTTTATCGTTGCTCAGAAGTCCCTAAAACTCAACGATTACGATAGGCTCAGGTACCGATGCGGAAATCTTCCCCAAAACGATTTAAAAAAAAAAAAAAAACTGGAGGATATAATAATAAAAAATGGTTTGCTGTATTTTGAAAGTTATTCCGAGCAAATTTCAAAATTAGTTACAAAGTTCATCAAGATATAGCGCTCCTTGATTTTATTTTATAATTTTATAACCGCCTTTGAACAGCCGATCCAATTCTGGATTTACTACTACCAATGTTCAACTTCGTGTCCTTGCAAATTTGATCCTAATCCAGAAGACATGGAAACTCCTGGATCAGAACCCTCCAGACCTATTGATTTGTTAAGGAAACATGGAGGATTTTGTGAACAGACAGATTTAACGTGAATCAGTCGCCATTTGCTACACGGCGAGTTTTCGGCAGGCGGGCATCGAACCCAAGATCTCTTTAACATGGGCCCAGTGCCCGACCAACCAGGCTATCCCTTGCTCCTGATAGAAAATTTATGAAACCAAGTTATCTTCTGCATTTCAGACCATTCCATAACGAATAATTGTACCAGTCACATTTTGTTCTCAGACCGCACAACTTTGTTGATGCAAATACAGTTAATGCGAAGACATTGTTTTATATTTGTTTTATAATTATCAGCTCCTTATGTTGAGAGGATTTTAAACTTATTTTTGCACTGCGAGACTTAACGAGCCATTTTTATATAATTATATTTCTAGTCCTTTAGCACTATGCTCGTCGAGATTTACTCCCAATAGATTTGACAAGTTTTTTTTTTTTTACATAATTTTTTCTGTACACTTAAAAATAATTAGATAAGTGTTAAAGATGCTTTCAGTACATTGCATTATAATATTGGGCAAATTTGTAAATGTACTGCAACTTAAATAAGGGGTTGAGTTGCACAATATATAACTATAGAGCCATGAGGGTTCAGGGAATAGAGCTCTGGTTTCCTAATAATATTGCCTCCCGATGAGGCGACCCGGGTTTGAACCCCAGCGATCGCTGGTCGTACGAATTTCACAACGACCACAGTGCAGTCTTAAAATATCCTCACTAGTAGAAAGATCATGGTTTAGAGTCCCCTTGCTGTAAGAGTAACCGCTGGAGGTTTCTTGGTCTCCCTCGTCATATCAAAAAAATACTGGTTAGTTCAATGGCTAGTTTGTCCGAATGTTTGATCCCGGAATTCCTTCGTCTTCTGGGTTGATTTCAAAGTTACAAGGCTACGGAATTGAACATTGTTAAACTAAAAATTAGGTTGGCTGTTCAATAACGGTAATAAAAGTAAAATAAAATGTGGAATTATAGCATTCCGTAATCAAACTTAGGAAATACGAAAAAATATTTAAATTATCACCATATTAAATTTGCAGCAAGTACGAATGACATCATGAATCAACTCGCACCATAAAATCTAGTAGTTTAATATTTATAATTACCTATTAATGTTTCATCTTCAGTCGTTGTTATTTCAAGTCCCCCGGTATCTAAATCAAACTTCTCCAGGGAAAATGGCTTTTCTTTCATTCTTTCCTCCGCAAGCCTCCTCATCTGGACTTCGACCAGTTTTTCCGTCAACGCTTTAAAAAACTGACCAATACTGACCTTCGTTGTCTCTTCCATCCAGCCCAAGAATCTCATTCCTTCGACTTCAACTGTTATGTTACTAATATAATCAACGTTTAGGCTCTCTAATACAGACTCTTTGCCATCGGCATCCAAAGAAATCGTTGTACTCAAAAGCACCTTTGAAGTCTCTCCTTTCCCAGCTACGGCTTTGTTTATGTTTATAGCCTTCACAGAGCCCGTGAAATTGAAAAAAATCTTTTCGATTTCTAATTTGGTGCTCACTTTTAACCTCCCTTGTTCGAAAGACAGATAACAGGAGGACACGCGATGGAGGTTTCGCAGACCGCTTATGTATCCTCCTGTTAGCTTGGCCTCACCTTTGAAGTCAATGAAAACTACCTTCCTGTGAAATGTTAAAAGACTCTCGTTGATTGGATGGGGGTCGAAATAGTCGCCATTTTCTTCTAGAACTTCCTGGATCATTGAATCTATGTATTCATTGCAGCTCAAGATGGCTTCCTTGTAACCACCTGCTAAAGTAAGTAAATGATTTGCTGTTACATAGTGTAATACAAACTAATAATATTATTCATAAAATTGTATTATGTATCTCATCGATTTAATTAATTTGTTTCTGAAATTCGAATATTCAACTAGGTCTAAACGAAATTTTAAAATTCAAAGCTAAATTTTATTTCTAAGAGGCTGTTTGCGAAGCAGCGCCATCAAATAAGCAACGGAGATTGCTTAATTTTGGTAATTTGGTAGATTCCTCAACAGAAGGATTCTGCGATCATGAAACAAATTTAGTGGGGCGAATAAACGTTAAAAGATGAATTTTTTTGTCTAGGAAGGTAGGGTATATAGGGGCATGTTAAGGCAATATAAATAAAATGAAATAAAATAAAATTACACGAAGAAAAGTATGTTGACTTACTGGAGGGCTTCGTTGCATGACTATCCCTTGTGACTACAAGCATGATCTAGCAATTTTTCAATGTTTTCGTTAGTCCCTTCTACGTCGCTACCGAGGTTGCAACTTTAGGCATTTATTGAAAATATTGTATTGCTGCAAAGAAGCATTTTGTGTTGATTTTGTAAAAAAAAACACATTTTTTGACCTTGTGTCATTTTTTTGCCATTACACGACACATCCCACATTCGTATACAAAAAATACACATTTTAGTACGCTATATCACCATTTCAAATTTTTCTTTTGATCGTAGAAAAACATCTTAGATATTTCCAAAAATTACTTTTTTTAGTATTTTTAATAACCCCTGAAAGCAATTTTGGTTGGCGTGTTGAACCAACACCTCCTAGAAAGAGTAGGCCTCAGCACGGATTACCATAAACATCCTTTAGTAGTATAAACGTAATGACATCTTTCTTATTTTTCATCAACTGTGCAGTTAACTTCGTCATATCGGACTACTAAATTTATCCGTGCTGAGGCCTGCCTTGTTCTAGGAGGTGTTGGTTGAACATACTACAACTGAGAAATGGGCAACAAATATTTAAATATTAAGAAACATCATCATCATAGTTTGGAAGACATTCTATCCTTACGTTCCAGAATCTACGCATAGCAACGCCATCTGGAGCTACTTTTTTTAGTGAGGATTCTACGATGAGCTTGAATTTTTTTTTAATTCTTGCATTTTTAATCCATGTGCTTAAAGATGGGTATTTTAATGGAATTATGTATCTACGTGTTACATACTTAAATAATTACTGTAAATTATTTCATATAGGGTATATAATGAATTACTTTCAGTAAATACATAAAAAAAAAATATCCAAATATTTTTCACCAACCGCTGAAACACTAATAGTGAGCAGTGCTATAATGTGTCCAAAATTAATGTGTCCATTTTTATGCGCCTTATAATTTGTATAGTAAGTCTAAACAACGTGTTTGTCGTTGATCTGAAATGAGGATTTGAATATTGAAAAAAATGCCAAGATCTCTGGATTTAGAACAGTTATTTATAACAGATAATTTTGTAACCGTTACATTACATCTGTAGTTAATATAAGGAGAACGAAGAAACATCTAAAAAAATAGTTATATTTAAAACAAAATTCAACTTATAATTTTACTTACTTTTACTGGAGTCAACAACAGTCGAACTCAAATAGAATATGGACAGTAAAAGGCAAAGTATCTTCATAACTAGTTGAATTCTAAAAGAAATAAATTACTCAATTTTACATTCGAAGCTTCGGTAACTTGAAATATATTAGCTAGTTTTTAAATTTTTTATATCAGTCACTTCATTAAAAGTCAAAAACTCTCCTCAAAAGTCACTCCATTAATGATTTTAGGTTCAACCGCTGAAAAAAAATCGTTTTAAAACTATATTAAATGTGTTCTAAATATGCAATTCATTAAAAAAGGGCGGCCGCTAGTTGCAAAATTTTGAACTAATTTTTCGTCAGCTCGAACGAAATTTCATTCCTCCTTTATATTAAAATTTCATATTTTTCTGAGCAATGTTTTTGGTTACATACAAATTTAATGTAACGTTATTTAGTTATGTATACAGAGTTCTATTTAACAAAGATCGGATAAATAAAATGTAATTTTTTTAAAGTGTTGTAATGGAAAATACACTAAAAAAGCTTTCATTTTCGATCATTTTGGATCTCAAGTAATTTTTCTTCTTGTTGTACACGTGATCTTTGTTTATTTTCTTCTTTTTTTTGTAAAAAAAAAAAAAAAACTTTAAATAAAAGCGCAACTTTTCGCGACAAAATACCGTTAAAAACCGATAAGTAAGGACCAAAAATTTAAAGCAGTAAATCTATGCAATTAGCATTTTAAATAATATGCATATTATGTTGACATGTTGAATGCTGTTTTTTTTCAAACTATTTTTTTTTTGTTCAAATCAACAAAAACAGATTTGGATTTCATTAAGTTTTTTTTTTTTTTTTTTTTTTTTTTTTTTTTTTTTTTTAAATGAGGTATAAGCTTAATTTTTTCATAAAAACCAAATAACAAACTAATTCTTAATTAATTTTCCTGAAAATGCAAAGGGCAGAATTGGATTTGCTCAATTTTGCCAACAAATATTCTGAAAAAAACCCCGAAGATAACGCTCCTTACATCTGATTGGTTTCAAGTTCGACATTGCAAAAATATTATCAGTTAATCAGTATCAGCTATTACCAGCATTATCAGTATTATCAATTTTGAAAGATATTATCAGTAAGAGTAAATATAAATCATCAGGGTAATCGCGATCATTAAATAAAGACGATAAAAATCCCACTTAACATTTTACACTTTGATTACGATGGTTGAGTTTATTATTAATGTATATATAGAATAAAGATTATTTTATTAACAGTATCGTATAAATAGTATTGCATTATAGTAGTGTATAAATAATATTGAATTAATGGTGTTGTATAAATAGTATGATGTTAGTAGCATTGTATAAATAGTATTGTATTGATAGTATTGTATTACTAGTACTGTATAAATAGTATGATGTTAGTAGCATTGTATAAATAGTATTGTATTGATAGTATTGTATTACTAGTACTGTATAAATAGTATAGTATTAATAATATTATATAAATAGTATTGTATTAGTAATATTGTATAAATAGTATAATTAGTATTCTGTAAATAGTATTGTATCAGTAAATTTGTATAAATAGTAAAAATATTATTGTATCAATTGTAATTTATAAATCTAATTGTATTAATAGTATTGGATTAATTGCCTGTTTAACTAGTATAGTATTAATAATATTGTATAAATAGTATTGTATTAATAGTATTATAATAATAGCACTGTTTAAATAGTATTGTATCACTAGTATTGTTTAAAAAGTATTGTATCACTAGTATTGTTTAAAAAGTATTGTATCAATAATATTGTATTAATTGCATTGAATACATAGTTTTGAATGAATAGTATTATATAAATAGTATTGTATTAATTTGGATAAATCTTACTGTATTAATAGTATTGGATTAATTGTCTGTTTAACTACTATAGTATTAATAATATTGTATTAATAATATTGTCTAAATAGTATTGTATTAATAGTATTATAATAATAGCACTGTTTAAATAGTATTGTATCACTAGTATTGTTTAAAAGGTATTGTATCACTAGTATTGTTTAAAAAGTATAGTATCAATAATATTGTATTAATTGCATTGAATACATAGTTTTGAATAAATAGTATTATATAAATAGTATTGTATTAATTTGGATAGATAATATTTGAAATGTAAATAAGTTATATAAAACGAAAAGCAAAATGCTGAAACTAGGAAATAAACTTACCTATCTTACTTCAAAAAGAAAATTTCTGTTAAATATCAGGCTAAAATTTACTATCGGTATTTCCGTGCGATTAAACATCTGTTGTCATGAAGATATGAATGTGCAACTTATTTATAAAAGTTACAGAAATTTCAAAGGTTTATATAATTTACTTTAAACTGGAAGATTCGAAACGGATGAAAGTCGAGTAATAATTACCGAAATTAGATTATGTTTATTGTGCTAAAAATAATTTTTCCACCTGCAAGAAATGTATGAAATGAGGAAAGAAAAAGTTTTTTTTCCACTCCTAATTAATTAAGAAGACAATTTGCAAATAAATATTTAACTGGAGGACAAACTATTCTTTCATGAAAAACTAAAATAGTGTAATTTATTTACCTTTTAAAAATTACTCGGAAATGAAAACTTTCACTATAAACCTTTCACTTTTAACTATATAATATCCGACAGAAAAAGGACATTTTTCGTTAGAAGTTGGGTTATTTTTATGGGACGAATATTTTTCACAAGAAAACGAAGGAGAAGAATTTCCATATGAAATTTATTTTTTTCACTATAAAATTGATACGTCTTGCTACAAAACGAATATTTTTGAAAACTGAATGCGAAATGATACCATTATGAAAGAGATATTTTTCGTTGAAAATTGATGCTTTTCACAATGAAATGGATATTTCACAGAAGAAAATGGATTATTTCCACTAGAAAGCAGTAACTTTTCATTATATTAGGTTGTTGATAAAGCAATTTTTTTTTACCCAACAGCGGACTTAATTGTACGGCGGACTCACAGTGTATTCACAACACTTAAGCCGCCTAATAATTATATATTTCAACAGCTAAAATATCAAGTCTTGGTCGTTAAAAAGATTTATTGATTTTTTGCAGTAGCTTTTGATCCGTGCCCTTTCAAATATAGAAAGTAAAAAGCTGCATTTTTTTTCTTTAATAAGGTAAAAATGATGTTCAAGCCAGAATGCAAAAGAAGATGCATTAACAGTGCGCCAATGCCGAATCTGGTGTGCAAAATTTTGATCCGAAAATTTTGGTGTGGAAAATGCACCGCATTCTAGAAGGTCAGTTGAAACTGATGAAGACACAATAAAGTTATTCATTGATGCAAACCAGCGAAAAACAACTTGAGAGACCGCTCATATATAAAATTCATCGAATTCCACCGCTCATGATAATTTGAAACGCTTAGGTTTAATCTCAAAGCTCGGCATATATGTTCCTCATATTCTTACGAAAAGAAATTTGTGCCATCGCGTTGAAGTCTGTGATTTGTTTCTCAAACGTCAAAAAAATTACCCATTTTTGAAGTTGAAGCTGATGAAGATACAATAAAGGCATTCAGAAAAGCAGCGAATAACAACTTGAGAGATCGATCATAGATAAAATTCATCGAATTTCACCGTTCCTGATAATTTGAAACGCTTAGGTTTAATCTCAAAGCTCGGCATATATGTTCCTCTTATTCTTACGAAAAGAAATTTGTGCCATCGCGTTGAAGTCTGTGATTTGTTTCTCAAACGTCAAAAAAATTACCCATTTTTGAAGTTGAAGCTGATGAAGATACAATAAAGGCATTCAGAAAAGCAGCGAATAACAACTTGAGAGATCGATCATAGATAAAATTCATCGAATTTCACCGTTCCTGATAATTTGAAACGCTTAGGTTTAATCTCAAAGCTCGGCATATATGTTCCTCTTATTCTTACGAAAAGAAATTTGTGCCATCGCGTTGAAGACTGTGATTTGTTTCTCAAACGTCAAAAAAATTATCCATTTTTGAAGTTGAAGCTGATGAAGACACAATAAAGGCATTCAGAAAACCAGCGAATAACAACTTGAGAGATCGATCATAGATAAAATTCATCGAATTTCACCGCTCATGATAATTTGAAACGCTTAGGTTTAATCTCAAAGCTCGGCATATATGTTCCTCATATTCTTACGAAAAGAAATTTGTGCCATCGCGTTGAAGTCTGTGATTTGTTTCTCAAACGTCAAAAAAATTATCGATTTTTGAAGTTGAAGCTGATGAAGACACAATAAAGGCATTCAGAAAACCAGCGAATAACAACTTGAGAGATCGATCATAGATAAAATTCATCGAATTTCACCGTTCCTGATAATTTGAAACGCTTAGGTTTAATCTCAAAGCTCGGCATATATGTTCCTCTTATTCTTACGAAAAGAAATTTGTGCCATCGCGTTGAAGACTGTGATTTGTTTCTCAAACGTCAAAAAAATTATCCATTTTTGAAGTTGAAGCTGATGAAGACACAATAAAGGCATTCAGAAAACCAGCGAATAACAACTTGAGAGATCGATCATAGATAAAATTCATCGAATTTCACCGCTCATGATAATTTGAAACGCTTAGGTTTAATCTCAAAGCTCGGCATATATGTTCCTCATATTCTTACGAAAAGAAATTTGTGCCATCGCGTTGAAGTCTGTGATTTGTTTCTCAAACGTCAAAAAAATTATCGATTTTTGAAGTTGAAGCTGATGAAGACACAATAAAGGCATTCAGAAAACCAGCGAATAACAACTTGAGAGATCGATCATAGATAAAATTCATCGAATTTCACCGCTCATGATAATTTGAATTGCTTAGGTTTAATCTCAAAGCTCGGCATATATGTTCCTCATATTCTTACGAAAAGAAATTTGTGCCATCGCGTTGAAGACTGTGATTTGTTTCTCAAACGTCAAAAAAATTATCCATTTTTGAAGTTGAAGCTGATGAAGACACAATAAAGGCATTCAGAAAACCAGCGAATAACAACTTGAGAGATCGATCATAGATAAAATTCATAGAATTTCACCGTTCATGATAATTTGAAACGCTTAGGTTTAATCTCAAAGCTCGGCATATATGTTCCTCTTATTCTTACGAAAAGAAATGTGTGCCATCGCGTTGAAGACTGTGATTTGTTTCTCAAACGTCAAAAAAATTATCCATTTTTGAAGTTGAAGCTGATGAAGACACAATAAAGGCATTCAGAAAACCAGCGAATGACAACTTGAGAGATCGATCATAGATAAAATTCATCGAATTTCACCGTTCATGATAATTTGAAACGCTTAGGTTTAATCTCAAAGCTTGGCATATATGTTCCTCTTATTCTTACGAAAAGAAATGTGTGCCATCGCGTTGAAGACTGTGATTTGTTTCGCAAACATCAAAAAAATTATTTATTTTTGATATTGAAGCTGATGAACACTTAATAAAGGCATTCATGTATGCAAACCTGCGAATAACAACTATAAAGAATACTCATAAAACTTACTGGTACAATGGGTCATACAACAAAATTTGAATATTTTTATTTGACAAATTCCGTTTTTTGTTAGCCAGTTGTACACACACAGGCACACAAAATCTTAAGAAATAATATTTGTGAGAAAAATCTAATATTTATGATAATAATTTAAAATTTTTTTTAATTACCCATAAATAAAATTGGCTTTAACTTATTTAGAAAAAAATTTTCATTTTCACTTTCAATCGTTCTGATTACAAAACCGATTGAAAAATAAGGCATAGAATGTTTTTTAAAATACAGCGTAGCGAAAAGAAAAAAAAAAAGAAAAAAAAATTACGACCATTGTGAGGACTAAAATATCAGATATTCTTTTTAGAATTTTTTAAATAAAATTTTTTTTTCATTAATTCCTATAAAATAACATTTGACTCTTGACAACTTTAAGTAACAAAAATTTTTAAAGTTTAAAAAAAAAACGTACTTTTTTAAAAAGCTAAACTATAATTGATAAAAAGAAAACATGCTAATTTGCAAACAAATACAGAAATTTTCCTAATTGCAATATCTGAACTGTTTTTGTTTCATAGTTTTTAATTCATTGTTTTCAATTCATTTAAAATTTCTGAGATTTGTGACGATAAGAGTTATAGAATTCTTTTTAAGAACAGTTGTTTTATTTCTCGGGAAATCCAACATCTGCTTAGATTCTTTGATTTAATTCTTTATTTTCTAAAATTGACGTTGAATTGATTTAAACGACAGAGGTAAGTTTTATATATTTTTGTTATAAGACTTTCCTTTCATTTTAATTTATTTAACAGTGTTTCAATTTTTAACTGACATCGATACTTTTTTTTGGAGACAAAGTATCAGAAAAATAGGAAAAAAAATTGCAGAATGTAGCTGAATAAGAATAATTAAAATAAATGAATTACAGAAGTAATTTCATGACCTGATTTAAATAAAAAAATGTATGGGGTGTGGATAAGTCATGATGAAATAAATAAATTACGGAATTAAATTAATGGTATAATGTAAATAAATAATAATAATAAATGAGTAGGATGTATATAGTACGAATTAAAACAATTAATTAAATTTCAGAATAAGATAAATAACAAGATGTAAATAGATAAAAATAAAATTATGTATGGAATGTTAATAAGTAATAATAATCAAAGTAAATGAATTACAGAATTGAATTTATGACAAGATGTAAATATATAATAAAAAGATGTGTAGAATGTAGGTAATTCATGATAAAATGAATAAATTACAGAATTAAATTGAAAATAAGATGCAAATAAGTTTCAATAAAATAATGCATAGTATAAAATGCAAAAAAGTAATAGTAGAACTAAATAAATAAATTACGAAATTAATTAACAACATGTAAATAATTAAATACAAAATAATATTTAGAATGTAGGTGAGTGAGAATTAAAACACGTAAATAAATTAACGAGCAAAATTAATAACAAGATGCAGATAAGTAAAAATAAAATAATGTTAGAATGTTAGTAAGTAATGATAAAAATTAATAAATAAAAATAAATCAATGAAAATAAATAAATAAAAATAAATTTCAGAATTTCATAATTTGTAAATAATTCATTATAAAATAAAGTATTGAATGTAAACAAGTACTAATTAAAAAAAACAACAAATAAATTATAGAATAAAATTATAAACAAGTAGTAATAAAAATATATACATTACAGAATTAAAATATTTTAATTGAATTATCAAATAACAATGAATGTTGTGCTTTTCATCACTTAAAAAAAACTCTTTTTGTCAAAAATATAAGATTAAGTCTTAGTTTTAACGGTTTAATGTTACAATTTAGTTTACATTTTGAATGGTAGTAACGGTCAGCTGCAAAACGTTGACTTGATTTAATAATTGACGAATATTTTAAGTATAAAAAATATTAGGGGAAAGTGCACATATTGAACAACTGTTTTATTTATTGATGAAATTTCAGTAGATTTGTAACAATAATATACACTTCACTGCGCAGTTGCATAATCAGACTGTAAATAATCAAGATGGAATTCGTAAAAGGTTTTTAAGGAGCAAGCGTCGCTCTCAAATTTTCTCTTCACTCTTTTATTAATATACTTTACTTTTAGAAATTCAGCAAAAGATGATATGTTATAAATTTTTACCTATTTCGATATTAGAGTTTGCTCAGAGTATTTTCAATAAACCAGCAATTGGAATAAGCAAACGCATGTCTTCGTGGGGCTAGTGTTGATACATGGTGGAGGGGATAGTGCGGAATTATTTACAATCCCATTCAACTTCCAATGGAAGAGACATGAATTATTTACAAATATAACACATTTGATAATACCCATGTAGCATGATATGCAAAATAAACGTAAATTTTTGGAAATTGGTAAAATCAATATGCTTTAAACGTACATTTTAATTCATATTGACGGAATGATACTACCATTGAGATATTTGGTAAAAATACTTTAGTATATTTTATGCCTTGGCCATCAAAATTAAGGTCTATAAGTCTATTCTTGTTTGCCATGTTTTATGCAATATTAAAGGAATAGATTTTACCAGCTAACCTTCAGTAAAATTGCTTTCGTATATTTTACGAAAGACTGAAAAAGAAAATTTACTATTTACATTTAGTATAAATGCTTCTGTGTATTTTACGTATTATTGATGAAGTAAATTTACCATTGAGAGCTTGGTAACATAGCTTTCGTATATTTTACGCAATAATGCTGACGTATATTTTACCAATTAGATTTTGGTAAAAAGTTTCCATATATTGTACGTAATATTGATAAAACAAATTTACCATTTTATTTCGGTAAGAACATTTTGGAATATTTTACGTAACATTGACGAAAAAAATTTACTATATAGATTTGGTAAAAATGCTTCTCTGTATTTTTACGTATTATTGACGAAACAAATATACTATTTAAAGTTTGGTACGAAAGTTTTCTTGCATTTTACGTAATAATGTTTGACGTATATTTTACCATTTAGATTTTGGTAAAAAGTTTCTGTATGTTGTACGTAATATTGATAAAACAAATTTACCATTTTATTCTGGTTAGAATATTTTGGAAAATTTTACGTAACATTGATTAAGTGAATTTGCAATTTAGATTTAGTAAAAATGCTTCTGTGTATTTTACGTATTATTGACAAGGCAATTTCCATTTAAATTTCAGTAAAAGGCTTCCATATATTTTAACGTAATAACGTTGACAAATCAGAATCAGACTAATCAGAATGATTTTGTAGAATGATATACCTTTACAATTAGTGTTTTCAGTATTAAGTAAAATTTTAGAATATTAGAACCTGTATATTAATATATTAAATCACCCTTTAAAGGTTTTAAAAAAAACTATAAGGGAGACTTTTAATCAAGTTGTTTTTAAAAGAATATAATTAAAAATAGATGAATTAATTTTTGCTACGCAATAAACTAAAACAGAATATCAGCGAACGGTTCTCTTTTATGAGTTACTTCCATCATTCCAGAAAAGGAAAGATTGCTAAGCAACACTCTCCGCCCATTCTCCACTCAGACCATTTCATCTTAATGTTAAAACTATGATTAATAAAATTGATTTCATGCTATCAAATAAATCAAATTTAATAATGCTTTTCAAATGTATTGATTTGAGTTCAAAATGTCTTTCTTATTATAACGAAATTCACTATTACAAATTGGTATTTTAATTAATATATGTCAATATTTATTATCCAATAAAGCTTGGATTGAAATTGATTTTATTTTAGCATTATATATACTTTTCTGAGTGGAAAATGAATTGCAACTTAATAAGTTACTAAGTTTGCTTATACTTATCCTATAGCTTGTCCACATTAGCCCAGTGTAATAGGCTAGTGTGGGCAAAAAAAAAGACTTTTTAATTTATTGTTATTGAAAGTCAAAACAGTTTTGTAATTCTAGATGTAAGCCTGAATGCAGATACAAGTTTAAATTATTGTTAAAATTGTTTTTTTCATGAGTTGAAAGTTATATTAAATGTAGTTTTTTTGACAAATTTGTAAAAAATAACTACACCGGATCTTTTACCCTAGATATAATTTTAAATACTTTATCTAATTTAACTAGATGTTTTCGCTTAAATAAAAATTCTAAAAATCAATAAATATTTATCGAAGATTAAAAAGAAATATTATAAACGTTTTTAAATTCTTAAAGATGTTTTTTTTTTATCATCATAATTTTAATGGCATTGAAGACTTTGGCTAGAAACGAAAAACAAAAGTAAATCTAACAGTCATGAATAATTGTTAAAATTTTTCAACAGACGTAAATTTTGCATATTATTCGCCAATAGGTTTTCTTCATCTTTATTCATTATTCACTTTGCTGTTTAATAAAATTTCACAAAATCTCAATAAATAAAGAAAAACAATTATAGTTATCCGAAAAGTATAACGTTAGTGATTAAAAGATAGTTCTGAAACACTTTTCCTTTTCTCAAAACTGTAACTTGTTACCCATTGGAAAAATGGGTCTTATTTTGGGTCTTATGGCGTGCGCACTTTATTTGGACGTCATCACACTTTTCAACTGTGTTCGAGAGTAATAGTAAACAGTGGGAATGCGTTGTCATTGAAGGCGTTGCTATGGCGACCGCTGCTGTTTGATAATTTTTTATAATTCTTTTTTTCTTTTAGTTTTCACCAGCAGTCATTCTTAATGTATTCACACAATGATAATTTAAATTATTCTTATATTCTTTTATTATTAACGTTATAATTACTGTCTTGACGGTGATTTTAATATAAATATGAATATTGTGGAAGGAAAAGTATTTTGTTGCGTCTTGAAACGCGTATATAGCCAGGATTTGAAAACCAATCCGACATCAAACATCAATTGAGTTAGTTTTTGCAACCCATGATTTGAAATGTTGTGGTGTTTATCGGCGTCAAACCAAAAAACAAAGCATTTTAGTAATGGGTAAACAGTGATCGTAGTAAAGCGATCATGATTTTTCTTCTTTATTTTATCATTTTGGGCCATTTTCTTAAAAAGCAAAGAGAACACTGAATAAAGATGAAAAAAGCCTAACAGTCATGAAAAACTGTTACAATCTTACAACAGTTATATAAAATGCACATAGTTCACGTAGTAAGCAGGAAAATGATTGTTTCCGTGTCTTAGTTTTTTTTAGTAATTTTATTTTAAAAATAAATATTTCTAGTCTTATGATTTGTCTATTTTAGAGTAAGCAGCCATGAAGCTTCCTTTCCTTTTGTTGTCCATTTTCTATTTAGTTGCGACAGTAGTCAACTCTCGCAAAAGTAAGTTAAATTACCAAAATATTGCTTCTTTTTAACTGTTCTGCTATTGGGTCAGTTTTGTTACACGGAGCTTTCGGTGTCCGCTTCAACTGTTTTAACGATTCTGTTCGAAAACGAAACTGAAAAAGATGAATCAGTTTTTATCTCTAGACAAAAGTAGAGATATTCTTACCTTCAATTTTTGTTACAAATAAAAAATTTGAATGGAATTCAAAACCGCTTTAACACAAAACATTTTCCAACGCTGCACTGACAACATTTTTGTCACCTTTTCATCAAAACAAAAATTCAGATAAATTACACATTTAGAAATTGACAATTCGATTGGTCTATTTCAACTATAATAATAAAATCGAAATAGGAAATTTCCCTAAATTTGTAACGATCATGAATTTCATTTTGTAATTCTTTAAGATTTTTTTTTTTACAGTTTATTTTTCTGATTGAGCTATTAAAAATATTTACGAACGAATTATTATTTAATTAAAAATAATGATGTCACTTGAATAGTACGAATTAAATCGTTCCAAAACTCAACCGTTAAACTCAATGGCATAGTTTTGGGGGACAAAATTCCCGCTAAAATTAAACATTACTTGATTAATGAACTATTGTACGGTGAGTAGGATGTAAATATAAAAAGATTAAAACTATGCCACTGGTTAAGCTATAAAATTCTCAAAAGTTGAAGAAATTTGGAGGGGGCTCCAGAAGCTCCGTGTTGTGGAAAAAAGCCATTATATAACCATTTACTTAGCTTTAGAACTGAGTTATAACAATTATGTTGAAAGAAAATGATCCGGATTAAGAGAAATAAGTATATATGGTGTACAAAGTGACAGATCTTAACATTTCATATCAGTTGAATGTTTTAATTTGATTGTTATATGAATACATTCGAAACTGTTATGTTTCGATCAGCATTTTTAATGGCTGGTTTTTAGCTGAATTATAAGCTCTATTTTTCATTGGCTCAAATGTAACGGAAAGGGGATCGAATTCAATTTTTGTTACTTAGATTAGAACACGAACGATTACAAAAGAATCAAACTACTATATTCAGAAACTCAATTCAATTTTTTGCATTCAGATCTTTTGAGACATTGCTAAGTACTGGGTAAACAATCAAATAATAGAAAACCTAACTTAATCAATCGATCAACACATCCGTCAATCATGACATAAATCTACCTAAGATCAGCCTATCTAAGAATCAACTTATCGAAGAATTAACCGATTATTCCATCAACTAAATCAGCCTATAAATGGGAAATAAATTTTGTATTCTTCAATCCAATTTAAATTAAAATTAAAAATAACATATTGGATTCAGAACTCTCACCTCCCACCGATTAGCCCTAAAATATTTCCTAAAACATATCACCTGGTTTCAATATGTTTCAAGAATACATAACTGATCCAAATAGAAAAGTTCCAAGTTATGTGTAACATAAATTTTTAGATAGCATTCTTCCTTAGGCTCGGGCGTTTTTATTATTTCTTTAATGAAAAATACTCTCTTTTCTCTTAAATTATCTCCAAACAGTCAGGCATCGCTTATTACCGTTTGCAGTAACAGATTCTGTTAATAAGAGTAAACTTGAACTTTCGTTCCAGGCAAAAACTATCTTTCGTGAAAAGTGTTTCCAAATGGTGTTTCATACATAAAAATTTCAGTTAATCACATATCTGACGTAATTATTATGTATTTTTTTACTGTAAAAAATCATAATCGTCGAATTGACTTTTTTTAGTTTCTGATGATGAATTCTTACATAAGCAAATATTTAGTATCATGAATTTTCATTTACTATATATATATATATATATATATATATATATATATATATATATATATATATATATATATATATATATATATATATATATATATATATATATATATATACTAGAGGGCTCCGCCCCCTGCTCGCCAACCCCCGATAATTGCTACGCAATGACATTTTTGTTTGCTTCGCGAACAAAATTAAAGACATTTTCCCTGAGATTAGCTGGCAGTTTTTCTGCACCAATATCACATAGAGAGAATATGATAGGATTGTAAAATGTCAGAGGTGCTTATTATCAGCATTATAAACTTATATTCCGCCGTCGCGTATTGATAGCACTACGATTATTTTCCAGGAGATTTTATGCTGCTAAATTATGTTCAGCTCCATGTCGCTGTTGACATCGCCTAAGATATTCACGGCGATCCATTTTTTTGAAAGATATAAGTTTTTTAAAATAAACTCTGTTCAATATATTTTGTTAATTTGGAATGTAAATAGTTTCTTTAAAGAGTGTTGATTCGTGCTTCCAATAACTCTACCCGATTTATCAAAGCTATTAAAATATATTGGAATTCTAAAATAAATAACTGCGTTCTATCAAAACAAACATTCTGTTATAAAACTTTAGAACAACTATCTTTTTACATTGCCACTCAAAATTATTATTAAACACTGGATAATATTGCGTTAATGACACTTTTATCTAATGATGTCATAAACAATCGTTTGAATAAAGTTTAGTTCATAATAATCATATATAATCGCTTGCATAAATAATCGTTTGGTCTTTTTATAGCTTTACTTAATAAATGTGAGATTATTATTTTTTTTGGAATGGTGATTTTATAATTATGTTGTTGAGTTAATAAATCTTCCTTTTTATAAACGTAATAGTAGAGTTTTCTTAATTATTTGATTCGAAGTCCTCTGAGTTTCATTTTAGGTCAGTTTGTATTTTGTATTTTTTGACAGCATTATTAAAAATTATTACCTTTTCACACAAATGCGTTCTCAATTTTGATTGGCTGTTTCGTGCGTTACTAACCAGAAGTCTTCTGTGATTGGTTATGTGTTATCATTCCACTCTCTTCTTATATATATATATATATATATATATATATATATATATATATATATATATATATATATATATATATTGAGGTATGTTGCTGCGGTAACTGCATATGTATCTCGTACTATGGTTGTTTGTTGTTAATTAGTTGTTTTAACTGTAGGTATGGGTGACACTTCAAGCTTAAAGTCTACGAGATAGTAAGCGACTACAGTAGGCAATCCACGCGACGCATGGCCCATTCTACATCAGAAAGTTTTAGAGAACTGAGATTTTCTAGGTCAATGGTTTCTAGAGTATCAGGAATGCACGGACAATGGGAAAAAAAACTTACTATCATAAAAATTGCAGAGGAAAAATAGTAGCCTTGAACGAGCTTGGTTTGAAGCGCCTTCACGTTCTATATGAGCGTTCTATATGAGCAGCGAAGTCAAAAATTAACTATATACCCATAACCAGTCACGATGGCTGGTCGAAACGAATTCCGCATCCAACTTGCACCGACCATAGTTCTGACATGAAATATCCTCAGTGGTAGACAGATCATGGGTTAGAGTCCCCTATCCGCCAGGCTAACCATGGGAGGTTCTCGTGGTCTTCCTCTCAATGTAACGCAAATGAGAGTTAGTTTCATCAGAAAATCCTCCACGAAGGCAAATTTCTCCCATTACTTGATTACGGAGTTTCCTTTCCTTCTGGATCGGGTTCAAAACTACAAAGCTACGGAGTTGAACATTAGTAGAAATTGTGTCGGCTGTTCAACGACGGTTATAAAATATAAAATAAAATATCAATAACTCAATAGCAAAAGCTTTTACTAGGTATAAGTATGCAATTATTACAGTATCGTCACGATTGCATAAATAAGGTACAATGCTACGCAATTTGCATAGCTTTAACTGCTATTAATTCAATTGCTCTTCAGTGTACCTATTGATTCAAATCAAACTTCCAGCACATTTAGCTTTCTTCAGAATTACGTTGTTCATAAATATCATGCACCTATGATTTACATAAACAATAGGATTTAAAAGTATGGCAACAATGGAGGAACACATTTTTTGTTGCATTTATAGAAATATATCTTAGCTAATTCTGATGCTGGGATTTTAAATATGAAATTAGTTTTGCTCCTAAAGTTATAGATATAAATTTTTAAAATAGCATTCTTACTCTATTTTTTATGG
This sequence comes from Parasteatoda lunata, assembly GCA_949128135.1. Classification (NCBI taxonomy): domain Eukaryota; kingdom Metazoa; phylum Arthropoda; class Arachnida; order Araneae; family Theridiidae; genus Parasteatoda; species Parasteatoda lunata. The sequence continues at coordinate 78,578,911 of OX421978.1, forward strand.
AAATGTAAAGGTTTAAAAACGTTTTATATACCAAGGGGTAGCATTAATGTTAAAACTAACTTCTAGGGGAGTAAATGCTCATCATCTTAATTAAAATTGCATATAAACCCTCTCCCGGAAATCTCAATGTTTTCCCATTTACATTTCCGGTCATATGTTCTTTTACAATTTTAATCATGATGATGTTCCTTAATTAACTCCCTTAGTTTTCCTTATACGTTCGACAAATTCATAAGATTAACTTCCTTCTAAGTTAACATTTATGAGTTCCCCTGTTGTATATAACGTTTCTAATTTTGCACATTTAGATAAAAATATAGATTAAAAATGTCATTTAAATAAACTGTAGCTTGGGGTACGATGTGGAATAAAAAGTCCGTTAAATGAATAAATATAGAGAGATCTCTATTTTCCTTGCTCAATCATTAAACAGATTGCAGACTTGAAATCAATAATGTGAAAAGACAAAAGATCCATTTGAAAAGTCTCATACAACAAACGGCAAAACAAGAAAATTATTCCCTAGTGTCATTTACTGTTTCGATTGATTACCTTAATTATTACAATGCTGGATTTAATACATTTTACATTATATATAAATTGAATTTCGTATATTTTTTAAAAAAATTGCAATATTAAAATTTTTTCTTAATTTAGCAGGTGGGGGTTACAAAGAAGCCATCTTCAGTTGCAACAACTACATCGATTCAATGATCCAGGAAATTCTAGAAGAAAATGGCGACTATTTCGACCCCCATCCAATCAACGAGAGTCTTTTAACGTTTCACAAGAAGGTCGTATTCATTGACTTCAAAGGTGAGGCCAAACTAACAGAAGGATACATAAGCGGTCTACGAAACCTCCATCGCGTGTCCTCCTGTTATCTGTCTTTCGAACAAGGGAGGTTAAAAGTGGGCGCCCAATTGGAAATAGATAAATTACTCTTCAACTTCACCGGCTCTGTGAAGGCTATAAACATCAACAAAGCCGTATCTGGAACGGGGGTCACTTCAAAAGTCTTTTTGAGTACTGGTATTTCATTGGATGCCGATGGCAAAGAATCAATTTTAGAAGACCTTAATGTGGATTATATCAGAAACATGACACTTGAAGTTGAAGGGATGAGATTTTTGGGATGGATGGAGGAGCCGACGAAGACAAACGTTGCGCTGTTTTTCAAAGCGTTGACGGAAAAGTTGGTTGAAGTTCAGATGAAGACACTTATGATGGAGAGGATGAAGGAAAAGCCGTTTTCTCTTGAGAAGTTTAACCTAGACATCGGAGATCTTGAAGTTACTACAACTGAGGGCGATGCTCTTATAGGTCAGTTTTTATTCAATAATTTTTAATAAAAAAAATTATCGCAGTCAGCGTTCTTTATCGCGACCCTATTACACAGACCCTTCCATGAGTCGCGATGGCTCAGGGAATAGAGCGTTCGCCTTCCACTGAGGCTAACTGGGCTCGAATCCCAGTTAATACGAATTCCGCTTTCGGCTTGCACCGACAGCAGTGCTGAAGTGAAATATCCACAGTGGTAGACGGATCATGGGTTAGAGTCCCCTTGCAGTCAGGCTAACCGTGGAGATTCTCGTGGTCTTCCTCTCCATGTAACGCAAATGCGGGTTAACTCCATCTAAAAGTCCTCCACGAAGGCAAATTTCTCCCTTTACTCGATCCTAAAGTTTCCTTGTTTTCTGGATTGGGCTCAAAACTACAAGGCTACGGTGTTGTGCATTAGTAGCCGCAAACCCATAAAATTGGGTCGGCTGATTAACGACGGTTATAATATAAAATAAAATAGACCCTTCCATAGGCCGGGATAGTCTGGTTTGTGACAACACCTCCTAGAAGAAGGAAGGCCTCAGCACGGATCAATTTAGTAGTCCGGTGTGACGAAGTTAACTGCGCAGTTGATGAAAAATAAGAAAGGTGTTATTACGTTCGGGGTACTAAGCTGCGCAGTGGTTGAAAATATGAAATATGTCATTACGTTTGGACTACTAAAGGATATTTATGGTAACCCGTGCGGAGGCCTACTTTTACTCTTTTCTAGGAGGTGTTGTTTGTGAGGCACTGGTGTAATAAAAAAAAATTTATTACATTGATTGATTTTCCTTCGAACCTGGGTAACACTGTTACCCAGGTTCAATGTTACCAGGTTATCAATATAGTAACTTTTACTATATTGATCACCGGGTAGCGTAGACCTAAATTTTAGAGGTAACAGCCCATGTCCAAGAGTTCGTGGGTTCGATCCCTGCCGGCCGAAGTGGTGACTGATGTGATAGTAAATGATGACTGATGCGCGTTAAATCTGTCGAATCGGGAAATCCTCCATGTACCCATAGCAAATCAATACCTCTAAGGGTACTGATTCAGGAGTTTCTTTGTCTTCTGGATTGGTTCGAAATTAAAATGCTACGGAGTTGAACATTAGTGCCGTAAACCCAAAATTGGGTCGGCTGATCAACGACGGATATAAAATAGAATAAAAATAGACCCTTCCATCATAATGACCATTGCATAAATTCCTACTGCTATACTATAGACACAATGTTATTTTAATGTCAACTATATTTTAGTAGTATTGTATTCACTTTTGATGCAGTGAAATTCCAAGAACCAAAAGTAATTTGTGGTTTTTTTCACTACACTTATTTGTTGCAAAGTATTTGCCACAGATTTTGGTGAAGATACACTAGAAATTTTTCCAGTGCATTGGGGTTTGTTTAATATATGATTTTTCAATTAATTATTTTCAGGAGAGCTCGTTTATTCCAAAGAAGATGCAAACAGCTACATCGGCAGTGTTCTAGAAAACAGATTTCAGTTAGAGGCCGAATACAGCAAATTAAGCTTTAAAGATTCCATCTCTGACGATCGTATAGATAATGTGTACGTTTCAAATGCAACAGACAACTATCTGATACTCAGGGATGGCCATTTGTACAATCTGACTAAACTCAAACGTATACTTGACTGCTCACATCCAGTTTTGAGATCTTCAAACATAACCTTCATCTGCTATCTTGGATTTCCCAGACTTAAGTTCTTGTATGCCGCCGAATCACATAACGGAGATACAATATCTGCTTTTGACATCGTTGCTCTTGTAGATGATACAAGACTTGACGTCAAAATCACGACTGCAGTTAAGGATAACATACCTAGTATGCTGGACTTGAAAATCAATAATGTGGGGAAGATTACGGTTAAGGTGGCACATATCATCGCTGATGCTCCGTCTATGCAAGCTGGAAGCACATTTAATAAAGATGTTCTTAAAAACCATTTTTCTGAAAAACTTAGAGAAATTTTGCAGGGAAAGTTGAGAGACGTTTTGGGTTATAGTATTTATAAGACACCGATTCATTTTATTGATTGATTTGCAAAATAAAGAGTCAGAGGTTTGAACTTAAAATAAACTGGTACAACTGAATTGTCTGTTGAATTTAGTGCACAAAATGATTTCCCGTTCAAAGTATATCATACTAATTACTACACATGTGTGGCTGAAAAAATAAAATAAATTTTTCACAATGCTTAATAAAATTGTATTGCAAAGAGTTTTAAAGATAAAGAGGTTTATGTACATCATGTGGAATTGAAAATATTTTATTAATCACATTACTCTTTGTATTTTAAAGAGAATTTTTTTTAAAAACAAGTGGAAATTGTTTGACCTTGCTAGTATGAGTATTTAGACTTGTTCATAGACATGGTTTTAAATTTGTTTTAATTAGTGTGGAGGTATGTCCTTGAAGACTGTTTTTTGGTTTCGGGACTTGCAAAATTATTTTGTCATTGTTTTATGGTCTTCAACATGATACTAAGGCTGACAAAAGGATTGACATTTTGATCTAATAATCCAATTTTTGTTCACCAAAATGCAGCATTTGTACTCTTGGTCAACTCCGAGATTCGTACTTGAGTAACTTCATGGGGGGGGGGGGAGGGATTAATCCCCAGAGCTACTGCAGCTCGACAGTCTCAGTATGAAGAAAAATTTTAACTTGTTTTTATCTGATAAATTTTTATATATTGAAATAATACTTAAGTGTAAAAACGTTAAAACTGCTTTAAACGTTTAAAACCCCTAAAAATTGTTTTTGACAACTTATACCTAAAATTATATCTAAAGGAATAAATAATGACGTTGAGTATCAATTTGAAAACGAAGTCTCAATGTAGTTTCACTTAAACGACGTTCAAAGCTATAAAATAATTGAAGAAAAGAAAATAATCGTAAAATTATTTGTAAAAAGGTAAAGTTACCGTACGGTATGCAAAACTGTGTAGTAAAAACAAGAATTTGAACTGACGGTGCAGTTTTAATTTGTTTACGATCAGGATGAAAAACAGAGAAAAGCCGTTTTGTAAACGAAACAGCTTTAAACCGTCAAATGTACGGAGAAGTTCGGTAAAAGAACGGATATTTTATACAGTGTATTTATTTAAATACTTTTCTTTCAAAGAAATTGCATTTAAATATTTTTCTTTGATATTAATAGTTGAATTTTGATTGAATAATTGAATAATTGAATTGATGATTTTTTCTCATTTACTTTTGATTTCATTCTCAGTGGCAGCGTGAAAACCCACGCAGCGAGTACGCCTTGTACGCAATGCTGACCACATTGTCACAATTCCACCGTTGGTCACAAAATTGAGGTTTTTTTTATCTCCATAATCACGCTGGCCAACAACAGGCTGTTGCAGGAATTTTTTTTTTCTTTGATGAATTTTTTTAGTTTCTCACAAGTTTTAAATGTATTGATCATTCACTTCCCTTTTTTTTAATCTATTAATCATCTATTTTTGTATGTAAAACAATTTTTGAAATATCCTTTTATCTCACAAAAATAACGCTTTTTTGTGACTAATATGCTGTTTCTAATAATATGTGTTTTATAACTGTTTTGAGTTTGCAACATGACTGGTAAGTCAAGTTTATCTTAACTATTATCCATGCTTATTCCGAGAATAGCGCAGGACGTAAAAAAGAAAAACACCACAATTTTGTGAAAATTAAAAGCATTTGTGATTTAATTTCTTACTACTTAAAAAGTGCAACACTAGTGGCCCAACGAATAGAGCGCTCACTTTTCCATGAGGTGATCCAGATTCGAATTCCAGCGACGGCTGTTTGAAACGAATTCCACATCCGGCTCGTACTGATTACAGTGATGACGTAAAAATATCCTTAGTGGTAGACGGATCATAGGATAAGAACTCCATGCCGTGGGCTAGCCGTGGGAGGTTTTCGTAGTTTTTCTCTCCATGTCACACGAGGTTTAATTCCATCAATAAGTCCACGGATGCAAATATTTCTCAATACTTGATCTAAGAGTTCCCTTGTCTTCTGATTGGATTCAAAATTTCAGGGCTACGTAGTTGAATATTGGTAGTTGTAATCCTGAAAATGGGTCGGTTGTTCAACAATGGATATATATATATATATATATATATATATATATATATATATATATATATATATATATATATATATATATATATATATATATATATATATATATATATAACTAAAAAATTGAGGAAAAAAAATATTAAAAATCAGGAAAACAAAATAAAGAAAGGATATAATCTCTTCATCAGCTCACACGATTATATCCGCAAAAAGGAGTGCTTTCTAATATCGTATCAATATTGTGAGCTGATGAAGAGATTATATCCTTTCTTTATTTTGTTTTTCTGATTTTTAATATATATATATATATATATATATATATATATATATATATATATATATATATATATATATATATATATATATATATATATTAATATATATATATATATAAATTTGCTACAATTTAGAATTATTATTAATTGATTATGGCAATTTTAATCTTAATATGATTGAAAAATATCGCTAAATTAGTGTTCTTTTAAGTAAGTTAATATCGGTTAAAATGTTTAAACTATTCGTTCGTATTAAGATAAAATAATCTTTTATGGGAAGATGATGTATGTAGTTTAAAATCATAACTTTATTGCCTTGAGGTGTAAAGCACTTAAAATGTGGCTTTTTTAGTTTCTTCGACGAAAGGAACTTGAAAAACTTTGTTAATATATTTTTAATCTTATGGCGTTTTTAAATAAATTCCACTACATATCGAGTTAAAGTTTTTTTCAAATTCACAAACATTTAAAAAAGTATTTTCATATATAATTGAAAATAAATTTTACGCCTATCTCACGTTTCATTGATTTAAATAGTTTTGGAACGACTGAACAGTGTCGTTAAGTTCGTTAAGTTACTCAAATATGCAAATCATTAAAATAAAAGTTCAGACAAATTTCAAAATCTTTGGACGCGTTGTAATTAATTATTTTGCCCCGTTGCATTTTATAATTCTTAATTAGCGAGAAAAATTCGTATTCCAAAAAAGATTTAATCTCCTTTTCTGTGAACAGAATCACTCACTGAATAATTCATCGGCAAATCTCTTTGATTAATTATTTTGATGAATTATTAAATCTTACGTTTGGAAAAATATGAAAACTTTTCGTTGATTTGTTCTGAAATTGTTTAGCATTCGACTCTTTTTCTCCTTTTTATACTGAAAGTGAAATATTCTGGAGTGAATGTTAGAGGCATTGTGTAAAACCATTGCAGCGGAAGTTTTAAAAATATTTTAAATAAATGAAAAGTTTGTCCAAGGGAAGTTGTTCTTTAAGAAAATTCTTTCAGGAAACTATGTATAAGTAATTAATCATTTTATAATTAATTTATAAATTTTGGCGGTCTCGCAGATTTCTGGAAAAAGTCTCTTTTTTTTAAAAAAATTACGGTTCTTCACCCTTTAAAGAAGTTTTTTCTTTAAAAATATAAGAAATATGTTGAGTGATCCGTGGGGGCTCAGGGGAGAGCATTAGCCTTCCAATGAAGTGACCCGGGTTCGAATCCCAGTGATGGCTGGTTGATACGAATTCTTCACTCGGTTATCACCGACCACAGTGCTGGCGTAAAATATTTTTAGTAGTACGTACATTATGGATTAGAGTCCCCTTGCCTTCAGGCTAACCGTGGGAGTTTTTCGTGGTTTTCCTCTCCATGTAAAGTAAATGTATGTTAGTTCCATCAAAAAATCTCTATACTGTGGCAAATTTCTCCTAATACTTGATCCAGGAGTTCCCTTGTCTTCTGGATTGAGTTTAAAATTACAAGACAACGGATTTGAACATTAGTAGCCGTATACCCAAAAACTTGGGCTGTCTGTTCAACGGTGGTCATAAACAAAAATAAACTTGTCGAATATTATACTCAGTCTGTATATATTTGAAACGAATGATGTCAGTTTCAGTTTCTATCGATTATTTATTTAAAGCTCTGGCTTGTTTAATTTGTAAATGAATTTGAGAAACTCTATGAAAAAGATAGTTAACAGAAAACCAGTTACCACAAAAAAAAATGCTACTAACAATATTTGAAATTTAAAAGATTTTACCATAGCTGTACGATAACAATAACAGCAAAAGATGAATAAGTAATTTTGAATGTGAAATTGCATCGTTTCAGTTTTTTTATATCATATCGAAATACTTTCTTTAGCTTCACGTGAATCCAAGAATTCTGAACGGAAATTTAAGTCTATTCTAAATATGATTCCATCAGAATTGTAATAAAGTGAAATTTATTTTGACGATATTTTTTGTTCCTTATACATAAAACCACATAAATCATAAAACCACATTTTCGGCTTAAAGGATTTTCCTTTTATTCTTGTTAAGATAAAGCATCAAAAACCTCTAAACAGATTTTTTTTTCTAAAATATTTCTCAAAAAAACTAAGATTGAGTTGATCAAGTTTAAAAACGAAAACTTCTCAGGCGCATCTTTTCCATGCACTTTTTTTTCTCTCATTGAGCTGTCAGATAAAATATCTAATTTATTAAAAGGAAACTTAAGAAGTACTTAAAAATAAAACTTCAAAGGAACTCATCGTAGAAAAAAAATACAAGATAACAGATTACAAGTTTTTTTCCTTCCAAATTTCCAAAAAACAATGTTTGACAGTATCAGTTTTGTCGAAACTCTTGTTTTTGTTACTAAACGAACGTCAACAAAGCGTCTCTAAGATTTCTGGTTTTAAGGAAAGAATATGTTATATTATTGGGGATGTTTATTAAAACATTTGCTTTAACTCCAATTCAGCTAATTTTTAGAAATGACAAATAACTACTACATAAAATTTTTTGTTTCGACCCTCTTTTAAAGCAGGAAACTACCACGAACTATCGTTATTTATTAATATTATAATGCGTATATGGTCTATGGAGAATTGTATAATTTGTTTCTTTGTGAGCATGTACAGAGATTCTTGAAAATACTTGTACTCCTTGGGAGGTTTTCGTGATCTTTATTAAGTATAATGTGTTGTAAAACTCTAGAACGAAATAATATGTATTCTTTAAGTAGTGGTCTCTCAGGTGTAAGACCATTTGCTTCCCTTTGAGCATATTCAGTTTCGAAACCCAGAAATGGCTGGCGGATACAAAATTGTCTTCCCGGTCAGCACGGACGACAGTGCTGCCGTAAAATATCTTTAATAGTAGACGGATCATAGGTAAGAGTGCCCTTGCCGTCTGGTTAAACGTGGGAAGTTTTCGTGGTTATCCTCTGCAGGTCAGGAAAATAATGGTTAGTTCTATCAAAAAGTATTCCATGAAGTTTAATTTGTCAAAATGCTTGATTGAAGATCCCTTCTCTTGAAGATTGAGTTCAAAATTACAAGACTGCGAAGTTCAACAATGACAGTCGTTAATCCAAAAAAATAGAATGGCTGTTCAACTTCAATGATAATTTAAAATAAAATGAAGCAATTGGTTTTACACCAGCTGAGCTGGATCAAGGGATAGAGCACTCACCTCGATGTGACCTGAGTTCGAATCTCAGCAGTGCCTAGTCGTTACGAATTCTCCTCCCGTATCACACCAACCACAGTGCTGATTTAAAATGTACACAGTGGTCGACGGATCAAGGATTAATACCCTTTGCGCCGGATTACCCATGAAATGTTTTCGTAATTTAACATCCTGTACCGCAGATGCTGGTTAGTTCCATAAAAAAAAGTCTTACCCTACGAAGACTCGTTAGTCCTAATGCTTAATAAAGAAGTTTCCTGACTCAAAATCACAAGGCTACGGAGCTGAATATTATATTATAGTAATAAACTCGTAATTCGTAATATAGTTATAAACTCGTAAACCCGTAACCAGTCGACTGTTCAATACCGGTTATAAAATAAATAAAAAGTTCCCAAACAAGATGGCACCCATTTATCTCTAACTGGGCATGCTTAAAATCA